>CM070555.1:36186955-38586955 GCA_036346405.1 Phyllostachys edulis | reverse complement strand
CCTCCTCCTCCACCGCTGGCTCCTCCTCCTCCTCCTCCTCCCATGCTCCTCCCAATCCGCCTCATTTGCTTCCCGACAAAACGGCAACGGCGACGACGAAGGCGGCGGGCCTCCCTCCTCCTCCTCCTCCCTGGCGCTCTCCCGATCCGCCGCTCATTGCTTCGACGCCGGCGAACGGCGCGGCAACAAGGCGACAATGCGACAAGAAGGCGGGGACGCTTGACTCCTCACAGCTTACAGCTTAGGCGGCGCTTAGGCGTCGCCTAAGCGACGCCTTAATAAGCATGGTCAATACAGAACAAGAAAAACAGCTCTTTGCCATCAAATGGTACCTCTTCCAATTTGCTAGTGTAGCTCCTGCGGAGCTCAGTAATAACCTGGGTTGGTTGCGCATCAATGCTTGTTGCTTTTTCTGAAGGTTCAGATTTTGTCACAGCCTGGACAATGTACAATTGAAGACAGGATGATCAGAATTACTGGACAATATCATTCATAATAATATCTTCTGCCCATCACCACAAGAAGCAGATGAGCCGATGATCAAAGGCATCAAACTCTCCAGTGTCAACAAAACATTATATATGATGCTGATTCAATAATAAACCTTTTTGGATCCTAGTTCTAGAACAGACGAAGAGATTAGTCAAAAAGTACATCTTGAAGGAATGCTTTTGGGGAATCAATGAATCATGATGTCATCAATTACCGCTCAATCTGATTGTACATGTACTAAGAAACACCGAACCAGTGTTGTTGTAGGATATAGACTTTAGGAATCAGGATCATACTGGTCTGTATATATCAAGCATAATCCATTTTGTTCATAACCACACACCGCAGATGTACTGATGATTTTGACAGATCAGCAGAAAACAAAAGACATAATAATTCAACAATCAACTCTTCTGGAGTGTCTAGATCGGGAACTAGCATCATTAGCTTAGACCTCTTTGCTCCAAAGGATCAAGATGGTGTAACTATGAAGCAACACTGTACGTTAATATTAGATTAAAACTTCTTGAACAAGGTTAGATTGAGGGGGCCATTGTCAGACTCATCATTTTCATTGTAATAACAATTATACCTTTGTAACCATAAGCAGCTAGAAAAAATTGTTGCAGCCCAACTGTCCAAGTAAAATAATAAAAGGTGAAGAGACGATTCTACGAAAACTTTGCTATGTCAAAAGGTACCTTTTCAAGCTGAGTCTTGATTTCTTCAACAGCTTGCCTGACTTCTTTACGCATCACGTCATACAGTACATTTCCATCCTTGTCACCAATCGGATGCTCCTATCAAATAACAATATAAAAAGGATACTAGGTAAATTCTAACTCTTTTCTTTTGAAACAAAAAATTCTAGCTCTTTTCAAAATGTAGTTCTGGAAACTTGGAAGGATGTTGTGAAATCAACCTTCTCAAGGGCGTAAACTGCCCGAATTCCCTTCTGATTTCTGCTATGAAAATAGTGAGCATCCCTAGATTCATCATCAGTGAGTGAAGAATGGCTCTGCAAAACAAATGCACTAATTAATTCAACAGAAAACCAATAAAAAATTGAACCCACACAACACAACTATACATGGCAGAGCCAAAATTTATTATGTACCATTTTTTGGTAGGTACAAACTAGTTATATTATGAACCATGAATTGCAAGGAATAGAACTTAATTGTGCACCCAACTATATTGCAACTTTTTAGAGAAAACCATTTGATTGATTATCCCATTTATTTGTATCCTTATATATCAAATTTTTTCAGTCATCAATATTCTCTAACAGCGTAGAAAAGATCATATGTGACGTACTCACCGAGCTGCTGTCTCGTGAATGCAAGAAATCCTTTTGACTTGTAGATCTTCTCAAAGTTTGATTTACTTTAGCTGACTTATGGAATGAATTCTGCATACTATTGCCAGTGCTAGATTTGGCATTTATTCCCCTAGAACCACATCGATGAGAAACATCCATATCATTCTGCACTCAGAAACATAAAAATTATATATTTATTTAAACAGAAGCAAAATTACACATACGGGTAGCAATGAAGTACAGGAGCACAAGGTACACAACAAAGCAAACGCAAATAAGTGTTCTAGGATGTTCAAGGAGAATAAACAGAAAGGTATTGATCATGATTATTAAGGTGTCGCTTAGGCGTTGGGGCGGTGAAAGCCGGTCGCCACATCCGTCGCCTCGCCAGCATGTGGCGTCCGCCTTATGGGTATGGCGTCGATTAGGCGTCGCATGGACGCCATTGGAGGCGAGGCGGACGCCACAAGGAGCGATTGGCGGGAGATGAAGAGAGAGAAGCGGGAGTATTGAGAAGAAGCGCGGGGCCGTGAGCTAATTGGCTAAAGAGAGGGAGTCGGGGAGAGAAGGAGAGAGGAAACCTCCGCCCGTTCGCCGCCATCCCATCCCCGCTGAGGAAGCCTCCGCCTGTCCGCCGCCATCCCATCCCCGCTAGCTCCAGCACCGGCGCCACCGGGGAAGGCGCTTCATCCAGGGCCCAGGCGTTCCCTCTGCCCAGATTTGTCGCCCACCGCATCCCCGTCGCCGTCTACGCCCCCACAACAGCACAGGTTTGTTTCCTCTCCCCCTCTTCTCTCTACTTCTCTGTTTTTGTTGGGTGTTGGCTGAGCTCTTTCGCTATCTTCCTCCTCTGTTTTTCTTCAGTTATTCGCCCCCTCTCTGGTTTTGCTGAATCTTGGCTCTGCTATCTTCCTCCTCTGCTTTTCTTCATCTCTTTGCCTCAGCCGCCACCATCCCCTTCCAGGTTTGCTTTGCCCTCTCCCTTCCTCTCTCTTCTTCTCCCCTCACATGCGTCTCTGACTCTCCTGTCCATCTCTGTTTCTCTCTTTTGCTTCCTCCTCTCATCCTCCAACCCTTTTTTGTGCTGACAGACATCGCCTTCTCCAGCCCCTCCAGCTTCTCCTCTGTTATGCAGCAGTGCAACACAATGGCGCCAGTTAGTGACACTGGTAGTAATGCAACCAATTCCTCTGAGGCTGTTGTGAACTGTTGTGATGCTATTACTTATCAGTTTGCTAAGTGCTAATAATTGCTTTTGCTGCATGACAGTTTGCTGCTGGATGGGGCAAGAGCACAGAGGAGAGAATATTAACAGGGGATGCATGGGAGGAGACCACAAGAGGAGAACAAGCAAGAGGCAACATCAAGGTATGTTAGTTGTCGTAGGGCGGCCCCCACGACCAGACGAACACCGCAAACACCCTCACCCCTCTCCTTCGAGGATTGCCGAAGGAGGCCGAAGGGGCCCGAAGGGTAGCCGAAACATTACAACTCCCGAGGCGGCCAAGGTCCTTCGGACTGGCGGCATCCCGCACCCTCCGAAGGGCCACAGTACCGTTGGACCAGGCACACCAACCGGGTGGACCAAAACCAGAGAGGTCCACCATGAGTCGAAGGCTACGCGTAAGGGTAGGAAAAACTCCTGCAGCCCCTACCAGTATAGGGTCCTGTTAGGGGTAGATCTGTTCTCGTGTAAAAATGTTATAAATAGCCACCTCCCCTATGTAGAAAGGGCCGGATTTTGAGGGGAAAAGTAATACACTGTTCCTGACAACCAATCCCTTCTCCAAGGATACTCCGGTCCCTCGCGTAGACACCAGGGGTCCCCTTTCTTCTACAGTCTGATCGTTTTGCTACGATATTAGTGTTCCTGACTTGCTCATTAAATTTGCTGACATACTATGTTAGGATGTGTGCATGGTGTCGCCTCGCCGCGCGCCTTAGGCGCTAAGGCAGTGTGGCAGTTAGTGGTAGTGAGGTGCCTCGCCTCACATTTTCGCCTTAATAACCATTGTATTGATGGGAATGACAAAGTGCATGACCACTGCAAAGCAAAAATAAGGAAATAGGTAGCCTAGCATTTTGATGAAAATTAAATAAAGCTGGCTACCATTGCAATTTGCAAGTGGTAACGCACTTGCATTTACTTTTGCATAGGACCGACCGAAACTCTGTTGAATGCAAAGTGGTAAGGCATTTGCTTACCATGAAAGTTATTGATTGTCAATTTGTCATAAAGATTAATGTTTTAGTTGACAACCAGCAAATTGGATTGTGCCTTCTGAGGACAATTTCTTCAGGGGGGAGATCTAATTTAGACACACAGCAAGCACGGTGGTTGAAATAGGGACTTCGTGTTTTTGCCTAGAAGGTTCCGGTACTACATTCTCACAGAGTGACAGAGAGAACTCCTCTCTCAGGATTGCGGTATTCTAGAACACACTGATAAACATACATCTTTCAACAAATTGAAACAATATATGCATCATACAACTAACACATACAATAGCAGTGTGTTCGTGTTTGTTGCATTACCCCAGCTCCACACTTCCATTATTGTTCAAATATCAAATTCAGAATATCCATAATAAATAGAATTAAACCATGTTTCATTTATGACCATGAATAATACCCATACTCGTCGTATTGTTTGTATGAGCAGAATTTTGGGAACGAAGAATCGGTAAAAGGTATGTAAATTTCAGTTATACAGTAGGTAGCAATAATGTAAAGGGATTTTCAAACATAGCACACTGCTAATTTTTAACTTCTGTCATTGCAAATTTGCAATATAGTGGAAGATAAATTTTTTGCCTACTTTCCCAAATATGAAATGTCTGTGTTCATTTCCTAACATATCGGTAAGACTAACATGCATTCATTTCAGTTGTTCCCAAGCAACTAATTCAATCTAATCAAATCAACTTCTACACAAAACTTAACTAAACACCATTATAAATTAACAATATATTGACCAAAAATACGAAATGCTACTGGCACTTACATCTGAATCGCACCACCGATGCCGATCCATCGAGGCACGCCGGTCCACCGACGCATACCGCTGCCGCCACGCGGCTGCACCGCCATTCGCCACAGCGGGGGCTCCGCCTCGCCGCTCGGCCGGCGGCCGCGACACCGACCGCCCGCGCTGCCGCGAAGACTCTGTCTCCCTCGCGTACCAAGCGGTGGAGCTCCGCCGGCCGCCGCCCCTCTCCGCGGCCGCCGGGAACCTCAGCCGGCCGCGCGCCTCCTCCCCGCGCGCCACCACATCCTCGTCGTAGTCCTCGGACTCCGCCCTGGCCCGGAAGAACTCGTCCGCGAGGTCGTCGAGGCTGACCTCCGGCAACCTCCCTCCTCCCCGCCGCCGCCCCTCACCTTGTTCACGAACCTCGAGGAGGGCGTCACCGCGTCCTCCGGAGACGGCGACGGCGGCGGGAACCTACTCAAACTCCTGGACCGCTGGATCCCGCCGCTCCCTCTGGCGACGCCAGCAGCCGCCACCCGGCCGCGCGTGGCGGAGCCGACGTCCTCGAAGGCGTCCCTCCTCGTCGCCGACCGGAACGCCGCCGCCGCCATCGCCACAGGCGGCCGGAGCAACTAGAGTTTCGAGCTGCCGCTAATCCCCCACCCCTCTCCACCTGGAGTCCTGGAGATAGCTCAGATAGTAGTATCAGATAAGAGACGGGAATGGCGAGGAGAAGAGAAAGAGAAGTGCTTTAGAGTGTACCGAGCGAAATTAAAACAAAATTCAATTCCCCCCTTTTTATCACGGTTAAATCCGTTCGAAGCTACCGATCTGTACACCGTGGATCCGGTCTTGGGCCTAGCTGTCGGTGGGGTTTGGTGTGGTAGGGTTAGAGTGGAGCGGGTCCATGGTGTTTTGGGAGGAACGGTGTGCGAATAGGGAGATTTGAATTTTAAATTTGTTCCGGGTTTTGAGGGGAATTTACGAGGGTTGACACATCATCGTCATGGTACGTTGAACTGTACGTATACGTTTAAATAAATTGAGGAATTGATACACGATAATTAGCCGGTGTCAACATTCATATCGAGCAAGCCGTTCCCAACCGAGACGGTCACGTTGTGGGCAGAAAATATATATATATATATATATATATATATATATATATATATATATATATATATATATATATATATATATATATATATATATATATATATATATATGACACGTACGTCTCGCCTGGTAGTTGGGTGTTGTTGTGTTGGGAATTAGGAGCAATAAGCCAATAATATGCTCATCGATCATTCGTTCTGAGTCGCTCTCTCGCCGCTCGCCCGTGACGAAGGACGGAGCCATATGTAGCTCGGTGACTTGGTCCTTCCCCGTCCTTGGTGGTGCTCACTGCTCCTCGACGGCAACAGGCGCTAGCCTCGTGTGCTCCGCCCACCAGGTGAGGTGAGGCGGGGCCTCGGCTCGCAGCATTCACCTCGCGCCCCGCCTACGACGCTTTGACCACACAACAGAGGCGACGCAGCAGCGGGGCAGCCCCGTTATTTCGCTCGACGTGGATGGGGCAGGCTGCGAAAAAAGGAGCGGGAAAATTTGAAGTTGCTCGTCTCAGCTCGGCCACTCTCTCGAGATGATGGAGCGGGTCCATGCGTTGCAAGGATTCTCACTTTTCTCAGCGAGGTGGTCAGGTTAGCTTTCTGAAGGCAGCAGCAGGGAATAGTAGTTGCCTCTGGCGCGCTGGCTCCTCCGCTTGCGCAAAGGTGTTACAGTGGGCCAGACCCCACCGTCTCATTCGGGACTAGTACTTGTTTTGATACTGCTGCAGTTGATAAGTAGGCTAGGAGCACATATTTTCCTGTTATTTCTAGATTTTTGTTCTAAGATTTTGTTCGGAATACTAGGTTGCTACTTTTCTAAGATTTTGTTCGGAATTCAGGACTACTAGTAGTACTTGTCTTGATACTGCCGCAGTTGATAAGTAGCCTAGGACTAGCACACATTTTCCTCTTTTCATTTGGCAAATTGCAGCTAACACGAGTACATGATGCTGGGAGCCGGAGCTGCGCCTGAAATCATGATGCGCTTAGAGGACCTTTTTTCTGGAGGTTTTGCTCTAGGATTGTTATTTCCAGATGTTTTGTTCTAAGATTTTGTTCGGAATACTAGGTTGCTACTTTTTTTTAGAGGACGAATAGGTTCCTTACTATCCGTGGCTTTGTGCACTATGCACTTTGAAAATTGACATAATTCTTTATTTATCATTGGAAGTTGATCAAATCCCTGTTATGTTATTGAAAAACTTATCCTTCTTTCATTGCCACTCGATCTCAACTTTCATCCCTTATTTGTCACTCATGTCACCCCTGTTAGACCCAACTGTCGTTGAACCCAATGAACTTGTCAGTTTTTCCCATGAAATACTCATCATACCATTAAGTTGGACCACATGTCAATGATGTCCTCACATTCTTCCTTCTATCTTCTCTCCAGCCCCTCACCGACCGTCCCTATCTCTCCTCTCTCTAGCCCCCAAAGACCTCATGCGCTGTCTTCACCTCCACCCCCTCCCCACGCGTCGGCGTTGGCCAGCCTTCGACCTCCACCCCAACTTCATGCGCCGCCTCTGGTCTCCACTCCCACCTCCCATGACGGTGCCGACCCGCCTCCGGCCTCCATCCCCACCTCCCATGCAGGAGTCACCCCGCCTGCAGACACCTAAACCAGCAACCCATGGTTGAGTGTCGCCACCAGCCATCATCACCTTCGTGTCCCCATGCAGCGCCTCCGCCTCGGTCACCACCCTCCGCGCAACCTCCGCTTCCTTCCCCCACCATGCCCCTACTGTCGGGACCCAGATTTACAAATCCGAAACCCTCTGTGTATTCTGAACTAGTCCCAGATCAGTAGCTAGCTCACACAGGAAACATCAATGAAATTTCATCCATTTGTCGATTTAACTAAAAATATCTCAAAATAACAAATAGTAAAAATAACTGGACCTTATAATCAATATTTACTTAACTTGCCACGCAGGGCTAAAGAAACAAATAAACTCTTGTAGTGGAACGGGAAACTTAGAAAGGTCATTCAACATGCCCACAGACAATCGAGTGGAGAACGCATTCTAATTCGCAAAGTCTTCAAAGACCCTCTTCGTAGAACTCTTGAGCAACTTAACCATTTTCAACTGAGCAACAAAGTTTAAAGTGGTAGGTACATAAAGTACTCAATAAGTCGTAGAGAACAACAATATGCAATTAATATTCATGCAATGTTTGAACAAAGGAATAACTGTATGGTTCTTTTGCAAAAAGTGGTATTGACAGTAAATACATTTAATAGATTGCAAAGCGTAATTTAAAAGACGATAAATAAATAGAGTAAATAGTTTCTTTGAAATAACTAGTGAACCTCCCATGCACTTCCCAAACAAACCACCAAGTGAACATCTCATCCACCGAGCGAACATTATATTCTCCAAGTGAACTCCCCATTCACACTCCGACATATTTTTATAAAGAAACTCTACCTCTCGTGTGAAATCCCCGAGCGTTGTCCATAACCCGAGACACAGCTGTTTAAACAGTTTTAACTCTGTAAAAGTTGTACAACTTTATCTATAAGAGATAAATCAACTCAAAGTGTATGACCACACTTCGGTAAGTGTAAGACTAAGTGATCGTCACAAGGCCTTTACATGTGGTTGTACGATATGACCTAGTTCAATGGCGCGCAGGATTAAATCATTAACGAGTTACCCAAGCGAGACTACCTCATCCAAAAAAAATATGCTACCCGCACCCCCTTTACTGCACGATCTTTTGTTCAACCAAACCAATGACAATTCCTACCATGACACATAATTTTATAATAGCGGCATTGCACCACAATTGGTACAACAGTGACATCGCACCACAGTTGCACAATAGTAGCATCGCACCACAATTCCATATATTATTATGTCAAATTATCAATGTTGAACATGTGATCATGAGCCCATCGTAACTAAGCATATCTACGATAACCCATGTTGGCGATACAAATATGTCCAACTAATAATGACCATCCTATGGTTACAAATGATTCATGGTATTCAAATAATCAATACAGGCGTAGTGGCAAATATGTGATTAACTATTCCCAAAAGCATTTGATATAAAGGTAGCATGCAATTTGATATAAAATAAGATACTTTTGAAATCATAGGTTCAACATGATCAAAGGACTATGAACTGTCTTAGCTTTTCTCAGTTACCACACTTGGATCTTCGAAACTTGCCACTGCTCATGCTTATTGAAACAGATCGTCTAAACGAGAAAGAAAACAACACGCGAAGCACAAATAAATCCAAAAATAGCAAAACCAACTCTAAAAGGAAGAGCTCAATTTTATATGAATTTAGGAATTTCAACGGACTGAATCAGAGTTCGGACGAAGGAGAAGGGACTCTCGGAATATTTGCCGAAAAGGAAAAAGAGTGAGAAGAAATAATATTTTTGGAATATTCTCTCGGCTGAAAAAGAAATTGAAACTGAACCCACTCATAAGTGAAAGAGAGGAAGAAAGAGACTGACAGATGGGACCGAAGTGGAAGTGAGAGAAGTAGAGAGAGAGTCTAACATGTGGGCCCACATGTAAAAGAGATAGGTAGGGAGAGGAGGAACAGAGGAGGCGCTGGCGACGGCTTGCGCTCGATGGTGGCGACGAACGGCGGTGAGAAGACGGGCGACATGTAGCAAAACAGGAGCCCAGGATCATGGCGATCCTTTGGGTGGCAGTGGCGCGGCGGCGAGGCGATAGCGGTGGTGACAATGGAGGAAGGATGGCTCGGGTGTGCGGCGACTTTGGTGAAACAAGGGCGCCCGAGGGGAATGGAGGCAAAAACGGGGTTGGTGACAACAAGGGGATCACACTGGGTTGGTTCGGGCCATCAGAGGACGACGGGAGCGACGACGAGACGATGGCCGGAGGTGGAGAAGAACGACGACGAGGATGGAACACCATAGCGGCAAAGAGACGACAAGGAGATGGCGAGAACCTCACCAGAGAGAGAGAGATCAAAATGGGGCGACGTGATCATACTTGAGGGCAAAGGCGGAGGCGACGACTCGGGGACACATGGACGAAGAGAAGGCGAGCACCACGCAGAACACGGCGAGGGGAATCCAACGACGACGACATTTCAGAAGAAGGAGTACGGACGACAGTAGAACAGGTGATGAAGTCCTTTGGCGGGCGGTGTCTTGGCGAAAATCCGACGAACACGACGATGGAATCGGGGCGATAACTTAGGGCTTTGGACGAGGAGGACGGAGCGAAGATTTTGACACAGGAGGCGTGCTTATAAAGGCACCGGAGAAAGGAGTATTCAGATGGAGGTCGATGACGCAGCGTGTCCGGCTCGGACACGAGCTGGGAATTGGGAGGAAGACGGAGACCAGGGCGAGATGCTGACATGGAGGGGCCCACGGGTAGAGAGAGGAGGGAGGAGGAGGTGGGCTACGAGCGCGGGAGAGAAAGGAAAAGTGGGTCGGTGGCGAAAGAAAAAGGCCGGAAGGAAAAGGAAAAAGCCCGGGAAGAAAAATAAATTTGGCCCAGAGAAAATCCGGAAAAAGAAGATTTCCAAATTTCAGGAATTGGATTAAAGCAAACCGAGCTAAAAGAAATAGCAAATGAACTAAAAAAATTCCTAAAAAATTCCAAAAAATACTCTGGAACTCAAGAAACTCAAATAAAATAGTTTTGAATTTAATTAAAGTTTTACTTATTCACATTAAATCATTTTAATTTCTGAAAATTCAAATTAAGCTGGAACTTAAACAGGAAAATTCAAATGGTTATATTTATTTTTAAAGGCTTCAAATGAAGTCCAAATTTGGGATGTTACACCTACCAGCCACCCTCACCTTCACCTCTGCCATAGCTACACCCATGCTCTTACCGCCTTTGCCACATCTGAATCCACCGCCACAGCATCAGGAGCGATGCCCTTCGTGGGCCCACGAGTCCATAGGTGGTAGGGAGAAGACAACGGAGGTGAGCTCGATGGCGGCGCATGATTCATGGTCGACGGCGGGAAAAGGCGCTGGATTCGTGGTCCTCCACCACTGAATCGACTCAAGCGCTGTCCAATCGAGCTCCTTCGCCGCTGAATCGAGTTAACGTGTCAGCTCAACCTTTGGGCGTCTGCTGAGCTCAACCTTCGTGAGGCACCTCCAAGTGGTCGCTGAGCTTCGTCTCCATGCTCTGCCTCTATAACATCCCAAAGTTATGTTACCAAAATAAAAATTAATAAAGTTATTATTTTATTGGATTTTCTAAAATTTAAAAGAGTTTTATTGTTGTTCATGAATTTCCTAAATTTTAAAAGTCAAAAATAAAATTTATTCAGTTTTCGGGTTTTATTGGATTTAAAGTTAAAAAGAAAATTTTAATTAATTTCTGGAATTTTCTAGAGTTTAAAAACGTTTTTCCTATTTTCCAAAAATTAAAAATAATTTATGTGCAAAATTAAAAGCCAACTTTAAGTTGTAAATAATTTTATTAAGTTCAAAATAATTCAAGGAATTTTTGTGAATTTTCTAGAATTATTTTGGACTCTTTTTGCTATTTTCTAAAAGCTAATTCGATTTGTTTGCTTTTCTAAAATGCGAAATGAATAAAAATATTATTTTACTATCTTGGGTAAAACCCAACTTAGGCCCATTTCCTTGTTTTTCCCACCGGCCCAGCCCATCCTGTCCTCCTCTCCCTCTCTATCCCTTCCACTCATTTACTAGTGGAGCCTACCAGTCATACCCTCTCTCTCTCTCTCTTAGCCCCAGGCCCCCCTGTCATATCCTTCTCCCTCCCCGTTTTCTTCTTCGCTAAGCCGGCCGCCATGGCAAATTTTCAAAGCTTCATCCACGCCACCTTATATCTTCCTATTCTCGTGCGCACATGTGCCTTATCTCCTTCTTATCCCATTGCAACTACCCCACCCCTTATCCTCTTTTCTCAAGTATGCAGTTACCCGGCATGATTGTCGCCGCCACTATCTCTAACCCTATCTCACCACCCCAGTGCCCCTAGGCCCCTATAAAAGGGAGCCTCAGGTGCCCCGCTCTCCCCTCATCCCATATCCCCAACGCACACTGCTCCTCTCTCGCTATAATTCATGCTCCAAGTTCTTCGGCCAAAGCTTCTTTGTCGTGGTTTTTCGCCGTCGTCAATGACTTCCCGGCCACCCCGACCACCGCATCTTTGTCGTCGCCCCACCTTCTTCACCGTGCACCCACCAACTTCACTGGAGACCCACCGAATCGCCGCGTCGCCTTCGACCTGATCTTCACCGCCGCACTTTGTCGCGCCGCCGACGATATTCTCACATCCTTTCGCTGAGATAGTGTGCCTCAGGTTCGCCATGTTATCCTCGTTCTTTTGGTACACTCGTTGGCCGCCAGAGCGCCGCCAATCTCCGGCGACCCTCGGTCCGTGCGCACCGCCGCTTCTGTTATGATGTGACACTGCCACGTGGCGCCATGTCACGGCCACATCAGCACAATAGCTTGCGTGGCTGCCCCGTCATAGACACATGGTTATTTCCTCTTTTCCAATAGAAAAGTAATTCAGCCAAAAATCTAAATCGATTGTTGACGCAGTAAAGTCTTTTCCTTTAGAAAAATAACTCCGAAAATTCCAATTTCATCATTTCATGTGATTTTCAATCTTCCGAGAGCCCGTTCTCCTTCGTTCGAGCTCCGATTCAAGTGATTCAAATTTCTAAATTCATATAAAATTAAGATCTAGCTATATAAACCAAAATTATTTTATTTGAAGTTTATTTGATTTTTTTTTTAATTTGGCTTATTTTCGCAATCTTGCGTATAGATTTCGACGACTTCGAAGAACCGGATTTCGATGCCGTTTGAGAACAACAACTAATTGAGAAAGGCAAATTACATCTTTGATCCCATTATTTCAAATTATTTAAATTCTATTTTAAAGTATTATTGTATGCTTATTTATATTCAATGTAATTTAAATTCCTATTTTAAATTTATAGATATTCCTAATTCCTTTGTACAACCAATTTTGATATTGAATCAAACATACCTTGACACCTTAGATGAAAATCTAGTTTATGTAATAGTATGAACTAGAACATTATGCTTAGTCATACTTAGACCCAAAATTATTCAATTTGGGAATTTTCAGCCAAAAATAAAATGTTGTTTAAATTGTATCCATACCATTGGTGTGCCATGGAAGAAGTTTGCAAATAATTTTAAAAATAAAATAAAATTGAAAACCAGTTTAGACTTGGGCGAAATGGAAGGTTGGTGGGTGCAAGTTTATGCAGGGGCTCAATGCAGGGAATAGTTGAGGCCCAGGGATTGTTTTGGAAGTCGCCCAGTCAATTAAGGACTGGTCTGTGAGCTGCGGATTGCAAAGCCCTTCTGTACCACCACAAGTCTGGTATGGGACAGACATGGCCAACTATTTTGCAATGTTTCAATGTGGTTATGCCATCTAGTTGTGTGGGTGTTGTGAAGACTTATTGTTAATACTCACATGACGCGAGAGGGGGCTATCATTTGGTGCGAAGCCTACGGTAGCAAAACCTTAGCGGGCATAACTATTTTGGGATGGCGCATTATAAAAGCCTTGTGATAATCACTTAGTCACACACCTTTGAAAGTTTGTCAGACAGACATTATAAGATGATTATCTCTTGTGGGTAATGTTGTACAACCTCTGCAAAGTGTCAATCTATTCGAATAGCAGTGTCCATGGTTATGGACATGCTGAGTAAAGCTTTTCACGGATTAGACTATGGTTTTGTTTTGAAAATGTTTTAACAAAAATGATTTCATGGATGTTTATTCCATGTGAAAAATTTGGGTAGAAAGCCTAGTGTAAGGGGGTTAGTCCTTCACCATTTGTGTACGGAGGTTTATCCTATACTTGAGATTGATGAATCAAAATAAAAGTTTGATTTTAACTATGGATTAAAATTGCCTTGAAACTTAGTAATGGTATTTAAAACTTGAAAATGTCGCTTTATGCAAAATAACTATATGAACATTCCTTGACATTAACCCACATGCATTATATCTATTATTGGGTGTAACTTGCGGACCATGGTTGTTTGTGCTTTCCCTTGCTTAACGCAAATAAATTTCGAAGGAGAAGAACTTCGCTGCCGATGTGGATCATGATGACTAGGTCGCTACCCTAGTCGATTGCCTGTGGCAGATTAGCTGGGCTCTACTATTTCTTCATCGTCTTCCACTAGCTGTGTTTGTTTATTGTTCGCTTATATGTCTTTCTTGTAATAAACTCTTATTATTATTCAATAAATGCATGATATGAATTTGCTATCATTTTTGTTTGACTGTGTACACTAGTTGTTCCTAGGCTAGTGTATGAAATACAGAGAATCTGGGATCTTTCGCTCTCGGGTTTGACAGCCTCCAAGCTCACGGGCTACCATTGACCTCCGCCTTTGTTGCTCCACCGAGGTCGCCAGAGGCCACCACTACAGCTTCGCTTGGCGAGATCAGGGGCATGGCTTCCGTTTCAATTGAAGAAGTGGAGGAAGGGAAGAGGTAGAAGAAAAGCAATATGGTCTTTTTGCAGCCCATTTGACATAAGGTTCATGGTGGATGGACGACAGTGGCATATAAGGATCCAAAATTAAGAAGTAGTGGCATAGAAGCAAAGTATTTTTTTCCCAATGGCAAATCAGGAAAGTGGACTACTTTAAGTGACAAATAAGGGATTATATCTAGAAAATTAGTCTAGCCAGATCACTCTGGGCTAATGCCCAATAGGCTTAGCAGCTCAGGCCAGCTGAGCTACGTTAGGGCCATGCAAGGTACACAAAAAGAATTATCCTTCTTTGCTGGTTTTGGCCCAAAGATGCTTGCCATTACAACCATGCCAAAATGACAATTTCTCATTTTCTCTAATCCTCTTCAGCCTCACCCGAATACCTGCCACCTAGTATAATGTTCTTACTTCCAATTACAGGTGAAAACGGATCGGATACGGACGGATAATGGCTCTGCCATATTTATTTTCATATTTTTTTTTCCAGATCCGGATACGAATACGAATACCTCGGATACGAACACTACTACAAAACAGGCTATAGTAGACGCCCCATCACAGACGGTTCCTTTGGAACCGTCTGTGTTGGGTCTGTCTGGATCTGCGGCTAGCGCTGCCAGCCTATCACAGACGGTTCTTATTCACAAACCGTATGTGATAATCCGTTAATCACGAGCGGTTACGAATAAGAACCGCTGCAGGATAATTGTTATCACAAACGGTTCTAATTAAGAACCGTTTGTGATATCTACGCTATCCTCTCGCCAAGACCGCCACGCCTCTGCCGCCTTTAGCTCTGGAGGCCTCAGTCACAGACGGTTCTATTAAAGAACCGTGCAGTGAATGATCCTGACGGTTCTATTAAAAACCGCTCGTGATAGGTGTTATCCTGAGCGATTCTTAACAAGAACCGTATTTGATTGTTGGGCGAAACGAAAATTTGAACATAATGGGCGGTGCCAAACTCGCTTTATATAACCTCCATCTCCTCCTCTGCGGTCTCTCCTCCTCACAGCTCATACCTCCATCTCCTCCTCTGCCTTTCTCCTCCTCACCTTGCGCCCGGCCTCGCCGAGCTTGTCGCCACTGCCTCCTCCAACTCGCCCGACCTCGTCGCCATTGGCCTCCCACGACCTCGTCGCCTTGACCTCCTCTACTTGTGCCCGGCCTCCCACGACCTCACTCTCTCTCTCCCCCTTTGCTTTGTGATGTGGATTCTTGAGTTGATGCTCTTGTAATGTGGGTGATGCTCTTTGTGATGTGTGTAGTTCATGTTGAGTTATTTGGTTTGGGCAAAAATATAGATGGTAGATCGCGCACCGCTTCGGTAAAATCATCATAACTTTTGCATACGAACTCCGATTACGACGTTCTTTGGCTCGTTGGAAAGCTACCAAAAGCTCAATCCGAAAATCCATAAGCCAAGGTCAAATTATCTTGCGAGGTTTCAAAAAGTGAAAACCCCAAAAAAAGTCGTTTAGGGCCTCTAAACGGCCTCCAAGTTTTAGCAAATGTTTTCGGTTTTTGCCACGAAAAAGGCTATCACAGAGCGGTTCTAAACAAGAACCGCTCAGGAAAACTCATCACGATGGTTACGAACAAGAACCGCTGCGTGGAAAATGTCATCACAGAGCGGTTTGTAAATTAAACCGCGGTGATATTCTCGGATCACGAGCGGTTTTAATGAAAACCATCTGTGATAATAGCTTTCATGAGCGGTTTCAACAAAAAGCTCATATAGTGCGTATCACAGACGGTTTTGAGCCGCTGCGTGATAACTACTGTTATCACAGACCAACAAATATAGGCGGTTTGAAACCGCTGCGTGATGATTCGCCCGAACCGTCATGAGGCTTCTGTAGTAGTGGAATATGGATACAAATAATATCGAATACGAATACGGAGCGAATACAAATTGAAACGAATACAGTCGCGGATATTTTTCAGAACATTGAAACCCCTTAAATTGTATGCCAGAAATTAACGAAAACATATAACTAATTTATTTGATGCACACATTTATGAATTGTTCATATTTTCAGCAACCATGCATAACATTGGCACTAGCAAGCTGCATCAACTAGTTCATCACAAACATAATACTTAGTTTACCATATTTAGTTCATAAGTCATAACTCACAAAGTCACAAGTCATGACACATTCACATTTAGTTCATCACATACATAAAACTTAGTTCACACTAACATCGATCAAGTTTGAATGGTTAATTTATATCAAGAAATGATGTAACATCCCAAAGTATGTTACCAAAAATAAAATTAATAAAGTTATTATTTTATTGTATTTTCCGAGATTTAAAAGAGTTTTCTTGGTTAAAAAGAAAATAATAATAAAATAAAGTCAATTATTTAATTTCCTAGTTTTTAATGTCAACAATAAAATATATTTAGATTTCTGGGATTTTATTGGATTTAAAGTGAAAAAGAAAAATAATTAATTTCTTGATTTTTCGGATTTTAAAAATGATTTCCTATTTTTCGAAATTTAAAATAATTTATGTGCAAAAATAAAACCAACTTTAACTTAGAATTAATTTTATTAAGTTCAAAATAATTAAAGGAATTTTTGTGATTTTTTCTAGAATTTTTAACTCTATTTGCTATTTTCTAAAAGGCTATTTGATTTGTTGCATTTTCTGAAATTCAAAAATCAATTAAAATCTCCTTTTCTCTTTTGGGCTGAAATCCTCTTTTGGGCTGAAATCCGGATATCTGGACTTGGTCTTATCCGGATAATCCATATTCGTATCTGTATTCGCCGGATAGCATGTCTACCGTATTCATTTCCGTTTTCGACAAAAAAAAATCAGAATTTGTTTCCGATCTGAGACAATCCGAATCCGTTTCCGTCCGGATCGGTCGGAAACTATCCGATCCATTTTCATCCCTACTTCCAATGCTTTCTTAATGTCAGATCATATATATATAATGGTATGGTACTCTTGGGAGTACATACTCCCACCTCTCATATACCACTTAAATCGTATGATTATACCTCTTTATCTATTTGTGCATACTCCAATAATGATTATAAGATATCTCAAAGTGAGTTTCACGAAAAATTTCATTAAATTTCATTTTTTATAGCAAAATTTGTGCATATACTTCTTTTATATATGAAAAAGGGTATATAGCAAAAAACAAAGAGTTCCAATGAAAAATTTTCAATCAAATCACATTGGAGTATCTTATAATTGGTATTTAAGTATACTGAAAATGATAAAGAAGTATAATATATGCGTTTAAGTAGCATATTAGAAGTGAGAGTACATACTCCCAAGAGTACAAAACAGGCGTCCTATATACACACACACGCGCGCGCACACACACACACACACACTAACTAGGACAATTGAGCTTCTGTTCTACTGTTGATCTAAGATTGGATGCATTATAGGTTTTTTTCTTGCATGATCGCACTTGTTCGTGTAGAAAAGCTTTTTTTCTCGAGCATGCTTAGTTCGGGTATAGAGCCAACAGAATAAAGATTGCATATATTAGCAGATGTAACTTAGTAATAGGGATAATAGCATGATAGAATATCGAGAAGTCGTCCACTATGCAAATACATAACTCAAAGATATGAGTGTGAATGTCTTTAAGATCAATCGATTACTATATACATGCGACGATGAGGCATAGAAGTGAACCTATGTCTATAAATATTAGATGGCCATCATTTGGTTTGTTTCTATATTGTATCCGATATCTTTGAATGGACATTGATTCATTCAATATGAAAAGACTCTTCTGTTGTAACATCCCACTGCATTGCACCATGCGACGATCAATGAGGAAGCGAATCTATAATCCAATTTTGTCAATATAAAGTGTGTCAACAAAATCAAATAAGAACAACATATTTGTATGACAATAATGTGTTTCATTTGCCCTTTGACAACTATTCCAGTAGGAAACAAATCAAGGAAGATGTAGTCTATTAATAAGATTATACACCGTTAACCAAAAGGATCAACTTGTTCTGTAGATGAAGGTATTAAAAAAACGATGGAGGTAAAGTGAATTGCAAGGGTAAACACGTTGTACTGATGCTATAGATGAAGTCATACCAATCCAATTCAGCGAACACACAAATAAATCTGGTACAACAAATGATCAGCGGAACATACACATACTCTCTGCATCTTCGGAAGAATCCAAACAAATGAGTGTGCATATATTCCTCTAGTTTCTTCTAATATTATCATATTCCATAGCCTGATCATCCATCTATACTTCTTTCCGGCTTGCAGTTGAAGAGGTAGTTTAGGGAGATGGTAACAGATGTCACTGCAATAGCCAAAAAAAGATGAAGACATTTAATCTAGGTACTGAAAATGCCTTGCAAGATAGCAATAAAGCAAAGAGCACATAAGACTGAATTTGTACTATATGCAAAAAAAAAAGTAATTCAATTGGCTCTCTGTGGTCTTTATGACGTAATATCTCTTCCACTGCAAGTAGACTTGATCAGTTGTTCATTCATGCCACCAAAGAAAATAAACTCCACTGCAGGGGTATCATGGGCATGGATCAGTTCCAGGAATGGCTAGTTTATATATGAAATACTAAACCGGCCGAATTTATTTCAGATGAATGTGTAATGTGACTAGCCATATTTCAGGTTTTAAGTTTAAATTTTCAGGCTGAAAGGGGTAGTGTTTGGATGTGTGGAACTATTTTTATTGCTAGCTGGTTTAGTAACAACTCAATTCTAGACAGCAGTGAGGTTTTTTTTGGCATTTCCATGGAGGCAGTAAGTTACTTGAAATATTAGCTATAGGTCTGAGTGAATTTTGGATAGCAAGCTAGCCTTGCAGATTGAACATGTGAGCAAAAATGTGTGTGTTGACATGTTTAATTGCTGACTGTTTCAGCAACAACTATTTTTGTGTAATGGATACATAAATATGAGGAACAGGCCTTACAATTTTTTTGGTTGGCTTAGAAGAAACAGGAAGCTTTTTTTTGGCATGTTCATGTACATAACCTAGTTAGATTTAGGTAAATACCTAGTGTTTTGGAATATTTGCTACCTTTAGGTACAGAGTAAGATATATGAAAATAGATTGCAATTCTGGGCAGCAGCGCAATTCTGTTGTGTGTATTGTTTTTTTTTGTGTGGCAATTTCCATGTACATAGTAAGGTACCTCAAACATTAATTATATAGGGCTGAGTGAATCTTGGCTAGCAACCTAGACTTGCAGATTTAATAGTTGAGGAAAAATATATGTGCTCATATGTAAGTAAAGGTACAGGGCACAACGTGGAGGGAGGTAGGAAACTACCTTGGTTCTGCAGCTATGCCTAGGCATCGTGGATAGCTGTACCCATCACCAATTTGATATGTTGTCCAGTTCTCATGCGGAACAACGCCTTTGATAGACATGTCTAAAATGTATTTCGGAGCCTGCATGTGTTTAGAAAACGAACATGAGTACTGACAGAATGTATGTAACTATAGGATCAGCTAAGTGCACAGGAGGATAAGAACAGGGATTATGTACTCACAACAACGTCGTGTGCATTGAGAGTAGATAGTTCAGAAACGATGATTCTTTTAGGTGTGCTGTGTTGTGTCGTTGGACCAATCCAACTAATCCCGTGAGGCATCCTAGCAAAGCCAACAACAACAATGAAGTAAATGTAGTGAACATGGAGTGTTCTGTTTCTATGGTATGCATCATAGAAAATAAGCGTGAGTGCATGCATAGTAACATACAAAGCCATATAAGGTACTGAGGCTAGAACAAACCATGACACAAACAAGAATAATCAGAATCGAACATTAACGATGGACACAGGCACAAAACATACAATGAACAGACAGAACATAACACTGAGCATGTCGAGGCACACGAAGCAAGCATGGAGCCTAACATTAAGCATGGACATGACCGAGTAAGGAAGTACATATTAGGCTATGCATAATGGATAAGGAAACTACTCTACACATGACAACATAGCAAACCATATAAGGAATAAAGGACCTACCAGGAATCATAAGGTACGAAAGAATCATACCTTTGATCTGAGTCAGCAAGAGCAGTGATGCAGACTTATCAGGAGTAGCACGGAATTAACAACCTGAAAGCAGCGAGCTCACAAGGAAATGAGGACGTCAAAATATTGAATCCACAAGGAGGCACTATACCGAATAAACAACAAAAGCGGTTAGGCTACAGCCGATGGCACAAGAACCTAATGCATGTTAATTCCAGATGAACGACTATGTGGAAAGTTACAAAGGACACCCGAAAAACTATACGGCTCAAAGACGGAAGGGAGAAAATAGACATGGACATAAAGGGAATAAATTTTGCACTCATATGTAGTGTCCTGTAGAGTCGAAAAATAGCTACGCAACGAACAGATAATAAAGAACCATACCTCTAATCTGATAAAGAGGCAGAAAGCAAAGACGAACTCGCAACACGAAAACAAAGAACACGGAAGGAAAGCGAAAGAATAGAGGAGCACGGTTCGCGATTTAAGGGCATAATCGATACGGATTTGAATAACGGCGCTTTAGCCTAATCTGAAGCATCATTAACTGTGTAAAACAAAACAAAATACTATTGTTGGTAGCAGAAATCTTAAATATGATAAGCGGCGAAGGCCTTGGCTGAATAGTAGGACGGGTGCCATTATCAAGCGCGAATGACGCATCAGTCGTTCGCTGCGCCCTGCCGTTCACCACCCCCACAAGCCTAATACGCAAACCAACAGCCCCAGTAAGAAGAGGAAGCAAACACAGAGGATCAATTCTTTGCAAACACAGGAAGAGCGAGGAAAAGCATACGTTAGCTGTGTGGACGCCGTGGACAATGAAAGAAGCGGCCTTCTTGCCGTTACCAGATTGCTGTGCGTTAGCGATCTGTTTAGCGGTGAGCGGCATAGTGGTTGATGCGGCCCAGATCTGCAATCCAGAAGAGAAAGATATAGTACTCGAAGAATCGGACACCATCAGAAAGATCGGAGAATTAAGATGGGAGGGTGTGGCGTGACGGAGGAGAGGAGAACTTTGGAAGGAAAGGTGGAGTCAGCGGTATTCTGGAAGGAGGGGACAGCGGGGGCGACGTGGGCAAAGGGGAGGAGGGAAGCGGCGAGGGTGGTGCGGGCGAAGGGGAGGAGGGGGCAGCGAGGGTGGAAGGGGTGGAGGGGCGGCATGGGCGAAGGGGTGAAGGGGAAGAGAGGGCGGCAAGGGCGGCGTTGGCGAAGGGGAGGAGGGACAGTGAGGGTGGCGTGCGCGAAGGGAAGGAGGAGCCAAGCACGAGGCGCCGTGCGCCGCTGCCTGCGTCATGGAGGGGAACGATGCAGCGCGAGCGAATGGGAGGAGGGGCGGCGGGAAGGATTCGAGGGAGGAGGAGTCTGTGTCGCGGTGAAGGGGGAGGCGACGCTGTGCGGGGGGAGCAGAGGGCGGCGGGGCAGCGAAAGAGAGAGCGGCAGGGCAGGGGAAGAGAAGTGGCGGAGGGGATGAAGCGAAGGGCAGGGAAGAGAAGTGGCGGAGGGGATGAAGTGAAGGGCAGGGAAGAGATTGCAGAATTCGGGAGGGCTCTATCCTCCGCGAGAAGCCGATAGAAGAAAGGAGGAGGCGCATACGCTGCCGCTCGGCACGATCGAACGGCCAAACGCAGCTGTGGATGCACGACCATAAGATGTCGACGTGGAGGGTCTGAGAAGCCAGCAATTCCACGGGCTTTAATAGAAGGATAGATATAGACACACCAAGAAGGTCAAGAATCAAGAAGAGAATAACTAACAAGATTGGACTACGCATACGGCTATTAAAATCTCCAAACGCTTAGTCTCTGTTTGGAACAATAGATTTTTCTTCTTCTAAATCCTACAGAATTGTACCGCTACATGTGAAATTCCTACTCCCGCGAAATTCATGTGTTTCAAACGGGCTTTATGCTTCTTTCTTGCAGCTTTGAGTTCCTAAACAAGAGTGGAAAACCCAATACCCTCGTTCTTGATTTTCTTTGTTGAATAAACACCTGCGCCCTTGTTTTAAAGTAAGATAGAGTTGACAGACAAATATCATGGAAAAGGAGGAAGTAACTTCAATCGCATACTGTCGCGCGATGTATGACTGAATATTTGCTAGCTGCATCACGGATGTTTAATTACTGAATCGGCACTCCCTCCATTTCTTAATTTAAGTCAGTTTGATGTTTAGCTTAAGATGTATAGTTAAAAGACCTAAGTTAACACTAAGTAAAATGCCACAGCAAAAGAGAGTGCTGAGGGTATTGGTAAGTTCCGTGCGGGCCTAGTGTGAATTTTCGAGGAATCGCTCAATTTTATTACAAAATCAGTAAATTACAGTATTCCAAACTGCCATAATACGAAACACAGAAACGAAGAAAGCATTTTTCTTATGTAAGTCTTAATCCTCTATTGCTGTCACAAATTAGCTCTGGGGTAGCTAGCTAGCTTTGCCTTACCACCACAAGCTTGCTTTGTGAAGGGGAAAAAACCATGATCCTTTTTTGAGTGAGCTTATCTTTCTCCAGAATCTAGCTTGTAGATGGATTTCATAAGTTTCTCTTGTAGGTTATTATCTAAGGCTAAACATGATCTAACGATATTAACCCTAGCTCAAAGATGAACACCTAGTCTAATCCTTAGAGCGGAAGCGTGATCTTCTTACCCGAACCTGAAGATGCCATTGGAGTTGTAGATCCGTCGATGTAGAGCAGTGATGTCCCGTCGGCAGCCGTAGAGGTGGTGTGGGCGAGGCCGGCAGTCACGCGGTGACGGCGGCAGTCTTCGGTCTTCATCCACCATAGCGCACGTAATAGATCGAGTTTGTTTGGGATTTGGTTAGCCTAGAACCACACGCGGTGAAAAGGCCTGCTAAGTCCCCTATTTCTTATAGCGCAGGTGAACGGGACCGAAACCAAGAGTTGACGGTTGCGCCCCTGATTAGGGCGCGAGTGGGGCGTGGCTCCCTTGAATCTCGGGGTTGTTAGCCGAGATCAACCCAACATTCTCCCCTTTGATCTTAAGGCTAACATTATAAGCCCATTCTCAATAAAACAAGTATACTAAGGTAATGCGTCGCATGGCCAATGAAGTGTCATACAACCACAGTACCTATAGTGTACTATCCCATCTTGAAATAGATATTCATTATGCTTGATGGGAGTTGGTTTGCTTTAAGGTCCTTTTATCCAGAATCATAGGCTTTTCAATCGATCCATGCCGGCAACATGATCATGAAAGATATTGGGTGGTAAGCCTTTAGTAAGCGGATCCGCAAGCATTGACTTAGTACTAATATGCTTGATACTAATGGTTTGCTCCTAGATTCGCTCTTTCACAACATGGTACTTAATGTCAATGTGTTTGGCAAAGACCACTTGACTTGTTGTTACTCGCATAAAAGATCATGGGTTCGTTATCGCAAAGATAAGGTGAGTGGTTTAGAGATGCCGTCTACCACTCTAAGTCTCGAGATAAAGTTCTTAAGCCATACAAACCGCCTTTAGCCTCATAACATGCCACAAACTCACTTGCATCGTTGAAGATGCCATAAGGGTTTGTTTTGAGCTTTTCCACGAGATAGCTCCTTAGCGAGTGTGAAGATATAACCCGACATGGATTTCTTAGTATCAACACATCCCAAAAAATCAATCAATAACCAACAACTTCAAGGTTGTCGTAATTTTATATGTGAGCATGAAATGTTTAGTAGCTTGCATATAGCGCAAGACTTTCCTAACGGCCTTCCAGTGGTCCGATCCTGGATTTGACTGATATCTGCCAAGCATCCTGGTTACAAAAGCTAAATCAGGGTGTGTGCATACTTGAGCATACATAATGCCTCCAACAGCTGAAGCATAAGGAACCTACTTCATCTGATCAGTTTCATATTTTTTCCTTGGACATTGATATGTCCCAAACTTATCGCCCTTAACAATAGGAGCAGGTGAGCCAGAGCACTTATGCATATTATATCTCTTCAGTACTCTGTCAATGTATGCCTTCTGAGATAAACCTAATACTCCTTTGGACCTATCTCGGCGAATCTCAATGCCAAGAACGTAAGAGGCATCACCAAGATCCTTCATATCAAAATTAGATGAAAGAAATATCTTGGACTCAAACAGCATATCTTTATCACTGCTAGCCAATAAGATGTCATCCACATAAAGAACTAAGATGGTGAATTTACCCCCCTTGAACTTAACATATATGCAGTTATCAACTTCATTTTCCTTAAATCCAAAATTCCTTATGATCTTATCAAATTTTAGGTACCATTGCCTCGACACTTGCTTTAAGCCATAAATTGATTTCTTAAGTCGACATCCCATATGCTCCTTGCCTTCCACGACAAAACTTTCCGGTTGAGCCATGAAAACGTTTTCTTGCAAGTCGCCATTAAGGAATGCCGTCTTAACATCCATCTGATGTAGCTCTAAATCATAATGAGCTACAAGTGCCATAACAATTCTGAACGAATCTTTAGTTGAGACAAGAGAAAAGGTGTCATTATAGTCAATCCCCTCTCTTTGTGAGAAGCCTTTTGCTACAAGTCTTGCTTTGAACCTTTCGATATTTTCCTTAGAGTCATGCTTGGTTTTGTAGACCCATTTACAGCCTACTGTTTTGACTCTGTCGGGAATTTCTACTAAGTCACATACATCATTAGTGCTCATAGACTTTAGTTCATCCTTCATGGCATCAAGCCACTTAGGAGAATGTTCACTCATCATAGCCTCCTTATAAGAGATGGGATCATCTACCTTCCCTATATCATTAATATCCTCATGCATATAACAACATAATCATTTGGGATAGTAGATCTTCTCTCCCGCTGTGATCTTCTAATAGGTACATCAGCTATTGTAGGGGACTGCTGAGGCTCATCATTAGGTGCGACATTAGGAATTTCAGAGACCTCAACAGTGGGTGTAACAACAGTATTCTGTACTAGAGGTGCAACCACCTGAAGCACAGGAATAAAGGTCTCCGGGATAAGCGATGAAGGAACATAAACCCGCTTCTCTTCAAGATCTATTTTCCTGGGTGCCAGATCCTCGTTATTCTCTAAGAACACAGCATGCCTTGTTTCTACAAATTTAGTTATCCTATCAGGACAGTAAAATCGATACTCTTTGGATCTTTCAGGGTACCCAATAAAATAGCAACTTACTGTCTTATGATCTAATTTCCCAATATGTGGATTAAATATCTTAGCTTCAGCACGACAACCCCACACTCGTAAATATTTCAAACTTGGTTTCCTCCCAATCCGTAATACATAAGGTGTCTTAGGCACTAATTTATTGGGAACCCGATTAAGAATATGTGCAGTTGTCTTTAGTGCTTCCATCCACAAACTAGTTTGTAAACTAGAATAGCTAAGTGTAGGACTGGAAAGGTGCCTAGAGGGAGGGTAAATAGACGCTTTCGCTATTTTTTACCTTGATTAGATTCAACATCTATATCACTCCATTAGCTATGGAAGCTATGAAGATTAATATACAAGTACTGTAGAGGACTTGTGTTGAACCCAAATCAAAACCCCAAGCAAAAGACCCAAAAGGTGAAGATCAAAACCTCGGCCCAACGAGATCGACGGCTATTATGCTGTCAGACCAAGAGGCGGTCCGACCGACCGATGATGAACAGAAAAAAGCATGGGTTCCAAAACGAAAAACAATCAAACTTTTGATTTACACGGCCAAACTTGACCAAACTTGGAACACACCTTCCCAAGGATATCTGGAACATATTCCAAGCGACGATCGAGTAGATCCACGTCAAAGTTAAGAAATTTTTCCATTTTACCGAAGGAAGGTTCAAAACCGAGCAAAAACGAAAAACTTGATCCAAAACTTGCTCGTGGGAGATTGATGATCAAGATGATCCTAGATGTATTCCCACATGTCATAGCAAGGTAGATGGGAACAAGAAACCACTAGAAACCCATCGGATCAAAGAAACACTCAAAATCACCAAATGAGAGGGAAGAACACAAGAAGAATCATCTTTGAATAATCATCCATAGATTGATTCGCGATTGTTGCTGGTTACAGCCACTCCCTCAAGGAGGACAAGATCTCAATCCTTGAGCACACACTCAACTCATCTCCCTAGAACCCTAAGCATCTCCTTTCTCTTCTAAGCCCTAACACAAACTAGGGTTTACAAAATGAAGTGCTTGGGGGCTGTTTGACAGCACCCCCTCCTATTTATAGTGATGCTTAGTTTCTAGAATAGTTAATCCTAATGGGCTTCCGTTAAGGCCCAACACAAACGGGACACACGCACGCTCCAAGCGCCAACCCGCGCCGCGGTTTAGCCAACAAATCACAAAGGCGGTATTTGGTGAAATTACCAAAATACCCCTTCTTGATTTTTCTCCGAAGACCAAGTCCAATCTTGGTAAGCACTCGCCTGCTTCGTCACGTGTAGGTTGATCAACGATTCTCATCGTGTCGGTAAGTCTCTCCCGTCCGGCTCCCGCCGAAGCCACCATGGCACTTGCACCGACCCCCGCGTCGCTTGATCCAACCCGTCGCACCGAACTGCCCGTTCGATCGTCCTTGTCCATTCTGCGCCATGCTTGAGTCTCTTGACCTCACCCGGCATCCTCGATCGTTCTGGACCTCAGCTCTCCTAGTTTAGTCCCGATCATCCTCGCCATTGACCGTCGTTGACCTGTAAGCCACCTGCACAGCAATAGACCAAAAAATCGTTTCCGGGAACAAGTTGTTCACAACTTGATCCACGTTAGCCAAAACATGCAATATGCAACACATATGCAAAGAAATTCATGAACTTGACTTAACGAACACACATCGCACCACACTGACGAGCGAAACAAGTCAAAACCAGTTAGACCGCCACCCTTGGCCGGTCTGACCACCCACTAGCCGGTCTGACTGCCAACAAAAGGCCGGTCTGACCGCCCACTTGGGACTTAGCCAAATTTCCAACCTAGAAACCCAAGAACTCTCTGGAATTTTTAAATGAATAGAACTTTTGCCTGGAGGCTCCAAAAATTATGAGACCAAGAGCAGTAGAACCTCCTCTCTTGCCTACATCCTCTATTTTTGGCCCAGCTCAAAAATCCAAGTTGTAGCCGGTCAGATCGCTTCCTCCGGCCTGGCCCGACCGCCATTCTAGCCGTCGCCGACCACCACCACCAAACCTGAAAATCAAACCGAGGCAAGGCCGGTCTGACCACCAAGTGACTAACAGACCGCCAAAGGACTGACAAATTTTGAAACTTAGCCGAAAACGCATGATTTCACAAACCACAAAAGCCATTGCCAATTGTATCGCCATCCTAAGATCATGCACATATCCCCATGATATCCACACTAAGCATGCTCAGTACCATATCCA
The DNA here is from genome assembly GCA_036346405.1 of Phyllostachys edulis. Taxonomy (NCBI): domain Eukaryota; kingdom Viridiplantae; phylum Streptophyta; class Magnoliopsida; order Poales; family Poaceae; genus Phyllostachys; species Phyllostachys edulis. The sequence goes on along the minus strand of CM070555.1, from coordinate 38,559,177 downwards.
TGAGTGTACGGTTGCGTCTCTCAGCTACCCCATTCTGCTGAGGTTCACCTGGTGTAGAATACTGGGCAACAATGCCATTTTCCTGAAGGAACTTAGCGAAAGGGCCAAGAATTTGCCCATAAGAGGCATGTCTACCATAATATTCTCCCCCACGGTCCGATCTTGCCACTTTAATTCTTAGGCTGTGCTGATTTTCAACTTCAGCCTTAAATATCTTAAATTTGTCAAGTAACTCAGATCGGTCTTTAATGGGAAAGATATAACCATAACTGGAGAAATCATCAGTGAATGTGATGAAGGAATCAAAATCATCCACTGATGTCACAGGAAAAGGACCACAAATATTAGTATGAATTAATTATAAGAGTCATGTGCTGCGAGTGGCTCCCTTCTTTATTTGCTTTACATATTTTCCTTTAATGCAATCAATGCAGTGGTCTGAGTCAGAGAAATCTAATGGGTGGAGAATTTCTTCCTTAATGAGACACTCCATTCTCCCCCTCGAAATGTGGCCTAAACGACAGTGCCACAGTTTCGAAGAAGTCTTATCATTCTTTTTACACTTAGCATCACACACATTCATGGATATAGGAGATTCATTAAGGGAAAGCATATAGAGCTTGTCTTGTCTAAAAGCAAGACCAACATTATTTGAATTAAATGTAATAATGCATTTATTGTTACCAAAACTACATTTAAAACCATCATCGTCCAATAAAGAAACCAAAATCAAATTCCTCCTGATGGAAGGAACATAGACTACATTATTAAGACGAAGTATGAAGCCGCTATCTAAAACTAATGAAACAGATCCAAATCGATTCCACTTCACTTCTTTTTCCATCCGCGACTCTAAGACTTTGCTCCCCTTTCTTAGTGTTCTCGCGGTATGGAATCCTCAGAAGAGTTGATAACGTGCACGCTTGCACTCGAGTCAATCCACCAAGACTTAAGGGAGAAATCAAGATAAAGAGTTTCATCAATGAACATTATTGTATCATTACCCTTTTTGTGAGCCACTTGAAAAACCGACATAATCCTTCCGAAAATGCCCTCATTGCTTGCGAAGTATGACATTCATCCCCATTAAGTGCTCCAATGAGCAACATGGGGCTTAGGTGCATTGTGCACCTTAGGCCCTGACTTATCTGAATTAGGGGAGAATTGCATCTTTTCTTGGATTTGAAGTCCCCTGAGAACTTCCTTTTGTTAGGGCCGCCAACTTGATGCACCGAATCTTTCTTTTCGGCCCTTATTCTTTCTTCCTCCTAAACACACATGGCGATTAAATCGCTCATGCTCCATTTATCTTTCTGAGTATTGTAATTTATCTTAACTGCAGTGTAATTAGAAGGAAGAGAAGTCATAATAAAGTGGACTAGGAAGCCATCGGATATCTCCATGTCCATGCCCTTGAGCTTTCCAGCCATATCGGTCATCATCATGATATGCTCTCTTATGCTGTTGGACCCGTCATATTTAGTGGATAAGAGCCTCTGGATTAAAATACTGGCATAAACTTTAGTGGAGCCTTTGAATTTCTCCTCAACTAAAGCCAAGTACTGCTTAGCATTTTCAGAACTAGGAATTGCTCCCCTGATCCCAACTGAGATAGAGGTCTTCATGATCATTAGTGACAGACGGTTGGACCGCTCTCATTTTTCAGCATTAGCATCGTAAGTTTTCTTTTTCTCATCATAATTATCCTCACCATCGGTGGGGGGAACGGGAGCGGTCACCCTTAACGCATAGTCAAGGTCCAAAACTCCAAGGACAACATGAATTCTTTCTTTCCAAGTGGGAAAGTTGCTTCCCGTGAGCTGCTCAATATTGTCAATTGTGGTGGCAACATTCGAAGCATTTATTGCTGCAAAATTAGAAATCATAAAGATGTATTGCATACAATTAACCATACGTTGGTCTGATTAACAATATGCAAAACTACAGTTCTAATCCATATCACCGTTGGGCAGAAAATGGAAAAGAACTTAACAATTTAATATGGCGACACATGACTATAAAACAACGTTGGTCAGAATGTAATCATGTGCATACATAATGCCAAAAATTAAACATAAAAATCTCTAATCAAAATATCTCGTTGGTTCAATTTTAATTAGAGACCAAATATAATGTATAATACACTATTATTGGGCATCTAAACATTAACTAAAACAGCTGCACAAAATAAACATAATTAACTTCTTAGCGGTTCATTTCGGTTGCATCAGCCTTAGTTGGCCCATCCAATTCCATTGCACAGCCGGCCTAAAAACGATGTCCGTTAGATCTGATTGGACGGCTGAGAATGGATCGTGGCTTATACAAAAGATCCCGAAACCTAAACCTAACTCCACTTTCCCCTTTCTTCTCCCGAAAAATCGGCAAATGCTGAGGATGCGATCGCATGCAGACGCTGAAGACTGGGAGCGCCTGGCGGCGGGGATGCTACCTCGCGGCGGCAAGACGTGGGGAAGCCGTCGGCGACAGCGCAGGAGCGGGTTTACAACTTGAGATTTACGGCCATGAAAGCACGCGAGAAGCAACGGCGTCATGGCGACTTGAGGCGGCACAACAATTTTTTTCGTTTAAAGACGCTGCCAGAAGCGCTGGGCGGCGGTTGAGACAGCAGGCGATGTCATGCAGCCTCTAGTCGCCGGCGCGTGCATGTGATCGGAGAGACTCCGATGAACACCAAAAATGTAAATATCCGCCGATTTGGGTTTGATAGCTTCAGGATTTCATTAGTACTTTGCATAATTTCTTAATTCCCCTCCTTCTAACTGCTAAACCGAGAGACTAATCCAGTTCGGTTGGGACTAATTTGGGTTCAAAAGCGAGACTAGGGTGGCTCTGATACCAAATGTAGGTTATTATTTAAGGCTAAACATGATCTAACGACATTAACCCTACACTACTACAAAAAGGCTAATACTGGATGCCTCATCACGCATTTGCTGACCAAAACCGCTCAGATATATCAATCATGCAGCGGTTTTGGTTTAGAGACCGCTCAGTATTCTCGGGTCGCGCTAAAACCGCTCGTGAAGAGGTAATATTACAAACGGTTCATAGCTAAAACTATCTATGAATTATCACAGACGGTTTTCAACAAAGAACCGTCTGTGATATTACTACATATCACAGCCGGTTTTTTTTTGTTATAACCGTCTATGATAATATCGCTACAGCTCCCAGTTGAAGCCCGATGAGTTTCTTTGTCACCGATGCGCGTGTCTCTTCGTTGCATCCACTTTGGCTCTCCGATGCATCTCTTCGTCTCACGCTCCGAATTTATTCCTTATTTTATAAAAATGATCATCCGCCATCGAAGATGATCATCCCCACATATAGATGATCTAGTACTTATAAAAAACGTAAATGACCGCTCTTTCGCTTCCTTGTCGCCGCATTGATGGCCTACTCGCCAGACTGCATTTGAGCACCTCTCGCTATACATTGAACTATGTTTGCGGAAGAACACTGCTTCAACAGTGTCTTCACCTCCGTCCGAGAATTTACTAGAGCAGTGACGGCCACCTTCCACCGTCTTGACATCCTCCTCCACCGCGTCTTCCGAGTGATCTCTCACTTTCGGCGAGTTTACCACGTCATCGACGTGGTCCTCCAAAACGATGTTGCACATCTCCAGGAGGCTTGCCATCACTTGATCGCGACCGAGATGGCAGATGCATCGAGTCGACACAAAGCCGAGACCCATCAAGCAAGGGAAGAGCCTATGGGCTCAATTCTTCTTAGTTTAACAAATTCGAGGGTCTTGAGACACTTTCGAATGAGCGCGTCGTGAGCGGATGCATTTCATGCTTCGTTTGATCACGAATCGCTGCGCCTCGATGCCGCCACGAAGTATTGAAGACGGAGATAGCAGCCTACCTCCGCCACTAGAAAAACTTTGTTATATGTTGAAAATTCCAAAATGTAAAAAAAAAATCTAGTTTGGAGGTGAAGTTACAATATTAATTATATGTTGAATTATTACTCTCTCTCTCTCTCTCTCTCTATATATATATATATATATATATATATATATCCGATCTGTGATATATATATATATATATATATATATATAAATATAATTAAAGCAAATTTTCAAGAAGATTTAAATGACAAAATTGACATATAAACATGTAATTTCTTCGTGTCATGTAAGTGTATATACAAGATAAATATACTTGAGAAAAATCATTTCACGCATTTGTTCCATAATGGAACCGCTCGTGATATGATATATCATGGACGGTTCTATTATGGAACCGTGCAGGATAATTATCATGACGGTTCTATAATAGAACCATCTGTGATAAGTCTCTTTATTAGTAGGAGCCCGACCACTAGGGTTTGCGCCGCCTCTAACTCACACTCCTCAACAAGACTTACTCTCGTCAAGTAGCCCGCCGCTAGGGTTTGCGCCCGCTCTAACTCGTCACTCCTAGCGCACTTACTCGTCAGTCTCCCTCTCCCACGCCGACGCCGCCGCTCGACCTCGCTGTTGCCGCCACGGCTTGACACCATTTTTGCACTTCACAAGACACTCAATGCGATAGTAGTGTCTTGTGCGCTTCAGGTCGATGCCACAACCACGGTGACGCCACCACCCAAGCCACGGGCTTGGCCCGTGTTGCTTGCGCCCGCCATGGCAGGTTCTCGGCCTACTCGGCCTCTTGCGCTTGGGCCTTAGCCCCCCTGGCTTTGTTTTCCCCATCTTCCCTCTATTCTCCTCTAGATTTGTTAGCTTAATATCTTTTGTTGAGTTTGATTTTTATGCTTGAGCCTTAAGTTGTGTCCTGATGTTTGAGTGATTTATGCAAGGTGAAGGAGATGGATGAGAGTTGTGCTGGTGGTGGGGTCGCCGCCGTGGTTGCGTTGTACTAAGGTATCACCCTATCTTATTCCCTCTCTATCTCTACCCCCATTGCTCTGTGATGAAAATGGCTAGTGCTCTGCGATGGATACCGAGGGCTACTACTGGTGTGGTGGGTTTGGACACCCTTGGTCTTGCTGTCTTGCTGTTGAACTACTCAATGATGTTAATAGTCTTATGTCAAATTGAATTGATAATTAGTTCATATTAATGATCCCTTGCTCTGTGATGTAATGATGTTAATAGTCTTATGCTAAAATTGAATTGATAATTAGTTCATATTAATAGTTCCCTACCATTCCATTCATAATCTCTTCTCTACAAAGTCTCCAAGCGATGGTACGCTTGTGCCATTAAAACCGTCATCATATATATATATATATATATATATATATATATATATATATATATATATATATATATATATATATATATATATATAATTATCTGAGTATATTTTGTTTAGGTAATCCAAGCGACATAAGAACACTACAAAAGTTGAGAATTCTTTAAAAATGTGAGAATGGTTGCTTGGTGTTCTTGTTGGATTTAAAGACTATTACATGCTCAAGAATGGTTAGTTGTCGATACATGATGCCACTTCCTCGCTTGAATACCAAGGCCCACATCACTTTCTCAACATAGCAACGCCCAATTACCTATCGACAACATCCAAGTAATTGATGTCCCGACGATCTCCTCAGATCCATACTTTTTAAACTTACAGGGCTCAATGAGGTTACTCGGGCTACTGCCTCATCCTTCTCATGTCAAGGTGATCTATCTCCCCAAAGCGGCCGAGAGACTATTTATATATATATATATATATATATATATATATATATATATATATATATATATATATATATATATATATATATATATATATATATATATATATATATATATATATATATGATGTTTTTAATAGCACAAGCAGTCACCACTGCTGGCTTTATAGAGAAAAGTCATCATGATTTGCTTTCAACCACAAACTGTCAGGATATATACTTATCATGATTTCGCTTAGTTAATAGGCATGCGTGAAAGTATGCATGAAAGCCGTCTGTGATGACCTCATGTCATTATCGACTATAAACTCGCATTTGTTCACGAAACCGTCATGATGACGTTGAACCGTCTGTGATGACCTTTTCTGTAGTAGTGCTAGCTCAAAGATGAACACCTAGTCTAATCCTTAGAGCGGAAGCATGATCTTCTTACTCGAACCTGAAGATGCCATTGGAGTTGTAGATCCGCCGATGTAGAGCGTGTAGTCCGCTTACGCAGTAGAGGTGGTGTGGGCGAGGCGATCATACTCGGTGACGGCGGTCTTCGGTCTTCGCCACCACAGTGCACGTAATAGATCGGGTTTGTTTGGGATTTGGTTAGCCTAGAACCACATGCGGTGAAAAGGCCTGCCAAGTCCCCTATTTCTTATAACGCAGGTGAACAGGACCGAAACCAAGAGATGACGGTTGCGCCCCTGATCAGGGCACGAGTAAGGCGTGGCCCACTTGAATCTCGGGATTATTAGTCGAGATCAATCCAACATCTCTCTCAAAATTAGGCTTAAACTTCTCTGAAGATCATGAGGAGCTAGCTTAAGCTTCTGATTACTTCGAACCGAAGCTTAATCGCCCTAACACAGAGTCCACTGACATGTCTTTGTCGCGGCCAAACGTGGGTCTCGTCCATCTCCATCAAGTGGCATCAACAGCATGGTACAGTTGGTAGAGCAATTCAGAAGCTGCCGCTGGCGAGAAGAGAACAGCTAACCACGCACGCACTAAGAACTAATCAGTCTTTATTACCGTACTCCATTCAAGATGCGAAGCTGCACGAGTCGACGACCGAGTAATAATCACGTCGTACCCTGGACCACCCAGTCATGGATGTGTCAACAGTGTTTTGGAAGGGTGTGAACCATAATTGCTAGTTATATTATAGCAGCTACGACAGTATCGGAGAAATATTTACTACAATGAAAATACTGTAGTTATTGATATCAGTTTTTTCGACCAGACAGTAAAATTCATCTTCTTACGCTTGACACCGTGGATCTCAGGGTATATATAATGATATGGCATTTCATCGTTTATAGCGAATTTTTATATCACCAGAAAAAGATCTTAAAGACAGTTAATACTGATAGATACATTGATAATCTTGTCTTTTTAGTTGTCTTTATAGAAAACACAATTTTTTAAATGATTTTCTTGTTTCTTGTGCTATAGTCGGCTACAAGATTGTAGACAACATCTTTCTCTCTCTTTATTCTTTTTCATCCATATTAACAAAAAATCTATGTAACAATAACTATAGACGACTGATATAAATCATTGTACATGTTCTACGTACCAGTCGCAGAGTCGGAGAGGCGCACGCATCAAGCATGTTCGAGCCAAAAACACCCAACACCGAAATGACCAAACTACCCCTGCCTCCGTAATCTATGCCCCTGCAGGCGTGAGGGCGTTCTCGTCCGCAGGGAAGACACGGGTCTTCAGCGCGGCCTATATGGCACGTGGGGCCCACGTGCAGCTCCCTCGCTCGGTGAAGCGGACAGGCCAGCAGAGCACCGGTACGGGCGCCAAATCATTATTGCTTCCGAGGTGGGCCCCACGAGCGGGTGAATATTCGGTTTGAGGTTTTGCGGTTCTCATTATGGCGTCCTGTAGCTGTAGAATTTTTGGACCGAGGAATTATTCGGTGTGCATATGAGTTCTAAGGAATTACTTGATGTCTCACTCGTATACACGAGTCTCCAGAGGTAAGTAATCAAATACGTATATTTATAATGGTAAATTTTCAATAATCCCTTATATAGCTTTTTACCGCAAAGCAAAGATATTTTCGATAGGGAGAACAGCCAATGTACTATCCAGGTAACGTGGAGAGCGCAATGGATGACAATTCAGACGTACGCACGATGGTCCAATACATCACTAGAATCGGCGGTACACGACGGGTGCAAAATACAGCAGGCAGTACACAAATGTGGCCTCTTTCAGGCGGCGCACCACCCATGACACCCATGCATCGTGCATGTGCGGCGAAATGGCGCCACATGCAGCCCGGAAAACTTCGGGGTGCAAAACTACAAAAGCAATTAAACAAGCCAAAAAACCCCATTTAAATATGGTTTTATTTCTCTATTATTACAACGCATCCGCCTCCTCTTTAACGTTCACATTTCCCACGCCCATTTGCTCTCCTACTCCCATCTCACCCTACCGCGAGCCCCACGCCGCCGCCGCCGGCGCTCCGCCCCCGGGAGCCTCCTCGAGTCCCCATCTCCCACGGCCCTCGCCGGAGTCCGCGGCTCGCGGCGGGCATTCCGAGCTCCGGGTCGCCGGAGACCGCGCCGGATCCGGCGGGTTGCGGCGAACTCGACGGAGCCGCGAGCTGCCGCGGGCGGATCTGAGGCTCTAAGGTGGGAGTTGAGGGGGGTAGGTTGCAGTTGGGGTCGGTTTGAGTTGATTCGGCGGGTTTAGGCGGATTGGCGAGGAGAAACTGAGGGTGAAGAGGGTTGGTTGGTTTGTGGGAGGTTGGTGGGTTCGCGTGGGTACATGAGCGCCGGAAGCCGCCTCCGTCGCTGCGTCGTCGTCGGGGAGCTTCCGACGGCGCGATGACCGAGCAATTCGTTAATTTTGTCATCCGGCCGCCACGGTAATCACCTTGTTTTTCTTTTGCTAAACTGGTAATAGCCTTGTTGACCTGTTTCCATCCGCTTCGCCAAAATTTAGTTTGGTGTATGCTTCAAGTAGGTGAAATTTGCTACTTTTTTTTTTGTACAATGTATGTGGCGGCTGTAATTGGTTGTATTTAGCTGTATGAGTTCTCTGTGTGATTTATCTATTAATACCTAAAACAAGCATATGGAATTATGGAGCAAACACTGGGTTATCATCTTAATCTTAGCAATTGCGAGCATGTGGAAGTTCTGTACTCGAAATACCGTTAAACGGGCATAGGAGCCAAAGTTTGTTCTTCAACCGTTGCCGTTGAGAATCTTGTACTAGGATTCTAGTTGAACAAGTAGCTGTTCGTAATCACAAGGGTTGTATTGGCAAAAGTAAACTGATGTAGTAACTGAAAGAGGCTTTTGCATTTAGTTAACACATGTTCATTCATACCAACTCTACTCTTCCTAATATAACTTTATGCCCTTTCTTTAAGATGCTAAAATAATCGAAGTTGGAAGCCCTCAAAACTTTGATATTCAACAAATTATTGTACTGGTATGAAGGCAGTTAACTGGCTATGTATTTACAGTGCAGAGTACAATCCAGATCACTATTTATGGGAGCCAGAGTTTACTCTTGCAGGAAGAAAGTACAGACGTATAGACTTGGAGGCAAGTAAGGGGAGCAATTATTGAGGCTTTTCCTGTCTTTCATTTGTTGATAAGAAGACTTGATGCTGATTGTCAACATTTTTGTACATTAGCCTTATTCTTTTACTTGTATGTGACAGCTTACAAACGAAAGAAACCAGACCTTAAAATGCAGTCACTATGTTCCAGCTGTCATCCCAGAAAGTACTGCCCTTCCATGTGTGATCTACTGCCATGGAAATAGGTACTTACCTTATTTGTTTCACGCCCATGTGTGTTCTCAATTTCTTATTCGTATGATTACTCTTTTGGTCAGTCCTCTTCCTTTAGCATTCTGACTCAACTGATTGTGAAGTATACTTGTCTACAGTCTACACTTTTTAATTCTTGATCCCAATCATAGTGTTGTGTTTATCTGCTAGTTGCATCCTATGAGTTATCAAGATTAAGCATGGAATTATTTCCTTTTTTACATATGTTGTTTACCTTAATTAATTAATTACCAATAATGTTGGACCATTTAACGGTTTTTTCCCTTTAACTTAATGCAGTGGATGCAGAGCAGATGCAAATGAAGCCGCTGTCATACTTCTTCCTTCAAATATCACCCTTTTTGCACTTGACTTTGCAGGGTCAGGGCTATCAGGTGGAGAGTATGTCAGCCTTGGTTGGCATGAGGTGCATAATCATTATAAATTTCGCAACAACATTCTTAATGTTTAGTAATTGCACTGTCCTGAAAGACTGAAACATATAACTACTCCCAGAAACAGGATCTCAAATGTGTGGTGTCCTTTTTGCGTAATAATAAGGAAGTTTCTTGTGTAGGACTTTGGGGGCGGTCAATGGGTGCTGTTACAAGGTATTTCGGTTACAATGCTTGTGCTTTCTACTTTGTGCCGAATTATTTCAATGATCTTTTTCTTCCAATGACATGCCATTTTAGTAAGTGTTGGAATACAGTAGAATATTTTTTGATATAAAATTGTGCATCTTAAGAGTTCACGGATTAATAAAAATGCTAATTTTCTTTATCCTGATTTTCTAACTGTATCCTTATCCATAAAATATCAGACCTAGCTTTTGCTTGATGGGATTTCATTTTGTTAGTTCATTACAACTTCTGTTCGAATCTTTGATGCAGCCTACTGTATGGAGCAGAAGACCCCTCAATTGCTGGCATGGTTTTGGACAGTGCCTTTTCTAACTTATATGACTTAATGATGGAGCTTGTAGATGTTTACAAAATCCGAGTTCCTAAGTTCACAGTATGTTTATCTTTTGCAAAATATTTTGCTTTATTCATGAACTGAATATTGGAACAGTGCACTCTTTGTAGTTCGTACACAATTTTGATGTATTATGGTTTACATGTTAATTGGTTGTTTATGGTTCTTGAGTAAACCACTTGTATCCTTGAAGCTAAGCTCCAACCAACTGCTGCATGCATAACAAGAAGTACCGTGTTACATCCAGAAATAATAAAAACCTTACAGGGAATTTGTGCAAATCTACAAGTCTTTCGTAACTCTGGTCAGTTTGGTGTGCATAGCCCTAGTGCTGTCCTATACCAACTGATTTTTCTCTCTAAAAAGTAAAAACTGGGCTGCTAGGGAAGCACACCTTGAATGACCGAGTAGATGAAATTTGTTTACTAGCTTAATGGTAAGCAATACATAACAAGAAAAGGTGTTCTTTACTGCTGCCGATGCTCTATAACATAATGTTGTTTTTTGGCTATAGATCAAAGATAGGCATCTCAGAATGTGAATCTCAGAATATGAAAAGGCTCTAGTTAATGTTGTAAAGCTCTGTGACATGATCTTGATAACTTATCTTTATTATTTATCAAGTTAAAGTGCCCACTGCCTGTTGCTGTAGTCACGTCATTTTATGTTTGCTCTGATATATATATATTTTTCAGGTTAAGATGGCTGTGCAGTACATGCGACGTATCATTCAAAGAAGAGCTAAGTTTGACATAATGGATCTTAATGTTGTTCAGGTTTGCTTTCTGAAATAACATTCTGTTCTAATTTAATTACTAAAGAGCCAGGTAGAATTAAAAAAAACTAATGAAATGTGATGGGAACTATTTGTTACAATCCCTACAATACGAGGTTCCATACTGGTAATAATATTATGCATTACGTATGAACGAATGCTGAATATAGTTAGAAATGAATGTGCTTAGCCTATATCTGTTCAGATCTCTCAAGTAGACTGCAATGCTAAATGAAAATTTTGTTGTATACTTGTATGTCGTTGTTTTGCCTGAATTAAGCTTCTGAGCATAATTGTCTTAGCTGTGAACACCAACATTAAACAATTAGAACAGCTCTTTCAGCTTGATTGAGACACATAGTTTGTGTAAGATTGGTTGAAGTATTGGAAATTCTTGTTATACTGGGTAGTCTACTAATCTTGATGTTTCAAGTATCATGGTTTTCAGTCAAACCCATTGGTATTTATCTGATTACCTCCTATTTCTGGACAATGTCGCAAACTTTACTATCTTTTTTCTTCTCCAGTTTGCCCCCAAAACGTTTATTCCTGCATTATTTGGGCACGCATTGAATGACATGTTTATTCAGCCCCATCACTCTGATCGTATTCACCAGGCATATGCGGTAAATCTCACTCTTACTTGCTTTACAAAGGCTGATCAGTAAACAGATGTTTTCTAAATACATACAGGTTTCATCAGTGGTGACTGCTCCTGTTTAAGGGCCTGCTGGGCTAATTTTGCTGATGTATTTCTATTTATCTGCAGGGGGATAAAAATTTAATCAAATTTGAGGGTGATCACAATTCGCCAAGGCCCCAATTTTATTACGATTCTGTTTCAATATTCTTCTATAATGTTCTGCACCCACCTCAGTTTCCTTTGGCATGCTCAAATAAGTTAGATAAGTACTACAACCTCGGCGCCTTTAAGGTTGGTGCTGGGACCAATGAGGTAAATGAAATCTGGTGTGAAAATTTCTGCTTTGTGTAATAGGAAGCCCATCCGAGGAATTACCTGTCAATTCATTTGATTTTTTTCAGAGCTTATTGTATGAGATCATAAATGGTCTAAGGGCTGCTGGTACCGATGCAGGCAGTTCATCAGCAGCTGCAACTAATTTCACGAATGGTGTGGCTCATCCTCCTTAGTAGTTTATGTTATTAATAATTTAATACGCAGGAGTTACTGTTTGCTGTTCAGTGCTCAGTGACTACTTTTACATTGTTTCAGCTACAAAATCAGTTGTTGAACTGCTGACAGAGAGGGTCAATCAGTTGTCCATTAAAAATGATAATGACTTGGTAAGTCCATTAGTGGTTGGTTTGCCTCTGGTACTTGAGATCTTAGCTGAGATATCTCATGTAAATGCAGGATTTCCTTTTGGATGAAAATCATAATCTCACTGAGATGGACGGTGGCAATGCAGAGTCTCATTTAGAGGTAAAAATAGATGATGCTTTGTTTTTATTTGAAGCGTTCAAATAGTTCTGCCATTATATTTAACACTGGACTCTGTAAAAACTCCATCATTACATCCGTATCTGATGGCTGATGCAGTCCCCCTACCTCCTACTGGAGATACTAAATCTCTCTTGTGTTATCGTAGCGAGTATAACACAAGGTCTGATGGTTATAAATAGGTTGTGCCGTTGCGGTATGGCTGTCGTTACAGGACACCGAAACCATATTGTCTGTTGCTCTGCAATATTCCATTGGTTCCTGAATTTAGACTAATTGCAGAGAAAAACATTGTCTTGTAATCTCACTGACAAGCAATTCTCTTTCTTTTTTAGGATAAAGCAAACAGGCAAAATGAGGAGTGCTGCTCATACACAAGTTCAAACCGAGAGAGCTGGGGAAGATGTTCTTCCTTGGGGGCAGCAAGTGATGCATCATCCCCAGGCGAGCACCCTGGGATTTCTAATCAAAAGCATAAGGTACAATTTTCAGCTTACATGTCTTTCACTTACATAGTCACGTCTCATTCTATAAAGATCAAAGAAGCACATTATATGTGATAACTTGATAAAAGTTTACTACTATACACGAATTTTCTTCACAAACCTATAAAATAGGTTCTGGAGAGAACGTTCGCGACCTTTGTGTTTACTTATTGCTTAAAAAAATGACTAATTTCAAACTAGTGATGTTGCTCTAACTGTTTACGTGAACCAGTAGAGTTAATTCCCCCCACCCCACCACAAGACCACAACGTAGAAAAAGTTTTCAGATCTCATCATTTGCTCCCAAACTGTAGAGCATGACACTAAGGGCTCTGGCAACGCCGCTGAGACGGATACGAAGGAAACCGCTCACTGTACCAAACGAGAGGAAGAATCGGTCCCTATGGAAGAGGCTCAAACAGGAGAGGCAAGAGATGGGGGAGAGCTTAACCCAGCGTTTCAGGCTGTGCCTCCAAGGCCAGGCTCAACACAAGCGAACCAAGTCGTCTTGACAACTGTGAATACTCATTTTAACCCGGGACAAGTCTGCTGCTAGGAACACTAATGTCATCACCAACAGACATGCGCCACGATTCTGACTCTTGGCGCCAACCCTGCTGTATACTTTGGTCGAACATCACCACTTTCTACTGAATCTGTCATGCAAGCCATGTAACTGCCGTCACGTTGATCTTGTAAATTGCAAGGTTGTAGGGCTGTAGCGTGTGTCCCCCGGTTTGGGGAAGGAGCCTCCGGTGTTCAAGATCCGAGCAGGGTTTGCAGTTTGAACTTTCAAGGTCGAATTGTATCGACAGGATCGATCTCTCTCGTTTATTTGCGGTTTGGTCACGCTGTCTATGATGCATCCTCCGTTGTAGAAGGGCGATTTGCTGCACACGACTCATACGAAGTGCAGTAGTGGTATCCGGCTTGAGCCATTTGCCACTTGCAAATTTCCTCTGGACGGGAGGTACAAATCACGAGGTAAACAAAGAGAAAAGTGGGATTCCGATCTCCCTAACCGCGCGAAACTGTTAGCGCAATGTATAGGCATGGCCGTGCATCCTCTGCATGAGCACAAGGGCACGCAAGATTCATGCAAATCCAACGCAACGCAGGCGGGGGGTGGGCGCTCTGTGTGTGCCTTTCGCTGCTTTGCCATTGCTTTCGCTTTCGTTCTCTGCTTTGCTTTTTATGTTTTTCCTTCTTGAATTCTTCTCCTCCGTGAGAAACGGCAACTGTGACTAGTGCGGACCTTGAAGAAAATATGAGTGGGACACACCCGTTATGAGTTGCATCAGGTTGAGTGGGGGCTTGTGCCTGAAAAATTACTAGCATTAAAGGTTGGGAGAAAGGGGCTCCTCCCGTGCATGCTACGTCGGCATGAATTCTCTGGCTGTCGGCGGAGATCGGCTTTGGCCCTCCCTCCTCCTCCCTCCCGCCCCTTCGGTATCCCTCCCTAGACGTCTTCCCTCCTCAGCCCTTTTCCGCTAGCATCGACGACACTTCCTACTTCCTCCCCCGTCGCTCCCTTCCTCCTCCTCCCTCCCGCCCCTTCGGTTTCCCTCCCCAGCCCCTCTCCGCTAGCGTCGCCGACGCTTCCTACTTCCTCCCCCGTCGCTCCCTCGCCCTCCCTCCCATCCCTTTGGTTTCCCTTCCCAGACACCGCCTTGGTGCCTCCCCCTTTCCATCCTCTCGCCTTGCGCCTGCCTAGGCCGCTGCCGCCGGTGCCGTCGGCCACCTTGCCTCATGCCGCCTATCCTCGGGGCTCCTCTCCACCTCCTCTCTACCACACACCTCCGGCCCCCTCGGTCCACCTCGCCACGCCTTGCCTCCTCCCACACGCCTCTGGCCCCCTCGCTCCGCTCTCTGCCTACGGACCTCGATCTACACCTTCTCAAGAGCCAGAAGGGAGGGTGAGGAGCAAGTTGAGGGCAGAGTTGCATCTTTGTTTCCTTTAGTTCAGGTCGGATCCGGTCATGGCGTCTTCTCCGCGCTCTCGCTCTTGCCTGGCTCTGCAGCCCTTTTGCTTTCGCACTATGGTGCCGTCGTTGCCTCACGTCGCCTTAGTTCCGCCCTCCTCTCCGCTGCGTTCTTTCCGGTGTTTCCTGCTACCCACTGCCAGTGCTGGCGTCGTCGACCGTCGTAGTCAGGCGTTGCAGTCGTTCGCTTACCTCCTCGCGGCCTTCTCGCTCTTCGGCCGTTTCCAAGGCCGTTCCTGTTTGTGTCTGTTCAGGTTCTTCCTTCTCTCATCCATCCAACGTAAAGGATAAATTCCTTACTCAAACACACGCCCTCTGCTACCCATAAAGACACAGACATTTTGAGTTAACACCCCATCAGTCGAACCAGTCGGTCGCAATGGAGGTGAGTTATAGCTAAACTGATTTACCGCTTCATATTTGACTATTCCTTATTTTATTGTGCAGTACATCTATACCATTCTGCTAGAGGAGCTTGCATCATTGCCCTATAAACTTGACTCGCTTCTCACATTCTATATGTGCTACAGACACTTTATTGCTTTCGGATGCTTCAACATTACGTCTACTAGAACCCTGCACGCGCGCGGGGTGAACGCACATGTATTTAGCAACTTCCTTTATAAAAGTCCATAAATTACATGGCTTATATATTGAGCCATTAATCCTAATTAAAAATAATCATTCGTAGTGAAGCTCTAGATTTCACAGTATTTGAGAAGACAAAAAGAATACCAACATGAGTAACACACTAACGTCAATAAATGACGATGGATTAGAGAGATCATAAAGGTGAAGACAAGTACATTGCCATTACATGTGTACTAAAAATCGCACTTTATTTATACAAATGTAGCCTACGTTGTTGGCCAGAAATGCCTCAACCGATTTATATAGCGTCAACCGATTTATACTTTTGGAGAAATTGACCAAGAACTTGCCTTGTGTTGGCCAGAACTGCTTGAACTTCATCAGCCTGTATAACACATAGAATAGATGGAATATTTTTTTTAATAGATTGTGAGTCCTCAAACTATTTATAGATTCTCTCTTGGGGTTTGCTTCAATACACCTATTCTACAAAAGTTTATAAATCTTAAGACAAAATAGTTAATATTATGTGATGGCAAAGTAACAGGAAACTTTTTCTAGTTCCTCCAATAATTTAAACCCTAATCACCAATCTCTAAACGGCTTTACTGTAAAAAAATATATATTAAGAGAACTGATGGTCACCATAATTTTGTAAATGCAGTGCAACACAGATTAACCTTTGGCATAGCAAAACATGATTACAAATCCTAAAAACCAGATAAGTCAATTGAATAGTAAGATGCGAGGTGAATCAACCTTGGAGAATTTCAAGTTGGTTATAATTGCACTTGCTAATATCCATCCCGCAGCTTTAGCCATGAAAGTTGAGGATCGATGTACGAGCCAACACATGTTGTGCTGAAACCAAAATTTTAATTACTATATATGTTGATATTGATATTTTAACGCAACAATAGAATACCTATGATGGATACCGATAATGATATTCGCCAAGTAGCATACGGATTAAGAACAAATATTGGGGTATTGATGTCTTTTAGAACTTCACGTGGAAAGAAGCATGGAACACGCTTAAAGGCGATTAGCATACCATAACCTTGGTGGTAGCAAGACTAATGATATAATTGTGGCGAGATGATTTGTTGGGAATTCAGAGACTAACTCGCCCGGTCCATGTTTGAATCAGTGCAAGAACCTTCTCCGCAGATCCTAGAACAAAGCATTGAAAAGAAAACTTGAATATCGAAATGGAGAATCTTGGAAGAGGGAGGAATCGAAAGGGACTTGAAGACGAACAACATCACTTTGTAGAGAAAGCCCGCATAGTCCTTTGCTGGAAATGTCTTCTCTGTAATGGAGAAAAAAATGTAATGAGTTAGATAAAAGTCGATTTATTTATAGTAAAGCAGTACGATTTCTGTTCTCTCATGTTTTGTTTATGACATAAAAGGATCAAGGTCTCGAGGAACATAAGATATTGAAGATACTTTCTCATTTCTGACCTACAACAAGAGTCAAAAGTACATGCAGTGTTTCTTCTTGCTGATGGGCAATGCCTTGAAAGGAATTGGTAAGCTAGGTGATGCCAGAGAGGAATTGTTAATTGTGAAGAAAACCAATCTGAAAAGTCAGAACTAGATGCACATGCACCACTACTGGTTGCTCAAGTAATGATTCATCTCAGAACTCAGGAGTTCGGACAACAAAATATTTTCTCTTTGAACAGTTTTAGTTTCCGAGTACTTTACCTTAAGATTTCAATGTTTAGATGCTAAAAATGGTTTTTCGAATGTTTAAACCTTAAAGTGTTCTAGTTGACATTTGAATGCTGAGAGATGAAAGTACTTTAGAAGATTAGCAGGACATCGAGCAATTACTCCATGCATGCATTTGAAAAATGAAATCACAAAGCACATGCACATAAATCAACTAAAGAAAAGGAGGAATCGTAAAATGTATCCACATCAGTCAAAGGTGATCTGAAAACATACACATCAAGGAAAAAACCACCATTTGCAAGACACTTGACCCTAGAATCCATTGGTAGCAGTGTACACAAATCATCAGAGTGAATGTAAGTGGCTAACCCACCAAAGTGAGCATCTGTTAGAAAAGCCCGAAGTCGGAAAAAGAATATCAGCATCACACCATCAGTACAGTTGTCGAATTGCTTATATGGGCAAAGACAAGGTAATGAGTCTATCATATCCATATATACAACTATCAATCATATCCAATCATTTGTAAACCTTGTAAATGTGCGAATACATACTGTGTAGCAAGAAAAACATCCGGGGAAACTGTCAAATAGTCCTGTAGTAGTTTATAGACAATGATAAAAAAAAATCACATAGGTAAACACATAAGTAAAATGAGACTACTATTGTTGATATGTAGTGGGTCCACATTATTTATTGATCACTGATTAGTGATGCAAATCAGTGCATATTGTGTTTCTTTGGAGACATTTTATATTTCAATAAGACAATATTTAACTGATATCCAAATAAACCAACCGAATAGGTCAACACATACGTTGTGTCGGAGTCCCCAGCCTAGCCGCAGCAACTGCCGATGCTCCTCAGGCGAGGGAACATAAAGGAACCCAGCCCGCACATTTCCATTAATCAATAGAACATTTTTCTCCCTAGCATCTACCTCTTGCGGCTCAGAGTTAACACATGACAAGGTAATAAGTCAAGAGGGGTCCCATATGTCCCTCATGTGGTTGTGAGCAATAATGCTTAGATCAGTGTGACACAAGATGTTCGGTTCTTGTTGACTTGGGCACAAACCAGCACACCCGATAACCACACCATTCATACCATCTGCCAAGTCCAAATTATTTTATTTTCAGTTTTTATTTTTCCAAATACAATACTTACATGAGTACCCTGACCCAAGTAGTTAAAGTGATGAAATAATGACCATCGCCAAAGCGATTATCTCATTCTACCGAGCTAAGCATTGCTAAGCGGCTCCGACTCGTATATTGTATATACGACCATAATTCATCCACTGAGCTCTAATTCATCAGTGGGAATAATAACCTAGGCTCAGTGGCAAGGAATAAACATTTACCTACAGCTCATGCAACTACTAGGACTACTATCTCTAACGAGAAATTAGAACATGCAAACATACAATCGCAAAACAAGATAATTGTACTAAAAATAGTAGGATCAATCATGATCGGGGGGGGGGGGCTGCTAGCCTTGTTGAGGATAGTCCAGGTGCTGCTGAGGATCACTCTTGTAGACAATCGAATCTCCGTAATATATCGATCGAGTGAGAAGAACGAATAACACTGAATATAAATTCAAATTCATCCAAATCGTATGAAAATTACATAGTAGGTAGAGTGTGATTTTAGATGAATTTAGATACAAAAATCATTTGATTTGGAGTTTGTATGCGAAAGTTATGCCCAAAACAAATTCTGCCAGGAGAGAAAATAGAATTAAGGTTTACTGTTCATAAAACCGAATGTAAATCAAATTGTGAAATTTTGTGTGGCAGTAATATGTTTGAAACCTAACCCAAGTTAAAGTAAATTAAAAATGAAAAGCAACAAAATCGTTTTCACTCAATTTGGAGTTAATTTGAATTAGTTACGAATTTTTGAAGTTATTTGAATTTATAGTGTAAAAGTAATTCTTCGGGATTTCTAAAAGTATTAAATACTTTTTATACACAGGCTGACCTAGCCATAGCCACTGACGGGTGGGATCTATTGAATAGTGCTACCTTTTGTATTTGATTTTCGGAATAATGTTTACTGATAGGTGGGGTCCACCTGTCATAGACTGGGTCTATGAGCATAGTGCGTGGACTAGAGTCCACAACATAGTACTCGGTGCAGGGGAGGTCTGTGCACTTTAAAGGCCTTCGGCCCACTTGTCATCCATCCTAAAGGAAATCAGGTTCTTAATTGCTCTAGTTTTCTGTTCACGGGGACCGCCTGTCAGTGAAACCTTAGTGTCATTAAATCCGGCAACTAATGATTAACTAACCCTAAAGAAATTGATTTGGGTATTGATTACTTTGCTACAGCGCTGTCCGTTTTCGGATAGGACAGAGCGCTCTCAGGTGCTGGCTTCCCCGGCTAATCGCCGGCGAGCTAGCCTACAACGACGCTGGAGAGAGACCAAAATGGAATCCCCTTATCATGGCGAAGCTACCGGTACCAGCAGCGAGACTCACCGAGGTCCGTAGCGGTGGCGCGCCGGAGAATGGCGGCGGCGGTGCTCGGCCAAAAACGGCAACAACGACAAGGCGATGCACTCAACTATCTGGCGCGCGCATGAATGACCCTAGGGTGCTAGGAACTTACCGACGTGACACGGAGCTAAGGAGGTCGCCGAAGACTGGCCAGCAGTGGAGGACAGCGTCGGCGAGGGAAGGTCAACGTGGGGAGCTTGACCTGAGTAAAGACAGAAGCAAAGAAAGGTGGGGAAGCTCAAACGTGGTTAGAAGATCGTGCCAGAGCAAAGAATCAGAAAAAGAATGACCTCACCAAAGTTGGGAACGAAGGAGATTGCTTTTGGCCAATAGTGAGGAAACCCAAATTCCGATGATCCCTGTGGAAGAAAACCAAAATCCAATAAGGGGAAATAAATGTGGTGAGCTGGAACATATTGTGACGCGAAAAGGAAGGGAAGAGTGGCACTGGTGCGGCCGGAACAATGCGGCGGCTTGTCGGGCGAATGGAGGTCGAGCGAAAACTTTTGAGCTTGGCTCGAAGGAAGGAGGGAGAGGGTACTAGGGGAGTTAGGGTGGTGAGAAAAAGAGATGCAGGGGGCCTAGAGTGGCTATTTATAGCTGATTGTGGAGAGCGCTATATGGAGCGCGATGGGCGGCGATGCGCTCGGCGTTGACTCGGTTGAGTGACACGAGCTGGTGAGGGAGGTGTCAGGGAAGTTAATGCCGAGCCAGGGCATGGGTGAGGAGCGGCCGTTGCGGGTGAGGTAAGGCGCGTGAAACCACGAGCAGGTTGGGTGGTTGGTGTGCATGTGCACTCGGCGGAGCTGCCCATAGCGCTCTGGCGCGGGCGAGCTGGTGCTGGACGCCAAGCCACATGGAAGAGAAGACCTAGCCAGTGGGCCCCGCAGGTAAGTGAGAGCGGTAAGGTGTCTGGTCTGGTTGGGTCGGATCGGGTCAAACCGACCCATTGACTGGGTTTTCCAAAATGACCGAGATGTTTAGGAATTTTTAGATAGAGTTGTACCACTCAAAATTACAAAATTTTTATGGGAGGTTCCTGACAATGTATAGATCATTGTGTAATTTTCCTAGGGTTTTTCATGTACTAGATATTTCTCCATAATTATTTTAAGTCTCCGTTTTAACTTTTTGACTTTTAGTTCTCAAGTTTGACTAGCTATTTAGAAATAGCAAAATAATTCCAAAAAAAATTGTAAAATTTTGCAAGTGAGTCACTTAGATGCTCCAGAACCTAGGAAAATTATTTATAAGAATTGTTCATATTATTTGTTTTGTATATCCTAAAGGGTTATTATTTCTAGGAATTGTTGTTTAAGGTTTTCAAAAGCACAAAACTTTTGAATGAAAATCCAGAGAATTCAAATGACAACCAGATACATCAAAAGTTTTAAAATTTTACAATTTTATATATTTGAAACACAAACCCATATTTGGGATGTTACAAATCCCCCCTACAAGAATCTCATCCCGAGATTCTGTTTACTTGGAAAATAAAGAAGGGTAGTCTGCACGAAGGCGATCTTCCTGTTCCCAAGTTGCTTCGCCCTCGGTGTGATTCATCCACTGAACTTTAAGAAATTTGATGGCATGGTTCCTTGTCTTTCGTTCAGCTTCTTCAAAGATGTGAATGGGACACTCACGATAGGTCAGATCTTCTTGCACATCAAGACCTTCCAATAGAGCTTTTTTGGTTGGGACACGGAGGCATTTCTTCAACTAGGACACGTGGAATACATCGTGTACCCCTGAAAGTGCAGCGGGTAAGTCCAACTTGTAGGCCACAGCTCCTTTCTTCTCAATGATGCGAAAAGGCCCGACATATCGAGCAGCTAACTTGCCTTTGACGCCGAACCGTTGATTGCCCATCAGCGGAGTGACTTTGAGATATACAAAATCATTTAGCTCAAAGCTCAACTCACGACGACGCCAGTCCATATAGCTCTTTTGTCGGGATTGAGCCGTGCGTAACCGGTCTTGTATCAACTGAACTTGACTTTCGGCCTCTTTGATCAAGTCCGGGCCAAACAGTGGTCTTTCTTCGGTCTCAGACCAATTCAACGGGGTTCTACATCTTCTTCCGTATAAGGCTTCGAATAGTGCCATGCCGAGACTAGCATGAAAGCTATTGTTATAAGAGAACTCGACAAACGACAAGCAATTTTCCCAATTCTTCCCATAAGAGGGAACACAAGCGCGAATCATGTCTTCCAAAATTTGATTCACTCTTTCAGTTCAGTTTGGCCTCCAGTTTGTGGATGGTATGCGGTGCTGAAAGAAAAGTGAGTCCCCATAGCTTCTTGCAAGCTCTTCCAAAACCGGGCGGTGAAGAGTGCACCGCGATCTGAAACGATCTCTCTTGGTACACCATGCAAGCTCACAATACGGGATATGTAGAGGTTCGCCAAAAGACTCACACTAAGATTAGTCCGCACTGGCAGAAAATGTGCTATTTTTATCGACCGATCAACGACAACCTAGATGACATCTTTCCCCTTGGAGGTACAGGGCAGACCGGTGATGACATCCATACCATTTGAGTACCACTTCCATTTGGGAATGGGTAGGGGCTGCAACACGCCCGTTGGTCGCTGATGTTCGGCCTTTACTCGGCGACATATATCGCACTCGGCAACGAACCTTACGATCTCTCTTTTTATTCAGGTCCACTAGAATCTCTGCCAAAGATCTTGATACATCTTAGTGGCTTCGGGATGAATGGACAAAGGGGAATCATGGGCTTCATAGAGGATTAAAGTCCACAACTCCATATCCTTCGGCTGAGTGTGTCAGCAATGACATTGGCTTTGCCGGGGTGATATTGGAGACCCATATCATAGACTTTGATCAACTCCAACCACCTTCTTTGCCTAAGCTCTAGATCTGGTTAGGTGAAAAGATACTTTAAAATTTTATAGTCCGAATATACCTTGCAACGATTACCGATGAGGTAATATCGCTTGATTTTCAGCGCATGGACCATAGTAGCTAGCTCCAAGTCATGAGTTGGATAATTGAGCTCATGAGGTATCAACTGTCTTGATACATAGGCCACTACCTTGCCTTCTTGCATAAGAACACACCCGAGTCCTTGATGAGAAGTATCGCAATAAATATCGAAGCTTCTATGAATGTCGGGAAGGGCTAGGACTGGGGCTGTGGTCAACCTCTTCTTGAGTTCTTGAAAGCTCTTCTCGCATTCAGCTGACCACACATATTTCTTGTCCTTTTTGAGCAACCTCGTCATCGGCTTCGCGATCTTAGAAAATTTCTCGATAAAGCGACGATAGTAGCCCGCTAAACCGAGAAAGCTTCTCACATTGGTTACTGATTTGGGTTGCCCCCATGAGAGCACATCACTGACTTTGCTAGGGTCCACTGCTACGCCTTCCGCTGAGAGAACCTAGCCCAAGAACACCACTTCTTCCAAACAAAATTTGCACATGCTAAATTTCACGTACAGCTGGTGCTCACACAGCTTCTCGAACACTATCTTCAGGTGTTCGGCATGCTCTGCTTTATTCTTTGAGTAGATGAGGATGTCATCTACGAAAATCACCACAAACTTATCTGAATACTTTATGAATACCATATTCATAAGACTCATGAAATAGGCTAGAGCATTTCTCAAGCCGAAAGACATTACAGTGTACTCGTACAGTCCGTAGCGAGTAGAGAAAGTCGTCTTCGGGATATCTTTCGATCTGATTTTTATTTGGTGATACCCTAATCTCAAATCGATCTTGGAGAATACCCGAGCTCTGGTCAGCTGATAAAAAAGGTCATCGATCCGGGGCAGCGGGTACTTGTTCTTCATTGTCACTTCATTTAGTGGACGGTAATCGACGCACATACGCAGGGTCTTGTCCTGCTTCTTCACAAAGATTACCGGATGGCCCCAAGGAGATGAGCTAGGGCGAATGAAACTCTTCTCTTGTAGCTCACCAAGTTGTTTCTTCAACTCCTCCAATACATTTGGAGGCATCCGGTATGGTCTCTTTGAAATCGGGGAGGTATCGAGCAGCAACTTGATAACGAATTCGACGTCCCGAGCTGGCGGCATCCCAGATAATTCTTCAAAAAAGAAATCTGGAAATTCACTCACAGCCGGTACTTCATGAATTTCTGGAGCCATCTTTGCATCAAGCACGAAGAGGTGCGGTTCCTTCAATTTCAGCGCAATTCCCACTTGCTCGCCGGAGGAATTTGTGAAGGAGATGAATTTCTTGGCACAATCGATTTATCCTTGATGTTGGGACAGCCAATCCATGCCAAGTATCACATCCAAACTCACTGAATTGAGGATGATGAGGTTTGCCAAAAATCCTACCCCTTCAATCTCAATCGATACATTCTGGCACTTATTTTCGACTCTCATTTCCGACCCCGGAGAAAGGATGCTCAAAGGAACATGCATGGGAACAATTTGAGCATCGCTAATTGCAGCAAAGGATTTTGATATAAAAGAATGAGAAGCTCCAGAATCGAATAAAACAGTAGCAGGATGCGAATTGACGAGAAGCGTACCCAACACGACATCAGGTGCCTCCTGCGCTTCCTCAGCCGAGATATGGTTGACTCGACTGTGTGCCATGTTCTGCAATTGTTGGGGAGCCTTCTGAGCTTGAGGAGGGCCACGGCCTTGTCCTTGCCCAGGATTAGGGCAAGGGGTTACTCTAGTCTTCTTAGAGCAATTATTTGCGTAGTGCCCTTTGTTGTTGCAGTTGAAGCAAGTGACCCCGGTAGCTGGATTGTGGAAGTCACCTTGCTGTCCCACAGGTGCTCGCGGTTGAAACACGGGCTGAGGAGGGTGAGGTGCAAATGTTGGCGGCCTCGAGGGCAGTGGAGCTTGGAAATGAGGCATCAGGGGCTGCCCGAAGCGAGGTCGAGAGAAACGGTTGCTTGCTGATTTTTGAGCCTCATTGTGGTTTCGATACTCATCCAGCACCCTTCCTTTGTACTCAGTGACAATGGCCTTGTTGACCAATGTCTGGAAGTCGGGGAAGTCAAGGACAGCTAGCTTGTCCTTCAGCTCCTTGGTCAAACCGTTCACGAACTTCTCCTGCTTGGCGGCATCGGTGGGCACATCTTCAGGAGCATATCTGGAGAGGTTATTGAACTCATGGAGGTACTCAGTCACTGACTTGTGCCCTTGCTTTAGCGCATTGAACTCCTTCTTCAACTTCATCACGCCGGTAGAAACGTGAGCCCGTCGGAAAGCAGTGCGGAAATCCTCCCAAGTGATGGCTCGGCCAGTGGGCTGCATGGCGAGGAAGTTTTCCCACCATGAGTGCACAGCGCCCTCCAGTTGATGAGAGGTGAACAACACCTTCTCATGATCTGGACATTGAGTAATATTCAGCTTCCTCTCGATGAGACGCAGCCAGTCGTCGGCGTCGAGTCGGTCTTCAGACTGGGAGAAGGTATGTGGTTGTGTGTGGAGGAATTCGAAGAGTCCTCCCCACGGTTGATGTCCACCTCCTCCTGATGATCCAGAGGGGCCAAATGGAACGGAGGTATTCCGAGTGATCTGCTCGAGAATCCTCGTCTGATCCATCTGATTCCGCTCAATTTGAAGGAGCACCTCGGCCACGGTGGGAGGAGGCGGAAGTTCCTCTTCATGGCCAGTTTGCGGGATTTGGCCACTTCGGGTTAGTCCAGCCATCCTGTTCCCACGAATTGGGCCAATAATAACAACCGGATATAGGATACGAAAGATGACAGTAGAGAGGCCATCGACTAAGGAGAAATGCAAAATTAGTCTAACATGTGTGCATACAAATAATGAACACGAAGTGAACTCCAAATATTTGCACAAAGCCAGAAGAACCATCACAAAACCAAGTTTTTATCACATCTAGGGAGCATGGTAAAAGACCAACTAGGGTATATTTGGCACTAGCCATCTATAATCACAACTTACACTTTTATTCCCATGATTCCCATGATTTACTCTCCCATTTTCAGCCCTAACGACGAACTACGCGCTCACTATCCATATTTTGCGCTTGTTGTCCATCGAGCTCAGAGAAGAAATTTCCTACTCCGAGTGCCTTTTATCTTCCTCAAATAACAGCCAAAACTTTATATTTTTTAATTCTCAAATACTCCCCAATCCGAAATTAAATGGCATATGTCTAGTTTTTTTAAAAGGAGATGAGAGAGAAAACATGTTTTTGAACACTCAAACTAGAACAAGGTAAGATTGAGAAGGTAAGATAGGTAAGGAATAAAATATGAGATCTTACTTAACATTTCATAACAATTCGATATTTTGAAAATAATTTTGCAAACACCTTAATGACGACCAAGCTAGGGGTTACTACGGTCAGTATGGCTCTGATACCAACTTCTGCGAGAGCCACCGGGCGATTTAACTTGTAATGCTTAACCTTCCAATTGGTCTTAGCATCACAAAATAAATTTTCCCACTCTCAGTGTATTAGGTACCTCCTGGGAGTGGTACACATACACCTTCACAAACAAACATCAATCCATACACAATAAGATTACAATACCGAAGTCTTAATTGTTTATAACACAAAAGTCATACAAGGTTCAGATCACATACATAGGGCCGACCGGCCAAATAGCATAACATAAGATCAAATTTGCAGCAGAAACAAGCCATAAGATGGCAACAAAATAAAGCCAACCGGCTGCCCTTACCCACAAGGTAACCGACCGGTAACCGCCGAGCTAGTCGTCATGTTCGTAGTCGTTCTCACATTGGCTCACCCCTTGGGGGTCAACCTCCTCTGCAACATGGACAATCCGGTTGAGTACAAAGTTGTACTCATAAGTCTTACAAACAACAAAATAACGTAGATGCATTCAAGTATCAAAGGAAAGCTACAACACTAGGCAATATTCATCATAAAGACATTTTATTTACAATAGAGTAACAGATTGTAAGGCAATTTACCAAATCAATTTTTATTTGCTTAAATAACAGCGAAACAACATTTAGAGACATAAATAACAGCCTAGAAGTGACTGCCCACAGCCACCACAACAATAGCATGGATTTCCCATTTGTACCACCTAAATTCAAGTTTTATCGAAATGTTGAGTCTAACTCTTGCAAAACCCAATACAGCGTGTCCATAACCAAGGATGTGGCTATTCGAATAGATTATGAAACCCTGCAGGGGTGTACAACTTTACCTACACGTCAAGCCGCTTCTTTGCCAAGCTATTAAGCACACTTCCGAAGGTATGTTGGCCGAGCTAAGTCCTACGAGATGTTTCCAATGAAATGTATTAGCCGTCCTATGGGTGAAACCCTCCGTGAACTGCCTTTGTGTGTGTAGATGGGGCTCCCACGGAGAACCCATACATTGTGTCGAGTCATCGCCCACCAAGAAGAATTCATCGATGCTCCTCAAAGTAGGAACATAAAGGAACCCAAATTTCACACATTTCCATTAATCAACAGAACATTCTTCTCCCTAACATCTACCTCCTGCGGCTTAGAGTTAACACATGACAAGGTAATAAATCAAGAGGGGTCCCATATGTCCCTCATGTGGTTGCACGCATTAATTCTTAGATCAGTGTGACACAAGATGTTCGGTCCTTATTGACTTGGGTACAAACCAGCCCACCCGATAACCACACCATTCGTACTATCTGCCCAAGTCTAAATCATTTTATTTTCAGTTTTTAATTTTTCAAATACAATACTTACACGAGTACCCTGACCCAAGTAGTTAAATTGATGAAATAATGACTATCGCTAAAGCAATAATCCCTATTCTACCGAGCTAAACATTGCTAAGCGGCACCGACTCGTATATTGTATATACGACCATAATTCATCCACCGAGCTCTAATTCATCAACGGGATTAATAACCTAGGCTCAGTGGCAAGGGATAAACATTTACCTACAGCTAATGCAACTACTAGGACTACTACCTCTAATGAGAAATTAATCATCAATTGGAACATGCATACATACAGTTGCAAAACAAGATAATTGTACTGAAAATAGTAGGATAAATCATGATCAAAGGGGGGAGGGCTGCTTTCCTTGTTGAGGATAGTCTAGGTTCTGCCGAGGATCACTCTTATAGACAATCGAATCTCCGTAATATATCGATTGAGTGAGAAGAACGAATAGCACTGAATATAACAAAAAAAATTCAAATTCATCCAAATCGCATGAAAATTACACAGTAGGTAGAGTGTGATTTTAGATGAATTTAGAGATAAAAATTATTTGATTTGGAGTTTGTATTCGAAAGTTATGCCCTAAACAAATTACGCTTCTGGAGAGAAAAAGAATTTGGGTTTACTGTTCATAAAACCGAATTTAAATCGAATTGTGAAATTTTGTGTGGCTGTAACATGTTTGAAAACTAACCCAAGTTAAAGTACATTAAAAATGAAAACCAACAAAGTTGGTTTCACTCAATTTGGAGTTAATTTGAATTAGTTATGAATTTTTGAAGTTATTTGAATTTACAGTGTAAAAGTAATTCGTTTCAGGATTTCAAAAAGTATTAAATACTTTTTATACATAGGCTAACCTAGGCGTAACCACTAACGGGTAGGGTCTACTGAATAGTTCTTCCTTTTGCATTTAATTTTCGGAATAATGTCTACCGACAGGTGGGGTCCACCTGTCATAGACTGGGCCTATGAGCATAGTGCGTGGACTAGAGTCCACAAAACTGTACTCGGTGCATGGGGGGTGGGTTTCTGTGCACTTTAAAGGCCTTGGGCCCACTTGTCATCCATCCTAAAGGAAATCAGGTTCTTTATTGCTCTAGTTTTCTTTTCACGGGGCCCGCTTGTCAGTGAAACCTTAGCGTCATTAAATCCGACAACTAATGATTAACTAACCATAAAGACATTGATTTGGGTATTGATTACTTTTCTCTGTCATTGTCTGCTGGACAGATGTAACGCCTTGCTCGGTCTTTGGCTTCGACTAATCGCCATGAAGCTAGCCTACAGTGGCGCTGGAGAGAGACCAAAATGGAACCCCCTTATCATGGCGAAGCCACCGGTATTGGTGGCAAGACTCACCGAGGTCCGTAGTGGCGACGCGACGGAGAATGGCGGCAGTGGTGCTTGGCCAAAAACGACAACGGTGACAAGGCGGTGCACTCAACTATCTGGCGCGCGCATGAGTGACCCTAGGGTGCTAGGAACTTACCGATGTGACGCGGAGCTAAGGAGGTCGCCGAAGACTGGCTAGCGGCGCAGGATAGCGGCAGTGAGGGAAGGTCAACGTGGGGAGCTTGACCTGAGTAAAGATAGAAGCTAAGAGGGGGGGGGGCTCAAATGTAGTTAGAAGATCGTGCCAAAGCAAACAATCGGAAAAAGAATGACCTCACCAGAGTTGGGAACAAAGGAGATTGCTTTCGGCCGATAGTGAGTGTTGATGGCAAGATTTGACATCTATAAAGAATAGCTTCAAAAGACCTCTTGAGAGGTCCTGGACAGCTTCTTCAAAGATCTCCTAGGAGGCCCGAGCTTCAAAAGACCTCCCGAGAGGTCCTGGGATGTCCCCTTCAAAGACCTCCTGGGAGGTCTTGGCTTCAAAGGAGGTCCTGAACGATCTCTACAAAGACCTCCTGGGAGGTCCTGGCTTCAAAGACCTCCCGAGAGGTCCTGGAATGGCCTCTTCAAAGACCTCCTGGGAGATCCTGGCTTCAAATGAGGTCCTGGACGATCTTTACAAAGACCTCTTGGGAGGTCCTGGCTTCAAATATCTTCCGAGAGGTCCTGGAACGGCCTCTACAAGGACCTCCTGGGAAGTCCTGGCTTCAAAGACCTCCCGAGAGGTCCGGGAATGGCCTCTTCAAAACCTCCTAGGAGGTCCTAGCTTTAAAGACATCCTAAGAGGCCTTGGACGGCCTCTTTAAAGACCTCCCAAGAGGTCCTGGATGACATCTACAAAGACCTCCTGGGAGGTCCTGGAGGGTGGTTTTCGAAAAAAACAGGAGGTCCTGGCTCGAAGAGGTGGTCCTGAGCGGCACCTACAAAGACCTCCTCAGAAAGCACCATGTGGCTTAATCAAAACCGCCCGGGACCTCCTCAGGAGTGTTGTGCGCCTCCATCAGAGCCGCTCAGGACCTCCTCAGGAGTGCCATGTGGTTTCATCAGGGTCATTTAGGACCTCTTCAGGAGCACTCACGCGGCCTCATCAAAACTTCCTCCGGAGCATTACGTGGTTTGATCATGGCCGCTCAGGACCTCCTCAGGGGTGCTGCGCGCCTTCATCAAGGCCTTCCAGGATTTCTCCAGAGGCGCTCACGTGGTTTCCTCGGGAGTGGCCACGTGGCTCCATCATGGCCGCCCAGGACCTCCTCAGGGGTGCTACGCGCCTTCATCAAGGTCATCCAGGGCCTCCGCAGAGCACCTGCGCGGCTTGAATCAAGGCCGCTCAGAACCTTCTCAGAGGTACTCGCGCATTTTCCTTAGGAGCTGCCACGTGGTTTTATCATAACCGCTCAAGACCTGCTCAGGGTGTTTACGCGGCTTAATCAGAGCCGTCCAGAATCTCCTCAGGAGTTCTACGTGGCTTAATCAGGGGCACTCAGGATCTCCTCGGGACATATACACGGTTTAATCTAGACATCTTTAGGACCTCCCACGTGGACCTCCCGCGCGGACCTCCCGCGTGGACCTTCCGCAAGGATTTCTTTAAGACCTTACAGAGCATCTAGGACGTGATAAAATAGGAAAGAATTGTCAGTTATAGAAGGCATAACTGAATCATATTTGTGGATTTGGTTCGGTTTAGGAGTCCTGGGCTTTCACGGCTAAGACGTGCCGCCCTTTAAATAAGAGAGGGTCATGGTCGATTGTAAAGGAGATCAACCAATCAATCAATACAAATCACATCTACTTTTTATCGTAGCTTCAGAGTCCCGCTTCTTTTCCAACCTCTCCTTGCTTGTCGCTCACCGGTCTCAAGATCGAAGCGAGCAAATCACCACCGTGATGTACCACGACTAGCTCCGCCTAGGTGCTGCACGTTGGTGCCAAGATCCGGAGCATCCAATTGCTGCCGTGATCCTTGTGTTGTGCGCAACACATTTTGGCGACTCCACTGGGGAATCGATCTATTCTCCGGCCATGGTGAAAGATGGTTCTACGGTCGATTCTAAGAACATCATTACTCCTACACTTGAAGATCTACCCGAGGAGTACCGCTAGGAGTACGAGAAGCGTAAATTGGAATTCGACAAGCTGATGTTGTCGTGCTTCCAGAAGACAAGGCAAGGTGTCATTAAGAAAGAGGGTGAACTGCCATCTATTTACATCAAGCCCGAGGTAACTCCCACTGTGAGTAATTCATCCCTTACCGAAGAGCAAGTTGCCTTGATGATTGATCATCAAATAGGTGCTTCTGTATCTAATACTTTGGATAGATTGTATCTAATCGTCTTAAGGCTATGGGACTTGAAGTGCAAAGTGAAAAAGATTTGAAACGACCCGTCTTGCCTCATGCTAATGCCTGCAATGTTGGCAATGATAGCAGCGTTCAGCATAGCTCCTTTCCTGTTAATACATCGGCAGCAAACATATCATCTAGAGTCATCCCGCAGGGCGTGTCGATGCAACACATGCACAACCGAACTAATGTGTTAAGTTCGGTTGGTCACAGTGCATCATCGCATGTCGTTCCAAATATTGCTTTGGACCGAATCTACTGACCCTTGTGCTTTCATCATGATCACGATGCTAGTACGGTCAATTCGTGCACCTAATGTTGGCGATTACACGGCATGGGAGAGAATTCAACAAATTTGCAAACACCTTTTACCGCCTTCAGAAGCGTATAGTACACCTCCCATACCTCCTCAAGGTTCAAGCGTTGCATATGGGCCATTGCCAACCACCATCTTAATGGTCCTTTACAACATGTATCACATGCACAGTAGAACCAAGCTCCACAAGATGCTTATGACACTCCACAACCTAATGTTTTAGGTCACCGCAACCGTCAAGGAGACACCTAATCGCCTACAACCGAGACATATGTTGGGCCTGAAAATATCAGAGAGCAAGTAGCTAGTATGTTTAGAGAGACATTCGGGGTAGAGCCTAAAGGGAGATCACGTGCCTATCAAAAACCATACCCTGATATTTATGATACTGTGCAATATCCCAGAGGATTTAGAGTGCCTGAATTTGTTAAGTTTACTAGGGATGATAATAAATCCACATTAGAACATATAGGTCAATTTATTGTGCAATGTGGTGAAGCTAGTGCTAGCGATGCTTTAATGTTAAGATTATTTCCTTTGTCTTTACTTGGCACTGAATTCAATTGGTATACTTCACTTGCACCTAACTCCGTTCATACGTGGTCCCAGCTAGAGCAGAAGTTCCACGAATATTTTTATACTGGTGATACTGAGTTAAGGTTGTCACATTTAACATCGGTTAAACAAAAATACAATGAGCATGTTGCTGATTACATCAGGAGGTTTAGAGAGACAAGGAACCGATGTTTTAAGTTAATAATTTCTGATAAAGATCTAACTGATTTAGCTTATTCTAGTTTACTTTCTCACTTGAAAGAAAAGATAGAAAATCATGACTTCCTGGATGTTAGTCAAGTGTTACAAAAAGCTCTGGCACAAGAGAGCCGAGCTAAAAAGTCTAGGAATTTTCAGAGGTCAAGTGATAAATTGAAGGTTGATCGTCCTAGTGTTCATATGCTTGAGTATGAATCAGAGAATTCGGACGATGATGATATTGATGCTTGTGTGGCCGAATGGGCTTGGTCTTGAAAGTCTAAACCATTTGTTTGCTCAGCTTTAAAGCCAGTTTCACAAAAGAATCGGCAAGAAGAAATTAAGTATACCTTTGATATTGCTAAATGCGATAGGATCTTTGATTATTTGCTGCAGGAGAAACAGATTAGATTGCCTGACAATCATGTCATATCAGCACCTGAAGAGCTAAAAAGGTGTGCATATTATAAATGGCATAATTCTTATTCTCATGCCACTAATGATTGCAATGTTTTTCGTCGACAGGTTCAATCGGCCATTAATGAAGGATGATTGAAATTTGCTAAAGGTCCAAAAATGCAGCTAAACCACAATCCGTTCCCTGTAAATGTGGTTGATTTTGAGAACAAAAGGGTGCTTGTTCGGCCATCTCAGGCCGAATCTACGAAAGGCAAAAATGTGGTGGTAGAAGAGAGGGGCACAAGAACATCAAGTTCTGAGGCTATGCAAAGTGCTAGGCCAAAGATGATTAAACCAAAAAGCCCAGAGGTTGAGCATTGGAAAGTTAATAAAGATAGGGGTCGGACCACCAAAAGGGTTGAAAAGCCGAAGCCCACGTTTGCCCAACTTTTGGCTAAATATGAAAATGGTAAAGCTAGCCACAGGGTTGCTAATCGGCCAAATAATTTCAAGCGGCCAAGATCACCTACAAAGCAAAAGTTTAATGGTCGGTATCATCGTCGAGAGGACTTCCATGCAGCAGCGCCATGTCCTCCCTTTGGGCTGCCAATGCCCATCCCATGGGGTCCTCCTCCTGTTGGTTTTCCTCCTTGTCCACCATGGGGCTGGTATGGGCCATGGATGCCACCTCCAATGTCTTTTGAACCATTTCATTCGGGGTGGGCAGCACCAAGAAGGCCTGTGTTTGATAGGTTATCATGTCCTGGTAATGACCGCTTTGATCAAAGAAATCGGTCTTACAATGGGAGAGACCATAAGGTGGTAAAGAAGGTGTATCGTGTCAAGAATAATGGTAATTTGGGTGAGAAGTCAGGTCTGAATTCAAAGGCAGGAAAACAAATTATAGAAAAGCAAGAACAATCAGCCATTGTTGTTTGAAGTGCTAACAATGGGAAGTGCACGGCAACAGCAACAGCACATGGCTCAGATGCGAGTAGCAGCGCGTCTACCGTAGCCATGAACAGTACCATAGCTACAGTACCCATGGGCACCAGTTCGGCTGTAGTATTAGCTACAGTAACATCCGGGCAAACTGCATTGCGTGCTGATTTTGAAGCACAAAAAACAGTGGGAAAAGTTAAGGAAAAAATGCCTTTGCTGCCTGGGACAAAACCACCGCCTTGTTAGTGTCCTCTTGGTCTTTCTCATTCCCAAAAAAGAAGGTTGCAGCGGCTGCGCATGCAAGAACTTAGGGAGGCTAAGGCAGAGAAGATGAGTGACCAAATATTTAACGAAATAAAGCCTATGGTACCTGTCCGAAAAGAGTGGAGGGTAAAATCAGTTAATACACCAGTTCAGGCACATGATGATGATGAGGATGATTTGTTGGACTATAAGGGGTCTCCAATGATTAAAGATGGCGCTCCACCTTGTCAAAGTATGGATATCAATATGGTGTTTATATTGCCTTCAGAGTTTCAGATTGCTAGTGAGAGTGTTGCACAACTATGTCTTGGCCCTAAAGAAGCCATTTTTGAGAAACCCGAGGAATCGAGCCGACATTTGAAACCATTATATGTTAGGGGACATATCAATGGTAGGCCAATTTCTAGGATGTTGGTTGATGGTGGGGCTGCTGTAAACTTGATGCCATATTCAGTTTTCAAGAAAGTGGGGCGAGAGGACAGCGAGCTTATAAAGACTAATTTGATGCTTAATGGTTTCATAAGCGAGTCTACGGAGGCCAAGGGTGTCATATCCATGGAACTTACTGTTGGGAGCAAGACTCTACCTACGGCTTTCTTTGTCGTCGATGTGCAAGGTAATTATAGCATCTTATTGGGTCGTGACTGGATACAAGCAAATCGCTGCATACCTTCTACACTGCATCAAACTTTGATACAATGGTTCGATGATGATGTAGAAGTGATTCAAGCAGACACATCAGCTTATGTTGCTTTGGCCGATGCTTCGGCTGATTGGCAGCATGGTATTGTTCAATGTTTGACGGGTCTAGACCTTTCTAGTTATGATTATCTTAGTGTTACTAAAGATGGTTTTGTACCCTTATCTGTACAGCCGGCCTCTGCAGCTCGGCTTAGCAATATGATGTTATAAATGAATAAAGAAAGTAGTTTACAATGGTTGCAAAGAGTTGTCTGAGCAATATCGGTCAAACAAGAATGATATTTGTGAGGCTATTGATGATTTTGATGAAGTAAAAAAGTTAGAACAAGGTTTCTCGTCAGCCGACCCACTAGAGGAGGTTGATATAGGCAATGGGACTACTCCTAGGCCAGCGTTTATAAACAAAAATATGCCTACTGAATATAAGAGCAAAGTGATAAAGTTGCTTAGAGAGTATGTTGATTGCTTTGCTTGGGAGTATCATGAGATGTCGAGACTCAGCCGAGAGCTAGTTGAGCATCAGTTACCTATTAAATCTGGTTTTAGGCCTTATAAGCAGCCACCTAGAAGATTTAATCCTGATATATATGATCGGATCAAAGAAGAAATAGACCGATTGTTGAAGGCTGGTTTTATTAGGCCATGTAGGTATGCTGAATGGATTTCTAACATTGTCCCGGTTGAGAAGAAAAGTACTGGTAAGTTGAGAGTATGCATTGATTTTAAAGATTTAAATAAAGCTACTCCTAAAGATGAATATCCTATGCCTATATCCGACATGTTGATTAATGATGCTTCAGGACATAGAATAATTAGTTTCTTAGATGGTAATGCTGGCTATAATCAGATTTTTATGGCCGAAGAAGATATGTCTAAAACGGCATTTCGATGTCTTGGTTTTGTTGGTTTGTTTGAGTGGGTTGTTATGACTTTTGGTTTAAAGAACGTCGGTGCTACTTATCAAAGGGCCATGAATTTAATTTTTCATGATCTGCTTGGTGTTATCCTAGAGGTATACATTGATGATATAGTTGTTAAATCGGATGACACAGATCATCACTTAGCCGATTTATGTCTAGCCTTTGAACGAATGCGTCGGTATGGCTTGAAGATGAACCCACTCAAATGTGCTTTTGGTGTGTCGGCTGGTAAGTTCTTAGGATTTATAATACATGAGAGAGACATAGAAATAGATTATACCAAAATAGAGGCTATTAAGAAAGTAAAGGCGCCACAGTGTAAAAGGGACATGCAAAAGTTCCTTGGAAAAGTAAATTATTTGAGGAGGTTCATATCCAATTTATCTGGTAAGGTCAGTGCATTCGCCCTGATACTTCGGTTAAAGAAAGAAATCGATTTTACTGGGGGGCAGAGCAGCAACAAGCATTTGAGGATATTAAGAAGTATTTGTCTACACCTCTTGTATTGAGGGCGCCCAAAGCCGGGATGCCATTTCGGCTATATATCACTGCAGAAGAAAATGTCATCGGTGCTGTTTTGACACAAGTAATAGATGGCAAGGAATATGTTATCACTTACTTAAGTCAGCGTCTCTTGGGAGCTGAGACGAGGTATGTGTTTATTGAAAAATTATGCTTATCCTTGTATTATGCATGTACTAAGTTGAGGCATTATTTGATGTCTAGTACTTGTGTTGTTGCATGTCAAACCGATGTTATTAAATATATGTTGCAATAGCCGATTTTAAGTGGTAGAATCGGAAAGTGGGCTTATGCGTTAATAGAGTATGATTTGGCTTATGAATCTTTTAAATCTATGAAAGGCTAGATTGTAGCTAATTTCATTGTTGATCATAGAATTGACAATGATATAGAGCTGGTTGATTATGTGTCTATACGTCCATGGAAGTTATACTTTGATAGCTCGGCTTGTAGAGAAGGATAAGGTGTTGGTATTGTTTTAGTTTCACCTAGAAGTGTTGTTTTTGAAACATCGGTTTGTTTAGAATATTTTTGTACCAATAACCAGGCTGAGTATGAAGCCCTTCAGTTAGGATTGCAAATTTTAGAGTCCATGGGTGTAAAGAATGTAGAGGCATTTGGTGATTCATTGTTAGTTGTGCAAACAGTGTCTAAGGTTTATCGTTGCTTTGATGGATCACTAAATATCTATTTAGAAAAATGTTTAGAGGTCATAGCAACTCGGATGATTTCACTATTAGTCATATATCCAGAGAAGAGAATATTAGAGCAAATGACTTGGCACAACAAGCATCCGTTATCAAGTTAAAAGAGGTAAATTGTTCATGATAGAAAACCGATGCTAGAAGTTGCTACAATTTGTATAGCCGAACAACATAATGGCGTTCGGATGCTTTGGAAATATCGATCTACTGCGAATCTAATGATTGGAGAAAGCCTCTAATTGATTATTTAGAAAGCCCTAGCCAATCTGTTGATAGAAAGCTTCATGATAAGCATTAAAATATACATTGCTTGATGGAGAGTTGTATCGCGAACTATAGATGGATTACTTTTAAAATGTTTAGGTTCAGATCAATTTAAAGTTGCTATAGGTGAGGTGCATGAAGGCATATGTGGTACACATCATCTGCTCATAAAATGAAGTGGTTATTAAGAAGAGTTTGGTTTTATTGGCCGACTATGTTGGAAGATTGTTTTAGATATTACAAAGGGTGTGAGTCTTGTCAGAAGTTTGGTGATGTGCAATTGGCGCCTGCTGCTATGTTGCATCCTATAATTAAACCATGGCCATTTCGTGGATGGGGTTTAGATTTTATCGGCCAGATATACCCTGCATCTTCTAAAGGTCATCGTTTTGTTTTAGTAGCCACATATTATTTCACTAAGTGGACAGAGGCTGTTCCTCTTAAAAACATGACATATAAGGAGGTGATTAGTTTTATTTTGGAACACATCATTTATAGATTCGGCATACCACAGACTTTGACTACTGATCAAGGTTCATCTTTTATGTCTCATCAAGTGCGAGAATTCACCAAATCACGTGGAATCAAGATCCTTAATTCCTCACTTTATTATGCTCAGGCCAACGGACAGGCCGAGTCAAGTAATAAGACCTTGATTAAGCTCATTAAGAAAAAGATAGATGAAAATCCTAAAAAGTGGCATAAAGTGTTGTCTGAGGCATTATGGGCTCACCGTGTATCTAAACATAGTGCTACAAAGGTAACACCGTTCGAGTTAGTGTATGGACAAGAGACAATTTTACCTGTTGAGGTCTATCTGAGTGCCCTTAGAGTGGCCAGGCAAAATGATTTGTCAGCCATAGATTACCATGACTTGATGATGGATAAGATAGATGAAGTTGCAGATGAGAGATTAAGAGCTTTGAGGGAGATTGAAAAGGATAAAGTAAGGGTAGCCAAAGCCTACAATAAGAAAGTGAAGGAAAAATCGTTTCAAATAGGAGACTTAGTTTGGAAGACGATTTTACCTGTTGGGTACAAAGATAATAAGTTTGGGAAGTGGTCTCCAAACTGGGAAGGTCCATATAAAGTTGTAGAGATTGTTCCTGGAAACTCCTATATAGTGCAAAGTCTACATGGAGATAGGCTGCCTAAGGCTCTTAATGGCAAATATTTGAAAAAATACTACCCGGGTGTTTGGCAAGATGCTTGAGAAGCACACATGGCTGATGAGTTGTTGATCATCGTCCTGAGAAACACATATATGGCCAGTGTTTAATCATCGTCCTGAGAAACACACATATGGCCGGTGTTTAATCATCGTCCTTAAGCACAATTGAATATATTTTTGTGGCAAACATGTTTGTTTACCCAAAAACAGGGGGGGCATGTGTTGATGGCAAGATTTGGCATCTATAAAGAATAGCTTCAAAAGACCTCCTGAGAGGTCCTGAACGGCTTCTTCAAAGATCTCCTGGGAGGTCCTGGCTTCAAAGACCTCCCGAGAGGTTCTGGAATGGCCTCTTCAAAGACCTCTTGGGAGGTCCTGGCATCAAAGGAGGTCCTGGACGATCTTTACAAAGACCTCCTGGGTGGTCCTGGCTTCAAAGACCCCCCGAGAGGTCCTAGAACGGCCTCTACAAGGACCTCCTGGGAAGTCCTGGCTTCAAAGACCTCCTGAGAGGTCCAGGAATGGCCTCTTCAAAACCTCCTGGGAGGTCCTGGCTTCAAAGACATCCTAAGAGGCCTTGGACAGTCTCTTCAAAGACCTCCTGGGAGGTTCTGGCTTCAAAGGCCTCTTGAGAGGCCTTGAGCGGCTTCTTCAAAGACCTTCTGGGAGGTCCTGACTTCAAAGACCTCCCAAGAGGTCCTGGATGACATCTATAAAGACCTCCTGGGAGGTCCTGGAGGGTGGTTTTCAAAAAAAAAAACAGGAGGTCCTGGCTTGAAGAGGTGGTCCTGAGCGGCACCTACAAAGACCTCCTCAGAAAGCACCACGTGGCTTAATCAAAACCACCTAGGACCTCCTCAGGAGTGTTGTGCGCCTCCATCAGAGCCGCTCAGGACCTCCTCAGGAGTGCCATGTGGTTTTATCAGGGCCGTTTAGGACCTCTTCAGGAGCGCTCACGTGGCCTCATCAAAACTTCCTTCGGAGCATTACGTGGTTTGATCATGGCCGCTCAGGACCTCCTCAGGGGCGCTGCACGCCTTCATAAAGGCCTTTCAGGATTTCTCCAAAGGCGCTCGCGCGGTTTCCTCGGGAGCGGCCATGTGGCTCCATCATGGTCGCCCAGGACCTCCTCAGGGGTGCTATGCGCCTTCATCAAGGTCGTCCAGGGCCTCCGCAGAGCACCTGCGCGGCTTGAATCAAGGCCGCTCAGGACCTCCTCAGGAGTGCCATCTGGTTTCATTAGGGCCGTTTAGGACCTCTTTAGGAGCGCTCACGCGGCCTCATCAAAACTTCCTCCGGAGCATTACGTGGTTTGATCATGGCCGCTCAAGATCTCCTCAAGGGTGCTGCGCGCCTTCATCAAGGCCTTTCAGGATTTCTCCATAGGCGCTCGCGCGGTTTCCTCGGGACCGGCCACGTGGCTCCATCATGGCCGCCCAGGACCTCCTCAGGGGTGCTACGTGCCTTCATCAAGGTCATCCAGGGCCTCCGCAGAGCACCTGCGCGGCTTGAATCAAGGCCGCTCAGGACCTTCTCAAAGGTACTCGCGCGTTTTCCTCAGGAGCTGCCATGTGGTTTCATCAGAACCGCCAGACCTCGCTTTGGTGTTTACGCAGCTTAATCAGAGCCGTCCAGGATCTCCTCAGGAGTTCTACGTGGCTTAATCAGGGGCACTTAGGATCTCATATATACGCGGTTTAATCTGGACCTCTTCAGGACCTCCCACATGGACCTCCCGCGCGGACCTCCCGCGTGGACCTTCCGCAAGGATTTCTTCAAGACCTTACAGAGCATCTAGGACGTGATAAAATAGGAAAGAATTGTCAGTTATAGAAGGCATAATTGAATCATATTTGTGGATTTGGTTCGGTTTAGGAGTCCTGGGCTTTCACGGCTAAGATCTGCCGCCCTTTAAATAAGAGAGGGTCATGGCCGATTATAAAGGAGATCAACCAATCAATCAATACAAATCGCATCTACTTTTTATCGTAGCTTTCTGTAGTCCCGTTCTTTTCAACCTCTCCTTGCTTGCTGCTCAGCTGGGTCTCAAGATCAGGCCAGAGCAAATCACCACCGTGCTGTACCACGATTAGCTCCGCCTAGGTGCTGCACGTTGGTGCCAAGATCCGGAGCATCCAATTGCTGCCTTGATCCTTGTGTTGTGCGCAACAGTGAGGAAACCCAAATTCCGATAATCCCTGTGGAAGAAAACCAAAATCCGATGAGGGGAAATAAATGTGGTGAGTTGGAACATGTTGTGACGCGAAAAGGAAGGGAAGAGCGGCACTAGTGCCGCTGGAATAATGCGGCGGCTTGTTGGCCGAATGGAGCTCGAGCGAAAAATTTTGAGCTCGGCTCGAGGGAAGGAGGGAGAGGGTACTAGGGGAGTTGGGGTGGTGAGAAAAGGGATGCAAGGGCCCTAGAGTGGCTATTTATAGCCGATGGCGGAGAGTACGAGATGGAGCGCGCATTGGTGGTGATGCGCTCGACGTTGACTCGGTCGAGCGACACGAGCTGGTGAGGGAGGTGACGAGGAAGTTAATGCCGAGCTAGGGCATGGGAGAGGAGTGGCCATTGCGGGTGACGTGAGGCACGCGAAACCATGAGCGGGTTGGGTAGTTGGCGCACAGGTGCACTCGGCGAAGCTGCCACGGTGCTCTGGCGCGGGCGAGGTGACGCTGGATGCCAAGCCACGTGGAAGAGAAGACCTAGCCAGTGGGGCCCGTAGGTAAGTGAGAGTGGTAAGGGGTGGGTCGGGGTCTGGTCCGGTTGGGTCAGACCGGGTCAAACCGACCCGTTGACGGAGTTTTCCAAAATGGCTGAGATGTTTAGGAATTTTTAGATAGAGTTTTACCACTCCAAAAATTACAAAACTTTTATGGGAGGTTCCTGACAATGTATAGATCACTGTGTAATTTTTTTAGGGTTTTTAATTTAATGAATATTTCTCCAGAATTATTTTAAGTCTCTGTTTTAATTGTTTGACTTTTAATTTTCAAGTTTGACTGGCTGTTTAGAAATAGCAAAATAATTCCAAAAAAAATTGTGAAATTTTACAAGTGAGTCACTTAGATGCTCTAGAACCTAGAAAAATTATTTGTAAGAACTTTTCACATTATTTGTTTCATATATCCTAAAAGGTTATTATTTCTAGGAATTGTTGTTAGGTTTTCAAATGCACAAAATTTTTGAATGGAAATCCAGATAATTCAAATGACATCGACATACATCAAAAGTTTTAAATTTTTACAATTTTATACATTTCAAACACAAACCCATGTTTGGGATGAGACTTGGGATGTTACACAATCCAATCAGACAATTGCACATTTGAATCAAATTTAGAATTCTATAATTTGTGTACAAATACAAAGGAGAAAGACATAAATACAATTGAAGAAATAAACCCAGGGGTAGAATGGTGTATTCACCTCTAATCCTCCCTCTTATGTTTTTGGAGACATCCTACTTGTCAAACGCTTTCCTAATGCAGCCCCAGATTCTCAGAGAATCTGCAGCATGATCTGAAAAGTGAGAATTTGAAGCTGTACCAAACAGTGCCTTAGCCTCTTTTTGAAACGAAATAGCAAAACTAGCTCTGTTCGAACGAAATGACAAAAATGACACCCCTGCCGCGAACTGGGACCGCGGCAGGTCGGCTGCTGCGCTACCACCTGAAGTGCTCCCAGAGCACTCCTATCCATCCGTGGTGTCATTCTTGACATTTCGTCGGAGAGAGAGAGCTAGATTTGCTATTTCGTCGCCGAAACATATTAAATAAGTCCAAAAAAACTCCGCAAGACGGTACGCAAAAAGAGTGATGTACAACACTCTAATCTACTGGTATTGTCTTTTTGGGGGACTTCAAAGGGCCCTCTCGATGTTTCACCAGATAAAGTCACATCAGGTCCATTCCAATCGTAGCACCTGCGATGCACTAATAAATGGCTTGTGCAAGATGGGAAGGATCGCCAACATACGTAGATGGAGAAGAATGGATTGAGTCAATATGAAGATGATGATGCGGAGATGATGAGGAAGAGCGTTGAACTTAAGGGATTAGAGTTATGGTGCAATGAGGTGAGGGTGACAAAAGCCAAGGGTGGTAGCGAAGACAAAGAAGTGTTTGGGGATTACTGATGTAATACTTGCTATTTCTGCTTAGCTTCTTCATGAAAAGACCCCATTGACAAGCAGGAAATCGAGGATACGGTCTTCTCTATGCCCTCAGAAAAAGCGCGTTTCACTGGTCTGATCTACAAAGTTTGTTGGGACATCATCAAAGAAGACTTAGTGGCAGTTTTTGAACACGTATACAACCTCCGCGGGGATCAGTTCAGGCTAATAAATATAGCAAACATCGTACTCTTAACAAAAAAAAGGAAGACTCAAAACAAATTCACGGATTATCGGCCGACCAGTCTCATCCATAGCGTCGGTAAGATCTTCAAGCTCCTAGCAAATCACCTGGCACCCCACTTGAATTTAATCATCTCGCAAAGCCAGAGCGCATTCATCAATAAAAGATGCATTCAAGATAATTTTCTATACACATAAAATGTGGCACGGGACCTCCACAAACACAAAATCCCCTCCCTGTTCCTGAAATTGGATACAACGAAAGCTTTTGACTCCGTTCACTAAGGATATTTGCTAGAGGTACTAGAACAGATTGAATTTGGACAAAGACTGGATGGCCATCATGCCCGGTTCAGCAACCTCTAGAGTGCTCTTAAAACGGCCTACAAGGACGCAGTTTCCACCACAGGAGAGGGGTTCAACAAGGTGACATCCTTGCAATAGAACCCCTACAAAAGATCATTGATCTCGCAACTCAACAAGGCATCTTCTCCCCAATCCTCTCACGGACAGTGAAGATGAGAACATCCCTTTACTCAGATGATCGATTTTTATTAACTCAGTCAGAGAAGAGATCAATGCCATCCAGCAGATTCTTTAGACCTTTGGCAATGCGACCAGCCTGGTAACCAACCTTCAAAAAAGCGCAGTTTGCCCAACTAGGTGTGAAGACATTGACATCTAGGACACAATGGAGCCCTTCCCAGATGCTTGCAAGGACTTCCCTTGTCGCTATCTGGGACTACATCTGCATACGTGCAGATTGAGAAAGATTCTAGTCATGCCTCTTATAGAAAAAGTCAGGGAACGACTACCGAGATGGAAGGGGAAACTGCTATCACTGGTAGGTAGGGGTGAAAACGGATCGGATTGTTCCGGATCGGATTTTTCTTGGATATTTTTTGGATCGGAAACGGAT
The DNA here is from genome assembly GCA_036346405.1 of Phyllostachys edulis. Classification (NCBI taxonomy): domain Eukaryota; kingdom Viridiplantae; phylum Streptophyta; class Magnoliopsida; order Poales; family Poaceae; genus Phyllostachys; species Phyllostachys edulis. The sequence goes on along the minus strand of CM070555.1, from coordinate 38,515,601 downwards.
TCAAATTTTTTTTTCTAAAATGGAAACGAATACGGTAGACATGATATCCGGCGGAAATGGATACGAATACAGATTATCCGAATAAGTCTAATCCGGATATCCGGAATTCGCAACACGGCCACGGCCCAATGGCCCACTGCCCAGCCGGCCCACTAGGGTATACCTTAAGGGCTAAGGCTTAAGTCCTTAACCACCTTACCGAGTCGGCAGGGAGCTTCAGCCGCACTCCACACTCCAGTCCAGTAGTCCACGCCGCCGGCTACTCCAGTCGGCGCCGCTTTCACTGCCATGCAGTATCGCCGTGTAGCCACCTCGCCCGCTCATCTCGCCCGTCGCGCCATCTCGCCCATTGCCGCCCCACGGCGCCGCGCTCGCCTCGCCATTGTTACTCGATCGATGGCGCTACTCCCTCCTACGCGCATGCCATTTCGCCATGCCGCCGCTCCTCCGCCATCTACTTTGTCGCTCGTCCCCGCCACTCCTTTACGCGGTTGCACCTTCGCTCGGCTCCGTCACCACGATCACGCCTGAAGCTGCTTGGGATCCCTCGTGGCCATCTGCCTCGCCGCCAGCCACCTCGCGCCCAGCGCCTCCACGGCTCTCCTCGCTGGCCCAAGACATCCACCCGCCTCGCTCAAGCCTGCCAGTGGCGGTCTGGCGGTAAATGCGCGGTAAGCGGTCTGGCCGGCAGGCCTGCCGAGTCTTGGCGCGGCGAGGCGGCTCGCTTCCTTTAGCGCAGTCACTGTCAGCGGTCTGCATGGCCAGTCTTGGGCGGCGACGCAGAGGGCTCCTCGACCTCCGGGTCCTCCACTAGCCGGGTCGGTGGATCGCCTCCTGCGTTCACCGGGGGATGGGTGCCCAAGATCAACAAGGTCTGAGGAGGAGTAGACCAACGCAGCCTCGGGCACGGGAGGCGAGAGGCGGCACCAGGCGCAATGGCGGGCACAGGAGGCGCCGGTGGAGACTGGGCCGGCGGCGGGGTGGCGCCATGGTGCTAGGAGCAAGAAGCAAGATAAAGAAATGGGTGAGATTATGAGAAGAGGTGGGGATTGGGGATGAAGGAAGAAGAAAGAGACAGGGCTCCTTTTCGGCTGAACCAAGGAAGCAAATAGATAAGAAAGATAAAGAAAGGAAATAGATAAGAAAGAGAAGGGGGTAAACTAAGTATTATGTTTATAAATTGTAATGAACTAATTCCAAAGATATCATTCTAGATTGACTGACTTGTGCTCCTTTGTTGTTTCCTTCAAAACAATCTTCAGTGTGTGTTAATCTCATGAGACTAGCATGACGAAAATGCCTAAAAAAATTGTCATGACCTTCAGCATGTTTATCATCTCACAACACCCTGCTAAAGGTTGATTCTATTGTACAATCTTGTGCAGGTTGATCATTGTCCTGTGATTTAAGACTAGCATTGTTATGCATCAACATGTCCACTGAAATTGTCTCATTTATAGTTGAATGCTCATACCATTACAATGTCCATATGCATGCCTGTTGTTATAGATAATTTATCCTTATAAAATTTCACTATTGATTCTATGACTAATTGCTTTGATGTTGTTTAACTGGTTAATTTCTATCTCTTAAAAATGGTTGTTGTTTCTAATTATACACTTGGGGGGTACATATGAGGGTAGGGGTGCCTAACACTGCCGATGTCGGTCCCAAGCCCGGAAAAAAGTGGAGGGGGCATGAACTGTTTGTAATAATTATTTGTTGTAATAAATGTTTATTATAACAATTGTTGTTAAATACGCTAATTCTTGATTCACATGGTAGAGAAATTCGTGCAACATGTTACAATTCGGTGCTTGATCAGTTTTATGACCTAATTGAGGTTGGTAAGGTATACTTGATGTCTAGAGGATCAATAAACTTGCTCAGAAGTAGTTTACAAGGACTATAAATTAACTCTGGATGCTGAAAATATGAACAATTCATGAATGTTTGCATCAAACAAACTAGTTATATGTTTTCATTAATTTCTGGCATGCAATTTAAGGGGTTTTTATGTTCCGAAAAAATATCCGTGACCGTATTCGTTTCGATTCGTATTCGCTCTGTATTCGTAATCGATATTATTCGCATCCGTATTCATATCTGGGGTATCCGTATCCGCATCCGTATCCGGGAAAAAATATGAAAACAAATATGGCAGAGCCATTATCCGTCCGTATCCGATCCGTTTTCACCCCTACTGGTAGGCAGGTTGACTCTAGTAAATTCGGTTTTGTCCTCGCTACCAACCTACCACCTCACTGTTTTCCCTTTAGCAAAATGGGCAAAAAAGAAGCTAGACAAAGCTAGGGGCCGGCACTGCTTGGTAAGATGGGAAAAGGTTTGTTGGCCAAAAGAGCTTGGTGGGTTGGGGATCTCTGACCTAGAAAAATTAGGGTGGGCGCTACGGTTGAGATGGTTGTGGTTCGAGTGGAAAAACACCTCGAAGCCTTGGATAGGGACGAAGGTCCCTTGCGACAACATTGACATGTAATTATTCCACTCGACCACAATAATAAACATTGGAAATGGTCACAAGTGAGTTTCTGGCATAGTCGATGGCTAGGAAATGAGGCGTTGATGAATATCGTACCCAGCCTCTGCAAGATAGCAACCAGGAAGAACAGAACAATACACAAGGAATTACAAGAAAATAATTGGATCAGGTCAGTAATAAGAATACAAATGGCGGAGCAACTCTGTGAATTCGTAGAGCTCTGGGCAAAGATTCAGCACGTCGAGCTCGACCAAGACGCCGAAGATGACATAATATGGACCAAGATGCCAGATGACCATACTCAGCAAAGTCAGTATACCTATTGCAATTCCAAGAAAGCATGCGATGCCAAAACGCTAACCTAGTCTGGAAGACACAAACAGAGAACAAGTGCAAATTTTTCGCATAGACTCAGTGCAAATCCTCACGACTGACAATTTAGCCAAGAGGGGCTGGCCCCATCAACCAATGTGTGCATTGTGCAATCAAACAGCCGAAGCAACCACTCACATGTCTACTCTGCCGTTTCGCTCAGCAGGTTTGGTCCATGGTCCTAAGTTTGACTAGTAGTGATATCTTGAGCCATGCTCAGCCACAGAATTACAGTAGCCTAGTGGAGTGGTGGCAGCACGCCAGCGGGACATTCCACAAGAAGGACATGAGGAAATTCAATGAACCAGTCATCTACGTATGCTGGAATCCGTGGAACGATTGAAACAGGAGAACCTTCCGAAACCAATCACTAAATGCGCATCAGGTTGCGTTCATGGTTCTAGAGAGTCTGCAATAGTGTACGTGTCTCTTACACACACTAAAAATTTATCGGAGACACTCAAGCTTCACAAAACGCGGGCACACGCTTTCTCATTGAATGCACAATTTACTTTTAAAATCGTTGAACGCCAGCGCCGAGTATAGAACTTGAACCTTAGTGGACTAGGTGCACACCTGCATGCGTAGCTTCCAGGATATGTTCTTGTTAGAGCGGAGAAGCTAGTGCAGTTTGGCAAGTTTCATTGATAAACAAAGCTACATGCTTACAAGGAGGAAAAAGAAGCAAAGGAGATCAACAATAAGGGGAAAACAAATATTTGAGAACGGAATCATCTACATGAAATCAAAGTTCCCAGTTGTGTAAATCAGTTCTAGAAATATAGGCGTATTTGGTTGGGTGGTTGGACCCCTAGCGAGGCTCACGGAATGCACCCCGCTTGTTTGGTTACCTGATACAGTGATATAGGGCTTGAGCCAGGCCCATGAGATGCAAAGTTCCCTCGTATCCATGCCGAAAATAACACAGATGAGTTCCTTTTTTTTGGAACCAGGTCTCCTTAATACCGTATTAAGAGATGATTAGTGCATAATTAAGGGTTGTTTTTACTCTTATAACTACTTATAACTAAGGGTTGTTAGTGTATATTAAGGTGGTTAATTGCTATAAAGTAAAACAAGGGCTATTAGAGTATAATAATATAACCTCGCAAAATATTTTTAAAAAAGATACCCTCACAAAAAAGAGAGTATACTAAGATAAATTAAAAATCTTTTACTATCGCAAACTAATGTATCCTTTATTCCCATTGCATGAACCAAACATCGTCTCAAACTAATCTGCACCAAAGAACAACCGTTGTATCCCTGGAACGTGGCTCTACTCATCTTGGCTAAAAATAAAGAGCAGGTAACAGGCTCTAAACTTCCAAGTTCTAACTATGCGTGACGTAAGCACAATCTTTTTACAATATGATACATACTCTTACAACTGGTTCGTACGCAGTTCGTATGGCTAGGTTAGAATCCGCACCACCCCACTGGACCCATTCGTCAGCGACCCACTGGTTCGTGCGAGCTGTACACTCGTGAAAAGTAAACGGTGACAGTGAGACAACAGTCCGTGATCGACTCGTCCATTCATTGTCGCAAAATTTAACTTTCGCGTCTTTAGCCACTGGACACCTAAAAATTGTATCTTGGTTAAAAAACATTAAAAATTTATAGATATTGACTGTAAGACACTAAGACTATTAAAATATTATTTTTTGAACGAGTGAGGAGAGGAAGCATGAGAAATACCCATTTTGCCTTTTCGGTCTCCTTTCCCATTCTTTCTTTTCTTCCCTTCCCGTTGCCACGTCGTCTCCTACCTCCTTAGGTTGCCTCTGCGCCGCCTCACCCCCCCCTCCTGCCTCCAGTCATGTTGTCCGGGCTACCGCGCTGTCATCTTCGAGTTCCGCTGTGGCCTCCATTGGAGCCGAGGGAAGCTCACCGCTCCGAGTACATTTGTCCCTCTGTAAAACGCGCACTAGGCGCCCTCCTCTTCGTTTCCCCCCAAACCCAAGCCTCTACCTTGCCGTCGTTTGGCTGGAACGTGCCGTGACCCTTTCTTCTTCCTCTCCGTGGCCGTCTTGTCTCGTCTTAGATCTCCTCATGGGTGAGCATCTTCCAAATTCTTTCGCGTCACACCCTGTTCCAGATCTCCCTCTACCTTTTTTCCATCTCGGTTCGGCCAACCGCCACCACAGCACGCCACCACCGCCACCACCCTCTTCCTCGTCGCCTGCCATTGCCGCCCCATCACTACCGACCACCTCCGACTCTCCCGTATGACCTGTGGCCTCCCCTCTCCGTCGTCGTGTCCGTGTTTGTGCTAACTACCGAAGGGTGTCACCGTAATAGTGTCGTAATAAATGCTTGTGCATCTGCTGCCGCCTCCTGCTTCAGCGTCGTCGTGCGCTTGTGCTTGCATGATGCTACCTCCCATCGCCTCCCTAGGACCGTCGTCCGCAACTCCCGCACCGCCGCTCGCCAGTGGTGCCATCGTCCAGAAACGACTAACGCCTCCTCTGTTTTCTCTCTTAAGTTCAGCTCTATTTCCTTCACGCGACCCCACTTGTCATAGAGGAAAGAAGGAAGGGTATAAAGTTCATTTTGCAGTGTCTCTCTCTCCGAAACAACGAATAATAATATAATACTCGTCTCAATATCCTACCGTCAAATCCACAAATTTTAAGTGTATTTTAGCTAACACGTGATTTTTAAATGTCTGCTAGCTAAAGACACAAAATTTTCAATGGCCTATAGCCAATTTTGCCTTCATTCGTGGAACTTTTTTTTTATTAATTAACCATTTTTAATTTAATTTATTGTTAACCTCTCGCAAACTTTATTTCTAATTTAACTCTTTTGGTCATGCCACCACTCGTAGCGTGACAAAACAATATTATCACGTCATAGGATAAATCCGCTAAATAGTATTTTTTGTCACACTATCACGTTACTAGTGGTGGCGTGACAAGAGCTTGACAAGATACGGGCTGACGTGACAGTGTTGTTTTATCACGTTACAGGTAATGACATGACAAAGGGGTCAGAGTTAAAAATAAAGTTTACAAAGGTTAACGATAGAAATAAATTAAAAATGGGTTAATTAATATAAAATTCCTCATTCGTGGGGGCAGCGTGCATTTATCGGCAAGTCATCGCTATCCCACCAAGCCTACATTGCGGCCCCACTATTGGGTCCCGCTCGTCAGAGACACAGGACCACTCGTGGGCCAGCCTCCCCGTGTACGTGTAGCGCCGGGCACCTGCCGCCTTACGCTGCTGTGCTCTCCATCTCCTCACAAAAAACGAAACCGGAAGCTCTCTCGCCTGCTTCGCACGAGCCCAAAGCGAAAAAAATTCCCACTTCCTCACGATCGAAGCTCCCACCTTCTCCCGCCGATTCCGAACCCCCCGCAAGATTCGCCGCGGAACCCACACCGCCGATCCCGCTGCCTCCCTCTCCCGTTCGGTCTCCGGAGCTATCGATCCCAGGCAAGGCAAGGCAAGCCCTCTTCTTGCAGTCTTTCGGGCCCCTACCGCGGTTTGATTCTGCGTGATCTTTAATTATGATTCGGTTGTTCGTCTTGCGCGTGTCCGATTGCAATCCTCCGTGCCTTCAACTTATTTCGGTAGATTCGCCTTTGCTTGGATTCTCTCCTGGGTGTGTGGTACAGGGATGATGGTATCTCTGGCTTGTCTTTGCCATGATTCTTTATTGCTTTCAAGTACTCTTGTTGTTTGCTTTCCCTGTGCCTGCAACTGTTGCTTACTGTTCATTTCTGATTTCAGGTTTGTTTGTATACTGTGTCGTGTGATGATTAGTTGATTGCGATGGTGAAGTCATATTCTTCTTATGTAAAAAGGTCCTATTCTTCTGAGTCAGTGACGGAACCAGAAATTTAGCAATGGAGTGCACACTTTACGGTTAAAAAAAATCTTGTACGACACATATGTAATTTCACAAGTCCAGCACAACTATACAAAAGATTTCGAAATTAGTTAACAATGCAATACAAATAGTTCAAATAAAATTTTACAAGAATAAAAGAGTCCTAAATAGCTAATGGAAATCACAATACCACACGACGTGATCTCATTCCTTGGAAACACTTGATTATATCATCATCACTAACCTTCGAGAAGATATCTCGCTCTATAAAGGTGACTAAACAATCATTCAATACATAATCGCTCATACTATTTCTCAACTTGTTTTTCACAAGATTCATCGTCGAAAATACTCTTTCAATACTCATTATTGCTACCGGTAGGAGCAATACCAATTTGAGAAGCAAGCACATCAACTTGTAAATGTCATGCTTTCTTGTTTCAATAAGCTTAGTAGAAAGTTCATCGATATTCTTTAGGCCCTTAAATCTATCATCGCTTCGCATATCATCAATGAAGTTATCAAGTTGGAAAGAAAGTTTCATTAAATCCATGCTTGAAAAATCATTGGAATAAAAGTTGGCAAGGCTAAGCATTTTGTCCTTATCATAAGAAGCAAATGAATTCAGAGAATTTTAAGCGGACATGCAAACAAGCAACTCCATATTAACCTTGTCAAACCGATTGTCAAGCTTTTGGAGAACATTATCAATGATGCCAAGATATACTTCCCTTCTAAAATGATTATCATCTGTTTGTTTTGGGTAAAAACGTGATGATCTTCCATAAAGCACATATCTACCATCTGACTTAGGAACTTTGAAGCTATATTTAGTGCAAAATAATGTTACCTTTTCTTGAAGAAATTCTTCCCACACATCACACCTCATTCGTTGCATTCTATCATTAGCCAAATTAACAAGTGCCATAGCATTAATAATATTTTGGTCTCTCTTTTGCAAAGACTGAGACAGCTCATCTGTGTATCTAAGTATGACAAGCATCAAGTGTGCATTGAAAACAAAGTCAAATGACTCAAAGGCTCCCACTATATCATGTATTTTTGGCCAATCATTCTTCTGTGAGGGGTCTTTTCCAAGTTGTATGAGTACTTTGCGGATTGTCGAATACATACCAATAATATGCAAAATAGTTCTATAATGAGAACCCAACGGGTGTTACTGGGCCTAGCTAACCCCATCTCTTGATTTAACCCCTGTCCACTTTCTATCTCACCCATTTCTAGTACTTCCAAAACTTCTTAGGCTAAATTACTGAAATTTGACCATGCCAATTACTCATATAAAATACATAGTAAAAAAAATACACTTTTTTTGGGGGTGCCTGTGCACCACAGGCACCCCCCTGCCGCCGCCTATGTTCTAAGTAGTGGCTAGGTGATTTGGTAATTAGCAGTGAGCGTGGTTTGGTTCAGACTGACTGCTTCTTTGGTGTCTCGGTTGCTTCGACAACTTGCAGAATATTATACCACTTGAGGCAGTTGCCATTTTTGAGAAATGAGGCACAGCTATTGTTCACTTTCAGGTACTACTGTTTGTTGTGTATCCAATTGGGGACGCTGTGTGAAGTGCCAAAATGGGCGGCGTGTTTGGACGCCATGACACGCTGAGACGGAGTTCGCACGGTTCAAAGCTAGAGACGAAGATGGTGGAAGCCATGCGGCAGAGAGCGTCGCATGGAACTAAAGTGAAATCGTTCGATAGTATTATCATGAAGTTTCCCAAAATCGACGAGAGCTTGAGAAAATGCAAGAATATCGTTGAGCAATTTGGTGAGTTCTGCCCCCGTCTGTGCGCTAGCCATCCTCCAGATATCTTTTTGTGTTCATAGTTAGTGAATTGCAGTAGGGATCTTCCTTCCTATGGTGATAAAGTTTTAAAGGAAGAGAAGAGGACCAATATATTCTTGAATTCCTGAAAAAAAATGAAATCAGCACCAGACCTAAAAAGTTTAACAAGTTATTTAGTCTTGTTTCACTTATTATTCTTGTCATAAACTGTGGAATTCATGTAACGTTTTACAGTAGCCAGTGATCAAAATGAGGCATGTGGAAGTATGCTGCGCTCTGACAAATATTCACTGACTTTTGAAACAAGCACAATTACTTTAGGCTGAACTCCTTTTTGCTTCCTGCCTTCCTCAGATGAAGATTCCAATGGTGAAATAGATAAAGAAGAACTCAAGCATTGTTTTCAAAAGCTGGAAATATCATTCACAGAGGAGATAACTGATCTCTTTGAAGCTTGTGATATAAATGAAGATATGGGCATGAAGTTCAATGAGTTCATTGTCTTTTTGTGCCTTGTTTATCTTCTCAATGAACCAGCTGTGTCAGAAGCAGTATCCTTGATACTTTAAAGCCTAACAGGCTGATCCTTTTCTTAGTTCTTATTACGTTGTATAGCATTGCTAGAGAGCTATGGCAAGTAAAGGTGATTTTGGTTTGATAAATTTTCTTAAGTTCATCAGCAAAATATGTGGTCGGTTTATATGTTGTTTTTGGCAAAATTTAGATAATACGGCATTGTGTTAACAGAAAAAACCGTTTTCCATAATTTTCTATCACAGCATTAGTCTGATTCGATTATAAAGGTTTCTTAGATGGATATGTCAGAAATTTCTGCACTCAGATCCTGTTTTAAATCTCTTATCGCATTTCTGTCAGGAGCTTTTCTATTTCCTTGACCTAACGCACAGAAGACAAAAATGGGATTAGGAAATCTTGAGGCAACTTTTGAGACCTTGGTTGATACATTTGTCTTCTTGGATAAGGATAAAGACGGGTATGTGAGTAAGGACGAGATGATTCAAGCAATAAATGAGACCACAACAGGAGAACGCTCTTCCGGGCGTATAGCCATGAAAAGATTTGGTGAGTTCTCCATTTCTTTGTAGCATAGTACCTACCAGGCTCTGGTTTACCCCCTTTATAATTGGAGATTAGACTGCAATTGCCCCCAGTCACTTATTTTTGTGAACCACCACATCTTTTTCTCCTCACCGTATTCTTCACCCAAAGGCAAAAAAAAGGCAGGCCTGGTAACAGAAGAGCTCTTCAAGTGAGTTACTTCCCTTGAGTGCTTTCCAAAGAAACACACCCACTCAGGAAAATGACTAGCTCCCTAATGTTTGTTCGCCACCTTTTTCTGGTCACTATACACTTTTCCCTCATGTGATAGATATAGCTTTTTTTCCCCAGACCTAAACTAAATATGTACAGGTAGATACTTAATGCCCCTACCACCATCTAAATATAGTTACTTGATGCCACTTCGACGACATTATTATCTGTTAACAAAGTGTGCGCTTCATCTGAATGTTTTGACTTCTCATCGTTCTTCTGGAAGTTCCCTCATTTTTATGCAGTTCTAACGCATATCCTTTTTTTTTACATGGTTCTAGAGGAAATGGATTGGGACAAGAATGGAATGGTTACCTTCAAGGAATTTCTGTTTGCTTTCACTCACTGGGTAGGGATTGACGAAAATGAGGACGATGATGAATGAATGCTGTGAAGATTGGTTGTTTTCCAAGTGTTAGGCTGTGTTTTCCAAGTGTTAGCACCAGGTCAGCCCTGAGGAGTGAGGAGGCTATGGAGTATGGAAATGACAACTAAAGAGTGGTTGATGTTAATTGGTTGCTTGTTGACCTTAGCTGTTTATGGTCTTCTCAATAGAATGATTCAACATGCTCCTGATAGAATGACTGGACATGTCTGAACACCTGTATGAACGGTGCAACTCCCTTCTGTAACAGTGCCACCTCCATTGCTTACAGTTTACAAGTGCTAAAGGAATGAAACCCCTCGTGTTAATTTGTTATTGTGTACTCATTCTAATACTTGTTCTGTACAATACACTACTAGTGAAAAATGTGTTACTATACTTGTAGCAAACATTCTAGTACATGGACGCTCGATTTAGCATACACCATAAATAGACATTCAAATTCCTGGAGCTGCATCCTGAGTATAACAAGGCTCAACGAAAGTACTACCCTGAATCCCTTCAAAGAAAGTAATTTCCCGAAACCTTGATGTCGCCTAACCTTACATAATCTAGCTAAGAATAAAAACTCCAACAGGATGCAAGTAGAACTCCAGATCGCCACAACCTGTAAAAATGATGTGCATAGATATCTCTGATTGAATAAACACGTTACAAACATACACCAGACACTAGATAATAAACATGGTTTGCAGCATCTAGTCTCCTAAGATCAATAGTTCTACTGAAGAGATACAACGACTAGCAATCCTCAAGTGACACTGCGCTACCGGGGAAACGCCGGAATCAAACATCGCTGCCTGAACCATTAGTGAAGCCGTCCCGGTGGGCATTCAGAGCTGCCAATGAATCGAAGTGCCCTGTGCTGGATGAGAACACTGAGCTTGTCTGTCGGAAATCAGAACCTGAGCTCGACTCCAGAACGTTGTGAGGAAGGGCGAACTCGTTCCCATGATCAACACCATTGCTGACCCGAGCCCTCTTGCTAGCTCTGGGGCTCTGTAGGGGGGAACTGGCACGGCAACTGGAGTCTGGTGTCAAAGGCTCACGGCCTGAGGAGAGACAGTCATCATGAGAAGAAAGGGTCTTGAACAGCGCACTAGTACCTCCGAGACCACCAGTTGCAGCCTTGTCCCGGATTGGGAACTCAGAAGTTGGTACTGGGGTCGAGGGGTCAGTCTTGATGGAATCCTGGAAGAGCTCCCCTGGAGCTGGGCCGAGGGCACTCAACTTGCCTGATTCACCCAGCACACCGCTCAGGCGCTGCTGCTCCTCAATGATCTTCTGGAGATACTTGCCTTGGGCTTCTATTCGGAGCTGTAGCTGCCTTTGTACCTGTAGAAATGTTTTGGAAGAGCAGGAAGTGATATTTTCTGCATTTCGAATGGAGGCTAGAAGCTACAATGCACTGCCTGAAAATTGTGCTAGAGACCACTGTCACCACTGTGCATCCTACAGTTCACTTACTAGTCAGAGTGCGTTGAGATTGGAACAAAATATTGTTGACTAAACCAAGTCAAGAGCTTATGTGAGCTGATGATCTAGTAACACAGGAATATGTCCTCCCACAAATGTACTGTTTGCAAAGTAAGACTAAACCAGTTTTCATGTAGGTTTTATTTCAGAGATGATGTGTTTTAACTGATTTTGTGTCAAATAAAGAAATTCATTGATGCATGAGAGTCTCAAACATAAACTGAAAGAATTTCAAGGTTAAAATGTATTATCTTGAGCAAACCTTTTTTTATGTTTTGGGATGAACTACAGTAAGGGAATGGGCTTATGTAATTATTTGACAATTGCGTGAGAATAAAGAAATAGTATGCATGTCAATGGGCTTTTAATATGATAAAGCTATCAGATTCAATAGAGAAAACAATACTACTATCAATAAATAGAGAACAATTCAGTACGCTATTGTCAAAACTTCATATAGGGAAAAGTATTCAGCATATTTACTCAAATAAAACAAGCTATGAAAGTCATGCATATCCACAAGCCATGCTATCACAAATGGAGAACCAATAACTGACGATAAAATATAGTGCTACAGTACATGTACGACTCTTTTTTCCACGATCTGAAGTCATACGTCATTTCATTTGGTCAGGCGATAGCTTCTCCTATCTGTTCAGTGCAAAAATAAGCTAACAAGCTACCCACATATTGACACCCTAAAACAACATGAAGCTAAGTCACAGATTAGGAACCCAAGAATGTATCTACTTGCCTCTAATTGTTCATGTAGCCGCTTCTGCACCTCCATCTGCAACTTTAGAGCCTCGCTTATCTCCATGCCCCTGCCATCAATAAGTATGTTTTATCAGGATTCAGGAAACAGAAGAACCTTCAGGTCTGACTACACGGAAGTTTCACAATCAATACTCAATCCTCAGTAAAAGATTTGATAGAGATGAATCCTGTGGCATGCATTGATGAAACAATATAGGAATTTAGGGTTCGAAATGTGAACATAGAAAAAAAAGTTGGTGTTCATCCAAGGGCGGATATAGGCCCATGTCAGCCTAGGCTCCGGCCCGGGCGTGAGATATTTACCAGTGCAAAGCCCAGGTAAGCCCTAGGCGCAACCTTGCCTCCTAGCCTAGGTATTAGTGGCATCCAGCCCTCTACAGCCCGAATGTGACGAAATCCTAGTTCCACCATTGTGTTCATCCATATCACAGCGATGGTCCCATGGCGCTGAGCTTTAGCAGAATGCTGAGAGATGCAAACTCAAAACTGTTAATGTATATATCATTGTAACATAGAGTAGCTAGTCTATTGTATATGGCTGGCCCATGTATGGGTGTGTATATAACCCCTCATAATTAATAGAAAAGGCATCACTTGTGCCACTCTCCTAGATCTAACATGGTATCAGAGCCTAGGGTTAGAGCCTAGACCTTGTCTGGCCAACGCCACCCTCGCCGTCGTCGGCGAGTCTCTGGCAAGCTGTCACCGGCGTGCTACTCTTCTCCCTCTCCCTCTCTCGTTGTTCGCTCTTTCTTCACCTCTTCTGCCGTTGGGACCAGACCGATGTGCCTTAGCTGTCGCCGCTTGTCGGGAATAGGCATCTTCTTCGCTTACTCTGATCCTTCACCCCGTTAAATAAATGCATGGCCTCGATTTTGGTTGCTCTGGCATGCTGCTTGAGCCTCTGTCTCGTGGCCATTTTTTGCCTCTTGTGGTCGCTTTCCTTTGCTTGGCTGCTCTGCCGCCGCCTTGCTTCTCTTAGCCCTGTTCTTTGTTTCTTTTTTCGCCTTGTGCTCGCTGCTCGGCCTTTGCTCTGCTCTCGAGTTCTTGGTATTTTGGGTTTAGCAGTGGACTTGGTACTCATGGCGTCGTTTGACCTGTTCCTTCGTGGTGGTGCTCTTGGCGTCCGACATCAAGCTTAATGGCCAGAACTACCGAGATTAGGCCTCCTCAGTTCGCATGCTTCTTCGATCCATTGGACTCGCTTCACATCTCACCGAGGATCGCTCGCCACTCCATGAGATTGATCCTGTTCGAGTGATGGGTATAGCCTGCATGTGCAGAGGTTCCGATTCGAGCATCATTCATCGATATGTCCTCTGCCAAGGAGATGTCGGAGTACTTGCAGCAGTGATACTAGTAGACCAGTGAGGCACTTCGTTTCTCGCTTGAGCAGCGTCTAACTGACCTACAACAACATGACATGACCATAGAGGAGTACTATAATGCCTTCACCAGCATATCCAATCAATTGGCACTATGACTCCCAAGCCTTGTGTTGGGTGTGGAGAGTGTTTTGCTAGGGAGCGCTATGAGCAATAGCGTCTCATGTTTGCTTTCGTGATGCGTCTTCGGTCGAGTTTGAGCCTGCTCGTTCTTTGTTGCTTGGTCGGACACCTCTTCCCACCATGACAAAGGCGTTTGCTGCACTACTTGCTGAGGAGACTCGACTTCGCTCACTGGCTGCTTCTTCTGCATTCTCACCCACACTATCTTGGCAACTCCTCATCAGCATGGTCCAGTCGTTGCTCCACCTCCCACAGCTGTAATTTCCTTTGGTGAGATTGTCTGCTCCCACTGTTTGAGGACTGGACACAGTACTGGTCGCTGCTTCAGACTCCATCCTGAGTTATTTGCTGCTTATCGAGCCACGCGTGCTACTGGGAGAGCTCGTCGTATCTCTAGTCCTACCGATGCTCACATGATTGCTGTTGCGGTTATCTCCACTACTAGCACTTCATGATCAGTTTTAGCTCAGTCTCTGTTGGGATCTCCCCCTGGTGGGTCTACTGCACCACAGTCTACCTCAGGTACTTGGGTTTTGGATTCAGACGCCTCTTTCCATATGAGGTCTGATGGTACACAACTGGTGGCTTGTAAGCCTATCATAGAGGTTGTTTGTGTTCAGACAACTGATGGCATATCTTATTTGGTTACTCATGAAGGTACTCTCTATTCCTCAGTTTATTGTTCCTAATGTCTCTCTTGTTCCTCAGTTATCTATGAACCTTATGTCTGTTGGTGAGCTTACCGATATGAACTACTTTGTTGGGTTTGATGATTCTTCGTGTTTTGTGTAGAATTGTTAGACTAGTTCTCTCATTGGTACTAGCCATCGCCATAGAGGGGCTTGAGGCTTCGATGTGCTGGATTATCTGAGTTTTCATCATATCCTTCAATTCCAATTGGACATGCTGCCGAATCTGCTTCTACTACCTACTCTACTACCTTCTACCAGTGGCATCATCATTTGAGTAATCTCTGTGACTCGCGTCTATCTACTTTAGTAGGTCAGGATGTCCTTGGTAGATTCTCTGTAGACATTGTTGTGCACTTTACGGGTTGTAAGCTTGACAAGCAGCTACAACTCCCCTACACTTCCAGTACATCTTGGTTGAGTCATCCTTTTGATCTTGTTCATTCTGATGTCTAGGGACCGACCCCTTTTGCTTATAAGAGTGGTCATCATTACTATGTCATTTTCATTGATGATCACTCTCGTTATACATGGATCTATTTCATGAGGCATCGCTCTGTTATTGTCTATTTATCAGTCTTTTGCTCTCTTGCCCTGATACTCATGCTCAGAACGATGTAGTTGAGCGCAAACATTGTCACATCATTAAAACTGCTCGTACCCTCTTCATTGCTTCCTTTGATCCTTCACATTTCTGGGCTGAGGCCATGTCCACTGTTGCCTATCTCATCAAACTTCAGTCTTCCTCTCGTCTTGATCTGCGACCAGATCCTTATCACTCACGACCAGTTCACAACTCCTTACGACCAGTACACATCTGGTCACGACTAGATCGTTAACACCTTATGACTAGTTCGCCGACCAGTTAGTGATCATGTACGACTAGCTCACAACCAGTCCGTATCTCCATACGACCAGTTCGTATATGATCGGACTAAACGACCTGTTTGTATATTCTCATTTTGCCTCACGGTATCTAGTTGAACTCCAGGTGAGATATTTGTTATCCATGAACTGTTTATGCTTTTCTTGATCTAGTGACGGATAACTTCATGTGGTCGACTCTTCGACCACTAGTGGTACGGCCATGCACTTCCTTTATCTGACCACATCGAAGGGCCCAGAGATATCTCTCCTGTTATGTTAGAAGGGAAAAATCTCATATCCGACCGGTCACATTCATCTGCATGTTTCACAACATACTAGAAAGCTACTTTTATAACTATCTAGTTATGGAGTAACGTTTGATAACCCCTAAATGTACTGATACACATATAGGAAACCATGCCGATCTTAGGTCTAAGGAATTGTACATCATCATTGCTTGAGACCAACTGATGACACAGAATCATAACAATCTCAATAGTGTCTCAAGGTGGGTCAACCCAACACCATGTTCTCTAACACATGCTCACATTATTGATTCAATATCCCTATATCTATGACCGGTGAAACATGATCATCAATAAATACATATGCTGGTCAATAAATCACTAGTGTCCCGACCAAAGATACTTTTAGAATGACATCATTTCAATTATTAAAGAGTCTCACCAACAAGTCACATACTTGCTAATCTTAATAAATGATAAATTATCTAAGGAACATAATAACATTTATTCTATAGCTCATAAACGTGATACAATCATCTCCATGATTTCCTCTTAGGGCATATCACCAACACTCCACTCCTAGAGTGACCTGCACCTTCCACCTTGCCATCGGTTTCCATTGTTCCTCCATATCCTCTCCATTATAGTCGTCGCTCCCAGCCTCCGACTATCACTCCTGATCCCGCTCCTTCGGACACTCTAGCCAGTGCCACTAAGGTTCCTGCTGACGATCCACAGCCAGTAGCACAAAGGTATGCTTTATGTGATCGTACCACTATTCCTGCTCTTGACCGATATGGTTTTCCTATTGTTGGAGGTGTTCAGGAGTCTTGTACTTATCAGGAAGCAGCAGTTGTTCCTGAATGGCAGTTAGCTATGTTTGAGGAGCTTGCAACCTTAGAGCGCACTGGGACCTAGGAGCTTGTTCACCTACCTTCTCAGGCTGTACCTATCAGTTGCAAGTGGGTTTATAAGGTAAAGACCAAGTCTGATGGTTCAGTAGAGCGCTACAAGGAACGTCTGGTTGCTTGCGGTTTTTAGCAGACTCAAGGTCGTGATTATGATGAGACATTTGCTCCTGTAGCTCATATAACTACTGTTAGGACCTTGGTTGCAGTTGCTGCTACTCGTTCCTGGACTATCTCACAGATGGATGTTAAGAATGATTTCCTTCATAGTGATCTTCATGACGTATACATGCAACCACCTCCTGGTGTGGAGGCTCCACCAGGGTATGTCTGTTGACTTCATCGTGAACTTTATGGTCTCAAGTAGGCCCCTCTTGTTTGGTTTGAGTGGTTCAGTTTTGTGATTTGTGCTATTGGTTTCAGCCCTAGTGACCATGATCATGCTTTGTTCAATCGCACATCTGAGCGTGGACACACTCTTATCTTGCTATATGTGGATGACATGCTGATTACAGGGGATGATATGAAGTATATTGCCTTTGTGAAAGAGAAACTCAATGAGCAGTTTATGATGTCTGATTTGGGCCACTCGGCTACTTCCTAGGGATTGAGGTCACCTCCACAGCTGATGGTTATTATATTTCTCAGCATCGTTATATTGAGGATCTCATTGCTCGGTCAGGTCTCGTTGATACTAGGACGGTCACTACTCCCATGGAGTTACATGTCTAGCTTCATTCCACATATGGTACTCCTCTTGATGATCCCTCCAGGTATCGTCACATTGTTGGTAGTCCCGTTTATCTCACTGTCATCAAGCCAGATATTGCTCATGATGTTCAGTCTTAGCTAGTTTGACAGTGCTCCTACCTCAGTTCATTATGGTCACCTGCTTTGTGTGTTGCGCTACTTGAGGGGCACTATAATTCGCCGACTGTTCTATTCATCTTCGAGACAACTTTAGCTCCATGCTTACGCTGACTCCACTTGGACGAGTGATCCTGTTGATCGGCGGTCTATCATTGGCTATTGCATCTTTCTTGGGTCCTCTCTCGTTGCATGGAAGTCCAAGAAACATATTGCAATCTCACGTTCCAGTGCTAAGGCTGAGCTTCATGCTCTTGCCACTACTACCGCAGAGATTATCTGGTTGTGTTGGTTGTTGGCTAATCTTGGTGTTCCTTGTGATGCTCCTACGCCTCTCCTGTGTGACACCACTGGAGCCATTCACATAGCCAATGATCATGTGAAGCGTGAGCTAACCAAGCATATTGGTGTTGATGCCTCATTCACGCGTTCACATTGTCAGGGCAACACCATTCTCCTTCAATATGTGCCTTCAGAGCTTCAGGTGGTATATTTCTTCACCAAGGCATAGACTCGCAAGCATCGTCGTTTTCATCTACTCATACTCTTTCTGATCCACCTTGAGTTTGAGGGATGTGTTAATGTATATATCCTTGTAATATGGAGTTGCTACTTGCTAGTCTATTATATATGGCTGGCCCATGTAGCCCATGTATGAGTGTGTATATAACCCCTCATAATTAATAGAAAAGGCATCAATTGTGCCATTCTCCTAGATCTAACAAAAACTAGGTATAATGATTTTAAGATATCAACACCTACATTCTAGTATCAAGAATAAATTATTCAGCTTCCAAAAATGAAAAAACACTTGACAGAGAATGGTCATACGAGTTAGGACGTTAGGTGGCGTTGTGTTGACTTGTCAGAGCCTGCCATGGTCAGCAGTGGATGGCTGCCCGCCAATTCTCCTAGATCTAACAAAAACTAGGTATAATGATTTTAAGATATCAACACCTACATTCTAGTATCAAGAATAAATTATTCAGCTTCCAAAAATGAAAAAACTTGACAGAGAATGGTCATACGGGTTAGGACGTTAGGTGGCATTGTGTTGACTTGTCAGAGCCTGCCATGGTCAGCAGTCGATGGCTGCCCGCCACTAGGAAGGGAGAAGGCCTGCATACCGAGGGGCAAATGGAGGCAAGAAACGGAGACAAGTTTTTTCTTTCAAGCTAGAGGAACTTGGGCACTTGGCAGTGCTTTAGTGTCACACCTATTGGGAGAGAGAAAGAAATTCACTTTTTTCTAAAGAAAATATGATTTTGTTGAATTTTGGGGTACAACGGTACAACAGTATCCCATACACTACATTCCCATGACTACGAATTTAAATGCAGGCAAACGATACTGAAATGAAAGTTGACATTTACAAGAGTACATTTACTTGCCATGCATATCACCTATCGGCCTTTCTCAAAATACATGAATTCATTTTAAAAAAACTTACGGGGAGCTTTCGATGCCTGCAAGCAAATCTCCTAGTTCTTTCTTGTCAGACTTGGCACCTACAAAAATGAAATCCTAGTGAATGTTAAACTTTCTTAAGCTAAATTAAACTTTTCTGTTCCACAATCACCTACCATCAGCTGTGGGGTCTGGAATGTATTTTGCAAGCCGATATTTCTGAAGAAACAAGCAATTCAATCAGTAAATGTAGGAATAAGTTAGCAAGAACGTTATGCGTAAGTGTTAAGTATCTCAAGTTCAGTTACTTGCAGATGACTTTTGACATGATAAATGGTCAATCCTTGAACACCCATCACTCTAAGAACCCCCTTAGGTGTAGCCCCTGAACGAAGAATTGCATTAGAGCTTAAATGTATGGGATGATGAAATATTCAGATACCAACATATCATCTTGGCTGCTCCATTAAGTGAGTTAAAGTAGCCCGTGTCAAGAGTCAAGACAAATGTGACCAGGAGCATGATCCACATACAAATACTAAGTAGGGAGCCTACATATCAGTAACATCAGTTGCAGGTTAAGATGAATGGAAGTGGGAAGAATGAAGAAATAAGCTAATTCCAATACAACAATCTAGGCAGTTATAGCATATTAAAGACAAAAATAAACTGAAGATATAGGAACTTACTGTCGGGTCCACCAAGCTGTGTTACAGCATCCACAAAACGTTCATGAAGCTCATCTGTCCATCGTAAGCGCTGTCTGGTGGCAAAGTTGTTGTTTGAGTTGTTTCCACCACTATTAGACACTACATTGCTCGCAGTTGGTTCGATTTGTTGATTGTGAGGAATCAGATTGTTGTGAGCTGATCCGATGCTCGCAAAGGACTTTGGTTCATACATCTGGCATCCTCTGAAGAAAGAATGTCAACTAGGTTACCACGTTGCACATTTAAGGGACTCAAGAATAATTATCAGGAAAGCATCTTCATTTAATGGTTTTCCACCACAGCAAACCAAATGGGCAGGCAGAGTAAAGTACAAGTAAAAGATAAAGCACTGCAAGCTTCAGGATTTACTCATTGCTGCTTGTTTGATGTTCTTGAACACTTACCTAACTAAGAGGGATAAGAGAGTGCAATCGACCCGTAAGTAGCACAAGGGAAATGTTGATTTTAATTTCCTAACGTGTCCTTATTTGTGAATGTATTTAATATCTATTACTATTGAAGCCATCACCAAGATCTAGTGCACATAAAAAAAAAAGATAAAACTGCACTTGGCAATGGTAGATAAAAATTGTAAGATGCATGTACAATTGCAATTTGAGAAAAAAAGATCAGGTTGATATACTATTGGGGTGCAGCTACGGTATGGAATACTGTCAAATCTCTTCTAGACAGGATATCTACATTTTGTCTAATTCCACAACTCAACAAGGCAACAGATGTTGTTTCTCTTAACACTTTATACTTGTGGTTATGAGTTAGAACCAAAGTTTCGAGAATATTTTTGTCTGGATCCAAGGACAATCAGACGTTCGTGGTTGGCTGAGAAACAAAATGGATAGCTGGCATGGTATTTATCCCATCGGTTTCCAAACTATTGGGATGTCATAAAAATGTTTAATAATTTTGTGCCACTTCAAAGCCATGCCTCTGAGTATTTCGAAGGTGCATATTGCATCAAATATTTCCATCTAATCGTGTAGGAACCTCAGAAATTCACAACCAGGCAAAAGTATATATCGACTATCGAGGGCATTAAGATTAAATCCTCTACAAAACTACTGTAAGAGTTATCCATTTTAGTGATAATCATACTCATTCTAAGCCAAAGAGGAAGCTCTAAGGGCTGCAGAAAGAAGTGCATACCAGAATATCAAGCTATTGTGGAACAAAAAACTGCAAAAGCTTCCTAGACAGTAAAACCAACACAATATACCACAATATCAACCTATTTAGCACATTTATAATGACAGAACCAGCCTTCAACGCATCCACCAGCAGCTAACTAAAACATGCTGCCTTCCTCAACCTTCTCAAGAGTCCCGACAAAATCACAAGTATTACTCCATAAAACATCATCCCAAATAGCACACTCCCTCTCGCAGCAGCAACAAGCAGAGTTCTTGAGAGCAATTCGCCAGCTAAACTACAGATCCTAAAGCAACGCATCTCGAACAAGAACCACCAAGCAAGTAAACTTAACCGAACCGAACCTAACCTACGAAGCGGAAACAAGAAAAAACAAGAACTTCCAACGAATTCGCCAAGAACGCAGCAAGGAACAAGACCACGCACCCAAATTAAGGACGCCCTCGAAGGATAACTCGACGGAGGGCTCAAACCGACCGCCAGGATGTGAGAATCCCCCCAGAGCCCAGATTCCCGTGCCCGAGGGCTCGCGCCGAACCGGACCCGATGATTCCCGCAGATTGGGAGATATTTTTTCCACCTCTTCTCTGGGAGGAGAGATTTTGATGGGCTCAGGTTGCCCTTTTGTTGTGTGCGCTTGCTTTTCTTTTCTTGTCTTTTTGTTTGATGCGGATTCCTTCGTTATTTTGGGCTAACCAGTTATTGCTCAGGAAGGAGGAGGATCCCCCTGAGGTTGGGTTAGTTCGGTTTGACACGTGGCCTCGTCTGCTTTGGTTGGATTTTTTTTGCACGGCAGACGATTGCATCCGAGATTACATGCTATTCCCTTATAGCCTAGAGGTAGAGGACCTGGGAGCTGGGACCACATGTTATGGTCTCTTCCTGTCACAATGATATGGTTTTAACTTTCTTTTTTTTCCTCAAATTAATTTAAGAATTTCTAGGTTCACACAGTGGACCTAAAAGTATCCTTTTGGAAAAAATCATTCCATGCCCCCGGCTCTTTTAGCTCTCGGGTTATGCCTTTGTTTTTTTTGTTTTTTGTGAATTGGCTTTGTGGCACCGGAATCATAAACTGTTCCTTTTAGCTCTCGGGTTATGTCTTTTTTTTTTTGCCAATTGGCTTCGTGGCACCGAAATCATAAACTTGTTCTGAAAATACCATCGCTGGCTTACTTCCCCCCTTACAGTAGTACACCAACGCATCAGTAGTACTGAAGCCGAAAATTAATCTTTTTTACCAAATAGAACTACTGTTTCTTTCGATAAATTCGACAAACACCTAAAACTAAAACTAATCCTGTAGTGCTGCCGTGGCGAGATAAGCTCGAGAACCTCACCTCTTCCTGGAGCCAAATGAAGAGAACTCTGGACCAAGTAATCAAGACGCGGCTACTGGATACAAATCGAAGTACTGACTAAGCAAAGAAGAAAATTTTCTCCGATACCTAAACAGCTAGGCATGGGTTGGACGGCCGGCTGACGTCACTCAAATATCAGTTTTTATTAGAATAGTCTATATCTAATTATTTGTACCCCGCTCAACTCAAAAGAGGTGTCCTGAGGAACAGCCTACCTATACCTTGCTGATTTTTTGACATGGATTTGCCCTGTTGGACGGTGACCTACTGACCTGAAATTCTCCTGGCTGTGAGGCGGGGCTATTGTATGCCTACCCACTGGATTGGACTGGAGGGAAGAGGGGCTGGCAGGGTCTGGCCCCCTATGATTCATGTTCTCATTTAGCAAGTATTAAGATTTAATTAGTATTGGCCCTGCCATTCAACTTATGTTATGATATGTATATTTTGGTGGGGTTGAAAAGCTTAATTCATGACTCATTAATTCATTTTATCTATTATCCAAATTTAATTGTGGTTCAACATTCCAAGCTATCACCGAATATAATTTGTAACTAGCCACATTTTACTGTAAAGTGCATGTCATTTCATCTCTTTACATATTTAGAACTTGGTCAAGCACTTATTCCTCTGTAGTGCTATGGGATGACTCAGCGAAGCATGTGTTATTTTGTGTCAAACTCCATCAAATTTAAAGTGTTATACTTCATGATCATGATTTGTATTACATTGATATATTATTTAGTATAGTTTGAGCTCAAGTTATTTTGTGATATATATATATATATTAGCAGCTTATATGATAGTCCGAATGCCCAATAGCAAATTAGTAACATGAGAGTGTTGCATTAGTAGATGTCATAGTCAAGGCAATGGTTTTAATACTATAGGCTTCCCATGGAGGGATCAATAACAAACATGTTTTGAACTATTAATCATGAATCTATCAAAGTTTAAAAAATCTACTCCTTTTTTTATAACAATAAACTCGTAGCATATTATAGGATAGTAGCAAATTCATATATCCTCGACCCCCCTCATGCCCAATCCTGGCTCCGCCCTTGCGTAGGAAGGGTCCCGTTGGTCGGCCGTCGTCAGGGATCGGGGCTTTGAAGGTGTATCCGAACCCAGTAGGGCACTCCCGATAGTCATTTGTGCTTATATGGTAATTTGTGTTATGTGACGTTAGATTTTTTGTGAGGTGGAAGAGAGAAAATGAGTTTGATAGTTGTACAAGTATCAAACGTTTTTAGGAAACCAAGAAAATAGTAGCAATAAATGGTGCATTGAAACGACTTGGTACTATTTTTGTGGGCCACCCCACTCTCTAGAGATGAGAGATCCATACAACGATGTGGGGCCTTTAGTATCAAGGTTCAGTATTAAACTATCAGTGTGATTGTTTCTAAAATCTTACCTAACCACTCTCTCCTATAGTATCAAGGTTTAGTATGAAAGTTAGGTGCCAGCCAACTGTCTGTGAATGATGTGTTGACGTGGAACTATTTTCCCTTGTACTAATGCCCAAGCCCACCTAAATTTGCCCCATCCAAAACCAATATAGGCCCAACCCGGTCCAAGCTTGGGCAAGGTCGAACCCAATCATAGCCCTGCCTAGCCCAATCCAATTCAAGAAATATTCAATAATGAGTATCATTGTATCACTTGGTCAATCGGAAAATTATGATCTATTTGATGAGGCAGCTCAACAATTAAACTCGATTGTATTCAAATTTGAATAAGAGATAAAGCTGTGTGTTTTGCAATTTCAAACAATTTTTGTTTCTTTTTTTTATTAGAAAACATCTATCCCTCACCCCCCACCCCCCCTCCCCGAATTTTTCTCGAAAGTTCGTCCAGCATCCCGAACTTTAAAACTAGATATCTAGCACTCTGAACTTTGCAATCCCATTCATATAGCCTCTTAACCCGGTTTCGTAGGGTGATTTTGTCTATGTGGTGTGATGAGTGACCTGTTTTGCCACCCACGATTACAAGCTAGGCGACTGTGGGAGCCACGCGATCAATGAGGGGAAAAACAAGAACGCACGAGACTCTATCTTTATGTGGTCTTGGCGGTCGATGGATCAGTTGGCAGGAGCGACGGTAGGAGCGGGTTGGCGGGGTCGTGGGATGGCTCTGGGTGGTGGGATCGTAGATGAGGAGGCACAACGGTGTGTTAGAGGTATGCGGTGGCAGAGATGGACGGCGATGACGACTGTCCAACGGGGTTCAGGCGAAGGAGAGACAAGCACGAGGTAGAACACATCATAGAGATATGAAGCGGTTAGTTCCGACCAGAGCACAATAAGGTGGAACATGGTATGAAGCGGTTGGTTCCGGCTATGTTGTCATCCTACGTGGCAAAAAACCACCCACTCGTGATGCCATGTAGGCAAAACCAACGTGCGAAACCGGGTTAGGGGTAATATGGACTAGATTGCAAAATTCTGGGTGCTAAATACCCGGTTTTAAAGTTGAGGGTGTTGGACGGATTTTTTAGCAAAGTTTAGGGTTATATGGATTTTTTTCTATTTTATTTGAGTCCTTCACTTCCTTATGTTTCTCACATTTCTGTTAAAAGATTCTTTTGGAACAAATGAATTCGGTGTGAGTTATTTTTCCAATGTTAACTAATGAAAATACAAAGGAGGCCACTCTTCTCCGATCGCCGGCAAATGCACAACATGTGGCAGAGCTGTGGCTAGATGTGGCCACTCAAGGCGACGAGCTCTTGCATCGGTGATATGAGCTTCTTCTGCATCGACATCATCGCCAAATACGGTTCAAGGATTTTCGATGTAATTTTTCTCTTTTAGTCCTTAAGCCACTGTTTCAGGGACTGTCCTATAATTTCCTTCTATGTCAAGGTTTGTTTTATAAACCTCATGGTGGTTGTACTAAATCCTTAATAGAAATCCAGAGTTAATGTCCCTTTGGGCCATACTTGCTTCAAAAAAAACTAATGAAAATAGGGTTGGTAACAATTTAAATCAGACCCAGCCACAGCAAAATCCCTGTGTTCTTAATGGTGGGGACTTAGGAATTTGAAATATGTATTCTTGATTTGGTTGATCAAGGGATAAAAAAACTCTCTTATGAAAATAATAATAATACATGGCTAGGCAAAAAAAAATCCTACATGAGTTGTATAAATCTTGTCGCGATAGTAGCCAAATAAATGGGACGATTATTGAAGTCCTTGGATAAGCTCCTTGGATCTCTCCATGATGGATCATGTCATGAAAATGCATCCAAAAAAAGAACCATTTTGTTTTGATGAGAATTCAAAGCTTAACTTGAAATTTCAGAATGGATTTCAATTGACAAACTCAAACTTCAACTAAAACTCTTGAATGGTTGGTTGGGTTTGTTGGAGCTTTTGTTGGAGCTTTGGTGATCTCTCCCTTTCTTTGCTTGATTTGTTCCTCGTTGGTTTAGACCTCCTTAGGCCTAGACCTCCCTCTCCGGTTCTTCTCTGGCTTAGACCTCCCCAGGTCTAAACCTCCCTCATATTCATTAGAACTCATCCTCTACTCTGTTGGAACCTCTCTAGGCCCCTTTGGACTTTCCCCTTGCTTTGATCTCTATAATATTGTCCCTCTGAAAATTCCTTACCGCACCAGCGCAGTATTACCACCATGCGGTACTACCGCCATTGAACTCACTGTCATACCGCTCCAGGGTAAAACCGAGCTTCCAAAAACATGTGTTCTGGAAATTCCATACCGCTTTGTAACAACCGGTGCTCTGGAGTCTTGGTAGTACCGCTTCCCAACTTGCGGTATTCTGTTCCTTGAAGCTCTCAAAACCAGAATTTGGACCTCCCCGTGCCCTGGAATCTCCTTGAACTCATTTGGACCTCCCTAGCGTTCATTTGGACCTCCCTCGCGTCCGTTCGAGTCTTCCGCTTGATTCAGACCTCCCCTTTGTTAGACCTGACCGTTAAGACCTCCCCTTTGGAGATCTTAACCGTTCAGACTTCCCCTTTGTTAGATCTAACCGTTAAGACCTCCCCTCTGGAGATCTTAACCGTTCAGACCTCCCATTTGTTAGATCTAACTGTTAGGACCTCCCCTTTTGGAGATCGTCGTCGGGACCCACCCTTGTTGTGTCCTTTGGACCTCTGTCCATGAGACCTCCTTGAGCTTTGGTGGCCCCATTTGGCAGTCACACCTATTTTCTTTATCCTTTGACCATGTCCTTTGCACATGGGAGTCTCCCCACATTTAATGCCTGTTGTGTCGCATTAAATGCTATCACTTTTGGCAGCACCCGTGCTATTCTTTTGTCCCATCTTTTGCCTGCTCCCATTGTCCTTTTTCACCAACTCTTGAACACATATACCCTTGGAAATCTCAAAGGCTCCAGCTATGTAAGCTTGGGCAGCCCATCTCTTTTCACCTTTTTTCCCCATTTCTACTTCCCAGCTCAACCGAGCAGTTCGTGGACCTCCCTCCAAGCTCTCAGGACCTCCTCTCCTTAGCTCCGGACCTCCTCCAGCAAGCTCCTTGGACCTCCTCCAAACCGACCCAACATCTCTGTTGGTTTATTTTAGTGTTCTATTGGAGTTTCTTTGGATCTTATTTGAGCTTGGTATTGAGTTGCTTTGGTTTCCTCGTGTAGATTGTGAAGATACTGAGGAGCAAGAGCTCTCCGCAGAAGAAGAAGACACCCAAGCCTTTGACCAAGGCAAGTTACACTCTTGATCATTTTGCACCCATTATTTCACCCTATATATGTTCCATTTTAAATGTTAATGCATGCTTACTTTACCAAATTATTTCAATACATGTCTTTAAATTCATAGCTATACCTAAATCCTTTGTATGGCCACTGTTGACCTTGAACCAAACATTTTGTCACCATAGGAAAAACTGGTTGGTACATTAGTATGAACCGGGATCATTTGAAAAAAAACTTATGCTTAGTCTCGCTTAGACCAAAAGTATTTGATTTGGGGAAATTTTACCGACATGACCAACTGCTATTTAAAGGTTTTAAACCATGGCATTGGTTTGTCATGGAAGCTTCTAAATATTTTTGAAAAGCAAATGAAAGGAAAATTGGTTTGGACTGGGGCGAATTGGATGCTTGGTTGGTGCATGTCAATGCACGTGATCGATCCAATTCTCTGGTCGAGTCCCAGGGTTCTATGGATGTCGCCCAAGTCATTTGAGGACCGGCCTTTGAGCGTCCCTTTGCTATGCCTATAATGGGCTATACCTCACCGTACAACCACATGTCTCCAGAATGGGGCGCGGGACCTGGCCAATTAATTTGCAAAGTTCCACCGCGATTGTTCCACTTTGATGTGTGGGAGGTCTTTCATGGCCTATGGTCTTTTATAACCCATGTTTCCCACTAGCGCAAGAGGGGGCTTTTCCGGTGGGTTTCTATCCAAAGGAAGCGAATCCTTAGCGAGGAGGGGCTACAGTGGAACAATGCATTGTAAAGGCTTTGTTATGAACTCTAGACCTCTTACCTTCGGCGGTGAGAGGTGGCATTGACGAATGCCAAACAAACTAGAGGAATCATGTCATGTGGGTAAAGTGTACAATCTCTGCAGAGTGAAAACTATTCGAATAGTCGTGTCTACGGTCATAGACGTGCTGGCAAAGACCACTCAAAGTTAGATATTAGTTTTGCTTTTAAAAGGTTTTGGATAAACTATTTTTAGGATTTCTATCCCATGGTTTGGGCGGGGGGGGGGGACCTCGTGACTGGAGGGTATTCTTCACCATTTGATGATGAATGTTATCCAACTAAAAAGTTGAATTTGAAAAATGAATTTTAGTTATTGTATAACTGCCTTGGAGTTAGTATATGTAATCGAAAGAAAATTGGCTTTACGCAAATTAACTATATTATGTCTTCCCTTGAGATACCCATTTATGCGTGTCATTCTGTTAATTGACGGGTGTAACTTATGAGCACGATTGTTGTGCTCACTTTTGCTTGATTAATCATTGAGCAGAGGAAGACTTCTTTGATGATGAAGACCAGATCAATTAGGCCGCGCCCTCCAGCCAATTATTTGTGGTGTATTGGATGAACTTGACTTTTGTTTCTGCTGTGTATTTTGCTCTTGTCGGTTTGCAAGCAAATCTTATAATCAACTTTTTTTTGAGATAATAAAGTTTGCGCTGATGTATGCTATCACTTGATTTTACTGTGAGAACTAGCCATTAATCCTTGGGACTAGTTTGGATCACAATGGATTTGAGGCCTATCCCAAACCCCACAACCTCCTCGGGTTGGTCTCTCAAGGACCTTCCTCGGGTCAGAGTGTGGTGTTTGGGGAGGTCTGAGGTCCCCAGGCCTCCTCGGGTCAGGTCCCCAGTTTTCCCCTCGAGCGAAACTACTGGACCCCAGTCCTACCGGGCCCTTGGGCGGTACTACCGGACCTCCTGGGAGGTCCTGATGGACTTCCAAGAGATCTGGGTGGGCCTCACGAGTGGCCTCGAGTTGGGTCGCGGTCTGAGCGGTCCTATCGAGAGGTCCTGCGGGATGTCCTGGGAGGTCCTGGTGGACTTTCCAGGAGGTCTTGGTAAAAATCCTAAGTAAAAATCCTGAGAGAACCCTCGACCCCTATCCGTGGATTGCGATTCTATGCATAACTTGTTTTTGCAGGATGCATGTGACCAAGATGGCCTAATGTGTATGTGATGCATGTTTGTAATATTTTCATGACTGCGTGTCGTGGGTTCGGCAACACACAATTTGGAGCCATTGTGTTGTCAAAGTATTGTATTAACGGCTGCGTCTTGAGCTTGTGATGATTCCTTGCATCCATGTATTTTATTACTAGGCATGTTATGAGTAATAGCTTATATTAGTACTCGGAGGACACATCACTTGGAGGGATGGCACACATTAACCATGGAGATGGAGATCATCATGGTGGATGATTCTATGGCGATGAAGATCACCATGAGAAAATGGGCCATCTTGAGTCTGGCTGTGTGAATGCTATCCTGTTTGTTTTACTCCTATGCATGTTTGAATGGTAGAAGTATAACGATCCTCACAAAATGTTAAGTTAAACATATGCCCTCCCAACTAAACTCTGCACCATCCCATGTCTTGTAAATTGATGGTGGGTCTATAAAATTAGGGCACCATCGACTTTCCTTGACTAGATGGGTTTGTATCGGATACCTACATGCATAAGGGTTGGTGAACTTAACAAGGCTATCATAAAGGTTATGGGCCTTGGGGCATAAAGGTTGGGCGCCGGGGCATAGAGATGTCACCCAACAACAAGAGTCATATAGAGATATGATTAGCAAGGTGTTGCTTGCAATTACCTTGTCTCCTAGCGGTGATGCAAAAGCTCACTAGTAGACTCGTTAATTGCGGATCTTGAATCGCTAAGAATCAATAGAGGATGTTGATTTTAGTGGGAGTACATTCTAATAAATTTGTTTATCTGATTTACTCTATCATGGTTTTATTTGTCTTAGTATTTTGCATTTCATATTGTAGATCAATGGCATCTAGCAACCGCGCACACCCTTTTGCTTTGCGATCGATTCTTGAGAAAGAAAAATTAAATGGAACAAACTATTCGAACTGGGTCCGTAACCTGAGAATTGTTCTCAGGGCAGATAAAAAGGAAAACGTTCTGGACACCCCAATCCCAGAAGAGCACGCTAACATGCAATTGCTTCTTTGTTAAAAGCGCCTACAAGAAAGCATGTGATGACTCTCTTGAGGTTAGTCATCTTATGCTTGCATGCATGGAACTGACCTTCAAAAGCGGTTTGAGGATCGAAGCGTATGATATGATCATGGCGCTTAGGACATGTTCGAACCTGTGCCAGGTGAGCGATTCAATGTCTCTAAGGCTTTTACGGAATGCAAGTTAACGAAGGTGCACCCGTAGGCCCACATGTGATCAAAATGGTTGGTTCTGATCGGACTTTGGATAAACTTGGTTTTCCAATTAGCCAAGAGTTGGCAATCGATTTCATTTGGCATCTCTTCCACCTAGCTATGGACATTTCATTTGAACTACCATATGCATGGGGTGGAAAAGGGCCTTAATGAGCTTTGTGGGATGCTCAAAAGCAGAGAGTGACATTAAGAAGTGTGCAGGCCCTAGCCATGTGATGGTCATGCGAGAACAAGTCGACTTCAAGAAAAAGGGTAGGAAGCCATGGGCAAAGAATAAGGGCAAGGCTAAAGATATGATCTCGAAGCCAACGCCTAAGCCTAATCTTTGGACACAGGTGAGACAAGTATGCTTCTATTGTAAAGCGGCCCTTTGGAAGAAAGCGCAAGAAGTACCGGATTAGGAATGCAAGAAGAAGGTTGGAAGTAAGACTTCCACCCAAGGTACACTTGTCATAAATGTTTTAGACATTTTCTCGTGATTCTCCTATTAACTCTTGGGTATTTGATCTGGGATCGAGTTGCTCACATTTGCAACTCGATCGCGAGGGCTAATAAGAAGTAGAGGAGTCGCAAGAGGTGAAGTTGATTTTCGCGTCGGAAATAAAGCAAGGGTTGTGCGTTGACCGTCGGCACCATGCAACTTCAGCTTCCTTCGTGATTTATTATGGAATTGAATAATTGTTATTATGTTCCTAGTATGAGTCGAAACATTTTATCCCCTCATGTTTGATGAGAGATGGTTATTCATTTGCAAGTAAAGACAATGGTTGTTTGATCTCTAAAAATGAAATGTTTATGGCTTTTAGCCCATTGTGAATGGGTTATTTATTTTAAATCTTGATGATCGCCCATCTTTAACATAAATGCTAAAAGACTTGACCTAATGATTTGAATCCCACCTATGTTTGGCATTGTCGTTTGGGTCACATAAGTGAAAAGCGCATGAAGAAGCTCCATGATGATGGTCTTCTAACCGTTTGATTTGAATCATACGAGACATGTGAAGCTTGTTTGCTTGGTAAGATGACCAAGTCACCTTTCAAAGGTTCTTTTGAGAGGCGTCGGACTTGTTGGAAATCATACATCTTGATGTATGTGGACCAATGAGCACGATTGCTAGAGGTGGATTTCATTACTTCATAACTTTCATCGATGATTTTAGTAGATATGGCTATGTCTACTTAATGAAGCATAAGTCTGAAACTTTTGAAAAGTTCAAAGAGTTCGAATGAAGTTGAAAATCAACGTGCCAAGAAAATTAAGGCTCTGCGATCGATCGTGGTGGCGAGTATTTGAGTCATGAATTTAGCAATCATCGAAGAGTTGCGGAATTGTTCCACACTAACACCGCCTTAGCGCCTCAAAGAAACGGGTATCCGGCGCCGTGTCGGACCTTGTTGGACATGGTTCGATCGATGATGAGCCGATCGGATCTACCATTATCATTTTGGGGTTACGCTCTAGAAAGCGGCGACTTTCACATAATAGGTACCGTCTAAATCCGTAGTTAAGACACCATATGAGATATGGATGGGAAGAGTCACGGTTTGTCTTTTCTAAAGATTTGGGGATGTGAGGCGTTTGTCAAGCGACTACAGTCGGACAAGCTCACACCCAAGTCGGATAAATGCATTTTAAGTGGGATATCCGAAGGAAACCTTTGGATATTACTTCTACAACCGACTAGAGGGCAAAGTGTTTGTCGCTCAAGTGGTGTTTTCCTAGAGAAAGAGTTTCTCAACGAGGAGACAAGTGGAAGAACAGTGCGGCTTGAAGAGGTTCAAGATGAACCAATCGGGAAGACTTCGACGAATGATGCCCACGCGTGGCGAGAACAAGTTGAGGAACCCATGGCAAAGGAAGCACCACCACCACGAAGGTCGGAAGGCTCCATGTCTGCGAGATATGTTATTGTTAGACAATGATGAGCCTCGACCTATCGGGAAGCAATGATGGACCAGACTCGAGAAATGGCATATTGCCATGAGATCCGAGATAGCATCCATGGGAGACAATTAAGTTTGGAACTTGGTTGACCCTTTGATGGTGTTAAAACCATAGAGTGCAAATGGATCTATAAAAGAAGATTGATATGGATGGAAATGTTCATATCCATAAAGCTCGACTTATGTCGCAAAAGGTTTCGGCAAGTTCAAGGAGTTGACTACGATGAGACCTTCTCACTTTGTAGCGATGCTTAAATCTATAAGGATCATTCTAGCTATTCTTTGCATATTTCGACTATGAGATATGGCGGATGGATGTCAAAACGGCTTTCCTTAATGGAAATTTAACCGAGGGCGTGTATATGATCTGACCGAGGGTTTTGTCGATCAAACAATGCTAGAAAAGTATGCAAACTTCAAAAATCCATTTATGGATTGAAGCAAGCATCTCGGAGTTGGAACATTCGTTTTGATGAAGTGGTCAAAGGGTTTGGCTTCATCAAAAGCGAAGAAGAATCTTGTGTTTACAAGAAGGCAAGTGGGAGCTCGCTCGTATTTCTAATCTTATATGTAGATGACATATTCTTGATTGGAAATGATATTCCTATGCTTCGAGTCCGTTAAGACCTCATTTGAAAAATAGTTTTTCAATGAAGGACTTAGGGAAGCGGCATATATTTTAGGTATTAAGATCTATAGAGATAGATCAAAAAGGCTAATAGGATTAAGCGAGTACTTACATTGACAAAGTGTTGAAACGGTTCAACATGGGGAGGCAAAGAAAGGTTTCTTGCCCATGTCTCATGGCATAAATCTTGGCAAGACTCGGTGTCCTTCGACAACCGATGAGCGAGATCGCATGAGTAAGATTCCATATGCTTGACCATTGGATCTATCATGTATGCTATGATATGTACTCGCCAGATGTTTCCTATGCTCTAAGTGTTACTGAGTAGATACCAAGTGATCCGGTGAGAGTCCTTTGGGCGGTTAAAAACATCCTCAAGTATTTGAGAAGAACTAAGGATGTGTTCCTTGTCTACGGAGGTGAGGAAGAGCTCGTTGTAAATGGTTACACCGATGCAAGCTTCCAAACCGACAAAGACGATTACAAATCGCAATCGGGTTTTGTGTTCATTTTGAGCGGTGGTGCGGTCGATTGGAAGAGTTCCAAGCGAGAGATGATTGTCGACTCTACAACGAAGTTTAGTACATTGCGGCTTCGAGCGACAAAGGAAGGTGTTTGGATAAGGAAGTTCATAAGCTGAACTAGGTGTGGTTCCTAGTGTGTGCGATCCTCGGATCTTTCTTGTGATAACAGTGGGGCCATTCGCATGCAGCCAAGGAGCCGAGGAATCACCAAAGAACAAACACATCTTTGCGGCGGTTTCATCTCATTCGAGAGATCCTCAATCGAGGAGATTTAAAGATATGCAAAATACACATGGATTTGAATATTTGAGATCCTTTGACGAAGCCTCTCCCACGACCTAAGCATGAGGCACACACAAGAGCTATGGGTATTAGATATCTTCTAGATTGACTCTAGTGCAAGTGGGAGATGTTGGAAATATGCCTAGAGGCAATCATAGAGATGATGATATTTCGTTGTATCCATGATTTAATAAATGTTCCTTGAATATTGCCTTTGTGTTGATTAACAAGTATGTGACTTGTTTGTGAAACTCTTCACTTGTATGGTTATTCTAAAGATTGTCCCTAGTCGAGTTCATGTGAGGACACATGTGAATGATGGATTAGCACATGTATCGGTTGATGACCATGTTTCACAGTCATAGACATGGAGATGTCAAACCAATAATGTGGACATATGTTTAGAACATGGGGTTGGACCGACCCAACATGAGACATAACAATTATACTTATGGTTCTCTCTACACAATGTGTGCGCCTTGTCCTTAGACACGAGATTGTCGCATGTACTTGAGATGTGAATCGACCTACTTAGGGGCTATCAAACGCTACTCAAATAACAGGGTAATTATAAAGGTAGCTTTGGGTTTGTCATGAAGCATCTTTGCGAGGCATGGTCGGTCGAGATGGGATTTGCCCCCTCTACGAGAGAGATATCTCTGGGCCCTCGAGTGATCGGATCGAAATGCATGGCCATGCTACTTAAGGTTAAGAGTTAACCTAGTAAGGGATTCCAATCACGAGGATCGAGAAAGAGTGGTCGACTTGGAGCTCGACCAAATATCGTGAGGCAAAGGATTGGCATGTACATAACGTTGTGATGGTTCGTCCGATATGATCTTTGTGTATCGTTTAGGAGTTGGCACGTCTTGCTAGAGACCGCTACCAACTATTGACCAAGTATGTATACTCGCGTCATGTCTAAACATCGTGAACCTATAGGGTCACACACTTAAGAAATGAAGCCTAATTCGGATTGGATCCGAATTAGGTGAGCATTGAGTCCTAATGGGCCTCTATTAGTAGAAGCCCATTGTAAGGCGTCTATAAAAGGAGGGCAAGGGCGCCACGTGTTTTATGATGAGTTTTTCGTGACACCATCAAACCCTGGCGCCACCCTCCCACGCCCTAATCGCTCGCGCGGATCTAGTAGTCCGGCGTCGCGCGCTTCCTCCGTCGTGTGGATACCTTTGGGCGCCAGATCAGTAGCGTTTGGACGAACCGCAAGAGAGGAGTCAGACGTGGGGCCGCGACGAGGACGAGGAAGTAATACGACTACTCTACCCGACGTCTTTGCATCAACTTAGTACGACTACTCGCCTGACGACTCTTGCATCAATTCCGCACTTCTGCGTCTAGTGGTAAGACCGTGATCTATAACTACTGATGATCTTGGTTTCTGGTAGAATTTTTATTAATTTGCGCTAGTGTAGCCTACCCGTGGCCCTTCACTTGGAGGACCTCTCAAGTCAGCCCCTGGCCAGGTCACCACAGGTGTATAAGGTGGTGCCTAGATAGGATTAGTTTGGGATATGTCCTAGTCCGTACGTTTGGATGGACGAATGGAACGAAACCATTCGGAATGAGGTGGTTCAAGTTTAGGGAATATTCCACAAAGATGCTGAACCAACTCATTCGCCAAAATCGGCCGAACCACGCGGTCCAGGACGCTCTCGTCCACTCACGCTACGTGCACTCACCAGTGCCTCACCCTCGCAGCCCCTTTCCGTTCGTGGCCGTGCGCTGCACTCCTCCTTCCTCTGGCCTCATTCCCTCGCTCCCCTTCTTCCTCATGCGCGCAAGTCACAGAGCGCCCGAGCCCGCCACACCTCGTCAAGCCGCGACGCTGCCCCGGCACGCTCTGGCCATCCCCTCCAAATGCACTAGCACTACCTAGGTCCCCTCTGCCCCACGGTCATCATCTTCTGTCCTTCCCCGCTCGGAATCGCTTAGAACGATCGCACCTCCATCATGCTCCCCGCGCTGACCGTCTCCTTCGTCCCAACGCTTCGGCCAACCCGGAGGTTCTCCCCCACAGCCAACCGTGTCATGCGGTGTTCTAGGACACCACAAATGTTGCCCCTAGTCAATTTCGGGATTCCCCCACAGGATCTCACGCCGCAGTCATCTTTTCCCTTCTCTAGGAGAATCCCCTCACCTCCCCCGACCACCTCCGACCACTCACTCCGGCCCTCCTACTTCCACAGTGCCACTGTCACGTGAGCTCAGCTGCGCCACCTCAAGTCCTCATTGCCAAGCCACCTCGGTCCACTCCTGTCTACACCAACTGGTCGGGCAAGCTCCCCATCACCCATAGATGCTCGTGTGGGCACCAACTTCGTCATTTAGCCACTCGTTAACCGTCATCGCAGTCGGCTTGCATGCGGTCGCCGAGCGTGAGCGTCTCGGGCCGCCTTGAGCTGTGGCGCCACCTCCCTGGCTCCCTCATCCCTCCCGCAACTCATTTTGGAGGTCAACGCAGACTCCCCGTCATCCCACCACCGCGAGCGAGCTAGCCTTGCCGCCGCCATGCCCCTCCTCTGTTTCTTCTCTGTCTCTCTCTGCTGTATGTGGAGATTCTATGACTGGTGGGGGCCCTTTAGTTAGAAGGAGGTAATTTCACAAGGAGCAATAGAGGAGGTAACCAAACACAACTCATTCAACTTCATCCCTCAAACCAAACACCATCTTGAACTATCATGTACCATACCATTCAAGCAACCAAACAAAATCGTGTATTGTATCATCACACTAACCAAACATACTACTTGTATCTTCCTATCCAAAATCATTCCATTCATCATGTGTCATCTCATCTCATTAATCTTGGCTCCTCCAACCAAACACACCCTTAAGTGTTGAGTTTCTGTATGGGTTCAACACAACGACCACTGATTAGTCCTTTTTGGTAGACATTTTTAGATTCCAAAAATCCAAACATCTTAAGTTAGAACACACATCACTCACAAAAGTTTGCTCACATATTGTCGCACCATTTTGGTATTTTGCCTAGAAATTCATTGGCAAAATTAGAGATTGTTACTTATTCATCAACTTACACATAGCATTCAACACATACACAAATAAAATGTAGCTAGGTTGTATTTGTTGTACACATGGACCAAAATGTGGCAATTGACCCAGAAGCGTATTCAAAAGCACGAGCTCGGAAAGGAAGAAAGGACATGAAGCATAACAATTCTTGAATCCTTTGTGGCGTACATCTACGTTTCTTGTACATACCGCCACCTTGTTCGTTGTGTATGTGCATGTCCAACAAGAATGTGGCGATCAGAGAGGTAGGTGCATGACGCCGACGCAAGATGGCGGCCGCCGTGAGGCACCCTTGCCACCGATTTAACACCGCCCCCCCCTTGCTGACATCGATTACCCGGCGTGCTTGCGTCGTCACAATCAGCTATGTCGATTCAAAGATTGATTGTGGATTGTCTGCACTCTTAAGCTTTTCTTTTCTGTAGCTTAGTATTTAGAGGAAGAAGATGACCAGTAAGGCGAAGTGACGAAGGCTTAGTTAGGAAAATGCTTCAGCAATTATGAAGATCGGACGGTGGAGGACATGGTCCGATCGGTAATGTCATATCTGACGTTGGAGAAGTTGGTCCGAACGTCTCAAAGAGGATCCAACGCTCCAAATAGATTCACTCAATCGATGGGAGCAACTCTGAGATGAAACTTCATTTTACTATTACATTTGTCACTTCTTTACTGTCAGTTAAACTCTTTTACTCTTACTGCTCAGAACCCAATCTGTATTAAATTTCGTTGATGTGGGAAAAGAAAAGGCAATCATCATTATGCCAATTACTTGTTATTAGCTAGGGTTAGCTTACGCTCCTTTCCTTAGCGTTGTTTTCCCCATATCACCGATTCTACTGAATCTGTCCCCAAATCGATAGTCAGAATTTGATTTTGTGACAAAGTGGTATCAGAGCTACTCTTTCCTTGGAAACGAGTAGATCTATCCAGAAGAAAGGTTGGTGTCTATCACCATAAAATTCCCGTTCTTCTTCTCCAAATCGGAGCATCATGACCCGTGGCGGTAAGAAAGATGATACTGGCGAGGGCACAGATGGTTCCGAGACTGTTGCTGTGAGATTTGAGATGGATGAGATGAAAACCCAGATGGAGGCCCAACTGGGTGCCATCCAAGGTGAAGTGAATGGATTGCGAGGAGAG
Organism: Phyllostachys edulis; assembly: GCA_036346405.1. Lineage (NCBI taxonomy): Eukaryota > Viridiplantae > Streptophyta > Magnoliopsida > Poales > Poaceae > Phyllostachys > Phyllostachys edulis. The sequence goes on along the minus strand of CM070555.1, from coordinate 38,477,904 downwards.
ATGGGAGAAATCAAGGATCTCCTACGCTCGTTGGTGAAGCCCTCGGCAGGAGATACAAATTCCAGAGTGATTAATGTTGAGGCGCAGCAGGAAGCTGAAGTAGAAGAGGAAATGAGAAGGAGAGTTCGTGCACTGGCGGACTTGGATCTGAACGGTGGGGAATTTCCAACACAGTCACAGCAAGGGGGTTTTCATGCGAGCAATTCACAACTGGGGTATTCGGTAGCACCAAAGTTCAGAGGTAACACTCCAGTTTATCCTCCTGAAGCTCCTACCTTGAATTTATTCGGTGGCTTAGTTGGGAAAAGAGAAACAGCGTATAACACTGTAAATCTAGAGGAAAGGAGTAATGAGTTTCTGAAATCAAGTGCTAAGGGTCCCAGATTGGACTTCCCTGTGTTTGATGGTGACAATCCCTTAGGTTGGATTAGACAATGTGATAAATACTTTGAATTGGCTAGAGTTCATGAAGAAAACCGAAGTGAGTTGGCCTCATCATACATGACTGGAAGAGCTGATAACTGGCTAAGGGGCTCTGGACTGTTAGTTGATCAGGTCACATGGTCCATGCTAAAATTGAAAATCTGTGACAGGTTTGCTGCTCATAGTATATATGACATCATTGAAAAATTCCACGCAGTGCAACAACACCAGACTTCAGTAGCTCAATACATTGATAAATTTGAAGGACTTATGGCCATTATGAGAAGTAAGAATCCCATGTTAAGGGAGGATTATTTTGTGAAATGTTTTGTCAAGGGATTGAGAGAGGATATCAAGCACTTTGTTAAACCTCATAGACCCAAGAGTCTTTGTGAGGCTTATTGGATTTCAAAAGATTTGGAGAAGGGAGCTGATGCTCATGCAAGAAGATCCGATACTAGACCAGGATATGTTTTCTAGAGAGGTGGATTTGCAAAAGGGGGATTCCAAAGACCCTACTTCAAAGCTGTGCCCACTAACAAATCTAAAAGTTTCAGAAGCACTACAGAACCTGACAAGAAACCGAACAGGCATGTTTATCCGGTGGTGATTACCAGGGAACTTGGGAAGTGTTGGTACTGTGCTGATAAATGGGTACCTGGTCACAGTTGCAAATAGTCCAAAGTACTTAATATTATGGTTATGGATTCAGAAGGAATGGAGGAAGGGGAATTGAACCAGTCTCAGGAGGCTGAGAAAGAGGAGAGCCAAGAGAAAGAGATTGAACCACCAGCTGAAAAGGAGTTGATGCAAATCTCTTTACAAGCTTTAAAAGGGGTCCCTATGGTGGCCACCTTCTCAGTGATTATCACAGTAAAAGGGAGAAGAGGAGTGGCACTTATAGATAGTGGAAGCTCTCATACCTTCATTGACTTGAAGTTCGCTACTAGTGCGCAATGTAAGGCTCAGAACAATGACTTGCAGAGGGTGACAGTAGCAGGGGGTGGAGTTTTATACACCGGAGCACATTTGGACAATTGTGAATATAGTCTGCAAGGAGAGAAATTCTGTGGGACATTTAAGGTTCTGAAACTACATTCCTATGATGCTATCTTGGGCTGCGATTGGCTTTACACCCACAGCCACATTAATCTTAATCTGAAGACCTGAGAACTATCTATTAGAAAAGATGGATTACAGGAAGTGACAATATGTGATTTTACTACATCCCAGTCTGTACATTGCATTAATGCTGTCCAGTTGAACAAGATGTGCAATAAAGAGATTATTGGATTTCTGATACAACCTTATGAAGAGGAAAAAGAGGTACAGGATCACTCACTTCCATCCAAAGTTCAAATGCTATTGGAGAAGTATCATTCTGTATTTTCAGAACCTACAGAACTCCCTCCTCCCAGAACCTGTGATCACACTATTCCACTAAAGCCAGATCCCACTCCACCAAATATGAGACCCTATAGAGTGCCTTACCAACAGAAGGCTGAGTTAGAAAAACAAATCAAACAAATGCTTGAGGCTGCTATAATCAGACCTAGTGAAAGCCCTTACGCCTCTCCTGCCATCCTAGTAAGAAAGAAAGATGGGAGTTGGAGAATGTGTATAGACTATAGAAAGCTCAATGCTCAAACTGTTAAAAACAAAATTTCAATACCTGTGATAGAAGATTAGCTTGATGAATTGCATGGAGCCCAATATTTCTTCAAGTTGGACTTGAGATCAGGTTACCATCAAGTCAGAATGAAAGAGGAAGATGTCTTCAAGACTGCTTTTAGAACATACTTTGGACATTTTGAATATTTGGTCATGCCTTTTGGTCTTACCAACGCCCCGGCCACTTTTCAATCTCTTATGAATAACATATTCAGTGACTACCTCAGGAAGTATGTCTTGGTATTCTTTGATGATATTTTGGTTTACAGCAAGGACTTAGAGGAGCACATCATGCATTTGGAGTCAGTGCTAGAATTACTACAGAAGGAACAATTGTTTGCAAAATTGAGCAAATGTGCTTTTGCTGTGAAACAAGTTCAATATCTGGGCCATATCATCAATGGGGAGGGGGTATCTACAGACCCTTCCAAGATTGAGGCTGTTAAGGAATGGCCAAGGCCTAGTAGTGTAACACAATTGAGAAGCTTCTTGGGGCTCACAAGCTATTACAGGAGGTTTGTTAAAGGACATGGCTTAATTTGTAGACCACTTCATGAGGCATTAAAGAAAGGAGTTTTCCAGTGGGGAGATAAGCAAGAGAGAGCCTTTGAAGAACTCAAGAAATGTATGACTACCACCCCAGTGTTAGCCTTGCCAGATTTTTCAGAACCCTTTACCTTGGAGACTAATACCTGTGGTATTGGAATAGGAGCAGTGTTGATGCAAAAGGGGAGACCCATAGCCTATTATAGTAAATCTCTAGGAGTGAAGTCGGCTGCTCTCTCCACTTATGAAAAGGAGGCTATGGCAATCTTAGAAGCATTAAGAAAATGGAGACATTACTTCATTGGCAACCTCCTCATCATTAAGATAGATCAAAGAAGCTTGAAGTTTATTACTGAGCAGAAAATTTCAGAAGGAATTCAACACAAACTTATGCTGAAGCTTCTTGAATTTGAGTATGTGATTGAGTATAAGAAAGGGAAAGAGAACAAGGTGGCGGATGCTCTCTCCAGGAGGGAACAATGCAATGCACTAACTGCGATCACTCCTGTTTGGATGGAGGAAGTAGGGAAGAGCTATGAAAATGATATCGTTGCCAAGAACTACTTAGTTAGTTGGTGATTGATGTTTATCCCGAAGGTCAGTACTCATTGCATTCGGGTGTAATCAGGTACCAAGGCCGAATCTATATTGGGAATGATTCAAATCTGAAGAAAAAGATTTTGGAGTCTCTACATGCCTCAGCCCTAGGAGGGCATTCGGGTATTGCTGCCACATATCATAGGGTGAAGAGGTTGTTCTTTTGGCCGAATATGAAGAAGGAGATCCAAACATTTGTGAATGAATGCACAGTATGACAGAGATCAAAGAGTGAGCATTGTCATTCCCCTGGACTGCTTGAGCCTCTTTCAATTCCGGATATGGCGTGGACACATATATCAATGGACTTTGTGGAGGGCTTACCCAAATCTAATGGGAAGGAGGTAATACTAGTGGTCATTGATAGGCTGACCAAATATAGGTATTTCATACCATTGGCACACCCTTATACAGTACAGACTGTAGCTCAAGCATTTATTGAAAATGTGTTCAAGTTACATGGATTACCAAAGGCTATAGTGACTGATAGGGATCGTATATTCACTAACCGGTTTTGGCAAGAGATATTTAAAGCTTGGAAGGTGTCATTGAGATTTAGCACCGCATATCATCCACAGACTGACGGTCAAACGGAGAGATTAAATTAGTGTCTAGAGTCCTATCTCCGATGCATGGCATTTTCAGAACCGAAAAGGTGGTATTTCTGGCTAGCCTTAGCGGAGTGGTGGTACAATACCACATATCATTCATCCCTCAAAACTACTCCTTATCAAGCACTATATGGGAATCCTCCTCCAACCATTAGTGAAGTCTCCATTCTCGGTCCTGAAGGGACTAAAGCGAAAGACTTTCTGGTAGAAAAGGAAAAGATGCTTCGGCAGATTAAAGATAACCTGGCACAAGCTCAAGCAAGGATAAAAAAGTATGCAGATCAGAATAGAAGTGAAAGGATTTATGAAGTGGGAGATATGGTGTATGTTAAGATGCAACCTTACAGGATGGCAACATTTGGTCTTCGGCAATCTTTGAAGTTGACTAGTAAATTCTATGGTCCTTTTCGCATTATGCAGAAGGTGGGAGCTGTTGCTTATCGTTTACAGCTACCAGTTGAAGTGAGAATCCATCCCGTGTTCCACATCAGTCAGCTTAAGAAGCACTTGGGACCTCGAGCTATTCCGGATCCGCAACTGCCATTAGTGCATAGTGAGGGGCGAATCAAAATAGAACCTGTTGCTGTCCTGGATACCCGCGCACTACCCAGGCCTCCAAACTTGGTTACACAGTGGCTAATCCAATGGTTGAACCTATCTCCTAAAGAGTCAACTTGGGAAGACGCAAATTTCATTAAAGGAACTTTCCCTCAATTCTATGCAGAGACTATACGCAGTTGGTTTCCACCAAGTGAATCTTGAGACAAGATTATTCTCGAGAATGCATTGTCTGGCTATGTCGATTCGAAGATTGATTGTGGATTGTCTGCACTCTTAAGTTTTTCTTTTCTGCAGCTTAGTATTTAGAGGAAGAAGATGACCAGTAAGGCGAAATGACGAAGGCTCAGTTAGGAAAACACTTCAGCAATTATGAAGATCGGACGGTGGAGGACATGGTCCGATTGGCCCATGTCGTATCTGACGTTGGAGAAGTTGGTCCGAACGTCTCAAAGAGGATCCAACGCTCCAAATAGATTCACTCAATCGATGGGAGCAGCTCTGAGATGAAACTTTGTTTTACCATTACATTTGTCACTTCTTTACTGTCAGTTAAACCCTTTTACTCTTACTGCTCGGAACCCAATCTGTATTAAACTTCGTTGATGTGGGAAAAGAAAAGGCAATCATCATTATGCCAATTACTTGTTCTTAGCTAGGGTTAGCTTACACTCCTTTCCTTAACGCCGTTTTCCCCATATCACCGATTCTACTAAATCTGTCCCCAAATCAATAGTCAGAATTTGAGGTTGTGACACGTCGACCGCGGACGAGGCAGCAAAGATGAGCATGGACACGACGGAGAGCCATAGCATGGCGACGCAGAACACCGCGCCCCGTCGCCGCCGAAGAACGTCGTGCCGGCCACCACGGGCATGGCCTCTACTCTGCTCCTCTACGCTCGCTCGCTTTTCCCTCCTGCTCGTACGCCCTTCTCTCCACTTCCTTAAGTAGTGTTGTGTAAGATTGTACCGAAGGTGTGTCCGTGTGCGCCTCCTCTGCTCCTCTACGCTCACTCGTGCACGCATTGGCATGTGACCAATTCGTTGGCCGTACAAACCTTCTTAAAGAAACCGTCTCTTTGTGTTGGGCAATTGACTTGAGAAATCTGATTCTCGCCTCTGTATCGCTTTGGTCAATTGATTTGGTATGAAGCGTTTAGTACTTTCAGTCAGTCGCCTCCTTTGATTTGACGATTCCAAGTCAGGCATACATAGAACAGTCACGCGATAATGATGCGCCTTTAGTGATTTCTACCGTTGCAACGTAACGTAAGGGCATGTAAAGTGATTTTAAATAAAAAATATTATTTTAAAAAAGAATTAAAAAATAAATAGTCGAAAAAACAATTACAAAAATGGGTTACTGTCGTCATTTTAAATAGCGAAATTGCCCTGTCGACATTTGGAATTACGACTGGAGCCCTATTGCCATTAGAATAGTACTGCCATCATTCCAAATGGTGACAGAGGCTCATGTCACCAGTTTAACTGGCGACAGGAGGCTGTCGCCATTTGAATTGACGACAGGATCATTTTTTTTTCAAAAGAAAACTAGAAGTAACGGCAAAACATAAGTTATATATTACAATTCGACGCACAACATAATAAGAAACAGAAACAGAAATCAATAAGAAACAATATTAGCACAATGTCATCACATAGTTTGTCCAGAAATCATAATGATATTACAAAATATTTCGGCACAACGTCATCACATAGTTTGTCGACAAATCACAATGATATTACAAAACATTTGACACAACATATTTCAATAAGACAAACCATTTCCGTGGTCACGACCTCAACGTCTGCCATGTCGACCTCCACAGTGCTCGCCTCGAGTGGGGCAGTCAGATCAAGTCCCCACAGCGCCATCCGGACTACTGACCTCTCCTTCATCCTGTGCATTTCTCATAGGGCATTTCTTGAAGGTACGCCCGGACTCCCTGCAAATGAAGCACTTCTTCGTATGACGTCCGACTTCTGCTTCATTCATGCCATTCCTGATACGTTGTACCGGTCGCCGGCCAACCTTTCCCTTCAGCCTAGCAATGTTCGCGGCCAGTTTAGTTGCTCCTAGGTAGGATGGCCAGTGAAATAGCTAACTACGCCGTAGCCATAAAGCTATATATTCTAGGTTTGTTTCTTGGTGAAATATTCGAAAAGGTATTAGGCAAGATGGCGCCACCGTCGAACATACTACCATAACATGTGAGCATGGCCTATAGAAGAAGAGGCTTGTTGTAAGTGCATATGCAACTAGCGCGGCGTAACATGCACTCGAGGATGATCCTCTCATGGTTCGTCCTGCGACGTCCTTTCTCCATGCACAGTATCTCGAAGCGAAGCTCCCTTGTGCCCATCTTTAATGCCCGATACATCTCACCCTTCTTGCTCTTCTCCTCCATGTACTTGGTGATTATAGCGAAGTACATTACTATGTCATTTGCCATGGAGAGTGGAATGCTGTTGCTTCGGTCAACAAAGTACTTTGCCTCCATAATGCCAACCAAAGGGAGGTACCTGGTGCTGCGCATGACCTAATTGTAGACATCGGCTAGATTGGTTATCATAACACCATACTGAGCAGCATCCTTGTCATGTAGCAACGAGCACTTCACCTTAGGTTCATTTTCAATCCAGTCCGAGAAGCATTTCACCCCTCCCCCCATCTTCCTTCTCACACCAGGATCATTTGTAGGTAACTATGGCAATGCCTCGAGGAGATTGTTAGTGCTTGTAGCAAGTTTTTTTATGCCTCCCTTCTGTGAGTCCTCGTCCGCTCATCCAGAATTTTTTAGAGTGCATCGAACTTTCTCTGCTAGTTCTGGTTGCACAATCGCTTGAATGTGTTCATCTAGTCCTTGTTGTGGAATTGCTTGTAGAAGTTTGTATCCAAGTGCCTCATGCACCACCTGCTCTGTAGATCCAACCATGAAAGTGACTCATTTTCCCTTTATTGTAGCTGAGTTATTGCACTCAATAGAACTGCATGCCGATCATGTATGATGCATACATTAGGACGGCCCTGTACAACAGAAATCTTTGTGTTCCTCAGAAACAACAACCAACTGTCTATGTTCTCGCTTTCAATGAATACGAAGGACATGAGAAGAACTAGATTGTTCCCGTCCGTCGCAATTGCAGTAAGTATATGCCCCTTGTACTTCTCAGTCAGGAACGTGCCATCCACGCACCAGATCAGACGACAATGCCGGGATGCATTCACGCATGCACCAAAGACGAAGAATACTTGCTTCAGTACCCTCTTCTCGACCCACCGTGGATGTGTGTCATCTTGAAGGTCGACATGTGTACCAAGATTCCTGTCCTGTATGACTCAGAGTTGGCCGGGAAGATTGTGGTAGGAGTCCTCGAACGTATCGAACCTTGATTCCAATGCCTTATGATTTGCCCTCTACGTCTTACCATAGCTGATTGTGTACTGGAAACTTGTCTCTATTTCTCGAACGATGGATCGTGGCTCGAAATCCAGATTATACACGATCTCGTCGTACATGATGTTCGCGATGAAGCTTGATGACAAGTTCTTGTAGGGTTGCATTGATTCAACGACGACACATGTGTGAGGGATTACTATAGAGTATTTCCAATAGGTGTCCCACTTAGGCTAGAATGTATTCACTCGCCAAGGGAAACTCTCTATGTTGCACTTCACGTTATAGCATCTTGGGTTAGACTTCACTACTGTGAATGTACGCCGCAACGACAAGGCTTAGAATTTGACAACCTACTACACGACCTCCTTGCATTTGTACATGGCTCCTTGTCTAACCTCGTTCTTGTCGTACTCCCACGGTACATGTAACATCCCAAATTTTCTTTTCTGTTAAAAAGAAATTTTAATTAATTTCCTTGAATTTTCTAAATCTTTTTTTTAAAAAAAAATTCCTATTTATTTTACGGCCAAAATAATTTATTTGCAAATCTAAATACCAATTTTGAGTTGGAAGTAATTTTATTACATTCAAAATAATTGAGCCACGTGTGCACCACATCAGCTGCACCGTCCTCATCAACGCCCACGTGCTCGCTTGCGTGGTACGCTATGGTGCTAGCCCTTTATTCATACGCTGGTGCATCATGGACGATCTTGCTCTTGTGGACTTGGTCCATGGACCGAGGGCCCACATGTTAGTGACTACTAGAATTTTTTCGTAGAAAAATAATTCGGCCGGAAAATAGAAATTCAACTGCTGACGTCATGCTTTCGCAATATTTAGGTTTTCCTTTAGAAAAATAATTCATTAATTCTGGAAAATGGATTTAGGGCAATTTCTTTAGATTTGAAACTTACGAGGACTTGTTCTCCTTCATACGAGCTCTGATTCTAGTTATTCAAATTTCTAAATTCATCTAAAATGATAATCTATCTAACTATTCTGAAATTATAAAATTTGGATTGAAATTTAATTTGATTTGAATTTAGCTTATTTTCACGTATAGACTTGACGACTCAGGAGAGCTAGAATTCTTCGACAAGTCAGATCAATAACAATTTGAGCAAGGCAAGTTACATCCTTGATCATGTTTGATTCTAATATTTTAAATTATTATTGCATGCTTATTTATATTCACATTGTATGGCCAATATTGTCATTGTATCGAATATATCATCACCCTAGATAAAACTTAGTTGATACAATAGTATGAACTAGAAATGTTTGAAAAAAATTAAGCAAAAACATGCTTAGACAAAAAAAAATATTTAACCAAATATTAAACTTAGTTTAAAAATGAGTCCATGGCAATTTATTTAACCAAATATTTAACCAAATATTAAACTTAGTTTAAAAATGAGTCCATGGCATTGTTTTCCCAAATATTTAACCAAATATTAAACTTAGTTTAAAAATGAGTCCATGGCAATTTCTTTAGATTTGAAACTTCCGAGGACTTGTTCTCCTTCATACGAGCTCTGATTCTAGTTATTCAAATTTCTAAATTCATCTAAAATGATAATCTATCTAACTATTCTGAAATTATAAAATTTGGATTGAAATTTAATTTGATTTGAATTTAGCTTATTTTCACGTATAGACTTCGACGACTCCGGAGAGCTAGAATTCTTCGACAAGTCCGATCAATAACAATTTGAGCAAGGCAAGTTACATCCTTGATCATGTTTGATTCTAATATTTTAAATTATTATTGCATGCTTATTTATATTCACATTGTATGGCCAATATTGTCATTGTATCGAATATATCTGTCACCCTAGATAAAACTTAGTTGATACAATAGTATGAACTAGAAATGTTTGAAAAAAATTAAGCAAAAACATGCTTAGACAAAAAAAAATATTTAACCAAATATTAAACTTAGTTTAAAAGTGAGGCAAAATCAATTAAAAACTAATTTAGAGTAGGCTAATTTGGATAGATGGTGGATCCAAGTTTATGCACGGGATCAATTCAATGAATGGTTGAGGCCCAGGGGTTAGATGGAAGTTGCCTAGTTAAATAAGGACCGGTCTGAGAGCCGCTTTTTGCTAAGCTTCACCGTACTACCACAAGTCTGGAATGGGACAAACCTGGCTAATTAAACTACAGTGTTTCACCATGGTTGTGACATTTTGAGGTGTGGATGTCATGAAGACCTACTATTAGTACCCACATGGCGCAAGAGGGGTTATCGTTTGGTGTCGAACCCGGGAACGAAGGATCCCAGATTCTCTGTGTCATACACTAGTCCAGGAATAGCTAGTGTACACAGTCAAACAAAAATGATAGCGAAACCATAATACACAATTCATTCATAATGATTCAAGTTTGTTACAAAAGGGACGTAAGACCAAAAGCAAAGTACAACGGAAACATAAATAATAAGGTAGATCACACGATTCACCACAGGCAATCGTCCGGGGGCATAACCTAGTCATTCAGGTTCTCATCCTTCTCGTAGTACTCCTCCTCTGAACAACAATGTATTAAGCATGGGTGAGTACAAATAAATGCACTCCTCAAGTTACACCCAATAAGAGAGATAATGCATGCGGGATATTGTCAAAGGAAGACTTATAGGGCTCAATTTGCATAAAGCGAAATTTTCTATTTAAATATTCTTACTAAGTTCTAAAGCAGTTTATTCCATAATTAAAATCAATTTTTAAATGACAATTTTATAGTGGATAACCTCCATACAAGTGTGGTAAAGGATATCCTCCTATCTCATGGCAAACCACCATATTTCCCAATTGGATACATTATTTGTCGACGATCAAGTCGCCGATCTTATGAAATAAAAAGAGGAAAATAGCAGAGAGTTCTTGGGAGAGAATGGGATTGCTCTTTTATTGCTATGAACTGGCTGTTACAGGGGGTGTCTTTAACAAGGTGGTGGACTAATCCTAATTATACTGAGCGTAATGCTTGCTCTATTGCAGAATAAGACTTGAAACATGAATCTAATGTTGATCGCAGTGCTTCAATCCGATGCTTTATGTCCTCCACGCTGCATCTTTAAGTAACCGTCGAAGAGGTGACAATTGCTCCCTAAAGAGACACCTGTTGGAAGTGTCGTGACTGGTCAGAGCGAGGCAACGATTGATAAAGTATCAACCGTTCGACGGTTATGCATCTATGAGACACACAACCGTAGAGTAGTTGTTGTCAGCATCTTTGGTTTATGAAACGTCGCGTGGTATGGACCAAATATACATGTGTTCCATTCATCACACGGTATGGAATATACCCGGAGTTAGATCCGGATGCCAGTTCATTGCTTCTACGAGCAGTTATCTGGTCAGGGACTAGGCACATGACCTCATCTGACTAGGTTTCCCACGATGTAACCTCTGGAATCCTTACGATCACGGGGGTTATGAGCCTTAGGGGTTACGACCATGAAGGCATATGGTCCTTTATTATGTATTAAAGTAATACATAGAGATTTTAATCCTCGTCAGCTAGTCCCCAAACTTTAAATGAATTGGCTATGTGAACACTTTCTCCCGATGAAGTCGTCTCGCGCAGACCCTCTTTAAGTGCTGTGACACACGAGGTGGTCTGTATTCACTTTAACATTGAGAAACTGTCTTGGGACCTAAAGAGTTTTTCTATCCATTGGACTTTGGTAACTCCCCGATGCGGTTAATGAATTGTGGCTATTAAATCCCTTTAGCGTAGGGCTTCTGGATTTTATGCCTCCTGCTTTCCCTTTTCATCTCCTGAGAGAATAATTGCTTCCGACCTCCCTTTGTATACAACCTTCTACGACCTCCTTTATTCCCTCATCCGAAACTCCGCCATGTCGGATCGTATCTCCAACTGGCCGGCTTCTGATCTAAACGAGAAGAAGCTTGAGAGCTAGGAGAAGATCGGGTTGCTTCCCGACAAGAACCTAATTTCTTGGAGATCAGTGGCCGGAGAACATTCTCCGAGCGGTGAAGATGGGGGAAATTCCTGTTTTCCTTGCATATATCGAATGCGGATTCAAGTTCCTAGTTTACTCCTTTCTTCCTAAAATTTTGGAGCATTACAGAGTCGAACAAGTGAATCTTGCTTCCAATGCCATCACCAATCTCAGTGTCTTCGTCTACCTCTGTGAAGCGTACTTGGGGATTCCCGCAACTTTGGATCTCTTCAAGTACTACTACAGGATGGCAAAGTCGGGGAAGATGACCGGGACGCCTGGAGAGTGCACCTTGCGTCTCCACGATGGAAAGCTGATGAGTACATTCCCATGTACTCAAAGACTTCGTGGTCGTCATGAAAGAAAAGCTGGTTCTACATGACGGTCACTCAGAAAGACAACCTTTACTGTACTGGTAAGAAGGCGGTCGAAAATCCAGAATAGCGCTCCTCCACAAAGAAGGAGGAAAAAGTGAGGAGATGGGTTGTGTAAGACCCGGGATTAACACCCCAAATCCTCTGTGCATTTCTGAACTAGTCCCATAATCAGTAGCTAGTTCACACAGTAAACCGATATGGTAACATCCATAAATCGCACAAATATATTAATAATAATCAACATAGTTATTTACAAAAGAGGCTTACAAGCCAACAATAAATAACACAGCGAAAGACGAAGAAGTAGTGGAGTCCAGCTGATCTGCCACAGGCAATCGACTGGGGTAGCGGCCTAGTCGTCGGGATCCACACCGGTGGCAAAGTCCTTCTCCTCTGAAATTTATTTGCAATAAGCAAGGATGAGCACTACTACCGTGCTCGCAAGTTACACCCGTCAAGTAACAGATTTAATGCATGCATAAAGGATATTTCAAAGGAAGGCTTATTGGTTGAATTTGCATAAAGCAGCATTTTCTTTAAATACTTGTATTAATTTCCAAAGCAGTTATTCCATAACTAAAATTCATTTTCTAAATCAATTTTATAGTCAGATCACATTCACACAAGAATGGTGAAGGATACCCTCCTATCACATGGCTTCCCGCCCAATTCCCATTTGGATAGAAATCCAAAATCATTTATGTCAAATCATTTTGAAATCAAAAACCAAAGTATAACTTTGAGTGGCTTTGCTAGCATGTCTATGACCGCGGACGCGGCTATTCGAATAGTTTCTACTCTGCAGAGTTTGTACAACTTTACCCACATGACACGAATTCTCTAGTTTGTCCGGCATATATCTATGCCACCGCTCACTACCTTAGGTAAGCGGTCTAGAGTATGTGATGAGGCTTTTACAATGCTCTACCTAAAGTATTCGTGCTCGCTAAGGTTTCACTTCCATTGGACTATCCATCCTCCGAAGCCCCTCTTGCGCCAAAGGGAAAAGCATCTAACCAACACCCACACATACAACATAGCACAAATACTAAGAGGTATTACAAATTATTAAGCAGTCTTGCCCATACAGGACATGTGGTGGTACTGATGAAGGCATAGCAAGATCTGGCTCGAAAACCGGTCCTTAATTGACTTGGGCGTCTTTCAAAATCAAACCACAGGCTTTAATCCTAACCAGATTAAACCCGTGCATAAACTCGCACCCACCATTCATCCGTTTAGCCCAAGTCCAAACCATTTTGATTTTATTTAAGTAAAACCACCTTTATAAATTCTCTATGGTAAAACAATACCATAGATTTAATTTTAAACAATTTTGTAATGGTTTGGCTAAATCCTCCCAAAATCAAAATCATGGTCTAAGCATTTGCTAAGCATTTCCAAATAATTTATCTATGGTGACAAAGGGATGACATTTCAATATTCGAAATTGGCCATACAATAACAATTGGAATAACTACGCATTTAAACAGGGCATTAAAATAATTGACTAAAAATATGCATGCAATAATAATTTTAAAATCTGAATTAAATAACTTTAAAATACTGGGGGCAATATGGTCAAGGGTATAACTTGCCTTCGTTGAAGTCTTGAAATTCTAATTCCTCAGATGGATCTACCTCTCCGGAATCGTCGATGTCTATACGCGAAAGTAAGCCGAATTCAAACAAAATTCAAATTAAGATTCAAATAAACTCCAAATAAAAACAAATTAGTTTAGTTACCTAGATCTTGAATTTATATGAATTTAGAAATTTGAATTGGCGAAATCGGAGTTCGTATGAAGGAGAACGAACCCCGGGAAGTTTACAAATCACATGAAATGATATAATTCTAAAAATTGTACTATTCATCAGAAATTGCGGTTTCGGATGACTGAAAACAAAGAAAAAGCTTTATGGCCATGGAGAGGAAGTACGACGTAGAACGCATCGAGGCGAACTCAACGGTGTTGACGGCTCGGCGAGATGACATTCGATGGTGGCCTTGATCCGACGGAGAAGACCTTGACGAGGCGAACATCGACATTCCGAACAAGCGGAGATGATTTAGTGAGTGAGGTTGGCGGCGATTTGAAGATGGAACCTGGGAACACAACGCTCACCCGGTTGTCGTGAAATCATAAGGTCGGTCACCGTGGCGAGGGAGCATAAAATGAACCGAATAAATAACAGAAATTAAATAAAATCTAGAAATTATGAAATTAATACTAAAAATAGTAGATGAATTTAGATGAATTTAGGTGAAGGAATCAACGAATTTGGACTTTGCATGTGGGAGAACGAAATTTTGGAATGAATAACATATTCATGTACAAAGGAGCAACCATCACTAGATAAATAATTCACTGTTTGTCTTCAAGCTCGAGCCGAATAGAGACGCCATGGAGGAAATGGGTGGCCGGCGGAGAGAAAGGAGAGATGGCGGTGAACAGCATAAATGGATTGCTCACCTTGCGACGCAGGTCGTAGGGGGCGGCGGCGAGGTGGTCGGTGGTGGCGGGCGAGCAGCACACGATGTGGCGGCAGCACGGGAGGTGGCGCTCGGCGATGACGACGGCGAGGGGAGAGTAGCACCGCGTAGAGGATGACGTCATGGCCGGCGGTGGCGGCGAGGGTGGAGGAGCTCCTTGGTGAGGCGCTAGAGGCGGCTGCGCGCCGGCGATAAAACTTCAATCGCGAGCTCACGAGAGAGAGAGAATGGTTGGCGGCATTGGGTTGAGTGAGAAAGGGCACCGGGCTTCCTTTATAGGGGCGAGGGCACCGGCGGCGAGCGACGTGGGAGGTCGTGGCGGCGGCGGCAAAGACGCGGGCGAGTCGTCGCACGAAGAGGAGAACGTGGGGAGTGAGGCGGTTGGGGCGCCGAGTCGTGTGTCGTCTTGTGCTGGTCGAGGGGCGGTTGGGGAGGCCGTTCTGAAGCTTCATTGCATAACAATGGCGGCCGAGTTGTTCGATTATCTTAGGCGACAAAGGGAGAGAGGAAGGAGGAGAGCCTGCGATCGGCGATGGAGATGGCCGGCGCGAGTCTTGACTGGCGATGGGCGGTGGCGAGGTCGGTGGTGGCCGGAGGTGAGGATATGCACCGTGGCGTGGGCAAGCGACCATGAATGGCTCGGTTTGAAGAAAGAAAACAGGAATGGTGCGTTCGGGAAGAAGCTGTTGGATAGGAGAGAGAAGGATGGGGGATAAAGGAATAAAAGGAAGAAATTAATTAATTGAATAAAAATGGGAAACTTGGCAGTGGGTGCATTTATGTTAAGTGAGCACATTATGGGAGTAAGAATGGGATGGGTGACCGCTGGGAACTCGGGCCCGCGTGGTAAAAAAAAATTTCTTTTTTTATTCGAAATTCCGATTTAAGTGATAAACAGATACAATTTTAAAAGATAGCAAATAGAGTCCAAAAAATCTAGAAAAATTCACAGAAATTCCTTGAATTATTTTGGACTTAATAAATTTATTTCCAACTTAAAGGTGACTTTTAATTTTGCAAATAAATTATTTTGGCTTTAAAATAATTAGGGAAAAGCTTTTAAAATTCCAGAAAATAATTAAATTTTTATTTTTGACTTGTAAAACTTCAGAAATTCAAATAAAGCAAACACACTCTTTCAAATTTCAGAAAATCCAATAAAATAATAATTTTATTAATTTTTATTTTGGTAACAGAACTTTGGGCTGTTACAGGTTGAAGCCATCCAACTCCTTAATGTCAAGGGTTTAACCTCCTGGCATGTAGTAAATGACTTTTTCATGCGCCGGATCAGCCCCTTGAAGGCCCGAGCATATCCGATGCTCTGGTATATTGGTCGTGATGATGCGACCAGAGACTCCAAGGAGGGTAAGTCCTGAAGAATTCCGACTAGTTTGCTTATATTGGTTAATTATTTCTGTGATTCTAATGTCTCTTGTTTATCCTTCTGACTCTGTCTCCTGATGAGATCAAAAGCTAGATCAAAATGATCTGTGTCAAAGAGCCTAGCGAGAAGGCCAATTTCCCTCGAATCTTAGCGGTTGTTTCCGCTAAAGAAAGGGTTGAAAGATTTAAGGTAAAATATCAACCACTTTTTATCTTTATATGTTTTCCGATCAGTTTTACCATAAACCCTCTTTGATGTGCAGTCGATCGGATTGAGGATCAATGAGGCCACTAAAAGTTGTGAGCTGATTGATGCTCCGACCACTCCTATGACCATTCAAGATAGTGGTCCTATAGAGGTAGGTAACAGAACAGACATGTACATTCTAGATGAAGGATGTTTATCACCGAACTAACATTGATTTGTTAATATAGGCGGTTATCGTGGACTTCAGTGCGGACGCTCAAGACCTGCTAGTTGCTACTGAAGCAACTGTTTTGGAGACCGATGAGACCACACCCTCCGACCCGATGATCAGGGATCTCGTTCTCGACCAGTTGGTCGAGAACATTTCTTCTGACATTCGGTTAGAGGACGTAGCGGGTCTAACCAACCCCACCGGACCAGGGCTGGTGAAGTCGGCCGAAAAGAAGAGGAAGGCAAGCGCAACAAATTTTTGCATCTGTGCGCTTTAAAATTAAGACAAAAAAACAACTAGGTACATATACATGAAATAAAGACTTATGTAAGTAATTACCTCTGTTATTTTTTAGAGTCTTGAACTCCTTTTCTTCTTGTCATTATAGATCCTCTGGTATTTCGGTTGATGACGACCAGAGTGTCCTTAGGAAAAAGCTCCTAAAGAGGTCGAGCCAGCCCCCAAGCAGGTGGCAGCACCAGCTCAGGAACCCATGGTGGCTCCGATCACGCCTGTAGAGGTGGTGGTTCCGACCACGCCTGTGGAGGTGGTGGTCCTTGAGAAATCCCAGCAAGTTCCGACCCCAGCTGAGAGTTCTTCTCGCAAAGTATCATTTCCACATCGCTTCCGAATATTCAAAGATGAAGAGTTTAACGAAGCGTGGGGAAGAATTTCAGACCATCAAGCAAAAACGAGTCCAGAATCTATTTTTGCTGAATATAATGACATAGCAATTGAGGTAATCTTTCACGACGACGTTTAATAGCCTTTCCCCTAGAAAATACTTAAAGGAATTTGCTATTGTTTGTAGTCTTTTGTGGAGAATTTCGCTGTGGTCGGAGGACTGACCCAGCGAATAAAAATCTTGGAGAAAAAGAACTCTGAATTAGAAAGTAAGCATCCTTTTAGCGTCTACTTCTCTTCTTCTTTACCATTTGGCTCTTTTTCTTTCAAATAATTCTCCTATTTATCATGTTTGATAGATTCGGAGAAGCTTAAAGAAGAAGTTATGTCTGAAGAAGCCATAATTACCAAGCTTGAAGAAGAATATCAGAACAAGGACTGGTCGATTGAATACTTGATGACCAGACATAAGGAAGTCCTTGAGACTATTGAGAAGAAGTGCCAAGATAACCGATCGTAAGCATGACCAGTTTGCTTTCTTTTGCTAGTCGTATGTACTTATATTTTGATTCACTCGAACATAGCAAACCTAAGCATTGAGGCGAGCAGAGAAGGTTCTCGAGTTCGAGCGCGGTAAGGAGACAGCCTTTGGGCAAAATCTTGAAGAAAAGGTCAAGGCCTTCAACAAGATGCTCTTCGATATGGGATCGGAAACGCAACTGCCCAATTTAGGAGATCCCATAGAGAAGATCAACTACCTTGGCCAATAGCTCGAAGACCTCAGGAGTGTCCTCAAGACAACTTGAGAGAACCATGCGCACACCATGTTTGACGCTATCAAGAATGGAGTTAGTTTTACTTTGGCAAAACTGAAAGTCTCCGACCCTTCCATAAATCTCCAAGCTGTTGAGAAAGACTTCAACTGCTCGGATGAGGAACCAACCAAAGTGTTTGAGGAAATGATGCCTCTCGGACATAAGATTGCGGAGCAAATGGAGGTCGGGTCTCCATGCAGCGACCAGTCTAGTGGCTCTGAGAAGTAAAAGAATGTAATATTTTGACAGTTATAAATAAAACTTATCTTTTACCATCAATGAAGCCTTTGTTTTTTCTTCCTAAATTCACCGAATACTCATATATTTCCTAGCCCTCGACTGCTTATGTTAGTAGAAGAACTTTACTAAAGAAGCAGTAGACTAAGAAAATGAGCAATGGCTATGACCACGGTACAGAGCATATGCTGATTATGTTTTTAAAAAAATGATCTAAGTATCACTAGAAAATCAATGTGTCAGAACCAGCGTGTGATTTCGACTAGTTTTAGGTCATTTCCATAATCGAAATACTGTTAAGTACCTTGTGTGGTTTGAAGATGGATAAGACTTGTATTGATTGATAAGAAAATATGCAAACATGTATGCAAAAAATGACAAGTGAACTTGTTTATATATCTTATCCAAAACTGGTTGTAAGGGTTGCTAAGAATTAGAGACTAAAAGAAACACTTCGCGAAACGTGTTCATGCTCAAGTTTTGACTAGCAGCGAGGATCGTAAGAAATGGACCGTCGCTAGGAAGCTCCTTCCAATGGGCAGGACCACGTGCGGAGAAGGAGAGACTTCGACTAAGAGGCTTTCTGTATCCCAACCAGTAGCCAAAACAGGAGTTGAACAGAATGTTGAAGGTATGAAATGTAGTCTCCAAAATCTTATGCATGTAAAGTACTATATGTAGTTACCTATGTGATGCTCCGGTTACTCGTATATTTCTTTAAGAAAAGAGTGTAGGTCACGCGTGAGAACCATTGTGTAAATGGTCACGACTAGGATCCTTATGGCATTTGACTAGTAAGTCATAGCCATAGAGTAATAGAGATCCTTAGAAAGGATATCGGAGAGAATGTGTTCTTCTTCAACCAATTTAGGCAACGATAGTATAAAACCAGATGATAAGATAGACATATAGAAAGCATCATTCGTCGGAAAGTAAAGGAAATGCACCTTTATTGATAAATTGAAATAATGGAAAATACAATTATACAAAGAACTTACGCATTTCAAGAGTTGGACAAAACACGCCCGTCGGACATAGCTAGTCGTACCGAACCAGGTTGGGTGACTTCGACCACAGTGTATGGACCTTTCCATTTGGGAGAAAGTTTATTGCGATTAGCCTAATTCTGAATTTGCCGTAGAACCAGATCACCTATAGCTAGGCTACGAGGTTGCACCTTACGACTGTGGTACCTTCGCATGGCTTGTTGGTAAACTGCCGATCGTATGAGGGCTTGGTTTCGTCGTTCTTCGAGGAAATTTATGTCGTCGAGTCTTCGTTCTATCTGATTGTTCTCATTGAAACAATCAGTACAAGCAGAGCCAATTTTTAGTTCTAGAGAAAGCATGGCTTCAGCACCATAAACTAGAAAAAAATAGAGTTTCACTGGTCGCATGACTGGTTGTGGTTCGAACGGCCCATAACACAGAAGGAAGTTCTTGAACCCAAGCTCCTGACCGTTTGATTAACTGGTCGAACACTCGGCGTTTTATTCCCTACATTATGATACCATTGGCCTGCTCAATTGTTCCATTGCTCTGCGGATGAGCGACAGAAGCGAAATGTATCTTGATACCTAGATCCTTGTAGGATTCCTAAAAATTCCCGCTAGAGAACTGGGTACCGTTATCTGTGATTATACGACTGGGTATGCCAAATTGTGTGATCACGTTTTTTGTGAGGAACCTCTTAGCGACTTCGGTTGTTGTTTTAACAACTAGCTCAACTTCTATCAATTTTGAAACATGTCAATCATGACGAAAAGGAATTCGAAGCCCCCGGGTGCTCTTGGGAAAGGTCCCAGGATGTCTAGTCCCCAGGTTGCAAAAGGCCAAGAAAGAGGTGTGGTTTGCAAAGCTTGTGCCGACTGATATACTTGTCAACTTTGAAATTGTTATTGTACGCACTTCGTCACGAGCTCTTTTGGATCATGAAGGGCAGTTGGCCAATAGTATTCTTGCTTGAAGGCTTTACCGACCAACGTTCTGTAGGAATGATGTGCTCCACAAACTCCTCCATGAATTTCAGATAGCAACTTAATGCCATCCGTTTGAGATATGCATTTCATCAACACTCCGTGAGATCCTGTTTGTACAAGATACCTTCGATCAGAGTGTATGATTTGGCTTTTCAAGCTATACGATCAGTGTCTACATCATCTTCAGGAATAATGCCATGTTGAAGATAATTGTAGATCAACGTCATCCAATCTCTACCGTGATCGTGTTGTACAACCTGTGGAGCATCAATGTTCTTAGGATCAATTTGTACGACCTCAAGTGGAACATCTATGTCCTCAGAAAGCTCGACTACCGAGGGTGAACCGAGTTACTCGAGAAAAACTCCAGACGGGACAGGTGACCTAGTGGAGGCCATCCGCGCCAACTGGTCTGCCAGAAGGTTTTCCTTTCTATGAATGTGTTGGATCTGGAAACCGAAGAAGTGCTTTTCGAATTTTTGTACTTCCGTCAGATAAGATGACATCTTGGTATTTGAGCATTGATACTCTTTCTCGACTTGATTCGCTACTAGTTGAGAATCACCTTTCACTAATGTCTGCGAATCCGAGCGCCTGAGCCGCTCGAGTCTGCCGATAAACCCTCATATTCCGCTGTATTGTTTGTAGCAGGAAAGTTTAACTGGATGGTATACTTGTGTTCACCAGTAGAGGATATCAAGAAACCTCCAGCCCCCGAGCCTTTTAGCATCAAGGGACCGTCAAAGTACATTGTTCACTCATCGTGGAGTTCGTACTCGGGTCCTTGGGTGGGTTCAGGGTCTGTCCATTCGGCAATGAATTCTGCTATTGCTTGGGACTTGATTGCTGTTCGTGAGATGAAATGGAGGTCGAACGCCCCAAGCTCGATCGCCCATTTTGCTATTTTTGGACTTGGCCCAAGAGATATCCGGTTAGTACGACCACTTTGTGGGTCTGAAAGTAATGCCTTAGTTTCCTTGAAGCCATAAGGAGACCATAGAGTAGCTTTTGTATCTATGGATAGCGTTCTGAGGGTCCATGTAAGACTTCGCTTACGTAATATATCAGTCGTTGGATGCTTTCACGTTCAACGACCAGTACACCACTGAATGTTTGCGGTGTTACAGCTACGTAAATCAGTAATATTTTCACCGATCTCAGAGAGACTAAGATCGGAGCACTCGTAAGGTACTTCTTAAGTTCTTCAAAGGCATCATCTGCCTCTTTAGTCCACTCGAAACTTCTGTGTTTCTAAAGGAGTTTGAAGAAAGGGAGTCCTTTTTCACCTAACCATGTTATGAAACTACTTAGCGCTGCCATACAGTCGATTAGTTTTTGGACTTCTTTCTTTGTGGTCGGAGGGCACATCTGGTTGATGGCCGAAATTTTTGCTGGATTTGCTTCAATCCCTCTAGCCAAAACTAGGAACCCAAGAAGCTTTCCAGACGAAACTCTGAACACACACTTCTCTGGATTTAACTTATGGTTATGTCTTCTTAAGTTATTGAAAGTCTCGTGTAGGTCGAAAATATGGTCGCCAGCGTTGATGCTTTTTACGACCAAGTCATCAACACAGGTTTCTAGATTTTGACCTCTCTAAGGATTAAAGGTTTTCTGAATCAACCTTTGGAAAGTTGCACCAGCGTTTTTGAGACCAAACGACATCTTAACATAGAGTAAGTGCCATATGGAGTGATGAAGGATGTTTTCTCTTCATCTTCTTTACTCGTGTTAATCTGGTGGTACCCTGAGTATGTATCTAAAAAACTCAACAACTCACAGCCAAAAGTGGAGTCTACAAGTTGATCAATGTGTGGAAGGGGAAAGTCATCATTCGGATAAGCTTTATTAAGGTCTGTGAAGTCAATTCATATTTGCCATTTTTCATTACTTTTTCCAACCAATACAGGATTGGCGAGCCACTCAGGGTGGTCGACTTCACAAATAAACCTGGCCTTGAGGAGCTTGTCGATCTCCGACTGGATTGCTTTCTTCCGATTAGGTGCGAAACACTGGAGCTTCTGCTTGACTAGTTTTTTGTCAGGCTAGAGAGCTAGCCTGTGCTCGATCACCTCCCTGGGGACTCCGGGCATGTCGGACGCCTGCCAGGCGAATACGTCCTCATTTGCTTGAAGGAAGAAGACGAGCGACTCTTCCTATTTGAGGTTGAGCCCTACCCCGACCAGTACCTTTTGGGCAGACACGTCAGTGCTTCTTTGACCCAGACGGTGTGTTGGCGCTTCCCAGAGGAGCGCCTCTACCGAATGGTACCTCCTTGGTCTGGTCGGAAGGCTTTGGCGCTATCTTTGGCCTCGAGTGCTTGACCTGGTCGAGTCGACAAGATAGGGTAGTCTTCTTTGTTGAAGGAGAATACAGTTTCCGACCATCTGGATGGCTTGACGGTGATCGGAGACTTGGCAAGGTTGACCTCCCACTCCACAGACTTCAGATGGCGTCTGGAATAGTATGAAGAGGATCCTCCAAACATCATGTGCATCATATGTTGCGGCTCCTGGTAATCCATCTCTTCGTCGCCATCTTTGTCCTTCTTGGAGCTTGAATCTCCTAGTTCTGTTATGGATGGGAAGGGCCCTTTGCTGAAGTAATAATCCTCTAGTTTACTTTGTCAGGCCCGATAGGTGCGCAGATCATGCCCTGTCGCTTTGTGAAGTGGACACTACTTCTTGGTTTTCTTGAAGTCACTGGTTGGAGCCTTACCTTTGTTCCGACCGATGAAAATTTTCTTGCCCTTGGTATACTTCTCTGGAATCGCAAGGACTTCCTTGTTGTTGGGCTTACGATTCTTCTTGTTCTTGAGAGACTTCTTGCTTTTCTTCTCCTGCTTCTCCAGACCCGACTGGGGATCTTTGTCCTTCTGATCAATGGCTTCATACCATTTGTCCGCTTCACTAGCGGGCGCGTACTTGTCCGCCATGTCGAAAAGTTCGATGGTTGTTTGTAGGGGATTTATTGCAATATCCTCCGCAAACCGGCGATTCCTCAGCCCTGCTTTAAAGGCCTGGATGACAAAAGATTCTGCGATCTCTGGGATGGAGTTTCAAACCTGACTGAATCTCTCGATATATTGTCGGAAAGTTTTATTGGTCTTCTGCTTCATCCGATGAAGATCATCCTCCTTTCTAGGGCGGTCATACATCCCTCGAAAGTTGGCGATCAGAGTATCACAGAGCTATTCCCAAGTATAGATAGATCCGACCGGTAGGCTAAGCAACCACGACCAGGCAGACCCTTCAAGGAACGTGGGAAAATAATTTGCCATCACGTCATCATTACCACCAGCGGCCTTAATGACGGTAGAATAAATTTGAAGAAATTCTAATGGGTTTTGAGTCCCATTGAACTTCTCTATGTTAGTTAATTGGAACTGTCCGACCAAGCAACAGAGACCCCGAGAACGCTTCGTGACGTAATAGAGTCGTGACGCCTTCTCTGAAAAGGAGCTGGATTATAATCAGTTGGGGATCGATTTCTTAGATTTGCATATCCAGGATCTGGTGTCCCAACCCGGTCGTGGACGTTATGAAAACGCCTTTGACCACCTACCTGGTTCAGATGATGCCTGAGATCGCCTAAATCAAGTGGTCGTTCCTCTTGATGAGGAAGAGGAGTGGCTGCTGTGAAGAGCCATCTTCCCTCGTGATTCCCTGGTCGAAACCTACGAGGGGGTCTTGGTGTTGCTCAATCATTTGCTCGACCATGTTGCCCCCTACCGAGGGAGGAGCGCTGGGATGAGGTCATCATGTGACTTCGTGAACTCCTCTGCTCTCGATACATTTCTGTACGCTGCATGTTTTATTGGAGGATCTCCGACACCTGACCTACAAACTGGACATAACCTGAAGTTTCCGCTAAAGCAGGGTCTGGGTTATTCAAAACATCTCGAACTCATTGCAGGTTTTGTATCATTACCGAAGGTCGTAGCAGATTTCCACTTGCAGTGGGTGACCGATGAGTCGAGTTGTCCCTCGACCTACCGGATGGCCATGCCTGATTCCTTATCCGCGGTGGGGTAGGAACAGGTGAATTAATTGATGCATGTCTATTAGCTCGGTTATCTTCGGTAGTTGGTGCTTGAGTGCCTGTACCATTTTCATCAGCAGGTGATGGCGAGTTAACCCATGGAGGATCGTGCAAGGCGTCTGGATTGATATATCTGATTGTGTTAACCTCTTGGCGCCAACAGTGATCTTCCGAGGAACTCCCATCGTAGCTAAGGGAGAGCCTTCCAGCGCTTCTGCAGGGAGCTTCCACGATAGAGAGCGGTCGGAGATTACTGCCTCTGGCGGGCTTTGTGGTCGATTTAGCCTGATCGGATGTGTTGTCGATCGTATGATGAGTTTCACCATGCCCACTTGGCTAGCGATCAGTGATAGCTTCATCAATACCTCTACCAGATGTTGCTTGGCACCCGAAATATATAGGAGCTGTTGGCGCATACTGATCCCCCATGACAATATCGAGAGTACTTGGACTCTCTGGTTGTCGTGCTAGGCTCCCATTGTCGCTTCTGCCGGTCAAATCGACCGGGCTTGCAGAGGTGTTGGGACGTTCCAAACTGGTCGGAATGAGCGGTTCCTCTGAGAGCGCCATTGTTGGTGGCGGTGTATCATCATCCATCCGGTCGATCTCGTCAATCTCTGCGACTAGCGAACCGGCAGATGAGGAGGAGGATGATGACATGCTGTTTTCTTCCATGGCGCGGATGCATGTGTCTATGTCGAGGTTGGAGTAGTCCACCAGGTCGAACCAGTTTTTCTCATCCTAAGTTCCTGCTATGTTCGCATGAGCGATAATAGAGCAAAGGAAGTAGATGAGGAATGCTTGAGCGAAGTAATCTTCAAGAACTCAACACCTTCTTCCCCACGGACGGCGCCAGCTATCGACGATCAAGTCGCCGATTTTACACAATAAAAAGAGGAAAATGGCAGAGAGTTCTTGGGAGAGAATGAGACTGCTCTTTTATTGCTATGAACTACTGTTACAGGGGGTGCCTTCAACAAGGCGGTGGACTAATCCTAATTACACTGAGCGTAATGCTTGCTCTATTGCAGAATCAGACTTAAAACATGAATCTAATTTTGATCACAGTGCTTCAATCCGATGCTTTCTTTCCTCCACGCTCCATCTTTAAGTAACCGTCGAAGATGTGGCAGTTGCTCCCTGAAGAGACGCCTGTTGGAAGTGTCGTGACTAGTCGGAGCGAGGCAACGATTGATAAAGTATCAACTGTTCGGCGGTTATGTTTCTGTGAGACACACAACCGTAGGGTTGTTGTTGTCAGTGTCTTTGGTTTATGAAACGTCGCGTGGTATGGACCAAATATTACATGTGTTCCATTCATCACACGGTATGGAATATACCCGAAGTTAGATCCAGATGCCAGCTCATTGCTTCTACGAGTAGTTATCTGGTCGGGGACTAGGCACAGGACCTCATCTGACTAGGTTTCCCATGATGTAACCTCTGGAATCCTTACGACCACGAGGGCCGTGAGCCTTAGGGGTTACGACCGTAAAGGCATATGGTCATTTATTATGTATTAAAGTAATACATAGAGATTTTAATCCTCGTCACTATCCAAGATCATTTGTCAAAATCTTTTAAAATAAAAAATCAAAGTCTAACTTTAAGTGGCTTTGCTCATCATGTCCATGACCGTGGACATGGCTATTCGAATAATTTTACACTCTGCAAAGATTGTACAACTTTACCCACACGAGATAATCGACTTATAATGCCCGCTTCACACACTTCTGTAGGTGTGCGATTAAGTGATTATTATAAGGCCTTTACAATGCATCATCCCATAGTAGTAATGCCCGCTAAGGTTTTACTTCCTTTAGATTGAACCATCCACCGGAAGCCCCCTCTTGTGCCAAGTGGGAATATTGTCTAACTGACACCTGCACATCCACATGGCACAACTTATAGTGGAACATTGCAAATTAATTAGCCTAGTTTGTCCCATTCCAGACTTGTAGTATGGTGGAGCTTAGCAAGATGTGGCTCGAAGACCGGTCCTTAACTGACTTAGGCGACTTTCATCAAAACCCTGATCACGATCATAGAAATGAATCGATCCCGTGCATCAACATGCACCACCCAAATATCGATTTCGCCCAAGTCTAAACCAATTTTTAATTATTTTCCAATTCAAATCATTTGCTAAAATTTCTATGGTAAAACAATACCATACCCTCATTTTAAATCATAATTGAACATTTGGCTAAACTCCCTAAATTCAATATTTTTTGTCTAAGCTTTGCTAAGCATAAAGTTTTCAACATGTTCTAGTTCATACTAACGTACCAACTAGATTTAACTATGGTAATAAGGAATGGCTACCTCAATAGCAAAATTTGGCTATACAATGGAATTGGGAATAACTATAAAGTTAAAACAGGAATTTAAATTACTTGAATTTAAATAAGCATGCAATAATAATTTAAAACATAATTTAAATAATTTAAAATATTGGGATTCAAATATGATCAAAGGTGTAACTTGTCTTACTCAAATGCTTGAGGATCTAACTCTTCGAATAATTCAGGTTCTCCAGATTCGTCGAAATCAATAC
Source organism: Phyllostachys edulis (assembly GCA_036346405.1). Lineage (NCBI taxonomy): Eukaryota > Viridiplantae > Streptophyta > Magnoliopsida > Poales > Poaceae > Phyllostachys > Phyllostachys edulis. Next base: position 38,451,194 of record CM070555.1, on the reverse strand, counting down.
GTGAAAATGAGCCAAATTCAAATGAACTCCAAATTAAATAATCTCTATATAGATAGCTAGATCTTGATTTTAGATGAATTTAGAAATTTGAACCGTTGAAATCAGAGCTCGAACGAAGAAAAACGAGCTCTTGAAAATTTGAATTCCACATGAAATGAAGAAATTAGAATTTCCAGAATTTATGGAATTATTTTTCTGGAGAAAATCAATCTACTGCATCATGACGACGTCAGCGCACGAATTCGATTTTTGGCCGAATTATTTTTTTGAAGAAAAAGGGAAATGCCACATGGGCGTGACACGCAAGCGACCATGTCATCATGGGCGCTGAGGTGGCGGTGACATGGCATGCCATGTGGCAGCGGCGTCGGCACAAATCGGCGGTGGCTCGGGTGGCAGCGATTCTGACGAATGGCAGTGATGCGGCCGACGGTGAGGGACGAGGAAGAAAGAGGAGAGTGCGAGGATGATGATGCTCACTACTATGGCTACTGTGTGAGCCCAGATGGCCGGCGGCGTAGGCGGCGATGGTGGCGCGATCGGGTTGAAGGTGGTGGCGACGTCACAATGGTGATCCGGCGAAGATGGTGAGAGAACTGCATATAACGCGAAGAGGCAAAGCCGGGGATGGGATCGAAGGCGATGGAGCGTCGTCGTCGGTGGCGCAATCGGCGATGCAAGGTTGTTCGGCCAGCGACGGAAGAACTCATAATCCGGCGAGGATAAAGGGGTAGAGGTGAAGGGACCTTCGGGGATGGAAGAGGTGGAGGAGGGGCACATGATGCTCCCTTTTATAGGGCCGAAGGTGGATGGAGGCAGGAGATCAAGCGCGTAGGTCGAGCCAGAGCGGCGACGAGAATTGCGACGGCTTTTGCACGTTCCGGAGAAACCATGCGGGAATGGAAGAGAAAAACGGTTGGAATGGGCACGACGGGATCCGGGGCATTAAATGCATGTGATTCGCATGAGAAAAGTTGAGGGAGACACAACGGTAGCAGAGCTTGAGTCAGCGCAGAAAATGGCGACGGGTGCGGCACTGCGCGTGGTGGAAGAAAGGGGGAAGAAGACGCGCCAACAGGTGGGGCCCACGGGCAGTGAGAGGAAGGGAGTGGGAGGGGAGGTGGGCTGATGGGCGTGAGTTGTCTCAGGATCATCTACATCTGATCCTTGAGTTTGCCTTAATGGAGTGCGATAATTTCAAGGATTTCTCCCACGCTCATCAGAGTGCTGATCCCGTTTATTGGCGGAGGCATCCTCATCATCGCCACGAGGGGTCGTAGGGTATGATCGACGGAGAGTATCCTTAGGCCTGCTTCTAAGAGAGATATCATGATCTGAGGGGAGGGTGAAGACCTCCTGTATATGATATCCACTTGTGCTTGAGGCCTCCTAGCTTGAAGAGTGGTCAAATGACACCGTCTGGCGACTTGAAGTGAACCCCTCCAGGAAGGGGAACTCCGTGTTATAACCGTCTGTACCCGCAGGTGAGCCCTGCAAATGTGTGATCGAGCTCATAGGAACAGGGTGTTCCCCCGTATCCTCTATGAGGGTAGCCGCAGAGTTATGACCACAAGATGTTTATAGAGTCCCGGAATGATGGCTTCCGGAATTTGCCTCACCAGGTCGGACTGCCTCAGGCAGACTTGAACATTCGAAGGGAGAACCCTTTTCATGTTGTGAGCCTATCTGGTTGCGGTCCTGACTGCGGTCGAATGGACCCTTACCCTCTGAGGAAACTGGCCCCTCAGTTGGACATATTGTTGTGGGGGAAAAGGATTCCTCGTCAACTCTATCGGTGGCATGGTCTCCTGGATCCGGCGAATGATCTCTGGAGGTGGTATTACCATCGGATGAAATGATACTCGGCTCGTAGTTGAAGCCGGCATCCATGTCGATGTCTGCGTAGTCAGCCAAGTCGAACCAATTCTCCTCGTTCCACTCTCCTGCCATGGAAGCATTAGAGAAAAAAAAAGAGAATTTGTTGATAAGGAATCACCGGAGATCTCCCCACGGACGGCGCCAACTGTCGGTGATCTAAAACCGATCTTATGTATGTTTGTTTGATTCGGGGGGTCTCCTAGATAAGAATCACGCATAGAATGATACAGGGATTTTATACAGGTTTGGGCCTTCTCCGGAGAGAATAACAACCCTACTCCTGCGTGGCTATATTAAGTATACTTATTACAATCAAGAGAAAGACTAGGGCTTGTATTCCAGATTATGCTTGTCCCTTTCTGCCTTCTAACTTCAACTTTATATAACGTATGAAGAGGTGGCAGTTTCTCCAGACGAAGAGGCGTCCCAACGTTCCAATTAATGAACCGCTTGATGGAAGTTGCCGCCAGGGACGTGGCACCCCCACGTTGGCAGTTATTGTCCAAGACAGAAGTAATTCATGTGGTTACTCACAGAAAGTAACAGCGTATATTAAGTACCCCATGTGTTAAACATGACACATAATACTCCTTAACTAATTAGGCCCACAAGCAAGCAAGCCCTATCAATTACAGGGTTGTCGAAGCCAACCAAGTCGTAGAAAATCTTACGATTGTTCGATAGTCGTAGAAAGGCTTACGACTATACTATGGTCATAAGATGACTCATGACCATGGGGTGATTTATGACCAGACAACCCGACCTCTCCCTTATAAATATTAAAAGATATACTTAAGACTAATATGGAGATATTAATATCTATAATAATAATTACAGATAAATAAATAAATGAGGATTATTAGATCCACGTCAGAAGCAATCCCCTAAAAAATTCAGTAGGTGCGGTACTACCGCCATTGATCAGCCGGTACTACCGCACCTACTGTTCAACGGTCATAAGGGGTGCATTAAATATTTCTGAACTAGCTGTTACTATCAGATACGGTACTACCGCACTCTCAAGGTCTGGTACTACCGCACGGCGATAGTACTGCTCAGCTCAATCTGAACTACCGATTTCCAAAGGGAAACTCCCAAAACCATGCTCTTTGGAATTTATATACTGGTAATTAGGAATAGGTACTACCGCTCTGCTGTAGTATCGCTCCTCACGGGCGGTCATACCATTTTTGCTGAAAATCTTTTTCCAGAAACTATTCTAAATGCAATGCATGTCTCTTAGTTGATCAAGATGGCACAAAATAAATCCTCAAGCTACTAGCCATGTTCTCTCTTTTTAGTACAACATCTAGCATATAAATCCGGTCTTTTCACCAAACACCGAGATCGGTAAAAACTATAAAAGGGTCCTTAGGCTACACAATACCTTTGCCTTAAGCCATGTCAATCCTTTGTTGTCTTTGTATTGCCATTTCTATGTTGTCATCTATAATCCGAGACTAAACCTTTAAAACATCTAAGCACACATGTTAGTACCTTAACATATTGTTGTCATTAATTACCAAAATCATTTTTAGGAGCCTAGATGCTTTCAGTCTCTCTCGTTTTGGTAATTGATGACAACCTAAGCAATATAAATAAATTGAAGGGTTTGAATATACATCAAGTTTGAAACAAGTTGACTTGCAAATAATTCTTGAGATGAGATCAAAGGAGATAAAGAATTAGTTGCTTTCGAAGTTAATCAATTAAATAAACAAAAATCCCCCTAAATATGTGCATATAGGTTCACGAAGTGATTTTCATGCACATGTGTGGATTTTTGGAATTTTTGGCGGAGTTTCCTTTATTTATTGAATTTGATGAAACATGTAAAGTTTAATCATGTGAAGCATAAAGAGATAACAAAATCATGACATGATACTTAATCATAAACCTTGATAACATAAGTAACGATAATAATGTAGCATAATTAAGTGCAAATAACTTAACTATTACAAACTTAACACATCCACAAGAAGTCCAAATAGATATAGGTCCAAATAGATAATATAGTGTAAGATAACATAAGAAGTCTTGATGGGTTTCATTTCTCATTTTTCTTCTTGATGCCCCTTAATCTCTCCCCCTTTGACAACAAATACCAAAAAGAGTTATTCCTAAGGAGAAGGATCTCGATGGAAACGACGGCGGTAATGAATTGGAGAAGGAGGAGCTATCATAGAAGAAGAAGCATGCTCGAGTGCACCCACATGCTAAGCTAAGGAGGTTAACTGATAGTTCGTCTCATGCTGTGTATTGCGGATGTCTATGATGACTGAATAAATCTGAGATAGAGTGATATAATCTACAGCCGGAGCATTCTCTTGTACCTGAGCGTGTTCTTCCTCCTCTTGAACACGAGGGGGGACTGTAGAGGGAACATGAGCACCTTCCCTTGGCTTATATGCTTTGTGAACTGCCAGCCGTGCTCCACGAAAGTGCGTCTTCTTCATGATAAGAGTCATAATATATGGAGCAAAGTATATCTGTTTGACTCTATCATTCTTGGACAATGCTATCTCCCTGATGATTAGATCAACCACATCAAGTTTTCTTCCATTCATGATGATATCTATGATATTCCAAGCGTGCCCTAGGATAGCATCAAAGTTCCCGCTCTTTGGGAAAAGGGTATGATTGATGATGCGATTGATAAGACTTGGCAAAGGAAGGAGTCCTGCAATCTTTCTAGGTGTGTATCTGACTTGGCAAAGTGCTCCACGAGAATAGACTTTTTCTTGTGAGCCTGAGTAGGTCCTTAAAACTTGCTCAAAATCATCCATTGAAGCTTGCATTCTTTGTTTTTTCGTCATCCACATCAAATAATTGAAATCTAGGGAGACATAGACTGTGGCATAAAATTGTCGGATCATGTCTTCTTGGTAATCACATTTTAGTGCCACTATCTCTCGTAATCCTGCTGGATGGAATAGACGGTATGCGCCAGCAAAGCGGTCAAGAGTGTTCAACTGTGCCCAATCCACAAACTTGTGGTCTGCAAAATGTCGGTGACGGTTGTAGAGTTAGGCATACACCTCTTGTTGAAACCTGGTGTGGAATCTCGGATCCGTAGAGCTTGCCGGTTTCTCAAACTGATTTGGGTGGCAAAGAAGAGCATAGTTGTCACTTGTGATTTGCATAAGATTTTCCATGGCTCATCTGCTTCTGTCATGTCTTCATCATCTTCATCGTCATCCTCGTCTTGCCCTTGGGAATATTCCTCACCCTCTTCTTCATTTTCACTTTCTTCTTCATCCTCATGTTCTTGAGCTTGCCTTTGAGATTGATCTTGATCTCTTGCTCTCATAGCTACCAAGAAAGAGTCTGTTTTAGAGTCGCTGTCCTCCCTTGGAGTTGCAGGTCCCCTCACTGATGCCGACTTTTGGGAGGCCACCTTGCGACGAGAAGGTCCAACATTAGTTGCTGGAGGGTCATATCAGTTGACAGGTTCACCTTCAGAGGAAGCATTCTTGCGAATGGAGGTTTTGGTCCTTGGCATAATTGTTGGGACAAGAACAATTAGGACAAAGTAGGACATGACTGAAGTAAAGGAGCAAGATAATTTCAACTTTTCTCTGCTGGAACGGTAGTACCGCAGTTGGCAGTCCGGTAGTACCGATGGCCTCGGGTGGTAATACCGCACCCACAGGGGTTTCTTAGGGCAATGGTCAAACTTGTATTTAGCATGTATTTGACATGAGAAAAGTCATGGAATAGACATAATATGTCACCAAAGACCAGTTCTAATCATTTTTCTCAAAACAAATTTATCAAATCATGCATATTTTGCTTTTAGCCCTAGAATTGAAAAAGGTAGCAAATAAAAAGGAAAGAGATGATTCCAACGAGGGTTACTTAGGGGAATGGAGGAGAAGGGCTACCAAGAACTTGAGAATGGTAGGGATTTGAAGATTCCTTAGTTCCCCTTGAAGATTTGAGGAAGAAGAGAGAAGAGCAAATTAACTCGGTGGTTTCTGGAGGAATGAGGTCGGTGGGACCGCAAGGAACAACAATCCAAAGGATAAGGAGTCGGTCACAACTGTATTTGGGACCACCAGTCAGGAGCGGTAGTACCGCACTTAAGGCGCAGTAGTACCGGTGGCATCACCGTGGTAATACCGTTTTTCTTGATACATCAGGGCTGAACAGGGATGCAAATGATCCTTAATATAACACTCAAATAAATACTTTTCAGGATCATTATACATGATATAGACAATAAAAGCCCCAATTAACATAGTTTTTAATAAACTATAGAATTTTGAGAAATATTTTAAAATAGTTTTCATAAGAACTTTAAAAACTCCAAATGAGAGCAAATAACATGAGGCATGAGTTTCAAGCAGCATTAGAATAATCTATGGCATTTAACTCATTCCTCAATTTGCAAAACCGGCTCTCATCTAATGGTTTGGTGAAGATATCAGCTAATTGATCATCGGTCCGTATATGACTAATGATTATATCTCTTTTGCTCACATGATCTCTCAAGAAATAGTTATGTATATCTATATGCTTGGTTCTTGAGTGTTGGACCACGGTATTTGCTATCTTCGCAGCGCTATCATTATCACATAAAAGAGGCATGCTGTCGAATTTAATTTCAAAATCCATCAAGGTTTGCCTCATCCAAAGCAATTGAGCACAACAACTACCAGCGAAAACATATTCGGCTTCGGCGGTGGTAGGGTTACAGAATTTTGTTTCTTGGATGACCATAACACTAATGATCTTCCTGAGAATTGACAACTTCTCACTCGTTGATGTCATATGTTGCACTTAATTAACGGGATGGGAAAAGATTTAGACCGAGACAGGTGGAAGGTATGGTGATATGGTGGAGCTGTGAGATTGAGTTTGTGAACATTGGTAACTTAGAATAGCTTGGCAGTCTCACATTGGTCAATTAAGGATTTAACTTAGTAAGTTATGAAATCTTAACATTGACTACTCAGGAGGTAAGTTAAGTGCTCTGTGATGGGTGGAGGTGTAGACTACTCTATGGGGCCACATTTATAGGTGGTTCACCATCTTCAGATCCAATGGTGTACGTCGAACCAACTAGTGAGGTTGAGGTTGACTGTATGTACATCGAGAGAGTCAATTGTCAAGATAAAGTTTTTGAAATGTTTTGTTATAATTGGTGTAGGCCACACTGGTTATATCTTGTGGTAAAGTGCACAAACCTCTGCAGAGTGCTAATCAATCTATTCGAATAGCCACGTTCGCGGTCATGGATATGCTCGGGGATTTCACATGAGGGGTAGATTTTCATTAAAAAACAAATGGGAAGGGCAACTGTGTGAATGAACTCATATGGTTGTGTGAAAGAAATTGATCAGGCTATGTGATGTTTGTAAAAACACTTGTGAAATCATTATTGTTTATTTGTTTTAAATTACGTTTTCAATCTATTATTCGTATTCAAATGCAAGTGTTGTTTTTTCTGCAAAATAACCATAGAAGTCATTTCCTTTGAAATAAGCCATCATCTATAATTGCATTCTGTGGTACAACTTATTGAGTACTCGAAGTACTCATTCTTGCTACAATCATTCAGCTGAAGTGGAGGAGTCTTCGCCTGCTTTTGAGGAGGAGTTTCACGAGGAGGTTGATCGCGGTTTTGATCCTAGTCGGTTGCCTGTGGCAAGTCGGTGTGTTTCTACTGGAGTTGCTTCTGTTCTGTTGTTGTTTCTTTACTTAGTGATCAGCCCTACGTGGCTTAATAAGTGTAAACTCGACCATAAGGTCACAACCATTATTTATTAATCAAATTAGTCGTTTATTTTTACACTCGCCTTGTGGTGAATGATATCCATCTATGTTGACATTGTGTGCACTAGCATGATTCTAGACTAGTGCATCTAACATAGAGAGTCCAGATTTGTATATTTGGATCCCGGTATAACCGCGTGCCCATCTACACGCCGCTGCCCTCCTGCACCGCCCCCAATCCCACCTCCTCACCGTCGCCGCCCCCACCCCTATGCCCCTCCTCCTCCTCCTCCACACTGTTGCCCTCCTCCACCACGCCCTACCTAGACCACCTCTATGCGGCCCACCTCCACTGCATGCCCTCCTCCTCCACGTCGCCGCCCTCCTCCACCACACCCAGCCCTGCACCTCCTCCACCGCCCCCAGCCGCCCTCATCCACCACACCCAGCTCTGCACCTCCTCCACCGCCCCAACCACCCTCCTCCACGGTGCCAATGGCGGCCACGGCGCAACCGCGTGCTTCCTCGGCCCATGGCGACGCTGACGCCCACCTCCACACGACCCCGTCGCCATGTAACACCGCGCTCCCCGTGGGCCACCTCCTCTTCGCTGTCGTCGCCCTCCTCCACCGCCCCAGTCGTCCTCCTCCACGACGCCAGTGGTGGCCACAGTGCAGCCGAGCGCTTCCTCAGCCCACGGCGACACTGGCGGCTACCTCCACGGCTCCACATGACCCTGCCCGCTTGGTAACAATGCAGAAGGTGCGGGCACAAGCCGACACAGCACAGAGGCGGTATGGTGTGCCCGTGGGCCATGTCTGGGCTCGCCAGAGACGAGGTGGGCCATATCGGCACGGCACGGTCCTAGCCCACGCCGAGTGCCCAAGTCTATTTCCATCGAAGTATATGATGTTAAATTGGTTTTCCCTGTATTTTTCTCCAAGCTCCGCCACTGGGCGACGCCACTTCCAAGTTATCTAAGCATTAATGTTAAATTGGCTTGTTTTTCTCTAAGCTTCGCCGCTGGTACTTCGAAAAAGAGTGCTGCACGATCGTGCTTACCCTGGACGTAGAATCTCCATACTAATTAGCAGTTCCATTTCCACATTTGATGCTGCCGATGCGGCCACTTCTAAAGAATTCCACAGCTGCAGCATACCCATAGAACACGTGCGAGAACCTGATCGAACAACTGGGACGAGAAACCAGAGACAATTCGATATTTCGCTGTTATTAAATCGATGGTTGCAAAACGTACCAAATTTATCTCCTAATGATCGAATCAAGTACTTGTCTAATTTTTCTCTCTGTGTATGATTACTTCCTAAGCCCCTAAGCCCTACTATCTAAGCCAAAGAATTCTTGCAATCTCCGATCCTCTCTTCATCCCTTCGTCTTCACGACGAGATGACTCCTCACCTGATGATTCCCGTCGGACCAGACAATGGCGCCGAACGTGTAGCCCGCGGCCGCCGCGGCGTCCCTCACCGCGAAGCTCACCTGGAACTCCTTCTCCTCGCCGACGCTCCTGAACGCCAGCGTCGCGGGGGTCACCGTCACCTGCACCCCCTCGGGCTCCCGGACGACGGCGGCCGTGTACGTGCCCGGCGGCCCGACGTTCTTGACCCTGCGCCGCACCGTCGCCGCCGGGCCGGCTAGGTCGTACACGGTGATGGACGGGTAGTTGAGGTCCTGGATGCGGAGGGGATCGCCGGGGCACTGGTAGGGAGCCTCGTTGAAGAGCTCCATCGTCGTCGCGTTGTACCCAAGCGCGCAGAGGAAGTCGAGGTAGTCGATGGGGGACATGTCGTAGACGAGGCCCGGGTCCAGCGCGCGGTGAGGGAAGACGTGGCCGGCGCCGTAGCTGAATGGCGTCGCCGCCGCGAGGGAGGAGTTCAGGATGGGATTCCGCTCGGTGTCCAGCTCCGTTGCTGCATGCGCCAAGAATGAATAGCTCGTCATCAACTAGCGTTCGGCGTCGTCGACGCCGGCAATGCGCGGCTACTAGTTGTGAATTTTGAACTCACCGGTCGTCATGATCGCCGACTTGATCGCGGCGGGGCTCCAGTCGGGGTGGAGGGTCTTGATGAGGCCGGCGAGGCCGGAGACGTGCGGGCACGACATGGACGTGCCGGACAGGGTGTTGAACGCGACGCGGCGCCGGTCGAACGGGCGGTCCGTGGGACCCACAGCGCCGCTCCACGCGGCGATCACGCTCACCCCCGGTGCTGTGATGTCCGGCTGCAAATCCAGAGAAAGGATGGCATCAATTTGTCGAGAATAAATTCAGGCAAAAAAATTTTGAGCTCGTGGAATCCAAAGCCACCTTTAGGATCTCAGGGTTGACCGTGTTCGGCCCCTGAGACGAGAAAGAAGCCATGACCGGCGCCGGCCTCGTGCCGACGATCGTCCTTGCCTTCGTGATGAATCCCGACGGAGTCCTTAAAACAAACACATGCTACTCAATAACTCAGCAAAACAATAGCTCACTTCGTTAATTTTTCAGAAAAAAAAAGTTGACCTTTTAAGTGGAAAATGAAGTTTTGCTCTTGCGAGAAGAGTGGCTTACGTGGTGGAGTTGATGTATTCCAGGAGCGCGAGCCCGTCGGCGTAGTTGATGTGCACGGCCGGGAGGACGTGCGGGTCGGCGATGATGCCCTGCCCGTCAATCTCGTCGTTCACGAGGACCATTCCGGCGCCGCCGGCCCGGCGGACGGCCTCGCCCTTGTCCACCCTGGGGCTGCCCCCTCTCACGCACACCACGATCTTCCCCCTCACCTTCTCGGCGTCCAGTGACCCCAGAATGCACGCCTCACTGCACAAGCACAAATGGCTACAGTGAGCACTGCCTCCTATGCATGCATCATTATCTAAGATTGTTCTTGAGCAAGGTAGTAAGTGATCGGCGTCAGTGTGCTTACGCGTCGTCCGGCGAGCTGCCGGGAGCCGCGGCGGCGGCGGCGCTAATCATCGGGTAGAAACCTTTCCCGCGCAGCCACGCCTCCGAGAGGCTTTGCCCTTCTGCCCTTATGTGGTTGAAGACGGCGTAGGCCGGGAACGCCCTGTCCATGGTGCTGGCCGCGACGGTCAGGATCCAGGGCGCGACGTTGGTGACTGTGCCGGGGTCTGGGCCGAAGTTGCTGGCGGAGCAGACGACCGTGACGCCGGCCTTGACGGCGTGGAGCGACCCGATGGCGACGGCGTCCTCGAGGTAGTCGTTCGGGTCGCCTCCCACGGACGCCGAGATGACGTGCACGCCGTCGTGGATGGCGGCCTCGAAGGCGGCCAGGACGTCGGCGTCGAAGCAGTCGCTACCGTTGACGGGCGGGAAGCAGACGCGGTACGCGGCCACGCGCGCGCGTGGGGAGCCGCCCCTGGCCGTGCCGTTGCCGTAGCCGAACGCGGCCGCGCCGCGGACGGCCGCGCCACCGGCTGTGGCGAGCGTGTGCGTGCCATGGCCGTTGTCGTCCCGCGGCGTCTTGAACGTGTCGTCGAGCGGGACGCCGGCCGCCGACGCGTAGCCCTTGTTGAAGTAGCGCGCGCCGATGAGCTTGCTGTACAACGGGAATCAACATGACCACGAATTTGAGGAAGAGGACGTGCTCAGTAATGAACAGAACATCACATAATTAACTTGTATCTGATTCGCGAGTAAAATTACCTGTTGCATTGAAACTTGGTGTCGTGCTCATTCTGGCAGATCCCTTTCCAGTCGTCTGGGATCGGCCCCAGTTCACCGTCGTCGAAGCTCAGCGACTCCGGCCACACGCCTTCACGTCAAACGCACACGCAAATGACCATGCCATGTTAAAATCCCAGAAGAGAACAAAAAAATCGTAAGAAACTAGAAAAATGCAGCTCCTCTGAAACCAAGAAACATTGGCATGCAGCACATGTACCGACGTACCAGAGTCGAGGTTTCCGATGATGGTGTCCTCGCCGTACCGGGCAACCTCCCACGCCGACCACGACGGGACCTCGCCGCCCCTCTCGAGCCCGAGGAACTGCCACGACCTCGTCGTGTGCAGCCGGCGGCCTCTGTTCGGGAACACCGACACGACGCCGGGGTACTCTGAAATGCGCAGCCATACGACATATTCAAGGATTGAAAGGCAAGAGGTAAGAGCAGGAAATATTTCACAAGAACAAGAAGGTCAGAATTAATGGCTAGTGCATGTGTACAGTGGCTTACTTGCGATCTCTGCGGCTTCATGGGGCTCGAGGTTGGCCGCGAAGCCATTAATGTTCTTCGTGTACGAGTAGAAGATGGCGTCGCGCGCCTTCTCCTTGCTGCATCAACATGATTCGTGGAACACGTATGTGGTAAACAGATTTCTTCACCTGAATAACAAAGCAATGGCGCCAATTGTGGGACACTTACTCTCCTAAGACCGAGCCGAGGAGGTCGTAGTGAGACTCGGTGGTCTTCCTGAACGCCTCCTCCAGCGAGACGCCGTCGCGCCGGGAGCCATGAGAGTGCCCCCCGAGGTACACGATGTACGCCTTCTTGGAGGCGAGCGCGGGGATCTGCAGCAGCGAGCAGAGGAGCAGGAAGAAGAAGGCTAGGAGGAGACGCATGGATCCAGCTGCCGTACTGGTCTCCGTGCATGCCCACATGAGGAGAGGTCAGTCTCGTGCTTGCGCTATAATGGAGGAGAAGTAGAGGCGGTGGGCTTAGTAGAGGCGGTGGAGGCGGTGGCACGAGGACTCCGTCTTGATTCCCTCTCGCAATTCACGCGCGTAGGCAGTTCCCCTTGATCTGAATGTCTGATGGAGATTGGTTACAAGGAAAGCTGCTGCAGAATATTGGGGAGATCCTCTCTCACACACAATGAGAGGGAGAGAGAACATGACACATTAGCGTGCATGAAACTGAGCGTAGTTTCCAACGCCGAAACCAATTGAGCTGGACGCCGATACTCTTGCCGCAGACTTTCGGACAGTTCAATCGGCGGTGATGTACAGTACCGTACTACACTAATAAACAGTAAAAATCAGCGATAGTTCTACCTTTTTTTCTCTGTCAGTACTACATAGACTTGGATCCAATTACGTGGGCTACAAATATAGAGTGCGCGAGCCGTGCAGCCGCCGTGGATTTTTCACGTTCTTTCTTGTGCGCGTTTTGTGGGCCGTGGGCTCCGTTGCTTCGTCGGTATCCATTGGAAGGAAAGTGGTCCACAATTCCACTTCCTGCCTCCAGAACGTACGTGACTTTCGATCTTCACCATATCTTCTTTGCCTTCTAAGGCTGCTCTCAGTGTTTCAACCTCGCTAGTGTTTTAAGTCTGACATGTAGGCAAAATAATGATATGGTATCATAGTTAATAAAGAGAGATGATACTCTAGTATCTAATCTGGATACCGGTTCGGTCTTGAAATCCAACGCATAAAATTTGTTGTGATCGATCACGTGTATTTACGTTTGTGTGTGTCAACAAACATGTATTGCTTTAGTACATACCACAAATAGGCCACAATGTTCAAATACTAGTAAAGATCATGCATGTAATTAAATAAAACAGCCTAAGATACTACACCATAAGAAATCATGCATTGGGAAGATAGAATCCTAACACTCCTCGTGCACTAAAAAAACCACACTAAGATACTGCCCATTGGGAGCAGCCTAATCTAAACACTCAACGCAAATCAGTCTCTCTCATGTATGTACACGCGATTATTGCATCCAATCAATTAGATGAAGGTGCTTCTATCCCATCTATCTACACAAAATACTATTTTTTTAGATAATGGAAGAGAAAAAATCTCTCTCGGCCTCTACATCGGGGATGCACACAGCCCATTTATTAAAAGGTCAACAGTAACAAAATAACCAAAGTAGCTAAAAGCGTCAAACACAAGACAAATGACAACTAAACTTAAACAGTGCAAATCCGGTTACTAAGCCGCCACCCATGAAAATTAAAGATTTGCTTCGCCACAAACTCCAATCTTAGGCTTCCATCCACCATACACTCCTTTTGGGCCGAAGTTTGTAATTTTGCCCAAGCACGTAGCCAGAATCCACATGAGAAGATGACCTGCAATGAATTAGTGATAATTTTTTTGTTAAAAATAACATCCTTCCGACAACACCAAATAGACCAACATAATGCACTAGCTCCCACCAGGAGTTGTGACTTTAAATTTGTTAGAATACGGGCTAAACAATTTCCGAACATGTTTGCTATGTTCACAGGGGGATAACTTAAATGCACATTGAACAACCCACTATGCAAGACGAGCAAAAGGGCAGTAAAAAAAGATGTTGAATTGTTTCCTCTTTAATACAGAAACAACACTGCTTGCTTCCCCTCCAATTTCTTTTAAACAGGTTATTTTTAGTTAAAACGACCCCTCTTTTGAGATACCAAAGGAAAATTTGCACTTTTAAAGGGATTTTAATTTGGCAAAATAAATGCCTAATAGGGACTTGAAAATTGTTAATGAGTACCTCATAGAAAGACTTGACCGTAAACCGGCTAGATTTATTTAAATTCCACCTAAAAGTATCCTTTTGAGAATTTAACTGTAAATTAGCAATTCTCAAAATTAATTCATTCCAAGCAAATAACTTTAGTCCAATAATAGGTCTTCGAAAGGAAATATTTAAAGGAGTCGTTCTCATAATAGTTGCCACAGTATCCTCCTTTCGCCTTACCACATTATAAAGAATAGGATATTGTCTTTTCAGAGAAGAATCTCCTAACCAATTATCTTCCCAAAACCTAGTTTGCATTCCATCGTGAACCTGGAATGATCCAAAGCTAAGAAAAAGATCTTTAATTTTCATAAGACCCAACCAAAACTGGGAAGTCCCAGGCTTGTTAACCACCTGTGAAAGACTCTTATCGCCCAAATACTTCCTCGTTATCAAAGATTGACAAACACCTTCTTCATTAATCAATTTAAATAACCATTTCCCAAGCAAACTTTTATTTTTTTGCGTCTAAGTTCGAAACACCTAGACCGCCATGCTCTTTGGGCGAACAGACTAAACTCCATTTAGCAAGCCTGTATTTACGTTTATGATTATCACTCTGCCAAAAGAATCTAGATCGATAAAAGTCTAGTCGTTTAAGAACTTGTCTAGGAATTTCAAAAAAAAGAAAACATAAACATAGGCAGGCTGCTAAGAACCAAGTTAATAAGAACTAACCGTCCCCCTATCGACATATTTTTTCCTTTCCAACTACTAAGCTTTTTCTCAATTCTATCCTCTACCCCTTTCCAATCACTATTCGTTAACTTTTTAAAGTGGATAGGGATGCCTAAGTATCTGAAAGGAAAAGTACCCACTTCACAACCAAATAAATGAGTAAACTGAGATTCATCAGCTTTGGTAGATCCAAAACAAAAAATCTCTCTTATGAAAATTTATCTTTAAACCCGATAATTGTTCAAAGACACAAAGAATAAGTTTTAGATTTTTGGCTTGTTCCAAATCATTATTCAAAAAGAGAATCGTATCATCAGCATATTGTAAAATTGACAACCCATCCTCAATCAAGTGAGGAACAATGCCTGATATAAGGCCTGCTTCTTTAGCACGTGAAATAAAAAAAGGCAAGCATGTCCCCTACAATGTTAAAAAGAATGGGGGACATAGGATCACCTTGCCTAAGACCCTTCTGAGTTTGGAAAAAGGAGCCTGACGAGGATTAAAACCTCTATGTATTATTTTAAATGCATAATAAAAGACCATCGTCTTCATGGTCGTAACCCTAAGACTAACGACCTCCTGGCCGTTAGTATTGAGAGGTTATAATGGGTACCACTGTGGGATGAGGCTTTGTGCCTAATCCCGACGGATAACCGCTTCGTAAAATTCTTGAATCGGTATTTCTTATCGTATGATGAATGGAACACGTGTTATCGTTCCAAACCATGCGATGGTACAACCTGAGACATCGACTATTAACCACCCTACGGTTAAGCTTTTCACAAGCAATCGCAAGGAAGTTAGCACATTGCTAACTTCTCTACCGTTCCAAACCGATCGTAGCGCTTCACGAGGGCGTCTTCTCCAGAGTAATGCGCCATCTCTTGGAAGTTATTTAAAGGTGAAGCACGAAGGCGAAGAAGGCACAAGGCACAAGGCACAAGGCACAAGGGACAAGAAGGAGGCGATAGGCAACACACAAAACAAGGCCAAGGCAAAGATATGCCTGAAGCCTAAGCGGTGGAATTAGAAGCTAGATAATCGACCTTAGACTCATATTCTAAGTCGATTGCGGTTAAACATTCCTCCATTCGGTGTAATTCAGGTAGTACTTAGCCACATCTTGTAAATCCAGTTCATATCAATAAAGAGCGACCCCATTCCATTCCGGGATATTCCACGTCATTTTCCTCGTTTATTTTAAGTAAGATCGGCAATTCGATCGTCGGCGGTTTATGGGCGCCGACCGTGGGGAAGAAGGCGTAAGTTTCTGAAGAAATTTTCTTTTTCGCTCAAGAAAATCCTCGCCCAAAAACTCTGCAATCGCTCATGCGACTATGCGGAGTTTGGGATGAGAAAATCGGTTCGATTGGCGGACTCGCCAACCTCGACATGGAAGGATGTATCCGCCATGGAAGAAAATGGCAGTCATCCTCCTCATCCTCCTCCGCCGCTCGCCGTCGCCGACGTTAGCGAGTCGTCGGATGGATGAAGATCTTGCCGCCACTACGGTGGCGCAACCAGAGAACCGCCGTTCAGGCCGATTCGAATGCGGAGGATCTCTTCAAGCCGGTCTTCTCGGCCGTGAAACAAGTGAAGAAATTTCAGCTCCATCACCCGAAAACTCTATACCATTGATGAAATCATGGTGAAAGATACTCTCCTTCGCTTCGGCAATTCCAGAGTCAACCGTCACTGGTAACGGTGTCGATGCAACCTCCATCGGTGCGTAGGCCATGTGGGGATGATCACACTCGACATACGATCGGCGGTTCGTCGGATCGGAGAAGACCTCGAGAAGTGCTCATCTCCGACCGATCTCCATCGTGGAAGATTCTGGCAGAAGCGCTGACAAGCTCTCCATTAGTTATGATGGAAGCTCATCGGAAGATCAATGCTGGAAGCACGAGGTCAACGCGATCGGAGATGAAGATCAAGATGCCTGCGGTCCTACACTCTCTACCACGCCATCACGTGTTGTTAGAGATGATCCGGGCCGTCAAGCACCAACTTCCGGAGGCAACGGAACTAATCGGCGTCAATCGGTTAACTCGCTCGCATTGCCCCACCCAGAGTGGTAGCGGGATCGAACAAATCCGAAGGTCGGGGAAGGTTCGACGGCGTACACCTCGACCAAGATGAACCACGAGACCTTCGATAGCTCAGACAAAACTTGCGGCGTATTCAAAACATGTTAAATAATTCGATCCTGCTCTAGCGAGAACGCCTAGTTTTGTACAACTCGTGGGTCGGTATCCAAATTCTCCAACAGACCATGCGTGACGGAAGCGTACGAGAACGAGAGGGGTTCAGAAGTCGGACTAGGACTTCGTCCCAACGCTCCTCCTCAAGTAGGGGCAACGGTCATACCAGAGAGCGATCGATACCAAGACCTCCTCGGCGATTCCGACCAAGGAGTCACGAGGGAGAAGGCTATTTCAAGAGGTACTCCCCATCTGCGTCGAGAAGAACCACCACCACTAGGACCTAACGATCTCCGACATCGTTTGAACCAAGTGGTGATGCGTGGACATCATATCAATGTCCACGACGGATCGACACCGGAGTTCCAGCGTTCCAATCTTAGGGATCGGTCTCCGGCCGATTACAATCCGCACCTTCCCGAGAAGACGCCATGAATCAATCACAGGTTGTCGAGCCTTCTCTGCTGGGCTCCAAGGCATGCGTTAGCCTAGCCGGTTCCGAAGCCAACTTGGACAAATTCAATGGAACTCAAAACCCATTGGAATTTCTCCAAATATATACCACCGCTATCGAGGCTGCTTGGTGGCGATGAGAATGTAATGGCCAACTATTTACCCACCGTGCTCGAAGGGTCCGCCTTGCGGTCGTGGTTGTTAAACTTACGGTCGGATCCATATATACTTGGGAACAACTCTGTGATCTTCGATTGCCAACTTCGAGTGCGTCGATCGCCTCAGGAAGGAGGACGATCTCCACAGAATCCGGCAGGGATCTGATGAGACTTTACGTCAATATATCAAGAGGTTCAGCCAGGTTCGTAACTCTATACCCGAAGTCGCAGAGTCCTCTGTTATTCAGGCTTTTAAAACAGGTCTAAGGAATCGGCGGTTTACGGAGGACATAGCAATGAACCCTCCAAGAACAACCGTTGAGCTTTTTGATATGGCGGACAAATATGCCACTGCTAGTGAAGCAATCGAGTGGTGTGAAGCCATCGATCGGAAAGACAAGATTCCCATTTCGATGCGGACAAGCGGGAGAAAAAGAACAAGAAGTCTCTCAAGAAGAAAAAGAACCGCAGACCCGACGACAAAGAAGTCCTCGCCGTTCCAGACAAGATTAGGAAGGGCAAGAAGGACTATGCCGGTCGAAGCAAAGCAAAAGTTCCGATCAAGGATTCGAGACGAAGAAGTGGTGTCCACTTCACGGTGACGAGGCATGATCTGCGCAAGACCGTGTCTGGCGAAGAAACTAGAGGATTATTATGCGGTAAAGTAACCATTTCGTAGAATCTGGAACATGGAGAAACGAGCTCCAAAAGGACAAGGATGGCGGCGAGGAGATGGAGTACTAGGATCCCCAACACACGATCAACATGATTTTTGGAGGATCTTCTTCATCTGAGTCGAGACGTCATCTCAAGGCCATGGGCGGAGGTCAACCTCGTCGAATCTCCAAGCGTAATCAAGCAATCGAAGTGGTCGGACACCGTAATTTCCTTCAAAAAAGACGATCGCACCATCCATCGACTCGACCGGGTAGGTTCCCCATCGTCGTTGAACCAACTATTAATAATTGTCGGGTTAATCGGGTCTTAGTGGATGGGGGTAGTTCCTTGAATATATTATTTGTAGGAGCTTTAGAAGAAATGCAGGTCCCCATGTCAAAGGTGAAACACATGAAATATGCTTTTCATGGCATAGTTAGGGTTCTACCGCTAAACCGATAGGATAAGTTTCCTTACCGGTGGCGTTTGGAAAACGACAATTTCGAGCAGAGAAGATCCCGTTTGATGTAGTAAACTTGAATCCGATACAACGGAATCCTCGGTCGACCAGCATTAGCAAAATTCTTGATAGCCACGCATTACGGTTATCAAAGTTTGAAAATGCCGGGGCCGAAGGGAGTCATCACAATTCGAGGAGATCAGAAAATGGCTTACGTATGCGATCGGAAATCCTTTGCACTGGTTGATGAACTTCCGACCAAGAGAGGTTAACCCGTCCCCATGCAGGTCAAGCACTCGAAGCCAAAGATGACGCCCAAACCATCGACCGGACCAAGGAGGTACTACTCGACAAAAGCGCTTCTCGGACAAATATCAAGTCGTCACATGGGTCGAGACAACCAGATCCAACCGCCAAGAAGATTACGGTCGGGGCAAGACTCGACCCTAAATAGGAAGAGTCGCTCGTCTCCTTCCTCCGAGCAAATCAAGGCGTGTTTGCTTGGCAAGCGTCCGATATGCAGAGTCCCCGAGGTGATCGAGCACGTGCTTGCTCTCGGCGATAAAAAACCGATCAAGCGAAACTACGACGTTTGCACCCGATCGGAAGGAAGCAATCGATCGGAGATTGACAAGCTTCTCGAGCGGGATTTATTCGTGAAGTCGACCACCCACAAAGGGCTTGCTAATCTGTAATGGTTAGGAAAAATAATGGGAAATGGCGAATGTGTATCGACTTTACATATCTTAATAAAGCTTGTCAGAAGGATGACTTTCCCCTTCCGCATTGATCAACTAGTAGACTCTACTTACGGGTGCGAGTTACTAAGTTTTTTAGATGCGTATTCGTGGTACCACCAGATTAGTATGTGTAAAGAAGATGAGGAGAAAACTTCCTTCATCACCCCATATGGTACTTCTCATATATTAAGATGCCATTTGGTCTCAAAAATCTTGGTGCAACTTTTCAAAGGTTGATACAAAAACTTTTAGTCCACAAATCGGTTGGAATCTAGAAGCTTATGTTGACGATCCGTCGTAAAGACCACCAACGCCAAGCGACCACGCTCTCGACTTACAAGAAACCTTTAACAACTTGAGAAGACATAACCTCAAGTTAAATCCTAAAAGTGTGTGTTCGAGTTTCACTTTGGAACCGCTTGGTTTCCTAGTTTCGCTAGAGGTATTGAAGCTAATCCGGCAAAAATTGCGCCATCGACGGATCGCCCTCCCCACCACGAAGAAGGAAGTCCAAAATTAATCGGGTCAGATGGCGGCGTTAAGTCGTTCATAGCAAGATTAGGGAAAAAGGATTACATTTCTTTAAACTTCTTCGAAACATGGGAGTTTCGAGTGGACTAAAGAGGCAAACGATGCCTTTGAGGAACTCAAAAGTACCTTACAAGTACCGGTTTTAGTTTCTCCGACACGGGAGAAACATTGCTAATTTACGTGGCGGCAACACCACGATGCTTAGCGGTGTCTTGGTTGTAGAAAGGATAATATCCAACGACCGGTCTATTACGTGGCGAAGTCTTACATGGACCAAAGGAAAGATACCCACATGTACAAAAGTTGCTCTATGGCCTCCTTATGTCTTCAAGGAAGCTAAGGCACTACTTTCGAGCCCACAAAGTGGTCGTACCTCTACCGGATATCCACTTGGTCAAGTCCTTGAAACAGGAATCATCGGATTTAATAGCCAAATGGGCGGTCGAGCTAGGGCGTTCGATCTCCATTTTATTTCACGAACAAACAATAAAGTCGAGCAATAGCGAATTCATTGCGAATGGACAAACCTCGAACCTACCCAAGGACCCGAGTACGAACACCACGACGAGTGGACAATGTATTTCGACGGTTCCTTGATGTTACAAGGATCGGGGTCGGAGTGGTCTTGATATCCCTCTTGGCGAACACATCAAGTCGCCATCCAAGAAATTTTCCCGCCACCAATAATGTGGCGAGAATATGAAGGTTTATTGGCGGGACTCGAGCGGCTCGTTAAGCTCGGGATTCGCAGACATTACTAGTGAAAGGCGATTCTCAACTAGTAGCGAATCAAGTGGGGAAAGAGTATCAATGCTCTAGTACCAAGATGTCATCTTATCTGGCGGAAGTACTGAAAACTTGAAAAGCACTTCTTCGGTTTTCGGATCCAACATATTCCTAGAAAGGAAAACTTTCTGGCGCACCGGTTAGCACGGATGGCCTCCACGAGGTCGACCGTCCCGCTTGAGTTTTTCTTGAGCAACTCAATTCACCCTCGGTAGTTGAGCCTTCCGAGAACATACATGATTCTTTGCAAGTTGAACAAACTAATCAAGGAACATGGATGCTCCACAGTCGTTGACGGTTGGCGCCATCACGATCAAGGTAGAGATCGGATGACATCGATCTACAATTATCTTGACATGACACAATTCCAGAAGATGATGTAGAGGCCGATCAGATAGCACGAAAAGCCAAATCATACACTCTAATCGAAAGTACCTTGTATAAACGAGGATCTCATGGAGTGTTGATGAGATGCATATCTCAAGCGGATGGCATTAGATTGCTAACCGAAATCCATGAAGGTGTCTCGTGGAGCACACCATTCCTCTGAGTAACCACAGTCGGTAAAGCCTTAAGCAAGGCTATTCTTGCCAAGCGCCTTCATGATGCAAAAGAGCTTGTGATGAAGTGTGTACAATGTCGGTTTCATAGCCGACAAGTACACCACCAAAGACAAGCCTTACAAACAATTCCTCTTTCTTGGCCTTTTTCAACTTTGGGATTTGGACATTCGGGACCTTTCCCAAGAGCACCGGGGCTTGAATTCCTTTTCGTCATGATTGACACGTTTACAAAATGGATTGAAGCCGAGCGACCGTTAAAATAACAACCGAGGCCGCTAAGAGATTTCTCTGAAAAATGTGATCACGCGATTTGGTGTACCCAATCGTATCATCACGCACAATGGTTCCCGCCTTCTCCGCCGATCAATTCCAGAATTTCGCGATGAACTTGGTGTCAAAGTTCATTTTGCTTCATTGCATATCCGCAGAGCAACGGAGCGCTTGAGCGGCTAATGGTATCCTTATGCGGGATCAAGCGCCGAGTATTCACCGATTAATCAAGCGGTCAGCGCTTGGTTAAAGAACTTCCCTACGTGTTATGGGCGTTCGAACCCGCGACCGATCGTGCGGCCGGTGAAACTCCATTCTTTTTGGTTTATGGTCTTTGAAGCTATGCTTCCTCCGAACTCAAAATTGGCTCTGCCGAATCGATCGCTTTGACGAAAATGATCGAGAATGAGCAGCGACTTCGGCAGCGTCGATTTCCTTGAAGAACAGCGAAACCAAGCCCTTATACGATCGCGGTCTACCAACAAGCCATGCGAAGGTACCATAGTCGTAAGGTGCGACCTCATGACCTTCTTTGTCAGGTGATCTCCGTTCTCGAAAAATTGAGCCAAACAAATCGCAATAAACTTTCTCCTAAATGGGAAGGTCCTTACACTGTGGTCGAAGTAACCCGACTGTGTTCCAGATCTGATCGCTATGTCGATGGGCAAATTTTGTCAAATTCTTGGAACATCGATCAATTATGTAAGTTCTATGTTTAATTTTCATTCTTTCATTTCTTTCAATTTCAATTTCATTAAATTCATTAATTAATTAAGAAGTGCAACTTTGCTTATATATATACACCTACATTCTCGTCGTTTATTATTGTTAGTGCAGTGGAGAAGACATTTTTCTCTCCGATATCCTTTTAAGGATCTCTCGATACTCTATGGTCCTAGTCGTGAGCATTTTTCTTCAAATGATTCCCACGCGACTACACTCTTTTCTCAAAGAAAATGAGTAATCGTGAGCGCCACACAACTAACTATCTCATGAATGATATGCTTACGATTACAAGATTATGCTTCATTATTTTAAGATTCGGTCTATTCTTGTCAGCTCTTGGTGGGACACGGAAAGCCTCCTAGTCGAAGTCTCTCCTTTTTCGCACGTGGTCACCTTGCTCGAAGGAGCTTCCTAGCGACGGTTCTTTTCTTCGATCCTCGCTACCCGATCGGATCTGAAATTTGAACACGTTTCAAGAAATGTGTCGTATGCCTTCGTGTCTTAGCATTAGTTCCACCAGTTATGGGACAATAGATATAAACAAAGTTCACTTATAATTTGTTGCATACATATTTGCATTTCTTCTTATGTCAAGTTTGACAAAGTCTTTTTCGACCATATATAGTGTTTTTGATGGGTATTTCCATTATGACAAACAAAGATCTATAACTAGTCGAAATCATACTGTTCCCGACCACATTTGATTTCCTAATCTTTAACGATCGATTTTGTCTTACATGTCCAAACATACCTTCAAAACTCACATACATGGTTATGACCTCTTTTATTCTCTTTCTTGGCTCACTTTGCTTGTACAAGAACGTTCTTCTACTATAAAGCGATGGGGCTAGGAAATATACGAGAATTTTAAAAAGTCAAACAGGATAAACAAAAGCTTTGTCAATGACATAAAAGGTAAGTTTTCATAGATATTCAAATATTTTTACACTTGCAGAACCTACTCTAAGAAATATTCCCACCTAACTCATCGCTTTGTCGGAGATTCGACCTCCATCTCCTCTACAACTATATCTCCGAGTGGCCCGAGTTCTTCCATGAACTTGGTCGCCTCCTCAGTGGGCGATTGAAGTCATCTTTAATAGCTTGGAGATCTATGGAGGGTCGGAAGCTTCGGTTTTGCCAAAGCAAAACTAACTCCACTTGCAACGCCTATTTTTAGGGCACAGGCATAATTCGTCCGAGTAGTTTTGAGCGTAACTTTAAGATCCCCTAGAAGTTGACCCAAATAGTTCATTTTCTATTGGATCTCCTAAGGAAGGCGCTTGATCCTCGATCCCATATCAAAGATCATCTTGTTCAAAGCATGAATCTTTTCATCAATATTTTGAGCAAGAGCCGCCCCTCATCCCGCTCAAATTTGAGTTTTTTTTACTCTCAAGATTTGCGCTTGCTCGCAAAAACAAATCGCTTAATGAACACAAGCATAAATGAAGGAAAAATCAAGCTTACGACATATTACCTTCATTTGTTTTGCTAAGTGTTTCATATTTGGTCGTTGCTTGACGATCAACCTGTCTTTAGTGAACTTGCTTCACAAATGATCGGTCCTTAGCTTTTATTTCTTCTTCAAGAAAAGTCGCCTTGGCTTTCTCGACCACAACCTCCTCTTTTATTTTCTCCAGATCTATCGAATACGATAAGGAGAATAATTGTAGAGGAGCAAAGTATTGAAGAAGAAACAAAAGTTCAAAAGGAAAAGTTCTTACTTTCCAACTCGAGTGCTTTTGCTCCAAGTCCTTAACTTCATTGGGTCATCCTCCGATCACAAAGAAAGTTCTCGACCAAATGCTACACAAATAGCGTTCTCTTTCTTAAGTTTCTTATAAACTTTTTAAAGAAGAGCTATGAAGTCGGGTCGAGAATACTTACGAATTGCTGGTCATTATAACCGCAAAAATCAAATCGAGGTGCATCTTGAGTGAGTATCCGATACTTTCGCCACGCCTCATCAAGCTCCTTATCCTCGATGAATCGGGGCGAAAAGGAACTTGTTAGGTTGGGAAGGGTTATCGGCGATGATCGGAACTGTTGAGACCTCTCGAGGCATCTACCTCCACGAAGGGTTTCAATCACCAAAGAATCCAACTCAACCGTTGCCCTTGTCACCGCTCGGGGCTTCTTCGACCACTATTCCTCGGAACTTTGTCCCGAGAAGTGCTCTGATCTCGAACTTCCACAGTGCGTGTCCTCGGGAAGAACACAGTGAAAATGACCGGAACACCAGAAGACCTATGCAAACCGAAGATGGGAAGTTCAAAGTATCAAATCATCAAGGAATTATTAGAGGTACATACTTATACGACCACTTTCATTTGTACATACCTTGTTAATCTCCGGGATTTGACTCAAACGCAGCAAGAGAAATCAGTGCGCTAGCCTTCCTTTTCTTCTCCTCCAATCTTGCCGGTTACGGACCAAAGAAGGTTTGTTGGAACCTCACATCCTCCAACAAGATGTTGGAAGCTATGTCCTCGACCGCCCATCAAGGACCGCATTCCCGACTATCCGGTGGGAGGGAGTGGTTTCATCAATCTCGGATCGATTGTTTCAAGAATAACAACCATAAGGTCGTGCACGACCACTCTGAGTCTCTGACCTCCGCAGCTACATTCTCGGGCCCTCGTGCTTATCCACCTAAATCAAAGAACAAATTTGATTGGGTGAAGAAACCCTTTATCTAAAAAATTCGTACATATATGATTCCAAATGTTCTATTACCTCGAGGATTCATCTCCTTCAAGTGCCTCGAGGCACGACTCGGTCGGAACTAAGGTGGGGCGTTGATCCTCACCAGATTGTATGATTCGCAATCCGGCCGATCGCAAAAGTAGAACACGATTGGAAATCTGGTGGAATATATGTATACACATGGTAAAAGGAATTTTTGATTAAATTACCTTAAGCCTTGCAGTCTCCCTTCAATAGGAGTTACTGGCTAAGATCTTGGGGCATTCACCTTTTCTCGAGTTCCCCGCACAGATCATCCCGACTCGATCTCTAATTTCCCGGGAAAGAGCTTTAATGTAGGAAGAATAGACAGATTTTAAGGTAATACATTAATCAAATCAAAATACCGATCGAATTTATCTCAAAGACTTACCACCTTCCGAGGTAGCTTCATCACGATCAAGGCACCAGAGCGGGAATGAGTCCTGAGCTTCAATGGGCTAATCGACGAAAGGTGAAATCCTTCACCACATGCCACAAGTCGGGCCCCGACTCGCAAGTCATAGATGGCATCCGCCCATCTTTTGACTATCCTGCCTTCTTCTGGTTTCCTTCCACTTGGAGTTTTCACTTGCTCTAGTTCCGTGGTAGAGGCCATCGTCTTCAGAATCGTCATGTAAAACCAAGACTTTTCCACGACGACCACGAAGATTTCACGTACATGAAGATGTACTCATCGGCCTTCCGTCATGAAGACGCAATGTGCATTCCCCAGAGCGCCTCGATTTCGCCGCAGATTTTCCCATCACCATGCGGTAGAAATAACTAAAGAGCTTCAAGTTCGGTTGTATTCCCAGTATGCCTCGCACAAATATGCGAAAATACTAATATTTGCGATCGAATTTAGGGCCAAATTCACTAATTCCACCCGTAAAGTTCAAGAACGCGGAGAAGGAATTTGTGTACCGTAATCTCACCACATTCGATGTAGGTAAGAAAACAGGATTTCGCCATCTTCACGGCTCGGAAAATGCTCTCCATCGCGGTCTCCAATTAATCGATTCCTATCTGGGAGCATTCCCATCTTCGCCAAAGCCTCAAGCTTTTTCTTGCCCAATTCAAGGCAACCACTTTGTAATCTGCTTTCGACATGGCGAAAATCCTCAAGAATGAGTAGCAAAAGTTGGAGACTTTGTGGTCGGAAGAACAGGAAAAGACTCTGGAGGATTTCTTGGCGAGAAGTTAAAGGGGATCGAAAGGGGATTTTGGAAGCATAGAAATTCTAAGAGCCCAGCGAGAGAAGAATTTATAAACTTCCGATACTTTCGAAGGATTCCCACAAAAGTCCAACTGACAAAAAGCTTCTTTTTGTTCAAACGGACAGAGGAACTCTTCGTTTCCCAAGGCAAGTTCTCAACTTTAAAGTGAACACAGACCACTTCGTATAGCACGACATTAAATGGGGTCTGCCCGATACGATTTCATCGGGAAAAGGTATATACACGACCAGTTCATTTAAAGTTCGGGGGCTAGCTGACGAGGATTAAAACCTCTATGTATTATTTTAAATGCATAATAAAAGACCATACGTTTTCATGGTCGTAACCCTAAGACTAACGACCTCCACAGTCGTTAGTATTCAGAGGTTACTTATGGGTACCACAGCCTGATGAGGCTTTGTGCCTAATCCCGACCAGATAACCACTCGTAAAATTCTTGAATCGGTATTTCTTATCGTATGATGAATGGAACACGTGTTATACGTTCCAAACCATGCGATGGTACAATTCTGAGACACTGACTATTAACCACCCTACGGTTAAGCTTTTCACAAGCAACCGCAAGGAAGTTAGCACATTGCTAACTTCTCTACCGCTCCAACCAACAGTAACGCTTCACCAGGGCGCCTTCTCCGAGAGTAATCGCCATCTCTTCGGAAGTTATTTAAAGGTGAAGCACAGAAGACGAAGAAGGCACAAGGCACAAGGCACAAGGCACAAGGGACAAGAAGGGAGACGATAGGCAACACACAAAACAAGGCCAAGGCAAAGATATGCATGAAGCCTAAGCGGTGGAATTAGAAGCTAGACAATCACCCTTAGACTCATATTCTAAGTCCGATTGCCTTGCTAAACATTCCTCCATTCAAGGTAATTCAGGTAGTACTTAGCCACATCTTGTAAATCCAGTTCATATCAATAAAGAGCGACCCCCATTCCATTCCAGGATATTCCACGTCATTTTCCTCGTTTATTTTCGTAAGATCGGCGATTCGATCGTCGACAGAGCCGAGATCATCATCAACTTTTATTCCAACACTCCCTCCCTTAACTATACTTTCCACCCAAGAACACCACTTGGTAGAGAAGCCTTTCATCCTTAAAGTTTGAATTAAAAAAGGCCATTTAATCTTGTTATAAGCTTTCTCAAAATCTATCTTAAAAACTATTCCATCCAAATTCTTTTTATGCAATTCATGAATGGTTTCGTGGAGGATAACAACTCCATCAAGAATAAATCTTCCCTGCATAAAAGCTGACTGGGAAGGTCTAACAACCTTTTGAGCTACACCCATAAGTTTATTAGTAACAACTTTAGTAAAAAATTTGAAACTAACATTTAAAAGACAAATAGGTATGTACTGTTGTATCTGCTTAGCATCCACTTTTTTGGGAAGCAAAGTAATGATCCCAAAATTCAAGCTAAAGAGAGGAAGCGAGCAATTATAAAAATCCTGGAACATAGCTAACAAGTCATATTTAATGATATCCCAAAACACCTGATAGAACTCGGCAGGGAAGCCATCAGGCCCAGGTGCTTTGTTATGGTCCATTTGAAAATAGCTTCCTTCACCTCTTTTTCAGTGAAAGATTCTGTAAGGAACTTATTTTCTACCTCCGAAACTTGAGGTATATCATTCACAATAGTATCAACCATAGATAAATGATTATTTTCGGAAGGTCCAAACAAAACTTTATAATAATTAGTGATATACGTTTTTTATTGTACATCACCCCAAATTATTCCTTCCTCTTGTTCAAGCTGAAAAATACGTTGACGTCTATGTTTCCCATTCGCAATCAAATGATAATATCTTGTATTTCTATCCCCCTCCAAAAGAAATTTTGCTTTGGACCTTTGATACCACTTAATTTCTTCTTCTCTCAGAAGATGGGCCAATCTCTCATTAGCAACCCTTTTAAGATTAAGATCATGATCAGACAACCTCACAACCTCAGCTTTTTTGTCAAGCTCATCAATTAATAAGTTAAGCTCAATTTTTTCCTTTTTATAAGTCCTACTGATATTTTTAGCCCAGCCCCGAAGGAAACTTCTGAGAGATCTAATCTTACACTGCCAAATCTGTAAGGCAGAATGACCACTAGTATTTTGTTTCCACACATCGGTCACCAACTCCTTAAACCCCTCCCTGCACAACCAGCCTAGTTCAAATTTAAATAACAGTTGCCTTCCTCTAAAAGAGGCCGCTCTCGTATTTAAAAGTAGAGGCGTGTGATCAGATAAAGATCTTTCAAGTGCATTAACTGTGACCAAAGAAAATTTAGACTCACAATCTATATTCATTAAGACTCTATCCAGCTTTTCAAAGGTTAGATTGTCTAAAGAATTGGCCCAAGTATATTGTCTACCTGATAAAGCTATCTCTCTTAAATCCAAATTATTAATCACAGCATTAAACAAGAAAGGCCACTTACAATTAAAATTGTCATTATTTTTTTTCATTAGAATGCCTGATGATATTAAAATCACCCCCAATTAGAATAGGAAGCGATTCTTTCCTACAGGCATGAACAAGCTCAGAAAGGAACTTTTCCTTGAATTGAGTTTGAGCTGCACCGTAAACAGCTACAAGAACCCATTGAAAATCATCCTCTCTGTTTTTTAGATGAAACTTAACATAAAAATCACCAGCATCAATAGAGCCAATATCGAAAACCTAAGGATCCACCCCTAAAAGGATTCCCCCCGACCGACCTTGTGGGGGAGAAATATGCCACAAAAAATTCCGCCCACCACAAAGATGATTAAGACTAGCCACTGAAAAGTATTTTTTACCAGTTTCTAGAATGGCCACAAAATCTAAATGTTGTTCCTTAACCAAATCACAAATATAACGATGCTTAGCCAAGTCTCCCAGACCTCTGCTATTCCAAAAAAGGCCTTTAATTTTAATTTAATGTCCCTACCATGGAAATTCTTCTTTTTCGACCTCTTTTTATACGTCACTAATGTGAAATTAGATTGGTTATCCTCCAAATTACCATCTAAATCATTGCAAAAGTGACTAAAGGTAGATAAATCATTGCAATCTAGATTTTCATCTTCTATATCATCGACTTCTACAATCTCTTTATTTTTTAATCTTTCTAGTTCAATAATCTTAAGATTGTTAATTGAACTACCAATCTCAGAACTATCAACTCCTAATGAAACACCAATGCTAGCAACTTTTTCAACAATGTGCTCATTGGAAAAAGACACAAATGAAATATTATTACCAGACTTACTTGGATTGCTTGAATCAATTTCGAGATTTCGCACTTTCACACGCCGTATAGCCTTTTGGATCAAGTCGTCATCACCAGACTGCTGCTTCTTAATGCGTTCACTTTGCTGAGGCTCCACCGAAATAACCCCAACAGTTGTAGGACTAGTAAATCCCTTCTTGCTATGCTGTCCACCACCTGATTCCAGCGAAGAGAGGTAGTTTGCGTTAGTAACTCACGATCAGTTTCATCTCGAGCACAACTACACCTGCTACCTAAAGCTATATTGTCGTTACTGTGCAATTCGCCAAACCTTTGAACACTAATTCAACCTCTTGATCAAGCCATATGTAACAGCCCAAATTTGAACTTTTTAAAATTTGCATGAATTTCTTGGATTTCAAAAACTTTTGTTGCATTTCCAGAATTTCCAAAAACTTTGGCTTTCAACTTAAAAAGGTAAAACAAATCCCTCGCATCAAATTTGGATTTGTAAAAAAAAATCTACAAGTTAATTGTGTACTAAACCTCCACAACATTTGAACTCAAATCCAAATCAATCTTGAAATCTCAAACCAAAAATCAAATCTTTTTTCTTCCCCTCTCTCTTCCCTGGGGCCGCTTCCCACTCTTCTCTCGCAGCCCAGCCCAGCCGCCATCGCCCTCCCCCTTCTTTCCCACGACAGCCCACCTGGCCCGCGAGCGAGCCGAAGCCTAGCGCCAATACCAGCCCATCTCTCCTTCCCTCTCTCTTTCGGCCCAACCAAGGCCTAACTCTTTTCCCCCACCTGCCAACCCTGCCCATGTTCATCTTCTCCCTCTAGCCATCTCCCTTTCCCACACATGCCCTCTCTCTCTCTCTCTCTCTCTGTGTAGGAGACATCACGCCTTGCAGCCTCGAGCGTTGCCACCTCTCTCTGAGTGCCACGAGGCAGTCCGCGAGAACGTGTGTGTACCTGCCGTAGTCTCACGAGAAAACGTCAGCTCTATGTTGCCTTTTAAGCTGAGCTGAGCGCGTCATCTTCTCCACCTCATCCTCCTCTTCATTTCCCCTCTTGTTCCCCACCTTCTATTCCACCTGGTCGTTCGGAATGCCACTGCACCGCATCATCCTCTCCAACATCGCCCACCGGCTACACCAACCGATTCCTCCTTGTCTGGTGCATCTCGACCCAAACCTCCTTGAGCATCTCCTTGTCCTCATCATTCTATCTCTATATATCACTACGGAGAGGCCGGAATGCCTCGACATCCGCGCTGCAGATCTAGGGCGCTCCCACAACCATCGCTGACCGTTCCTGCTCGCTTGGGTGAGCTTCACCGTTGGTCCTTGGCTTCATCATTGCCACATTGTTTCCCTCTCTCTGATACTCCTTCTCTTTCTACTTGTTGTACTACGGGGAGGCCAGACAACCGTCTGTCCCCCAAAGATCGCATCTTGGCGCCAAGATTGACCTCGTTGCCACAGTCGATCTCCCCTCCTCTCTGTTCCCCGATAAGACATCACATTTCCACGAGTCCCTTTTAATACCAAACTTGGTAGGCTACTCAATCGAACACCTAGCCTGCCGTAGCCCCCAACACACTGTAACCCTTGTCGCGCCACCATAGGTCGCCTTGGAAAGTGTGACACGCTGCACCATCTACAACACTGCCGCATAAGGATAGAGTCGCCTGGTGTTGTAGATGCTTAAGTCACGCCTGATTTTGAGGATTAGACACCGATTCATAGAAGTCGCCCCGTGCAGTAGCTCTACCGTCGTAGCGTCGCCGCCTTTGTGGTCGGCTGGTCGCCATGGTCCCCATGTCCATTTTGCTAGTCAGCGGATGCCATCATGGTTCCCGTTGCTAGCGCTGAGCTACACCCGGGACCGGCCATTACTTCCCTCCCCATTCTTCTGTTTAGACGGAAGGAAGAAGAAGCACCGTAGCGCTGACGTGTGGACCCCACTTGAAGATTAAGGTTAAATATTAAGATTAACTTCGGTTAATTTGTGTTAATGTCACTATGATATGTGGGCAGGACGTGATTAAATAATATAATTAAATCGTAGTTTAAGTGTATGTGTGTATGACATGCGGCCCCACCACTTAAACATGTTGCATAGACTTAGTCTAGGGACCCAAAGCCACTTACGTGTGGGCCCCTGGCCCTATGCCCCAAGGGAACTTAATTAATAAAGACCCTTCATTACAACAAAGCATGGTTCTCAAGGCATCCATTGGCGTGAAAAATGTTAAATTGTTCCAATGGTTAGGTCGACTTGTTCCGAAGCGAATAGATTGAATTGCTTTGAGCAAGGTTGCCAGAATCGCGATCCTGAATCAAATAAGAGGTTTTTCAGCAGGATTGTGAATCGTAGGATCAATGTATAATCTAATATATCCTATCAGATAAGAGGTTATTTGAAATCTAACTCGTATTTTAACTATACTTACCAAAATGTAGTGCAAAGGAAATATTATTTGTTATTTATGCAAATTATAATGGACATGAAGAAATAAATAGTAAAAAATTACAATGAATGGACATATGCAAATAATTATTTATATAAATCACTAGAATCGGGTAGGATCGTTTGAAATTTTTTATCACGGTTGTACAATTTTTTTTAGAATCATAATAATATTAAGATTATACCAAATTAAGACTCTACTATAGGATCGGATGGGTCCAATCAATCTAGGTCATAGAAACGTAGGATCGTATAACTAAAATCGAGATTCTGACAACCTTGGTTTTGAGCATTGACTAAAATTGTTTTGAGGTTTGCAAGCATTCGAATTGTTCCGAGGGTATGATCAAATTGTGCCAAGCATTGAATGGAATTGTTCCAAGGGTTGCGAGCGTTAAACTGAATTGTTTAGAGAGTTAGATTAAATTGTTGCGAACAAATATAATGGGTTGGTGCAAAATTAATTGGTAATTTTGCTTGCTTTAGAAATTCTCATTAATCTAGTAGCCGGACCACGTAGCGCTCAGGAACTCTTCGGAAAAATTCGTCAGCAACATCTAGGCTACAACGAGGCAAAGGAAAATGTATATATTTTGTCCAACCTTTTTTTAGACGAATACATTTCGTCCAACATGGTAACCGAAAAGAGGCAACGTATAGAAGACGCCTCATCACAGACGGTTCGAAGAAACTATCTGTGATGAAACTATCACAGACGGTTCTTTTGGAATTGTCTGTGATAAGTAACCATCACAGACGGTTTTTAAATAGAACTGTCTGTGATACGTCACAGACGGTTCTTAACAAGAACAGTTTGTGATAATCTTAGTCATCACAGACGGTTATTGTTAAGAACTGTCTGTGATGTCTCCGTATATCATAGACAGTTTATATTAAAAACCGTATGTGCTCTCTGATTTTACCATGGCTTCAAATTTTTCTTACTCTGTGATTTTACCCCGGCAGCGGATTGTGTGCCGCGGCAGAGGATTGTGTGCCGCGGCAGAGGATTGTGTGCCACGGCAGAGGATTGGCTGCCGCGGTAGAGGATTGTGTGCCACGACAGAGGATTGGCTGTCACGGCAGAGGATTGTGTGCCATGGTAAAATCAGATAGTAAGAAAAATTTCAAGCCATGGTAAAATCCAAATCACAGACGGTTTTTAATACAAACTGTCTGTGATGAGATACTTATCACAGACGGTTCATATCAAAAACCGTCTGTGATGAGATACTTATCATAGACGGTTCGTGATATGAACCGTCTGTGATATGTCGTCACAGACGGTTTTTGTATGAAACTGTCTGTGATTCGCAGCGCGGGAGTTCGATAAATTTTGAACGCTTACGCGGGATGCAAAATATTTGGCGCTATCCTTATATATTATAGCCGAGTACATGGTCATCCAAGGTGAACTCGGCGCCGTCATCCGCAAGACAAGAAGGTATCGCCCATCCTCCATCTCTTCTCCACCGATCCTCAATCTCTAGCATTGAACAGTGAGATTTGTCAGCTTGGATATGCATGAATGACCCTCTTGATTTTTGAATTGCGGGGATCGGGAGGTGTGACCGTGAAGACCAGCCAGCAGCGATGGTGATCAAGATCTCGACGAGCCGATGACCCCCGGCGAAGGCAACATGGTGGTCGAGAGGCTCGGTGACTACCTCGTAGAGCAGCGGGGCTCAGATCATCATCATCACCACTTGTTCAAAGACAGAACCAACCAACGAGCCAACACATACTAGATCTCTATGCATTTTTAGCCACCGCGCATAGGGTATATTGTGGTTTAATTTCCACCTCCTCTTCTTCTTTCCCTACCCTAGCGCGTCGCCAATTACCTCTTGAGCTGCGATTTTTTCCCCTTGTTTCTTTATGTTGTTAGTGCTCCCTTCTGATGTATGGGAGTGATGTATTTTCCATGTATTTTCAAGAGTCTCTAAAGATGGAAAGCTCAGATATACATTTAGTATCTTGTTCAGTTCTATATTAGGAATTGTGATGGTACCAACTATGAAACATTCAAAATCTTTTTTTTTTGCAATAGAAAAAACTATCACAGACGGTTTTTGTTCATAACCGTCTGTGATAGCTTTTTTCACATACGGTTTGAAAACCGTCTGTGATGACAGACGTCATCACAGACACATAAATACAGACAGTTCAAAAAACCGTCTGTGATGACGGTTTAGAACCGTTTGTGATAACCCTTTGTGTAGTAGTGAACCTGCACCCCAGATCATGCCTCAATAGTGTACCTGAGGTGGGTGGTAGTGGAGATCGTTGTAAGTGAACTCCCTGGAACTTATTTTCATACATTTCAAAACATCAGTAATTCTAGAACGAATATCTTAAAATAGTTAGAATAATTAGGTCAGTAACATCACTAAAAAGATCAAGAACATCAGCAAATCCTTAAATTTTAGTTCTCGGATCTAAAATAAATGCAAATGCATATAGGAAAGGGATTTCTTCCCAATATTTAAGGTATTTAGTTTTCATAGTAATAATAGCCTCTTGTAAACGTGATGACCCCCCGAGTTAGATTCATAAGACCTAGATCCTCCCGGTCTTACGAAACTAACTCTAGGCCTCAAAGAACTGAAATCAAATTTAATTCGATTTAAGTAAGAGGACCCGGCTGAGCTAGAGCTACAGATACCATGCATACCACTCCTCTGCGCGTGCTACATGGTGATCGTTTCCCCAACATCCCAAGTCCACACTTAAATGAATCAAAAAGGATTTCAATACCGCGGATATGTGTCCCATGTTAGCTCCCAAGATCAGCGACTAACACACACATATCCTTATTAACATCTAGGTACTAGATGAGCCCAGGTAAAGTTTTCTGGGTTGCAATTCTTCTCATCTGGATGGTATCAAGGTCATCCACATCTGAGTCTGCTAGAGCATGCCTCAGTGGAGAACGATTATTTCTATGATTTTGGCCACGCTCATGAAGGTGGTGATCATGTTCATCACCGGAGGAGTCCTCGCCATCACTACGAGAGCTCGAAGCGAATGTGCGATGGGAAGCATCCCCAACCCCGCCTCTTGGAGAGAGACTAGGATCTGAGGGGGGGGGACAAATACCTCCTGGATGCTATTATTTTCACTTGTGCCTGAGTCCTCCTGACTCGAGGAGTAGTCGAAAGCGTCTCGCGACTTGGAGCAATCCCCTCTAGGAAGGGGAATTATGGGTTATTACCGTCTCCAGTCGAAGGTGAACCCTGCGAGTATGTGGTCGAACCTGTAGGAGAAACGGGCTCGACACCGCACCTTGTGGGCATAACCGAAGGGTGATTGTTATCAGGTATTGGTCCAGTCCCGGAATGATGGTTTTCAGGACTTATTGTGCTAGATCGGATGACATCAGACGCGGTTGAACATTTGGAGGGGGAGCCCTCGTCATGTTTTGTACCCACCTTAGTGCAATCCTGACCCTAGTCGGATGGATCCTTGCCTCTTGAGGAATCTGGCTCCTCGTTTGGGCGTAATGTTGTGGGGGAGAAAAATCCCTCATCAACCTTGTCTGTGGCTCAGTTTCCTGGGTCTGGTGAAGGATCCCTGAAAATGGCATTGCCATCGGACGAAATGATGCTTTGCTCGTACTCGTAGCAGGCATTCATGTCAAGTTCTGCGTAGTCTGCCAAATCGAACCGGTTCTCCTTATTCTACTCTCCTGCCATGAAAGCATCATAGTAGAAAAAAATGAAGAAAACTTATCGAAAATAAAGAACTGGAAGATCCCCACGGACGACGCCAACTGTCGATGATCTAGTGTCGATCTTACGAATAAATGTTTGGGGTTTTCGTTGACTTAGATCTACACAGAAAGAGACATGGGGATTTAGACAGGTTCAGGCCTTCTCAAAGGAGAATAATAACCCTACTCCTGTGTTGCTTTATTGACTATGCTTTTACAACTGGAAAGAAATTACTGTAACTAATCACTTCTGTGTATCATCTCCAATCGTCTTCCGGTTGATCTGCCCTGATGTCCACTAACGTTAGCCCTTATATACCGCGTGATAGGGTGGCAGTTACTCCACGCCAAGAGATGCATCAACGCTTGATGAAATGCGCACGTTGATGATAGTTATTGTCAGAGAGGCTACACCACACGTCGAATTGCAGTTGCGTCAAGGACAGAGGCGTAATATGTGCAATTATCCCCAAGAATAACATCATATACTAACTGCTCTGTGTATTGAACATTGCGTATAAGAGTCCCTAGTCGATTGAGCCCACATGTATGCAGGTTTTATCGACTATAAGGTGATCATAGTTAGGCTTACGACCAAGAGGTGGTTGTAGATCATGACTTTGTCATAGAAAGACTTACGAGCATAGGGTGGTCATAAAAAGGCTTACGACCACTCAGTTAAACTCTTCCCTTATGAATAGTAAGAAGTATACTTATAAACAATATAAAGATATTGATATCTATAATGACAATTACAAATAGATAATTATTGAAGGATTATTATATCCTAGTCAAACCTAAACTCAATGACATAGGCGGAACGAAACAAGTTTTGATAGTATTTGCAAACTCTAATCCACGCAAAATCTTGCTTTGGAGTCAGCTTTAACATTTTCATTTAATCTATGCATGTCCTTTTCCGAGGGTGCAATCATCGGTGTCTTCCCGTGACGCAATACATGCCATCACATAATCTGACGTAGGCACTGTACCATTTTCCCCACAAAGGTGCGTAGGAGTTTTTGAAGAAACAAACGCAAGATTTTTCTCAGAATCAGATTAACCTCACAGGTCATATCAATGATTTTATATAGCTGGTAACTGACTGGCCTGCAAAATCAAGATTACGATTTGCTAACCTACAAAGAACACCGTGTAGCTCTTCAGCGTGCACGTAACAAATATGCTCAGTTGCTCACTAGCTAGCTGGCTTTTTCTTAGTGGATAATCATACGCTTCCTACACACCACTCTTGGAGTGGGATCCGCGGCTGCACCGTAAAGAATTACGGGCTAAATAGTAATTTCAGTACTTGCAAACAGTACTTGCAGTAGACTGTAGACATCTTGTAGAAAGCAATGACATATCTACGGTGGCGAGATGTCTGCAGATGATTTACTTGCTTCCTTCTGCATCAGAAGACTCGATCTATACCGCTTATTTTGGATCGAGCGGTGAAGAAAGATCTCATATATATATATATATATATATATATATATATATATATATATATATATATATATATATATATATATATATATATATATGACTAGCGAGATGTCTGCATGATGATTTCTTTGCTTCCTTAGTGTCATTGAAGACTTGATCTATACCGTTTATTTTGGATCGAGCGGTGAAGAAAGATCTCATATATATATATATATATATATATATATATATATATATATATATATATATATATATATATATATATATATATATATATATATATATATATATATATAT
The DNA here is from genome assembly GCA_036346405.1 of Phyllostachys edulis. Lineage (NCBI taxonomy): Eukaryota > Viridiplantae > Streptophyta > Magnoliopsida > Poales > Poaceae > Phyllostachys > Phyllostachys edulis. The sequence goes on along the minus strand of CM070555.1, from coordinate 38,413,775 downwards.
ATATATATGTGCTCCATTAGCATTATACAGAGGATCCGCTTCCCGGCACTCTTATATTTTGACTTTTTCTCTCTCGTGCCAATCAGGCAATGACTGGGACAAATGTGACACCTACTACTCTCTCTCTCGTTTGGAAGCTTCATCTATCGTTTTCCATAAGAGAGGAGGTTAGAGAACCAGCACTCAAGAAATCCTCCCTCCAGTGCCAATCTGCTACTGCAAAATCTGCATTGCCTCCAGCGATTGACTTGGCTTGTGCACCGTTTTTTTTTTCCCTTCTGATTATTGTATCGTCATCGGTGGAGTGCATATATCTTGGCTGGCCTCCTCCGCTATCGAGGCTGCCTACCTCACCTCGCCCCTCGTCGTCTTCCTCGGCCTCGTCGTGGAGCGGAGGCGTGGCGTGCGTTCTTGGACAGGACAGGGTAAGGCCATGTGGATTGCTGATTTGGGGGATTTGATTTTGTGCTGTTTGGTGAGAGAATTCTGTTCTTATTCTTGTTCTTGTTCCGCTCTCGCACCAATAAGTCTATCCCATATCTCTCCCTCTCTCTGTCTCGTCCCTTTCTTGTTTCTTGGCGAGGTTATGCGATAAAGCCGAGTTCTTGGTGGGTTTAGGAGGTATCTGGATCTAATCCGGTGAGGTTATCCATTGCTTGTTCCTAAGTATTTGATATTTTTGGTAGGTCGCAATCTAATTTCGTTGAGTGCCCTTCGATATGTTCGATGCTTATATAGGGGTTGGCTTGTTTGAATTCTTATTCTTGCATATTGCTCCTGAGGTGGAAATGTGGGGGTAGGATCATGTGGCTGTTCTATGGTAGGAAATTTGCCTATTATGGACTATGAATCACCCCACGCCGAATTAGGAATTCGTCTAAAAGAAGTTTGCATGTAGTAAATGGATCAATTTCTACAAGAACTTGAAAGATTTCACGATATATGCGAGAAAAGCATCTGCTTTGGTTCCAGTTGGTGTACAATAGTACTGATCTTTTTCTACCCTTTACCAGGAAGTTCAGCTGAGTGTTAAAGGAGTTATCCATAGACCATAGACATACGTGGAGGAATGGGGCAAAAGGACTCCAAGCCTTCATATAATTATCCTTATGATTATGGGAATACATCGTCGGGATATAACTCGAGATATTCTGGGAATACATCGGCCAGCTACAGCGCAAGGTACGCCTCTCCTGCAGATAACAATGTGCAGCCAGAAGCACACGTCAGGCTGCAAAGGAAGTATTCGAGGATTGGCGACGACTACCGCTCTCTGAGTCAGGTATGTCTCGATGGCATGATCTTGTCTTTGCCTGACTCTCTTATCTGCATTGCTAACCTTTGATGTGTGGTTTTCAACTCGTGTTCAGTGATCTTAGGTAAATTTTGGATAGGATTATTTTTATCCATAAGGATTTCAACAGGAGTCGTATTATTAATATTCTCTCTTCTGGAAACCAGTATAAATTTCATCAGCAAAGAAAGCTAGCTCCTGCTAGATATAATTACAGCTTCAAGCCTGTAACCATTTCTAGTCACCTGAAGTAATCATGTTCCTTTGAATTGGACTAATTTTGGGAACATAAAAGCTTGTACTGTGTAGATTGTATCATCGACGGTAAAGGTACTTCTCATGGGTCCTCTTCTTTTACAGTGTGACTTACAAGTGGGTAGTCACTAATGCATTGAATGGTCAGTGGTCCTCAAACCTAGTTGAAATATGAGAAGAAGTACCCCTTAATTCATAGTTCATACAGATTTTGGTTTGCTCCTAACCCATCATATTCTCAGCATTGATTTGAATGGCATGTTGGTTTTAATGATATGATATTTTCTAAGTGTATTTCGTTTAACTTTGGCATCAATCTTAGGCTGTTTTTGTATGGTGGTGTTCCTAGTCCAAGGTTTGGTGGTGATAAAAGAATTTTTCCTGCAGTTGGATTATATTTCTCCAAAGAAACTGCCATCTTCTATAAGATGTAACTGCTATTTACTTTCCAGTGCATTTTCAGTAAAGAGCTTGATATCTGCAATCAGGCTTGTGAGCTAATTAAGCTGAAGATATAACAACCAAACATCTAAATATGCAGTCCCATTAATTACATTTTCTGCTACTTCACTTACAGAAGATAAACAATTATAATATTCAGGTGGTGCTGTAGTGTCATGTCATCGACAGGATTGAGTTTTTACCATTGAAACGAGATATATGCTTGTAATTGTATTCAATTTATGTATTTTCCTCTGTTCCTACAGCCCCAGAGGACATTTACAAGAGTTTTGCACGATCTCTCCCCTTCCAATGTTGTGAACTTTAGATTGAAAGTACACCTTCTGTACTGTTGCAGGTGACTGAAGCTTTGGCACAAGCTGGTCTTGAATCTTCAAATCTTATTGTAGGCGTTGATTTTACAAAAAGCAACGAATGGACAGGTTAGCAGCTGATTTTTCCACCTTTTGACTTTGGGTGCATATTTGTGTTTTTTTATATTTGCTTTGTGGTGCTCTGGCGCCTATTACTGTAGCCACTAGACTGGATTTGCCTGCCGTTAGGGCAAGCCTCCCTTTCAAATTTAGTTGCCCATATTGCATAGCTTGTGGTTTATTGTTATTGAAGAAAGCCATTCGATTGTGATGTCAATGGCTTCTCAATTGAATTTGCTGCAAATCCCCTAGAAGAAGCTTTCTTGTTTATCTAATGTTCATGTGGCCCTCTAGTTATCTTTGACATAAGCAGATGTCCTGATTCTATGAAAACTGGAATATGCAAACCTTTTGTCAAGCAAAGGAATTTCTCTAAAGAAAAGGAGAAGCTAGCAATGAGGACATTTTCATTGTAGAAAGGATGTGTTCCATGTTGCTTTTATATCTGATAATCATGCTATGTCAGATCATAATACTTTTCAATTAACTTGCTAAAGCTTTTCTATGTTAGGTAAAATTTCCTTTAATCGCCGTTGTCTGCATGATATTGGAAGCACTCCAAACCCATATGAGCAAGCCATATCTATTATTGGAAGGACACTTTCGACTTTTGATGAAGATAATTTGATTCCCTGCTTTGGATTTGGTGATGGTAAGTTTGTCGTTCTATTTTTTTTTTTTACATTGATCACTTAGTGGGTTTCTAATAACTTGTGTAGAGATGACAGTGTTGATCTAATGCTTCCCTTTTCTGCTGGCAGCATCAACTCATGACCAGGAGGTATTCAGCTTTTATCCAGAGAACCGCCCATGCAATGGATTTGAAGAGGCATTAGTAAGATACAGAGAAATCGTTCCAACTCTTCGATTAGCTGGTATGTTTAAGTAATCACTTAATGAGTTAATGTAGATAGGTTATTCTTCCTTTCTTTTCATAAAAGGGTGAAAAGCAGAATTGCTACAAAAATTAGCTAACGGTAAGATCCCCACAAAAAAGAAAGAATGGAAGAAAGAAAATGTGTACTGAAATAACATGGGTTTAAACTTGAAACAGGACCAACATCTTTCGCTCCAATAATTGAGACAGCAATTGGGATTGTGGACAGCACTGGTGGTCAGTATCATGTTCTTCTGATAATTGCTGATGGACAGGTACGTCACTGTTTTATCAAGTTCTGCCTTTTTTAGTCGCCTGTTCTTTTCTAATCATTAAATGGTGGTCAGAAAAACTCTTGTCTAGTCTTGTTTGTATATCCTATTTTCACCATGGCAAAAATTTCTGCTGATAGGTTACCCGAAGTGTTGATACACAGTCTGGGCAGTTAAGTCCACAGGAGCGCGATACAATTGATGCTATAGTAAAAGCTAGGTACTTGGTTTAGGCTTTGAAAACAACACCTTTACGTTTTGCCAAGTCAAATTTCCTAAATAAAGTAAACGCAATAACATCTCCTTTTAAAAATTTCCAGCCAGTTTCCCTTGTCTATTGTTCTTGTTGGGGTTGGTGATGGACCATGGGACATGATGCATCAGTTTGACGACAATATACCCGCTCGCTCATTTGACAATTTCCAGGTGATTGGCCTACAGCTTATATCTAATCTTTAATTGGTTTTTCTGGTTCACAATAACAGAGACATGGAAGAATACTTGATTTCATGCAGTTTGTGAATTTCACGGACATTATGTCAAAGAACATAACAGCTGATAGAAAGGAGGCGGAATTTGCATTGTCAGCATTGATGGAAATCCCTACACAGTACAAAGCAACACTTGATCTCCAACTCTTAGGGTAGGTTTTTCAACACCAGACTAAGTCAGTTAGAACTATAGTTTGAGCTTTCGGCAATAATATGCCATTTGACCAATTTCTTCGATTTTTCTTCTGTTTCAGCCGTCGCCAAAGAATACCTCCAAGAGTCCCTCTGCCACCACCAACAAGGACTGCTTATTCACGGTCTACTAGCTTTGACCAACAATCTAGTGTTTATTCACGATCTAGTAGCTTTGACCAACACACAAGTGGCTTTCAGCAACGGTCTGACAGTTCCAAACAGCGACAGCCTGCAGCTACAAGGAGACCTGACACTTATGCATCAGAAAGTTCACAGCCTGCAGCTACAAGGAAACCTGACACTTATGCATCAGAAAGTTCTTTGGAAGGCAGATTTGTACGTATCATTTTCATATTTACACCGTATTCCCACCATTTCATACCCAAATGTGCATAAATAACTACAGCAACACTGCAACTTTGATTCTCTACGCCACCCAGAAAAAAACTGATGGGGGTCCTTTTTTTACCAGTACTTTTGCATGTTAGGACTTAGGAGGCTAATTTTCTTGGGGCACTTGGGAACCTAATCGATACAGGGGAAACTGCTTACGTTGCTTCAAAATTTCCTTTTCAGATCACACTGCCTGGTCATATTTGGCTTATGCTCAATTCACTTATGCCCTCTCAGAAAAAAAATTACTGTGCCCTCAAATGCTCCATTTGATCTGCCAACATAATATGCTTTAGCTTGCACTTTGGCACATACACTTGCATCTTGTGGCCATACATATTACCTGCAAATCGTGGAATAGAGTTCCTAGTGTTATGTTTCTGTATACTTGCTGGACTACGAACTAAGCGTAGCAATTTTGCGTTTGCAGTTATGCGTCATTTGTATGGATAAATCAAAGGATCTTGCATTTGGATGTGGACATCAGGTGCAGAAAGTTTTCCCTTATTATACTATGAATGTTTTCACAATTCTTGTTCTGTATGCTAACATAGATGCTTTGAAGACTTGCTATGACTGCGGGGAAAATTTGGTGCGCTGCCCTATGTGCCAGCAGCACATAACCACAAGGATCAGGCTGTACTGATAAAAACCGATGTCCTGAAACTTTTGAAGCCTGTAGAATCGCCAATGTTGGAAGAAACTCTTGTTGAAAATGTTCGGAACCAGCCTAAATTATATTCTTCTTCATCTTGTAATTGGTGCCTTAGTCTTCTTACAGCAGTGAGAGATATTCAGGTAGATAGTGCTGCAGTAACTGTCCCTGTAAGGTAAGGCACACACTGTAGTTTAACTGCAGTAGTTAGTGTTAAACAAAGTGCGCTGAAAATAATGTACATATTGGATCTGTATTTTACATTTCCTTTCTTTCCCTTGGTACATAAGATGAAGAACACACTTGCAGTATATCAAGCAAAATCTGTTATCATTGTTGAGCTGACCTCTTAAATATTCATTTTGTATGCTCATTTTCCATGAAACAAGCTTGAATAAAAAAAAGGTTACATTCAGATACCACTTAATCAGTAGTACTAATATTAGTGTGCATTGCGAGTTGCAAACAGATCAACATTTCTGACACAGTTTTGGTCAAGTAGGAGCTAGGAGGAAGGAAGAGAGAAATACGTACAACACACAAATGGAAGCACGTATATCGGCACAAATCTCGACGCAATCCGCGCTGCGATGTGCAAGCACCACACGGATTGGACCGGCACCCTACTACTGCTACCATAAGGCGCATGCACTATTCAGACATGGCGCACACACACCACGAGTGAGACGGTGTGGCTAGTACTTGTAGCCCTTGACGTGCAAGCTCTCGGAGGCGGCGGCGTCCCCGGAGCCGGCGCCGGTGTACTTGCCGAGCGTGGCCTCGGAGTTGGCCTTGCATCGGACGAGGAGGGCGGCCTGCGCGGCGGCGACGTTCTCCTTCTTGCCGGCCCACTTCTTGATGGTGCTCTGCTGCAGCGCCCGGCCGAAGGAGAAGGAGAGCGTCCACGGCTTGAGCACCCCCAGCTTGTTCATCGCGTTCAGGTTCTGCGACGCCTCCTCCTCGCTCTGCCCGCCGGAGAGGAACACCACCCCCGGGACCGCCGGCGGCACCGTGCGCCGCAGCGCCGCCACCGTGTACTCCGCTATCACCTCCGCGCCAACCTGCGCACGCAGTTACCCATGCATCGATCAGGCATGCAGATTGCAAAGAGGTGGTGATGAATGTAGTACGAGGTAAATTAAGATGCACGAGAGATTGCGAGATGGACGTGCCTTGGGGCTGTCGGAGCCTGGGGTGACCATGTTGGGCTTGAGGAGGGTGCCCTCGAGGAGGACCTTGTGGTCGTTGAGGGACTTGTAGACGGCGGCGAGGACACGCTCGGTGGCGGCGGCGCAGGCCTTGATGTCGTGGGCGCCGTCGGTGAGGATCTCGGGCTCGACGATGGGGACGAGGCCGTTCTCCTGGCAGATGAACGCGTACCGTGCGAGCCCCTCGGCGTTCTGCTTCACGGCGAGCTCGGAGGGCTCGCCGGCGGGGCCGATCTTGAGCACGGCGCGCCACTTGGCAAAGCGGGCGCCGGCCTCGTAGTACTTGGCGCAGCGCGCGCCCAGGGAGTCGAGGCCCTGGGTGGTGGTCTCGCCGTTGGTGCCGGCAATCTCGACGGTGCCCTTGTCGACCTTGATACCCGGCACGACGTTGCCGGCCCTGAGGACGTCCACGAACGGCGTGCCGCCGGTCGTCTTCTGGTAGAGCGTCTCCTCGAAGAGGATGACGCCGGAGAGGCACTCCAGGGAGCCCGGCGCCGTGAAGAGGAGCTCACGGAGCGCCTGGCGGTTGGACTCCACGTTCTCGACGTTGATGCTGGCGAGGCGCTTGCCGATGGTGCCCGTGGACTCGTCGGCGGCGAGGATGCCCTTGCCCGGCGTCGCGATGTACTTGGCGGTCTTGATCAGCTCATCTGCGCGCTCATAATACCACGTACGTGCATGGCGTGAGCACAAGAATGGAGAGTGGTTTACTCTACTGTGCCTTATGTGCACCACTGACTTAAAAGGCTGGTGTTTTCTAGTTAATTACTCGTCTGGTACTATATCAATGCGCCGTATATTCACAAGTAGGTGGGTGACAGGACGAATACTTGTTAGAGCGTTTAAAAAATAATTAAGGCCTGCTTTGATAAATTTGTTCCTCGAGGACAGCGGCGGAGCCAGGATTTTCACAATAAAGATGCGAACTTAAGTTACACATAGTTCTACTAACTCGTGACTAACGACCTACTAACTGTTCTACTTCTACATAATACATGATCAATACGATTCTATATATACTAACATATATACAATCTAACACTTACACATAATCACAAATGTAACTGATTGTTCCCAAATTTATTACATACACACACACACTATATAACAGGTATTTTTCCAAAAAAAACATTGGGGGTACAGCTATACCCCCATACTTCTATACTAGCTCTGCCACTGCTTAAGGAGGTTGTCCTCTCTTATAAAAAGAATAATTTGTACCGAGAAAAAAAAACATTAGCCTTTTCAATATAAGAAGGGCCTACACCTTACACTTCTCCAATGAGGCATTTCAACAGTCTTCATTTGATTGAAAAGGGTTTAACAGCGTTGCTATACCAGATGGATAGATAAACTGCTTAACGAAGTCTAGAGTATAGTAAGTTGCATAGCCAGAGTGTTAGACATATACATTCTCCAACATCTAAGCATAATATCATTTTGTTGGAACACTAGTCCTGGAATCACATAAAACAGGTAGGTAGGTAGATTCACACGAGTAAAACAAACAACTAAACTGTCAACATCTTGCATGGGCACGCAAAAAGCAGAGTTAGACAGAGCAAGAACCTGCGAATTTTCCCACAAAGGCAGACATGGCGACTCTGTCAAGAGCTTTCTGAACCGGATCAAGGGAGCAACGGCAATAATCCAAACGCTCGGCTGCAGAGCTCAGCCTTTTCAGACGGCTTCTTTTTATAAGCCCCGCAGGGTGAGGATATACCAAACACCCAAACCGTATCTGTTGCCAAGGCCCTTCGAACCCCATCACCCGTTTGGGGATAGGGGAACTGCGCCGCGCCACCCAAATTCTCGTCCAATTCCCAGCAAAACGAAATAATAATACTACAATTTTGACAACCCAAACAATGAAACAAACACAGAGAGAGAGGGAGAGAGAGAGAGATCCAAAAACTGGACAAGTGGTGGTGAACTGGTGATGTGGACTTTATCCATGCAAGGTGAACGTAGGGATGGAATCAACCTGGGCTCTGAAAGCAAGGTATGAGATGGTGAAGCATACATGTATTCCCTACTCTGCCATGAATATAATTTGTGGTCCAGTGTTGAGTGAGATATGCTCTACAATGTGATTTTAATCCAAAAAAATGTGATGAATATGCATGCAGGTGGGATCAACATGTCTCTGACAAGCTGGGCTCGGCCTCATATAGCAATTCACAGTCAATTTACTGAACTGGAAACTTGGATGCAGGACTCCAATATACTATCGAGTTTTTGAATAGTCTTGCGGGTGGGCAAACGAATAGTAGCTAAGGTAATACACAATACAAGATCGAAGGTAAGTTTCACAGTAAGGGTCCAAATTTCACAAACTATTGACTCTTGTTAAATTTCCATTCAACTTATTTTCATGATTCAATCCAAGGAACAAAGCTTTTGATACAGGAGAGTGTCCATGGAAGCGATATTATCCGTAAGTTACACATATATATCAATAGACACCAGCTCCACAGTCATCTTGATAGATACTATCTCTATGTCAAAAGCACAGACAAAAATGTAACAGAACTACAGAGAATTATGATGAATACAGGCTGAAATAGACGGGTGAGAGCAATTAACGGGTGAACTCATCGCCCAAAGCACCTCAGCACTGAGGACACAAGGGCAGACGACAGAAACTTCATTCCAGCAGATCCACCAGGGAAGTACGAGATAGCATAATATGCTAGCGCAAGGACCTGACAAACAAGCTTTGTTAGCTCAAAGTTAATACAAGCTATTGCAGGCCCAGTCCTCCATGGCCACCAGAGACTAACAATGCCACAAACTGCAATATTGAGAATTTGATGGTCTATTCACAGGCTTTGAAAAATTGTTCCTATTTCTTGCAGCAAGAATTGTATGCTTGCATTTATGGAAAAGGAAGGGGCCATAATTGACGGACTAATAGAACAGCACAACAGATTATTAGAGGGTGTAATGAAGAGATTCTCACCTGAAGACAAGAGAAGAAAACCGAAAGTATGTAGCTATGAAGCACCATTGACACATAGATGGTAGCAACCATGCTGCCTACAAATCCCACGGTGAAAGGCAACCTCTGGAACAATGGAACCAACTTCAGAAAGTGCAGCACAAGCGCGTTTATTTTGTGATATGACAAAACATAAAACATTCATGATAGAAGGTATGAACTAATAGATCATAAACGACAACTCAACAAGTTCCCCATAAACTATTGGAATAAAATTATATGTTAAATGCATGCCGTCATAAAAAAAACACATCAAGGTTAATACCAAGGATACAGTCACTAAGGTTGCCTTCACCCTGAAAGGAAGTAAGGGGAACAAAGAACAACATTGTGGTTACCAAAATAAAGTAGGAAATCACTGCCATGCATGTTAACTGATAATGTATCTTCTAAATCTAGAAAACCAATGCAGATTCGATTTTTTATATGAAGGGGAAAGCACTTAGCCAAACCATGTATGAGGTAGCAAATCACTGCCAGTGCATTTTGCAGGAAGGCGTGCAAATCGCAACGCTTGGATCAATCTATTCCTCAGAATATATAGTGCAAGATTACAACAATCAGTGCCTTATGCGGCAAGGAATACAAGAGCTATCGTATTTGTATAGGAGACAAGCAGTAGTTAGCTCGGCTTGGGAGACTGTAAACCATCTGATATGCATACGGCAAGGGTACTTGTGTTGCGTCAGAAAACAATCCTGCTGGAGTAGTCTTGTTCTCTTAACACATTTTTCAGGCCAATGTTTCACAATTGGATGCACACTTAATAACCAATACCTCAAGGATATGCTATGTTGTGTCTTCTCTTTTTACTTTCTTCAAACAGAGAAGATTATTTGATTCTATCTAGGAGGATACAAGTAAAAGATGCTCTCCCAATAAAATGGTTTCTGGAGAGTTAGACCTAAATAATATTGTCAATGAGAGACCATTGGATGACAAGAATCTAATATGTCAAGCTCACGGTAAAATAAAAGTTATAAACAGGACATAAGGAAACAGTAGAGGTATGCTGCACACATTTGCCAGAATTGATGCCAAAATGATGCTTATCAGGGGAAGAAGTTTACAAGAAGAAAGAACTGATACCTCTTTGGAAATCATATGATAGAGCTGATTCTTGGGCCCTTTCAGCGCAAAGAATGATCCAATTATGAAGGCACATCCCATCGTGAAACAGATCGCAAACTTTTGAGGCATTATTACTATGACTGGCAGAAATATTGTGAATGCGATGAAAACTAGGAAGATGCCACTAGCAAGAAAAAGACCAAAATACATGAGAGATTTCCCAGATGGAACACTGCTTGTTGTGGACTGGAAGCTGCCAGGCAACCCTCGAACACCTTTCGAGACCCTGAACAGATTAGAATGGCAGAGCACCATCAGTAAAAACTAAAAACCTTATGAGTTAAAAGAAAAGGCTAACTAGAGGCTAGGTCATTGGCATCTTTTACAATGTTCCTCTATTATTTCCTCTTGTAGTGATGTTCACCCTTCCAAGTTGCTTTAGAGCTAACAAGTGGCTTTCATATGACTAAACAGCTTTCCATTTCAACATGAATCTTCATGGCAGCTTGCCAAACCAGACTCCTTGCTCGGCATAAGTTGTTCTAATTGTCTATTCCCGATAATTGATCCATTTCCCTAAAAAAACTTGCTCCTAGCTCGAGACCCTCGATCACGATTAGAGCTCAATAGCAATGCGCCAAGCATGTCAAGAACCTAAGTCGAAGGCAAGGCAACTGACAATGTCAAGTTCTGAAGAAATGTAGATAGCGAAGGGAAGCTTCAATCAGTTAAGAAAATGCTTCAGCATTATGAAGATCCAACGGTGAGAAACATGGTCCGATCGGCACAAGGGAGATCCAACGGTAGAAACCCTGGTCCGATCGGCACAAGGAGATCCAACGGCTCAAAAGCACCAGTCCTTTCTCAGGCCGATTTGTCTTAAACGCTACAAATGTATTTGCTTTCAATCGAATATTCCTGTAAGAGCTATAAAGCTCGATTTGTGTGGTTCTTCCGCATCGCAAAGATTATCATCTCATTAGCTTTTAGATAATAAACATTAGCTCAGAAGAACACTTTCCCTCCAGCTTATGAGTTGATATCCAAACTATATTTCGCGATTCTTTCTGTTGTTCTGGTGTAATCTCTGAAGTTCTTCACAATTGGTATCAGAGCTGTCTTTCCTCGGCTGAACTTTTCGTTGCAGGGCAAATTGATTCGGAGATCGAGTAGGGTTGGTGGGATCGACACTGTAAAATCCCCAATCTTGGATCTCGGATCAGGGAGCGAGCATGACTCGAGGAAGCGGCAGATCGGCAGTGGATCCGAGTGAAAGCACAGAGGTGAGCGTGCTCAAACAGGAGATCGCAGAAGCCTATTTTCGCATTGATCAAGTACAAAGTCAGATCACAGCAGTCCAGGAGAAGGTGGAAAAAATGGAGGACATTCCAAGGAAGATCGACAATATGGAAGGTATGATGAAAACTTTAATGATGCAGCTCGGACTTTTGACAGTAGATCCTCCCAGTTCTTCTTCTCGCAATTATAATAAGAATGCAGAAGTAGTTACTAAAGAACAAGAAATAGGAAGAACTGAACTAGAGAAATAATTGATGAAAAGGTTGCGTGAAATGAAGGGGGTTAACGTGAGCAGTACTACTGGAGTGATCTTGGAAGGGTCTCCAGAGGAGAGACTGGAAGAACACACACTATCTTTTGCTCCTACACGTAATAGGCCGCACTCATTTCCAATTTCTGCTCCTATCACACCTACTTTCCATCGCAATGGAATGATGATGGAGAAGGGAGAACCAATGAATCTGAGACTTGAAAGGGTGAACCAGTTCAGAAGGTCTATTGCAAAAGGACCAAAACTAGAGTTTCCAAAATTCAATGGAGAGAATCCTTTGGGATGGATAAGGCAAGCTGAGAAGTATTTTGAAATGACAGAGGTGCTTGAGGAATGCCGGATTGACATGGCACAGATGTATGTGATAGGAAAGGCTGATGTTTGGTTAAGAAGTTCAGGAATATTGATCAATCCACCACCATGGCCCCATTTCTGCAAACTAATCTGTAATCGATTTGCAGATTGCAGTATCTATGATGTTATGGATAACTTTCACTCACTTAAGCAGAATTACTCTCAGGTGTCGTCCTACATTGACAAATTTGAGGAGAATATGGCTGTGGTTAAGAGGGAGCACCCTTATCTGGAAGAACAGTACTATGTTGTCAGTTTTGTTAATGGACTCAAGGACAAAATCAAGTGCCATCTCAGACCTTTGAGACCCCATAGCCTCACTGATGCTTACTGGATGGCCAAGGATTATGAAAAGGGATTGCAATACAGGAGGAATAGTAAGTTTTCGGATTATGGTCAACCAAAGCAAAATCAATACCAGCAAGGAAGAATTCGATTGAAGCAAGAGAAGGGAGAAGTGTTTCAGAACAAGAACATTCAAAATACCAACAGGGTAAGGAAACCTGGAGAGTGTTGGAAATGTTTTGAAAAATGGTCACCCCAACACAGGTGTAAGCAAGCCCCTGTGGTAAATGCTATGATTACTGAACAAGAAGAAGAGGGTCCAATACAGCAGGATCAAGAAGGAATATCTGATGAAGAACAAGTTGAGGACACCAAAGAAGAAGAGGAGAATCAGTTAATGCAAATTTCTGAACAAGCTGTCAATGGGATCGCTAATTCTGCTACAATATCAGTAGTCATTACTATAGGAGGAAAAAGGGGTGTAGCCTTACTGGACAGTGGTAGCACTAATACATTCATAGATCACAAATTTGCTCTCAAAACGAATTGTAAGATCATCAATAATGAGATGACTAAAGTGACCATTGTTGGGGAGGTAAGTTACAAACTGGATCACATATCAGTAATTACATGTATAAGATTCAAGGAGAGGTATTCTGTGACACTTTTAGATTGCTAGATTTGAAGAAGTATGAAGTAATTTTAGGGGGGGATTGGATCTATCAGCACAGTCCTGTCACAATTAATTTGAAAACTAGAGAGTTGACTGTGATGAAAGAAGGACAACAGACTATTACCTTCTCAGACATAACTCAAGCAAGTGAGTCAAAGATACTGGATTCAAAACAAATTCAGCAGCTAATGTACAAGGGAGCAATGGGATTTGTGTTGCTAGCAAGCCTAGAGCATATAAGGCAACACCAAGACAAGAATACAGAGACAATACCAACTGAGATAAGACAGGTATTGGATCAGTATCAAGGGGTCTTTGAGGAACCCAAGGGTTTACCTCCAAAAAGGAATTGTGATCATGCTATACCATTGAAGGCCAACTCTGAACCTCCCAACATCAGGCCATATCGAGTTCCACATCAACAAAAGGAAGAAATGGAAAAACAGGTCAAACAATTATTGAAATCTGCAGTTATAAAACCTAGTGAGAGTCCATATGCATCACCAGCCATATTATTGAGAAAGAATGATGGATCTTGGAGGATGTGTATATATTATAGAAGGCTTAATGCACAAACAGTCAAAAACAAATTTCCCATACCTGTAATTGAAGACCTCCTGGATGAATTGAATGGAGCCACTATATTCTCCAAGCTTGATCTCAGGTCAGGATATCATCAAGTAAGAATGAAGGAAGATGATATTTACAAGACTGCTTTCAGAACTTATTTTGGCCATTATGAGTTTTCAGTAATGCCTTTTGGATTGTCTAATGCTCCTACAACCTTCCAGTCACTTATGAACTCCATCTTTGATCAGCATTTGAGGAAGTTTATATTGGTGTTTTTTGATGATATTTTGGTTTATAGCAAGAATATGCAAGAACATGTACAACACCTGGAATTACAGATACTAAAAGGAAATCAATTGTACACCAAGATGAGTGTGTCTTTGGTGTGGATCAGGTGGAGTATTTGGTTCATGTGATAAATGCCAATGGGGTTTCCACCAGTCCTGGTAAGATTTCTGCAATACAAGAGGTGGAAGACACCACAAAACATAACTCAATTAAGAAGTTTTTTAGGACTAACTGGATACTACAGGAGGTTTGTCCAAGATTATGACAAGATATGTTGGCCACTACATGATATGCTTAAGAAGAATGATTTTCAGTGGGGTGAACTTCAGGATGAGGCTTTCAAGAAGTTAAAGCTTAGTATGGTAACTGCACCAGTTCTTGTACTTCCCAATTTCCATGAATCTTTTATTTTAGAGACTGATGCTAGTGGCAGTGGTATAGGTGCTGTTCTCATGCGGAAAGGAAGACCACTGGCTTATTTCAGTAAAGCTCTAGGAAATAGATCAATAGCTCTTTCAACATATGAAAAAGAAGCAGTAGCTATTTTGGAATCATTGAAGAGGTGGAGGCATTACTTTTTGGGCAACCATTTGGTGATTAAGACAGACCAAAGGAGTTTAAAGTATATCACTAAACAAAGAATTTCAGAGGGGATCCAGCATAAGCTGATGCTCAAGTTATTGGAGTTCAACTATACTATTGAATACAAAAAAGGGAAAGAAAACAAAGTGGCTGATGCCTTGTCTAGAAAAGAGTATTGTATGGCTATTTCTGTTGCAGTACCTGTTTGGATTGAAGAAGTTGAGAATAGTTATCAAAATGACCCACATTGCAAAGACTTACTAGAGCAGTTAACCATTGATGGAAGTTCAGTGCCTCCCTTTACCCTACATGCTGGGATTTGAGGTATAAAGGAAGACTATATGTTGGGGCCAATGACAGTATGAGAGTTAAGGTAATTGAATCATTACATGCTTCATCTATTGGAGGTCATTCGGGAGCAACATATCAAAGAGTAAAGAAGATCTTCTATTGGCCGGGACTAAAGAGGGCAGTTGAGTCTTTTGTCAAGGAGTGCGCAGTTTGTCAAAGATCCAAAGGTGAACACTGTCACTACCCTGGACTACTGAGCCCTCTCCCTATACCAGATATGGCTTGGACTCACCTTTCAATGGATTTCATTGAAGGACTTCCAAAATCAAACGGTAAAGAAGTCATATTAGTAGTTGTGGACAGACTCACCAAATATTCTCACTTCATAGCTTTGGCACATCCCTATTCGGTTCATACAGTGATGCAGGCATTCATTGACGATGTATTTAAGTTGCATGGTTTTCCTATTGCAATTGTGTCAGATAGGGACCGAGTTTTCACAAGCAGGTTGTGGCAAGAAATATTCAAATCGTTGAAGGTCAAACTAAGGTTCAAAGACATCCTATCACCCTCAAACCAGACGGACAAACCGAGAGAGTAAATCGGTGTTTGGAATCATACCTACGATGTATGGCGCCATCGAGCCTAGAAGATGGTATTATTGGTTATCACCGCTTAATGGTGGTACAACATAACCTACCATACGTCGTTGCAGGTTTCCCCTTTTCAGGCTCTATATGATTACCCACCTCCATTAATCAGTGAGATATCTATCCCTGGTCCTGAGGAGGAAGGAGCAAGAGATTTCTTAACAGAAAAGGAAACAATGATACAACAATTGAAGGACATTTTGATTCAAGCTCAGAATAGAATCAAGAAATATGCTGACAAGAAGAGGTCCGAGAGAGTTTCAAGTGGGAGATCTTGCGTACCTGAGGATGCAGCCCTACAGACTGAATGCTTTTGGGTTGAAGCATTCATTGAAACTCACTACGAAATATTATGGGCCGTTCAGGGTTATCCAAAGGATTGGTAAAGTGTCATATAAGCTGCAATTGCCAGAGGGAGTTGGAATTCACCTAGTTTTTCATGTCAGTCAACTGAAAAAACACGTTGGACCTCATGCAATTCCCAGTCCTGACCTCCCCATGGTGGGTGAAGATGGTAAGATTAAAACTATTCCTATTCTTGTGTTGGAGACCCGAGCATGTCCTAGAAACAGAAACCTGGTCACTCAATGGCTTATCCAGTGGGAAGGCTTAGCTCCAGATGATGCAACTTGGGAAGATGCAGACTTCATTAAGAGTACATTTCCTAATTTTTACAAGGAGACAATCAGGGGTTGGTTCCCTGAAGCAAATCCTTGAGGACAAGGATTTAATTGAGGCGGGAGAGATTGTCAGGAACCTGAGTTGAAGGCAAGGCAACTGACAATGTCAAGTTCTGAAGAAATGTAGATAGCGAAGGGAAGCTTCAATCAGTTAAGAAAACGCTTCAGCATTATGAAGATCCAGCGGTCCGATCGGCACAAGGAGATCCAACGGCTCAAAAGCACCCAGTCCTTTACTGTGCCGATTTGTCTTAAACGCTACAGCTGTATTTGCTTTCAATCGGAATATTCCCTGTAAGAGCTATAAAACTCAGATTTGTGTGGTTCTTCCGCATCGCAAAGATTATCATCTCATTAGCTTTTCGATAATAGCCATTAGCTCTATAAGAACACTTTCCCCTCCCGTTAACAGAGTTGATATCTGAAACTATATTTCGCGATTCCTTCTGTTGTTCTGGTGTAATCTCTAAAGTTCTTCACAAAGCAGCTGTTTCTATCCAACTATTTGAGCTCTTGCGCAACAAATTGCTCCAGTTCTATTCATATGTAACCAAATAGACCCACGAGCCAAGACAATCACAAATTCACAATTCACACAGAGACAATCTGACAACTGCTATGCCGCTAATAATTCCTTGATTGCGCACAAAATTAAGCTTCGCTTTAGAGAATCTGCCGCATTCTGATTTGCACAAACCCTAGGAGGAGGGCAGAATGACGAGAGGGGTTTGGGGGTGCGGGAGGGTACTTACACGCCAAAGGTGCCCGCGACGCGGTCGTTGGCGGAGCGGACGGCGGCCTCGATGTCGATCCCGAAGCCTCCGCCGTCCTCCTCGGCGGAGCGGGCGGCGGCGTAGGAGTTCCATTCCGCGAGCAGCGACGGCTGGGAGGACGCCGCCGCCGATGACGAGGGCCCGGAGCCGGAGAACCACGCCTGCATCTCGGCCCCACGCTGCCAGAGAGACGCGCGCGCACGAGAGACGTGGGCTCGTACAAGGCTACGACTATACAGAGAAAGAGTTCGCTTGAATTGCTTCCCAAGCTGTGTCCGTTTTGCTTTGCTTTTTTTTTTGACACGTTTTGCTTTGCCTTGTTAATGGATACTCCGCGTTGAAAAACAAAATGCAGAGAAACTACAACTATTTGCATTAGCGGGGCATGTTTTCACTTTTGGATTAAAAAGTGAACGGCTCCATGTCATGTTACAGTGTTATTACTCGTTGGTTGCTACAGTGTTTAGATGGTGCTTTCGCGACAGCAATGGCATCCGTAGCTTTTGATTTTGCATCCAGTGGTTTGAATAGTTAATGCACAACGCTGTAGCATGTGTATTTTGTTCTTCGACGCAGAGGATTCGTTTCCGTTAGCTGGGCACGCACCACTGACTACTGAGGTGTAGTCAAGAGTGTTAGCTGCCTCGGCAGTCGGCACTGAGCAACAAGAATTTCTGGAAAGAAAATCAGGTCCAGTGAACATGGATGTTTCCCTTCTTCGAGAATTCCTACATTCCGAACGCGGGTCCAAAACTCCAAAGATGAACTCATTTACACCAGGGAGCTTTTCTGCGAATTCTTCCCTTAAATATCCCCGGTACTTGCTAGTGCAAAGAAATGACAGTATCGGGTAAAAAAATTCACAAATATGCACCGATAACATAGCAGCATAACACAATTAGATGTTTCTAGGTGGGTTTTTGGCAGATGTATTAGGCCCGATCTAACAATTGCAATGACAGAATTGTCTGTATCAATGATCTAACGATCATGGTTCATGTAGTACAACACCAACTGGACCATTGCATTTACAGATTGGCATTCTCACACCGAAAGGTGCGTTTATGACACTAAACATGCGCTCAAGATCAGATTCAAGAGCAACTCCGTCGACAACAAGGCAGTAATAAAGCAAGCGTTTCATCAAGACAAACGATATGGCATAAATTCAAATACACAATAACGACGGATGCCCTTTATTAGCTGATAATGCGCCCAATAGCTCATCTGAGATGTTAGATTACAAAGCAGTAACATGACTTGATATCATACATAAGGGGTCAGGCTGATATGCAGCTTCTTTCTGTGTGTAGTTCTGACATCTTCATAGGAAGACCTTCTATGAATACACCGGAGTCCCAATATATTCGCAGTATCTGGTCTCTAACACGACTGCATCAAGGCCTGCAAACTGCGAAGTAAAGATCTTGTTGGTGACAGATTCAAGGCACACAATCTGACAAAAACTAACCTATTTCAAGTTTTAATAATCATGTCAACTAATTTCTGCAACATTACAGTTTTGATGGCTTATGCTACTTGGGAGTAGTTTGATTCACGTGTTTACTGAATGAAACAAAACAACACCTTGAACCTGAATCAGGGAATAAAAGACGGGGAAGTACCTAACTACATAGCCATCTCTGCTTGTAAAGCTGCCAGCTCATCATCTTCGGTTTTACTACTCGGAGCAGAGGGCCGAGTCGACTGCTGAGCAGCAGGTACACGCACTGGAGCAGTAGGGGCACTTGTGGTAGGTGCTAGCAGCTCTGCCTCCAATTCCTCCTCCTCCAAATCCGCAAGTTCACTTTCCAGTTCATCCTATCCAATACAGCACAGGTTAGATTTTCTTTTCTTTTTCGGTGCGTGTGCGCACGTGTGCGTGTGAGTGCGTGCGAGTGCGCGCGCGTGTGTGTGTGTGTGAGAGAGAGAGAGAGACTTCATCGAAATCAGCTGCTGCTCCAATAGGTGCAGACAGTAGATCCTGGATCTGCCTCATGTTCTCCGTATTGTCATTAATTTCATCCATGGTCTTGTCAACATCATCAATATTTCTGAAAAAGTAACACATTTTTGCGATAAGAGTCAAGAAGCAAATACAGCACATCTGCAGATCAAGAAACACTCACTAAAATAAAAGCAAAAGAGATGCAATAGCCTTCCATCTCCGTGGCTCCTGATTTCAATTAGTTTCACCATCACAAGTGTATGACAGTATAATTGGATTACTTGTCGAGTTAACCAGCTTATAGAGAACTACACTACTACAGAGCAAAGTAAAAGTACGACAACAACATAGGCACTTATCAATCTGACATGTATGCACTATTGCACTTGCAGCATTGCAGAATCTTACTATCAATAAGACATTAAGACTTAACAGTTATTTGCTATTGATGAAAAACCTTCGGAACAATAAAAGATGGCCATATTCTATGACATTCTGCAGAAATGTAATCTCGTAATTAACATATTACAAGAGTTTAAGTGTATATAAACTCTCATCTCTACCATTCGAGCGTATCTAAAACTTTCTCCCCAAGTATATTGCAACTGTAAGCCCTTAAACATTTCTTACTGCGCCACTTATAGTCAAACAACTTTTATTTACATCTGTTAAGTAACTAGACTTGCTTTTTTGAACCATTTCAGTCAATAATCAATAGGGATTGTGTTAATAAAAAATATTAAATTAAAAAAAATCAAAAAACCAAGAAAAATTCAAATGCAAGATATATTATTTTAAGAGAATTAATATGTAATGTTACAGTTACATACGTCGATTTGTGCATAGCTTTCATTGCTGATGCTCCAGTTCTCAATGCATCCACAGTCTCTGTCGTAGCTTTTGCAGCTTCCAGCATTATCATCTATAAAAAAGAAAAGATAAGGAAAGTAATATAATAAATATTAAATCAGAGTAATAAGACCGAGAAGGCAAACAAAACTACATGGCTATTTGTGACTTCACCTGATCATGTATCCTTAACTGAAAATTCCTAATCTGCTCGATCTGTTGCTCATAAAGTCTCTTCCTCTTCAAGCACTGTATTGCAGCTAGATCAAAGAAAAGTTCAAAGCTTATAGTTAAGTCATTCTCCTCACTAGAATTCATTAGCTTCAGAAGAAAGAAAACTCATGGCACATGGCGACACTCAATGACAGAGCTTGAGCAATGTCTCGAGGGGCCAAAGATCAAAGCAAATTACCACCAGCAAGACTCAGGATTGTAGAAAGAATAAAGTCAATCAACCAAGACAAGACAACATCAATAAGATTCAAAAGCACACTACTCACTACTGGTTGCACGCTCTGCGCGGCACACAGACTTGGCTCTCCGGCCGTCAATTGCGCATCTGTCGTCGCCGCCGGGCCCGGCCGCGACAAGCCCGCGACACACCAGCGGCCAGCGTCTCGTCTCTTCGTCAGTTAGCCAGCCGCCGCTTATGTCAAGACGATTGAAGTCGCTATTTCGCTGAGTAGTATCGTAACTAATAGCAAGCAGCAACAATGAGGCTTCTAGATGGATCTAACCTAACTAAATTGAGTTGGCTGTGGACTGCATACATGCTGTTAAAAAAAACTTCTGTAATGCTGGAGGCCCACGGCCCAAATTGGCCGAGCCAATCCTCCGTCCTTGGTGACACTAAACAGTATGCAGCAGAATAGAAGTACATGGCTGAATAGGAAAGGGAAAAAAGGAGCCTATGTGTTTTAATAGATGTAGTTAGACAATAACAGGGGCAAACATGGAATTGTGGTATGGACTTAGGTACAAAGTGAAGTACAGACTCAGGCATATACATATTAGGAATTTAGGAGTTTGGATAAAGAATGAGGTTCTCTGGTGTAGGTCATTAGCAGCACAACAGTCTACGGGCATAGGTGAGGTACTTGGATCCAATGATTCAAAACGGAGCACACAAGGAACACCGAAGTACCGAACGCATCTCAATGTCAACGACAATTACCATGTCTATTTAGTAAAGAGGGCCGCAGACCACAGGAGAAAAGCATACAAAGATTCTTCTGAGGTTCTAGCTAACCAGTCAGAATAGTTTGTTAATAGAAAAGGATCATATAGAAGCATGCTAGCTCCAAAGAAAAACCTTTCACCGTATAATAAATTATTTTAAGTGAATTAATCAAATGGTAGTAAAGCGTGACATAACTAAGTATGAAAACTGGCATGGTGGCTCACCAAATAACCTAAAAAGTAGGAAACTAGGAATATAAACAGATAAATTGCTGCATAAGGAAGCATGGTGCCAAATTAAAATTTACATGTTATCAATGATACTATCATTAGTTCATTACATTTAAGTGGCGATACTGTTATGAATATTGCTTGTATTCAATATGAGGCCAATGGGCCAGTATATATACACAAAGTACAGGTGGTGAATATGCACATAACCCCTCATAACAAAGGAGAATAACACAATTAGACATATATCTCTAACAACCCCCCCCCCTCAAACTCATGGTGGATCAACAACATTGGGTTTGGAGAGGTAGAAGCCATGTCAGTGCTCGAGTCCGGCCTTCGTGAAGAAATCCGCTATCCAAGCTCAAGGCACATATCAAGAGCAATCACCGATCATGCACACAAGACCTCATGAAGGAAGCATCAACACCAATGTGCTTGGTGAGCTCATGCTTCACAGGTCACGGCACACTGATAGCACTGATCTTTCGACAAGAGAGAGTCTGTAGTGACAGTAAACACCAAAATCCTCAAGTAACCACCGTAGCCAAGTAATCTCTCACATCAAGAGAGCTATAGCTCGCAACTCACCTCTGCGACTCGAACGACACTGCAATCTGTTTCTTCGCCTTCCGTGCAATGAGCGAACCACCAAGAAAAACACAAGAGTAGAGATAGACTGCGATCGAGGGATCGCCGCCCAAGTAGCATCCGAATAAGCTCAAGTCAGAACGAGCCGGAGCGTGGAAAGAAGAGACGGCGAGATAGTCCCACGACGGTATCACGTAACTCAAGAAGGTGATCAGAGTGGACTGAGTGGGAGCAGAAACGAATCGACTCGAATGTGAACTGGATAAGTGATATCCGGACGAGTAACAAAGAAGGTAGACAAGACTCCCAACAAAATGACGATAGCGAAGTCGGATCGTAAAGAGGCTCGCCATCGAGGGTTTGAGGTGAACATTGAGCTCCATGGGAGTCTCAACAAGACGCCGATCGATGAGGGAGGCGCGATCAAGAAGATCTGAATATACTTCTCTTGGGACATAAAGAAACCATCTGAGTGGAAGTAACCTCAATCCCAAGGAAGTAATGAAGAGGACCAAGATCCGACATAAGGAATCGCTTTCGCTAAGACGAGCCTTGACAAAGGCAATGTACTCGAATCATCTCCGTAATGATCATATCATCAACATACAAAAGAAGAAGAGTCCGACCACGAGACGAAGTGTGGACAAAGAGCGCAGGATCATGATCACTCATTGAAAAGCCGCCAGCAAGTGACCACAGAGGAGAAGCGCCAAACCAAGCACGAGGGCTTGCTTAAGGCCATAGAGAGCGGCGAAGACGACGGCACCATGCCCTCGTGAATGTAATACCCAAAGCGGCGGATACATGTAGACCTCCTCACGCAACTCGTCGTTAAGAAAGTCATTCTTGACATCAAGCCGAGAAATGCATCAATGGCAAACAGACGCCACCGAAAGAAGAGCGCGACAATGGTCATGTGGGCCACAGAGCAAAAAGTCTCGTCAGAAGTCACGACCATGCTCCTCGCCAAGCCACGAGCAACAAGACGCGCTTTATAGCGCCAAGAGAGCCATCGAACGAGTCTTAATCTTATAGACCCACTTACATGTGATGGGACGAGAGCGAGATGGAAAAGGAACAAGATCCCAAGTACCAAGACGCTCGAGGGCAAGAATCTCCTCGGCCATGGCATGTCGCCACTCGGGGTGAGTAACAAAGATCCCTGGGAGACAAAGCTCACGAGTAGTCAAGCGCCAAAGAAAGGCAAACGGCAGGGGCCGAATCGATCGGCGATCGCGGAGAGCGAAGCGAGGAGAAGATGGCCCATCGAGAGAAGATGAAGCATCGAAGAAGACGGATCATCGGAGAAGATGGCTCATCCGGAAGATCCTCAATACGAGGTCGACGAGTGTAGACGAGTGTAGCGGAGCCTCGAGGAGCCGCAGGAGACGGCAAAGCGATAATGGCGAGAGGCCACGCAGAGGAATATGTGGAGACTCGATGGACGGGTGGACGAGGCAAGACAGATATAGGTATATCCGAAAGGTCAAAAAGACAGAGACTCCACAGAGGAAGCCAAGGAGAATCAGACGTGGGTAGAAGGGACGAGACTCGCCGAAAGTCACATCCCGAGAAATCGCGATCCGTCGACCAACAGATCCCAAAGACCGATAGCCCTTGTGCTCGCATCAGATCCCGTAAAGACACACTCAACAGATCGAAGCGGTCGGTTTAGTGCGTTCTCGAGGGCGAGGAGAACGTAGCAAACGCAACCAAATGAACGGCGGCGAGTAGTCGAAGGAGACCACAGAGATGCTCAACAGGATTGCACCTCAAGAGCGTAAGAAGGCCGGATGTTGACGAGGTAGGTGGCGAGGAAACAACCTCCGCCCAAAAGCGAGGTGGAATAGAGGCGGCAATCATCGATTGCACGAGCCGACTCAAGGAGGTGACGATGCTTGCGCCAAGAACACCATTCTCGAGCATGAGCACCGTGACAAGAGAATCGAAGCGAGTGTGCCTCGCCAAAGAAGGAAGCCGCGCAGTAACGAGAAAGGTACTCGCCAGCAGAGAGTCGACGAAAAACACGAATAGGAGTGGAGAAGCGTATGCGGATCATAGTGGCAAATTGTTTATAGATAGACAATGCCTCACTACGAAGACATGAAATATATCCAAGTGTGGCGAGAGAAATCATCTATAAATATGATATAATATCGATGACCCCTTTCAAAACAAAGGAGCCGACCCCAAACATCGGAATGAACAAGATCAAAAGGACGCCGAGACACCGACTCACTATGAGGATAAGGAAGTCAATCTGCTTGCCTAATTTACGTACGACAATCTAAAGACACGTCTCTGAGACGGACCCCGAAGACCACGCATTTAACTAAAGACGATAGACGAGATCCACATAGATGGCCAAGACAATGATGCCATCTTTGGAAAGAGCCAATGAGATCGAGAGTGGCGAAGCGGAGAGACCGGCGGCGGCAGAAGGCGGCGGAAGGAAGGTGAAGCCAAGCTCCCGGATGATGGATAAGTCTCTTTTGTGTTGGTTTTTGCCGCCTTCAAGGACAAAGATCTCTTTATGATGACTTTTGACTAGCATCTAGGACAACTTTTGACTAGCATCTAGGATGACTTTTGACTAGCATCTAGAACAAAGATCTTAGACTAGCATCTTAGCATATGCTTGGTCGTTAAGCCTATAATTTGTATCCCCAACCCTCGAAGTTGGAATGGCGCTAGTGAGAAATAAACAAAGAAAATTACCCCATCTCCAAGTGTCATCCTCCCGATGAGAGTAAGGATCTTGCTATCACCAAGTGCAAGAATCCAATGACTAACAAGTGGTATCGAGCCAGATTATCCTCGCAACTGAGCATCTCTCGCCAATCCCTTCTCCACCTCAATTCGGCCGCAGCAATTTCAACCAAGTAAAGCGCTCTCTCCACGCAGCGATTCGCGGCAGCACGCCATGTCCGCAGATACGACGGCCGCCTTCGATCGCCTCGAAGAAAGCCGACCGCGGCGGCAGAGAACGCGAGCGAAGGGCAGACAAAGCCGCCGCAGCAGCACGGCCAAGGCAACCAGTGGCGCTGGCGGAAAAAGCGTCAAAAGTGGCGGCAATGGCAGCAGCCAGCAGCGGAGAGCAAGCAAGGCGGCAGATGCAATGCAGCGTCTGGCAAGAATGAGGTCGAGGTTCATATGGCGAAGAAGAAGAAGCCCATCTCTGCCGATAACAGCCGACGCGACCTCGAGTCACGGAGAGGGAGGCAAATATGAGGCGAAAGCAATAAGAATGGCAATCGCAAGACGCCCACGAAGCGCGGCAATTTCAGACAGGCGGACGCGCGGCTGGCGCCTCGGAGAGACGCGCCGACGGCGGCGTCAGACGGCTCAACGGAGAGCGCGGCCTTCACAGCGACGCGCTCTCTCCCTGCTCGGCATCGTGGTCACCACGAGTACCAGTCGTCGTCAGGACATCGGCCCGGCGGCGGTGGCCTACCTCACCAAGACCAACTACGCCGAATGGGCTGCGGTGATGAGGTAAAGCTCCAGCGCGGCATATGCGGATGCACCCAGACGGAGACGCCGACCACGCATCAGATCGACGGGCGCCGATCTCTCATCGCCGCAGCCCCGCCCGAGATGCGCTTCGCTACCAACAAGCGGATCGCCAAAGAGGCTTGGGACGCCATCGCCGCAACACGCATCGGCAGCCGATCGCGCCCGCAAGTCTACATTGCGAGCACTACGCAAGGAGTGGGAGAATCGCCTTCAAGCCAAAGCGAGGATGTTGATGACTTTGCTCTCCGCCTCAACACTCTGTGCGAGTTGGTGCGATTCGACGACACCTACGGGCGAGAGAGAGAGTGGAGAAGCTCTTCCGCCGCGTCCCCGAGAAGTACAAGCGTATGGCTCGCCGATCGAAGTCTCGCTGACCTCCACGATGACGATCGAGGAGGCGCGGTCGCCTCAAGGTCGCGGATGGCGATGAACCCTGGCGTTTCGGACCCGTCACCATTGGCGGAAGCTCCTCTCACTGGGAGCAGCTGGTCACGGCCAAGGTGACGAGAAGAAGGGAGCCTTCTTCCACGACAGCGGCCGCAGCGGCGTGCCGCGCAAGCCGCCAAAACGCCGCCGGCAGGCGCGAGGACGTGCCGAGGGCGATGACCGAGGAGGCGCCAGCATGGGCGCCGCTAGCAAGCAAAAGCCAAGACGAGACGCGACTCTTGCCACAATCGCGCAAGCTCGGTCATTGGGCCAAGGATTGTCGATACCACGACGCTGCCAGCCCATCGTCATAGCGGCAGGAGGAGGAGGAGCAATGGCTCGTTTATTGCTCATACGAGCATCGAACTACCTCCACGCACCGCCGCCAGCGGCTTCTCCTCCACCTTGACGAGCCAAAAGCACACGCCTCGGCGACAGCTCCGCAGAACGACAAGACCGACGGGCGGTGCTCGACACCGCGCCACCCACCACATGACCGGGCGGCGGAGTTCTTCTCGAGCTCGACTCAGCGCTCGAGGCACAATCAAGTTCGGCGACGCCCGCCGCGGAGATCAAGGGCGCTTGCTGTCGTCTTCGCCGCTAAGATCGGCGAAAGCACCGGCCGCCACCGGTGTCACTACATCCCCGCTGAGGAACTCCATCATCGACTTAGGGACACCGGATGAGAACAGACGCGCGGAGATTGAGCACGGGTGTTCGCGATCTGGGATCATAGTCGCCGGCCTCGCCAAGGTCAACAGAGCAACCGCTTACGCCCTTCACGCAGCAGCGGCGCAACCTCTTTGTCTTGCGTACCGCCGCGACGACGACGTTGAGGTGGCACGAGCGCTGGGCACCTCAACTTTGAGGCCCCGAGACATTTCGGCGAAGAAGGAGATGGTGCGCGGCATGCCGCACGCCGACCACGTGGAGCGCTTCTGCGACACTGCCCTCACTAAGCCGCGGCGCTTCCTTCCTCGCCAGCGAAGCTCCGCCAAGGAGAAGCCGAGCTCAGACACGGTGACCTCAGGGCCCGTGACACCGGCTACACTGAGGCCGCCGCCATTTCCTCCTCCTCGCCGACGACGTGTCCCGCTACATGTGGGTTGTCCCGCCGACGTCAAGGCAGCCATGGCGACGCCATCAAGTGGCTTCAAGCCGCCGCGAGGCGAGCGCGCCAAGAAGCTTCGTCCCACGACGCGACAACGGCGGTGAGTTCACGGCGCCGAAGTTCGCGCGCATCGCGCCAACGAGGGATCCATCGTCATTTCTCCGCGCCAGACACCCCGCAGCAGAACGGCGCTGCCGAAGCGCCGCAACCGCATTTGGCCGTGGCCACCGCCGCCTCCTCAAGCGCAGAGGATGCCGGATTCTATCAGCGAGGCGTTGATGACCGCCGCTCACTTGCTTAACCGCTTCTCACCAAGGCCCTCGACAAGAAGACGCCATACGAGGCTCGCACGCGCGCAAGCCATGCGAGCCACCTCCGTGTCTTACCGCTCGCCTTCGCCAAGCGAGCTCAACCACGCCGAAGCTCGACGACCGAGCACGCCAGAGTCTTCATCGGCCACGCGAGGCGCCAAGGCCTACCGCCCTCGATCCCACGACACGGCGCGGCGATCACGCGTGGACGCCGTGTTCGACGGCGCGAGGCCGACGCGGGACAAGATGGTGGATGACGCCGACCGACGACCAGGCGATTTCGTTGTCGACTCACGCCCACTTCGGAGGAGGCGTGAGCTAACAAACTGCCTTCACCGAGCTCGCCACCCCACCACCTCGCTTCGCCACCACCTCCGGCGAGTCCTTCACCACCGCCACCACTACCGCAAAGCCCACAGTTCGGCGAGTCCACCGCCAAGATCACGGCCACGCCTCGTTTTCCCACACCGGCCGCTTACTCCTTCAGTTTCAAGACCGGCAGGCTTCGCCCACGACGTGAGTTCGCCACTACCGTCTAACGACGAGATCGACGACGCTACCACGGCGGCGAGCCTCGGCTATCTGCATTATGGACGACCTCCTCATGAAAGCAAATGGCCTCGAATCGGCGCAATACGATTTCGAGGCAGTAGTCGCGACTCGCAGACAGATTTACGGCGAAGCCTCGTTCTTCGCCGAGCAGTGAGAGAATGCGGCATGGCGTGCCGCGATGCAGAGGAGATGGACGCCGCCGAAGCGAACAAGACGCTGGGAGCCGGCCGATCTTCCAAACGGCCACCACGCCATCTCTCTGCTGGTCTTCAAGCTCAAGAAAACGAGGCCGAGAGGTGATCAAGCACAAGGCGCTGCCTCGTGGCACGAGGCTTCGCCCAACAGAGGAGTCGACTTCGACGATGCTTTCATACTGCTGTTACCTGGATGGAGTCCGTAGGCCTCCTCTCGCCTCGTAGCCCAGAGGGTCAGCGGCCCATCACATGGACGCCAAGTCCGCTTCTCAATCAATCTGCGACTTGAAGCGAGGAGGTCTCGTCCGCCACCGCCGGGATTCATCATCCCCAAGAAGAAAGAAGGTCCTCCGCCGCGCAAAGGCCCCCACGGCTTATGGCAGCACCGCGAGCTTGAACGCCAAGTCGACTCCACCCTCGCAAATGGGATTCCAGCAGAGTGTTCACGAGGTCATGGTCTCACGCATGGGCAAGCGAGGCAATGCCTCGCCGATAGGCGCTTCACGCCGACGACCTTGTGATCACCGCACCAAGAGAAGGAGATCAAGACGCTTCAGCGGAGATGAAGGCCACCTTCCAGACGAGCGACCTCGGCCCCTCTCTTTCTACCTCGGATCGAGGTCCACCAGACGCCTCCCAGCATCTCTTCGCCAGATCGCCACGCCAAGCGCATCGTGAGTCGGCGGCCTCACCGATCGCAACCCACCCCACACTCCTATGGAGGAGAGGTCGGGCTAAGTCGTGAGAGTACTACGGAGGAGGCGGACGCGACGCAAGACGGGCAAGATGCGGGCGCCTCGCTACCTTGTCCACACGCCGACCGACTTGGCGTTCGCCGTCGGCCACGCCACCGGCTCATGCAATGACAACGACGGAGCATCGCAAGAGCCGTGAAAAGGATCCTCCGCCACGTCGCGGCACCTCCGACCACGGCCAGACTACCTAAGGTGCCGCTGGCAAGACTTCATCGGCATGGCCGACAATGACCACGCCGCGACATCGACACGAGCAAGAGCACCACGGATGTCGTTTTTCCGGCAAGTGTCCGATCAACCGCGCACGGTCAAGCAAAGGTAGTGGCTTTGTCTAGTCATGGCAGTACATTGCGCCCACTACCGCTTACTCGAGCTCAGGTGGCGGCACGCACGCGCTGGCGATCTCCTTGGCAGAGACGCAGAGGCAGCTGGAGCTCAGGGGCGGACAAAGAAGTCCGCTTTGGCCTTGGCGAAGAACCCTGTTTTCCATGAGCGCAGAAGCACATCCCGGTGAGGTATCACTTCATCGGCCGCCTGAAGGACGGCGAAGGCCCGCCAACTACGCTAACACCCAAGACCATGACCTCGACCAAGTCTCTTGATCAAGTTCCGTGAGCTTCAGCGCCAGATCGGGATGGCTCAGATTCTCACAAGGAGACACACAAGACTTAGGGGAGAGCGATGGATAAGTCTCTTTTGTGTTGGTTTTTGCCGCCTTCAAGGACAAAGATCTCTTTAAACGACTTTTTGACTAGCATCTAGGATGACTTTTGACTAGCATCTAGGACAACTTTTGACTAGCATCTAGGACAAAGATCTTAGACTAGCATCTTAGCATATGCTTGGTCGGTTAAGCCTATAATTTGTATTCCCAACCCTCAAAGTTGGAATGGCGTTAATGTGAGAAATAAACAAAGAAAATTGCCCCATCTCCAAGTGTCATCCTCCGATGAGAGTAAGGATCTTGCTATCACCAAGTGCAAGAATCCAAATGACTAACACCAGAGACGCTGTGGAGTCAAGACGCCGAGGGCCGAACCAACCGAGCTCCCTGTGGCGGTCCCGAACACAACAAGAGTCGAGTCGAGAATGACCCGATAACCAAGGTCAAGAATCATTCAAAGAGAAAGAAGTCAAGATGGTAAGGCGAGGAACATGAGCAAATGTAAGGAACATGAAAAGATGAGTTGCTAAGAGATCCTCGACCCGAGACGTAAAGAGATGTACCATCGCCAGTAAGAATACCGACAGAGAATCAAGAGGTAATGAAAGATAGAGTGGAAGGATCTCGAGTCATGTGAAAAAGATGCTCCGTAATCAAGAATCCACGGAGGTGCCTCGATCGTGGAGGCGGTGGTTTCGCAGCGTTCAAGAGTCGATGAGCGTAACCGCAGAACTCGCCGAGGAGAACTCAAGCGGCAGCAGCGGTCGGTCTGCTATCTCTCGCCAGCCGAGAGAAATGCTGAAGGAGTTGATGCGACGCCGATGGAGAAACCGCAGACCGCTGGCGGAGAACTCAGCGGCAAGCAAGTGTCGGTCCCGCTATCTCTCGCCAGCGAGAGAAATCCGCGGAAGGAGTCGATCGCACGCCGATGTCGAAGAGCGCCGATGCTAGTAGAAGAATGGCGTGAACGATGTCGCCGCTTATATAGCACTCGACTCAATGTGGCCGACCTTGTTGCGATAGGGCGATGAGGACGGCCATCACCACTGTGGCGGCACGGAGGAGGCAGCAGTCAAGCGTGGAGCAATCGGTGAAGCAGCGGACGAGCGGTGAAGCTTCGGAGGGAGCATCGCATCAATACCACTCAAAGTAACGGGCTTATCGAGGCGGCTACCGATTCACCTGGCGATCAACAACGCAACGTCAACAGCGGCGGCCGACTACGGCCAAGGTTAGATCGACGCTTTTTTTTTTTTTTTTTTTTTTTTTTTTTTTTTTTTTTTTTTTTTTTTTTTCTTACCTACTTATGGGCCATTACTCGCCCAAAAGAAAATAAATACATACATGGGGAACTAGGGTTCCCCAAAGAATCGCAAGCGACGATGGCATGGGCGTCTGGCGGCGACGGCGGCAAGGCCCGAGAGGCGGCTCGGATGGCGCAGGGAGCTCGGATGAGCAGGGCGGCCAGCCAGCGAGGTAGCACGGTTACAAGCAAGCGGCCGGGAGATAAGCGGATCCGTATGGGAGTCCGGATCCGGCAATGGCAACCACGGCGCGGCAATGGCAAAGAGACGGCGGATCCGGCAGCAGGAGTCCGGATCCGGCGGCGGCGACCACGCGCGCAATGGCGGGAAAGGCCAAGAATGGTTGCCGAGGATCCGCTGATCCGCATGGCGATCGCACCAGCGCGACACGAGGTAAGCACGAGCAGGCGCTGCGCGCTTCGCGGGCGGCGGGCGATAAGCCTGGCTAGCTCCTTGCAGCGAATAAGGCGGATGAGCGGCGCTGACGGCAGAGAGTCTCTCTGCGCCGAAGCGAGGCCGATTCAAAGTGAGGCGACGACGACGAAGATCACGCTGCCGCCACTGTGAAGCCGAGGTCGAAGCGGAGACCGCTAAAAAGCGGCGTCTTGCCGAAGCGGGACGCGGATCCCACGCGAAGAAGCCGAGGCGACTGACGATGGAGCGGCGAAGAGGCCGACGAGGCGACCACGAAGACGGAGAGCCGACGAGGCGACCACGAAGACGAAGCAAAGGAAAGCAGAGGCAACGAGGCATGGCGAATACATCACGTGAGACACGTGAGAAACCCTAACCCTAGTTTTGGCTCTGATACCATGTTATGAATATTGCTTGTATTCAATATGAGACCAATGGGCCAGTATATATACACAAAGTACAGGTGGTGAATATGCACATAACCCCTCATAACAAAGGAGAATAACACAATTAGACATATATCTCTAACAGATACAACATCATTGCAATAGCCCAAAAAGAAAGAAAGAGAAGACAGTTTTTTGGAGGAAAAAACTGATGAAAATCAATCAATTTCTTAGAGCTGGTAGAAGATAGTAAGATACCTCTTTTGTTCTTGGCTTTAGTGAACCCCTTGGCTTTCTCAACCTCCATATTTGCCTTTTTCACCAACAAATTTTCCTTCTTTTCTAACATTTCAAGAGTCTGAATCATATTAAGAAAGTTAGTTTGCAGATACCAACTACAATAAATCAATAAGTAAGAACACTATAACCACTATTACATGCTGTATGGAAAGAAACCTTTTACTCTGAAAGAGTGAAAGTCACTTTAAAGATTATCCAAGCAACTGGAGTAATTAAGATATCCAGTTCTGTGCTATGCAGTGCTGAATTGGGCTTGCCAAATTATCCACTATTTGCATTTAACTCTTCCATGCATTGAATAAACCATAAGTTTTACAATCCAGAGGAAGTAAGAAGACAACAGTTACGTACATAGAATCCCTTTGACCTTGTTTTCTACTTTTACTGATTTTGGAAGTGAGTGGTTACAGCACTGCGAAGTACCCACTGAAACAAGAAGCGCGTCAAACCCTAAGTTTCTATCTTACACACCTTCCAACTGTTGGAATAGTGGAATATCACTAATACCCTTAACACCCCCTCCTCTGAAATGCAAGGCGTATGCAATATCATTGCATTTGAAAGGGTTGACACTAAAATAGGGAAAATCCAAAGTCTGAGTCTTGATAATGTCTTCGTAGCGCGCAGCTCTTGGAAAATATGTCGAGTATCAAGAGATCTCCCCCCATCTGAGGTCGTGTGATAGCCTATAAAGCACAAGGTGCAAGGGCTGAAAAAGCAAAGGCAAGCGGGATCAAAGTCGACCGCGGCAACACGACGAAGAAGATGATGAAACCGACAAGAAGGAGAGAGCTGTCAAATCAAGCCAAGGAGAAAAAGATAGAAGCATGGTGGCGCAGATCGAAGCCCGAGATGGCGACGGCACAGTGCACAAGAAGCGCAGCGAAGACGCAGTGTGGAAGAAGCGCGGCGGCCTTAGAAGCTCGGGGTGGCGGTTCAGAGAGAAGCAGCGGCATCGTAACGACTTCTACGATCTATAGCGGCTCAACGAGAAGAGCGACGACTGCTGCTATGCGAAAGGACACGAAGAGGGCCACACTTGATCCAAGAAGACGGACCATGGCTAGCAAAGCAATCAGTTGACTGACAATGAATTTGTGGACTCACACGACTTAGGCAAACTCAAAGATAGAGTGTTACGGACTTGGATGGACTCAAAAGAAAAAAGGACTCAAAGGAGCAGCAGATACTGGCAACAATACTTTTTAACAACGGAAGATGCTGCAAGAAGCCGAAGCCAGCTGTACCAAGAGGAGAAGCTGGAGCCAGATCAACCGAAGCTGGAGCCAGTAGAGAATCCAGAGCCAGTGAAGCTAGGGTGGCTCCAGCCAGATCTGGTTATCAACCATCGACCACTCTTCCCCACCATTGTTGTACGACTTCTCCTCTTCGCCTCCCCCCTTCCTTCCACACCACCATCGCTCTTGAGTGCTCCCACGAATGGAGGTGATGGATCCGGTTGTGGAGGTGACGCCGGTGCCAAACCCGCCCTTCATTGACATCACTCCCCTGAAACCACCATTGGAGGCGGCTCCCTCCTCTCATCTCCCTCCGGTCGAGCCTCCTCCTTCTCCTCATGCTCTTCCTCTTCGTGGTGGCGAGGCATTGACAGACGGGCGGCGACGGGTCTGGGGGCGTCTCGGTGGAGCTCGGTGGAGCAAGGGAGGAGGCGGAGGCTCGAGTGAGGGATCCGGCAGGGCAAGACGCGAGGCGCTGGGAGCACCCGGCCATGGCGGCAAGCACTCGAGCAGAGGAGACGGCCGAGACGTTAGGAGGGTGGCCCCGCCGCCGACGCCGGATCCATCTTCCTTGAGCTCGCCGACAAACCCGTCGCCGCGCCCACCAGAGCGGCGGCGTGGGCGAACGGATCCGCCAGATCCGCCCAGATCTGGTAGGAGGCGGTCATAACGACCGATCCGCCGGGCGTGCTGGATCCGATCAAGCAGAGCACGCGATCGGCCTTCGTTGCCGGATCCGGGCCTCGACGCCAAAGCAAAGTCGTTGCAGTGGTGGTTGTGGGCGGCTGCTGCTACTTCTACTGAGAAGATATAACTACTACTAGAAGGAGGCCACCCTCGGGAGTAGAGATTGCTCCTCCCGGGGGCAGCAGCGGAGGACGAGCGCAAGCTAGAAGAGAACCTAGTGCTCCGATACCATGTTAGAATAAACACTTGACTAGGAGTGGAATACACAAATACCCTTAACACCAACCATCAAACTTAACTTTATTCTGTAACTCTGAAATAGCATCAACCTTTACAAGCACAAAAAATATTTAGTTCCTCACACGCAATTTCATCGATTAAAACCATTCGGCCTGGCCAGTTCTAATTATATCAGAAACGCTTTTGCGCCTCTCCCTTTCGCCACCTGTGAGGACGCAATTTACCTTTCTTTATCTTGTTACCGAGCACATAAAAGTCTGACCCTTTTATCCCTACTTAGCACAAAGATAATGAATAGCCAGCTTCTTAGTATAAAACCCTCCTAATCTTTCGTAACCTCACAACCAGATTTAGATTGCAAAAGCAGCTGTAGCTTCCACTTACAGAAAAGAAACAATTAAACCGATCTACATCCATAGTCACAGACAGTAAACATCAACTCATTAAACTCTAACTTAATTGATCAGTTCATTCACCTCGCTGAGCTTGTCGATGGAGGCCAGCGCGGTGGCCTGGCTCTGCTCTTTGGATTTCCCGAACACCCTGCCGAACACGCCCGACATGGCTGGCGGCCTATCTACCAGATCGAATCGAATCTGCGAGAAGAAACAGAGGCAAGGATCAAAATCGAACGGCTTCTAGGTCGGATTCGAACGGTGGATCGAGCAGGTAGAAACATACTCCGGAATCAGAGCAGTCCTCTCGTGCTCGCGCCTCGCTATCCTCGCTTCGTCGGATGCTCGGGCTCGTGATCTCTTGGAACCGGGAGTCAGCTCTGATTTTCTTAGCCGGGAAAGAAGGGGTAAAGCGGGACGCGGAATTGTTACCGCCCTGAGAAGGAGGATGGTAGTTGTGGCCAAATGGCGGCACGCCCAGCACGACACGGGCACGGGTCAGTCCGGCCCACGAAAGTTTTGTGCCGTGGCCGGTGAGCCCACTTGTCTAG
Source organism: Phyllostachys edulis (assembly GCA_036346405.1). Classification (NCBI taxonomy): domain Eukaryota; kingdom Viridiplantae; phylum Streptophyta; class Magnoliopsida; order Poales; family Poaceae; genus Phyllostachys; species Phyllostachys edulis. The sequence goes on along the minus strand of CM070555.1, from coordinate 38,378,630 downwards.
ATAGCGGTCTAAGTGTGGTCCGAAGGCTCTTTATGCTGTGCTGTATCGACACGAGTTCGTTTGGTTCGTTGGGCTGTTTTTGACTTACAGCCTAAAAATGAAAAAAAAACTAAAAAATTCTAAAAAAATCAGAAAAATATGTAGAATTCGTAAATACATATGAAAGTTGTAAAAAATGAGACAAGTATATTGAAAATATAATAAAGAACTTTATTGATATTGAAATGGTTGTCTCGTTAAAACCTTTGTCAAGTAAAAACTCAACATGAGAAAATCTTGGCGAAGGAAAAGGGGTACAGCCTATAGCTCTACATACATTTTTGTTCTAAGTGTTATTACCGAGGTATAGATTTTCGAACACGTCCGACAACTCTGCATTTTTTATAGAGTGTTGTGTTCACGAATCAGCTTGTTCTAGTCCTTCACGGTTGGAAGTATCTCTATCGTCTCATTCACGAGACTTGTTCTTTTCTCCTCCAATATTCTTCCAGAAAAACTGAAAGCAGATAAGAATAGTTAACACATCACGTGCAAGTATACCTAGCATGGGATATGTTAACTTATAGGCATGCCGCCATTGCAAAATTTCGAAGCCTTCTGAGTTGAAATCAACCGTATCGCTGTCCAGATGGGTGGATAGTTCCTCACTCCTTGGGGTTGTTCTTGGTTGAGCAGGCGACACTGTAGATGAAGAAGACCTGGACCTGGAGGTAAAGCCACCGAAGATCTTGCCCAATATATTTGTCTTTCTATTTGAGGAGAGGTTACTGGAGGTCGTTGCAAGTGGACTCTCCGGAACTTATTTTCATACATTTGGTAAACCTTGTGTAATTAAGAACAAACTTCTACAAAATAGTTAGAATAGTCTAGTCCTGTAGCATCACTAAGAAGATCAAGAACATTAGCAAATGCTTCAATTTTACCTCTATGATCTAAAATAAATGCAAATGGATATAAGAAATGTATTTCTCTCTAATATTTGAGGTATTTAATTTTTATAGCAACAATAGCCTCATGTAAAACTAAGTCATTTCCATACATTTTCAATTGAGCAGCAATCTGTAAAATACTATATACAATAATAGGAAATGTTGGATAACAGACAATGGACAAAGCAACAGTGGCCTCATAAAAAAATCTAAAAATGTAGTATCTTCTAATCAATGAACCAATGTTGCTCAGTCAATAGTACACTACCGTCAATGCTCTGATAGTGCGTTTGAATAAAAACAGAAAAAGTGCTCTCATATAGTAAAAGACTCTTAAGCATCAGGTAAGTAGAGTTTCATCTTACCGGCATGTCCAAACAGAACTTTCGTGGACGTACACCCATTGCCCTACAGAAGTTCTTATATGTTGCTATTCTTACGTTAGAATTATTCAAGAAAGATATCGCATCACGAAAAGATTTAAGATACACATCCAACCTCGTCAAATCGGATTTGACTATAAGGTTAATAATATGACAAGCGCATTGCTGATGTAGCAAAGAAGGAATTGGTGTATGTACTGAAGACTGGAGTAAGAATATCCATGCCCTTAGAGTTCATAGTGGCATTGTCTAGAGTAATTGAGAATATTTTGTTTGTAAGACCAAAGTCTTCCACGACTTTGGTAATACAGTATGCAATATTCTCAGTTGAGTGTGCTACATCAATTAATTTGAAACCTATAATTTTTTTCTCCATTACCCAGTCATCAATAACGTAATGAGCAACTACACTAAGATAATCCTCCCTAGCGCGGCCACTCCATATGTCCGAGGTCAGGGCCACCGAAAATGTGCACGTAGCAAATTTATCCTTTAATTTATCACGACGTTCATTGTAGTATTTTACTAGATCCCTAGTTGTTGTCTATATAGAAACGGAAGAGAATATAGGATTATGCGCAGTTCTAATGTAAGTTTGGAAAGCATTAGACTCTCCAAAGCCTAACGGTAAATTCTCAGAAGCAATTAATGACAGAGAGATTGACATGCTACCTCAGGATCATAGTCCTAGCTACGTATCATACCGTCGAGGTTGTACTACAGTTGCGTCTACCTCATTAGCAATCCTTACTTGGCCTGACATCTCGTAGCATGTCTTTGCAACTGCCACATCCCTCTTATAGACTTTGCAGACAATTCATGACGATAAATTTTGCAAACAACATATGGTACCTCATTTCCTTATGTGTCTGCCTTGGTTGTCCTGTTGAAATGCTCCAAGACTCCGGATCTAGATGACCTCGATCTCTTTACTTCGGTGGTCGTCGACGAAGATGTTGTCGGGACCCCTGGAATTGGATTCGTTTCAAGTTAAAGGATTATACCAAAGGCATAATTTTTAACAGGGAACGAACCTAATTTCAAGTTCCCGGAGATGTGTCTCACATTAGTTCCTAAGATCAATGACTAATGTGCACATATCCTGAACAACATTTGTACACAGTCATACATTATACATAAAGTGATCTTACACATATAGATGAAGTTCATAAATTTACATAAGTGACTGACAGTCTCAGAAAACAAAAGTTTGCAGCGGAAAGCAACTATAAACACCAAAAGTTCCAACTAAGTGTGCCCATCACCTAAGGCAACTGAGTGGAGGAAGAAACAGTGTCATTCGTTAGCGTCGCCATAATCGGTGCTAATGGATGGGTCGTAAACATAACCGTCCTCACCTGCAATAAGTGGTTAATTCAACTGAGTACAGAAGGTACTCGTAAGACTTACACAAACTAATAAAAGAAAGTGTTCAATAGAACCTATCCAAATGATTAGAGATTATACATGCTAAAGGTCGTTCAAAGAAAATACTATATTGGCATTAGTTTTGCATAAAGCAACAAGTGTTACTCCTACACTTTCTATTTTGCAAAGGCTATTTTGTAAACAAAGTTTGAACCAGAAGACAACAAGTAACAAAGTTATAATCATAATGTCAAACATATCAAAGTGGCTGTCCACTTTGATAAAACAAGCCGCATGGACACCTATCATGCCGACAACCACCATTTCCCAAGTAAATTCTTATTTCAAAGCCTAACGATGATGTCTATCAAAATCAAGTATTATCCATAACCGGGGACACAACTATTCGAATAGTTTTAAACCCTGTAGGGGTGTACATCTTTACCCACATGACTCGACCAGCCCGTAAGCCTCCAGATAATGACACACTTCCTTAGGTGTGTCGGCCGGGTAGATCGAGATTTGATACTTTTTAGCAAGAACACCTTATTGAGTTGAAACATCCATGCTGATTTAATCCCGCTTAGTACAAAGCACTCTTGATAGAACTCGCTAACCTAACACGCAAGTTGTGTTGGGAATGCCGACCCAATGAACATAAATCTAAAACTGTGCTCACTCGTACATATTAAATTGCAATCGGATCCCTATGAACATATGATCAAACACATATATCCTCACACCACCTGTGTTCCAATTCAATAAAATCCTCCTCCTACTTGACCAAACCGGCCCCAATCTAGCACGTGGAAGAACGAGTAGTTCTTGGTATGATAGCCCAAGGTTCGGTCCTTAATGATCCAGACAAGACTACCACAATACCCAAATCTCGTGCGCGAAGCCACCCTCACTAGCATCCACTTGTCCATATCTAAATCATGTTTTCAAATGACAAATAAACTTAAACTTCAGTTTTCAGCAATCTGAATAAGAAACAAAAGTAAAATAGATTCAGCGTCTCCTATGATTGATAAGGTAATCTTGTCAACCCAAACTACCGATCTACTAACTTGCAAGGCTAAGCATTCACCCAAGGACTATATATTCTAGCACAAGATTTCTATCTTAAGTTTAAGTGTATGAGATGATTAAGGGTAAGCCACAATGATTAGGATATAACTAACTAGACTCACAAATTATTGATACTTCAAAATAGCATGCACACAATTACCATTGCATTTCAAAATACTAAATTATCAGAACTGGGATCAAAATGATGCAAGAGGATGCTTGCCTTGATAATATTCCACTTGCTCGGTCTCAGGAGTTTCAGAAATAAAATCACTCGCGTCGGGTACCTCAAAATCTAAAAAGAGCGATATCAAATGAACATCGAGAAAAAGATCCAATTACCAAAATGCTAAAAAATGCATGATAAGTTCACAGTAGTAAGGTTCTTTTTCTAAGTGAATTTAGGTGAAAATTTTGGTTCAGTTGGAGTTCATTTGAAGTTTCTGTGAAATTTATAAGGTTAAAGTTCTTAATGTGCAATTAATTTAATTAACAACTTTTTATGTAACAGGAACAAGTGTAAGAGTTAATCCAGATTAAAGTACAGTAAGAATTATAACTAACAAATTTTATTTCGCTTGATTTGGAGTTATAACGAATTACTTATGAATTTTAGAAGTTTAAACTATTTTCAGTGAAGCAGTAAACCAATTTAGGATTTTGAAATACTCTAGATACTTTTTATACCCAAATAGGAACTAGCCCCGCTTGCCTACAAAGGGACCCAAAGTTCTGAGTTAACTGGTCAACTAGATCCGGCCCAGTCAAATGAAGATGCCAAAGGCGTAAAATTGGAAATACGTTTTTCTTAAGGGAAAACACACTTCTCAACTCTACGCTCCACTTAACCAGTCAGTTGGGTCCACCCATCAGTGTCTCGGCACGGAAACTAAAGGTTAAAGCTCACGGGTTTCTGTGCTTGGGCCCACATGTAAGCAGAACATTACACCTTAATCAATTAAAGGTTAATGATTGTTTAATCTAACTCGACGGCAATTAACGCTAACCGTTTCTTACAGCCCTGGTCGGATATCTGACAACAGAGCTCTACGCTCCCACGCACTTGCTCGCCGGCTAGCCAACGTGGTGATCCATGGCTGCGCAAACTAATGCCCAAAATGGATACACAAAAGTATTGTGGACCTAGAGGTGGTCGGAGCACTGCCGGCGACAAGCTCTAACGGTGGCACGACAAGGAATGCGGCAGTGATCTTACGGCAAAAGTGGCGACAACAACCCGTCTATGATTTAAGCAAAAATACGCATGCTTAAGCATCTATGGAGCATAAAAGAAGCTACCTGAGCTAAGAAAACGGCCAGAGGTCCAAGGAATAGCTTCGACGATGGCGGCCGTGTGCTGGTGGTGAGAGCTTCACGCGGGCAAGACAGCCTAGACCAAATCAAATGGAATGAGTGGTTGGAATAGCTTAAGTAGAGCTCCTAGATGCTCTGAAAAGACAAATTGATTGAGGGGTTTTGCTCATAATATCTTAAGATAAGATATGACACGCAAGAAATATGAAGGAGCTCACCAGAGCGCAGAAATCCACGACGGCGGCATTCTGGGAGCGCTCTGGAACGACAAAAGACAAGCTCTCATTCCCAATGCTGTGCTACACAAAAGAGATCTGGGCTCAACATAAATGATAACGTCAAGCAAGAAGAAGAAGAAAGGCGTAGAGGATGAAGGATTTGCCTCAGCGAGAAAGACGGGAATGCCAGCTTGTCTACTCGGCCGAGAGGAGCACAAAGGATTTTTGATGGTGCTCTTCGCCGGAGAAAACGATGATGGCCACTCGTGGCAGTACCAGAGCAAGCCTGGTCATCACGGTGAGGCCAAGTGGCATTGCATGCACCGAAAATCGCAGGTGTGAAGCCACCTCATGCGCGATGTGCTCGGAGCTGGCACAGTGGCACAGAGAAGATAAAGGAGAGAGACCAACAAGTAGGCCAGGGTTGTCAGTCTCAGCGGCGAAACAATGTGGTTGGCTCAAACACATGCGAACGATCTGATCAAGATTCAACGATGATGATTGAGTGGGCTGTTCGGACGGTCCGAACAGCTCAACTCATATGGACGGTTCGATCAAGATCTAACGGTCTCGAAATGATGCGCGCTTTAGTTTTCAAACGAATAAAAACGACGCCGTCCGATTGAAAATGGACAGTCCAGATTGAGTGGGTGGTTCGGACAGTCCGAACGTCCAAACTCATACTAGCGGTCCGATTGAAATCGAACGGTCCAGAGGTGATGCGCGTTTTGGTTTCAAATCCGAATAAAATGGCGCGGTACGATTGAAAATGGACGGTCCAGATCGCATGGAGCTTTCGGACGGTCTGAACAGCCCAATTGATCTGGTCCGTCCATTTCAAATCGAATGGCTCGCGCGTAACTTGGAGGTTGGGCTGAGCCATTTGAACGTGGCTTGGGTCAGTCACGTAATCCACTTGGTCGGTCTAAACGGCACACGGTTGTGTCCAACCAAGTCGCGTGGGTTTGAGTCGCTACAGTGCCCTGTGGTTCGGACTGAGTCTAAATGTTGACCAAAACGAATTCAAATAATTCTAGTTTGGCTCGGGAGTTAAAAATAGCAAATAAATTTATAAAAATATGAAATTTTTCAGAGATGATACTGGGATGATATAGATCCCATATTTTTTTTTGAAAACTCACTGCTCACATTTTAAATACTTAATTTAAAGTTCTTAACTGAATAGGTTTAAATAAGAAACAAATATTTTCTTAAGGTCCAACTGATTTCTAAAAATTTGAGAGAAATATATCAATTCATGATAATTAATCTAGTATTTAATTAAATTATTTCCCAGGGTTGTTTATAAGCATTAGCTTCAGTTTTTGATTTGGAGCTCCTTTTCAAGTTTTAAGTTTGACTTAATTTGAATTTTTCAAATGCAACAAATTGTGCAAGTGACCTAAAATGCCATGCATGCTCATGAAATACATATAAATACTTTTTATTTAAATTGAGGCTATTATAGATGTTGTCATAGAGCCTAATGACGGAACTCCGTCTTGCCCTTCCGGTAAAATCTCCTGTTGGTTTGAGGCAGCCGCAGCCTCCTCCATAGATGCAACATCCTTTGGTGAAATTCCGTACTCACTAAGAGCGAAGATATCTTAATTTTCCATTACGACAATTGCGAAATCAAAACCAACGCTATTATTATTTTCAGCTTAGCATAACAAATAATAACAAAAAAAATATGCAAAAAAATAGTATTGTACCGCTTTTGATGACTTGCTGTCGGAATTTGAATTTTCCAAATTTTAGCACAACTTTTTTGAATTTTTCCAAATTATCTCACGACAAATTTAAATTTGCACAAGAGTATTTGAAAGAGAGATTGAGGAATAGATGGGTGCTGAATGAGGGGGGTATGGTGCCTATTTGTAGAAAACATTTTGGGATTTTTTTTCTGCAATTTTTAAAGCCCAAAACAGTAAAACAAACGGTCGTAATTTCAAAAAATCTGAATGTTACAGGGGCTAAATGGGTCATGTCGTGCCGGGCATGGCTCACCGTTCCTATTTAGCCTGTAACGGCTATAATGCCGCCGGGATGTGCCGTGCCAAGCACGAACCAACATGCTATTTTGGCCCGTGAGCACACCCGCGTCGTCTTGTACCCTACTGACTCTGCGTGCGGTAGTGCACATGCCACTAGCGACTGCACAGATCAAGGCGTCTATGCCTGACCGTCTTCGTTCGCCCGCTGACTGTCGTTCCCTCACCTCACCTCCTCCTCGAGCCAGCGGCCGCTTCGCCCTCCTCCTCGTCGGTGGCGTCGCCCCGCCCTCCTCCTCCTCCTCCACGTGCGTCTCGAGCCCTCTGCGGCTGTGCCACCCCACCCTCCTCCTCCTCCACATCGCCGGCGCCACCCCGTCCTCCTCCTCCCCGTGCGCCCCGAGCCCACCGCGGCTGCACCGCCTCGCCTTCTCCTCTGGTCCTCCCTCTCGTCCCGACTCCCGAGCGGCGCCGCCTTCTCGGCTTCTCATCCCTGGCCTGCCGGCTAGCTGTTGGTGATATGCCCTAGAGGCAATCATGGAGATGATGATATCACGTCTATGTTTATGTGTTATTGAATAAGTGTTATTTTGTTCCTTGAATGAATCATTGGTTATGAAGATTAAGAAGTATGTGACTTGTTGGTGAACCTCTTTTAACTCATATGATGTCGTTCTAAATGAATCCCTGGTCGGATATCACTGATCAGAACATTAGTGACTCTATCGACCAGCACATGTCTTGATTGATGACCATGTTTCACCGGTCATGGATATAGGGATATCGAATCAATAATGTAAACACATGTTAGAGAACATGGGGTTGGATTGACCCACCTTGAGACACTGTTGAGATTGTTATGATTTTATGTGTCGTTAGTTGGTCTCATGCAATGATGATGTATAATCCTTAGACCTGAGATCAGCAAGGGTTCCTACATATGTAAGGGTACACTTTGGGGTTACCAAACGCTACTCCGTAACTGGGTAGTTATAAAGGTAGCTTTCAGGTATGCTGTGAAACATGCGGAGGAATGTGACTGGTCAGATATGGGATTTGTCCCTCCTAACATAACAGGAGAGATATCTCTGGTCCCCTCGATGTGGTCGGATAAAGAAAGTGCATGGTCATGCCACTAGTGGTCGAAGTGTTCGACCACGTGAAGTTATCCGACACTCGATCGGGAAAGTATTGAACAGTCCATGGATAACACAACATCTCACCTGGAGTTCAACTAGATATCGTGAGGCAAAGGGAGAATACATGAGAAGGTCTTTTAGTTCGATCAGATACGGACTAGTCGTATGGAGATACGAGCTAGTCATAAGCTGGTTGAACATGATCACTAAGTGGTCGAAACCTGGTCATAAGGAGTTATGAACTGGTCGTATAGAGATACAACTAGTCGTTAGTGATATGGACCTGGTCGTAGATCGTATTGCATTAAGGTTCATCTGATATAATTCGTGTGTATTCGGGAATCGTTATGTTTTGCTAGGAGCCGCTGACAACTCGTGATCGGAAAGGAGTTTTTGAGTCACAACCGATTACGAATGAACCTAACGGGTCACACACTTAACAGGTTGGAACAAACCGGTACGGATACGATTCGTCAAACGTGTTCGGATAGAATCCGTTACAGGCACTATATAAGGAGATGCTTGAGGCTGTTGGAAAGATAGAGTGTAATACCCCGAATTTCAATTAAAGAAAATAGTATTCGGGAAAGGGAAATTTGTTCAATATCAAATGCAAAATAGTTTAGAAAGGGATTTAAGCTAAAAATTTAAAATTTAGAGTGGTTTTGGACCTTGGGTTTCTGGCCCAAGGCTTCGTAGGCCTTGTGGGCCGACCTTAAGAGGCCCATGAGAGGAGGGGGGCGCCCCACCCTCTCTCTAACCCTAGCCACCACTCCTCTAAACCCCTTGGCTGAAATTCCCCTCCCCCTTCACCTTGGCAGCCGCCACCTTCTGCCCTCTCCCTCCCTTGGCACCTCCACCTCCACCTCTCAAGACGATCCCTCCATTGCTGCCATCTCCCGGAGGATTCCCTGCTTTTGGCCAGCCGGAAGGAGGAAGAAGAAGAGGGGAAAAGAGGGGAGGAAGGAGGAGAAGAGGAGAGATTGTCTTCGTGGGTTTTGTTCAACATCTTCCTAGGGTTCTACAAGGGTAACGAAAGTCGTTCCTCACTATTTGATTCATATTAGATGTGAATTCGATTAGGTTGATTGGATCGATCTTCCTGCTGCTAGTAGATCTGTTCTGTCCAGCACATTGCGTGGCCGTTTTCACGATCTTAGAGGCCTAATTAGAGAATCTCACCTCCTAGAGATATGTGGGATTCGTTCTTAGCTTTCCGTAACCGCCAAGAACACTCAATTCCGAGTTACGGTTTGGGAGATATGATGAATTCTTTCCTGCTGTCCTAAAAACCTGACGTGAATTAACTGTCAATTTGTCTATTAAGTTATGATTAAGTTAAGGGTAGAATCAGGGCTTCCACCCAACTAGGTTGTTATAGCATTTTTGATAAAATTTCTGGATTGATAAAGAACACTCAATTTGGATTTGTAGAACAAAAGATATGATTATTTCTCTACTGCTATGTGGTTCTGTTAAACAGATTGGATGTTCGACTTTCATAGAATTGTTAGCCCAATATTCTGGCCGAATTAGAGGTTTCACCCAACTAGTTTATTGTGGCCATTTTCGTTACCTTTCCATAGGATCTGAGATCAACCCGTTTCGAATCTCCGAACAAAAGTTATGATGAATTAAGTACTACTGTCCAGTTTTATCGTTCTGTTAAAACTGTTGGTTTAATTTGGTAGATCCATCATGTGAACCTTGGGTTTAGGAGTTTGTGATTAAGCATAGCGAATAGCGCCTGATTCACGTCGTTTCTTATTCAAGTAATTAAATTGTGTAGGAAAGGAGGGTTCGAGATTAGCGGCTTCGTCCTTGCCTCCTTACGCATCGCAGTTCGAAAGGCAAGTACAATTGATTTGTCTTGTTTGTTGTCTGTTCCACTTGGTTGATGAATATGAAATGGGTAATTTCGGTATTCCTTGTTTCCCTTCATAGTTGATATACCATTATTCTTCAATAATAAGATTACGTTCATTATATTCATTCATTCCTTCGTTCCTGTTCACCCACGGGAGTGGGTAGTGAAGTCCCATAATTCTAATATGGGCAAGTACCTTGTGATTCTTATTGTTGGTGAATGCTGAGTGCTTGTTGTTCATACTATTATTTCTATGATTCATGAGTAGATTCAATGCTTCATGTTCTTTTCACGTTCGTTAATCCATGTTTAATGAGTTGATGTCTTTCATAATTCATAATTCATTCCATTGATTCATTGTTCATGTTTCGTTCATGGGAGTGGAATGTAAAGACCCATCAATTCCAGTATGGGCACGTAAGACCCACCATTCCAATGCGGGCAGATTTGGATCCCCGTATGAAACGTTCTTCATACGGGCCTTGGATCCCCGTATTTTGATAAATACGGGCCTAGGTGAATATCGACGGGTGTGTCACTGGCTATACCGGTATAAGCAGAAGTGGAGTACATGCATTTCATTCATTAATTTGATTTCATCCATTCTACCTTCGATTCCTACTCTGTGATGATATGTTCTTATTCATCCATTCTACATTCGTATTCTATTCCGTGATTGATATGTTCTTATTCAGTATTGTTCGCTTTGTTCTGTTGTACTTGCTGAGTCGTGGACTCATTTTTGCCGTGCTTTATTTGTTTTAGGTAAACAATGAAGATGGCATGCATGGGAGGGCTTAGACATGTGGATCACAACATTCATTTCATATTCTTCCTTTCACTTCACATTATTCACTTTTAATCATATGAACTTGTTCTTTCCAATCATTTGTTAAGTATTGGATTGTAATAAATGGAGTATGATGGTTGATGTTATCCTTCTCTATGATTATGGTTAATCCAATAACTGCATGAGAATCTTGAGTAGAATATTGATAGGATTATCTTATTTGACTCAATACGCTTGAATATTTGGAGATTGTGATTTGTCATTGAATTCAGATTAATTTCCTATATTTGTTCTATTAGACGTTGATCTTTATTCGAGATTAAAAGTTATATGGTTGAAATTATTCCGCATTGATGTCGTATGTTAGTCTTTGAGGTACATCTTGGCTTCCACATAGCCAGGGTGTTACATAGAGGATACACGTGAGTTATTTCACGAAACCGTATGGATCCAAGGCCTCCAGATGGGCAGCTGCGGCCTTCATGGGTCCGGGCGGTGGTGATGCTGGCCATGGCGGATGCAAGTCGGGGAGGTTTGTGGTGCAGTGGTGGGAAGAACGGCCTGTGGGTCATGCGGTGACCTCACGGGAGGAGCTCAAGGGCAAGCACGAGTCGCCACTCGCAGCCAATAGGTGAGGCCGTGAGGTTCAAAGGCCCAGAGGACTAGAGGAGGAAGAAGCGGCCACAGCCCAAAGCGTCTACAGCCCCACACCCGCCCACCGAGTGGCGCTGAGCCCATATGCATACCATATTCTCAAATCTCAACCGCAGCTTCCCCAAATCCCCAATTCGAGAAACCTCAAAATCTCCAAATCTCAAGACTCGAACCTACTGCTAGGCGGCGGCGGCAAGAAGAAGGCAAAGACCGCTGGGAGCCGGGAGGAGGCGAGGAGCGAGCCGACCGGCCGAGGCGGCACTGCCACGGAGGAGCTCCGGGTGCCACGGCGAGCCGATGGCGCACAGACGGCGTGTCTCAAGGATCTGCGGGGACGGCGGGGTCGCCGGGCCTGGAGGAGGGAGCGAGGCCAGTGCCGCCGGCCCGGGCGGCGGCTGCCGAGCCGCACCGGAGGAGCGCGGCGGCAGCCGCTAGTCGGGAGGCGCCGGGCCGGGGCGGCAGGGGGGGAGGAGAGTCGAGAGCAGGAGGAGCCGGCCGCCATCGTGTCTCGCTGTCTCTGTCTCAGTGAGGAGGTGAGGAGGAACGTGATTACTAGCAATTTGGAAATTCGATAGTTATCGAGCTAGTTTTTATTGGTCGATTAGTGACGGGAATCAATGAGGGTAATCTTTGATTTGGTTCTTTAGGCGCTTCAAACTTCCACCGCTTCTTGGTTATGTTTTGTGAGGCTTTGCTCTATATTTTGGCCTCTGTTCCCTTGGATGTAGCCTATGTTTTTATGAGTCGCTTGACGCCTCGCAAATATGCTACATAGTTTTCTTTTCTTTTTCTTTTTAACCGACCAAAGAATATGTGTGCCTCGATTGCTCAGCCTATGTTATGTAGTATTGATTGATTGATCTAATGGAGTGCTAAACTCGGTGTTTTGTTTGTGAACCGCAGTTATTCGAGTATTGGTTCCTCTTTGGGGACGATGATTCCTTGTAAGTATGCTTTGCTTCATTTTCGATAGGATTGTAGTGCATTGTTTTTTAGGCTTTTTCATAAACAACATTCTTGCTTGAAACATCTGAAATGGCTAGGATTTTACTAAAAAAGGGATAAAATAGATGGTTTATTGAGTTTGCTATGAGCCGAAAAGACAATACTTGATGTCCTACCTTTATCTTTGTTTGTTGATTCCATTTAGTGTCGTATGCTCGTATTACTACGATTGAAGTTTGCAATATAGTTTGCATATTGATCCGCGCTTGGTGGCTTGCGACTCCGCCATACCTAGACTTTAATCTCGGGTCCGCCACTTCTAGAGCGCGCCAAGGACGCCATGGCTCGTGGTGCCGTGGCGCCGCAGTGGGCGTCTTCGCGCCACGTCGGTGGGCACGTTCGTGATGCATGCACGGGTGGGCCTCGGTCTTTGGGCGTGTCGGCGGGCGTGCCCACGGTTTGCCCACCCTTTGAAAAATTCCTGGCTCCGCCACTGACCGAAACCCTAGCCACCATCTTCTTGAGAGAGCCTTCCATGCGACTTGGTGCTCACACACCGGCGTACGGTGTTCCTTCCTTGGACGTGTGGATATTGTAGAGGCTCTACTGCGGCTGCTATTGCGCTTGAGGACGATCCGCAATCTTCACAAGGAACCGCAGAGGTTGCTGGAGGAGACGATCGACTTGCGAGGACATTGTACGATCGTCTATGACCACTTCATCGACGCGCTCTTCGTTGGACCAGGCTACTCCAACTCTTCTTCTGCTGCACTGCATGTCTGGTGGTAACAATCTATGATCTCCTGCTTGCATGGCATCCTGGTTTACGTAGTAGATTTTTTGAATTGTCAGCTAGCGTAGTCTACCCGTATCCCTTCAGTGGTATTAGAGCTATCCTACATAGTTTTTTTTATCTAGATCGGTCGCATATACTGGATATGTGGCAATAGTAGATTGGATCTATTACTGATTTGGTCTGGTAACCTAGATTAGTTCATATGGATGGAACGATCTAGGCACTAGTCGATGAGATCGATCGGTGTTTGTTGGTAGTAAATGGGTTTTTGCGAAGAGGTACAAGTTAAGAGCACCAGATGATTTACTCGACTTGGTTTCGACTGCCTTGCATGATACTCCTACCGGTCGGAATTCCGCCATCGGAGTATGCCGCAGTGTGTGGTCGTATCAAGGCAGTGATCAGATTGGTTCGGAATAGGGTTAATATGATTAATCCGATGATTTCTAAGGCTCGGTTACATAGTAGTATGTGTTCATGTCGCCCGATAGAATTGGATTCTATGTATAACTCGTTTTTGCAGGGATTGATGTGAATACTATGGTACTATGGCCCATTGTGTATGTGATGCATGAATGGATTCCACATGGTCTGCATGTCATACTGTGTGATAGCCATCGAGCTTATTGTATAACGGTCTATGTACCGACTTGTGATGCTTGATCTTATCCTATGTAATTTATTACTAGCTTTTAGAAGTAATTGCTTAGTAGATGAATGCGGTCGGAGACTTCAAGCATGATGGTCAGAGAACAGGAAGCATGGTGATGGAGATCGTCATGTTAAGGGCCATACTATTTCATAGTTTAATTTGATTGTCAGTGAATGTTTATTCCTGTCATGCTATTAATCATGTTTTATCATTAGATGTTTTAACATGGTAGAATAGTATCCCTCAAGAAAAATTAAGTTAATTTGATGCCTTTCCAATTGCTGCGACCATCACAATTTTGATTGTTAATTGGTAGGTCTACCAAAGTAGGGTGGCATTAACTATCTTAATAAGATGGGGTGGGTGTCGGACACCCACATGCATAGTGTTGGTTTAACTTGACAAGGCTATCAAAAGGGTTTTGAGCCTTGGGGCATAGTGTCGGTCGGAAGTGCACAGAGATGTCACCAATCAAACAAGAGTCATATGTGATATGATTAGCAAAGGGTTACTTACCTAAACTCACTACGTTTCTAGCAGTGATGCCAAAGCTCACTAGGACTTAATGATTTATGGATCTTGAACTCACTATATGTTGTTTGAGGAAAACATGGTTTAGAACATATATTGGGAGTATCTTTTATTGACAGTTGATAATTAAGTTCGACCAGGTATGAACTAGTCGTATGGTGATACGACTAGGTTCAGACCAGTCGTATGGAGATACGACCAGGTAAAGACTAGTCGTATGGTGATACAAGCTGGTCGTAGGCTGGTCAAACATAGCCACCAACATGAGTGTCTAATAGAAGATCTTACACAAATATAGTGCTGAATTTTTGCATATTCTGTTGTAGATCATGGCACCTACTACTTCTTCTGCACCTACCTTTAATTTGCGATCTATTCTTGAGAGAGAAAAGTTGAATGGTTTAACTTCATTAACTGGTTTCGTAATTTGATAATTGTTCTCAAACAAGAAAAAAAAGGAAAATGTTCTAGAGAGTCCCTATCCTGAGAAACCGAATGTTGATGCTACTCGAACCGAAAATAATGTTTATGAGAAGCATTGTAATGACGTAGTCGATGTGCACTGCCTTATGCTTGCAACCATGAACTCGGAGCTTTAGAAGTAATTCGAGACCACAGAAGCTTACAATATGATTGTGGGTTTGAAGGGTATGTTTTAGGATCAAGGGTATAGAGGTTTAATACCTTTAAGGCATTATTTTATTATAGGTTGTCGGAGGGCAACCCAATCAGTGCTCATGTGATCAAGATGATTGGTCACATTGAGAGCTTGAAAAAGCTTGATTTTCCCCTTAGCCAAGAGTTGGCTACTGATGTAATTCTCCAATCGCTCCCTGCGAGTTTTGAGCCTGTCATATTGAATTTTCATATGAATGGCATGGAGAAGTCATTGACCGAGTTGCATGGTATGCTTAAAGGTGCTGGGAAGAGCATCAAGAAAAGTTCCAATCATGTGATGATGGTTCAAAAGACTACAACCTTCAAGAAGAAGGGTAAGTCGGGAAAGGGAAAGGGCAAAGGAAAGACTCAAGATGAGATCGAGAGTCTCAAGGCTAAACTTAAGAAGCTCAAGCTGGGTCCTAAGCCCCGACCGACGAATGTTACCATTGTCATGAGACTGGGCATTGGAAGAGAAACTACAAGAAGTACTTAGCAGAAATGAAAAAGAACAAAGGAAGTAAGACTTCCAGTTCTGGTATAAATGTTATACAAATTAATCTTGTCACTTCTCCGTCCAGTTCTTGGGTATTTGATACCGGATCGGTTGCTCATATTTGCAATTCGATGCAGGGACTGATAAGGAGTAGATGCTTGGCAATAGGAGATGTTGATCTTCGTGTGGGCAATGGAGCAAGAGTTGCTGCATTAGCTATTGGCACTTTGCCATTAGCTTTACCCTCAGGATTAGTTATGGAACTTAATAATTATTATTATGTTCTAGCCTTAAGCAAAAACATTATTTCTACTTCTTGTTTAGGAGCAGAAGGTTATGAGTTCAGAATAAAGAACAATTGTTGTTCGATTTATTTTGAATATATGCTTTATGGCCATGCTTTATTGGTGAATGGATTGTATGTTTTGAATCTTAAGGATGAGCCCATATATAACATTAATGCTAAGAGACTTCGACCTAATTATATGAATCCCACTTTCGTTTGGCATTGTCGTCTTGGTCATATAAATGAGAAGCACATAATGAGGCTCCATAAAGATGGTCATTTAAACTCATTTGATTTTGAATCATTTGAAACATGCGAATCATGTTTACTTGGCAAGATGACAAAGACGCCCTTCATAACCAGAGGTGAGAGGGCGGGTGATCTACTGATCGTAATACATTCGGATGTATGTGGACCAATGAGCACTCCGACCAGACGTGGTTTTCAGTACTTCATAACTTTTATTTACTTGTGGCATTGATGACTCACATCTTTTGGCACATCTACAACTTCAGTTTTAGACAATGCTGATAGAGAAATTTGCTGTCTTTTCTAAAAAAAAATTAGCCTGCATAGGATCACAAACAAAACTAGAAGGAATAAGGTTTAGAGAGTTAATAAAAGAAAATCCCTCTCCAACTTGTTTTGGTGGTTCTCTCCTCTCAAATTGGATGCTTTCAACCTCACTTTTGGTGAAATCACACAACTCACTTGGAATACTCTCATTTTGTAGAATTATGGGTTGTGTACTCTCATTCTCGCTTGGGTTTTGATGCATTACTTTGGCTTACTTTTGGTGCTGGGCTTCTTCTCATTTCATGATTTTCAGATACGCTGTATCTCTCCTTTCGGCACATGTTGCCTCATCCATGGACACGGAGAAAGTTGACCTTCCTTTCAATGTTAAATTGTAGCCCTTGGTGTGCCAATCTTGATGAGATGCGCCAAATTACATGCACCATGGATCTCCCAACAAAAGATGGCACAATACCATAGGGACTGGAATAATGTCGCACAATATTTTGCAAGAAAATTTTCCTAATGAAAATGGTACCTTTACTTGGTCCGTGACATTGAGCACACCGGTGTACCATTTTAGCACATACGGTTGAGGATGTAGGGTTGTAGGTAGCTCCAACTTCTTAACGAACTAAATACTAACAACATTGATTGAACTCGCATGGTCGATGGTCATGGCACAAACGTTCCCTCTCACTTTGCAGCGAGTATGGAAAGTCCAATCGAAGCCATAGCTTTCTTCGTAGAGCACAAAGGCACTCAAGCCCTTGAAACCTTCCTCCAATGACGCCATAGCAATTCCACCGTGACCAACCTGGTTAGCTCTGATACCAAATGATGCGGGGTTCGACCACGAATCCATAGGGTTGGCCTGATCTTTCACGGTGGAACAATGGTAGAACAAGATAACTATTCTTGGTTTACAATTTTAGAACAACAAGGCATTGTTTAGATGCAAACAAAGAACAAAAAACACGTGAATCAATCGAAGGGAAAGAATCACGTGGTTGAACCACAAGGATTCGATATGATTTGAAGAACACCAACTCCTCAATTCACACACAAGTGTTTACTCTTAAACACACAGATAACACAAAGGGGTAAACCCAAAAGCCTTCATGGCATAACTCATTTCATATTCACGAACATAACCATTTCCTATTACATTACATGGGCGTAACCCTCATTTTATAGCCTATTGGGATGGTACTACAATACCACTATTGAAATGACGATTGCACAGTAGAAATGGTGGCTGCTACTATAGAAATGGTGGTTGGTCAAACAAGTAGCAAAATACAAATTGAAATCTTTCTACTTAAGCAACAAGAAAGCTAAAGATATTTTGTGAACTACTTGAGAAACAAGAAAGAAAGGTTAAATCCAAATAGGATTCATCTACGTGCAAGGAAAATATATTATTTCCTTTCTTGCGAAATAAGTTTGTTCTGTTTTCTGAAAGCTCGGTCAGACCGTGCAACAAAACATCCCAACATCTTCTCTTGGATAATTTGATGTGACTTAAGAGCTCTTTCCAGTTGACAGGTATCTTCATCAAGATTGTATTATGCATGTTTTCAATATCCGCATTAGGATCTTTGGCCGGAGAGAGTGAAATGGGGCCCGAACAAAGCCTTAAAGGCAATTGGGAAGGGACGATGACAGACACGACGCTTTCAAAATGACATGGATAACAACCAGCATGGCGGCTAGAGCCACATGAGTAAGTGCTGGATATGCAAGACCTTGGATTGCCCCCAACAAATCGAACTCGTCTAGGTGTCATTCTGTGTTGTTTTAGTTCCATTGTATGCATGTTGTAATGTCGTCGTTTTATGTTAACGTGTAGTGTTGTGATATATGCTCCTTTTTGTACTTCATTTCATTTTAATGCTTTGTTTCCGTATATTTTTGCATTCTATTTGTTCCAAACTGACTCAGCATTGTTCTATGAGCTAGAGTAGAATATTAGGTCGGCGTTGGAGATGTCGAACGATTATGCAAAGATGTTGCGGACGCACAAGTGGCTTGCCGAGAAGGCTAAAACCAACTCGGGTTGTTCTATGAAGGATGCGTTGGTAGCACCGGAGTTTCCACGCCCGCAACGTGTGTGTGAAGAACCGGCTTGGATCATTCAGTCATACACCCAGTGACCGCCGCCCCGACATACTACATGTGCAGGAATATCCTCATAAGTGAATCTTACACAAATTGATTTTTCACATCTTATGTTGCACTCCCATATCGCTAACTTCATCCGCTCATAATGGCAGCCGGAGATGTGTTGCAACTTCTTCCAATGGATCGATGGCCTGGACATGTACGATAGGGTGTTCATCGAGCAAAAATACATGTTCAACTACGCGAAGCAACCCGAGGTTTTCCAATACTGGAAACCTTACATAATCGACTCTATTAAAAAGACACATGTGGACAAGGGGAAGGCTCCTGCTAGTGAGACCAGCGGCCGTCCTAGCACTCCCCGTCGCCCGGGCGCATTTCGGATAGAAAATGTAAGTTATGTTCAATTTGCATCCTGATTATTGATTTGGCCTTACGTTCTGCTAACTGTTGGAAATATGCCCTAGAGGCAATCATAGAGATGATTATATTTCATTATGTTCATAATATTTGATAATATGTTATCCTGTTCCTTGAATGAATCATTGGTTATGAAGATTAACAAGTATGTGACTTGTTGGTGAAGCTCTTTTAACTTATATGATGTCGTTCTAAATGAATTCCTAGTCGGATGTCAATGGTCGGAACACTAGTGACTCTATCGACCAACACATTGTATTGATTGATGACCATGTTTCACCGGTCATGGATATAGGGATATCGAATCAATAATGTGAACACGTGTTAGAGAACATGGGGTTGGATAAGAGCCACCTTGAGACACTATTGAGATTGCTATAATTCTATGTGTTGTTAGTTGGTCTCAAGCAATGATGATGTATAATCCTTAGACCTGAGATCAACATTGTTTCCTACATGTGTAATAGCACTCTTAGGGGTTGCCAATCGCTACTCGTAACTGGGTAGTTATAAAGGTAGTTTTCGGGTATGCTCTGAAACATACGGAGTAATATGACTGGTCGGATATGGGATTTGCCCCTCCTAACATAACATGAGAGATGTCTCTGGGCCCCTCATTGTGATCGGATAAAGTGAGTGCATGGCCATTCCACTAGTGATCGAAGTGTTCAACTACATGAAGTTATCGGACACTCGATCGAGAAAGTATTGAACAGTCCATGGATGACACAACATCTCACCTGGAGTTCAACTAGATATCACGAGGCAAAGGGAGAATACATGAGTAGGTCGCTTAGTTTGGTTAGTTACGGACTGGTCATATGGAGATACGAGTTGGTCGTAGACTGGTCGAACGTAATCACAGAGTGGTCGTAACCTGGTCGTAAGGAGTTACAAACTGGTCGTGACCAAATACGAACTAGTCGTATATAGATAGGACCTGGTCGTAAGTGATGAGGACATGGTCATAGATCACATTGTAATAAGGTTCGTCTGATATAATTTGTGTGTATTTGGAAATCATTATGTCCTGCTAGGTACCGCTAACGACTCGTGGTCGAAAAAGTGTTTCCGAGTCACAACCGAATAGGGTTGCTGTTGCGCTTGAGGATGATCCGCGATCTTCATAAGGAATTGCAGAAGTTGTTGGAGGAGACGATCGACTCGCGAGAACACTGGCCGATCGACTACGACCACTGCATCGGCGTGCTCAACGCTGGACAATCAACTACGATCACTACATCGACGTGCTCTACGTTGGACCAGGCTGCTCCAACTCTTCTTTCGTTGCTCTGTGTGTCAGGTGGTAACGATCTTGTTGTAAGAATAATTCATCTATCATACTGACGGGGCCAGCCTCTCAGAAGACATGCACACGCACTGAGAAATGTCATATACTCATGAAAGACTGTAATACCCCTCGCTTGTATTCTTAGAGTAGCCAACCCCCAAGGGGTATTTTGGTCATTTGTACAGGCTGAGGAGCCTATAAATACCCCATGTATCCCTCTCATTTGGGGGGAGAGCTCTTAAGCAATACATACAAGCAAGTCACTAGGTGAGCCTTCGGGAGGGATCCTCGAACCCCCGTAGGCCGCCGACAGGAGTAGGGCGGTCCTCTCGGACCCCCGAACCTGTATAAATCCTCGTGTTACGTTCGCTCTCGTGGACGAAGGCCCGTAGCACAGCCATCGTCCGCCCTCTTACTTGTGTTCGGTTTTACACCATCAACAGATCTGTGATCATCTTCTTGCTTGGCTTCCTGGTTTACGTGATATAATTTTTGAATTGTTGCTATCGTAGCCTACCTGTATCCCAACAGTGGTATCAGAGCCATCCTGCATAGTTTTTTATCTGGATCGGTCACATATACTTCATATGTGGCAGTAGTAGATTGGATCTATTACTGGTCGGGTCTGGTAACCTAGATCGGTTCATATATATGGAATGATCTAGTCCTTGGTCGATAAGATCGATCGATTTTTAGTGGTAGTAGATAGGTCTACGAGGAGGTATGAGCTAAAAGGACCAGATAGTTTATTGCGCGTTCACGGCCACACTGCATAACACTCCTACCGGTCGGAATTCTACCATCGGGGTATGCCGCAGTGTGTGATCATATCAAGGCAATGATCGAATTGGTTCGGAATAAGGTTAATATGATTAGTCCGATGATTTCCAAGGCTGGGTAATCGTACCGCTCGTTATAGGTAGTATGTGTTCATGTCGCCCGATAGAATTGGATTCTATGCATTACTTGTTTTTACAGGGATTGATGTGAATAGTATGACCCATGATGTACGAGATGCATGTATGTGTGTAATGTTCATGACCTGCGTGTCATGCTTATTGCAGCCCAAGACTGTCTATATTTGTATAACGGCCTGCGTGTCGACTTGTGATGCTTCTTCACTCCTTGTAATTAATTACTAGTGCTATTAGGAGTAATGGCTTAGTGGGAATACTTGGAGGAATTGGACACTTGAATACATGGCGAACAGGAAGCACGGCGATGGAGATCACCATGTGGAAGGGCCATACTATGTCACAGTGCAATTTGATTGTTTGTGAATGCCTTTATATTCTTGTTCATTTATTTCTATGCATATTATTTAATTGCTTTAAATGCTTTTAATATGGTAGAAGTAAAATTCTCTCACATAATATTAAGTTAAATTGATGCCCTCCCAATTAGCTGCACCATCCAAAGTCATGTATTTTAATGGTAGGTCTTGCTAAAGCAGAGTTCCATTAATTTCATTGACTAGATGGGTTTGTGTCGGACACTTACACGCATAGCATTGGTTTAACTTGACAAGGTCATCATAATGGTTATGGACCTTGGGGCATAAGGGTTGGGTGACAGAGCATAGAGATGCTACCCAACAACAAGAGTCATATAGAGATATGATTAGCAAATGGTTGCTTACCAAATTCACTAATCTTCTAGTAGTGATGCTAAAGTTCACTAGTAGATTAACTGATTGAGGGTCTTGAATCACTAAATGGCATAAGTGGGATATGGTATTTAGTGGGAGTATCTTTATTAAATTATTTAATAGAAGTTACTTTTCTTGAACATATGTCTTAGTTTTGCATATTTTATGTTGTAGATCATGGCACCATCTGCTGTACCTACATCCAGTTTTGCTTTACGTTCGATACTTAATAAGGAAAAATTGAATGGAATAAATTTTGCAGATTGGTCCCGCAACCTAAGAATTGTTCTTAGGCAAGATAAAAAGGAACATGTTCTAGAGGAACCAATTCCAGATGTGTCTGCTGAAAATGCCGCTGCTACTCTTAAAACCGCCTATAAAAAGGCATGTGATGAGTCCCTTGATGCTAGCTATCTCATGCTTGCTGCTATGAACTCAGACCTTCATAAGCAGTTTGAGAACATAGAGGCCTACGATATAATCGTGGCACTCAAAGGCATGTTTGAGACACAAGCAAGAACTGAGAGATATGATATCTTAAAGAAATTATTTGGGAGTAAGCTAGCTGAGGGTAGTCCGGTGAGCCCACATGTGATCAATATGGTTGGTTACACACAGAGCTTGGAAAAACTTAGTTTTCCACTTAGTCAAGAGTTGGTTACAGATTTAATTCTTGCTTCGCTTCCTGCAAGCTATGGACAGTTCATTCTGAACTTCCATATGAATGGCTTAGACAAGAATCTCGTCGAACTGCATATGATGCTCAAGACTGCAGAGGACAGCATTAAGAAAAGCAACAGTCATGTGATGATGGTGCAAAAGAGTACAAGCTTCAAGAAGAAGGCTAAGACTTGGGTCAAAGGTAAGGGCAAGACTAAAGTTTCAGATGAGATCCAACTAGCAAGCCTAAGCCCAAGACTAAGTCTGGCCCAACTCAACAGAATGAATGCTTTTACTGCAAGAAGCCAGGCCATTGGAAAAGGAACCGCAAGAAATACCTGGCTGATCTGAAAAAGAATGATGGGACTAAACCTTCCACTTCAAGTATTAATAATATAGATGTTTTTCTTGCTGATTCTTCTGTTAACTCTTGGGTATTTGATACCGGATCGGTTGCTCATATTTGCAATTCGATGCAGAGTTTATCAAAGAGTAGGAGAATTGCAAGGGGCGAGATGGATCTTCACGTCGGGAATAAAGCAAGGGTTGCTGTATTAGCCGTCGGGACTTTACCATTACTTTTGCCCTTAGGATTTATTATGGAATTGAATAATTGTTATTACGTTTCAGCCATGAGTAGAAACATTATCTCTGCATCATGTTTGATGGCAGCAGATTATAAATTCATTATAGAGAACAATGGTTATTCTATATTTTTGAATGAGATGATTTATGGCTATGCTCCTATTTCGAATGGGTTGTTTATTTTAAATCTTGATGATGCACCCGTCTATAACATTAATGCAAAGAGGCTTCAGCCTAATGATATAAATTCTACTTTCATTTGGCATTGTCATTTGGGTCACATAAGTAAGAAACGCATGGAGAAGCTCCATGATGATGGAATTCTAAACTCATTTGATTTGGAATAATTTAAAACGTGCGAATCTTACCTACTCGGAAAGATGACCAAGACACCTTCCGCTGGTCGAGCTAAGAGGGCGTCTGACTTATTGGCACTCATACATACTGATGTGTGTGGACCAATGAGCATGACAGCTAGAGGTGGTTTTCAGTACTTCATTACTTTCACCGATGACTATAGTAGATATGGATATATCTATTTAATGAGGCACAAGTCGGAATCCTTTGAAAAGTTCAAGGAGTTCTAGAGTGAGGTAAAAAATCAACTTGGCAAGACAATTAAATCTTTACGATCTGATCATGGAGGTGAATTTTTGAGCTATGAATTTGGTGATCATTTGAAGCAATGTGGAATTATTCCACGACTTACACCACCGGCACCGCATGCATGGAATGGAGTGTCCGAGCGCGAATCGGACCTTGTTGGACATGGTTCAATCGATGATGAGCCAATCGGATCCGCCATTGTCTTTTGGGGTTACGCTTAGAAACCTGCCGCTTTCACTTTAAATAGGGTACCATCTAAATCCAGAGATAAGACACCATATGAGATATGGACCGGAAGAGTCCTAATTTGTCTTTTCTAAAGATTTGGGGATGTGATGTCTATGTTAAACGTTTGACGTCTGATAAGCTCACACCCAAGTCAGATAAATGCTTCTTTATAGGATATCATAGGAAAACCAAAGGATATTATTTCTACAACCGAGAAGAGGGCAAAGTTTTTGTTGCCCGAAATGGTGTCTTTTTGGAGAAAGAGTTTCTTTCAAAAGGAGTCAGTGGGAGAAAGGTGTAACTCGAAGAAATTCGGGAAACATCTAAAAGTGTTTCAACTCCTACTGAACCTCTACAGGATGAACAAAATATTGTTGAACCTGCAAATGAGGCATCAGCCCCACGTAGATCTAAAAGACCACGTTAATTGCCTATAAGGTATGGGCATGATGTATTATTATTGAATAATGATGAGCCTAAGACTTATGAGAAAGCAATGATGGACCCAGACTTTGAGAAATAGCTTAGAGCCATGAAATCTGAGATAGACTCCATAAGAGACAATCAGGTTTGGAACCTGGTCGATCTACTTGATGGTGTCAAAACCATTGAGTGCAAATGGATCTATAAGAAAAGGATTGATATGGATGGAAATGTTTACATTCATAAAGCTCGACTAGTCGCAAAAGGGTTTCGACAAGTTCAAGGGGTTGACTACGATGAGACCTTCTCACCGGTAGCGATGCTTAAATCTATGCAGATCATTCTAGCTATTGCAGCATATTTCGACAATGAGATATGGCAAATGGATGTCAAAACGGCTTTCCTTAATGGAAACCTAAGTGAGGATGTGTATATAAAACAACCTGAAGGTTTTGTTGATCCAAAGAATGCTAGTAAAGTGTGCAAACTTGAGAAGTCCATTTATGGATTGAAGCAAGCATCTCAGAGTTGGAATATACGTTTTGATGAGGAGATCAAAAGGTGTGGTTTCGTCAAGAACAAAGAAGAACCTTGTGTTTACATGAAGGTTAGTGGGAGCGCACTTGTAATTCTAATCTTATATGTGGATGACATATTATTGATTGGGAATGACATTCCTATGCTGGAATCCATTAAGATATCATTGAAAAATAGTTTTTCTATGAAGGACCTAGGAGAGGCAGCATATATCTTGGGGATAAAGATATATAGAGATAGATCAAGAAGGCTAATTGGATTATGCCAAAGTACTTATATTGACAAGGTGTTGATTCGGTTCAACACGCAGAATGCCAAGAAAGGGTTCTTGCCTATGTCACATGGCATAAGTCTTAGCAAGAGTCAGTGTCCTTCGACAACTGATGAGCGAGACCGAATGAATGGTATTCCATATGCTTTGGCTATTGGATCTATCATGTATGCCATGATATGTACTCGACTAGATGTATCATATGCTCTAAGTGTTAGAAGCAGATACCAAGCTGATCCTAGTGAAGGTTACTGGACAACTATGAAAAATATTCTTAAGTACTTGAGAAGGACTAAGGATGCATTCCTAGTTTTTGGCAGTGATGAAGAGCTCGTTGTAAATGGTTACACCGATGCAAGCTTCCAAACCGACAAAGATGATTATCGTTCACAATCTGGTTTTGTATTCATTTTGAATGGAGGAGTAGTGAGCTGGAAAAGTTCCAAGTAAGAGACGGTTGCTGATTCTATGACTTCTGAAGCTGTGAAAGAAGGTGTTTGGATAAGGAATTTCATTACTGAGTTGGGTGTGGTTCCGAGTGCCTCGAGCCCAATGGATCTTTATTGTGAAAACAATGGAGCCATTGCGCAGGCTAAGGAGCCTAGATCCCATCAGAAGTCCAAGCATATACTTAGGCGTTATCATCTTATTCGCAAATTGGTGGGTAGAGGAGATGTTAAGATATGCAAAGTTCATACGGATTTAAATGTTGCTGATCCGTTGACAAAGCCTCTCACACAGCCAAAGCATGAGGCGCACACAAGAACTATTGGTATTAGATATCTAAATGATTAACTCTAGTGCAAGTGGGAGACTATTGGAAATATGCCCTAGAGGCAATCATAGAGATGATTATATTTCATTATATTCATAATAATTGATAATATGTTGTCTTGTTCCTTGAATGAATCATTGGTTATGAAGATTAACAAGTATGTGACTTGTTGGTGAAGCTCTTTTAACTTATATGATGTCGTTCTAAATGAATCCCTGGTCGGATGTCAATGGTCGGAACACTAGTGACTCTATCGACCAACACATTGTATTGATTGATGACCATGTTTCACTGATCATGGATATAGGGATATCGAATCAATAATGTGAACACGTGTTAGAGAACATGGGGTTGGATAAGACCCACCTTGAGACACTATTGAGATTGCTATAATTCTATGTGTTGTTAGTTGGTCTCAAGCAATGATGATGTATAATCCTTAGACCTAAGATCAACATTGTTTTCTACATGTGTAATAGCACTCTTAGGGGTTGCCAATCGCTACTCGTAACTGGGTAGTTATAAAGGTAGCTTTCGGGTATACTCAAACATGCGAGGAATGTGACCGGCCTGGATATGGATTTGCCCTCCTAACATAACATGAGAGATGTCTCTAGGCTCCTCGCAGATCGATAAAGTGAGTGCATGGCCATGCCACTAGTGGTCAAGTGTTCGACCACGTGAGTTATCCGACACTCGATCGAGAAAGTATTGAACAGTCCATGGATGACACAACATCTCACCTGTAGTTCAACTAGATATCGTGAGGCAAAGGGAGAATACATGAGTAGGTCACTTAGTTCGATCAACTACGGACTGGTCGTATTGAGATACGAGCTGGTCGTAGACTGGTCGAATGTAATCACAGAGTGGTCGTAACCTGGTCGTAAGGAGTTACAAACTGGTCGTGACCAAATACGAACTAGTCGTATAGAGATAGGACTTGGTCGTAAGTGATGAGGACCTGGTCATAGATCACATTGCATTAAGGTTCGTCCGATATAATTTGTGTGTATTCAGAAATCGTTATGTCCTGCTAGGTACCGCTAACGACTCGTGGTCGAAAAAGTGTTTCCGAGTCACAACCGAATATGCATAAACCTAATGGGTCACACACTTAACGGGTTGGAACAAACCAATACGGATGCGATTCGTAAAACATGTTCGGATAGGATCCGTCACGAGCACTATATAAGGAGATGCTTGAGTCTGTGGCGAGATATGAGTTACTCCACTGAAACCCTAGCCGCCATCTTCCTGAGAGCTCTACCGTGTGACTTGGTGCTAGTACACCGGCGTACGATTGTTCTTTCTCTGGACGTGTGGATACCGTAGAGGCGCTACTGTGGTTGCTGTTGCGCTTGGGGACGATCTGTGATCTTCATAAGGAACTGTAGAGGTTGCTGGAGGAGATGATCGTCTTGTGAGGACGCTGGCCGATCGCCTACGACCACTGCATCGACTTGCTCGACGCTGGATGATTGACTACGGCCACTACATCGATGCGCTCTATGTTGGACCAGGCTGCTCAAACTCTTCTTTTGCTGCTCTGGGCGTCTGGTGGTAACGATCTGTGATCATCTTCTTGCTTGGCTTCCTGGCACTACTACAGAAAAGGTCTTCACAGACGGTTCAAAAATGTCATTACAGACGGTTTCTGGAGCCGTCCGAGTTTATGGGTCAGTGATGACATAAGGTCATCACAAACTGTTTTAGAACCGTCTATGATGCATGGTATCACAGACGGTTATTAACTCAGAACCGTCTGTGATATATGACTATCACAGACGGTTTGTATCTAGAACCGTCTGTGATAACTGTCTATTACAGACGGTTCGTATTTAGAACCATCCGAACCGTCTATGATAACTATCTATCACAGACTATATATATATATATATATATATATCGTTTGTAGTCCCCAGCCACTTTCGGGGGGTCGTGAGGGGGGATGACACAGCTGCCACGGGCAACCTCTCATTGAGCCTGCAAGTTCAAGAAATAAGGCTGTAAGAGAAAGCCCGTGGACATACAATTACCCTGAATGTCGTCGATAGGTAATTAGACTTGACATCAAGGAATGGTTGGTCGCTGATACATGAAGTCCAACCATTCCTTGATGTCAAGTCCAATTTCCTATCGACGACATTCGTGGTAATTCTATGTCCACGGGCTTTCTCTTGCAGCCTTACTTCTTGAACTTGCAGGGGCTCGATGAGAGGTTGCTCGTGGTAGCTGTCTCATCATCCTCACGACTCCACCGAAAGGGTCAGACTATGTTTATATATATATATATATATATATATATATATATATATATATATATATATATATATATATATATATGGAGCTTTTAAAGGCATAAGGCCATCGCTTGGAGGTTTTATAGAGAAGAGATGAGGAATAGAATGGTAGGACGTATACGTACCTCGGATGCAAGGTTGGAGAACTTGACCTGGGACACAAATCTGAAAAGTTAATTGCAGCCAAGCCCCATCCGAACCACATCGATCCCATGTAAGCTAACCAAGCACAAAGAACTGGCATCAATAACCCTTAGTACCTATCAAAGAATATTAACCAAACCCACCATTTTGCCCCATTCATTTTTGTCAATCTGAACCCATAGCATGAACTAAGCAAGATGCACAGAATGCACATACACCAATAGCCATCAGTTTACATCACAGAGCGAGGGGACTATTAATATGAACTAATTATCAATTAAATTTCAGCATAAGACTATTAACATCATTACATCACAGAGCAAGGGGACTATTAATACGAACTAATTATCAATTCAATTTCAGCATAAGACTTGTCGGTGTTTTAGAACCGAACTTACGTAAAGATTGTTTGATTCGGGGTCTCCTAGAATGGAATCACGCAGAGATTGACACGGGATTTTTATACTGTGTTCAGCCTTCTAGAGAGAATAAGAACCCTACTCCTGTGTGTGTATGGTATTGAGTATATTCTCGAACAATCGGGGAAAACTAAGACTATTACAGATAGTGATTGTATTCCCGATGGCCCGATTGCTCCTCCCTCCTTTCTCGATTGTCGCTTTTTATAGTACGTGAAGGAGCGCGATTACTCCAGTGAAGCGGCGCCATCACATCCCGTGAATCGGACGACGCTGGTAATAATCACCGGTGTATTAACTCCTCCACGCCGCCAACACTATATACCGTAGATAATGGAGTATTACGTGCATTACTTTGCAAAGTAATAGCGTATGATGACTATTTGAATCCCTTAATCAATTGGGCCCACTTGTCTCAGAGAGGTTTAATTGATCATAAAGTGGTCGAGGTGACCTAGTCGTAGAAGAACTTATGACCATGAGGTAGTCGTAAGGTGACTTACGACTATTGGGGTAGTCGTAGCATAACTTACGACTATGGGGGTTGTCGAGATGAACTTACGACCACCCAAAGAGGCTCTTCCTTATAACATTAAGGGTATATTCAGGACCACATGACGCCATATTTATCTATAATAAGAATTATAGATAAAAGATAAAATGAGGATTATTATATCCTCGCCATCTAGCCCCCACTTCAAGTGAAAGCAACTTACTTGGTAGATGGTCTTGCGACCACGAGAGGTCGAGAAAGATAGTCGAAGGAAAAACTCTTCGTTATTAGTATACTATTTTGACCAGAAATATGCTTGGTCAAGAAGATTGCCTACGACTATCAAGTAGTCGTAAAAGCATTCCTACGATCACGAGGTGGTCGTAGTATAGTGATCGAAAGAAATAACTTTCCGATTATCGTTTCCTTTGGTTGAAAAAATCTAACCAAGGAAGTAATTTCGCTTGAGGTGCAAAAGCAAACCTGATTTTCTCGAACGGACACACGGGAATCTCAAACGACGCTTGATTAGCCTGCTGTTGAAGCAGTTCGAGACGGTGGCGACCCTTGAATGTCACGCCCGGCTCAAGGTACGCGATTATAAATACTACCGAGGGTAAGACTTAGGATTCACACTTTTCCTCAAAT
Source organism: Phyllostachys edulis (assembly GCA_036346405.1). NCBI lineage: Eukaryota > Viridiplantae > Streptophyta > Magnoliopsida > Poales > Poaceae > Phyllostachys > Phyllostachys edulis. The sequence continues at coordinate 38,348,449 of CM070555.1, read as the reverse complement.
TATCCCAATTGCTCATCAAGTTCTTGTCTTCTCCACCACCAACTCAATCAAGAATCTCCCCTTCCGATAGAAATGGTCGGAGAGTCTCCGTGGGCCGAATCGAGATGGATATGGCGAAGATGGAAGCCCTTGTCAAAGCTCTAAGATTCCCGAGAGCATTCTTGTGGAGTGGTTCCTGCGAACAAGCAAGAATGGCCGCCGGGGAGGATGGACAAATTCCCGTCTTCCAGGTGTACTGTGAGTGTGGTCTTCGACTACCTGCTCACCCCTTTCTCACACTCATACTCGAGCATTTTGGAGTGGAATTGGTGAATCTTGGTCCTAATTCCATCACCATGCTGAGCGTATTTGTATATCTGTGTGAGGCGTACCTGGGAATTCCAACGGATCTTGAGCTTTTTTAGTATTTCTACGGAATGGCTCGCTAACTGATAGCCGGAAGTTGTGGTCTCAAGCTCCATGACGGAAGTCGAAGGAGTATATTCAGATGTTCACTCGGTCCTCATGGCGCTAGGAGGAAGAGGTGGTTTTATCGAAAGTCACCTCCAAGACATCTTACCTTCAAGGAAGGTCAAAAAGAAAGCTTCTCGATTTGACTCGCCAGATATCACGAATTGCCCTTATATTCAAAGCTATCAAGGATTTGAAAGCGGAGGGTTGGATCGGATGGCATGTGGTGAAGGATTTCATCACACGTCGAATTAGTCCTTTGAAGAAACGAGTGCCTCCTATGTGGAGGTACTGGGCCAAAAGACCCACCAAGGACTACGAGGAGGTAAGAAGTTTTTGACTTAGCTCTCGTTTGGTCTTCTTCAAAATTGTCTAATTTAATATCTTTATCTGTTTTATACGCATCTTTCACGCATGTAGATTGACGCTCGAGTCAAACTTGTTTGTGAGAGCCCCGCCACCTAGTGTGGCGGTTCTCAAATTCTGCGGTTTTATCCGCAGAAGAAAAGGTTGAGCGCCTAAAGGTAATCAAAAGTTGATTTCATCCTTAGGACTTCATAGTCATAGAAAGAACTTACGACTAGGTAGTGATCGAGAAAATCTTACGATCGTGATATGTCGAGAAAAGCTACGACTAGGTAATCGGGTCAGAGAAAAACTTACGACTAGCAATTGATTCTTCTTTCTTTTTACGTAAAGTAGGCATGGAAAATTGCCAGGACGACGAAGAAGTCGAACTGGTAACCATTGACGCAGGGGCAACAATGAACAAGGGCTCATCTCCTCCGACAAAAAGGCGTCGACTTACAAGAGTTGCCGACAAGGGAGGATCAAGCTCAAGTTCCTTTATTTCGACGAGGTCCTCAGCAAAATCTGCAGCACACACGCTCGCAACAATAGCTGAGGTCGAAACAGCTAAAATTGAGGAGGATGAAGAACCTCTTGTGCGCAAGGCCCATAAGGGCAAGAGCACGTCTTCAGCGGAAGCCGAGACCGAGCTACCGCAGCTTAAGGAGACCGAGGAGGTCAAGAACCTCCTAGGCATAAAGTCCACAAGGCCAAGGTACCTTTTTATTATGACAAGAAAGCTTTGCGGCCGCCACTTCTAGATTTGTCAAGCAACTAGAAAAGGAGAACCGAAGGAGTTTATGTCTTTGTGAAGGACAACGTTGATCCTACCGAGCCTACCGCTGAGGGTAGCGCTATTTGGAGGAATTTATTTTAAAATAATCTATTTTTTATTCAAAATAACAAAAATATTCCGCGATAATTTTTTACGTAAATATACTCTCGCCAGCCAACTGCTGGGCGATCGGACTAGTCGCCAAAGGATCGACCAATCGCCGAGCGATCGTTCTAAGAGCTCAACCGCTGAGCGATCGAACACTTGTCGCCAATGTTGGTCCTAATATGCACTCACTTATCTAGCCGCATGATAGGCTCCGCCGCTTAACCGCTATGATCGAACCAGTCAACGATCGTCCAAATACCAACGATCGAGCGACAGAGTATATTTTCAGAAAAAATTATCGCTGAATATTTTTGTTATTTTGAATAAAAATAGATTATTTTAAAAATAAATTCACTTGGAGTGATCGAGACCAATCTCGGTCCTCCGAAAAGTCGAGACCAGAGAGATGGTCCTCGTTCAAGACTCACGACCAGACGTGGTCGTGGATCAACCTATTCCCTCATCCTGAACTACGACCGACGTGGTCGAGAAAAGAAGTCAAAGAATTCTTCCATCGGAAGATGGCTCCAAAGTTTCGATTAAGTCCAGACGCAGAGGTATGTGAAACAAGCTAAAGTGTAAGAACAAAGATTTACCTTTTGCTTTCCATAATTTGACTTTCTATCCTTTTGTTTGTTTTAGCTCGACTCCTTCACCCTCGTAGTGGTTTCTATCGAGAAGCCCATTGCGCCTCTCCAAATGATTGGAGAGATGACAAAGAGATGGTCAAGGGTCATCCACATCTCGGTTTCGGAAGAAGTCGTGGCCCAAGCGGTTGTCACGATCGTGAAGTTAGAAGCTATGGCCACCGAGGCAAATGCCATAGTTATCGAGGTGGCGCTTACAAACACCGAGGTAGCTGCCATGACCATCGAGGTTGCAGCTACTACTACCGAGGTAGCAGCTACAACCATTGAGGTAGCGCTACAACAACCGAGATAGCCACCATGACCATCGATGTGGTCGCAGAACCAGCAGAGGCAACAGAGAAGCTTCGCCCAAGGTGGTGATGTGCCGCATCACCGCAAGGGAAAAGAAATTGTTGCAGACCTCCTTCACGGTACCCAAAGAGAATTTACACTTCGTAATCAAGATGAGGAATACTTCAACTGCTCGATTTCTTTGGCCCTCGCCCATAGTGGGGTCTTACGCCTTTAGATTCGCCACCGAGTCCCCCACCCCAAAGACATTCCCAATAGAGGGAACACTTTTGATAATGAGCGCTTTGAGAAGGTTTGGTGGGACCAAGTTGAGAGAGTGGACGAGCCAAGCACCCAGAGTCGGTTTACTCGATATTTGCTCGATCAACCATGAGTGTAAGTGTTTGATGATACTTATGCACACAGTATAATCTTCTTTGTTTCTTCTCGTCTTTTCTTTTGTAGAAAGCCATAGAACAAATCGCCGTTGTTTGTGAGTATCATCGACAACTTTTAGAGTCAGCGACAGAAAGAGGAACTCGCAAAAAGCAGAGAGGTGGTAAGTTACTATTTTTCATAGTCGCTTTTCGACTTGACTACTTATATAGTGCTTACAGGGTTTGTCGTGGAAAAACTCACGACTATATGCTAGTCGTAAAAGACTTACGACCGGATGTTTAGTCGAGAAGAACTTACGACTAGATTCATAGTCGTAGAAGAACTTACAACTAGACCAATGGTTGTAGGAAAGCTTACAATCGATTTAATAATGTTCATGTCCACTTTTAACCTTTACAGGTTAAACAATGATGAAAAGACTTTGGCCGACTCGCTCGATTATCAAAAAGAGGAGTCGAGAGTTACAGGAGAAAGTAGAATTTCTCCCGAGGAAGCTTAAAGAAGCTAACTCGCAACCGAAAGGGTGCAGAAAGGATAAACAAAGAAGTGCCGAACTTAAGATCGCTTATGTTTTCGATCTTTGCTCGATCATACTTTTTTTAGAAAAGAAGATGATATGAGAAAGCTCCTAATGAAGTCCAAAATAAAACTTTGGTCATTCACGAGATTTCTCGTATTCCGAGAGAGAAAGATGAAGAAATTACGAGACTAAAATCCGAAGATCGTAAGCAATTCTTTACTCAATCTTTACGAGTTCTTTCCATATTCTCACTCTCATTTCTTTTCTAGAAATGGAACTCGAACCGGAAGGCTCAAATCGAGCTCGTGGACAAAACCATGATTTACAATGAGACCGGTCTGCATTGCCAAAGAAAATGCGGAGGAGATTAGATCATGGGAGAAGAAGCATGATGAGATCAGTTATCTCCTATGATGAAGAAATCAAGAAATTGGATTCTCGACTTGCAGGTAAGGAAATCTTTTACCTGTAATTATTTTTGTTTTCTTTTCCTCTAGAAGTTTATTTTTGCTTGACCGGTCTTATTCTTTTCAGAGCAAGCGGTCGAAAACAAACAACTCACGAGGCTTCGACTCGTACCCAACAGGAGATGGAGACAATGAAGATTAATCTTCAAAGCAAGGTCATGCTCCTAACAATGTATTTAGTGAGCTTCATACGAGGAAAAGCTCCTCAAGATGATACGATGGTCGCTCACATAAGTACAATTGGGGAACAAGTCGGGACTTTGCAAGAACCGATGACCACCTCAAGACCAACCAAGTCAATCGATAAAGGAGGCGGTCGGTTGCGAGAAGTTATGCATTGGCCAAAGTTAAAGCTCGTGACCCCAACCTTAATGTTCAACCAATCGGTTTACTTCGATCGCCTCAAGCGAAGCAAGTCATCCGATTGAAGAAATGCAATCGGTTGGTTAAGGTTTCGGAGGAGATGCGATCGGGCTCTCTTCTTCGTGAGTAGTTTGTAACAAACCCGAAAAACAATCTTTTGTTGATGTATTATATAATCCATCTTGTTTCCTGCAAATCATCTTGTCGAGTAGTTAGTAACTCAAAAGATAATTAACGAACATAAAAGACTAAGAATTGAAGTCAAATTAATAACTTTATCCTAGCCCCCGACTATTTGCTTAGTTTGTTTAGACAAACTAAATAAATAGTGTTAAAAAGGGTTTCTGAAAACAGAGAGGTTTGTTTAACTTTTTGTTTTTTATCACAACCGCCATGCACTGGTCAAAAAAAATGGAAACGAATCGACACTAGGAAGTTCCTTCTAGTGGGCAGGACCACGTGCAGAGAGGAAAGTCTTCGACTAGGTGATGTTACCATCTCTGACTAGATTATTTAAGTTGAGAATAGCAACTTGAGTTAAACAAACATCCAGAGGACTTCAAAAAATTCATTCGCCCTTCTTTGGAGGACTCGATAAGTCCGTCCTGATAGCAAGAATAGGAAACTGAACGATGCTAGGAAGTTCCTTCTAGTGAGCAGGACCACATGCAGAGAGGAGAGACTTCGACTAGATGTGTTTCTTCTTCCGACTTAGTTGAGACGAATCGAATACACCAAAGGCAGCTGAATAAATCTAAAAAAGTGCACTCTGCTTAGAATATTTTTCAAAAGAACGGAAGAAATAATCTAAGGTGAAAGGAGTAGGCTTTCAAAAATTATTTCGACTAAATAGAACCCGAGCTCTTTGTGTTGGCGGCAAAATGGAGTAACGAGTCATTACTAGGAAGCTCCTTCTAGTGGGCAGGACCACATGCAGAGAGGAGAGGCTTCGACTAGGTGATGTTACTCGCCTTTCACCAAAGGTAAAGGAAACCGGTGTTTGGAATATAGTCGAAAGATTATGAAAGCACTACTCAAAAGTAAGACAATAGAGGTAGAGAGAACCTGAGTCTTTATTGTCTGAATGATGGGTTACACATAAAACTTGCGTAACTGGTCGATGTTCCAAGAATTCAAGAGAACCTGGCCGTCTTCCATTGCCAATCGTACCGACCCTGGACGAGTAACTTCAACCATTGTGTAAGGACCTTCCCACTTGGGAGAAAGTTTGTTCCGATTAGACTTGGATTGGCGAGTCTCAATACTAAGTCACCTACAACGAGGTCATGAGGTTGACCTTCGATCGTAGTATCTTCGCAGGCTTGTTGATAGACCGCCGAACTAATTAGGGCTCGGTTCTCCTTTCTTCAAGTAGATTAATATCATCTGCTCGAAGTTGGTCTTGGTTGAGTCTGTGAAAGTTTCACTCGTGTTGACCGTATCTTTAGTTCCGGAGGAAGCATGGCTTTAGCTCCGAATACTAGAAAGAATGGTGTTTCATCTGTAGCCCGACTGGTAGTTGTACGAACAGCCCATAATACAGAGGGTAGCTCTTGTACCCAAGCCCCCGAGCGTTTGATGAGTTGGTCGAAGACTCGAGTCTTAATTCCTCTCATTATTTGGCCGTTTGCACGTTCGACTGCCCCATTACTTTGGGGATGGGCTACAAAAGCATAACATAACTTGGTACCCAACTCGTCGCAAAATTCCTGAAATTTTATGCTCGAAATTGCTTACCATTATCTCGTAATTATTCGACTCGGTACTCCAAATCGAGTAATTACGATCTCATCATAAAACCGTTTTGCCGCTTCGTTGTTATCCCATCCGCAGGTTCGCTTCAATCCATTTTGTGAACGATCAATAGCCACAAAAGGAACTCAAACCTCCCGGAGCTTTGGGGAACGGTCCTAGGATATCGAGACCCCAGTGTCGCAAAAGGCCAAGATAGAGGTATTGTTTGTAATGCCTGAGCTGGTTGGTGTATCTCGCCGCTATGAAACCGCATCGACACACCTTTTAACCAACTCTTTAGCATCATGCGAGTTGCACGAGAAAATCTTGTCGAAAGGTCTTATCGACCAGCGTCCTGTAGGAAGCATGATTTCCACAGATGCCATCATGTATGTCGTGAAGAAGTGTTAATCCCTCGCTCTGCGTAATGCATCGCATGAGCACCCCTTGAGTACCTCGTTTATAGAGGACTCCTTCCACCAAAGTATACATTTTGGCTTTTCGGGATAAGCGATCTGCCTCGAGATCGTCTTCGGGTATAGAACCCTTCTGAAGATATGCATAGATGGGTGTCATCCATGTATCCTCGTATTCTAGAGAGGCTGTCTTAATAGGAGGTGTTTCTGGTTCGTCGACCAGAGACGGCTTCTGGAGTTGTTCCAAGAAGACTCCTTTTGGTACTTCAGATCGGGAAGAAGCTATTCGAGCAAGTCGGGTCTCATGAGGAAATTATCCTTCGAGGATGAATTGTGCCTCAAACCTAAAAATGCGCTTCTAGCTTACGCACTTCCGATAAGTACCGAGACATTGTCGGGTTAGAGCACCGGTACTTTTTGCCGACTTGATTCACGACTAGTTGAGAGTCTCCTCTCACGAGTAGTCGGCGAATCGAGAGCGCCACGCTCAGATACCGACTAGAAACATTCGTTTTCGCCACATTATTAGTGGCCCGAAAGTTTAATTGTATGGCATACTTTAAGGTCTCTCCGGAGATACCAGACCACCCCAAATTTCGAGCCACTTAAAGTAAGCGACCGTCAAAGTACATCGCCCATCGGTCGTGGGAATCAGATCGGGATCCCTGAGCAATGTTCAGATTTGTCCATTCGCGACAAAGTCTACCAAGATCTGGATTTAACGGCCATTCGGGACACGAATGGATGTCGAACTCCCCAAGTTCGACTGACCATTTTGTCATGCGTCCCGCTGTTTCCCTATTGTGGAGGATCGCTCCTAAGGGAAACTCGACAAACAAACTAGTTTGTGCACCTGAAAATAATGCCGCAGTTTCCTCGAAGACATGAGGAGGGCATATAGAAGCTTTTGGACCTGAGGGTAACGCTCCTTATGTCCGTGCAAAACTTCACTTACGTAGTAAACTGGTCGTTGTACATTTTCACGCTTATGCGACCAAGACGGGCGCTTATCGCTGTGGCGTGGCGCCTAGGTAAACCAAGAGCGTTTCTTCGCCTCGGAGAGACCGTAATAGGAGCACTCAGAAGGTACCTCTTGACATCCTCAAAGGCAACGCTTTTGCCTCTTTCGACCACTCAAAACCTTCGAAGTTTCCTTAGAAGTTTAAAAAAGGTAGTCACTTTTCTCCCAACAGTGCGATGAAACGACTTAAAGCCGCCATGCACCCAAAGTGAGTTTCTCGGACTTCTTTCCGTAGTTGAGGGCGATTTGTAAAATGGCTTTTATCTTTTGAGATTTGCTTCGATTCCTCGTATAGATACTAGGAATCCAAGCAATTTCCCTGAAGAGATTCCAAATACACACTTCTCAGGATTAAGTTTTAAGCGATGTTTTCTGAGATTGTCGAATGTTTCTCGCAGGTCAGTAATATGATTAAGTCTCTTGATGCTTTTAAGAACTAGATCATCAACATAGGCCTCTAGATTTCGGCCTAATTGAGATAAAAAAGTTGCTTGCATCAAGCGTTGAAAAGAAGCGCCGGCATTTTTTAGACCAAATGGCATTTTGACATAGCAAAATATACCAAATGGTGTAATAAATGTGGTCTTTTCTTCATTGTCTAGACACATATTGATCCGTGGTATCCGAATATGCATCTAAAAACTTAACATTTCACAACCTGCAGAGAATCAACCAACCGATCGATACGAGGTAAAGGAAAATCGTCTTTTGGACAAGCTTTATTAAGATCAAGAAAGTCTCACGTACATACGCCATTTGCCGCTTGACTTTCTAACCATTACAGATTAGCCAACCACTGGGTGGTTGACCTCTTATAAAGCCCGCTTTGAGTAGCTTATCCAATTCGATTTAATAGCATCTCGTCGATCGAGGCAAATCTCCGTAATTTTTGTTTTACGGTACTTTGTCGGTAGTAGCTAGCCTTTGTGCTCGATCACCTCGATGGGGACTCGGGCATGTCGGATGCTTGCCACGCAAAGACATCTGCGTAGCTCGGAGGAAGGCGATGAGGGCGTCTTTCTATTTGGGGTCGGAAGTATCCCGTCTGAGAACATCTTGAGGGCTCCCTGCGCCTAGAGGAACCTCTTTGACTTTGTCGCTCGGCTTTGGTGCGACTTTTTAGGCTTCGACTTGCTAGTCGAAGGTCGACTTTCTTCTCGAGTTGGTATTTCTCCAACCATCTCGAGGATCGACGATCGCGCAGTATCGGCATCTTCTTGTCACAATGGATTGTGATTACTCCTTTGGGACTCGCATCTTAATACATTGATATCCATAATGAGTAGCCATTAGAATTTTGCCAAAGTTGGTCGTCCGAGTATGGCGTTATATGCCGATCGAAATCGACCACATCAAAGGAGATTTTCTCGTCTCGAAATTACTTGGTGAACCAAATGTTAAAGGAAGAGAAACTTGGCCAATTGGTTTAGCCAAGACCCCATGACGATTCCATGGAAAGAGTATCGCATCGGTCTTACCTTGGTCCCGGTACTTGCATGTCATCCGGGCACTCAGAAACAAAATGTTTAACGAGCCGCCACCATCAATCAAAACTCGATTGACCCGATAATTGTTGATGGTGGGTTCGACCACAATTGGGTATCGACTTGGTCGAGTCGAAGGAATCGGGCAGTCACCCTTCTCGAAAGAGATGGTGACTTCCGACCACTTGGGTAATTTATTGACCAGAGGAGGATCTATGGAGTTTACCTCACGCTCAGACCTTGAGTCATCGCTTTGATTCATATGCCGATGATCCCAGATATGTGTTCGACGGTGTGTTGCGGATCCCGAACAGCATCTCCTCCTCGTCATCCGATGACTTATGACCACTCGCTTGCCCTACCCGCCGAGAGTGGGAAGTGGTCCTTTCCGCTGTAGTAGTCTTCAAGCTTTAGTTGGCGCATCTTAGCTATGAAGGTCATGTCCTTCCTTTTATGGAAAGGACACCACCTAGGCTTATCATTTTTCCGATCGGGCGCTTACCTTTGCCTCGGTCGAGTGCGGCTTGGAGGTGCGTGGCTCTTTATCATTCACACCAATACCTCCTTGAACTGCCGGCTTGGAGTTTTGACCCTTCGCCTTGTTCTTGGACTTTTTGCTTTTTTATCCTTCTTCTTAGCAATATCGCTGGCTCTCGAGAGGTATTGTCTTCGATCTATTGTATTGTTCCACTCGACCGCCTCGAGGCGATGGCGTGTCGATCGGCCATCTCAAGAGTTCAAATGACGTATAGGAGGATTCAAAGCAATGTCTTCGTTATCCTTCTCAAGGACTCCTTGCTTGAAAGCCCGATAACAGATGAATCGAAACTTCCTAATTGAGTTACTTAACCCGACTAAAACGCTTGATGAATTGGCGCAAGGTCTCGTTGTCGCTCGTCTCATCCGGCAAGTCATCCTCCTTTCGGACGATTGTAAGTGCCTTGAAATTTGCCAAGAGAAGGTCGCAGAGGTGTTGCTAAGAGTAAATCGACTCGAGTGGTTGGTTCAATAACCACGATCGAAAGCGATCCTTCGAGCACAAACCGAAGGTAATTTGCCATCACATGCTCTCCTCCTCCCCGCCGCTTCGGACAAATGTGGTATAGATCTGAATAATTCGATGGGATTTTGGGAACCATCAAACTTCCATGTTTATCGGTCGAAATCAAGGTGGCGAGCGAATAGCTCGGAGATCAGGCGAGAATGCCCGACATCCAGTAATGACTTCTTGACGCCTCCTTTGCAGGAAAGAAGGGTTTATATCATCAAGTGGTCGTACTCGACGATACCCAGTAATAGGTTCACCAGACCTCGATAGATCTCACCCCACGAGGGAATACTCCTCGTAGTTCATCTCTTCCGCAGCAGATTCTCATGTCGAATGGTGAGCGATCACCTCCGAGGAGTTTGTCGATCATCACCATTTGAAGACATTTCTTCGAGTAGGAGATCGACGCGACTTCATCGCTATGGCCGATTCCTTCATGTGATATGTTCGATCGATCGGTAGTCAAGAAGTCGATGGCTACAACTTCCTGAATGATGTCGGCGAGGTGCTTCCATCCTTGCCATCGATTCAAGCCTTTGTGCAATCTCTTCAACGAAGAGGTCGAGTTCTGGCGCTCGGGCTAGCTCTTGAGTTGGATTCTCGAGCAAGTCATTGATGTGCTGGAGCTCTCGAGCCTCCTCTGATTGATATTGAATGCGCCAAGGCAAATTCTTCTGGGCTTCAATTTTCTTCCGTCGGGCAGCCTCAAGAGCTTCCATGTCGGACTCTTGAGACTTCCTCAATGAAGTGCGAGAATGTCGAGGATTTCCTTCAAGTTCATGAAGGAGTTGTTCGTGTCTTCAGTACTTCGTAGGCGGCGACGGCGGCGTCGGACGGTTCGTGATCGAACGAAGCTCGAATGCGCCCACTCGCTAACGCTTGCTCGAAAGTGTCTCCAAGACCCTCGATCACTTGAACCAAGAAGAATTGAGCACATAGGCTCTCTTCCTTGCTTGAGGGTCTCGGCCGTCGACTCGGCCACCCGCCACCTCGATTATAGCCCCAAAGGACGGCAGTTTCCCGAGACGCGTAACGTCATTGTGGAGGACCACGTCGATGACGCGGTAAACTCGCCGAAAGTGGGAGATCATTTGTGGGAAATTGCCAATGTGTTCATCAAGGGGGAGATTGTGGATATCATGGGGATATGCTCACGATATTAATGTGATGGTACAATTGGCAATAGCTCTTTGGGTTTGTCGAAACGATCGCTTTCGGTTTTGTTGAAACTCTGCTTTCAACAAGTGTCGATAATCGGTAGTACCGGTGTAATCGCAGATTACCGCGATGCGGTAGTACCGCTTGTGTTTGGCGGTCGTCTCATTGGTCAGTATACCGCAAGCAAAACGGTATGGTTTTTCCGTAACGAGTGTAATTTGTGTTTTGATTTTCGAGGAGCGTAGTACTGCGTGCTTTGGTTCTTGTAGTACCAAGATGATTTGAACGACCGCGTGTGAGCGGTATGGTTTTTCCGAACAAGTGTTTTGGGAAGTTTTGGATTTCATTGAAGAGCGGACGATCAAGAAGTTATGGGTGCAGATTATCAAGAAGGCGGTAGTACCGCCATAACATGGCGGTAATACCGATTTGGTTTCGAGTTTCGCTTAACTTGGAGAATTGTTTTTGGGTTATGTCATTTCCATGTTTGTTAATGCATATATGTTGCATATTGCATGTTTTGAGCTAACGTGGGTCAAGTTGTGAAGAACTTGTTCCTGGAGACGATTTCTTGGTCTATTGTCAGGTGTGGCTTGCGTGTCAATGACGGTCAATCATGCGAGGAGGATCGGGACTAAGCTAGGAGAGCCGAGGTCCGAATCGATCATGGATGCCGGTGGTCGTGACTCAAGCATGGCACGTAATGGACGAGGTGGATCGAACCGCAAGCTGATGTACTGGTTGGATCAAGCGGCGGGGTCTGTGCAAGTGCCTTGGAGGTTCCGATGGGATTCGGACGGGAGACTTGCCGACATGATGAGAGCCGTTGATCAACCTACACGCATGGCGAGCAAAGCGATTGCTTCGACAGATTGACTCGGTCCATGGAGAAGGATCGAGAAGGGTATTTTGGTAATTTCACCAAATACCACCTTGGTGACCTAATGCCAACTCAGCGCGCAAGACGCAAGGCCAAGAAGTGGTTTAGGTCAAGAAAAGTGAAGACGGCGCTTTAAAATACGTGCGTGTGTGTCCTGCTTGTTATTGGGCCTAACGGAGCCCATTAGGTTAAGTCTTCTAGAAGCTCTAGGCCTCCATATAAATAGGGGTGGTCTGTAACATAGCCCCCAAGCACTTCATTTGCAAACCCTAGTTTGGTTTTTAGGGTTTAGGGAAGAAAAGAGAGGCATAGGCTCTAGAGAGATGGATTGATGTGTATGCTCTTGGATGGAGCTCTTGTCCTCCTTGAGGAGTGGTCAGAATCAAAGAACATCATGAATCAATCTATGGATGTTCTTCCAAAGATGAGCTCCCTCTTGTGTTCTTCCTTCTTTTTGATGATTTTGGGTGCTTCCTTGATCCATTGGTTTTGGTTGTTCTTGTGCACTCTTACTCCTTGCTGTGACATGTGGGAACGTATCTAAGGTCACCTAGATCATCAATCTCCCACGAGCAAGAGTTGGATCAAGTTTTTCGCTTTTGCTCGCTTCTTTTCCTTCTTAGGTAAAACTGAAAAGATCGAAACTTTGACGAGATCTGGACGATCGCCGCTGGAATAGGTTCCTAATACCCTTAGGAAGGTGTGTTCCAAATTTGGTGGAGTTTGGCCTTACGGTTTAAAAGTTACGCCGATTTTCGATTTTGTTTTCAGTCGCTTCGCTCATCGTCAGATAATCCAGTAGTACCGCACTTTTGCTCGAGGTAGTACTGCGATGCGGTAGTATCAAGACATTTGCTCTCTGATAGTACCGCTGATCGCGTAGTACCGCACTTACAACAATGGTAGTACATTTGTCCCTCGATTTTTCGTGATTTCTTCAGGAGTTTGTCGCTATGCTTTGAGGGTTTAGGAGTGGATTCATTCAAGTCTTCCACTGTGCTTAAGCATTCATCTTCATAGCTCTCATAGCTATTGGAGTGATTTACGATTTGAGTTGAATCCATTATCTTTGCAAAATGAATTGGTGCTCCTATTCACCCCCTCTAGTCGCCTTCCGGTCCTACACTAACTCATCTCTTAACTTGGCATTCTCAATACTATGCTCAAGCGAAATACATCATCCACACCTCTCAGATAGAGGCTCTAACGACTCCACGTAAACATTCTCTCGACAACTCCTCTACCGACGAATTAATTTGACAGATGACTCCCAATGTATCCCAAAATAGATCTCACACGCAATCACATCACCTCAATCTTTTAAGAATAAACAAGTCGGAATCCTCAAAGACACACATTCATATACTTCATCAAAGGGTTCTATCAATGATCATCCCATTATTCTAATCCACCCTTATTCTACTTCCTCTACACAAAATCATTGGGCGACCAAAGTTCTAGTATAAAAAAATGCAAAGCCCAATTTTAACCTCCAAGACCCTACAACAAACTTCTCATATAGAAGATAGGGAAAACCTCGATTAAATCCCTAAAATTATCACAATCCAAACATACTCAAGCATTAACATCAACATGGAAACATTTTCTAATTCCAATTATCTTTATAAAGAGTCTAACTCTTAGAGATTTATTTACTAAGTCCAAGTCATTCTTGACAATAATCCAACAATCTCGGCTATCTCATTAATCGCTTTAACGATCGGATTACTTCGCTAATCTTACTCTCATTACAACACCATCATAATTCATCTGCACAACCGTGCAAGGTACCCAAGCGACACTCTAATACATCGATCAAGATTCCCCATCCTTTCGAAAATTCTAATGTTCCACCCGGTGAACAAAAGATCTTGGATCACAAATCTCTATAGGTTCTAATGGTTGAAACAATGCAAACAATTTAGCCTCAAAGACAAATATTCAGATAAATATAATTCTCTTCAAGAATTATACCCAAATCGATTCATCCTCCAATGCTCCTCGAATAACTTACAACCCAAGGTCTCGCAACAACAATTAATAACCACTTCGAAGACCCTCGTGAGATGAATCGGTGGATCCTTCCTCAAAAGAAAAGGCAAATGAAGATAGTTATCGTCAAGTAAACACAGACCAAGGAAAAAGTCACTTAGGCAAAGAACTCGAAAACATAAGGAAAGTCAACAGTTGAGGGCATAAGTCCCACAAGAATAGAATTCCAAACCTCAACCAATAAGAACGTAACCTTGCTTTACAAATCGAGTAACTCTTATGCGCCAAACAACAAGGTTAAGCACGCTTCGATAAATCATGAGTTACAAAATTTGAATCCACCCTCAAATACTTCTACTACACTATTTCAATTAGGAAAGAAACAACTTTATTTGAATACAACCTTACTTGCCAACTCAAACAAATGAGTCTTTAAAATCAAATCACTTGAATAAACTAAGAACCAATAGAACTCTACAATACGTCGCTTTACTCAACAAATTTCAACTACCACAAAACTCTTGAACTCCAAAAGATTACGAATTCAAAAACTTGAATTATCTTCATTTAAGAGACATCACGAAAGGCGGTCACATTTCACTCTCTATAAAAAGATAAATATCACCCTCACATTCCTGACTATTTTATTAACATACCTTAATATCCCAACAAAAAATTTTCCAAAAGAAACACAACAATCATGACATACTATTTCCATCATCACAATAGGATTGCAATAATCACTTGCTCTAGAAAAATAAACCTAGTGCTCAAGCCACAATGTCAAACAGTAACTCATAACAAGATCTTACTAGAACATGACCATCTCATAAAAGTACACCAATATGAATTTCTTATTATATTTCATCCATTTAACTCTTACTGATGCTCAACGCCAAAATAGTACACACTAAAAGCTCTATAGCCACACATGGGTACAATCATGATCCTACCTTTATTTGCAAACTCCACAACAGTTAAGAGGATATATTCAACATTCTACCTTATGTTCAGTAATTAGAATGAAAGGTCTTTAACTTCAACAATATAGGATACATAAGATAAGGTTTCACAAGGCGATATATCATCGTTCATCTAGTCATTTAAACATGTTTCAATAATTGTTTTTAGCATGGCAAGAATTAGGTAAAACTATCATTCGAATAAGATCATCAAGATCCAAAATAGGAGACAGATTCCAGATTAATATTTATCAAGGCAACATTCGAACACCTCATTATCTTAACCCTCACTAGCGGTTAGAATAACCGAAAGAGGACCTAGATTCCAATTCATCTAACAAATTTAGTAGATTACTTGATCGTAAAGATCAAACCGGTTCAACAACATTTCCACACTTCTTAACAACAATAGTTCTTGAACAGATACGGACAAACTCTTATCTAAATTTTCATCATGTACCCAATACAACGACATTTCACATTAATCAATTTCACTTCCATGGATACTAGTTAAGAATAAACCGCTTGCACAAAGCTAATAACCCAATCTGATAACTCTTACCACAACAATTAGTCATTTAATTAACACCTCTTACTTAAGCATGACAAGACATCACTTAAAGATTTTAACACAATCTCTCGAGAAAAGAGGTATTAAATTTCAACACTCAAATAATCCAAAAGAAATACATAAAGCCAAAGCTTTCACATGTTAAAGAACTTGCAATGTAAAACTTTCAATATCAAGAATAAATGATTCACATTTTCCAATAAGAAGGGCGAAACTCCCAAGAAAAGATAAATTTTGCCGATAACCAACGCTCCCAAGAAACAACATTAGACCAAAGATCGGAGAACAAGTAGTCGATTTAAGGAACCAAGAAAGTCCAACGAAAACTCATCGGAAGAAATGTAGAACACTAACTCAAGAAAACTTCATCAACCGCAACTAATACCGAATCGACCACATTCGGGATCAAGGAAGAGAATAATAAAACTCACCCTCAACACTCAACTATGGTATTCGGGGTAGTTACTACTCTATTCTTTTACCACGAACGGTGGTGTAACCTGACAAAACCCAGGGCCACCACCACGACCTCAACCTCAACCTCTCAACACCACCCATAGCCAACAATCAATTATGAATATAGAATATCATCTCATAACAATCACGTAACAAATTCATAGGTATAGAAGATCATATCATAGAGTAACAAGGCAACATAACGAAAACGGAAACACATTGCTTGAACCATCCCATCCTCATCAGGCACCAAGCAGTGTCAAGTTTTAGGTTAATTAACCATTAACAAATTTTAGCATATCGGGTTACTTAAGTTGCTAACTTATTCACCATGGACCTAAAGCTCGCTCGATACCAACCTGTAACACCACGCTATTCGAAGCCAAAATGCTACCTAAAGGACTAACATACAACAATACCGCGGAAGAACTTTAACAATAACTCATCAACTAACATATAAGGATCAACATCTTTTTAAACCTAAGAAGGAATTAAAACTGAATCCAACAACAGTTCACAAATTCCAATTATTTAAGTCTACTGAATCCACTAAGATAATCATACCAAACGAATGATCATGGAACATAAGCAGTTAATTAAACAACCTTAACGTAGAGAAAGATATCAACCAACATCAAACTCTATTATATTACAGTCTATCACTTAACGAATGAAAGACAGAATCAAGTTCTATTATTGAAACTGGTGTAAGGTGAAGTAAATGAGTAGTGCGTGTCTACTCCCTTCCAAGAGAATCATCACTAACGATCACCTAAAAATAAATAAACAAAGCAAGATTGAGTCTGAGACTCAACAAGTACATGGATAGTTGGACATACCACAAATATGAAAAAGACAACTTCATTAAAGAATTTGAACGTACACTGAATGAATACATGAATGCATGGAATTAATGAAAAGAATGGACTGCACACATGCTTATACCGGTATAGCTAGTGACACACTCGTCGGTGTTCACCTAAGCCCGTATTTAACAAAATACGGGGATCCAAGTCCTGTATGAAGAACGTTTCATACGGGTGTCTGAATCTGCCCACATTGGAATGGTGGGTCTTACGTGCCCATACTAGAATTGATGGGTCTTATAATCCACTCCCGTGGAAGGCACATGAAACATGATGCATGAACTGAAGTATGAATTATGAAAGACATCATATGTATACCCATGGTATAACACATAAGAAAGGGACATAAACTTGAATATTCTCATGGATCTTAGGAAAACACAATACAAACATCAAGCATGCATCATTCACCAAACATAGGAACATCAAAGTACTGCTTTAACTGTGAGACGAAAAGATGACGACAAGACAACTTTCAACCCCGGTGCTCACCAACACCCTTGGAGACACGCTGCGTTCACGATTTCCCCGCTAGATGCTCCTCTCCTCTTCTTCTCTCTCTCCTCCACCTTTCTCCTTGGTCGACAAAGAATGGGAGAGCACCACCAAGAGGGGCAACTGAGTGTAAGGAGGAGGGCATGCATCAGAGCAAAGATCAGTGGCAAGAAGAGAGCATCAGAAAGGCAGTGTGCTACATGGTGGTCTAGTGTTTCTCCCTCCTTTTAATAGTGGCCGGCCCTCATGGGCCTCTGGCCAAAGCCCAAGCCCTGTGTTACCAAAGAATTGCAGATTTCCCCTCCTCTAAAGTCTAATTTCTCTTTTCACTGCTTCCTTCATTAGACTAAGTTGGAGTATTACAGAAAAACCCTTTTTTATTTACTCTCATTCCTTAGAAACATTCGGGGTATTATACTCTATTATCACATGAAATACTTCAAACAAAAAAAATTCAAATGAAGTAATGAAATTTCATTCAAAAAGCTAAATTTGACATGAAATGATGGGTGCAATGGCAACGAGGGGGTCCGTCGCCAGCACACGCATTTAGGCGAGTCCATGTCCCTGGCACACGGATGAGGCGACGTGTCACCCTCCGGTGGCTCCGTAGTGCCATTCTTGTTTTTGATTCGGTGTGGGACCTAAATTTGCTATTGATTGCGTTAACAGTGCCAAATGAGCCAAAAACTGTACAAGTTCTTTCTATATACTATTGTTGATGATGATTTAGTAGATCCTAGATCATTGTTGAAGTTATCTCAAACTTCATTAAAACATGTATACTTAGCAAAGTTATTTTTTTAAAAAAATATGTTGCAAAATGGAGATTTTTTTAATTACTTTTGGAAAAACATTGGATAAGCAAAAAGACGACCTCACTCTACAGGTATCCAAATGGGTTGTGCCTATCGGGGCGGCCCACGGCACGAGACTGTTGGCCTGGCCCAGGCCCGACAAGACTCGATCAGGTGTGCCGTGCTTGGGTCAACACCTTGGCCCAAATGAGCCGACACTCAAGACGACATGCATAGTCTTTGAGCACGGACACAAAGACGACATGACTGCCTAGCGCGATGGTGATACCATGGCTGGCGAGGAAGGCGGCGGCAGTGGCGTCACGCGAAAGTGGTAGAGGTGTCATGTGGTGGCGAAGGCAGTGTCGGCACATGACGACGGAGACGTTAGGGTCGCACGGTGACCGGTGGACACTGTTTACATATGAGCTACACGGGCCAAACCCAATCATTGGGCTTATTGTGCTCGAGCAGCATGACACGCCCTGTAAGCTCGACGTGCCGTGTCCGGATTAGCAGCCAAGCCCATGACCCAATACGACACGACCGTTTAGTTAGCCGGGCTGTTCGTGTCGTACGACCCATTTGGCCAACAATACCTCACTCTGTCGGTTTAAAAAATTCCCCCAAATACCGTGAGAACTCCTGGTTTTACTTACCTGCTCTACTGTACCGCCTCCTCGTCCCCTTTCCCCAAATCCCAAACCTCTCCACCCTCTTCCAGCGCCCGCCCAAAAGGGAGAATTCATTATTTGCCCTCAAGTTAGTTGGGTTATCAGAAAATACACCCCTTCCCGATGTAATATATTTTTTGCCCTCACGTTAGTCTTTTTCTTTGTTATTTGCCCTCTTTGCATTTTTTTAAGCTTATCTACCCGTTTTCCCGTTACAAGGCACGCAAAATGACCATCTTACCCCTCGGTCAGGACAACCCCCGCTCCCCTCGCACCTGACCAAAGCGGTTTGCCTCGCTCACTCGCACTAGGGTTCATCTATTCGCCCCAATCCCCTTCTCTGTTCTCGTGCTCCCGACAACACTTAAAGGTGGCGGCGCAACACTAGTGCATGTGGATTGGGTGTGGCAGCGGAGCAAGCTAGTAGTGCGCCATGGATCCCAAGGAGATCCCAGTTGGGTATGTCCTCATTTCCCCGTTTACCATTGTTGCTTCCTCGATCTCTATCCTTTTCTGTTGTGCTTGATGCATGTCAACAACGTAGCTTGTAACGATTTAGTTGTGCTAACCCGAAATTTCTGTTTCTCTGTTGCCAATCCAGTAAGATTGACCCTGAACTGTCGTTTAGGATAAACGTTAGAGTTGGGGATTACATTGCGATGTTGAATGATGGTAGCACAACGGCTATGCCACGTAGAGATCTGGAGTGGATTGTGGATATTAAGGGTTACACGATTGATAAGTTGTATGCTAATCTTGGAGAAAGGATTATTTGGGGACCTTCTTAGGAAGCATTTACGTACGGAGTTGACAAGATAACCAATGAATATGTTAAGTTTCTGTACACACATGAGTTGCACGAGGCATTAATGGGTCGGTGGAACCTTAAATACTTGTTCTTATTTGTAGAGGTTGTCCACAAAGGCGAATATCAGTGCAATCAGTCTAGTATCACCGGCCTTGATGAAGTTTTTAGAGGTAATGACTGAATTGCAACAAGCTTTGATATCAGTGCAGATGGTCCTTGTGCCTCCAATGCACCTTATTCTCCTACTCCCATTGTCGTATCACAACTAGTTGGAAGTACTTCCAACAATCCCTATAACACTTGGGCATCATAAGGTACAGTGGATTGGACAACTATTAAAATTACATAGGTGCTCCATCCGCTGAGGATGATAGAGATGTTGCTATGGGTGAGGATGACATGTATGTCTTACTTGGCTTGAGAGCTGATGAAGATGCTAGGGTTAATTCTAGAACAATAGCACCAATGACAAGTCCTCTTCCAACTGGAATTGAGGAAGATTTTGTTGAGGCAGCAATTGCAGTGGTGATGACATACCTGGAGAGACCGAGAATGTGATTGATCCGGATAATCCAACGATGAGTGTTGGCGGCGTCTTCCCTAACATGAAAGCATTCAGAATGACTGTTAGAAAGTTTGCAATTAATGGGCAATTTGACATCCACACCATTAAATCTGACAAAACAAGGTTCAGGGGCAAATGCAGGGATGTGTGCTGCCCATGGACAATTAATGCTCATAGCGCCAAGAAAGGAGAAACCATCAGGGTACTAACTATATTTGATAAGTGTAGCTAAATGTCATGTTTGCTATATGATGTAGCTAACTGTCATATTTGTATTTGCAGGTGACCAAGAAGCCATTTGAATACACATGTTCATCGACTAGTAGGGTGAAGACCAGTATGGCATCTCAAGTTTGGGTGGCTGACAGGGTTATGGGGACCATGAGGAAGCACCCACATCTAGGGCCAAAGAGATCCAAGAGAGGTTGCAGGATGAGCACAAAGTCACTTTGCAATATGAGACAGTATGAGCTGGTAGGCAGGAAGCAATGGATAGGACATTTGGTTCCTAGGAGGACAGTTTTGAGGAGTTGTATAGATTCAAGGCAGAGATTGATCTAAGGTCACCTGGTAGTATTATTGAGATAGCAAATAGGCAAATAGGTGGCAAGATATACTTTCATAGATTTTTCATGGCTCTGAAACCATGCATTGATGGTTTTTTGAGAGGCTACAGACCATACTTGAGTGTTGACTCAACAACTCTGAATGGCAAATGGAATGGACAGCTAACTGCAGTGACTGCTCTAGATGGACATAATTGGATGTTCCGAGTTGCTTTTGGTTTTATAGAATCTGAGACAACTGATAACTGGACTTGGTTCATGCAACAGATGAAGAAATCAATAGGTAATCCTCCCACCCTTGCTATATGCTCTTATGCTTGTAAAGGTCTAGAAAATGCTATGCAGAATGTATTCCCTACAGCTAAGTAGAGAGAGTGCTTTAGGCACCTTATGCAGAACTTTGTGAAGAAATTTCATGATCTTGTTTTTGGTAACATGTATCCAACTGCTAGGACATACAGAGCAGATACATTTGACCTTTACATGGGCATTATACTTGAAGCAAGTCCTAAGATTGGAGTCTACTTGAAGAAGCACTATAATTTGCTATGGATGAGGAGTAGATTCTCAAAGGACATCAAATGTGAATACATCAACAACAATCTGGCTGAGAGTTTGAACGGTTGGATTAAGGGGCTAAAGGACTTGCCTGTTGTGGAACTAGTAGACAAGCTGAGAGAAAAGATAATGGAAATGTTTTATAAGACGAGGAGAATTGCAGAAAGGCTGCAGGGGGAAATTCTCCCAGCCAAATACACCAACTCAATATGAAGACTAGGAATTAAGAGAATTTGAAGGTGGGTACATCATCACATGAATCTGCAGAGGTAATTGAGGTTGACAACAATCATGAAGTTCACAGATATGTTGTTTACGTCCTTGCATAGGAGTGCACATGTGGGGAGTGGCAGTTAACAAGCAAACCATGCCCTCATGCAATGACATTTATTACAATTGAAAGAAATGCAAATATGGATGGATATGTACACAATTACTACTCAGTTGCCAAGTTCAAAGTTGCATATGAAGGGGTGGTTCAGCCCATAACTGGTAGGAACCAATGGCCCAAAGTTGACCTGGGATTTAAGTTGTTTCCTCCACTTGGGAAGAGATCAGCTGGAAGACCTCACAAGAGTAGGTTTCCATCATTCTTGGAGAAGGGGAAATCAAGTACAGGAGGAGGGCAGTGCAAATGCAGCAGGTGTGAGGAGCTTGGCCATCGTGTTGACGACTGTCATCTCAATGCAAAAAAAGGTAACATCATGAAGGATGCATTTATATTTTTTCCATTACATGTTTTCTGGTTGCCTTATGTAACTGATGTGTACAATAGGAATAGAAATGCTACAAAGAAAGGAAATGCAGAGGGTGTGTCTGTTGGTACACCCCCTACCGCATTGCAGCCAGCAACTCTGAGCAACAGTCCTGGGCCTGTCACTAGGAGGCATGGACTTCCATTTTGTCAATATCTATGCATTTTGTCAGTAGGTATGGGCATCTCACAATGGATGTAATATGTATGCATGCAGCTAGCACTGGCAATGGGAGGAGTTGACAGCCAAGACACAACAATAGTCCCTGCAAAGACTACTCGCAGGAAGAAGTTGACACCTCTCAGGAAGAAGTTGACACCAATCAAGAAGGAGAAATGAGCAATAATTAGCATTTTGTGTTCTAGACTTGTTTGCATGGACTTGTAGCCATTTTAGTATATTTTGTTAGTATGTATGGACTTGTAGTCTGTCAGTATGTTGTTTGCATGGAATTGTATGTTCTGGACTGATCTTCACATTTGGATTGATTTGGTCATATGGACATTCCATATTAACACACATATACGAAAAAAAGAGAACAATCACCATGTCACACACCAAATGATCCACATAATCCTTGCTATTTTGAATAGAGGAAATTACACATGCTGTTCTAAGATCAGCACCTATTACACATCAAGTTTCCATTTCAAGACAACATGATCCAACTACCAAGTAGACGTGACAAACTAGTTCTCCGATACAACAATTACAACCATTACAACTAAATCAACAACCAACAAGTTAAGAGCACCAATTGTGATAGAAACTCTCCCTTACTTCAACACCTTGTACATGGTGGCATCAGTGTTACCATTGGAAGCCTTCAACTTCGCGAGCTCTGCTTTCATGGCCTCAAAATCAGTCTTCAGAGTGGATGTGGCTTCAAGTAAATCTGGAATTAAATTTTCGGGGGGAAGTGATGTCCTCTTGAATCAACCCCTTTTTGGTCAGGAAATCCACATATTCTTCAGTCCACATGAAGAACAAGCAAGTCTTTCGGTCCTACAGCAAACCAAACAGCAAAGGGATCCCAAAATCAAATGAAGCAACCCCTCCCAAATCGGTCAAACCAAACCCTAATTGAAACCCAAATTGATAGTTCCAAGAAGGACTACTTACGTTCTGCTAGTTTATAGGACACTTGTAAAATAGCTTCCCTGCATTTGCCCCCTTCCTGCAAGTGAGTTCGAGCAACACGACCTTCTTGCAGTCCGGGCACTCCACAAGGGGAAGTTCGATGTTGCCCCCAAGAGAATGCATATACAAGTTCATCATCGAAGAGCCCGAGAAGTGTACCTAGGACCATCCCTTCGAACGCGCGGAGGCACCGCTCGATTGCGACATGCCGTCCTTGCCAACCCGCCGCAGCTGTTGTGCTACACGGATTGTGAATCGCGAAAGAACAGAGAAGGGGATTGGGAGCAACATGAGAATGGGGGAGAATAGATGAACCCTAGAGACACGAATCGCCAATCGTGAAAGAACAGAGAAGGGGATATGGATGAACCCTAGCGAGTGCGAGTGAGCGAGACCGACTTGGTTTGGTGCGAACCGCTTTGGTCGGGTGTGAGGGGAACGGGGGCTATCCCGACTGAGGGGTAAGATGGTCATTTTGCATGCCTTGTAACGGGAAAACGAGCAGATAACATTAAAATAATGCAAAGAGGGCAAATAACGAAGAAAAAGACTAACGTGAGGGCAAAAGATGTATTACATCGGGAAGTGGTGTATTTTCTAAAAACCCAACTAACTTGAGGGCAAATAATGAATTCCACGCCCGTAGCGTGTGTGCGAAGAACCGACTTGGATCATTCAGTCATACACCTAGCGACCGTCGCCCGGGCATACTACATGTGCGGGAATATCCTCGTAAGTGAATCTTACACAAATTGATTTTTTTCAAATCTTACATTGCATTCCCATATCGCTAACTTCATCCGCGCATAATGGCAGCTGAAGATGTGTTGCAACTTCTTCCAACGGATCAACGGCCTGGATATGTACGACAGGGTGTTC
Source organism: Phyllostachys edulis (assembly GCA_036346405.1). Taxonomy (NCBI): domain Eukaryota; kingdom Viridiplantae; phylum Streptophyta; class Magnoliopsida; order Poales; family Poaceae; genus Phyllostachys; species Phyllostachys edulis. Next base: position 38,324,274 of record CM070555.1, on the reverse strand, counting down.
ATTGAGCAAAAATACATGTTCAACTACGTGAAGTGACCCGAGGTCTTCCAATACTGGAAACCTTACGTACCCGATCCTATTAAAAAGACACATGTGGACAAGGGAAATGCTCCTACTAGTGAGACCGACGGCCGTCCTAGCGCTCGTCGTCGCCCGAGCGCATTTCGGATAAAAAATGTAAGTTATGTTCGATTTGTATCTTGATTATTGATTTGGCATTATGTTCTGCTAACATCATTCAATCTTCCAGCTCGTCTTGTAGAACATGGTTGCCTTTGAGACTGGTCGCCATTGCAGGCAGTTAGGAGATAAGGGGAAGGGATCGATGGGCCGCCTAGACCAATTAACTTCGTTCCAATCCAGCCCTTTTCTATTCCAAAAAGGTGCACATATATCCTAGGTGTTTTTCGGTTTGTTGATTCGTGCATGTTGTCGTTTCTAATGCACGTAACCAAACTCTGTGCCATGTAATTCAATACTACATTATGAAGTCTTTCAATTTTTATTCACAAATATTTCGTCTATTTCAAATTCCGTCCACCTTTTTTTTTTTTTGAAAGGAATCGATTTTTTTTCTTCAAAATAATGCAATCGTGAGAACAACACGCATGCCAACTCTAAACCCAAATATTTTTTATCATTTCGCTCCAAAGAGAGATATTTTTGCTATTGCGTTGCCAAACTCGCATTCCAAATAGGACGCATAAAATCAAGCACTTTCCTTGTATGCCTGAATTTTTATGTATTATCACATCAATGAAAAAATGTATTGTCACATGAAATGATGCACTCTATTATCACATGAAATAATTCAAACAAAAATTTTCAAATGAAATAACGAAATTTCATTCAAAAAAATAAATTTAACGGGCGCACAGCACGCCAAAGGGAGGAGTGTGTCTGTGCGCCAGGTGCACAGACGAGGCGAGTCCGTGTCCCTGGTGCATGGACAAGGGCCTCCGGGCGCCTGGTGTGCGGACGAGGCGGCGTGTCGCCCTCCAGCGGCTCCGTAGTGCCATTTTTGGCTTTGATTCAGAGAGGGGCCTAACTTTGCTATTGATTGCGTTAATAGTGCCAAATGAGCCAAAAACTCCACAAGTTCTTTCTATATACTATTGTTGACGATGATTTTGTAGATCATAGATCATTGTTGAAGTTATTTCAAACTTCATCAAAACATGTATACTTAGCAAAGTTATTTTAAAAAATATGATGCAAAATGGAGATTTTTTTAATTACTTTTGGAAAAACATTGGACGAGCAAAACTGATCATGTCATTGGATATGCTCTCCTGAGCGACACGATCTTGATTCAAAAGACGATCTCACTCTATAGGTATCAAATGGGCTATGCTTGTCGGGTGGCCTACTAAGACGAGATCATGGCCTGACCCTACCCGATCAGTGTGCTGCTTGTGCTTGGGTCATTGGCACTGCGACGACATGCATAGTCTTGCGGCGGACACGACAAGACGACACGACTCGCCTAGCGACAGCGACACCATGGCTGGCGAGGAAGGCGGCGGTGGCGTTGGCGTCACACGGTGGTGGTAGAGGGTGTCGCGTGGTGGCTGAGGCGGTGTCAGCACACGACGACGGAGACGCTAGGGTCGCACGGTGACCGGTAGACATTGTTTATAGATGAGCTCAATAGGCCAAACAAGATCGTTAGGCTTATTGTGCTCGAGCGGTATGACATGACTCCTAAGCTCGGCGTGCTGTATCTTGATCAGTAGCCGAGCCTACGACTAGTACGACACGACCGTCTAGCTAGCCGGCTAATCGTGTGGTACGGCCCATTTGACCAACGATACGTCGATACCTCACTCTGTCAGTTTAAAAAATCCCCTCAATACCGTGAGAACTCGTGGTTTTACTTACCTGCTCTACTGTACCGCTCCTCGTCCCCTCTCCCCAAATCCCAAACCTCTCCGCCCTCTTCCGGCACCCACCCAAAACCCTAGCCTCTCCTCCTCCGATCTCGCCGCCATGGACGACAGCCTCTACGACGAGTTCGGCAACTACATCGGCCCGGAGCTCGCCGACTCCGACGCCGATGACTCCGACGCCGCCGCCTCCCCGGCGCGCTCCCCGTCTCGCTCCCCCTCCCCGGCGCGCTCCCCGTCCGGCTCCCCCTCCTCCCGCCCCGGTGCCCTCATGGACGTCGACGACGATGGCGGCGCCGACGCCTCCCAGCACGCCGTCGTCCTCGCCGAGGACAAGAAGTACTACCCCACCGCCGAGGAGGTGTACGGCCCGGGCGTCGAGGCGCTCGTCATGGACGAGGACGAGCAGCCGCTCGAGCAGCCCATCGTCGCGCCGCCCCGCGTGGTGAGGTTCGAGGTCGGCACCCGCGCGGGGGCCACGTCCACCTACGCGTCCACCGACTTCCTCCTCGGCCTCGCCGCCAACCCGGCGCTGGTCCGCAATGTGGCGCTCGTGGGCCACCTGCAGCACGGGAAGACGGTGTTCATGGACATGCTCGTGGAGCAGACCCACGAGGTGGACACCTTCGACTCCGAGGGGGAGCGCCACGTGCGGTTCACCGACACCCGGGTGGACGAGCAGGAGCGCAGGGTCTCCATCAAGGCCGTCCCGATGTCCCTCGTGCTTGAGGGGGGAAACGGCAAGTCGTATCTGTGCAATATCATGGACACGCCTGGGCATGTCAATTTTTCCGATGAGATGACTGCTGCGCTGCGGCTCGCAGACGGGGCTGTGCTTATCGTAGATGCTGCCGAGGGCGTCATGGTAATTCACCAACTATATTGCTTTATATGTGTCTGTTTGCTATATTGATGGATTAAACTGGAACTTCTAGTCTTGTTTATGTTAGAGGTTAGGATTATTTCAATTGCATTTGATCTGAATGTGAGATATGGTTTGCTCAACCTAATTCATTTTAACAGAGATTCGCTAGGGATACACCTTCACAAGTTTGTTGGCACTTTTTTTCAAACAAGTGTTTTCAAAAATCAAAACATATCTTTCAGTATTACAACAACTAGTCCATACATCTTACGCAGGCATCAGAAGGGAACAACGAATGACATAGCTGAAATTAAGAATCTAGATAGCACCATAAGGTCCATAATGAAAACCAGCCAACCAGGGAACCAGGACGTTCCAAACAGTGCATTTTTATCCAGCAGTTTTGAAGGCAGATTGATCATACCCTGCTTTAACCGGGCTTGTGTAAGCTTAACATTTTGTTTAGATGGGAATGGTGTATTGGTGCTGCACTAGGGACACAAACAGCTGCTCCTGCTGAATACGAGTATGCTCCACCAGTAAGGCTTAGTTTAGGCAAAATACATCAGAGTTTTAATATCCCATACTAAGCCGAATTCTCCTTTTGAGTTGTGAGAGTTCTATTATATAATTTTTGCTCGGGTGGAAGATGTCAGTGCATTCGAAGCTTCTAATGCATCGAGAATTCATTATGGTTAGCATCTGATAGCATCTTTTGCCATGTAGGAAATCTCTTATTCTTGAAATTATCAGCATTTTTAGTGTTTTATCACTGCATATTGAGTGTTTTTTTATCACTGCCCCTGTTGTGTGTGTCTTAAAAGTTGCAACATACATTTTTTATAAGTTAGAACCAAGCAGCAATGGACTTGATGAGCACAACATTTTGCAGTACAGTTGTGCCATCATCATTTTTTTTGTCATCCTTCCTTTTGTAGTTGCTGAAACCTGGTTGGCAGTGAGCGTAGTTATATGAAAAATGTTTCATGCTTAAGCTGCAAATCTGCAACATGCACTAGAGGCTGAATATTTAAGTTATTTCTGTAGAGTTTTCTATCAAGAATGGCAGAAGTAGCTTGGCTGCATGTGAACTAGCATTCCCAGAATTAAAGTGCTGAAGTAACATGACTTAACGATTCTATTTTTGGACCAATTCCAAATTCAGATGATTTTGGAAACATAGTAGCTTGTGCTTTTCATGCTTATTGTGGGACTAAAGGGTAAATCACAAGGGGTTACTTCTGTAGACATGTAAGAACGTTAAAATCAAGGTTAATAAGGTGGTAAGGCGAGGCGACCCACCCCCTCACACCTTTTAAGCGGTAAGGTGTGAGGTGAGGCGACGCCTTACACACATCCTAAGGCGCTAAGGCTGCAAATAAAATGAGCATTTTAGCAGCACATATGTACCTTCTTGTTGCCAATTCTTGAGCCCATGTAGCACCCATCCCCCCTTTCCAATTGTTCCTCCCATGTAGCATCCATCCCTCTTGCAAGTTTCAACATATAGATTGTTATAAATGTAATAGATACAGATTGTATTCCAATTAATTGAGTAAATATGGATTGAGTGACATACCTTGTTGACAATCTCTCCTCTCTTCTCTTCTCCCAAGCAACAAGGTACATGAATAATGAGCAACATAAGTCGACAATAACAATTAAGTGAATCTGAAAATTAAATATGAGCAACATAACAAATTAACAAGCACAACATAAGCGACATAAGTCCATAGAAATAATATAGGTGATAAGTCCACAAGCTTATAGTAGTCTAATGGCATAATAGTAGTTCATAACACAAAAGTATCATACACGACCTCGGAGCCGGGGAGGAGGTGGAGGTGGAGGCCGGGGAGGGAGGGGAGGAGGTGGAGGCCGGGAGGGAGGGGGGGGGGGGGCGTACCTGAAGGCCAAGCTCGCCGCGGAGTCCTTCCAGCCCTGACGGGATCTGGAGCGTAGCGGAATTTGAGGTAGGACGGAGGTCGTAGCTGGAGCTGCAAGGGACGGGAGCGGCGAGATAGAGGCGCCGCCGCCTAGGGTTCCAGATGAGTCTTCGCCCTCTGGCCTCTCCTCGTTCCCCTTCTCTCTCTGGTTCCAGATGAGGCTCGGGTCGCTTGGTTTAGTCACGGACTCGCGGGCAAGGCCAGCCCAGCGCTCCTCCTCTGCTAAGGCATCGCCTCAAGCAGCCCCGACGCCATACGCCGCAATAGCGACGCCTTCGTCCTAAGGTGGACGCCATAGGCAATCTCAGCAAGGCAGGGCGACGCCTCACCCCTGCGCTGCGCCTTACCGCTTAGGTGTCGCTTAAGCGACGCCTTGATAAGTCTGGTTAAAATAAGTGTATTGTTTACTGTGCTTTATATGCATAGTTGCATACTATAACATATTTCTTTTTTATCGGGAAACATGAAGATTTTTGTTATTTATTTACCTCCATTGATGAGTAGGTAAACACTGAGAGGGCAATTCGTCATGCAATCCAAGAAAGACTTCCCATTGTTGTTGTGATTAACAAGGTACATTTGCTTTGTTTCCATTTTTTAATATGTTCCAGTTGCAAGCTGAAGCTGACATTTGCTCTTACCGTGTGTTATTACAGGTTGACAGATTGATAACAGAGCTAAAGCTGCCCCCAAATGATGCATATTTCAAGCTACGGCATACACTGGAAGCAATCAACGATCTGATATCGTCTTGTTCTACCACAGTTGGTGGCACTCCACTGGTTGATCCTGCTGCTGGAAATGTTTGTTTTGCAAGTGGTTCTGCTGGCTGGTCTTTTACCTTACAATCTTTTGCGCATCTTTATTTAAAGATTCATGGCAGTCAATTTGACCATGAGAAATTTGCATCTCGTCTGTGGGGAGACTTGTATTATCACCCTGACTCTAGAACATTCAAAAAGAAGCCGCCAAAGGAAGGAGCTAATAGATCATTTGTTGAGTTCATCCTTGAACCTTTGTACAAAATCTATAGTCAGGTTGTTGGAGAGCACAAGGAGAAAGTTGAATCAACTCTTGGTGAGTTGGGTGTGACCCTGAGCAATGCGGCTTATAAGCTTAATGTTAGGCCTTTGCTGAGACTAGCTTGCCGCTCAATTTTTGGCGCTGCTACTGGCTTTACTGACATGCTAGTGAAACACATCCCTTCTGTGAAGGATGCTGCCGCAAGGAAGATAGAACACATATACACTGGTCCACAAGATTCCTCTATTGTGGATGCTATGAAGAAATGTGATCCTCATGGTTCCCTTATGGTTAATGTTACAAAATTGTATCCTAAATCTGACTGCAGTGTCTTTGATGCCTTTGGACGAGTTTATAGTGGCACAATACAGACTGGTCAGACTGTCCGGGTCCTTGGAGAAGGCTATTCTCCCGATGATGAAGAAGATATGACTGTCAAAGAGGTTACCAAGTTGTGGGTTTATCAGGCACGGTACCGTGTTCCAATTAGTAAAGCCCCTGCTGGTTCTTGGGTTCTTATTGAAGGTGTAGACGCATCAATCATGAAAACTGCAACTATATGTCCTATGAACATGGATGAAGATGTGTACATATTTAGACCTCTACGTTTCAATACCTTATCTGTTGTAAAAATAGCAGCTGAGCCTCTTAACCCAAGTGAGCTCCCTAAGATGGTGGAAGGTCTTCGTAAAATCAGCAAGAGCTATCCTCTTGCTATTACTAAGGTAGAAGAGTCAGGAGAACACACAATCCTTGGAACTGGTGAGCTGTATCTAGATTCTATAATGAAGGACCTCAGAGAGCTTTACTCTGAGGTAGAAGTGAAGGTATAAATAATGCACTTACTCTACTTTTTCTTCTTTTTTGGCAGACAAGATTTACTTACTTTGTTGCCTTGTTTGTACACAGGTTGCAGATCCAGTTGTGACATTTTGTGAAACAGTTGTTGATACTTCTTCTATGAAATGTTTTGCTGAAACACCCAACAAGAGGAACAAAATTACTATGGTCAGTTTTTCTTGAGTGTATTTTTTGTTTTTGACATTTCCCGAGCTTGTCTTTCTTTATCATGGTAAACAAATATATGTGGCTAACTAATTTAATGCTTTTATCTTTGTAACACAAAATGCAGGTAGCCGAACCACTAGAGAAGGGCTTGGCAGAAGATATTGAGAATGGCCTTGTTAGCCTTGACTCAAGGCAGAAAGAAATCACTGACTTCTTTCGCCAACGATACCAGTGGGATGTGCTTGCAGCAAGGTCAATATGGGCTTTTGGACCTGACAAGCAGGTAAGATATCATAAACTGCTTACTGACCTGGCATTGTGTAGCAAACTTGATATCTTTGGCTCTTTCATATGTTTTTAGAGTTGCATGAACCCCTCCACCCTTCTGATTTACATGTTTGCAATTGACGTTGAGTTGGTCCTGTGCCATGAATTTTCCACAAATCGTCAACTTTGCCATTTCACCAGAATTAAATTCAACATTATATTCACCAAATCATCAACTTTCATCTTTGACATATAGGGTCCTAACATTCTGCTGGACGACACTCTTTCAGTTGAGGTGGATAAGAACTTGCTCAATGCAGTCAAAGATTCAATTGTTCAAGGGTAGGGCACCCCACTATTCTGTTAGTTTGAAGTTTCTTTGGAATCTTTACGACTGCCTCTTTTTAATCATTTTATTTATTGCACCTTCTACAGGTTTCAGTGGGGTGCTAGAGAAGGCCCCTTGTGTGATGAACCGATTAGGAATGTGAAGTTCAAGATCTTAAATGCAAACATAGCTCCAGAACCATTGCACCGTGGTGGTGGACAGATAATTCCGACAGCTCGTCGGGTGGTCTACTCAGCATTTTTAATGGCTAATCCTCGCCTTATGGAGCCTGTCTATTATGTGGAGGTTAGTCACATTCTCACGGTGCTTTTTAACAGACGTGTGTGCGTGAGCATGCACACATTTCCACCCTTTATGTTTTCTCTTTTGTTGGTTCAAATATATTCTAGTTTGCTGGCCTGATCTGATGATCTTGTGTGTGCATTGGCAGATCCAAACACCAATTGACTGTGTCTCTGCTATATATACGGTGCTATCCCGGCGACGTGGCCATGTAACAGCTGATGTACCCAAGCCGGGCACTCCAATATACATTGTTAAGGTAAGAAACATATTTATCTGAATTCAGCCTTTTACCTTCTGCAAAACATGTATGCCTTACTGATGGTATTATTGCTACCTTTGTCAGGCATTTCTACCTGTCATAGAGTCTTTTGGATTTGAGACAGACCTCAGATACCATACACAGGGACAAGCCTTTTGCGTGTCAGTGTTTGATCACTGGGCTATTGTTCCTGGTGATCCTCTAGACAAGAGTATTGTCCTCCGGCCTCTGGAACCGGCACCTATACAGCACCTTGCCCGTGAGTTCATGGTAAAGACCAGGCGAAGGAAGGTAAGACATACAGCTAGATAGTGAACAAGCATACAGTAAGGGCCTCTCCAGCTTTTAAACTAGTCATAGCATTTAACTGTATGCACCCACACATTTTCCAGGGCATGAGCGAGGATGTGAGCATCAACAAGTTCTTCGACGAGGCCATGATGAACGAGCTGGCGCAACAGGCTGCGGATCTCCACTTGCAAATGATGTAGTACCAAAAATGAAGTGCGAGTCACATCTTTCGCTAGGCTATCATGATCTTCAGAGGATGCAATGGTCCACGTCTTTTTTTTTGGCGATGGGAACAGATGTAAATTTGGAACCAGCCAAATCTCTCCAAACTAGAGCCGAAATATGCCCACTCCTGTTGCACTTGGATCTGCTGCATTTTGATGGCTGAGTATTATGTGACAGATGATCATCGTAGACTGAGTACCGTCTGTCATCATGTATACTGTTGCTGTAACACCTACATCTATCCAACTAGTCCTTTGAGAGCTGAGACCGGTTAATTTCCGTCTTCCTTTCCTACAGTTAATGTAGCATTGAACACTTTGAAGTTTCTGAACGATGCTTATGTTTATCACGGACTTTTGGTCTATATTTTTTTCTGTCTATTTTTTATTCGGAGGATTGCATGAATTGCTTCTCATTTGCAAATTCGTTTGTGAAAAAAGGGTATTTCTGCTTCTTGTGAGCTCTCTAATCCTTATGAATGGTGATGTATCTGGCAATTCGGTCCATCAAATGTACATTTCAATATGGGCCTTTACTTATCCGACCTAATAAAACTAGCAGCCCAGAGCCCACACCCCTTGGCCCTTCCTCCTGGAAATAAGAGTATAAGACCACCAAAAAATTTCCCTCCAAAAAACCGCATCGCCCACCGACCCACCGTCTTCCCCACCATTTCGAACGCCAAACCCTAGCTCTCGCTCCTCCTAAGCCCCCACTTCGATGGACGTCGGCGGCGGTGGCGACTTCCCGTCGCCGGCGACGGAGGAGGAGACGATCGCGCGCAAGCGCTCCCGCCGCGTGAGCTTCGCGGAGACCACCGCCGTGCACGTGTTCGACCGCGACGAGGACTTCGAGACCCCCCCGGAGGAGCGCCCCGTAACTCTCTGCCCCTCCCCCTCCCCCTCCCCCTCCCAGGGGAGGCCACCCGCCGGGGACGTGGAGGAGGGCGACGAGACGGATGGGGAGGAGTTCCTGCGCCCGCCGTTCCGCTTCGTCGGGGAGGTCGACTCGTCCTCCCCCGGCAGCGCCGCCGGGTCCGTCGCCTCCAACGATGGTGATACGCTCCTCCTTTCGTTTGTTTAGGGGAAAACATGTGAATTAGCTTGTTTGATTTTATTACAAGCCCACATTCCTAGCTTCTTACAAGTGCTGCAGAATTGTTGTTTTTTTGGTGTTGCTTTTGAGGCCCAAATTATTGAATTTATCAAGCCAATGTCTGCTAATTTTGTATGTTGGTTGCTCAGTCCTTACCTCGCTATTAGTGGCCAACCCAAAAGTTTATGTCAAATGTTACCCTTGTGGCGGTGTTCATTTGCTTATGCTACTTGAAAAACACAGGGAAGTCATTGTCTATGTTTATTTGGTAGTTTTACTTGCTTATGTTTCTCACTTTTAGACTTTTAGTGCTGAAGTCAAGGATTAAGTTTTACGCCTCTTCTTGTTCTTGCTCGTTCAATCAGCTTAGAAGGGTGAGACCATTGTTATTTTGTGTATGCAGGGCGATATAATTGTGAATGACTAATGTTTTTGAGGGTGGGGCACAAAGTTATGCTTTTCTTTTTCATAATTTTTTGGTGATGATTTTGTGTTAGTTTGTCTATGGACCTGATGGTCAAGATGGAAATGGAATCATTCATCATTTTGTAGGTTATCCTTTTGATTGCAGTGGGAACTGGGAAGTGTGTCACATTGACCACTTAAGGATGGTTTTTATGCTTTTTGGTTAGAACTCGAGCAATTTAGTGTCGGGAACTATTTTGCATATCATGTTGATGCGGTAGACAAATTGGCTGTGTTGACTGCCAGACGCAAATAGAGATTTGAATTGGTTGTGTTGTTTTCTCAGTTTAGTATGCAAACAGATATTCTTAGTGTGTCTCTCAGCAACACATTATTGATCCATTTGAAGGTGTTGGTAGTTTCACTTTACTTTTTTCTCCTTAGAATGTTGCTATGGTATGTGGTATTTTGCATCGATGACAAATTATCCATGCCTCGAATGTAATAACCTTTTCTTAGTTATATATTAGCTAGAATGCCAAGTAGTTTTTTTTTGGAAAGATACTGTCTTCTTACTTGCACGCCCCTTCTTATGACAGATGACAACTTCTTTGGGCCTGTGTCGACAAGCTTTATTCTATCGGGACGACCATCGGATTCTGGAATGTCAGAGGATGACAACCACAATATAAATTTAGATTCCCGAACATTCTCTTTACATTTCCGCAATGTTGCTCCTCCAGATGACTGTTCAGCCAACTCAGCTGGAAGTCTAAGGACACCTAATTCGGAATCTACAGGACCAATAATGGAACTGACTGGATCTGAGTCTGGTGTAAAATTGACTAGTGGTCAGGATGCATTGACTGACATGAGTCTGTTTGCAGATAACCCTGAACGTTATGATTACGATAAGTTGTCACCCACATTGAACAATTTACTGCAGAAGGTAAAAGAGGTCCAGGAACCAAAGTCTCGTAAAAATGGCACTAGTTCTGTAACTCCTGATCATGCTTTAACTCTGCCTGCATCTGAGAAAGAACACAGGGAAGATAAATCATGCATTGGCAATGGTATGACTTCTAATGAGCTAGGCATTATTATTTGTTGGTCCTCTTGAGGAGCACATTTCCATGAGCAATCTGGTATCTAGTAGCCCTGATACGATTCAAGAAGACAATGTAATGATAGTTGATATTCATGATAAATATCAGGTCAGGTATTTAATCATTTTCTTTTATTGTCCTTTTTTTCTTAAAAAAGAAGCCCATGCATGATATCACTATTATTGATGAATATATCAGTGCAAATTGCATTATAATAACTTTCTAAAATTGTTTGGTTGTCCCACTTACCAATTGTGATTTGATCTTCGTCTCAGACTTTCTAGTGCCAATTTAGCTATCTATTGGCTAGAAGTAACAGAAAAGTGTCAATGCACATAAGGTTTCAAGATTACGTTGTATGGCACATGATGTAGCGTGCTGGCTAGTGTCTTGGTTTACTTGTGTGCCACGTCAGTTAAGAAGCATTTGTGGCATAAGCCGTGTTTATGTTACCTATGGCTGTTGGATTTAAGTGGCAGAAATATAATAAGCATGTTTAAGTACCTGCTAAATTAATGTATAAGTTGATTGACTAGAGTGAGATAACAATACAAGCTTAAGAACCTTTGTTGTAATTTGGTTCTGGTTGGGATTCGATATTTTTCAGAAAACTTGGTTTAGCCCCTATTAACTACTTTTCTAAAAACATAACCATAATATTTAGCCTAATGTGGGAAATATCTTCAATAACCCCTTACCCATTAATACATTATGCCCATAACAGCGCAATCACAAAGAGGTCTCTCTCAATTAGACCTGTTCACGGGTGACCCGGCCCATCGGCCTGACCTGAGCCTGATCCATTTCGGGCCGGGCTTGGGACCCGCCGCCCCAAAGCCCGGGAAATTCAATTTAAAAACTGAAAATATATTTATTTAATTCTGGAAATGAATTAAATATTATTTTTTAATTCCAAAAAATGATTAAATTAATATTTTTTAATCGGATAAGCGATTTTCGGGTCTGGCCGTTTGAGACTGGGCTTTTCAAGCCCGGCCCGAAGGCCGGTCCGGTCTGGCGTTTGAACAGGTCTACTCTCAATAGGCAATATATAACTCAGGAAGTTGTTTAGCTGATGGTCCAATTGACGACGGACGGGAACATCTTGCTGGCTTATGCAATTTTCTGCGTTAAACCAATGTCCTGTAAATGTGTACTTAGATCATGACTTCGTATTTCCTAAGAATTATGATTTAAATCAAGGTTTTCTGGGGGCATTTTGTTTTTTATGTGCCAAAACTTCTAATCTTCTTGAGAATATGAAACATGATGAGAATAATTGTTTATGGAATGTTTACATTGTGTTTTGTACTTTTGAGATTTCTTTGTGTCCTTTTGGGTCAAACACCTGAAGACTGAAATTGACCCTGTTGGGTCATTTAATTGGATGTCTTATCTAGCATGTAGGACATTGTTTTTAAAAGAACATCCTTCATAGCAGTAGTCAGGGCCAATTATATTACAGTTGCATTGGTTAATGTAAGCTAAAATCTTTTACGAGTTTTTCCTTATGTCTCTTGTTTCTCATAGTTCCTTCATCAAGATATGTCACAGAGGTGATGATTATTTGACTTATTGGCCACCCATTGTTTTGGCCTTATCTGATTTTTGGAATTACATATTTTTCAGGAGAACCACAATGATGACCATATAGATTTCACCCTGATGTTAATAAAACTGCAAAAACTCCTGCATTGCTCTCTCCACCGTATAGATCCTTCATGAGTAATGTTGACTTGCGAACCCATCTCTTGGATCAAGCATTATCAAAAGATCAACCACCTGGAGCAAATCACATTGCAAATGCTTCCATTTTGTCTAGTGCAGTTACTGCCTTTTCAATGAAGGACGCTGAGCAGCTGCACCAGCAAAACCAAGTGATGGATTCGGAAACTGTTCCACATACTCCAAGAACTGTAGTTCAGTCCTTGCAAATTCCACAAGTCTCTATATCCACCCTGCGCTCCAAAAGACAGCAACTCTTCAGTCCTATTGCTCTTTCCGCTAGTAATGTGGTAAGCCAGGAGGCTTGTTCTTTGGGGAGTGAGTTTGTAAAACATGGTAAGAAAATTTTAGCTCTGGAAGATCGTGTACTGAAGTTCAGGCTTCATGAATCACCCGCAACTCATAATCTCCGATCGCCATTGGTTGAGAGGAATGAACTTGGTCTTCAACCAAATAGCACATTCAGCAAAGCTGAAGATCATTGCTCCACCATATGAGTTTCTTCTAATTCTGTTCCACGACGACAGCTGAAGAGTACCAACCGGACTTCTATTCTAGGTACTCCAAGGCAGAAGCTAAATGAGTCCAACCAGACTTCTATTCTAGGTACTCCAAGGCAGGAGCTAAATGAGTCCGCTATGGTTCAGGATACTTCATGTAATGTCCTTTCTTTGGATAGGCAACCTAGTCATGAATGCAATTCTCTTCTGGATTTAGATGGTGGTGGAAGAAAAAAGAGTACTAAAGAAAATGGTCATGCTGAACAAGAGCGGCCTGACAATACAGCAAAGGGACCAAGAAGCTCAATAACATCACGAAAACAGCTTCCTTGTGTATCGTTGTCTTCTCGTATGATAGAAGAAAATCAGAGCGAGTCTCATGATAATGGACAATCAATAAATGATGATTGGAACAAGGTAAAAACTAAAATTTGCCAGTTTAAACTATATGATATATCAAAACCTTCAAAGTTATTCATGTTTCTTGCTCTTCAAAGTGTTTTCAAAGTGACTGCTCACTATATAAAATCTGGACTGTTTTCCCTGTACAGGCAGTATTCACCATATCTAATGCCACGAAGCAAATTTTCTCAGCATCTATAAGTAAGCTTAACCTTAAACAGGTATACATTTCCCCCTGTTACTAGATTAACTTAACATTATTTCTTGTTGATTTCAAGTCTTCAGAGACCCAGTACTTCAATAGTCCTATTTTGTTTAACGTACTTCAATAACTGGTCCTACAGAAGGGAGCGCAGTATTTTGACTCAAATTTATGTCCATAGCCTGTTTTGCTTAAAAGTAGTTAGGTGTAACTCGTGAAATGAATTTAAACTTGTTTTTATTGGCAGATGAAAAGCTAGTGCACTGTAAATAAATATTTAGTTCTATAAATTCTTACATCACAGTGATATTCAGCTTGTTTGTCTTGATCATACCTTAGATTTTAGTTGAGCGGATATATTATTGTGATCTTTAGGATGTAAGTCTTGGCTCTACCTAGTCTTTGGAATCTTGTAAATGATCCGGATCATAAGCTTGAAATCCATTACTATTTTTGAATTCTTAGGAACATTTAACATTATCTTGTGTAATCTGGGATTACTTCTGTAATAAGATGATCACGGTTCCTTCAAAAATTGCCTGATTGTTTCCAAACATATCTATCCTCAAACCCCGAAGCTGCAAATTTCTGAGCTATTCCTCTAGTAAAGTATTCAAACCAGCACTGCCACACTTCCAGAGACCAGTCTGATATGGTATGCTTTCCTATTTGGAGCTTGAGTACAGTTGCTAACTGATGTTCATAATATACAGTTCTCTAGACCTCTTCTGTGAATTTCTCTGTTCAGCAAATTGATTTCTGCTTATGATATGTTCAATTCAATATTTCAATCTAATGATCTAGCATTCAAAATGCTCCGTGGAAATGTTTTATGAATGTTAGAGATAAATGTCTACATGTGTTATTCCCCATTGTTATGAGGGGTTATGTGCATATTCACCACCTGTATCTTGTGTATATATACTGGCCTATTGGCCTCATATTGAATACAAGCGCTATTCATAACATGGTATCAAAGCCTACCTAGGGTTTTGGATTTTCCGTCGCTTCGCTTGTCGTCCCGACGCCTCCTCCTCATTGCGCAAGACGGCCTCCTCCTCCCATGCCATGGATCCTCACCGGATCCTCCATTGTCTTGGTCGCCATTGTCTCGGAGCCCCTCCGCGTCTTGGCGCTGGGCAGCCGTCGCGTCCTCCTCCGGGATCCGAGCCGCCAGCCTCGGTCCGCCCGTCTGCGCCTCCGGTCTGGCGCCTCCGTCCGCCCCGCCGCCCATGGGATCCGGCCACATCAGCCTTCTTCTCGCTCGGCCATCTCGCGCCGCCGTCGCCGCCACCCTCCGGTCTCGCTTGGGGGCTCGCCACAGACTCCAAGAAGGAGAAGCGAGAGACCATTGCTTCGCTTCCTCCGCCCTCCGCCATGCCGGATCCACCGCTGATCCACCATCCGCACACGCGCCCGCCGCCGCTTCGCCGCATTGCTTGCGCCCGCCGCCGCCGTCACAAGAGCAAGGGGGAACCCTAGTTTCGGTTCCCCCGTGCCTCTTTGTGCTTACAAGGCCGGGTTGAGCATTTAGTCGAGCCGAAAAAAAAAGAGAAAAAACGTCGATCTAACCGCCAAGCCCGCCGGCGCCGCCGTTGAACCGTTGCCTTGTCGCCATTGCCCAAATACCCCCACCGATGGCTTCCGATTACGCTGCGTGGTGCTACTCACGCTTGAGACACTACCTCCTTCGGTACGCCCACGGTGGTAGTGGTCGCCTCCATCTGGCGGTGGCCGTCCTCATCGCTCCCTTTGCGACAAGGTCGGTCACATTGAGTCCCAGCTATAAGAAGCGGCGGCATCTTTCACGTCGTTCTTCTACTAGCACTGCATCGGTGCTTCTACATCGGCGTCGCATCGACTCGCCGGCGGCTTCTCTCGGCGGCGAGAGATAGCTAGACTTCGACGCTTGCTTGCCGCCGGGTTCTCCCTCGGCAGTTCTGCGGTTCCTACATTGGCGTCAGATCGACTCCTTCAAAGAATTTCTCTCATCGGCGAGAGATAGCCGACTTCGACGCTTCTTGCTACTTGAGTTCTCCTTCGACAGTTCTGCGGTTACGCTCATCGACTCTTGAACGCTGAAAACCACCACCTCCACATCCAAAGACCTCCCGTGGATTCTTGATTCGGAGCATCTTTTCACATGACTCTGATTCTTCTACTCATCCTTCATTACATCCCTTGATTCTCCTGTCAGTGTTCTTACTACTGATGGTACCTCTCTTTCTGTCTCTGGTCGAGGACCTCTTAGCAACTCATCTTTTCATGTTCCTCTGTTGCTCATGTTCCTCGCCTTACCATCGACTTCTTTCTCTTGGGCGACATCGATCTTGGTTGTCGAGTCATTCTCGACTCGACTCTTGTTGTGTTCAGACCGCCACACGGAGCTCGTTGGTTCTGGCCCTCGGCGCCTTGACTCACAGCGTCTTTGGGAGCTTGACTGGCTTCACCTTCCTTCCGCTGCCACCGTCGCTGCCAGTCTCTCCGCTTCTGCCACTCCGTCTACCGGCTCTTTCCAGCAGTGGCATCACCGTCTTGGCCATCTGTGTGGATCTCGTCTGTCGTCTTTAGTTCGTCGTGGTCTTCTGGGATCTGTCTCAGGAGACGTATCTTTAGATTGTCAGGGCTGTAAGTTAGGCAAACAGATTCAGCTTCCTTATCCTCATAGTGAGTCAGTGTCTCAGCGTCCTTTTGATCTTGTTCATTCTGATGTTTGGGGTCCGGCTCCCTTCGTTTCGAAAGGGGGTCATCGCTACTATATCATATTTATAGATGATTTCTCTCGCCACACTTGGATATATTTCATGTCTTCTCGTAGTGAGGCCTTGTCTATCTATAAACAGTTTGCCACTATGGTTCGCACACAGTTCTCCACTCCTATTCGTGTCTTTCGTGCTGACTCTGCTGGCGAGTATCTCTCTCATCACCTGCGCAGCTTCCTTGTTGAGCAGGGCACTCTCGCTCAGTTCTCTTGTCCTGGTGCTCATGCTCATAATGGTGTTGCTGAGCGTAAGCATCGTCACCTTCTTGAGTCGGCTCGTGCCCTGATGATTGCCGCCTCTATTCCACCTCACTTTTGGGCCAAAATCGTTTCCATCGCCACCTATCTCGTCAACATCCAAATTCTTACGCTCTTGAGGCGCAATTCTGTTGGCGTCTCTGTGGTCTCCTTCGACTACTCGCCTTCGTCTGCTTGCTTGCGTTTGCTACGTTCTCCTCGCCCCTCGAGAACGCACTAAACCGACCGCTTTCTTTGTTGAGTGTGTCTTTTGGGATCTGATGTTTGAGCACAAGGGCTATCGGTCTTTGGGATCTGTTGGTCGACGGATGCGGATTTCTCGGGATGTGACTTCCGACGAGTCTCGTCCCTTCTACCCACGTCCTGTCCTCTCCTTCGGCTTCCTCTGTGGAGTCTTTGTCTTTTTTGACCTTTCCAGATACACCTATCTCTGTCTTGCCCTCGTCCACCCGGCCCCATCGAGTCTCCACATATTTCCCTGTGGCCTCTTCGCCATTATCGCCGCTTTGCTTGTCTCCTGCGGCTCCTCAGGCTCCCCCCACTACACTCGTCTACACCCGTCGACCTCGTATTGAGGATCTTCCAGATGAGCCCTCTTCTACGGATGATTCATCTTCTTCTGATGCTTCATCTTCCCCTGTTGGGCCGTCTTCTCCTCGCTACGCTCTCCGCGATCGCCAGTCGATTCGGCCCCTGCCGTTTGCCTTTTGCTTTGCGCAGCCTACTCGTGAGCTTGCCTCCTCTCCCACCGGATCTTTGTTACTCATCTGAGTGGCAAGATGCCATAGCCGAGGAGATTGCGCCTCGAGCGTCTTGGTACTTGGGATCTTGTTCCTTTTCCATCTCACTCTCGTCCCATCACATGTAAGTGGGTCTATAAGATTAAGACTCGCTCTGATGGCTCTCTTGAGCGCTATAAGGCGCGTCTTGTTGCTCGTGGCTTCCAGCAAGAGCATGGTCGTGACTACGACGAGACTTTTGCTCCTGTGGCCCACATGACCACTGTCTGCACTCTTCTTTCGGTGGCGTCTGCTTGCCATCGGGTCTGCATTCTCGGCTTGATGTCAAGAATGCCTTTCTTAATGGCGAGTTGCGTGAGGAGGTCTACATGCATCCGCCACCGGGTATTCTGCCTCGAGGGCATGGTCGTAGCCTTCGTCGCTCTCTCTATGGCCTTAAGCAAGCCCCTCGTGCTTGGTTTGAGCGCTTCTCCTCTGTGGTCACTTCTGGCTGGCTTTTCAAATGTGATCATGATCCTGCGCTCTTTGTCCACACTTCGTCTCGTGGTCGGACTCTTCTTCTTCTACGTATGTTGATGATATGATCATTACGGAGATGACTCGAGTACATTGCCTTTGTCAAGGCTCGTCTTAGTGAGCGGTTCCTTATGTCGGATCTTGGTCCTCTTCGTTACTTCCTTGGGATTAAGGTTACTTCCACTCCGGATGGTTTCTTTATGTCCCAAGAGAAGTATATTCAGATCTTCTTGATCGCGCCTCCCTCATTTGATCAACAGATTGTTGAGACTCCCATGGAGCTCAATGTTCACCTCCGACCCTCGATGGCGAGCCTCTTTACGATCCGACTCGCTATCGTCATTTTGTTGGGAGTCTTGTCTACCTTCTCATTACTCGTCCGGATATCACTTATCCGATTCACATTCTCGAGTCGATTCGTTTACGCTCCCACTCAGTCCACTCTGATCACCTTCTTGAGTTCTCGCGATACCGTCGTGGGACTATCTCGCCGTCTCTTCTTTCCACGCTCCAAATCGTTCTGACTTCAGAGCTTATTCGGATGCTACTTGGGCGGCGATCCCTCGATCGCGGTCTATCTCTGCTTCTTGTGTTTTTCTTGGTGGTTCGCTTATTGCACGGAAGACGAAGAAATAGACTGCAGTGTCCTGTTCGAGTCAGAGGCCGAGTTGCGAGCTATGGCTCTCTTGATGCAGAGATTACTTGCTACGGTGGTTACTTGAGGATTTTGGTGTTTACATTACTACCGACTCCTCTCTTGTCGATAGTACAGTGCTATCAAGATGTGCCGTGACCTGTGAAGCATGAGCTCACCAAGCATATTGGTGTTGATGCTTCCTTCATGAGGTCTTGTGTGCATGATCAGGTGATTGCCCTTGATATGTGCCTTGAGCTTCAGATAGCGGATTTCTTCACGAAGGCCCAGACTCGAGTACAACACGGTTTCTACCTCTCCAAACTCAGTGTTGTTGATCCACCATGAGTTTGAGGGGGGGTGTTAGAGATATATGTCTACATGTGTTATTCCCCATTGTTATGAGGCGTTATGTGCATATTCACCACCTGTATCTTGTGTATATATACTGGCCTATTGGCCTCATATTGAATACAAGCGCTATTCATAACAATGAAATGTGAGCTTGTTGTGTCTAATGCTGTTTTCTGTTTCTTTTTGAATGAAGCTTGATATGTCAGGAGATAAGCTGGGGGAGATTCATATGGCTAGAAAATATAAGAGGATTTCTACTGCTGTGGTATGCTATCATCATTTAGTTGTTATCATGTTGTCTGTTGCTGTTAGGAAAATTACTTCCGCTTATCTATGTGACGTGTTTGTTTTCTGAACTCAGAGGATTCATGATTGCTGCAATGATCAGCAAACCAGGCACCTATTGTTTGAAATGTTGTACAGCGAATATGAGGTACAGCGAATATATAAATTTACATCCTTTTCCAGATTAGCCGAGGCGAGATCTCTTCATGACAAGCTTTTATACGAGAAGGCAAGACTTGATGCTTTGCTGCTTCTTGGTTGGGTTATGCATGCATGGCGGCATGTGCGTCGTACGATGTATATATGTATGTTCATGCCATACGTTGGGTTTCTTGCCCATCTCGTGGAGGCGGAGCCGACGGAGCCGGCGGTCGCCGACGCCATGGTGGAGCTCTGCACGGAACGACCCGCGTCGTCGTCGTGCGAAAGCGAGGCACGCCGGGTTCGCCAATGGTGCTTCGATCAGGTGCGGGGCGTCTTCGGCGTGCTCACCATCACCGCCGGCACATCGGCGAGGTGGTGGCGGACATCTTCCACGACAGCGGCGTGGACATGGAGGGACTTCTTCTCCGACAGCGTGATCTTTTTATCATCGCCCGGCTGTGGCAAATGGTCCTCCATACCGAACCGACCGCGCGAGCAAGAGCCGACCGAGTGTGTGAACCCGCATAATTAAACTAAGCTAATCAACAGTAATTGATAATTAGTATAAGTAAAAATCTAATTAAACCAATCTCACGCACAATCTCAGTTGATATTCAATCACATAATTAACGCAATGAACTTCGTAATTGTGGAAATATCATTTCACATTACAGTTCATACAACAGTCCATTTGCAAAAAGGAACTACAATTTTACAACTCAACTCTTATTACAGGATTAATATTACAAATCATTTACAATCTCAATTACAGGAATTAAATAAATTACAGCTTATGTACTTGCACTCATTTCATTGAAGCCTTTCTTTCCTCTAAAGCCAGCACCATCCTCAAGCACCCAGAACACAGTGGAGGTCAGCCTTGAATAGAAGGTAATAGGATTAGGGTAAATAGAAATAGGGTTACGGTAAAAACGAAATTACCTAGGATAGGATAAAATCAACCATGCCTTAAGCCTTAAGTTCTCAACCGCAGTCAAAGGATAAGATCACTCACAGCCCAAGCCCTTTCCCCCATTCCCAGTTCACAACCGCAGAGAGGGAGACAAGAGCATGGTAAAAATGATCAGGAGCATGGTAAAGAGGGCAGCCCACATAGGAAGGAGATAACCCAGAGTACATGCAATAGATAGGCTAGAGCACAAGTTAGGGATAAGCCACCCCCCCCCCTTCAAGAGATAAGTCAGCCCCCTAGAGCAAGAGATAAGTCGACACAACAGGGCAAGGGATAAGCTAGCTGCACAGGAGGGAGATAAACACAGCCGAAGGCCTCCCCAGCATGCTTATCACCCCACAAAGGCTACTGCCTTGCACAAACCTCACCAGACCAACCAATCCTCTCCATTCCCAAACCAGCCGAAGGCAAAGCCAAGTAAGGTAACATAGCAGTAAGGGAATCAAGGCAAGCAAGCACTAACCTCCTTCTGCAACCAGAGCATCAAGGCAGTCAGGAGGAGGAGCTCAGCATCCACCCCATCACTGCCTGCAAACCCAAACCCACAAAGGAGAAGAGGAGGGCACCAGCTCGAAGCCGGCGCTACCATCCCCTTCCCCATCCCAGGATCCAACCCAAGGTAACCTCAGTATACTCCAGTAGGCATTACACATACACATCAGGCATAAGTAGAACATCTCATAGTAGTATCAACAAGTAACTCTCAGATCATCTCATCATAGATCTAGGGGTCAGGGAGGAAGGGAGATACCTCAGGAACCCAGGATAAACCATCCCCCACCTCTATCTGCAACCATCGAGCATCACCAAGAACCAAGCCTCCAGTAGCCATCCCATCACTATGCTATGCATATTAATGAAATAGCACACATCAGTAATCAATCCAATATTAAGCAATAAATTGAATCAATCTCAATAAGCAAAACATCACAAATCAACATCAGTAGAGTGTAGTGTAGTAAGTTGTGATTAGGAAGTAAGGGGGGTAGAGGGCAGCGAGCAGGTAGCGGCCGTAGGCCAAGCCGCACGCAGGTGATGGCGCAATCGGTGCCATGGGGCCGAGCTAGGGTAAGAGGAGTGGGCCGGGCCGAGGCGGTGCTGGCCACGGGCCGAGCCGGAGGCAGTGGAGACGGCGGCGAGTTGCGGGTGGACTGGGGGACCAGAGAGGAAAAGCACCGAGTGGGCCGAGCACCAGAGGGAGGCGGATCGAGGCGGCTGGCCCCAGTCACACGAGCAACCGAGGCGGCAGGCGGCGGCGAGCCGACTCAGGGGTGAGGATCTGTAGGCGGTGGCGCAGGGAGCCAAGTAGGCGGCGGCACCGTGAGGAGGCGCCAAGGGAGGTAGGAGGAGCCGTGGGCGAACAGCGGCGGAGAGCGGAGGAGCCGAGGGAGAGCGTCTTGGAGTGGGGTCGCGACCAACAAGGCACCATAGGGAGAAGGCGCCAAGGAGCCGAGGCGGCGGCGTGGACCCAGGGACGCCTTGGCGACAAGGAGAGGCCAGCGAGGCGGTTGGCCACCCCATGCGGCGGCAAGGCAGGTTCGGAGAGGCCATGGCATGGATCGGGGAGTGAGGAGAGCCTTGAGGGGAGTTAGGGATTTGTGAGATTAGGGAAGAAGAGAGCTAGGAGATGGAGTATAAAGGGTGTCGGCCGGTTGGATTAGAGTTAAAAGGGAAAATAGGAAATGGGAAAAAGGGAGGTAGAGGAACGGAAGAAAAACTTAGAAAGAGGAAAATTTTGTATAAATTGTTGTAAATTTCAATTTAGGAAGAAGATTTGAATTAGTAAATTTAAATGCGATATTTCATTTGAGTCACCAATAAGGTAGGTTATTTAACCCACGTTAAATTATTTAGCAATAAATCGACCGGTAAGAATTAAAGGCGAAAAATGTGTATAAATTAAATTGGAACTTCAGATTGGTGTTGGTCACTGATAGAACTTCCAAATTAAGTAAATAAATAATTTGAGGCGTTAGAAATAATTTATTCAAGTAGATTTATTTATTTGGCACCGGCATAAAATCAAGTTAATCGTTTAATTGTCCGAATAAAATTTGTTAGACTTGCTAATTTTCGGTTGGGTGTAGTGTTTATTGTCGCCCATTAGAACGTGGTTGTCAACCATCCTAACCCTAGAGCCAATAAGCTGTAGAACGATCGCGCTGAGAGAGTGCTAACTTAACGGGGTTTCGAAATGGTTCTTAAATTAAAATCCGCTAACAAAAAGAATCATCTGAATAGTATGCACATAGTCACACATATTATGGATAAGTATTTAATTATGTATTTATTATTTTGCACCATCGTATAAAGCTGCAATGTGAACCAACAGAATAGTCGGTATCGATTAAAATCGGCGACAATCTTTTCTCTGATTCTGCGAGCAAGCTACTCCCTTGTTCATTAACATAGCTATATTAAATGTAAACCGTAGATTGCTCTATCTTATATGTATTGCATCAAAACTATTTCTCAAAAACCAAATCGAATAAATGATATGAAGATGAAAAAAGATAAGAAAGATGAAAATAAGAAATGAGAATGAGTAGAGAAAAGAGATGAGAATTACTAGGCTGGTAAAAGGGGGCCCGGGCAGGGGAACGCGACGATGATGATGAGGTAAGAGGTGGGTCCCTTTTTACGGGTGGTTATAATATAAGGACAAATAAAACTCTTACTCGGTCAGAGGTCGTAAATCAGTACCAACCATTTTTCCGTTTCGACGGGTAGAAAATGCTACCTTATTACGTAATTATGATCTCCACATCGGGTCACATTGGAGTGTTTGGGCACGGAAGTGAGCCGCCCCAAGGTGGAGTGTTGGGCACGACGACGAGCCGCCCAACCAACATTATCAAACTTCGGTGTATGATTTGAGGTCGGCGTGATTAAATCAGCACTGACGGAAAGTAATGGGTGGAGACTTAATCACGTAATCTGGAAAACGTTCTGTATTCTGAACTTGAACCTGCATCAAAGGAAATGCAGGGGACCCGACTCATTTAGAGTTCAGAATGACCATGGGTAAAGTGGTACAAGCCTGCGCAGTGCTATACAAAATCATGAATGCATACCAGTCTCCTGGATTGGGGTCTACGGGAACCGTCGGGGGTCTATCTTCTCTCCGAGTAATCAAGTAGTCTTTTCGGAATTAAAATTGCAACCTAAGTTTTAATGACTATTTTCAGAATAAGAGATGAGGTAAGAATTTTGATAAGGATGGAAGTTAGAGTCATCAGGTGCATTTTAGCTATTAATGCTTGCTGAGTACACTATAGTACTCACTCTTGCTATCTCTCCCTTTGCTTAGATCCAAATCCGACCGGGAATTATCTCGAGCAGGATGAGGAGCTTGCAGGTACCAGTGCAACCGTAGAAGGGGAAAGCGCTGATTGTGAGGACCAGGGCAAGATGGACGCCATCTTTGACTCGTGGGACGAATAGGCGATCAATACATCGATTAGCGCGAGAGAAGCGAAAACTTTTTTGTAGTTGTGTAATACTTGTAATAAGAACTATAGTCTTGTGTGGCTATTACTATAATAAAGATGTACAGTTTCTATCTTATTGTTTTGCTGCGCAACTCTGATAAATGGCTTACTATTCGTTGGAGCAGTGTTCTACTGGGCAAACGAATAGTAATCCGTGTGCCTAAGTGTGATTACCCTCGGGGTAATGACACGGGGCGTCGCACCGAGTGAGCAAGCGACGACGATTGTAACACCCCGACCTGCCATCTGGGTCCGAAATGCTACCACCACACATAATATAATACAAAATCTATGCAACTAATCTAACAATTGAACATCTTACAACAAAATATGAATTATCTAAGGAGTAAGAGTGGCCAAACTAATAATTAAACATAATACAACCACGAAAGTGAAACATCTTGGGAGAAATGTTTGTATGAGAACTATGTGTGACGTGGATGAGCTATTCTCCCTTCCCGAATGCCGGTCATTTGCAACGATCAGCTAAGAGAAAACATTAACAAGTAAGGGTGAGTCCGAAGACCCAGCAAACACATAATAGAAATGATAATCACTGCCACACAAGCATAAACATAATCATGTCATTATTTCCACCATTAGTACAATTCATCTTTATTCTACATGCTCATTTGATCATTGCATTGCCTATACATGCGAATGCACCATTATGCTCATGTTCATATGCATCTCATTAGCTGATATCGGTATCGCGGAGTGTTCACCCGTCGATGATACACTCTTCCCCCATCTTCGTTAGGATGGGGTCCTTACATTGTAGGACTTCATTTAGTCCCTACAAATGCAAGACTTCATCTAGAGCACATTGGGTTAGTCATGTAACTTTCTCACCGACCTTACCGAATTAGTTACATGACTTTGCTACCGACCTGGTTCATGCATTTTTGCCATGATGCAAATACACATGTCTATTGTCATTATCATGATTCATCATTGCCATCAACACGAAACCATTATCATGTAAGTATCATCATTTAACATTACCAGGTAAGCATCCTCATGTAAACACTACCATGTAAGCATCATCACATGAAAATTATCATGTAAGTGTCCTCATGTAAGCATTACCATGTAGGCATCATCACATAAACATTATCATGTAAACATTACCACGTAAGTATCATTACCTAAACATTACCATGTAAGCATCGTTACCTAAATATTACCATATAAGCATTATTACCTAAACATTACTGTGTAAGCATCATCATATAAACCCAACGTTACAGTGTAAGCATCATCATATAAACCCATCATTACCCAAACGTTACCGTGTAAGCATCATCATATAAACCTTACCATGTAAGCATCAACATCATCATATAATCATTATCATATCATGCAAACATCACATATTTCATAGTACTTACAGGCTATTGCTCTACCATGCACTTGCCTGTTAACCAAGCAGGGCGGAGTAATGTGCGGACGATGCTGTTCCCGAACCTCCACTTGAACATGCATTCAACCAGACTCAATACATTTAGCGATACATGCACACACACACGGCCGACATTGATCCTATGCGCAAAACAACACGATTAAACCCCTCTCACTAGGCATTATTCCGCTAACTCGGTGCCCAAAATAACAATAATAAGTTAGAGTTCGAGTTGTCTAATCTTGCGAATAAAAATTTATGTGTGTGCCCCAAATTTCTCTTTTTTTTCCTTTCCCCTTTCTTTCCTTCTCCTTTTCTCCCCTTTTCTCTCCATCCTATCTGCTCATTCGGCCGAAGCCACCTCTGTCATTCTCCTCCCTCATTTCCTTTCCTCACTCCTCACCCACTCTCTCTCTCTCTCTCTCTCAGTGGATCTCCCGACCGAACGCCTCCCACCAGAGCCGCCTCCCGTCGGCCTTGCCCGAGCACCGCGCCCAGCTCAGGTCTTGTCGCTCAGCCGCCTCGCCTCGGCCTCGCCCGGCGCCTCTTGGCGCCCGGCTTGCCTGGCTTTGGCGCCACCGTTGGCGCCGCCTCGATGCTCTCCTCCGGCTCCTCCGCCCTACCGATCTTGCCTTATACTGCTCGGTTGGCTCGGCTTCCGGCCACGGCACTCCTCCCCTCGGTGCAGCCTGCGTCGCCTCTCCTCGGCTCGCCTCGGCCACGCCACAAGCCTTTCTTTCCCTTCTCGCTTGCATGCGCCCAAGCTCCACCCCAGGTAGCCTACTCTTACTTTTCCCTCTTTGTGATGCTTAGCTCTTGGGGTGGGCAGTGGGGTGCCTTTGGTTGGGGAAGAAATGGAATGGGAGAGGATGTTGGCCTGTGGCTTGGTCTTATCTGCCTCCTCTCTCTCTCTCTCTACCTCTCTCTCTCTCTCTATTTTTGTTGATTTCCTTCTCCTGTAGGGAGGTAGTTTGGTAAAATTGATCTCAACCTTCACTCTCATCCTCCTAGGCTCACTATTGGTATTACAACGATCTTGGTCGGCCTCGGTCTCTACCTGATCAACCAATGGATCGATCGCCACGCCGTTTTTACAGATTCAAATGTTTGATCAAACCAGGAACCGGTGGGAAAAAATGCAAAGAACATATTGCAAACTAATGCAAGTATTTAGGTAGAGATCCCATAAAAAAACTCAAAATATTAAAATTTGTGTTTTTCACTTTTGCGAAGCATCCACAAAAAAACACTTCTAGTAAAAAAAAAGGAAGGAGGAGGCACAAGAGTTTAATTACCTCTGTTGAAAACAAACACTATGCAGTTAATTATGGATCCTCGAAATTATATTACTCTATGGATCGTAGTAGTAGTAAGTAGTAACAAATTAAGTGGAGAGGAGATAAAAGAGAGTGCTTTATCAATGCATAAGCCTATTTAAGGCCACAAAACAACTACACAAAGCTATTTTTATCACCTACTCCTAATTCATTGGAACTACTTGAGGATCAGAAATATCCATTTGCGTGCCCGTTTAGCTAGCTACTTAACCGGGGAGACTATTTCTGGAGGGATTTCACTGTATATTTGGGTCATACTCAATTACTATTTTTGAAGATGTCTCTATGTCTCCTATGTCTATATGATCATATTGTGATAAATTATTCACTGAGTTGGATTTTCTAAGTTATTGGATTAACCCAGAAATGGAGAGTTGTTCTGTTTAACGCCGTTGTTAACTCGTCTCCACAAAGCCAACGGTCGAAATGGTCTCCACAAAGCCAACGGTCCTACAAAGATGGCGTTTGGTGAGCACAACCTTTCAACTTCGTGGTTCAGTTAAAAACATATAAAAAAGCGTATGTTATTATGTTATACATCAGGGCAAACACTTGATTTTGTTACGGACAAGTCAATTTTTCTTCCATCATATCGATATCAAATAGCTGAAGCACAGACATCTCGAAGCACATATCATATGCCAGAAAACTTGACTTGCGTTTTAAAAAAAATCAGGTGTGTGATAATTAGAAAAAAAAACACACTTCAATAATGGTGGTATGCACGAAGAGATCTTTCAGGAGCTTGAACTTTATTAGTTATGTCCATGTTAAAAGGCAGAATAGGTGTGGATGGTCGACGTAACATTTTTTTCTTCATCATGCAAACTGTGTGGTCGGTCAATCCGGTTCTGGTAAGAGATGCTGCTATTAGCTTGCAAAGGCAAACAGAGATACGAAGGATGATAAAATAATTTGATGAAATCGGTTAAAGGGAATTTTTTGTTGGTGCCACTGAAAAGATGTGTAATATCGGCTCGGCCACCGCAAATTGGTTCATGTCGTTTTTGCTACAGAAACTTTGGCTTCATTCTTCTTTTGCCACCACCGTCAGTCAAAGCCGTCATCGTCACTCAAAGCCGTGTCGACTGTTACCTTCCGGTTGTTTGGCCGGCTAGAAGACAAGAGCATTAAAAGAAAGACCGAAATAATCCTGATGGCAGTGAGTCCAAAGTCATGGAGACGAGCGGCCTGGGACACTCTGACTCATCTTCCCTTGCTTTCTCTCTCAGTCTCTCTCTCTGCCTATCCATCCCCTTCGTGAAACCTAATCCCCAGGCCCCCACAGATCAACCCATTTCGACCCTAATCCGACTCCATCGTGCTTAAAACCATGGATTGAGGAAGTGTTGGGCACAACTGAGAGGCGGGCGACATGAGCTCGGAGGTCTCCCCTCAACGGTAAGTGAATGATGTTCGTTCGATTGGTTTTGTTTTTGGATTTTTGCTGAATCTTTGTTGATTTTCGCATTTGGTTTTGGTTAGTATGGATACTACTTCGAGGTATAGGCTGGAGGTGAGGTATGCGGCGCGTTGCATAACATATGTAGACAGTAGAACTCATGATGTGCCCACGTTGACATTCAATTGGGAAGTAGAGAATAGACATAGCTTAAGCGCTTTTGTTTCCGATCTAAATGGAAAATATCCTTGGGGCGCAGATGAATATGTTCTTTTCACATATTATAGCAGTCGTACGAACTCTTTGCATGATTTGAATAGTGATGATGATTTGGTTGCCATGTTTGCAGAGTATGAGAGTGTACGGCTAGTGCGTGTGCTAGTGCATGTCCATAAAAATGTAGATGCAAATGCAACAAGCTCAGAACCAATCCCATGTCCACAACCAATCCTACACGTACCACCAGTAGCTGAGGATCTATCCCAACTTGGCAGTGAAGCTCAACCTTCTCTGGACACATAATGCAGCCAACCATCAAGCAATGAGCATGGTAGCCAACCATCTGTTGTCACTGCTGTCGGCTTCTCCGCTGGTGATCACGATCCTGCTCTCTTTGTTCACACCTCTCCTCGGGGTCAGATGCTCCTCCTTCTCTATGTGGATGATATGATCATCATTGGAGATGGCTCTCAGTACATCGCCTTTGTGAAGGAGTATCTCAGTGAGCAGTTCTTGATGTCTTATTTGGGTCCTCTTCGTTACTTCCTTGGGATTAAGGTCATTTTTACGTCAGATGGCTACTACCTATCCTAGGAGAAGTACATTCAGGATATCCTTGCTCGCGCTTGTCTCACTAATCAGCGCATGGTGGATACTCCTATGGAGCTTAGTGTTCATCTTCGGCCTACTGATGGTGCGCCTCTTGAGGACCCACTTGCTACCGCCATCTTGTAGGGAGCCTTGTCTATCTTGGGATCACTCGACCTGATATTTCTTACCCAGTTCACATCCTGAGTCAATTCGTCTCTACTCCTACTCAGCTCCATTAAAGTCAGTTTCTTCGTGTTCCGCGATATCTTCGTGAGACCATCACTCGATGTCTTTTCTTATTCTCGCTCCAGTTCTCTGCAGCTTCAGGCATACTCTGATGTAACCTGGGCTAGCGATCATTCTGATTGCCGGTTTCTTTCTGTCTATTGTGTTTTCCTCGATTCCTCTTTGATTGCCCGGAAGACCAAGAAGCAGACTGTCGTTTCCCGTTCGAGTGCTAAGGCCGAGTTGAGAGCCATGGCGTTGTTGACAGCAGAGATCACCTGGCTTCGGTGTCTACTTGAGGATTTTGGTGTTTCAGTTTCTGCACTGACTCCTCTCTTGTCCGATAGTACTGGTGCGACCAGTATTGCTTGAGATCCCGTGAAGTATGAGCTCACCAAACATATTAGAGTAGATGCTTCGTACATAATATCGCAGGTGCAAGACCAAGTTATTGCTCTTCAGTATGTGCCCTCGAAGCTCTAGTTAGCAGATTTCTTCACCAAGGCACAGACTAGAGTTCAACATAGTTTCTACCTCTCCAAACTCAGTGTTATTGACCCACCATGAGTTTGATGGGGGTGTTAGATGTTAGTTATATAGGGTGCTTGTTGCATATTTTCCTACACTGTAACTTGTATATATTTGGCCTTTGGCCCATTGGAATAGATTGAGGTCCATTCTAACTGTCTGCATGCCTCTAGTCTAGCCCGTATGGGTCATCCAGGCTGAGTGGATGAAATGGTGTGTTATTTGGCTGCCTGTTTCTGTTAGGCCAGGCTGTGCTGAGATGTTTGGCTGGCTACATTAGGAGAGTGGATGCATGACTGGATGCAACATGAGTTGTTTGGCAGAGTGTGCTTACCTCTTCTAGTGAGTGGTGAGAATACCCCTTGTGAGAATATTTGAGTTGGATGTAAAAATGGCTAAGGACATGACTTCACTTCCAAAAATGGCCAAGTAGTTTATGCCTTTTTGAACTCAATTGTCAACATAAATGGACAAAACTCATAACTACTAATCATTTAGGGAGTAAAAAAATTCATAAAAGACCAATGTAAAAAAATCATAACTGATGTAAATGTAGTACAAAAATTGTCATTTAGGAGTATAAAAATTCATAACTAATACTTAGCTGTCATTTGGTAGTATCCATGACAACCAATGTAAATGTATAAAAATAAAAGACCTGAAAGCCATCACAGTGTTGTCATTCGGTGTTATTACTACTTTGGTTTTGCACATGTGGGACCCAAGGTCGGTTCACATCTAAACACATGTAACATCCCAAATTTTGGGTTTGTATTTCAAATGTATGAAAATGAGAACTTTTTAAAACTTTTGAGCATGCATAGGATTTCTAGAGCTTATGCACAATTTGTTGCATTTGAAAAAGTTCAAATCAAAGAAAAACATGTAACTTAAATCGAAGCTTCAAACAAAATCAGAAATAAATGCTTGGAAATACCTCTGGGAAATAATTTATTTAAACATTACAATATTTATCATGAATAAATATGAATTTTCCCAAATTTTTAGAGACCAACTTAACCCTGAGAAAATTCAAATCTAATTCAAAAAGCCTTTCTATAAATGTTTTAAATAAAGAAAAATAAAACATGAACAGTGATGTTAGCAAATTTATATGGGTACTAGGTTGTCCCAGGAACCTCTCTGCAAAATTTTAGAATTTTCTAAATTTATTTGCTATTTTTAAAGCCCCGGTCAAAGTAGGAGAGTTTGAGTTAAATCCCGAGTCAACTGTTGACTCGGTCCGGGCCGGTTTGACTCGGTTGGACCCAACCAACTTAAATCTACGACTGAACCACCCTCTGACCCGAGCCTTTTCGCTGTCGCTGCCACCCTGGCCCCTCTTGTCGGGTGCGTCATCATCCTCGTGTTGGCGAACGAGCAGGCGCTGAACGCCATGCGGCTGCGACATTCAGAGCACCTCCGTCTGCGCGCAGGTACGGTGTCAATCCATCGCCCTCGAGACCCAATGGACTGCGTCGCCAGCTCACACTGTCTCCTTCCCGGCCGTTGGAGCGCTATATCCCATCCTCACTCGCCCTCTAGCTCTCACTTTCCCTCTTGGTGACCAAGGGAAAGGAGGAAAGCTTTTGCAACCTCCTCGGGTAAGATCATCGCCGCTGTGTCCCTCTCCTTCCCTTCCTTCACCGCCTCCTTGTGCACTGGTTTGAGCCCGTGTCTTCTAGTGTAGCTCTCGGAACGCAAGCTCGACATCGCCTTCTCCGGAGCACGCCCGCAACCACGCCGTCGTGCCATCTTCGTTCCCGGTGAGTCTTTCCCTTGTCTATGCATGTCAGCTCATGTTCCATAGTATGAGGATGATTTTCCCTCAATGCATTTCCCTAATGCTTCGCAGGAGCTTCTGAATTTTCAAGTTGCCCCTTTTTCAACCGCAAGCACCTCCATCATCCCCTACTTCGGCAGGGTGAGTCTTTGAGCAATTCCTCGCTCTATCACCATCTCATGCCATCGCTTGAGCTTTAACTGCCACCTATTTTATCTTTCTCTGCTTAGGTCGAGCTCTCCTCGGTGAAGCCATTGTCGCCGCTGCTGAGCTTCATCGCTGGCCATCCTCCGACTAGCTAGTCCTCTCCT
Source organism: Phyllostachys edulis (assembly GCA_036346405.1). Lineage (NCBI taxonomy): Eukaryota > Viridiplantae > Streptophyta > Magnoliopsida > Poales > Poaceae > Phyllostachys > Phyllostachys edulis. Next base: position 38,292,481 of record CM070555.1, on the reverse strand, counting down.
GTGCACTCCGGTAGGTTCACTGAACTCTCCTAGTACTTATGCGTGCGCTAGATCGCTTGGAGCGTCACCCTATCATAGATGCCATTTTGGTCGTAGCATCACCTCTGCTCCGCGCCGTCGCGTCGGACCTTCTTCGGCGATGTTCCAACCGCCCATAGCTTCGCTTGGACCTTAGGGTTTCGTTTTGGGCATACACCCACGCCGTCGTGGACGGAGTCGATGGCGATGAGTGGAGCAAACTCGCTGACGAAGAGCTCCTCTGCATGGCAGTTTAGGACCAACACTGTAGCGCTTTAATTAGGTAAATCCCGGTCAGTTAGGTTTAATCAACGACTAATGATTGCTTTAAATGTTGTTGTTCCGCTGACGTGTGGGACCGGGAACAGATAACCATGTGATTAAATGCTTAAGTGTCTCGGTGAGTCACCGACACGCGGGCCCAAGCCTTTAAGTGCACAGAGGTTCTAGTCCGTGGACAGGAGAACCAAGTGCATGGACTTTAGTCCATGCACTATTCTCGTGAACCTAGTCTATGACAGCGGGTCCCACGTGTTAGTAGGATTTTAATTGGGAATTAAAAGAAAAAGAAATCTCTATGCAGTGGACTCCTCATGTCATTGACTGTGGCTAGCTCAAGCTGGGTAAGAAAAGTATTTAATTTCTTTTAAATTTCAAAAATGAATTATTTTTGTACTGTAAATTCATATTACTTCAAAAATTCATAACTAATTCAAATTAACTTCAAATTGAGTGAAACCAATTTTTGTTGGGTTTCATTTTTATTGTTCTTTAATTTGGAATAGCTTTGAAACATGTTACTATCCCAGAAAATTTAATTGTTAGGATTAAATTCGGTTTAGGATTATTTTTACATGGAAAATTCCAGTTTACTCCCTCCAACTATCAGAAAAGTCTGGTTTACCCCCTGAACTACAAAGCCGGTTATTTAACCCCCCTAAATTTGCGAAATCCGGACACTAAACCCCCCATGCCAGTTTGAAGCGGTGGTTTTGCACACGTGGCCTCTCATTTGTCCCAGTCACTCAATCAGCATATATGTGTCCCAGTCATCTCCTCACCTCCCATTTCTTCTTCATCTCTCCCTTCTTCTCCATGGAGCTCCTTCGGCCCAAGCTTCTGCTGGCACCACCTCCCTTCGGCGCCTGCATCGCAATGCGCCGTATAAACCAACACCCCAACATCGCGGCCTCGCCACTCCATTTCATCACCCCACCCATCCCCAGATCGATCTACTCCACCGCCACCGCACCCCGCCCTCGCCGAAGCACCACCTCCTACTCCCATCCCAAAACCCTCCATCTCATTCCCCCTCCAGATCTGTTCCACCCTCGAATCAAAACCCCCGATCTAGATTCGACGGCCACCCAACCATGGCCTGCCTCAACGTGCTCTTCCTCGTCGTCTTCACCGCAGCGGCCGCTGTGCTCCTCTCCCCGCCCAGCGCCCACGGCTTCTATCTCTCGGGGAGCTACCCGCACAAGTACAACCCCGACGAGACCCTCAACATGAAGGTGAACTCCATCACCTCCATTGACACTGTGATCCCCTTCAGCTACTATAGCCTCCCCTTCTGCATGTCCCCTGAGGGCATCAAGGACAGTGTTGAGAACGTCGGCGAGCTCCTCATGGGCGACCGCATCAAGAACTCGCCCTACCGCTTCAGGATGTACACCAACGAGTCCGACCTCTTCCTCTGCCGCTCTGCGCCCCTGCCCCCTGACACCTTCGCCCTCCTCAAGAAGCGCATCGACGAGATGTATTAGGTCAACGTCATCCTCAACAACCTCCCTGCCATCCGCTACTTCCTCCGTTGGACCGAATACCCCGTCGGCATCCACGTCGGTGACGACTACTACGCCTTCAACCACCTCCAGTTCACCATTTTCGTGCACAAGTACGAGGAGGCCAATGTGGCGCGTGTCATGGGCACCGGCGATGCGATTGATGTCATCCTGTCCGGGGGCAAGGACGGTGGCATAGGGTCATCCGCCAGCTGGATGGTTGTTGGGTTCGAGGTCGTGCCATGCAGCATCAAGCACAACCCGCAAGACATCAAGTCGCTCAAGATGTACAACAAGTACCCGAGCAAGATCAAGTGTGACCCAACCACCGTGTCCATGAGCATCAAGGAGAACGAGCCCATTGTCTACACATATGAGGTGTCATTAGTGGAGAGCGACATCAAGTGGCCCTCGAGGTGCGAATAAGGCGGCTTAGGAGGCCGCCAATGCTACACTAGAGGAGGCCCTAGAGCTCTACCAGTCTGAGCTGTACGCCTACGAGCGCTGGCAGGAGGCCGAGGCTCGTGCTATTGCCATCCTGGTAGGTAGCATGCCCATGACCATCTCCATGGATGTGGCGGACCTACCGATGACACAGCTTATGTGGGAGTGCCTTTGAGCTCATTACCAGCCGACGAGTGATGCTATGTATCTCTCAGTTGTGCACCAGGTGTATTCTCTTCAGTAGCTCGATGCCACCGTGGGTGACTTCTACCAGAAGCTGTTAGAGGTGTGGCGTCAGCTTGAATCTTTGGGGCTGGATGTCTACTGGACCTATCCCTGCTGTGTGCGGCTTCGCGCTCACCAGGAGACACACCGTCTCTATGACTTCCTGACGCATCTCTGGCCTGAGTTTGAGACTGTGCGTACTCAGCTCCTGACTCGTCACCCACACCCGAGCTTGGTGGAGGCCCTCACGGGTGTGCGTGATGAGGAGACTCATCACCGTGGCGCGGCTCAGATGCAGTCTGTCTTGTCTGCTTCAGCACCTGCTCCTTCGTCGGTTTCTTCAGCACCGACCATGATCCCTCCCCCAGCTCCTCCGGTGGTTGCTGCTTCTACTGCGGGTCTCCATTGCACCTACTGTCAGCGTGATGGCCACATGTATCAGGATTGCTACAAGCGGAGGCAGGACCAGGGTCATCGGGGTGGACGTCCCCCGAAGGGTTCTGGAGGTTCCTCTCACCCAGGAGCTCGTGCCTCTTGCCAGGGCTCCTCTGGTGACGCCACACAACAGCTCCTCTCACTGCTTCAACGCCTCGGTGTCGGCTCATCCTCAGACTCCTCGGGTTCTGCTCGTTTGGCTCTTGCTTCTCAGCAGTCTTCCTCGCCTCTGCCTCCTCCCTCGTTAGGTATCTTGTCTCCGTGTATCTTGGACTCTGGTGCCTCTTTTCACATGGCACCAGATTCTACCCACCTTACTTTCGTGCGTTCCACAGATTTTCCTTCCACTGTTCAGATTGCAAATGGTACCTCTCTTTCTGTTGCACGCCGAGGCACCCTTTCCACTTCTTATTTTTCATGTTCCTGCAGTATCTTATGTTCCTTAGCTTACTATGCAGCTTGTGTCAGCTGGTCAGATCACTGATCATGGCTGTCGTGTTGTTCTTGAGTCTGACTCTTGTTGTGTTCAGGACCGTCGCATGGGGACTCTGCTTAGTACTGGCCCTCGGCGCCGTGATTCACAGTGTCTCTGGGAGTTCGCCTGGCTTCATCTTCCTTCCGCTATCTCCACTAGCCAGTCAGCCACTACCACTACCTCTATTTTTGCCGCGTCCTCCACTACCTCTTTCGCTCAGTGGCACCATCGTCTCGGTCATCTCTGTGGCTCATGTCTATCGTCTTTAGTCGGTCGTGGTGTTCTTGACTCTGTTTCTGGGGACCCCTCTTTACATTGTATGGGTTGCAAACTTGGCAAGCAGCTACAGCTCCCCTATCCCTCTAGTGATTCTATTTCTACTTGTCCTTTTGATCTTGTTCACTCTGATGTTTGGGGTCTGGCTCCCTTCATTTTGAAAGGGGGTCATCGCTATTATGTGATCATTATACTTAGATCTACTTCATGTCCGAGCACAGTCAGGTTCTCTTTATTTACCAGATGTTCGCCACCATGGTTCTCACTTAGTTTGATTCGACCATTCGTGTGTTTCGTGCCGACTCTGCTGGTGAGTATCTATCTGCTGCTTTGCGTCGCTTCCTCGCTAAGCATGGCACTCTTCTCTAGTACTCTTGTCCTAGTGCTCACACTCAGAACAGTGTCTTTGAGCGTAAGCATCGTCACTTGCTTGAGACCGCTCGCGCTCTCATGCTTGCCTCTTCTATTCCCCCTCACTTCTAGGCTGAGGCTATTTCTACTGCTGCTTTTCTCATCAACCTGCAGCCTTCCAATGCTCTTCAGGGTTCTACTCCTATCGAGCGTCTCTTTGGTCGAGCTCCAGAGTACAATCATCTTCGCAGTTTCGGTTGTGTCTGTTTCGTCCTTCTTCCACCTCGTGGCGCACTGTCGATCTTTCGGTCGATTGAGTGTGTTTTTCTTTGCTACAATCTTGAGCATAAGAGTTATCATTGCTATGACCCTGTTGCTCGTGGGATGAGGATTTCTCGAGATGTCACTTTTGACGAGTCCCGATCTTATTACCCTCGTTCCCTCATTATCAGTCCAGATTCTCTTACTGAGTCGATCACCTTTCTTATTTTTCCTGACTCTCCGCTTTCCACCACTGTTTTGTCTCATCCTCCATCTACTCTGCCTCCCTCTCCTCCGGCTCCACCTGCTTTACTTGCCGTCGATTTTCCTTCCTGTTTGTCGGTCGCTTTGCGCCACGGCCACCCGCCTACCGCTTCTTCTGAGCCTACGACCAACCGTGAGGTCGCTGCTCACCCTGAGTGGCAGCTCGCGATGTCTGAGAAGATTGCTGCTTTGGAGCATTCTAGCACTTGGGATCTTGTGCCCTTGCCGGCGCGTGTTACTCTATCACGTGTAAGTGGGTGTACAAGATCAAGACCTGCTCGGATGGTTCCCTTGAGCGCTACAAGGCTCGTCATGGTTTTCAGTAGGAGCATGGTCATGACTACGATGAGACTTTCGCCCCCGTCGCTCACATGACCACTGTTCGCACTCTCCTTGATGTGGCCTCTATTCAATAATGGCCCATCTCTCAGTTGGATGTTAAGAATGCCTTTCTCAATGGCGAGCTGCATAAGAAGGTCTACATGCAGTCGCCCTCTGGGTATTCTGTCCTTGGTGGTATGGTTTGTCGCCTTCGTCGTTCTCTCTATAGGCTCAAACAAGCCCCTCGTGCTTGGTTTGACTGCTTCTCCTCGATTGTCACTGTTGTCGATTCTCCGCTAGTGATCACGACTCTGCTCTCTTTGTTCACACCTCTCCTCGGGGTCGGACGCTCCTCCTTCTGTATGTGGAAGACATAATCATTATTGGAGATGACTCTCAGTACATTGCCTTTGTGAAGGAGCGTCTCAGTAAGCAGTTCTTGATGTCTGATTTGGGTCCTCTTCGTTACTTCCTTAGGATTGAGATCACTTCTGCGGCCGAGGGCTATTATCTCTCCCATGAGAAGTACATTTAAGATATTCTTACTCGCGCTTGTCTCACTGATCGACGCGTGGTGGATACACCTATGGAGCTTGGTGTTCACCTTTGGCCTACTGATGGTGAGCCTCTTGAGGATCCCACTCGCTACCGCCATATTGTCGGGAGCCTTGTCTACCTTGGGATTACTCGACCTAACATTTCTCACCCAGTTCACATCCTGAGTCAGTTTGTCTCTACTCCCACTCAGCTCCACTACAGTCACCTTCTTCGATATCTTCGTGGAACCATCACTCGACGTCTTTTCTTTGCTCACTCTAGTTCTTTACAGCTTCAGACGTAGATCTGGGCTAGCGATCATTCTGATCGCTGGTCTCTTTCTGCCTATTGTGTTTTCCTTGGTTCCTCCTTGATTGTATGGAAGACTAAGAAGCAGACGACAGTTTCTCGTTCGAGCATTGATGCTGAGTTGAGAGCCATGGTACTGTTGACAGTTGAGATCACCTGGCTTCGGTGGCTTCTTGCGGATTTCAGTGTTTCTATTTCTGCACCGACTCCGCTCTTATCAGATAGTACTGGTGCGATCAGCATTGCTCGAGATCCCGTGAAGCATGAGCTTACCAAGCACATTGGAGTGGATGCTTCGTACATACAATCGCAGGTGCAAGACCAAGTTATTGCTCTTTAGTATGTGCCTTCGGAGCTTCAGTTAGAAGATTTCTTCACCAAGGCACAGACTCGAGCTCAGCATAGCTTCTACCTCTCCAAACTCAGTGTTGTTGATCCACCATGAGTTTGAGGGGGTGTTAGATATGTATATTGTGTAGGGTGTTATCTGCTATTGTCCAACCTTGTACATGTTATATATTGGCCTTTGGCCCATTATAATATACAAGATGTTTTATTCTAAACACATATTACACCGAGAGCGGAGAAATTTGAATTGTGATGCTATGACCAATGGATGGTTAAGTATTACAAGTCAAATCATCTGGCGGCTCACAACAACACAACACAAAGAGGGAGCATAGAGTAGAGGAGATACAGGGAGGGCAACCGAGGTCCCATTGGAGGTGGTGTCACGACCAGAGGTGCACGGTGGCGGTCGGGCGACAGTGTGCGGTTGCCGAAACCAGGGGAGGAAGAAGTGGCAGCAGCGCTAGAGAGGGAGAGGGGGGAGGAGGAGGCGAGCACGAGCACCAGGCAGACAAGATAAGCTCACCGGATCGGTTGGTGGAGGCGGGGAGCGACCGAGGAAGGCCGGCGGTGTGAGCCTAAGGCGGTGCGACGGGTTCGTCATGGCGGCGGTGCTACGGGGAGGGGGAGCCAGAGCGGGTGGGGGAAGGAAGAGGGAGGTGGGGCGATGCTCTAGTAGAAAGTAATTGAGGAATGACTCACCGGGGAGAGGATGGCGGCGGTGGAGGCGGTTTCGGGTCGAAGTTGGTGAAGAAGACCATGGTGCAAGCTCCTGTGGACGATGTTTGCAATTGGTTGGGGGGTTTTGATCGTGACGGTTGGGAACACGACGTGACGTGCAAGGGAGTGGGTGGAGCTCATTGAATTGACGGGAACGACTTGGTAGGTGCGGCGGCCGGCGCAAGTGCGGCACGGTCGTCGGCTCAAATTGAGTTTCGAGGAGGGGCATGTAGCAGAGAAGATGACGAGAAAGATGAGAGGAGGAAGAGAGCGAATGATGAGGGGAGGCGAGAACAAGGTCGAGGCAAAGAGTAGTGAGAGCAACCTGGCTCGGCAACGAAGGTCATGCATGCACGGGTGCATTGTCTGTGCCTCGAAGCTGCGTGCGCTTGCATCCGCTCAGCCTGGCTCGGCAGTGAAGGTCGATCCTTGCGTTTCCGCTCAATTAGGCCCAGGAGGGATATTTGCATGAGCTAAGTGAAACAATCCAAAATTTGAAAATTCAAAAGTTTTTGAAACCTATTTTCTTGATTTTGGTTTTCTTTCCATTTTCGGAAACTTCAGCCCAAAATCCGCTTTCCTTTTCGGGCGTCCCCGTTTTCTTCAGCCGAAAACGGCTTTTGCCCATGCGCCTTCTCCTTTCTTCCTCTCCATTGTCACCCACGCCACGCCATCGCCTCCTTCGCTGCTGCCGTCAGCGCACCTGTCCACCTTGTCTTGCCTTGATTGTGGCGTGCCTCTCCACTGCCACCTCGTCGCCACCTTGCCCCCTTCCGACGTATTTGACGGCCAGCCGCCCACATCGCCGCCCACATGCCACGCCCCCATTCACCCAATTCCTGCTCCCACCGCCATGACTCGGCTCTAAAAACCCCTCCCAGAGCACACCACCACCATCATCCCCACCTCGCCACCTCTCCTTTTCCCTTTCATCATCAACACCGGCCGAAGTTTGGAGAATCACCGCCGCCTGCTTCTTCTTCTCCGACGTGCCAGGTGAAATCCACCCACACCCGTTTATTCCCTCCCCTTCTACCCCTGGCTTTAGCACCCTCACACCGCCCCCTTCTTCCCCCTAACCTCCCCAACCCCCTCCCTCACTGGAGCTCACCAGCACCGAGCTCCACCACCGCTAAGCCACCTCCAGCCTTCCGACTCCCCACCAAGACCACCTCCGAAACCCCTATCACCCACTTATGCTCGAGCACGGGTCAATTCAGTCGGAGCCTAGCCGGAGAACCGCCACCCCGATGCTCTGCCTCGGCCATGCACCATTGCCGCCGCTGCCCCACCTCCAAACCTCCTCAGCCCAAATAAAACCCCAAAATGGGATCCCCATTCCTCCCTGGTGCTCCCCGCACCACCCGGATACCCCACTGGCTGTCGGAGCTGCCACGGACCTCACTGGCGTAGGCTTTGGGCCAAAAGGCTAGGCCCGATGGCTTTAATACACCACAGTAATGGGCTTGCCCATTACTATTCACCCCAATTCGGCCATTTACTATTCATCACCCAAAAAGGTTTAGTGTTCATTTCCATCCGAAAACAGCAAAGACAGTTACTGTTCACAACCCAAATACTATTACTGTTCATTTTTCATAAACAGTAAACCTTGCTTACTATCCATAACCAATTTTTGTACATGAATAGTAAAGTAGCACTATTCATTGTCCGACACTTTTTTCGCTCGAAACGCTATTTCAACATTTGATACTCATTTCATCTGTTTCGAGCCCGTGAATCCATATCTCAACTCCGGTCAGCCAAATGAAGCTCCAAATAAATATCTACCCTCCACACCACCTTCCGTTATGTTTCTTTTTTATTTTATTTACTTGCATGTTGTTCCCAGCTCATTCTTTATCGAGCCGGATTTTATTTGGTTTATTTTATTTTGTTTTGCGTTAGGTCACGACTTAGACAACCAGACTCTAGAAAATGTCGGACAAGACCAGTATTTAGAAGATTTTGTGCAAGGAGGCAAATCGCATTCCTTGATCATTTTGAGCCTATAATTCATATATTTATTATTACTTTCATTATTGTATTTGTGTCAATTACTTTAAATACTCAAATAATACTTTTGAATGCCATGATAAATAGATAAATCTCATTACCCCACATACAAACCCACCTAGCACTTGTAGGCCATATTCACCTTGACAAGTTTACATCCTTTGTAAGCCATATTCACCTTGACAAGTTCACATAAAATGTTAGCTATATAAGTAGCTTTGTCACACATTGTGTTTATAAAATCATCAAAAGAGTATTGGCTGTTCGCCAATGGTTTTGGAGGAGAGTTGAGGGTTGTGTCCAGGAAGTTGGACAACCCAATAGACTTGTGTTAAAAGTGAGTCAAAGGTGAGGCCTGGAGGGTGGACAGCCATGTGTTGGTGTTGGTTCATCGCCTCATTGTGAAACAAGTAAGGCCAAGAACCTTGTGCCACAGTAACAGACACAGAAAACCGCTTAACCACAGGTGTGATCATTACTCTCTGGCTTAGTACACTGCTCTTCCGATTGAATATCTACAGTATCTAGAATGGGATAGGAGTGGGCCTAAGGAGGCACTCGCTGGTCTACACAACGGTAGGTGCCGTCAGTAGAGGGGTGTAAGATCCACTGTGGCCGATGGAGTCTCCCGAGGGATGTATGGTCCATAGACCTACCAGGTAGAGGCTAAAAGGATGAACAGTGAAAATACTTTGTTATCTCAGCTCAGTTACACGCTAACGGGTTGCGTGTCTATGTTCTGACAGTATGAGTCTGAGATATCTTGTGGGTAAAGTTGGGCAACTCTGCAGAGTGTATAATTAAAGGTATTCGAATACGTCGTACTTTCAGTTAATGAAGTTGTGTTCATGGGTGATTCCAATACAAAGACATAAGTAGAGTTTTTGAGATGTTAAGTTGGTTTGCGAAATTGTTGAGAAACCCCTGATGTTATTATTGTTTTATTGTTTTAAAGATAAACGGCTTTAAATGCAAAATGCATCCATATATGCCAGTTATGGTAAAACTATATCATTCCTTTGATAATCCTAGCATATAATTAATTAGGATTTCCATGTGGCTTGTTGAGTATGGTAGTAGTACCCATTCTTGCAATATCTGCAAAACATCTACAGAGGAAACTTGAGAAAAATACAGAGGATCATATTGAGCAGGATTTTGATGGACCCACGGATGGCAGCGACTACTGTTATTAGGTCTCGACTGCACTCAAGCGTGCCTGTGGTTTGAAGTTCTTTTGTCTTGTATTATACTCCCTCCGTTTTTTAATAGACGTCGCGCGGGTGGTAGACAGCAGCAAGGACGTCAAGTAAACGCGCACGGAGGGAGTATTATCTTTGGGCTTGGATGCTCGTGTCAGGTTAAAACTGGCTGTTAAGCCTTACTCTTAGGCAATAAAAGCTTGATTTTTGTTGTAATCGATAGCTTGCTTGCAATGCTACTTGCTTTACAACTGCACATCCTGGACGGTTGTGAAAAGTTTAACGGTCCTAGATTTTAAGGGCGTTACACTAAGCCTGGCCCAACGTAGCATGCAAGCAACCAAACATCTGAAATATTGCATCCGGTGATGCGAGCCAAGTTCATACGGGCAACCAAACACACCTATAGTGTTCTTGATGCTGGGTTCATGACTTCATGTGACTGGCCTCTCTTATGGAAGCACCACCGAAGTGCCCCGTCTTTCAGAGTGTTTCCATCTATGCGACCGAGATCTCAAACATTGCGCCATTTCCGTGTTTTTGATCAATTGAAATACAAGGAATTATTGCATGCTGAATGAATGGTTTGTGGACCATCTAAAACCTAGGGCAGCTGATGGGCGAAGAGATGCTGCTCTAATACTGGTAAGTGGTAACGGATCAAATCCATGGGTCAAGCGTCTTTAAGCAGAACAGTTGAGATGGCCGAGTTTGTCTAAGGCGCCAGATTAAGGTTTTGGTCCGAAAGGGCGTGGGTTCAAATCCCACTCTCAACAGTTTATCATCTTTTTTTCTTTTACTCTTGTCATCTCGTGATCTCGATTCTTGCAGCTGCAGTTTACACAGAAACGCTTCCCCCCTCAGCAAATTTTTGCCACGCATCCTGTCGTCTTGGCAATTTGCATGCATGTAACTGTGTAGTTTGATAATCTTTTCCCCATAGTCGTACTAAAATTGTCAGAAACAACTCAAATTTTGAAAGATGCTATGACATATGTGTGGGCGTGTTATGGCAACTCACTGCCGCTCGCAGTTACAAAGAAAAGCAGGCACACATGCAAAAATCTCTTCCCTTTACCCTGTAGAACAACAGCAAGGCGGGGGAAAAAAAGCGAAGTCACCAAACACCTGGAACGCCATTGATACAAGACTTGATGCTTTGCTGCTTCTTGGTTGGGTTATGCATGCATGGTGGCATGTACGTCGTACGATGTATATATGTATGTTCATGTTATACGTTGGGTTTCTTGCCCATCTCGTGGAGGCCAGAGCCGACGGAGCCGGCGAAGCTGCCGACGCCGCGGTGGAGCCTGCACCGGAACGACCCGGCGTGCGTCGTCGGCGAGCAGAGGCACGCCCGGGGGCTCGCCAGCGGGTGCTTCGACTGTGGGTGCGGGGCCGTCTTCGGCGTGCTCACCATCACCGCCGGCGCCTCCGGCGAGGTGGTGGCGGACATCTTCCCTGACGCGCCGGCGTGGACGTGGAGGGATTTCTTCTCCGGCAACGTGATCTTTTTTATCATCGCCGGCCTGTGCAGCTGGTCCTCCATACCGAGCCGATCGAGCGACGACGATCTTGGCCGGCCTCGGTCTCTACCTGATCAACCAATGGATCGATCGCCACGCCGTTTTTACAAATTCAAATGTTTGATCAAACCAGGAACCGGTGGAAAAAAATGCAAAGAACATATTGCAAACTAATGCAAGTATTTAGGTAGAGATCCCATAAAAAAACTCAAAAGATTAAAATTTTTGTTTTTCACTTTTGCGAAGCATCCACAAAAAAGCACTTCTAGTAAAAAAAAGGAAGGAGGCACAAGAGTTTAATTACCTCTGTTGAAAACAAACACTATGCAGTTAATTATGGATCCTTGAAATTATATTACTCTATGGATTGTAGTAGTAGTAAGTAGTAAAAAATTAAGTGGAGAGGAGATAAAGAGAGTGCTATATCAATGCATAAGCCTATTTAAGGCCACGAAACAACTACACAAAGCTATTTTTATCACCTACTCCTAATTCATTGGAACTACTTGAGGATCAGATATATCCATATGCGTGCCCGTTTAGCTAGCTACTTAACCGGGGAGACTATTTCTGGAGGGATTTCACTATATATTTGGGTCATACTCAATTACTATTTTTGAAGATGTCTCTATGTCTCCTATGTCTATATGATCATATTGTGATAAATTATTCTCTGAGTTGGATTTTCTAAGTTATTGGATTAACCCAGAAATGGAGAGTTGTTCTGTCTGTTCTGTTTAACGCCGTTGTTAACTCGTCTCCACAAAGCCAACGGTCGAAATGGTCTTTCTCTTCGTCCTACAAAGATGGCGTTTGGTGAGCACAACCTTTCAACTTCGTGGTTCAGTTAAAAACATATAATGCATATGCTCATGAGTTGACGGCAGAAGAAATTCCTGCAGATTTACATGGAAAAAAGGGTATGTTATTGTGTCATACATCGGGGCAAACACTTGATTTTGTTAGGGACAAGTCAATTTTTCATCCATCATATCGATATCAAATAGCTCCCTTGCACACACAAAAAAAAAGAGGGAAAGATATCAAATAGCTGAAGCACACACATCTCGAAGCACATATCATGGCCAGAAAACTTGACTTGCGTTTAAAAAAAATCAGGTGTGTGATAATTAGAAGAAAAAAACGCTTCAATAATGGTGGTATGCACGAAGAGATCTTACTGGAACTTGAACTTTTTCAGGAACTTGAACTTTGTTAGTCATGTCCATGTTAAAAGGCAGAATAGGTGTGGATGGCCGGCGTAACATTTTTTTCTTCATCATGCAAACTGTGTGGTCGGTCAATCCGGTTCTGGTAAGAGATGCTGCTATTAGCTTGCAATGGCAAGACAGAGATAGGAAGGATGATAAAATAATTTGACGAAATCGTTTAAAGGAAATTTTTTGTTGGTGCCACCGAAAATATGTGTAATATCGATTCTGCCACCGCAAATTGGCCCATGTCATTTTTGCTACATAAACTTTGGCTTCATTCTTCTTTTGCCACCACCGCCAGTCAAAGCCGTGTCGACTGTTACCTTCCGGTTGTTTGGCCGGCTAGAAGACAAGAGGACTGAAAGAAAGACCGAAATAATCTTGATGGTAGTGAGTCCAAAGTCGTGGAGACACTCTGACCCATCTTTCCTTGTTTTCTCTCTCTTTGCCTATCCATCCCCTTCATGAAACCTAATCCCCAAACCCAACCCCCCCACACACACACACACATCAACCCATTTCGACCCCAATCGGACTCCGTTGTGCTTGAAACCATGGATTGAGGAAGTGTTGGGCACAACTGAGAGGTGGGCGACATGAGCTCGGAGGTCTTCCCCCAACGGTAAGTGAATGATGTTCGTTCGATTGGTTTTGTTTTTGGATTTTTGCTAAATCTTCGCTGGTTTTCGCGTTTGGTTTTGGTTAGTATGGATACTACTTCGAGGTATAGGCTGGAGGTGAGGTATGCGGCGCGTTGCATAACATATGTAGACAGTAGAACTCATGATGTGCCTACGTGGACATTCAATTGGGAAGTAGAGAATAGACATAGATTAAGTGCTTTTGTTTCCGATCTAAATGGAAAATATCCTTGGGGCGCAAATGAATATGCTCTTTTCACATATTACAGCAGTCATACGAACTCTTTGCATGATTTGAATAGTGATGATGATTTGGTTGCCATGTTTGCAGAGTATGAGAGTGTAAGGCTAGTGTGTGTGCTAGTGCATGTCTATAAAAATGTAGATGCACATGCAACAAGCTCAGAACTAATCCCATATCCACAACCAACCCTACACGTGCCACCAGTAGCTGAAGATATATCCCACTTGATAGTGAGGCCCCACCTTTTCTGGACACACAATGCAGCCAACCATCAAGCAGTAAGCATGGTAGCCAACCATCTAGCAGTAATGAAGGCATAGAGGGTAGAAACACTAACAAATCTGCCTTGAGAAGGAGTATGAACAAGAGGATCACATGGGTGTGGATGACAAGGACATGTACTCTGTGCCGATTGAACAAGAGGATCCCCAAGTGGATTCTACTCAAGATGACCCTGACTATGGACCTGCAGAGGATGAGGATGTTGATATGGATGAGGAAATTAGAGATGAAAGTAGGGTTGGTTGATGATTTGCCAGACATTGCTTATGACAAGGGTGATCCTTCTATGACCAAAGGATCATTGTTTCTTTCTATTGAATAATTTAGACTTATTGTTGCCATGTATGCTATTAAGCATGAATTTTCTTATAACATTGATAAGAGTGATCTTGAAAGACTGAAAGTTTCTTGTGCTGCTAAAGGTTGTAACTGAAGGATCCATGCTTATGTGTTGGCAGATGGGAGAACTGTTCAGGCTTGTTTTCTAGTATACTTATTTGTGTGTTATAATTGACTATTTACCCATGCGTGAATATAACATATTCCATTGCTATTTGACTTGCAGGTGAAAAAAATCCATTTGCTCATAATTGCCCTAGCACAACCAGAGATGAGAAGGTGAGGCCTACAAAAAGAAAGTGGGTAGCTGAGAAGGTCATACAATGGCAGACCCAAGTCCAGGTAATAAAATTCTATCCTATAGCTCAATATCAATTGGCAACACTGAATAACAATATTCTATCTTCTTTTATTACAGGGGCAGGAAGAGGTCAAGGGATCAATCCCAGTCCATATGTGCACAAACCACCCAACCATACATCTTATTTGCAGCTAGTGTTCCAAGTACTGCAAGGTAACATTGGTACATGGTCTTTTCAATAAACATCATAGGCTAGTGTTCAAAAGTAATATCGGTACATTGTCTTTTCAATTACAGCTCAAAAATCAATGCTAGAACCCAAATGGCACCAGGATCTTCAAAATCAATGTCAACCTCTACAAGAAACAAAAGGTTCTAATCTTTTCAATAACTTCATTGGATTTTGGATTTTTTTTTTGCAAGTGCATTATGCTGCCAGGTCAAGGTCCACTACAAGATCAAACCAACTTGAGATACCATCAACAGTAGCAACACCAACACCAACATCAACACCTTCCTCTCCACCACCACCTGCTAAGGCTCATGCAGCCACACCTGAAAGCCCAACCTTCGGGACAAGGAGCAAAAGAAGGCTTGCTTGAAGCCTTCGGAACAAGGATCAATAACTACATTTTGTATCTTTAACTATTGTTGGACTTTTTATGTATTCGGACTTGCTATGTTACTGGACCTGTTATGTAATGCATGCCTCTATGCTGCTTTGTTACACGTCATGTGCATCTACCAAACTTGCATATTGTTTCTTCTCATTCATGAAGGACTAGGATACATTACAACTAAACTACTACTTGGCTAGAACAACATATAATAGGAGAAAGACCGCAAAAGTAACTATCTTAACTAATGTTTGAACCAAGTTTCCCTCCAGAAGTTATGTTACCTCAACCATCGTCCACCGATGGCAAAAGCGAAATCAATGATCAAGGGCAAATACGTCAAATTACCACGCCCGTTAGGTTCCCGTCCAGTCAACGCGACTTTGATTGACGGTGGTGGCAAAAGAAGAATGAAGCCAAAGTTTATATGGCAAAAACGACATGGACCAATTTGTGGCGACAGAACCGATATTGCACACCTTTCTGGTGGCACCAACACATTTTCCCATTAAAAAAACTAGGATGATGGATTCCATATAATTCCTGCTTCTGAAGCCCATAACTTTTTTTAATACATTTCTTGGCCAATTCATGATTGATGCTTACAAACCACCCTTTAATAATAAATTGATAAAGAGTTGCCAATATTCTAAAAATAAAAGAAATAAGGAAAAAAAATGAAACAATCATATAGTCAGAGTCGGAGCTTCAGTGAGTACATTTCATAAATTTCATCAAATTAATTAGCATAACAACATTGCACAAATGAAAATTTATCTATTTGTTAAGGGAATTGTAACATCCCAATTTTGGCTCCAATTTAAAAATGCATTATTTTCAAAAACTTTTGGTGCATTTCAAAATTTTCCAGAAGCTTTTTCCTTGCAATTAAAGTTTAAAATATTTTCTTGACTTCAAAAATCGGGTTTTGAAAAACCTAAAATTATAATTGTGTGCAAACCAAAAATATTCAAAACTTTGTATTGCAAAACCATTTCAAAATTTGAATTCAAATTCAAATCAGATTTTGATTAGCAAATAAAATTTTCAAACTCTTTTTCTTCCATCTCTCCTGCTCGGGTCGAAACCTAGCCACCGACCCACTTCCTTTCTTCTTTCTTTCCCTCTCTTTCCCTCCCCGTGGCCCAACCCAGTCGGCTTGTGCCATCGCCCTCCCTTCCTTTCCTTTATATCCCACCGTGGCCCAGCTGGCCTATGAGCGAGCCGAGCCTAGCAAGCAGCAATAGCAACCCATCTCTCTCCCTCACGCACTCTCACTGATCAGTGGGCCTCGGCCCCACCTGTTGGGCCGAGAGGAGGAGACATCATTTGTCTCCTCCTCACTGCTTTTCTCTCTCTCTCCTTGGTTGCCACACGCTGCGTGCCGCGCGAACCAGACGTCGTGTCAGCCCCTCCACCTTGAGCTTTGTAGCAAGCATCGCGAGCTAGTCACATCACCGTGACCTATTCCTGTCACACGTCGAGTCGCGCCCTTGCTCGCGAGATATCACGCCTAAGCCCAAGCCCATGTCATCGCGCTTGTCCTCCTTCTCCTCTCTATTTAAGCCATGCTCGAGCACGTCATTTTGCTCGCCCGCTCCTTCTCTGCATTTCCCCCAACTTTTTCTCTCCTCTCCGCCCCGGGTGGAGAAGGACTTAGCATCGTCGATCATCTTCTTCAACTTTGGCAACCGGCCTTGCTCGTCAATTCTGACTGTTGGGGTGAGCCTCTGCCCTTGTTTCTGGAGCATCATGGTCGCCTCGCTCTCCTCTTCCTCATGCTCACCTTGCCCATGCTTGTTTCCCCACAAGGAGGACATAACGCCGTCGCCATCCGCAGAGCTAGCCGGAGCACCCCCACGCCATCGCCGCCTCGTTCTGCCCTTCCCGGTGAACTTCGACCTCAAAGCTTTTGTCTCTCATGCTCGCTTCGAGCTCCTCTCCCTAATGCTCCTTGTCTTCTTCCTTGTTAACCAGAGCCGCCTAAAACGCGCCTTCGTCCTCGTCGCCGGTCTGGGGCACGCGCAAACCTCGCTACCGCCATCGATCTCCTCCCTTGCTTGGTTTCTAGGTGAGCCCTTTTGTTCCCTTGCGTTCCAACCAATCGCAAACATGGTAGGCTAGTCAATGTGCCGCATGAATGACCATAGCACCTTGTTGCACCGCAGTAGGTCACCGCTGATAGCTCGACACGCCGCTTCATCTTGAGCACCGAGAGCACTTCTAGCTTCGTTGTAGCCTGAAGATGGTGATTAGACCTTCAATTTGTAGTTTCTAGCCTCGTTCGGTAGTTGCCCATGTGCACAATATCGTTGCCGCCGCCCTTGCCATAGCGCCGCCACCCCAGGTCATCTCCCGTCGTGCCGTCGCCGCCATCGTGGTCGCCACATCCCATTTGATAGTCGTCGCATCCCATCATGTCAAACTTTGAAGAGCCATTCTCCCTCGTCTTAAATCCAAATGGCTTAGTTTTTGTTTCTAAATTCGTCTAAATTCAAGATGTTTCCATTGGTACCAAAATCAATTTTTTTTGTAGTTCATTTTAATGTATTTGTATTTGTGTTGGATTTGGATGTTTTCGCGATTAGACTTTGACGCTTCAGACGTCACTGTCACTGCTGATCAAGACCTAGAGATATCCATTGTTGAGCAAGGTAAGTCCTTATGATTGATCATGTTGAACGTAGTTTTCAAATGCAATTATTTTGCTTTAAATTATTACTTGCATATATATATATATATATATATATATATATATATATATATATATATATATATATATATATATATATATATTATGTTAAATGTTGATGTTAGTTAATCCCTTCCTTGATTGCTAATAATGCATTTACCTTGCCAACCTAGGCTAATTATTATATTAATAAATTGCCCTTAGTTAATCAATAGCGACTAATAGTTGTGCTTAGACATTGCTTAGTGGTCAATTTGAATATGACATAAGCATTGCCATTACAACACTTGGAACATGGTATGATTCGTAGTGTGGTAACATAGGTTACCACTGAGAACAGGAAAATATTTTATAAAATGGTAGAGACTTGGACGAGTGGATGGTATGAGACCGGTGCATGGATTGCAGGAGAGTTGGTTTTGTGGATTATCTCGCTTGAGTCGATTAAGGACCGAATCATGTGCCGCATTTCTAAAATAATAATCGTGCAACCACGAGTCAAGTATGAGCGCGACTTGGCCAAGTAATTTGCTTAATTTCTGCATGACTCCAACACATAGTAGTAGGTTGGATTTCTATTGCCGATAAAGGATGTAGAACTCCCTCACAACGGTGGATCCCTAATTGAAAATGTAACCTGTTGAATGGAGCATTTTGGGTGTGCTCTGTAACGGTCATGTCCCAGTGTTGAGGGGTTCACCCACCGGACGAGAAGTGTCAGGATTAGGCATTTGTAAAGGCCTTGTTATGATCATCTTCGTCGCACACTTAAGGAAGCGTGTCATTGGCCGACATTATGAGTTGATCATATATTGTGGGTAAAACTATAAAATCTCTGCAGGGTGTATAATCTATTCAAATAGTTATGCCCCGGTTATGGGCATTGTGAAGAAGGCCACACTTGGTTAGTTTTGTAAAATGTGGTGGAAACCGGATAACAAGGTATAATAACAACTTTGGTATAGCTATCGGTGGAGAGATTCCATTAGTGTAGGTGGAGGGATTCCAATTCTCATGAGGATCTTACATGATAAAACTTGACACTTTGGTTGAGTTAAATAGCTAGGTCATAGGTTTGAAGAATAACTATGGTATGACATTTGCGAACAAAACTTGCTTTGTGTTAAAATAACCATAAGACCCCTCCTTTGGCAAGCCAACCATCTATATACTTGCATTTGGCATAAGGACGTGCTGAGTACTTTTGTACTCATTGTTGCTCATATATGCGGATTCAGTGCCCGATGATACCAAATTGTGAACAATTACCTCTACCCATCGGGAGTTGAAGATGACACTAAGTACTAGGTCGCTTACACCAGTCGATTGCCTGTGAGCATATCCTGAGAGTCACCACAGCTATTTATCTTTTTCGCTGTAAGACTTCATCTATATTTGGCATTCCTAGCCTGTGATGTAAGACTTGACCATGTGGTCTATTTACACTTATTTACTATCATTTTTTTATTCGCATGTATGGATATGATATTCATCGATGTCGTGTTGTGTCAACTAACTACTGATCATAGGGCTTAGCTCGGTATACACAGAGGATCTGGATGCAAATTCGGGTCCTGACATGAATGTTGCGGGCTAATATTTCCACCTTGAGCCAGCAGCTTAGCAGCACATAGGGAAGGAACACTGGAAGGAGTATGGGAAACTGGACAACAAGCAAAGAATACTTGTATGAAATCTCGCATATTTCTTGATTTTACTGTTTTACAATACATCAAATGACTCTGGCCAAAATCTCTATGAATCAAAATTAGCTTTCTTTCACTAAATCATTTGTGTAATATAGGTCAGCTGTGCATATACAACTCTGCTTTACTTCCTATGAAGGTAAGGCCATATCAGAAATGTCAAAACAACAATGAAGTGTTTATAACGTTCTATTCACATTGATGTAGCACTTTCAGGCTTCGGCATCTGTGTAAGAACTCTACCAGCAAAAATGTTGGCAAGAGCTGAAGCCTGTGACACCACAAATGGCAACAGATATCCCCCCAAATCTGCTGTGCTCTTCAAACACATTTGACTGATTTAATGACCAATCTAGTGTTTACATTGTACAGATGTTAGCTTGCACCTGGAAACTCTATGCACAAAGAAAAAATCAGCACCATTGTTGCCCAAGACAAAAGAAACATTACTGTTTTATATAGACCAAGAAACATGGTTTGGGCTCTAACAGTGCACTCAAAATTTAAACCAGATTTATCACAAAAAAAAAACAGATTCATTTTCATTTGGTTTCTGCTTGGTGGTAATAATTCGTTTTACATGGTTGTGTGGCTGTGACGTAATGCATCATATATAGACTTTCTACCTGTGATACTTTACATGTTAAGTTACTCCTAGGATTGCTTCCGTGTGATTTTTTAATTACTTTATGTGATATTGAAAACATTTAGCAACTCTAGGGATCAGTATCTGCATTGAAATGGGTACCGTTTCTTGATGTAAGATCCTTCTCAACTTCAGCAAAGAGCTCCTTCAATCTATTTGAGGAATTGGACAGGACATTCTTTGTGACCTTCTTTTGGTGCTTGGTGCTCTTTAACCAGGCAATCCCCAACAAAACCTGCACGCTGCAGGTGTTTGGTTTCGACGGTACATTCACCATATGGTACTTTAGCTGGAGCTGCAAGTT
This sequence comes from Phyllostachys edulis, assembly GCA_036346405.1. Lineage (NCBI taxonomy): Eukaryota > Viridiplantae > Streptophyta > Magnoliopsida > Poales > Poaceae > Phyllostachys > Phyllostachys edulis. The sequence goes on along the minus strand of CM070555.1, from coordinate 38,271,983 downwards.
AGAAACCATTGTGATCACATGATTTTAAGTACCAGTTCTGTAAGAACAACGTGAAAAAAAATCACACACACACACAGAGAGATTGATAGTTTGATACTAAGTCAAATTCATATTTTCTAGATCAGACTATCAACTAAGTTGTTTTGAAGGGTTACAAACTCTCAATAATGATATTTTAATGTGAAAGAAAATGTACCAAATCAACAAAGGAAAGTAGAAGAAATGTGTGAAGGAGCATCTTACACTGAAGTAATCCCCAAGTAGAACACCTTGGAGGGTCATCACCTCTTCAATGGCCCAGCCATCTTGGTTCACTAGTGCATACTTCTGCTGAGTGGTGGTTGCTTCTCCTCCATATCGAGATAAGGATTTGTCAAACTTGTAGCTGATTTGCCGCTGGTGCATATTTCGGTTTACAAGTTCCCATTCTGTCGGCGAGTACTCCATACAACCAGCTTTTTGCATCACTTTGTGTTCCAAGAGACCTCCTGAAAACATCTCCATCAGGGACTCAACCTGCAAATACAGATATTCATTCACGGGGAAGCTCAGAACAGAGTATTTGTTGCTCAGACACATTGTGTGAAGCTCATGCACGAGATTGCAAAGGTAAACACGAAACTCACGTCAACAGAAAGAACTGACGAGAATACTTCGGACATTTTGACATCTTCATGGGTAAATAAGGATCCACATTCTTTGGACTGGAGTTCTTTCTGTTCAGGCTCGCTTTCGATCATCTCCCCCTTTTGTTCAGGACCCGGTGATCGCATTTTCCAAATCGCCATGATTATTCTGTCAGATAAAGGTTTCTTAGCGTGATACATTCATTAGCAACGTAACAGAATAGTTTGATAACTGATGCTAATGGAACAACAGTAATCCATCAAGAGCCTAATTACTAGTTATATTGTTAGTAGAAATCTATTGTGACTCCACTTTCTTATTAGTATTCCATGAGGTTGCATATTTATAGAAGAACCTGGATATGAATTATTGTCAGATTCCCTAAAAAAATGAAAACAAAATGTAGAAGCGTCAATGTAACTGCTAGGCCTGAGCCCAGCCCAGCCTGATATCCTTAGGTCCAAAGCCCCAATAGGCCCAAAAAGATTCATAGTTTCCTATATTTTGAAAGAAAATATTATTTTATATTATTTTCTAAATTGCTTCCTTGATTCCTTCTGTTAATTGACCAGGCAAAGCTCCTGCCTTTCCGTTCAAAAAAATATTTTCTAATGGGAATTATGCTGAAATGTATATAAAAAATTATTCTTTTAGTAATTGTCGAGCTGGGCCAGGCCTGGTCTTGTGGACCGGAAAATCAAAGCCTGATCCTGGCCTGGTCCAATACATCAGTCGGGCTGCCCACGAACTGTTTAACCTACAACTCCACAAAGCAAGATCTAAACAATAAAAAAAATATCTTTAGGCTAGATGTATCATTGGATTTTAAAAAAGAGAACAAATGGAAGTTACCTGTGAGCATCATTGAACGAAACAAAGGACTGAAAATGGAACTTGAGTCTTCCATGATGATCTGTTCCCTTGGCACCATGTTTTGCTTCTAGACCTCTATCCTTTCGAAGGATAATCATCAAGGATGGGCTACCAATCGACAGTGTAGGAGGGATAACCTGGATATCATCAACGTCTTCCAACAAAAAGAAAAACTTGGTCTTGTGACCAAATATATTAGAGTAGAATCCAATTATTCTTGGAGAAAAAAAGAGGCGCCCCTGTAAGAAAAAAGATCTCAGTTTTCTGTAAATATTGTCAGAAACAAATGGAGAAATATAAATAATGGAAAATGCCGAATGAATCGTCAATATGTCATGAACCTTAGTTCATAACAGGGTAAACACCGCCAGGAAGAAGGCCGGACGGCGTCGGCTTTGTGGGATGAGAGATTAGACTATAGACTGGGATGATAGAACCTTGGGAGGGAGACTAGATTAATTCATCTTTCTTGCTTGATTGATAATCGATACATGCTATCCCTTTTATAGGGACGACCCGACTTGACCCCTAAGAAACAATCTCCATTTCTAAGGAAACAATCTCTATTAGATGGAATATATCTCTAAGGAAGTAAACCAAACTAACAAGGAAACTAACTATTCTTATCTCTATTTCCAACCACTAATGCATCCGTGGGCCCGCCATGAACAGTACGCGCCGCTACAGTAAACCTGTACTGTTCACGCGCGTGAACAGTACCACCCGTAACACTACTCCCCTCCTTTCGTGACAGCTCGTCCTCGAGCTGTGGTGGTGGCCATGGCTGAAGCCCTACGAAACCCCATGTTGACGAGAGGTTGTGATGACGACATGAGTCCTTGAAGATCATTGCCTCCACGCGCGGTTGCGGCAAACTCACCTGTTGCTGCGGCAGGCATGACAACAACCTTGGCATGGCAGGATGCGGTAGTGGCGCGGCAAGTTCCGACAGCGTTACTGTGGTTGCTGGAAACGTCGCCGCCTCTTGTTGCGCCTTCTTCTCCTTCTGATCCACAATCATCTTCTCCAAAGTGGCATGCATGTCGAGGAAGATGGCCGCGATCTTCTTGTCGTTGTCGTTGGTACTCATGGCCATCTTGTTGGCGTTAGCTTTTATCATAGCCAACGACTCGACGACAGGTCTGATGGTCTGATCTGTCGTCATAACCATGGTAGCAGAAGCCATGGGAAGGGATCGACTGCTCTGATACCAAGTTGTCATGAACCTTAGTTCATAACAGGGTAAACACCGCCAGGAAGAAGGCCGGACGGCGTCGGCTTTGTGGGATGAGAGATTAGACTATAGACTGGGATGATAGAACCTTGGGAGGGAGACTAGATTAATTCATCTTTCTTGCTTGATTGATAATCGATACATACTATCCCTTTTATAGGGACGACCCGACTTGACCCCTAAGAAACAATCTCTATTAGATGGAATATATCTCTAAGGAAGTAAACCAAACTAACAAGGAAACTAACTATTCTTATCTCTATTTCCAACAACTAATGCATATGTGGGCCCGTCATGAACAGTACGCGCCGCTACAGTAAACCCGTACTGTTCACGCGCGTGAACAGTACCGCCCGTAACACAATAAGTGCAAAACTATAGCACTGATTCACCAAGGTACACAAATGTACAAAATCTTCTTTCTTCTATTGTCTAACTCATATAATTATTAGGTCAGACAACGTACGCAGTCTATGACAGAAGTACAGAACTAAATAAGAATAGCACACTGCACATAAAAATCCACTCAGGACATTTTTTATATAAAAAAAGACAAGAATAATAACCCTACCTGAAGTGGCATCTTCCGTTTTAGATGGCAGGTAAAATCATCGATGAGAAACTCTTCTGGAGGGAGGATAAAGAGCTTTCGGAATGCTGCATTTGTTTGGGCTGACCGCAAATGTATCTGTGCATTATGTTCGATGTAAATGTAGAAACAGAATATATGATGAAGAAAAGGTCGGACAAAAAGGCTGCTCAAGTCCTTACCTTCTTACCGACTTCTTTCCCCATCTTTGACAGGTAATTCATAACAACTTCAGTCCCTCTCGAGTTGTTCAAAAAGATTCTTAAGTGTAGCTTAGGATTGCTTGATGGATCACACTTCCCATCAAGAGAAAGCCATATGTCAGTTAACTCTGACAAATTGTTTTTCAGAAAGTTCACTTCAGAGTGACCAATGGGAGCTTCATCAAATGGTCCATTAGAATCATGGATAGCCACATCCATCCTTGATGGAGGATCATCCATTGCATCAAATTCGAATATCTCTAGAAAGTCAAACATCAAATGAGTCAGATACACGCTATGTGTTAGCAAATAGATCTCCAGCTCTTCACAATTCTGGACACAAGCAACAGAAAGGAAGGGGAAAGAAACTAACCATTCCATTTCGGATCAGATGTCTGGAATTTAATTGAACTTGTTTTCCTCTTTGCATTGCAGGTAAAAACAGCATAGAGATCAAATAAGTCAGAAGAACCAGCAGGTATAATACCAGTGCCCTCAATAAGTGCAACAGTCAGTAACCAACCATCACCATGAGCTTTGACCCCATGATCACTACCTAATACAGGAAGAAAAAAGTCAATATTGTTTAGCCGCGATAGAAACTATAGAGGAAATCAAGTAGCAGTACAAGATCAAAACAGATACGTAGAAGAAAAATGTCTATTGGGTGCAGTAGGAGACAATTTGCCCCATCGCCTTTTAGAGAAGTGCATCACTCTTACAGCGTACAACATATACAGTAGAAATAGAAAATAAATCTATTCAAGGATATATATATTCATGTGCGCCAATTTTAGAGTAGAGAACAATAGTGACTCTGAGATAGCTACCTCTTTGTTTCCATGCATTTAAGAAACGTTGTATTACTTTTAAGATATTCTGTCCCTGAAGGATCAATACAGCACAAACCACAACCTCTCCAATTGAATCAGGAAGGTCAATTCCAAAATACTCAAGCCCATGCGTCACATTGGGCTTGGATAAATGAAGGTGTGCTATAACATATAGTGCTATGATAACAGAGAATATGAACGTAAAGTTCCCAAGGAAGCGGACAATCAGTCTCCAGCCCGATTCTTTTTGTGCATATAGGGAAGCTAAAATCTTTTCTTTGTTAGAATTAGCATCATCAAGCTCAGCTACTTTCATCCTCCGGGAGAGTATTTCAGAAAATTGTGCATAACCTTCTGTCATGCCTTGTTTTGCACCACTCTCAATCATTCCTTTTATCATTGTGCTCTGAACAAAGTTCACCCGCCAGCTTACGGTAAGATGTGCTGTTTGTTCGTCAGTTGTTAACTGGGGACCTGGTGTTATAGAATACAATATCTCTATCTTGAAACAATTGCCACAAGGAACATCAGGAGTGCTAACAATAGACAGAACAGCGAAAGAATTTCCAGCTGCCTTCAAGTATTTCTGCTCTTCTGTGGCTTTCACAGCTTTAACTAACTTGCTCGCAGCTTTTGTGTAAGTTAATGTTCTTCGCAAACAACTATCATTACTATCAAGCTTCCATGGTTCAATCTGAAACCCACTTGTTCCTTGAAGTTCTGCTACTGCTGGCCAGAAATCTGTGTTTGCGGAAAACAAGAGGGAATTCAAGTCAGCTGGTGCAGCAACATAAGATTCGTCAACTAGTACACCTCCAGGCAAGTTCCCTGGCATTTCACAGCCTTGATCTTTGGATTCCATAATTTTCAGCAGCTCATCAAGGCTTGACTCAGATGATGTGCCATTATCAGGGTTTTCACGATCTTCAGAGCACATTTTTGACTCTTGGAACTGATCAACCGACTCAGCATCTGATGCAACCGAAGGCGCAGCATCGACAGGTTTCCCAAAGAAATAGCGAGACAAGATCTCTACCACTGATGATGGATTGGCCATCGCATCATTATCAGCAGCTGCTCCAGATTCAGTAACTGCCTGTTCCATGCTGATACGGGGCGGTTGGTCCACAATGCTGTCTGCCAATCGTTCCACACTGCTCTGCGATGCTCGGTCCATGCTGGCGCAGGCAGATAGGTCGATGTAGCTACTGGTGGTTGATAGAGTTCCATCTTTATTTTCAATTGACCTGTCTGAGCTGGATGCTATGTCATCTGAAGTGGGATGTGCAACATTCTGTGTTTCATCAGATACATGCGTTCTTGTAGACAAGGATATGCGCAGGCAAACCTCTCCTGCAATGGAACAAAATTGAAGGATCTCAAGATTGCTACTGCTCTTAGAATTAAGGTGATGCAAATATCTCTACATCTTTGGAACATTTACTTCTGCATGCAGTTCATGATTGCTCACACAAACCCAATTGCAACAGAATTTCATATTTGCATTTGGATGGCAAAAAAATCTAGAAGGTTTCAATGCAACGCGACGCAATACCGCGGCATTTCTTCTTGGACTTCTTGCTCTTGGGCTGGAGCTGGTACCAGGCGGTCCCGAGCGACAAATCGTCGGTCTCCATGACCTCGGCGAGGGGCACCCTGACCCTCCCCAGGAGGTCGTTGCTGAAGTACTTGTCCTCGTTGAGCACGGACACGACGAGCTCCTCAGCTACGTCGCCGACGAGGAAGCTGAACTCCTCGTCCCAGACGGGGTTGATGCTCTTCTTGACGACGGCCGTCTTGGCCCGGCGCTTGCCCAGCTGCAGCTTCACGAAGGGGTCGCTGGAGCCGTTGAGGTGGATGGCTGGCAGGCCGCGCGCCTCCACGACGCGCACCAGCAGCTTCATCGGCGCGACGGCAATCCGCCGAGCGCTCTCTGTGCACCCCGCGCTGGGCGCCACGCTCTTCAGCTTTGTAATGCGAGGATCCCAGCAGCCGCAGCAACCATCAAAACCAGATGCATTTGGATGCAAACAGAATCGGGGATTGCGAAGAATTCACGGAGAAATCGAAAGAAAACGAGATTAGAACAGATCAAGCAATGAGCTTTTCTTTTTCTTGGCTCGAGATGTTTGGTTTCTCGTGTCGAATTGAGAGAGAGGGGAGGTGATTTCCCCGCGTCCGAGCGCTCATTACTGGTTTGGTTTTGAGCGTTCCCGCCTCGAGATTTGTGCGAGGGAGGATGGGAGGCTGGCGGCCGTTGGATCGGTGCGGCGTGGGGAGCGCTCGGAGAGGAGGGACGTTTCGGCCGAACGCGTGGCAGTGGCTCCGAGCTGCTTGGGCTGCTTCAGGTTGAGTTTTCCTAAAAAAAAAATTCTTTCTTCTTACCCTTGCAAAAATAATATATTCACTGTTTAATAATGAAGGCCTTTTTCCCTAATCGTTTCCTGTGAATTCCGGCTGCTAGTTATGTTGGATGTTTTCTGCATGCTTAGTGCTCATGGTAAATTTTGGTGTCATCTACATTATCATATACATGGTAATTAGTAGTGCATATTGCATTAACATCATGATCATTGCACAGGTCTTTGGAGAATTTTTTATATTAATTAATCTTTTTTTAATTTTATTTTAAAGTTAACATCTGACGCACTTTATTTTCAATTCTGACATCTTTGGTGGCATGACAAAACAACGCTGTCACGCCAGCCCATATTTGGGGCAAGCTCTTGTCACGCCACCACTCGTGGCGTGACAGTGTTGTTTGGTCACGCCAAGACTAGTGGCGTGATCAAGAGTACTATTTTAGGGACTTATCCCGTGGCGTGGCAGTATTATTTTGTCACGCCACGGGTGGTGACGTGACCAAAGGGTCAGATTTGGAAATAAAGTGCGCCGGGGGTTAATTTTAAAATAAAAAGTAAAAAAGGTTAAATAAAAAAAGTTCGTCTTTGGAGCAAAACATGTTTTGTGTCGGTGGATGTCAGATTATTACTTATCGTATACTATTATTTTTGGAGTCACATGGAAAGGAAGAGAAAATAGAGCATATCTTGATTAGAGCTGGAAAATTAGCTCAAGGCTCGTAAGCCTGCTCGGGCTCGTTACGGCTCGGCTTGGCTCGGGCTCGTAAAATTTCGAGCCGAGCCGAGCCGAGCTTGGATTTTAGCTCGCGAGCCAAACGAGCCGAGCCTAGATTGGCTCGCAAGCCACTCGCAAGCTCGGCCCACGAAGGCCCAGAGCCTCCAACCCTAAGTCCCTTAGTTACCTCCGCCGCCACCCAGAGCCTCCCAAGTCCCAACAATCCTGTGTTCTTCACCCATTCTTCCCATCCCCTTCCTCTCCACCGAGCACCGACCCCATGTTCCTTCGCCGCCGCCCGGAGGCCCCGGACGCCCGATCCTCCTCACCCGTCCTGATCCCATGTTCCTCCGCGCCGCTGCCCCATGTTCCTCCACGCCGCCGCCTGGTCCTCCTCACCCGCCCCGGCCCCCGACCCCGTGTTTCTCCGCGCCGCCGCCCCGTGTTCCTCCGCGCCACCTCCCTCCTCTCCCTCGCGGCCGATGTAGCGAGCCGCAGGGCTGGTGACGCTAGCTCTTTCCTCGAGGAGGTCCAGTCCAGGACGCGACAACGGCGGCGACGCCGCCCTCCTCTGCCGTGCTGGAGGGCCATGGATGTGCTGCCGAGGTTGCCTTCCACCGACGGGCGCTGGCCCTCCATCCGCCGCCCTCCATGTCCATCCCCTTCTTGATTGTTGAATGCACTGATTGTTGAATCTAATTCTTGTGTCTTTACTTGTGATTTTGTTGATTGATTCATTGAATGGATGCACTGGATCGGTGATTTTGTTGATTGAATCGGTGTCTTCTGCCTCTGTCGCATTCTCGCTCCCTAGATCCGCATGCGTGAAGGCCTGCTCGCTCATGAGCCCTCATGAGCCGGCTCGAGCTTTCCAAGATTCCGAGCCGAGCCAAGCCGCCCTCCTGGCTCGCACTCAAAACGAACCGAGCCGAGCCTACATAGTAAATGAGCCTAGGCGAGCTTGGCTCGAGCCGGCTCGGCTCGGCTCGTTTCCAGCCCTAATCTTGATTACCAAAGTAGAGCAACAGCACGAAGCAAAAAATGCAAATGTAAGATCGGCTATTTCTCAAGGTGATCAGTTTCAGATTGAATTGGCGTGTGCAACAAGATCTATTTGGACTCCGGTGGGACGAGCTTGCGCGCCAGGTACACAGTCATCCCAGAATCCAAGTAAACAGCAGACATGTTCGCTCGGATAGCGTCAGGATGACTACTCCCCCATGGTACAAGAAAATGGTCAGTGCATTGTGTCACACCGTCATCCTCTTTAGCCATGACGATGGACAAAGAAGATGAAACGCAGGTGCCAAGGAAACCGGAGATGATGACTAAAGGACCACACGACGGGCGGGACCGCAAGTAGGAAGTGTGTGTAAGTCTGGTGCATGGACCAAGGGGTCCACTGACCAGTGTAAGTTATCTAGGGTTTAAATTACAGCTACAGGGTAGCGACAAAGGGTATGAATGAAGAAACTAAGTCTTGCTTCCTCATCCTGTTCTTTCTGTTTCTCATCCTGTTCTTCATGAGATTCTTCCATAACCGTTCTTTACCAACCCAAACCGGGTTACATTGTTGGATAGGACGTTGTAGTTTCGCTGGGATACTACAATTTGGTATCGAAGCCCTCAAATTATATTTCCATTTCGTTTTGGAGATGTGTTTCGGTCTATAAAATCCCTAGAGAGGTTGGATACCATCTCAGTTCCGTAATCCTGATCTAAGGTTGGACCGACGAAGGCAAGCACCACGACACCCACAAAGCCCTCGCTACAAACGCGCCAAGTGATCTTGGCGATGGAAGAACAAACGGGACTTATTCAGGCGACTTTGTTCGAAATTTTGGCTCGCTTTGATGTTCAAGCAGAGAAGATCTACAAGTTGTTGGGAGAAGTGAAGAACTTGGGCCAGCAAGTGGGATTCAGCAAGATAGTCTGGATGAGGTGAAGCACACCCAATCGAAGTTCCTCCGTCAGCCACCTACTCCACCACCGCCCCCGCTGCCTCCGCCGCCACCCACGCTCAATCGACCCATCGGGGCCGGTCAGGTCACCACGGTAATACCTTCCAGCGCACTCACCAATCAAGGCCCTCCGTTGCTTCCTCAACCACATCCACCATACAACGTCGTCACCACGCCGGTATCCCCAACTGAAACCGGAGGATACATGAAACCACCAAAACTTGATTTCCCCAAATTCTTTGGAGAAAACCACAGATTGTGGTTGAATCGATGCCGTACCTATTTTGATATGTATCGGGTACCAATTTCGCATTGGGTATCAATAGCAGCGCTGTATATGGAGGGACATGCCGCACTGTGGTTGCAAGCTTACAAGCGACACAATGTTCTGCCTGGGTGGGATTCCTTATGTCAAGCAATCAAAGAAGAATTTGGATCGGATGAATACGATGCTCAAATGAACAAACTCCTCCAACTGAAGCAAAATGGCATGGTGTCAGAATACCGCATCGCTTTTGAGGCCAGCATGTACCATCACTTGTATCTGGACGCTACTCTGAATAGTCGGTTTTTTGTCACCCAGTTCTTGTTGGGGCTGAAGGATGAGATTCGTGGAGTGGTGCGCTTACAGTCTCCATTGAGTGTTACGTGGGCGACAGTGTTATCAAGAATCCAAGAGGAAGAGCTGGAGTCGAGTCAGCCTCGCCATAGGGTCATCTCTGCGGCTCGACCACTAGGCACCTTACAAGCTACAGTGCCTCATCCGGCAATAGTGACAGTAAGAATCGAGGCAAAAAGACAAGGTAATGAAGAATTTTTGCGAGAGCGCCAATTAAGGGACTACCGCCGTGCGAATGGTTTGTATTTCAAGTGTGGCGATAAGTACTCCAAAGAACACCAGTGCAAGAAATTTATGCAATTATTGACCATAGAGATTGGGGATTTTGGCGTGGTTCTGTCAGAAGACACCTTGCAAGCCATCAACACTCCAGAATCGTAGGAAGAGTGCTTTAAATTGTCGGTTCATGCAATGGCGGGCACAGCGGAAGCTCAGTCAATACGTCTCTGTGCTCTCATCAGGAATCAAGTCATGCTTATTGTGGTTGATTCGGGCAGCACACAGCTTCGTTAGTAAACAGTTTGTTAATCGCATGCAGATCCAAACTCAGGCGAGGCCTACTATCACAATCAAAGTGGCAAATGGAAAGAAGTTGCACTGCGACAGTGTAGTGCCCGAATTAACATGGTGGATTCAAGGTATAACATTTCGAACCGAAATGAGAGTTATTGATTTAGGGGCATATGATGCAGTCCTTGGCATGGATTGGCTTCAACCTTTGAGCCCGATGGACTGTCATTGGTCCAACAAGACATTGACCTTTGACTATGAAGGCAAGCGAGTGTGCATTCAGGGGGTCCAGACGAGATGTCAAACAGCGTTAGCAGAATTTTCACCAGAACAATTACATAAATGGTGCACCGGCAATGAGATATGGGCAATGGCACTGTTAGAACACCAATCACAATCTAGGCAGGAACACACCATCGATATATCAGTTGAAGTGCAGTCACTCTTGCAACAATACTCAGATGTGTTTGCTGATCCAAAGAGTTTACCTCCTCATCGACAGTTTGATCATGCTATCACACTAGAACCCGGCGCAGCGCCGATGAACTCTCGACCATATCGATACTCGCCACTACAGAAAGATGAAATTGAACGACGAGTCACTCAGATGTTGGAATCAGGAATGATCACACCCAGTATGAGCCCGTATGCATCTCCAGTGTTGCTGGTACAAAAGAAGGATGGGAGTTGGAGGTTCTGCATTGACTATCGCCGGTTGAACAAACACACAGTTAAGAGCAAGTTTCCACTGCCAATAGTAGATGAGCTGTTAGATGAATTGGCGGGCACCAATTTTTTCTCCAAATTGGACCTCCGTTTAGGGTATCATCAAATCCGAATGAAAGAAACCGATGAAGAGAAGACGACATTTAAAACACATCATGGTCAGTTTCAATTTTGCGTCATGCCAATCGGCTTGACCAACGCCCCTGTCACTTTTCAGTGTTTAATGAACACCATCTTCGCTCCACATGTGCGCAAATGTGTGATTGTGTTCTTGGACGATATATTGGTGTACAGTCGAACAATGTTGGAACATTTGATAGTCGAACAATGTTGGAACATTTGATACTTGTACTGGAGGTGCTACGCAAGAATCAACTCTTTGCTAAGTGGTCCAAATGCTCTTTTGCCCAACACCAGCTGGAATACCTAGGACATATCATTTCTTAGAATGGGGTGACGACGGATCCCGACAAGACTCCAGCTATGGAACAGTGGCCGCAACCCACAACGACCACAGAACTATGCGGCTTTTTGGGTCTCATGGGATATTATCGCAAATTTGTTAAGCATTATGGCATCATTGCAAAACCACTTACCAATTTATTGAAAAAGAAGAACTTCCTCTGGCACGACCAAGCCACAACAGCTTTTCAAGCATTGAAGCAAGCTATGGTACAGACTCCCGTCCTTGCTCTCCCTGACTTTGATTTGCCATTCGTGGTCAAGACAGATGCATGCGCAACAGGGATTAGGGCTGTTTTGATGCAACAGGGTCACTTAGTTGCTTACCTCAGCAGAGCCTTGGGTCCTCAAAATCAACAATTGTCGATTTATGAAAAAGAGTTTCTTGCAGTGATTATGGCTGTGGATAAGTGGCGTTCATATTTGCAACAGGGACCATTTCTGATTCTCACCGATCACAAGAGTCCCTGTAGTTTGGATGATCAACAGCTTGGGACTGAACTCCAACGCAAGGCCATGTCTAAATTAGTGGGCTTATAGTTCCAGTCTCGGTATAAAAGGGGAGTGGACAATGGTGTTGCTGATGCTCTCTCTCGGGTCAGTCACCTGCTTGGGCACAGGAGGTCCTCAATTCTTACACGACCGATGCAGACGCACAGACATTGCTTACTTCCTTGGCTGTTACTAGCCCAGATGGAAAAGGGTTTTTGTTGGAGCATGGTTTGATCAAATACAATGGTAGGATTTGGATTGGTTCCAATTTAGCACTCCGAACCAAACTCATCAGTAACTTTCATGGCACAGCCATTGGGGGGCATTCGGGCATGTTGGCTACCTATCATCGCATTAAGCAGTTGTTTTACTGGGCAGGACTCAAATTAGCAGTGGAGGAATTTGTGCAACAGGCCAAGCATGAGCGTCTCCCTCCTGCCGGTACATTACAACCTCTTCCAATGCCTGAGGGAGCCTGGCAGGCCATCACTATGGATTTCATTGAAGGCTTGCCGAAGTTAGAAACGTATGATGTGATTTTGATCGTTGTTGATCGGTTGACTAAGTATGCACACTTCATTCCATTACGACATCCCTTTACAGCAGTGCAAGTGGCTAAATCATTTATGGACAGTGTGGTTAAGTTACACGGTGTACCTCTGTCCATTGTATCAGACCGGGACAGGGTCTTCACCAGCACATTTTGGCGTGAGATTTTTCACACAGTGGGCACTAAACTGAATTACAGTACGGCCTACCATCCCCAGACCGACAGACGGATGGAGCGCGTGAACCAATGCCTGGAAATGTATCTCCGTTGTGTCGTCCGTAGTTTTCCGAAGAAATGGAAATCGTGGTTGGCCATGGCTGAATTTTGGTACAATTCAAGCTTCCATTCCTCTCTTGGCTGTCCACGTTTAAAGCCTTGTATGGCGTGGAACCAAATTTTGGAGCACTGCCTAACCTTTCGGTCACAATGTCCAAGGAGGCGAAAGAGGTCCTTAAGGATCGCCAAACATACACAGAATTGTTGAGGACGCAGTTGGCACGGGCACAGAATAGAATGAAAGCTCAAGCCGACAAAAAACAGATATGACCGATAATTCCAAGTTGGTGACCAGGTTCTACTGAAGTTACAATCTTATGCCCATAATTCTATGATCAACCGGCCATTTCTGAAGCTTGTATTTAAGTACTTTGATCCATTTTCCATCCTGGAGCGCATTGGTGCGGTAGCTTACAAGCTTCAATTAACGCCGGATTGCGCAGTTCATCTCGTGTTCCATATTTTATAGTTGAATCTCTTCACTCCCAATTATTCACTCGTGTTCAAGGATCTATCGTCTATCATTGATTTGTCTGCAGGCACACCTACGCCAGTGGCGATTGTGGATCGCAGGCTGGTCAAGAAAGGCAGTTCTGCTACTTAGCAGATTCTTGTTCAGTGGTCGACGCTCTCCAAGGATTGTACCACCTGGGAGGATTACTCAGTATTGCGCACTCGTTTTGTTTTCCTAACACAGCGATCTGGGAACCTACTCATCTCAAGGAGGGACGAATGTCACATCATCATCCTCTTCAGCCATGACGATGAACAAAGAAGATGAAACGCATGTGCTAAGGAAACGGGAGATGATGACTAAAGGACCACACGATGGGCAGGACCGCAAGTAGGAAGCGTGTGTGTGAGTCTGGTGCATGGACCACCGCAAGTAGGAAGCGTGTGTGTGAGTCTAGTGCATGGACCAAGGGGTCCACTGACCAGTGTAAGTTATCCAGGGTTTAAATTACAACTACAGGGCAACCACAAAGGGTATGAATGAAGAAACTAAGTCTTGCTTCCAATCCTGTTCTTTCTGTTTCTCATCCTGTTCTTCGTGAGATTCTTCCATAACCGTTCTCTACCAACCCAAACTGGGCTACGTTGTTGGATAGGACATTGTAGTTTCTCTGGGATACTACACAACGCCACAATATTCGACGGTCTCTGACTCTGATAGGCCACTCTTACTCCTTGCCAAAGTCTGCACTGTAGTGCGCACTGGACTCGAGCTTCTTGGCATCGTTCAGCTTGCGCACCGCCTGAAACCATTGTCAGAAAGTTAGACATGGTCCATATTGGCTGCCTAGTGTAAAGATGTACAGATAGAAAAGGTGTGTACGATACCCTACCTTCATGAAGTCTTCATGAATGACATAGTCGCGCTCTGCTCGAATGGCGGCCATACCAGCCTCAGTGCAGACATTGCGCAGATCGGCGCCGTTAAAACCCTGGAGCCATTGAAGTTGCCGACTTAGTGCTTCAGAAATAATGGAGAACACGATGAGGTGTTAGATAGGTTAACTCACTTCAGCCAGTTTAACCACGGCTTCATAGTCAATTTTGCCATGCTTGGCGATACCAGCTGCGTGAATTTTGAGGACCTCCATCCTTGACTGCTCATTTGGCAGTGGGATCTCAATCTTCCTGTCTAACCGTCCAGGACGAAGGAGTGCAGGATCCAATACATCAGGCCGGTTAGTCACCATGATCATCTTAACCTGTATAAACGGAAGCATTCTTGTTACATACAATTCACACAACCAGGAGGTAGCAAGTCATTGCACATGCACACATCATAATATTAAGACAAGCAATTAGGGAAAACCCGCATCATCTTGAACTTTCTAAGGGGTTTACTATAACACTGTTTCTGGAGTTTCCACACCAAAATTCCCACTTGTCAACTACTTAGTACAATGATTGTACCATGTAGGCAAGAAGGGAAGTTCACAAGACACAATTAAGATACAATTGATTGTGTAACTGTTTGGAAAAAACAAAATTAATTGTTTTGTCACAATATGTGAACTGCTGTGATAGTTTAAAACATACAAATATGCATATATGAAACTCGCAAGACATGGACAAAGGCCACTGCTTATGAGCATGTAGTACGGTCTAGTGTACCATTCAGAATTCAGCACTGTGATCAATGAATCAAGAAAATATTTCATATTAGCAAAGAATGGTCAATAGCCAATCATAAGCATAAAAAATGTGTTTCACCCTAGCGGCCTGCAGTCACAGCACATACACATGTGCATACAAAGTTGCCTTGGTGTGCCCGCATGCGCGCACGCACATCAACATAAAATCACTTGCATTAATACACCACTGACATGACTAAACATTGTGAACATCATTCACCAAAAGAAGTGTACCTTCCCAAGCTCATCGAATCCATCTAACTGATTCAGAAGCTCCATCAATGTCCTTTGAATCTCACGATCCGCACTTGTGCCCTCACTAAATCTTCGGCCTCCGATAGCATCAATTTCATCCATAAAAATAATGCATGGCTAGAGAAAATGATTGAAACAATGGTAACACTTGTGAGTGATGCCGGTATATTGATTCTGTGCTTTGAGTAAAAAAGAGAGAGAAATGCATACAAGGATGTGCATAGCAACTAAGATGTAAAGGCTATTACCATGTTTGTTTCTGGCAAAGTGCACTAGAGCTGAAGATGCTCTATAATGCTAGTTTATTTCTCTGTTCCCCTTTTGAATGAACTCTCTATAGCTACTTCATAGTTCATACACAAACTAACTTCTAATGAATGAAGGGAAAGGAAGTCAACGAACAAAATGAAGGGAAAGGAAGCCAACGAACAAAGATAAACATTCCAGGTATGGTTTGCAAAAGATGGGGAAAAAAGATAATTAGCTCTCTTCTCACTACACTGTTGACAGCTTTCCCTAAATAAATAAAAGTATCAGGATGATTAGGTACACAGAAACAAAACTTACCTGATGTTCACGTGCATAGCCAAACATCTCTCGAATTAAACGCGCACTTTCACCGATGTACTTGTCAATGATAGCGCTTGACACAACCTGTTTTAACAGTGCACATGAGAGAGAAAAAATGTGCGTAATACATGTGAATAAGTTGCTAGCAGCCAAAAAAATTTGACCTTCAAAAAATTAGCATCGATGTTGCTAGCAATGGCTCTAGCTAGGAGTGTCTTCCCGGTACCAGGTGGGCCGTAGAGAAGAACGCCCTTGAGTGAGAAAAGTAACATTTAGTACACCCCAAAAATTGCACTGTAATCTCCTTGCGCTAACTGCATGATATGGTATTCCAAAGCATATATTTGTTTCTTAAATTTACCTTTGGCGGCTTAATCCCGACACGAAGAAATAACTCAGGGTTCATAAGAGGTAACTCAATAGATTCTCTTAGTTCCCTTATCTGGTCTGACAACCCACCTACAGCCGAGTAACTGACATTACCCGGATCTTCATGGAGCATATTGTACACAACTGGATCTACCTGAGCAGGTACATATTTATTAGTAACATCCATGTTTATTATGTTTGCAAATATACCCGTCACCACATAAACTGAAGTTTTAAAAGAAATAAACTAGAAACATAAATGAACAATCTGCAACACCCATATACCTTGCGTGGCAGAGTACGCATGATGGTAAGAGTTGTCATGTCAAGAACAACTCGCGTTCCAGCTGTCAGTTTTTCCTTGTCTACTTTACTTCGGCAGCCAACAACATAACGTGGTCCACTGCTGGCTTTCACGATAACTTTTTTAAAAAAAGACATGTTTCAGTTTCTTTGCTATAATTAAGTAAATTATTACTTAGTTGAGAGACCAAAAGAATTACTGCCATGAGTGAAAATTCATGTTACTAGGTAGGATTGTAGGACAACATGCAATGAAAAGATGGAATTGATGATTAAGAATATAATACAAATCACCTGTTGTATTTCACTATTTGTACATAAATAATTTTTGTTCAAAAATCAATGAAAAAGGCATTCTCACTTACATCGTTCATTGTCCAATGGCCGAAGTACTTCGCCAATAATTTGGCCCACACTTTGCAACGACTTCAGGTCATCTTCAGTTTTTCCAAAATCTTTCTTTGCATTTTTTAGGTTCTCCCTCACTGCATGCAAATCAACAAATTCACCAAACTAAATCAATATAAGTCAAAGTATAAGTAAATGTTGTAAACAATTCAGCATATATGGATTTGAAAAAAAAAATCTAATTAACAGATCCAGCAGAAAACAGAGAACCTTCTGGAAAAGTGAGACTGAAAAACTATACAAGTGCAAGATTGAGCAGATAATTTGCATAGCAAAGGTACCAGAATGTCTGGCTAGGCAATCCCAGTTAGTCCACTTGACAAGGGTTCGATCCAGGTTTCATATCTAATGGCATAAGCACCACGGTAGCTATAGCATACGGAATGAAGCTCTGGTAGAAACAGAGCCACGATGACATTACTAACTTGAATACAGACTTCTATCTATGTCAGATTAATGCTAAAGATAACGAGATGAGAGAGGAACAAAGGAAATGTTAAAATATAAATCAAACTTAGAGAAATTTCATGAGAAATATGATCCAGTCTCTTAACTAGATCCAACAGACTCGAATTCAAATAATCCGATTGCTGAAAGACCGTCAAGCATATTGTACAAAACTAATCGAGTACATTACTAGAGTTAAGGGGGAAAACGCCGGATGATTACACCAAAGCTTCTGGTGAACCCATATGGGACATTTCAAATTCTAGAACACAATTATCACCAGATACGATCAAGTACTCAAGTAAGCAAATGTGTTCTATCACACCTTTAAGTTGCACATATTCTGAGCATCACCAAATCATGTCACATCGAACATAAATCATACCACATATAGGAAAAAGCGTAATCAGAAGAAAGTCCATCCACCGATGGAACATAATTAGGGGAAAACAGAATCCATAGAAGCTCAAGTCCATCACCATATCACCAGTAGCACAATTCAATTTCAACTTTCAAGGTGTAATAAACTAGAAGAAGTCCGGCATCAATCCTAGCGCACGATAAAACATAGTATTTGGATACAAAGTTTTCAAGCTACATGACCCCATAGTGCATAGCATTTCTTTGACACAAACCTACTAGCACAAATAGAGTGCTCAATGGAGCTGCTCTCATATTACCAAAAGGTAAAACCTGATTACACCAAAATCTGACCTCCTTGACGCTTATAACAAATAACAACACAAAATTTGGATTCTACTACGGAAGGAAGAGTGACTACCCAGTATCTCAATCACTGAAACTAATAACTAGTATTTTAGAAATGTAATTTCCTCGCCATGCCCCGAAAGAACTAAAAAGAATCACCTACCAAAAGAATGAACTAGATCATGACTACAAATTGCATATCCAGGTGTAGCACTAACCAATACCGATTTCTGAATTAACAACCTAGACAAAACACAAACACAAACACTACCGTTCTTGGCAGTAACATCACCAACAGAAAGAAAAGAGCAAACGTACTAAGGTATCACCAAACACCTGGCATCAACAAGAATACTACAACTTCCATATAGGGGTGAAAACGGATCGGAAACGGATGGATAATGGCTCTGCTATATTTGTTTTCATTTTTTTTTTCCGGATCCAGATACAAATACGAATACCCCGGATACGAATACAGAGCGAATACAAATCGAACTACGGTCACGGATATTTGTCGGAACATGAAAACTCCTTAAATTGTATGCCAGAAATTAACAAAAACATATAACTAGTTTATTTGATTCAAACATTCATGAATTGTTCATATTTTCAGCAACCACACAAAACATTGGCACTAGCAAGCTGCATTAACTAGCTTATCACAAACATAACACTTAGTTTACCATATTCAGCTCATAAGTTATAACTCACAAAGTCACAGATCATCACGCATTCACACTTAGTACATCATATACATAAAACTTAGTTCACACTAACATCGATCAAGCTGGATGGTTAATCTATACGTAAATGATTGTAACATCCCAAAGTATGTTACCAAAAATAATATTAATAAAGTTATTATTTTATTGGATTTTCTGATATTTAAAAGAGTTTTCTTGGTTAAAAAGAAAAAAAAGTCAATTATTTAATTTCCTAGTTTTTAATGTAAAAATAAAATTTAAATTAATTTCTTGAATTTTATGGATTTTAAAAGGTTTTTCCTATTTTCGAAATTAAAAATAATTTATATGCAAAAATAAAACCAACTTTAAGGTGGAATTAATTTTATTAAGTTAAAAATAATTTAAGGAATTTCTGTGGTTTTTCCTAGAATTTTTGAACTTTATTTGCTATTTTCTAAAAGGCTATTCGATTTGTTGTATTTCCTAAAATTCGGAAATCAATTAAAATCTCCTTTTCTCTTTTGGACCGAAATCCAGATATCCGACTTAGATATCCTGGATAATCCAGTATTCATAGTCAGATTCGACAGAGGGCTATCAGATTCAGATTCGCTTTCGACAAAAAATCCATATTCCTTTCCGATCCGATCCGAGACAATCCGAATCTGTTTTCGTCCGAATCGGTCGGAAACTATCTGATCTGTTTTCACCCCTACTTCCATACCATAATTTCTCTTGTTCCATCTTGCAGAAACTACCAAAATTCGCCTAAACCAATCCCCAAACCTCACCCTGACTGCCCAACATTAGCAAGCAATCAGCAGCTAAACCACCAGATTTCGCACTCAACCCAAATTGGCCTAACAAAAACCCTAGCCCGCACCCTCCTAACCACGAAAAACCAGATCCCCCCACACGCAATCAGGACTCGCGAATACCTGGGAAACCAGCCTAGTGAAGTCCAAACCCTAGAGATCGAACAAGCCATCCACGCGCACACACAAATAGAGAGAGAGAGAGAGGGGAGGGAGGGATGAGGCGCTATTACTGTCGCGGACCAAGTCTCGAGCTCCGGCGCTTGAGGAGCCTCTTGCGGTAGTCGGCGATGCGGTCTTGGCATGCATGGCGGCGGCCCTCCCCTGGACATCTCCTCCTCGGCGGCGGGGCGGCGCGGCTTTGCTTCCGTCGTAAGAAGAGCGGAACTAGCAGGACTTACCTCGAGCGCTCTCTCTTCTCGTCGAGTTCGTTGCTGCCGCCTTGCGGGGAGCAAACGAGTGTTTCGCGAATCTCAAGTGGCCCGAACAGCAGTGTGGTGGCGTAATTTTAGGTGCCTTTGGTTGGATGTATAAGGGTAATGCGATGATATGGTACATGATAGATGCGATAATTTTAGATGAGATGATACAAGTATGATGTTTGATTGATGGGATAGGATAATATACGATTTTGTTTGGTTGGTAGGATAGGATGGACCTTGATGGTTCAATATGGTGTTTGGTGGTCCTATCTCAGTAGAACAATGTTGTCACATCCCTATTTTAATAAATAGAAAGATTTTATCACATCCGGGTTATTTTCTTTTTCTTTTCTTTCCCTCTCTCTCTCGCGAATCAATACCGAGAAAAACCTAAAAAATTCAAAGTGTTAAAAAATACATGAATTTTCTACAGTAACTGGATGATGATTTTAGATGAATTTATGTAAAAGAATTATTTTATTTGGAGTTAGCAAGTGAAAGTTATAGTAGTTTGGAAATCATATTCTGAAAAAAAAACACTTCGGTTACCTGTTCGAATAGTCCAAACGTCTCCTCCGATTGGGACCGTTCGATTCCGCGATCCAACTTTAGAAAATGCTTTTAACTTTGGAAATTTATAAATAATTCATGTGAACTTCAATTGAGGTGAATCAAGTTATTTTGGCCTTATAATTTTATTTTCTATTTATCTAGGTAATCTTTATCTCCACCACCATTCTACAAAATTTCACCAAATAATTAAAATAGGATGAATAGTAACCGAAGTGTATTTTTTCCAGAACTGCTTTTCAAACTACTATAACTTTCACTTGCTAACTTTAAATGGAATAATTCTTCCACATAAATTCATCTAAAATCGTCATGTAGCTAATGTAGAAAATTCATACATTTTTTAGCACTTTGAATTTTTAGGTTTTTCTCGATGTTTGGTTTGATGAATGAGGTTGTATTTAGATGGCCATATTTTTTTCTTTTTTTCCTTCCTTTCTCAAGAAAATTACATAAAAATTTAATTAAATATTTTTGAATTTAATTGAAGTTTATTTTATTCATTTAAAATATTTGGAGTATGTACAAAACAAAAACAACATCGAGAAAAAACTAAAAATTCAAATTCCTAAAAATGCATGAATTTTCTACAGTAGCTAGATGATGATTTTAGATGAATTTAGGTGAAAGAATTATTCCATTTGGAGTTAGCAAATGAAAGTTGTAGTAGTTTGAAAATCAGATTTTGCAAAAAAGGCTCGAAAATACACTTGGTTACTATTCATCTAATTTTAATTATTTAGTAAAATTTTATAGAACAGTGGTGGAGATAAGGATTATATAGATAAATAGAAAATAAAATTATAAGACCAAAATTATAAGCATTTTCTAGTGTAAAAAAAATGGACCTCTATTCAACAAGCTAAGCTAAGTTTGAATTTAGTTTAAGCAAATAACACTTGAACAATGAGGTTTCAATTTTTATTTGAGTATTAGCACATCCTAGAAACCACCACGAATTATTTTAGGATTTTGTTTTGCTATTTTATAAAGCCCGAGTCTGTTCGGACAGTCCGAACATCTGCTCTGATCGGGACCGTCCGATTCCGATCAGACGGTTCGAACAGACCGACCTGTTTGGACGGTCCGAACGTCTCCTCCGATCGGACGGTCTGATTCTGATCAGACGGTCTGAACAAACCCGGGCTCTATAAAATAGCAAAAAAAAAATCCTAAAATCCTGAAATAATTCATGGAGGATCCTAGGATATGCTAATACTCAAATAAAATTTGAAACCTCGTTGTTCAAGTGTTATTAGCTTAAACTAAATTCAAACCTAGCTTAGGTTGTTGGATAGAGTTTGAATTTTGTGTAGGTTGAATAGAGTTCCAAAATTTTGAAAAATATATATATATATATTTAATCATGATAAATATTATAGTATTTGAATAAATTATTTTTACAGATGTCTTTGTAAGGACTTAACCTAAAGAATAACAGAACATAGGATACATTATTAAGACAATGAGAAGTGGAAACATCATATTATTTTAATGCTGTCAACATTAATCACCTTGCTGCATTACACCTTGCCGTCATTAATCACCTTGAATGTGGACGCAGCGCGTCCTGGATCACGTGGTTCCACCGATTTCGTGGAACGAGTTAGTTCAACATATTTGAGGTATATTCCCTTGACTTGAATCATCTGATCCCGGACGGCTTCGTTCCATTCCTCCAACCAAACGCATGAACCATGGTATATTCTGAACCATCCAATACAAGTACCACATGATTCATCCATCCAAACACTACCTTAGAGCACCTTCCGGTACAAATTGCGCAAATCTTAAAGTGGAGAAAATTGATAAGTAATCTTCTTCCACCCTTTATTCATTCTTTAATATTGAGAAAATCTATAAAACGTTATACCATCCCTACCTCATCTAACAGGATTGCCTTTTACCGTTGGATCGAACAAATCGGAGCACCACAACCGCCTCTCGAATCACTCGGCGACTTCCTATTGTTCTTTCTCTCTCTACTCCTCACCCTTCCAGATCCATTCTCTATATATATCCCCTATCCAGATCCATCATCTCCTATCTCCACTGAGCACCACCTGGGCGATTCACCGCGCGCCATGGGTTGATCTCATGCCGAGCCACCACTATTCGATCCCAGTAGAGGCAAGCCTAAGCATGTGTTGCGTGATGTGCAAGCAGGCCACGACAGCGAGCCCAAGCATGCACAGGGGCAGTGCTTCAAGCAGGGCACAGCAGCAGTGATGGATCTCATATCGAGCTTCCTTCATCCCATCCCGTCGACGACGACAGCTGCGGATCTTATGATGATCCACTTCCATCCATTTCTGGCAGCAGTAGGGAGCTCGAGAAGGCAAGGCGGAGGTGCAAAATCCTTGGGCGGCCATCTGGCGACGCCACGAGTTGGTACAGAGGCGTCGCACGACGGCAAGCCCGTCATCTCATCCTTGTGTCTAGTTAGTAAGCTATGGGGAGAATGAACTTGCTGAAACTTGAATAGTGGTTTTGAAACCTCTTTGAAACTCGATGTTTTGATTTGAATCTTACCTGGAACTGCTTTGAAATTTGAAGTTATTTAAACTCACTTGAAACTCTTCGAAATTTTTACTATATCTTGTTCAAAACTTGCCTGAAACGCGGTTGAGTTTGTTGAAACTTTTTTGTGAGACGCGGTTGAGTTTGTTGAAACTTTTTTGTGAGACTTGCATTTTTGAAACTGAAATCACGTGAAACTCACACAAAACTTACGTCTTTGAAACTAAAAATCACATGAAACTTGTGTTTTGGAACCCGAAACCACTTGAAACTCACACGAATCATGAACTTTGTTAAAACTTTGATAAAACTTGTATTTTTAGAACTTGAAACCACTCGAAACTCTTCGATTTTTTTTTACTAAAACTTGTATTTTTGGAACTTGAAACTCCTCAAAACTCTGTGAAACTCTTCAAAATTGTTGAAACTCTATGATACTTGGCTTGTAGAACATAAAAATATTTATTGAAACTCTACGATACTTGGCTTTAGAACCTTCAAGTCTTGTTGAAACTCTATGATACTTGGCTTTTATAACCGCCAAAATTGTGTGAAACTCTTTTATTACTTAGCTATGGAACCTTACAAAATTTCCTGAAACTCTATGATACTTGCAGATTTTAGGAGCCCCAAATTTGTTAATGAAACTCTATGATACTTGTGGCTTTAGGAACCCCAGTTTTGGTGATGAAGCTCTATGATACTTACGGTTTTAGAACCTCCAAATTTGTGTGAAGCTCTTTATTACTTGGCTTGAAACTCACAAGTTTCATATTTGTAATGTTTAAAACCATTGAAACTTGAGATCATCTTTGAATTTTAAAGTTTTGGATTTGAAACTTGAAACACATCTGCAACTTTAAGCTTCATTCTTTTCAAACTTTGAATACTTGTGATGCTTGCTTGAAACTCGGAAGTTCCATCCTATCTCGTTTATGATTGAAACTTCCTTGAAACCTTTTTTGAAACTTCTTGAATCTTGCAAATTTTTATGCAACTTACTTGAAACATTTCTCAAACTTAATGAAAAGCGTCGAAAGCATTTTGAAAACTTTCACAAAACACACTGGAACATGCTTGAAACATCAAACTCATTACATGAAACCTTTTTGAAACTTTTCACAAAGCGTGTTGAAACCTAGTCGAAACTTCAAACTCGAAGCCCGTTGAAACCTAGTCGAAACTTCAAACTCGAAATCTGGAACTTTTAAACAACTGAGACATCACGAAACCGTATGAAATCGTTATACCGTTGAAAATGCATTCGAACGGCATAGCGTGAGCTAGCAGCTTAATATTTGTGTAACTTTCAAATAATGATGTGTCGAAACAGATTGAGGTGGAGTGACGGATCACACGATTCACACATTACCCGGACTCCAATTCAGCTGTTCCTATTCTTATTCGTTAATCATCTCGAATTGCAATACAATAAAGCCCTAAGCTAAACTTTTTTTTTAAAAAAAAAATTGTCTTGAGCTAAACTATATTCGCATTCGAAAATCCAATAGTAATCGAGTGATTTACATCAGGTCGGGCCGGGCATGGCCCAATAAAACAAGATGAGACCACTACATTTCGAACTGTTGGACTATGAATGGGCCAACTTAGGTGGATAGACTATACAGTGGGCCTGAATTTCCCATGCACGGCACGTGGCAAAACTGGGCTGAGCCGTCATTTTCTTCTGCGAGGTGGGCTGGGCCAGTATTTCTGGGCGGAAATCCCCTCTCGATGTCCTTGTGATTTCTGGTCGATTTTATGTGTTCTGATGCAGACCTTATATCGAAAGATAGCATCCACTCATTCTTCGGGTCATATTTGTAGGGTTTAATTCTGTAGGATTTGTAAGTCATATTTGAAAAAAATTGTCCCATTTGAACCATACAAAGGTGTGTGATGTCAATTGCTGACACCCATAATCTATCCCTAGCATAAAGAAAAACAAGCATCCAATACTCACAATATTTCTCAAGGGGGGAAAACAATATTTCTCAAGGGAAAAAAAGGAAGGAAGGAAGAAGAAAATTCATACACATTGCTCAGAGTTCTTTGCCTTCTACTAATTAATTAACATCCATTCATACATAAATGCCACAAGAATTAATGTAGAATCTAGCTAGCGAGCATGCCATGACAAATTAGAACCAGTTCGCATTTCAGATTTCACAATGGCATGAGGCTGATCCTCTTGAGGAGGCAGAAGTAGGCGAGGAGGCGGTAGGCGACGGCCATGGCGAGCAGGATCCAGACCTCGCGCATGCCGCCGTCGAGGTCGACGGTGTCGAACGACGGCGACGACTGCAGCCACTGGCACCCGGCCCGGCTCGGGCAGTTGTACGTCAGGTGACCGTGGTACTGCGCCTTGAGCAGCAGGTTTAACCCGTAGTGCATGAACGACCCGTACTTGAGCCACCGTATGAACTTGGGTGTGGTGCTGCACGCGATCCAACGTTTAATCATGGTGGAAGTCACGGCTTCAAACCACGCACGATGATTTCAGTAGAAATCGGGGTTTTCTGTTTAAATAAAAAAGGAAATGCGCGCGAGATTTCGCGCAAGTATTCGGGAAAATGCGGTACCTGAACGTAGTATCCTCCGGTGAGGAGGAACAGCATGAGCACCAGCGACGCCATGACCCCTGCTCTCTTAACGCTCAGGATCGCCGCACCAAGCAGCTCCCCTGTCCCCTGTAGAAACAAGCCATAAAAAACACCGACAATTAAACCGATTAACTGCCACGATCAAAATCCATGATATATAGAAAAGAGTTCATCATCATCATCAGAATTCAGAAGTTGATTGACGAATTAACCTGGCTAGTGAAGACGATGAGCAGGGTGGCGAGCAGAGTGAGGAAGAAGCAGGGGACGGTCCTCCTGAGGTCGGCCATGAAGTAGAGGATGTCCATGAAGGGGACCGGGTACACGACGTGCGGCACGGCGTCGCACAGCGTGCTGCTCGCGTAGTAGGCGCTCAGCCGGTACATGTCCGCCTTCCGCTCCTTCACCAGGTACAGCTTCTCGAAAGGGAACACGTACACCGACCCGAACAGCGATGACGACGTCCAGAAGATGCAGATGCAGAATATCAGCCCCACCTGCACCAGCCAAAGCTCAAATCTTTTTCTTTCGTCCGTTCGTTTCTCGTGGCAGCTCGATACCTAACCTTGATGCACGCCATTGAAGGGCAATGGTAGCTCTGAAGAAAGTATTACTGCAACCAACCTGGTCTCTGAGCTGGGCCTCGTTGCCGGTCTTCGATTTCCTCCAGAGGAGGCCGAGCAGCAGCGCGACGCCGACGGCTTGCGCGAGCCGCATCTTGTCGAGGTAGTCCGCCGCGCGCTCCCGGAACGTCCGCCTCGAGCCCTCGACAGCACCGCGAACTGCTGGAGCCAGCCGATGCCCCGGTCCTTCCTCATCCGGATCGCCAGCCTCAGCTGCTCGGTCGGTCGCCGCGCGAGCTCCCTCTCCCTCAGCTCGCTCCCGCCGGCCTTGTATTTGAGCTGGAGGTGCTGCACTTGCACCACCGATCACAACGCACTCAGCGACCGACACCATTGCCAATGGTCAGGTCAGACACAAGGAGGGGATTGATCTATGTGTGATTATAATTTTGTTACGCCTCCACCGGATCATGGAACCAAGGTGTAGGCGACCACGGAAGGTTACGACATGGCAAGGGTTAGGGCAGGAAGGCCCAGTTGTAAGGATGTGTGTGTTAAGTTGAATTGTGAGTTTTGCTTTGAGTTGTTACGGGTTTAAAAGGTACTGTAGAAGATACGACAAACTTCAGAAAAGCGAAACGAAGTTCTATTTGCTCATCTTCTTCCTCTGGTTTCTCATCTACTGCTTTATCCCAAAACTTCTCATCTCCATTTCTGCATACTATCGATGCTTGTGAGATTCGGGACACCACAAACTGGTATCAGAGCCGTTGTTCCTCGTCTCCGCCGCGCGATCAGAAATTCCGAGGGAAGGTTGGTGCTCACCCCGAGACCGTAATACCAACCTAAGGTGATCGGAGGAGGAAGGCAGACGCGACGGCGCCACAGAAGCCTAACATCCAAACGCACCAGTTACTCACCGCGATGGAAGATCAAGCCAAGCAGGTGCACGGGCAACTATAGGAGATTTTGGCGCGGTTCGACCATCAAGCGACGTTGATGGAGAAATTGGGGGCAAGATGTGGAGCAGCTTGGGCAACAAGTGGAGATGACTCAGGAGGCGATGGATGAAGTGAAGAAAAAGCAATCAGAGTGGAATTTGGCGCCTCATTTACCACCTCCACCTCCATTGCCGCCGCCTCGGACATCTGCATCGCACACCTGCATACCATTTGGTGCAGACATGGAGCCCACGATAACCACCATGGGTATGCTAACGAATCATCAACCACTGCTCCTTGCTCCACCTACTGCTCCGAATCGCATACCTCCAGCGATGGCGACAACCATCACCGTCACAGATGAGGAACGATATTTCAGGTCACCTCGGCATGATTCCCCGAAGTTTCAAGGAGAGAATCCTTCACTGAGGCTGGATCATTGCCGGACTTATTTCGAGATGTTTCGAGTGCCGTTAATTCAGTGGGTCTCCACAACGACCCTATACATGGAGGGTCATGCTGCTCTCTGGCTGCAAGCCTATAAGAGGCGTCATGTGATCAATGGATGGGAAATGTTTGGTCGAGCTGTGGAAGAGGAATTTGGTTTGGATGAATATGACGCCCAGATGAATCGAGTGTTGCTGCTCAAACAAACAGGAACTGTAGCTGAATACCGAGTCACTTTTGAATCGTGTATGTATCACCTGCTGGCTTTGGATGCGACACTGAACAACAAATTTTTTGTTACTCAGTTCTTGATTGGCTTGCGAGATGACATCCGAGCGGCAGTGCGATTGCAAGCACCCACTAGTGTGACTCGAGCCGCAGTCCTAGCACGCATCCAAGAAGAGGAGATTGAGATATCTCGGCAACGACATCGAACCAGCTCAATGGCGAAGTCGTACCATCCACCATTTCATTCATCTTCGACAACCTCAACTCAGGCAGGGCGACCAGAGGGACCAAAACGTCCAGTGTTTGATGATCTGGAGCGTGAGCGTCACTTAAAGGACTACAGGCGTTCAAATGGCTTATGTTTTAAGTGTG
Source organism: Phyllostachys edulis (assembly GCA_036346405.1). NCBI lineage: Eukaryota > Viridiplantae > Streptophyta > Magnoliopsida > Poales > Poaceae > Phyllostachys > Phyllostachys edulis. The sequence goes on along the minus strand of CM070555.1, from coordinate 38,243,579 downwards.
GGGACAAATACAGCAAAGAACATGTCTGTAAGAAACTGGTTCAATTATTGACAATTGAAATAGGGGAATTCGTTGAAATGCTATCAGAAGATACTTTGCAGACTTTGCAAGAGGAAGAGTAGAGGAAGAGTTGGCCATACCACCAGAGACTCAGCAGGAATGTTGCAAGATATCTATTCAGGCTGTGTCAGGAACAGATGGCATAGAAACAGTGCGTCTGTGAGCATTGATGGGAAATCAAGTAATGCTATTGTTGGTCGATTCGGGCAGCACTCACAGTTTTGTTAACAAGGATTTTGTCACCCGTGCTAATTGCCAGACTGAGAACATTCCTTCGGTTCCTGTCAGAATTGCAAATGGAGACACTATGAGCTACTCCAGTAGAGTTCCCAAACTAAATTGGTGGATACAAGGGGTGACATTCCAAACTGATATGCGGGTTTTGGACTTAGGGGCTTATGATGCTATTCTCGGTATGGATTAGTTGGAATAATTCAGTCCTATGCACTGTCACCGGACAAACAAAACAATGACATTTGAATATGAAGGACATCAAGTCTGTTTACAAGGAGTTTGCCCTCGCCAACCAACGGAATTGTCAGAAATATCAATGGATCAATTACATAAATGGTACAAAGGTAATGATGTATGGGCTTTGCTATTGTACAGAACCATTCAGAGGCTGGACAAACAGTCAGTTCAGACAAGTTCACTGTGGCAATTCAGGAGTTGCTTGACCAATACTCGGATGTGTTTGCTGAACCAAACACACTACCACCCCATCGTCAATATGATCATGCCATTACCTTACAAGCTGGTGCAGATCCCGTCAATTCACGACCATACCGTTATTCTCCCCTCCAAAAGGATGAGATTGAGCGTCAGGTGATCGAAATGCTAAAATCTAGGCTCATTCAATCGAGTATGAGTCCTTACGCCTCTTCGGTGTTGTTGGTACAGGAAAAGGACGGTGGCTGGCATTTCTGTATTGATTACCGCCATCTAAACTCTCTTACGGTGAAGAACAAGTTTCCCCTTCCTATCATTGATGAACTTCTTGATGAATTGGCCAGTACCAAATTCTTTTCCAAATTAGATCTACGCGCTGGTTATCATCAGATACAAATGCGTCTTGAAGATGAGGAGAAGACGACATTTAAGACCCATCACGGACATTTTCAGTTCAAAGTGATGCCATTTGGACTCTCAAATGCACCAGCCACTTTTCAATGCTTAATGAATTCAGTATTTGCGCAATGCATCCGTAAGTTTGTGATTGTCTTTTTGGACGACATTCTTGTTTACAGTTGGGATTGGCAGGAGCATCTCACTCATCTACAATTTGTGCTAGACACATTGCGCAATCACCAATTATATGCGAAGTTATCCAAATGCTCCTTTGCTAGAGAGCGTATTGATTATTTGGGACATATAATCTCTACGGAGGGAGTCGCAACAGATTCTGACAAGACTTCAGTGATGGAAAATTGGCCACAACCGACCACGGTAACCGAATTGCGTGGATTTTTGGGTCTTACGGGGTATTATCGAAAGTTTGTCAAACATTATGGTATTCTTGTGAAACCTCTAACTAATTTGCTGAAGAAGAAGGGATTTGAGTGGACTCCTCTAGCCTCTCAAGCCTTTGAAAGATTGAAACAAGCAATGGTTAGTACACCGGTTTTAGCATTGCCAGATTTTAGTCTTCCATTTGCTATCGAAACAGATGCATGTGACACAGGTGTGGGAGCAGTCCTTATGCAAAATGGACATCCAATCGCCTATTTGAGTAAAGCTTTGGGGGTGAATAATAAAAAATTATCAATCTATGAGAAGGAATTTTTGGCAGTCATGATGGCTATTGATCGATGGCGCGCTTATTTGTAGCGTGGTCCTTTTCTTATCCTAACAGATCACAAAAGTTTGTGTCACCTGGAGGACCAGCACCTGACTTCTGATTTACAACGCAAAGCTATGTCGAAACTGGTAGGTCTTCAGTTTAAATTTCAGTACAAGAGAGGTATTGACAACAACGCTGCGGATGCACTCTCGCGTGTGAGTCATTTACTGAAGTTGCAAGCCATCTCTGTTTGCCAACCAACCTGGGTTCAAGAAGTCCTCAATTCGTATGAGATGGATTTGGGAGCCCAAGATTTGCTTACTCGTTTAGCAGTAACCAGTCCTGATGAACAAGGTTTCGTGTTAGAGCATGGTTTGATTCGGTACAAAAACAAAATTTGGATTGGCTCTAACACAGCTTTGCAAACCAAACTTATCAGTACATTACATGACAGTGCAGTTGGAGGTCACTTGGGTATTCAAGCTACATATCAAAGAGTCAAAAAATTATTTTACTGGTCAGGTCTCAAGCTGGCTGTTGAAAATTTCATCAAGCAATGCTCAATATTGTCTTCTCGATCGATGGTGTTGTTCCATTCGACTGCCTCAGAAGCAGTCGCATATCGATCGGCCATCTCAAAGAGTTCAGCAACGGTGGCAGGAGGGTTCAAAACGATATCCTCTGTTATCCTTCTGCTGCGGACTCCCTGTTTGAAGGCTCTGATAACATATGAGTCAGAAACCTCTGGAATGGAATTACGAACTTGACTGAAACGCCTGATGAATTGACACAGGGTCTCATGGTCGTTCTGTCTCATCCGGTGCAGATCGTCCTCCTTTCCAAGGGGGTTGTAAGTGCCTTGGAAATTCGCCAGCAGAAGGTCGCAGAGGTGTTGCCACGAGTAGATCGACTCGAATGGTTGATTTAATAGCCACGACCGAGCAGATCCTTCGAGCACAATTGGAAGGTAATTCACCATTACATGCTCTCTCCACCGCCGCCGGATAGTCATTGGTAGATCTGAAGGAATTCGATAGGATTTTGAGACCCATCGAATTTCTTCATATTTACTGGTCAAAAACGAGGCGGCCAGTGAACTGCCCGGAGGTCAGATGAGAACGCCCGACATCCGATAATAACTTCCTGAAGCCTTCTTTGCAGGAAAGAAGGGTTGATGTCACCAGACGATCATACTCGACGATACCCAGTGGCAGGTGGACCTGACCTATAGTAGGCCTCGGTCTTACGAGGGAAATACTCCTTGTATTCCATCTGCTGTTGCAGATTTTTGTATCGGAGTGGTGATCAATCACCACTCTTGGAAACTTGTTGATTGTCAGTCATTTGAGGGACTCTTCTCCGGGCAGGAGAACGATGTGACTTGTTGTTGCGCCGATTTCTACGCGGTGAATTGTTCAAACGACTGGTAGCTGAGGAAGTTGTATTGCTACGACTTCCTGAATGATGTTTGCGAGGGGACTCCAGTCTTGCCATAGTACTCCGAAGCCTTTGTGTGATCTTTTCAGCGAAGAGATCGTAGCCTGGTGTTCGAGCAAGCTCTTGAGTTGGATTCTCAAGCAAGTCGTTGATGTGTTGGAGTTCTTGAGCTTCCTTTGACTGGTATTGAGCACGCCCAGGCAGATTTTTCTGGGCGGTAATCTTCCTCCATCGAGCTGTCTCAAAATCAGATTCTTGAGACTATCTCAATGAAGCGCGATTATGTCGAGAATCTCCTCACGCCATCGAGTGTTGGTCCCGGCCCATCACCGGTGTTTTGCCATTGCCACGAGTGGGCGCAGTGTGTGATTTTTGGGGAGCATCTCTACCTCGGTCTCTAGGAGAGTGGTCTTTATCCGAGGGAAGGACGAAGACTTCCCATTGATGATCCTCACATTCACTCGAGGTCTCCCCGGTTGAGGAGTAGTCGAGAGACACCATCTGGCGACTTGGAGTAAACCCCTCCAGGAAGGGGAATTCTGGGTCATAACCGTCTCCATCCGCAGGTGAGTCCTGTGGAGGGATGGTCGAATTTACAGGAAAAGCGTGCTTGATCCCATTCTCTGCGGGGTTAACCGGAGAGATAGGATCACCTGATGCTGATGAAGCTCCGGAATAATGGCTTCCAGAACTTGCCTTGCCAGATCGGACTGTCTTGGAGGGACTCGAACACTTGGAGGAAAAGCTCTCGTCGTGTTGTGAGTCTGCCTGGGTGCAGTCCTATTTGTGGTCGGATTGACCCTTGTCCTCGGAGAAAACCGGGTCCCTACGGACGTATTGTTGCTTGGGGGATAAGGATCCTCCTCAACTCCATCGATGGGATGATCTCTGGAGAATGATCTCCGGAGACAAAGATCACCATCGGATGATGCATCACTCGGCCAGAAGTTGAAACCGCATCCATGTCGACGCCTCACAGACCGCCAAGTCGAACCAGCTTCGCTCCATTCTCCCGCCATGAGTGCATGAGAATTGGAAAAAGAGAATGTGTTGACAAGAGATTACCGGAGAGTTCCCACTGACGGCGCCAACTGTCGGTGTTTTAGAACCGATCTTACGTAAAGATTGTTTGATTCGGGGGTCTCCAAGATTGAAATCACGCAGAGAGATTGACACGGAGATTTTTATATGTGTTCAGCCTTCTCCGGAGAGAACAACAACCCTACTCCCTGTGTGTATGTATTGAGTATATCGGTTACAATCAAGAGAAAATGCTACAATTTTCCTCGCTACTCAAGATGTATGTCCGATTGTATGTCTCTCATCCGCCTCCTCATTATCTCCGCCATAGCCCTTTATAGTGTTCGTAGAGGTAGCCGCTTTCTCCGTGCCAAGAGGCGCCTCATCATTCCAAGTAATGGGCGCATTGTTGGTAGTAATCATTGTATTAACTCCTCCACGTCCGCCCGCGCTTTCTAGTAAGAGATAATGGTGTGTAACGTGCGCTTATTCCGAGAATAACAACAGATATTGTCTCGCTAGATTCCCTAATCAATTGGGCCTACTTGTCCGCAGCTTTATTGATCATAGGGTGGTCGAGTGACTTACTTGTAAAAGGGCTCACGACCATGAAGTAGTTGTGGAATAACTTACGACTTAAATGGGTCGTCAAGAACTTACGACTAGATAGTGATCGAGCAAAGACTTACGATCATGAAACAATAGAGAAAGACTTACGACTATGAGGATGGTCGTAGAAGAGCTTACGACCACTGGTTGGCTTCCTTATGATTATAAGGGTATACTCAAGAATCAGATGACGCCATATTCACCCATAATAAGAATTATAGATAAATAATAAAATGAGGTTTATTAGGTCATCGTCAGATCTGAATATCATCGGAACCGCAGAGGATATAAATGAAGCAAGTTCTTACCTTGTGACGGAGTTTGAGATGAAAGACCTAGGTAAAACTAAGTATTGCTTAGGCCTGCATCTAGAGCACTTCCCTGAAGGAATCCTAGTACACCAGTCTACCTATAGCAAGAAGGTATTGGAGAAATTTAACATAGATAAATCTCATCATTTAAAGACCCCATAGTAGTAAGATCCCTAGATGTGGATAAAGACTCTTTCAGACAGAGGATGGAAAACAATGAAGTTTTAGGACCAGAAGTTCCATACTTAAGCGCTATAGGAGCACTGATGTACCTTGCGAATTGCATCAGGCCTGATATTGCATTCACAGTCAACTTATTGGTTAGACACAGTGCAACTCCAACCAGAAGGGTTGACGTTAAGACTCTTCTCATATACTTCCAAGGTACACAAGATCTTGACTTATTTTTCGTAAGAACTAGTACTTGACTATAGTGGGATATACAGATGTTGACTCTCTATCTGATCCTCACAATGCAAAATCTCAGGCTAGGTTTGTATTTCTATGTGGTGGTATAACCATCTCTTGGTGGTCATTTAAGTAGATCTTGGTAGCTACTTCCACCAACCACTTATAAATTATTGCACTATATGAAGCCTCATGTGAATGTGTTTGGCTCAGACATGTGATTAGCCATATCTAGAAGTCATGTGATATTAACACCGTCGATACTCCCACAATTATCTATAAAGATAATGCTATTTGTGGTGCACAAATACAAATGGGTTATGTTAAAGTAATATCATGAAGCATATTGCTCCAAAATTCTTCTACCCTCATGAACCCTAGAAGAACGATAAGGTGAAGATCTTGCATACTAGATCTTGTGAAAATCTGATTGATTTAGTGATCTTGTAAAAATTTGACTGATTTATTCACTAAGTCTTCGTCTACATCCAGTTTCCATCGATCGGAGCTATTGGTTGGCTTGACTGGCTCAGTTGCTGTTGGGCCGGAAATCATAAGTACACCAAAAGTATTGGGCCTTTTTACGGGCCATGGGCCCTAAACCAAGTTAAAAAGCTTTTTCGATCGGCTTACCTATACGACGTTGATGTTGCAATGATTCGCCCGCCGAAAGCGCCGAGTTTTCCACGAGAACCCCGAATCCGAATCGTGATAAACCGGAGAACGACTTGAGCGACAACCACCGCTCCTCCTCGCCGTCATGCAACCGTGGCCACCAACTCGGTAGCAAGCCCCACCGGGGTAAAACTATCAGTCCTTTAGGGCTTGTTTGGCTAGTGGGGAAATCTATCCAAGGGAGAAACAATCTAAGGGGGGATTAGGTGAATCCCCCTCCCTCCACCCAATCCCCTCCCACCTTGGATCTAATCTCCTCCCACCTTGGATCTAATCCCTTGATTTGTTTGGACAAATGGTTGGCTTGGTAGGGATTGCATATATTAAAAAAATCTGAAAGCAAAAAATGAATATAGAAAATTCCAAAAACAACAATAAAAAATTGGAATAATTCATGAAAATTTCCAAAACCAAACCGGAAAATTCAAAAAAAAAAGAAATTTTTCACAAACAGTCTAGAAAATTAAAAAAAAAGTGAGTAAAATTCAAAAAAATCATAAAAATTGTAAAGTGTGAACCGACATGCTAAAAGGTGCAAAGAAGGAATAAAGTCGCTCATCGACAAATTGTTTTTGAAGATTGTAACTTAATGTGGACTTTGATTTTGTTCTTGTCCATATGGATGACTAGGTAACATCTCAACACATTCTTTGACTATAGGAGTTAGACATAGTAAATTCGCCAAGTGTGTAAAAACCATTTCAAAGGCACCACAAGGAATAAAGTTGTTTATTGATCGACCTTTAGGTCCTGTTTGTAGAGCTCTAGATTCTCATTTTTCAGATTCGCCTCCGATTCTCTAAGAATCCACTTCTCCGAGAATCTGAGTCAGTCTGCTGAAAACATTTGGTCGTAGGTTATCTCCAAAACCATATGAGGGAGGATTAGAGACAAATAGACCATGTTACCCCTGGTTGTAATAATTCAATTGTATTTGTGCCTTTCTCCTATGCATTTGTACATAAATTATAGAATTTTTTCTCCTAAATTTGTTTAGACCATGTGAATGTATATACGTTGTATCTATACACAATGCCAGGTCACATTGTATTTACACTTCATGATGGATTACAACTGTGTATAAGCAAATTTTGTATTGTTCACGCTGCGATAGATTAAGCTGGAGATATCACATTCATATCGTATAAGTGTTCAAATGATAATTAAATGATATTACGCACAAGTATTGAAATGATAAATGAGTCATAACAAAAGACCACAAAATTCACAAATAGTGTGTCCATCATCCCGAATGAGCAATTGCACTTGCAAGGTCATCACGAAAACTATCCATAGATGTAACACTTGTTTGAGACGTTGACGATCCGATGTATCTTGAGAAATAACATATTTGGCATATCTTAATGGTATTGTGGGCACATAATTAGGATCCCGAAGGTAACAAGGGACAAGTAAGACAATGAGGCAGTCACATCTGGTGTCGCAACGCATCATCAGCTGAACTCACAAGGGACAAGTAAAAACAATGAGGCAGTAAGACAGTATGTAACAGGTACTTAAACTGACAAGCAAATCTCACAGTTTTGTAAAGGAAGGTAATCAATAACAAGATCGAGAGGACAACTCATGTACAAAACAGTATAATGTGCAGAAATTAGGTTTCATGCTTTAACTGACTATTGTAGGATACAACCTGAATTTTGTTAACTATTCAACACATGTAGTTGGCTAAATCAAATAGAATCAATATCCTATCTTTAAGACTGAAATGATAGCAATTACTGATAAAGTTATCGCCCTTCCTCTCATTCCAATTTCCAACATAGCAATTACCGATAAATAAAGAAGAAGAAAATTGGAAGTCCATCCAAGAGGATTAAACCAAAAGAACCACCAGAATTCAGATAAATTTAAAGTCCTAAGAACCAAGGACCAAATTATGACAAAGCATGTAAAAAGTAAAAGTAAATAGCAAGTTGTGTCATCTCCTTTCATCCCTTTCCTGCTTCCCAGGTCACCATCAAGCATAAAAAGAAGAATTGAATTTTTGAAGCCCATCCAAGAAACAAATTGATCTGACCAAATGGAATAGAAAAGGACAAAAAAATTTAATCAAGTGTATCAGAGAAAACAGATTAGCAAACTAAAAGAACATCATGTCTGCTTATGGTCAATCTCTTTTCATATTTGTTCAAGCCTTCAAGGCAAGGATGCAAATGATTAGGTGTAATTGTAGGTAACAATTTGATATACAATTAACATGTTGAAAGAACCTTACTAGGTGCAAATTGCAATGCAAAGTATAGATAACAAATGAGGGGGTTCACATACAAATGGGTACTATTTCAACAATTGAAGCCGTTATTAGCCTATTATGGTGAGGCAAATTGAGGAAGATGTACTGCAACATTGTGGTCCATTCAGAAGGTTATAACTGATAAAAATTTTCAAAATTTATCATACATAATTACCAATGAAGGAATTTTGTCACTGTTGCAGATAAAATGAATTACCAGATGCACTGCAACACCACCTCGCTTTTTCTCTGAATTAAAAGGGAAGACTTGAAGAATAGAGGACTTTGATCTTGTGTCATTGAATCGCATACCAAGCTATGATTATCTGATAAAGATATTAAGGATCATATCAGAATGTATATCACATCCACATTGATAATAAAAAAACTTCTTTTTTCCATTGAGTCAGGCGTACTCACATCATTGAAATTAGGTAGCTCCTGAAGCCTACTTTTCAGCAAGGGTATGCCACTCTCAAAACATGGTAAGACTTAATCTCCAAAGTAGAGTCTCTCCTGTTGTGTTGTTAAGCACAAGTTTGTTCGTGTTGAATTAAAAAAAGGAACAGGACAAGAAGTTAATTGGATAATATGGAAGAAGTTCACTTACCTGCAAAGCATAATATCATAAATCACTAAACTAGAAGGTCCACCTCTTGATATTGGTATATTTGACAAAATTCCAGCGAGTGTGAAGGCAGTTGCAACATCTCCTTCATCTTCCATACGCTCAGAAGTCCCAGATGGGAAAAATGGGAGTATAAGAGTAAACGAAGCTATAAACAACTTTGGCAGAGCATATATAATCGATATCTGCTCAATATGACACTGGCCGAGCTAAATGATGCTAAAAAGCAACATGTCGCCCGCGAATGCTGTGGCCAACATGTTAGGCAGAGCGAGAGGGACAAGGGGAAAAGTCGGCAGAGGGCAAAGGAGAGACGGGCGGCGTGGGGAAAAGGGGAAAGAGCGGAGGGCGGCGGCACCTGGCCGCCTCCTCGGGGGCTCCGCGAGGCTGGATTTCATGGCGGTGCCAGGGCCGAGGTGAAAGGAGGGGGGGGGGGCAAGTGACGGCGACGGCGGCGCCTTGAGCAAGGGCGGCATCGGCGGCGCGGCGTAGGGAGCTGGGAGCTGGCAAAGGAAGGGGCGGCGAGGGTGACGCGAACGAAGAGGTGGAGGCGTTGTTCGCTGGAGCAGACGCGACGCCGAGGAAACCACGTCTCTGCGGGGAGTTTTTTCTCCCCGCGGGAATGAGGTGGAACGAACGGGGAATGCCCGATCCCGGGACTCGTCCAAACACGAAAACGGAGCCGCCCGAGAAAATTTCCCCCGCCGGGATGATCCCTGTGGATCCAACCCTGATCCCGGCCGATCCCGGTTTTTCCAAACAAGGCCTTAATGGGTAGGTTCCCCATGTTGTGACTACCCATAATCACGTGAGGATCGGCCTCAGAGAGGTATTTTCCCTCTAGTTCATGGAGATCGATCGATTTTATGTAAGCATGTGATTTAACCGTCCAATTGCACACATGAATACGTATGAACTGGATCTCGATGCTGTGAACATTTTGTAGGGCTAGGTACCTTTCAGCTTGCATGTCCTTTGTCCTCACTGTTGTCCTGAATTGAGTCTTCTCTCCTATTGACATTTGACAGCTAAGGTTTTGGAGCTGGAATTATTTAGGGAATATTCTCTCGACACAATCTAAACAAAATGTGAGCAGAGAGAGAGAGAGCGTGCAGCGTGCCTTGGTTTTTTTTTTTTTTCAAAAGGTAAACTAAAAAGATCAATATTTTTGCATGTTCTAACTAAACACATACACACACAAGATGGCAATGGCATGCTCATGTGCGGAGCTGGCGCCAGGCGAGGCCTCAGGTCCGCCCAGTTAGTTTTTGATATTGTCTACACCAAGGATCACTAACTGCACCGGTTTGAATCCTTGTCCCCTCCAAGACGGTGAATCGCCCGGTCACTTGTAAATTTCGTCAAATTTGTTTGAATTCAATTAAAATTCATTCAAAATCGAAAAACCGCTGCTTTTTTTTTTCCCGACCACCTCCTAAGATCGGTAACGGCTTGCTATCGCGTGTTTTTTATCCCTGGTCTACACCATACATGGAGCTGAGCAACTGAGCGAGAGATTTTCAGTTGGCATTTTGACGCCCTGAGCATGCTTGTGTTTCACAGGAATTTTGAATAAACGTGTAACAATTCCTTTAGAGTTTCTAAAACGGTCCTAAATTAATATCTACAATAGCTTTTACGAGATCGATTCTGTGCTCGAGTTGATCAAAGTAGAACCGGCCAGTCATGAGAAAAGCAAAATAAAAGAAAACTCTGCAATTGCTCGTTACTCACACCATACTCCAACTAATATTCCATTGCTGCTACAAGATCGATGAGCATCATAGCATGTGCTCGTGGACACATGACCATGAGTCAACAGTGTTCGAACACATGAACACACTCATGCCGTCCTACTCTACATCTCATAAAGCCAACTTGACCCCACACTAGCATATATAGCTCCAACAGTAGTGCACTACCCTATAATTATGTAAGCTTTATATGCTCTTTCAAATGGCAACTTTGCGGAGATGGATCGATGTCAATACAGATGATTTGCTGTGTCACGTATTATAAGACGATCTCCATTGTTCGATAAATAAAAAACAAAGGTTGGGATCAATAGGTACAGTGTTTCACTACAGTAAATATGTCACTGTTGTTATAGTATTTGCTATAGTACACTACTAGATGCTGTTCGCACATTCACAAATCATTGTTCACACAGTCGTCCTCTGCATTACAGCAGAGCACCTGGATCCTAACTTTGCAGCTAGAGCATCTTTGCCATTTTCAAACAATGTTAAAAATGGACTGAACAGATTCTCCTTGCCTACTTTACCCAAATTATTCGAAAGGAGCTTTGCCTCGCTGAACATGAGTTGCACGAGCCTAACTCGACTCAAAATTTCGAAGGTGACAGTCACCTAACCCGTCAGATTTTAACTTAGAGTTGTTGCTTGTTTAGCATACATCGACTCTCAACGTAAAAAAAAAAAATCAACGTAAAAAAAGCATACATCGACTCTTTGTGTATTCTAGGTATACGTTCCAATCAACTCTTTGTGTGGTAAGGAAAAAAAGGATAAATTATCAACAATTCAATCTTTAGCCACTCAAAAAGTCTAGAGCTCGTTTGGAACACCGAAATTTTACACGGAACGGTTCGATTCCCACCCGATTCTAGGAGGGCCGTAGAGTCCCACTTGAATTGGAGGTTGTCCAAATGATTTGCCTTATTTCGTAGGAATTTATGTAAAATTCACATGGAATTCTTGCGTCCAAACGGGTACTAATTATATATCTTTTTTAAGAGAGAACGGGAACAAAGGGCTAATATAGTTATCTCAAGACTCATAGCATAGATGACAGCATCAAATCCAAATCCGAGGATGGTTTCTACTAACCACTGTGGAATTGAACTCTAGTCGTCGACCAAGAAATCAGTGTACGTATGGGGACATCACACTGCTTGGACTAAACAAAGTGACGGTTTCCCCTTGACGTAAAGGAATAGCAACAATTACACCAAAAATTAGAAAAGTGGATATTCAAATTTTGAAATTATCCTAACAAAAAATTTAAGTAAATATTAAGTACAGGAAAGCACCAAGCAGTTGCAGAAACGGTTACTATATAGGACACTGAACAAGCAGCTTGTTTGAAGTGACCTTGCACAGTTGCACCTGAACTCCTGAAGTCACCCGCAAAACGACCAACCGACCAAGAACTCGACGGCTCGGGGGAGACCATCTCCTCTCCTTCCTGCCCCCGCGTATCTTCCCCCCTTGACCGCCGCTCCTAAATCGGCGCCAAACCCGTCAAAGCGGCCGCTCCCGCCTCCCCTCCTCACTCGCAGCCCGAGCTCCGGATCGCCCACCGCCGCCGCAATGGGAGCCGCCTGCAACGCCGCCGTCGAGCAGCTCACCCGCCTCTTGGACCAAGGTGCGCGTGATGCTCCTTAGAGTGCGTTCTCAAAAAAGATACTCCTTAGAGCGCGCAATCTTTTTTGTATTTCACAAGGGCGGGCCTGCTCGGTTTCGCGATTCTTTCTGGATTTTTGGTGGATTTTATATGCGTTTTGCTTGGTGCTAACTAATGTGTTTTCTTTGGTTTGGGTTCTTGCAGTCGAGGCGCCGCTGCAGAAGACGTTTCAGGTACGGATCTGTCGGTGTGTTTTTACCTTGGATAGTTCATAGTTGGATTCTTGGTTCTTGTGTGAGGTTTGGATCTTTTTGCTGTACAGTTGGATCAGACCATTGCTTAGTTCAATTCAGCAGCTTTCAGAATCAATTTGGTTCAGATGAACGAAGTGAGATACTTGAGATGTGTTGGGTACTTTACTACTTTTAGTTTGGAACAGAGCATTTCTGTTCATGCCTGAGCTGTTCTTTGTTATAAACTTATATATAGTTAGTTAATATATGCTTGAACTAGGGTGATGTATTGATGTACCCAGTGCTAGTCAATTTTGTGTCTGGACTATGGAGGATGATTATGGATCTATGGATAAATTTGCGGTAGGGAAAGTTGGCCCACAATTGATTTGATGCAAGGTGTTCTGTTGTTGTTTGGTGTAGGCCACATATTGGGATTTTTGGGGGTAATTTTTAGTGGTTTGACAATGGGGTGAGGGATGTGTGAGCTGTGCTGTTTTCCACAACAAATGCTCTCAGGGATTTTGTTCTGATCTCAGGTCCACTGAGTCAACTAGTGGACAGTGATGTATTCGGCATTCGAGCTTCCTGATCTTTGTTTGAAAGGAATCGAACCTCCTGGTTTGTTGGTAATAATGTATTCATCAGTAATTTATCCTTTTTTTTTGTCTGTTACACATTCTTCCAGCAGCTCCTCCAAGTTCTTTGGCATCGTTTCATTTTTTGGATTGCTTTTTATGTTTTGGCTCTTTACTTTGTTAATATGATGACACTGGACACTTGTAGTCTCAAGTTGATGGGATGGCACACGCTGATACGCATCCTAAGCACACAGAACTTGTGGATTGCTTTTTATATTTTATTGGTTAATGAAATGCTCTCTACTTCTCTAGAAGTAAGGCTTTTGCATGCACTGAGTGCTGAGTAGGAGATGTCAACTTATTCCAGAGCAGAATCTCTTGGCTAGTGGAGTTGGAATCAAGATGGGCAGTGCTACTTGCAGCGGAATTATTGTGTACTCGTATATATTATGATTAGGCAGTCAAAGTATTATTGGAAGGAACTACTATTTTCATTTGAGATGCTACAATATCTAAGTTATTTAACAGGACAATTGAATCAACTCTGGCGCATCTTCCCCTTTTCTATCTGTTTTTGCTTTTGAAGAATATCTCTGGTACTATAAGTAACAAATGTCTGAGAATTCCTTCTATTATTTTCGTGATCACTGAGAGAGCTTGCAGATCTATAATTACCTATCATGCAATGCACATACTATGTATAGTCTATTTTTGGAAGCTTTGTATGAGAAAAGAATACTGATTCCTTCTTTGATAATAAAACCTGACTTTTAAGGCCTAAGATTCTAGGATGGAAAAAGAACAGAAAGCAACTCAAGATAAGCATATACCTAGCACTTATTCAGCTACTTTTGAAATACTGTCTTGCTCTGATTGAACTAGTATCTGATCCTACCTGGCTTACCTCTATTTGCAAAGTTTATGTCTACTTTAAAGAGAACACTTAATGCTATCCTTCTATTTATTGGGTATGAATAACCTGTTTTTTTTTTTAGATTTCAAATTAATCTCATTGGTACCATATCGGGAAGAACCATGAACCATATTTGGTGCATTTCAGCTGTTTCAACTTTCGAAAGAATTAGTTACTATTAGAGGTTGTGAAGTAGATTTTGTGTTACCCTAAGGAGATTGTCTAGGGAGTTGAATTCCTAAGTATACGAGTTTCTTTTTCAGAATGTGCACCAGGGATATCCAACAGAGACACTAGTGCGCTTCCTTAAAGCTAGAGAGTGGCATGTGACTAAGGCTCATAAAATGGTAATATCTTACATTACAGTTTTTTTCCCAGCTTGATGAATGATGGAGTAAATGCTTCATGGATTGCTTCTTTACTTAAGGATATTTTGTTTTTTCTAGCTTGTAGATTCTTTGGATTGGAGGATACAAAATGAAATTGATAGTATACTGGAGGTGAGTGATCCTTCTTCTAGAACAAGCTTGGATATTGACTCTGAATATATTCTTGTGGCAGAGATAAAGTGGAGTTTCTGTATTGTTTTACATTTTCTTATTACTGATCATCTACATGTGTTGGACAATTGCAGAAACCTATAATACCAGCAGATTTGTATAGATCGATACGTGAAACACAGCTTGTTGGATTATCGGGATACTCAAAGGAGGTATATTAAGCTAGCTATATTTTATTTGTTCCATTATTGAGTACTATCCTTTTTCATTTCTGTTATCGTATGATTCTGACAAATGACAGTATATTATGACGTGCTGTTCATTTGGTGCAACATCATAGACCAGATGCAGGCCCAGTAATAAGTTTTGTACCTAACATTTCCATCTTTGCTTTACCAATTAGTCCTTGTGGGTCTTTATGCGATACAAGTCTTCGCGTCCAGTTCGTAACTAAATGTAATTCAGATAAACTTAGCAAACTTATTTTATACTCTACGCTTTCCTTTTTCCTTTGCCAGGGCCTCCCAGTATTTGCCATTGGTGTTGGACTGAGCACATATGACAAAGCTTCGGTAATTGCTCATACACTTCTTATTTATGCAAACTGGATGTTTGTTTTAATAGCTTGTCAGGTTGCATCCCTGTCAATTAGAGATCACGTAATACTCCTGCATTACCAACTTGCAATATTAATAGAATTGGAATGTCTTTCTACTGGATTGATAAACATGAAGATTGAATCTGTCGCTCTTTATGTGCATTAAAATGATAAATAAATTGCATTTTCAGGTCCATTACTACGTGCAATCTCATATTCAGATCAATGAGTACCGTGATCGTATTATTTTGGTGAGTGCACAACTGAACAACTAATCTTCCATGCTCAATCAGGTAACTTTTATGAGATTTCATAACACATGTATTTTGCTTGCTTATGTTCCATCTAGCCTACCATGACGAAGAAGTTTGGGCATCCTATTAGCACCTGTATAAAGGTTCTAGATATGACTGGTTTGAAGTTGTCAGCACTGAGCCAAATGAAGGTACGCCTACATGGGCATGGCATTGTTTATTTGTTTCCCATTGTTCATGCTTTTGTGGCTACAATTGCCAGTGGAAATAGTATCCTGTTCTCCAGATTATAAGCGCAAACAGATGTTTATAGCATTCAGAAGTGACTGGGACAAGAATGGGCCTATTTAAATAACTCAAGTTTTGTATAAGATCTGCATGTTGTGTATGTTAGTCCATTATTTATGCTGCTACTGATTAGATACCTGTTGATGGATTACAGATTTTGACTGCAATATCTGCTATTGATGATCTGAATTACCCTGAAAAGACCGAGACCTATTATATAGTAAATGCTCCATACATATTCTCAGCATGTTGGAAGGTACAGCGCCTAAGTTTGTCATTGTACTAGTAATTAACTAATTTTTATTTTGAAGGCTCATTAACATTTCATTTAATTTTGCTACTAGGTTGTGAAGCCTCTGTTGCAAGAGAGGACAAGAAAGAAGGTTCATGTTTTGCACGGTTGTGGGAGAGATGAGCTTCTAAAGGCAAGATTTCTTGATACTACTATTTTTCTTTGCAAATTGGCATAATTCCACATTGATCATTCATTACTGAGCAAGATATTATTGCATTCCTATAAACCAAGTCAAATAATGGAACTTGATCAGAGTAACTCGTAGCGTTTTCTGCTTAGGCGTTCATAATATGATGATCAGTACCTGCATTTCTGGAACCATGCAGATTATGGACGATTCTTCCCTCCCCCATTTCTGTCGACGGGAGGGCTCAGGCTCATCTAAAAATTCGTCAAGTGATGATTGCTTCTCTCTTGGCCACCCTTTCCACCAAGAGCTCTACCATTTCATCGAGGAGAAAGCATTGAACCAGGAGCTCATCAAACAGGGTTCCTTACATGTGAACATTCCCGACCAAGACCCTGAGGACGCCAAGATCGTGGAGGTCATCGAGGCCGAGTTCCACAAGCTCGGTAAGCAGAGCGGTTCCGTCAATGGCGATCCTAAAGAGTAGGCTGAGTTCCGCACGTTCCACAAGCCACAAATTACCCTGACGTCGCTGGCCACTTCTGATGAAACTGATTTTCGATGTCGCTACGTTTGCTTGGCCACCCCATTGTTGTTTCCTGGGGTGATACGTGATATAGTAGCCAATTCTTGCAGTTGCATGATGCAAGCCTGAGCTAGAGAACTAATCACTTATCAGTGTATACCAGATAGGTAGACATAATCACATATTCACCTGTTGTAAACTTGCAATGTATTTTCCTATATATATATATGCTAAGCTGCTACGAGGAAATCATCCTAGTAACTGGATGGAGGATCAAGGAACCATCTTCAGAGAAGTACCACTATTCAGACAGAAATAAATGATGCATCAAAACCTTGCCATCTGTTGCTGCCCTAGTTCGTGTGCTGATTCTGTCTGGTCCTCCTGTACTTAAACTTCTGTCTGATACTTGCATTTCATAGGATGTTACAGCTCACATGAAACAAGACAATCAATGCTTGTACAATCACGCATCAGTAGGTAGCATTTGATTTCTCTTACATAAATTAATGCCCAAACAACTGCCGTATCGGCCATTGATGGCTTGGGACCTGGTTCCAATGATGTAAGCTACTGTGAGAAGAGAGCCTTGTGGCAGCTGCTGCAGCAACGGCTCTCGCCGCCGTCGACGTTCTTGCCGTCCAGGTACCTGCCGGCGAGCATGTCGAAGAGGAGTCCTGCGCCGACGCCGACGGCGAGGTCGATGGTGTAGTGTCCCCTGCACGCGAGCAGCCTGACCCCCTGCATCAGGTTGAGCGTGTCGTAGAGTCCCGCCAGCCCGCGTCGCCCCACGCGGCGCATGTCTGCGGCTGCGATCACCGCGCCGGCGACGTGCCCGGAGAAGAAGAGGAAGAAGGAGACGTTCCCCACGGGAAAGTCCATCCCGGACCCCAGGAACTCCCCCGGCAGCGGCAGCTGCGTGGTGCAGCCGAGCAGGCCGCGGCAGGTGAACATCATGAGCGCGGCCACGGCGGCGCGCGGCCGACCCTCGGCGAGGATGGCCCACAGGATATAGGCCGCCTGCATCGCCACGAACACCTGCACATGACACGATGACAATCCGTCAGTTCACGCCCGTCCCATTCAGCATGGATTCTGCCATAACCAACGTACGGGGACCAGCTGGATCATGGACGCAGGATCTTATCAGGAAATCCATGGGTACGTGAATGCGCGATGCTGACGTTGTTAAATGTGAGTTCTTATTGGAAAAGATTGGAGTTTTTGTTTGTTTGTTTGGTGGTGTTACTCTTGGGTGACTCAGCACCATCAGTTTCTTGCTCCTGTGCTGTGCCTCTAGCTAGCTCTTGGCTTCTGGCCAACTTGCAGGAACAGACAAACCTGTCAGGCTAAAGTCTAATCTAACACAGACTTGTGGAGGAGCAGTAGTACGGTTCAGTGGTATCGTTCGCTGTTCAGAACTCCCTCCCTCCATTCTTTTTTAATTGGCCTGCTAGATTCCATGCCGTAAAATATTCTAAAGTTTCACCGGCTTGCAATTATCTAGATTTACTATATAAAAAATATGCCATTAACAATATTACAATTTTATTAACATATTTTAATGTAAATATATATATAAAATGTCGTTCATAGTTAGATCTCGCTACCGTAAAAAGTAAAAAACGTAAGTAAAAAAATAACGGAGGAGTATTGTTTGCTGGGAAGTGCGAGCCACGTGCAAGCGATTCACTGCACAGATGGGAGACAAGGCTTGTCTGTCCAAAGATTGACCACTCGTTATCACAAGAAAGAGAAAGAACCTAGGCATAATTCTTTCAATCAAAACGAGAGATGGTACTATGCATCTTAATTAAAACCACAAATTTGTGCATGGCGTCGTAGTACATATGATTTACTACTAGTAGTAGTACTTGGCTTCGTGTTTTTTTTTTTGAAGGGGCTTCGTGGTATTGAAAAAAAGTGCTAAATTATTGCAATTATGATCCTCTTGGTGGTTTTGACGAGCCCATAAAATTCCAGAGAGTGGAAATTTAACCAAGAATGTATGGCTACTACGTATTCCGTAGTAATCCGTTGAGAGAGCACGTTCCTACACGTTCGGTCAATGCAAGTAAACATTGGGATTTGGGAGGTCAAAGCAGGGAAAATAAACTGAAATTTACTACTACTACGAGTGGTGGTTGGCAGAGCAGCAGGTTCATTGAATCTAGGTGGGTTGGCAGGGAGGCAGGTTCTCACCGTGTTGAGCGCGGCAAGAAGCGAGTTGAGCCACGGCCGGGCGGCCAGCCCGGCGTGCAGCGCGGCCGTGGCGGCGAACCCGAGGTCCAGCGGCGGCGCGGAGGGCGGGACCATGGGGATGGTATACTCCACGCCCATGAACAGCAGCAACCCGCACCCGAACAGCGCCGCCAGCGGGTGCCGCCGCAGGACGCCGCCCACGCCCGCCACCGACAACCACTCCGGCCTCCTCCCCCACTCCCCACCACCGCCCGTTGCGCCCGTCTCCGCAGCCTCGGCGCCGCCCGGCAGCTGCGGCACCGGATGGACCTTCTTGCCCCGCGCCGGCGCGCGGTGGCCGCGCACGCGCCGGACTCGCTGGCGCCGCCCAGGAGGCCTGGTCTTGCGCCGCGGCTAGGCTGGGCGGCGGCATGCGCGCGCGCGCGCGTCGGCTGCCGCGGGCGTCGGTTTGGTTGCTTGGGTTGGGGCTCGGCAGGTCGGTCGTGCGAAAATGCGCCTGATTTGCGATTTCGCCGTGTTTTTTTGGTGGTTTTATAGCCGTTTTTTGGGTGTTGCGGTGTGGGCGGATATCCCAAGGGGGCGGTGGAGTTAATGCATCGATGGGGACGGTGGGGTTTGTGTTGCGCTGCGTTGCGTGTGTTTGAGAGTTGCTAATTACGACGATGGTGATCTTTACACGAATTTACGATGATCATGATGATGATGCGTGTTAATTGGTTTGTAGAGCAATTTATGGGCATGCAGTACCGTGGTGTTTCAAAACGTATTTGTATTTGTGACGTGTGCAAAGACAAGTACATTTCTTGTGATTTTTTAGTATGACTCATGTAGAAGAACCCGGCCATTTTTAGCATAAAACACTGGCAATATGATTTATCTTTTAGAGAACCGAAAGAACACGTGTAGGTTTTCCTATGACCGGAGGTTTCGTAGTAATGCCAACGTGGTATCCAAATGACTCCAAGAAATGTTTGCTCACAAGGGGAAATCCAACAACCATGACGAAGACGAAACCACACTCGGAGCGTCCCTCTCTCTCTCTCCCAGTGTGTGTAGCATCATGCCAAGGCGGTGAGGTTAACACACAATTATGGAGGTTGTTACGGCGAAAGACGTGTACCTGGTGGTCCTCGAGGAGAATCGAAGGACATTTTGCACGCAATTAAACTGCAAAACCACATCGAGTCACACACTGACACGAACACGGAAGAAACAGCAATTCCAAATTCCAGCCAAGTTAGTACGAGATGGAGTGCCCCGTTGACTTTGTCAATTAATACATGCGCGGCTGAATGAACTAAGGGCCTGTTTGGTTTACGGTGGCAATACCAAAATTTTTGTAATGTTAAAATTCAGATAATACCAAAACCTAAAAAAAAAGGTTGTTTTGATCATAGCCGTACCAATTCACAGGCAATATTGAAATTGATATGTTTAGATTGTAACTATGCCAAATTTTACTAAAAATGTGAGTAACACGTAGGTTTCGCGTGACATATATTCTTTTTTGCCATAAAATATGCCAACAGTGATCTTGTTTTGTTGATAAAATGACAAGGAACACAACGGTTCAATCGGATTGCAAATCCGATATTAGGTTTAGCAAATATGATCATTTGAAGCTCCTTAATCAAACTATTAATACATTAATTGGAACGAATAGTTGGCACCGATGTCACCCAGCTAAGCTACGGCAATACCAAAATTTCACGGGCGAGCAAATTTGCACGGGCAATAGGAGAGAATTGTGGGACGTTACCAAAATTTTTTTGGTAGTACTAAAATTTGGTAACAAACTAAATGCTAGCTAAATTTTGTAGGTATTACCAAATTTTGGTAAGGTTTTTGATGGTTGCAAACCAAACAGCCTCTAAGTTACCGTATAATATTCCTCTTTGCAAGAATATATATATATTATGTTTTGGATAAATACAACTTTGATCACTAATTTTTGTACAAACATGTTTATAAAATAATATAAAAATATTTTTCAAATCTAATGGTACCATATTTGCTACCGATCTAAATTTATATATACATATACATATATATATATATATATATATATATATATATATATATATATATATATATATATATATATATATAAGTAGTAAAAGGTAAGAAAGTTTGCTAGCACGTACAGCGGACGGCCTAACATGACTGACCTGCGAGGATTAGTGTTCTGACCAGTTCAACAAATGGCGTACATCTCCGACCAAAATATTCTCTGTAATTTTCCCCATTTTCGAAAGGTCGGCACAGGTCAGGTCCAACCCCCGTCTTCCCTGCACGAGCTGCTCTGTTCCACTAGCTGCTTATATAAGTTGGAAATTTTCTTATATTCATGTAGAAATCGAACCGTTCCTATGTTTATTTCTTTTCGAAAAAATTGTCTGTGATACTGCTCCACGATTCTTGCATTCCAGTAGGACTAAACTCTCAGCGTACCGTAATACTAGGAATTAGTAAAGTTGTGAATCTGACGTTTTCGATCATCACTAAGGGCATGTACAATAGTATAAATAATTGATGTCTATAGTATCTCTTTATATCATCTATAGACAACACTAAATATAATTTCTACAATAAACTGTCTTTTTACACGTCTCTATAGGCAGTTTTTCTATTTACAATGTATCTTGTTTCTTGTGTTACAATCGACTACTACGTGAGAGATGGTCTAATTATCTATGCTCTCTCTTTCTTTTTCATATCATCTTGTGTTCTACGTATAAAACTTGCAAACTGACGTTATACTATTATACATGCCGTATGACTCCGTATTAAATTTCCTTCCCATCGAACTGTCTTTTTTTTCTGCTGCTGCGGCAGCATCAGTATTGACCGTTTCTTCAGCAGATCCGATCCTCTTTGTACAGTTAAAAAAAACCTGTGTGTTTTGATTGGTCAATGCATGATTAAATGAACAGGCTGACTCGTACTGTAAGGTACCCTTCTATGACTTGACTGACCGGCGGCTCTTGCAAGCTCATAACTAAGCATGATTAAATGGTCCGCAAGAGTAGGCAGGAGAACAGCCGTTGGCCTGGCATCCGGATCCATTGCATTACATGTAAATGATCACTGTATAAATAATGTGAGTGAGTAAACAACACTAAGCAGTGAAACGGTAGTAAATGACGTGGAAGCAGAAAAGCATGCACTACAGTAATTTTTACTGTAGCAACCACCGCATCCATTAGTCTTGACCTTTGTTTTTCGATTGGACTACGGAGATCAGATTTTAATGTGTAAGCACTGTCAACCGTCCATGCGTACGTGTACTAGCAGAGTTGCAGCCGGCGCACGTTGGGTTTGATCCTTGTCCAGATCTTTTTGGAGTCAGGTTGCCAACTTTACCGTTCTAGGGCTCTCTGGAACGCGATAATTTTTTGCAGTTCATGCGGGAAATTATTAGTCTCGCGTAATTCATGCGTTCCAAACAGGCTTACACTGCCCTGAAAGAGAGAGAAAAAAACAGACCCATGCTATTTTACTTAAACCGCAAAATAGCTCCCTGGATGCACATGATGTAGCGTTATATATATATATATATATATTTTACAAGGGAAAGGATCCTAGCTTTTATAGAAAGCTAATAGCAAATGTAGCGTTATATTTTGCCAGCTCTACTGCCTCTTGTGAACTGTGATTCACTTCCCTTCCTCAACTCGATTGGTCTAATCTAGTACTATAACAACTTGGGTTATTGGGCCCAGCCCAGACCCCAGAGCCTTCTGAAAGCTGTTTCCTGCTTGCTGTTGAGCAGGTACGATGTCCATGAAATTGTTGAGCTTGCTTAAACTACATGTATGGGCCACAAAATTGCTCTAATTATCCTTGTTAATTAGTTAAATATTGAAATAAGTCAATTTTGAATGAAATTAGATTTAGTTTGGTTTTAAAAATACTTCTAAACTATAAATAAATTAATATTAAATCAAACTATGTGAGTTTCAAAAAACAACTTGTCAGTTTCGAAAAAAAAAGCTCGGTATCCACCCTATGTGCGTGTCATCTACCATGCAAGAAGGCACAATTTTTAAGGACACTGTCATGCACTAGTTTTTTTTTTTCAAGGATGGGTTTTTATTCATTCATCACATCCTGACAGGCAGTCTGAGAGGCTCAGCCACACCCACACCAACCTGTTGTTTTTCTGGGACCGCATATCAATGGTACTTGAGGATACCTTGCCGACATCCTTTACGAATTATTATTATTTTTCCTTTGATTCTTCAGAGTTCAGGTACGTGGCACAGATCCATTGTAAACAACTTGAATTAGTATAAATTATTAGTACAACGACGCTGCACGTCCAGAGTGCATCTAGTATCTACCACGTTAAAGGCCAGTACACAAAAGGGACTCCTCACATCACATGATAATACAGTGGGATCCAACGATTTGCACACTGATTAAACGCGAACATAGTAGTACACTAGACACTAGTACTACTTAACAAGCAAGAGAAAGCATCAAAGATTCCATGGGGAGAAAAACATGTTGCCTAAAAAGTTAGGATAGGATATCAAAAAAAGATTTACCTTTCTCTTTGCTCTCCCTGATACATTCTTCTTTATACAAAGATCAAAAGTTACAAGAAAAAAGAAAGGGAGAATAAAGGAATGACCACAACAGCAGTAGACCTGGTAAAAAAGTTGATGAGAAAAGGATTGTTAAGATAAGATTGCTTCAGCAGCGACCGATGCTTACTTGGTGGATCCAAAAGGACAGAGAATAATTCAGTGGATCAATGACCGTACTTGGGTCACATTTGCTATTGCATGAACCTTTGTTTTTTTGTTGTATTTTTTTTTTGGTAAATCAATGACCGCGAATAGACGATGAGTAATGTTAAGAAGATCTCGCAGGTCTGGTCTATGATGGACCACTCATTCATCCGTAGACTATATATATAGGAAGGGATCCACAACCATTATACATGCTTTTGAGAAGAGAAATAAAGAGAAGAAAGAAATCACTACATATCTCTGTGTTCAATCTACTATTCTGCACTTGTGTTCTTGTATGCGATTCTACGCTTGTCTACAAGGTGATCGCTCAGACTGGACTCGCCAGCGATAGTTCCTCAACGCGTTATCAGCACGATTGACTCTGACCTACCTCTAGGCCTACTCTACTCAGATCGAAATGTAACCGTCCCTACGACGCTCGTAGATCGAATCGTATTTTCTAGATCACTTTTAATTCCACAAATTCGGCTTTCTAGATTATATCATACGGTGCAAATTCACTCTAATCTACCTCTAGCCGACTTGAAGTCACCGACACAATACCAATCGGTATGTTACATGAAAGAGAAGATAAGACTTAGAGACTTCTAGCATCTAGTTTTGAAAGGTGCATATGTGAAATTGGAACGATGAGACTTAAAGACTTGCAGAATTCAGGGGGAAAACCTTCACGAACTCATTATTGAAACTTGATCATGAAGATTAAGTACCCAAAAAATAAATGATGGAGATTAAATAAAATTAGATGAATTGTACTCTTTTTCCCTTGACGAGTTTTCCTGAAGTTTCTCGGCTAAAGTTTTTAATGAGGCAATTCGTGCAGTACAGCAGAATGTGTTTCATGTACTCTTTCTCTAAAATTTTTCCACTTGGTTTTTATAGATTTTTGACGAGACATAAATATATTGGATGAGTGCCTAAGGGGGAGTGTTAAGAAACCGGGGCCTAAACCTTGCAGGCCTAGCCTATGACAGACTCCTCATCTATCTGTAGACTATATATAGGAGGAGATCTCCAACCATTGTATGTGCTTTTGAGAAGAGAAGAAAGAAGTCCCCACATTTCTCTGTGTTCAATTTACTATTCTGTACTTATATTCTTATGTGCGATTCTATACTTGTCTACAAGATGATCGTTCAGACTGGACTCGCGTGCTACAGTTCCACAAGTAGCAAGGACATTTTCCTCTACACAACTTCCACCGTTGGATTATAACCGCTCAGCAGCCAACACATAGCACATCTTAACAGGGAAAAATTGCAGATCACATTATTCATAATATCGTAGTTTTGAGGTTTCCACAATTAAGTAAAAAAACTATTCCATATCTGCATGTTCGTGTTTAGAGGCTCTACAGTGACTACTTTTAAGACTCTGGTGAGCGGACCACAGCATAGGTATGCATGTAATCCTTCAGACTCCAGCCTAGTGGTTCTGATCTTTCGGCTGTAACAGCAGATGCTTTGAGTGCAATGTGTATGTGTGATACGTCTGAGATACACTACTTACTGGGGAAGAAACAACAATGATTTGTTAATCCTGTCAACCAGCCAGTTTTACGTACACCATCCCATAAGAAAAACAATCAAATCCTTTCTTTTGTCATCAAGCTGGAGCTACAATCTGATTGCTAAAATCAAATCCTTAGAAGTTGACATGACAAATAATTAGATCTCACAGGATTCTTAGCTTGACACAGTATTTTAACTGCTAAAATAAATATATATAACGAAAATTTAGAACTGAGTTGTCTTTTTCTAACAGCCAAGTATGATTTTAAGTAGTAAAGGAGTGAAGGACGTCATGAAGAGAAACTAACAAAAGCACACTGGTATGCAGGGAACAGTTATTTGAATTTTCATTGTGAATTTCAAAATCACAACGTTCTAACTCTTTTGCTCGATTGTACCTTTAGTACAGATGTGCTCTTCTGTAATCAAGTCACTACGGCTAAAAAAATGAAAATAGATGAAGTAACTGTAGCCAAATAGTGTACAAAACAACCCCCAGCTCGAATTTTCTGCAAATAGAAGTAACAACTTCAAGTCAGGTTACCTTTTTACGGTAATGCTGTGGTATCAGAAACCAAACATAAGAAAGAAATAGATAGCACTCGAATTCATCAGAATAAATTGACAACACAAACTAGAAAATATATTGCAACTGGGGATCATTTTTTTTACGCAATGCCCAAAACCAAGGTGATTTCAATAAACAAGGCAAAGATGGGCAATAACCATCTAATGATGAAATACAATAAAAACGAGGACGGATGGGCAATAAGGCTTCATGAGAGAGAAACTGCAGCAAAAAGTAGAAGGGTAAGAAGCAAATGCTTACCTTCATGGACAACAAGGCTGGGGGTGCAGATGAAGGTAATAGACCCGAGTAACCAATATCGTATGAAATCCTTCCGTCAGCGTTAAACAGCCCATAGTGCCTCTCAGAGTCAGGTCCAGGCTTCGAATTCTCATTAAACAAGGCAAAGATGTATGCTTTGACTGGTCTCTTTGGCTTGAGAGGAGTTCCCTTCCTCAGAAAGAGCCGCTTACGGAGGTTGAAATTGTAAGTTCTTGCATTCTCAACTGAAGCACCTGCTTCGGTTTGATCTCCAGTAGAAGCCCAGCCAGTCTCTGCTACCCGGACCTCCATGTCATTATACCCAGCGGCCTGCAGGGCAGCATAAGCTGCATCTATCTGAGCGTCAAACATGTTGTCATAGTGCAGACTAGTATTCGGATCATAGATTCCAGGGTTGGGTTCAAAGAGAGCGTAATTAATGTCGATATGTTCTGGATCACTTATGTAAGCCAAAAAGGGATATGCATTGACATAGAAAGGAGAGCCAATCTGTGAAAAGAAGTCCAGCAGCGGTTTCATATACACCATGACGTCTTCCTTGAAAACACATGCGGAGGGTGGATAGGAAGTAGCAAAAACAGCCTCTGAGTGAGGTGTGAAAAGCTCAATTCTGTCTTCCAAATGGAGTTTCTTGAGTCCATTGTACACATTCTTCACAGCAGTAACGAGGGGCTCGGCCAAGCTCAGATCCTGGCCTCCCAGAACCTCATTCCCCACTGTGATCCCAACAATGCGCGTCTGAGGAAGATAAGACTGCACATTCTCGTTCAGCCAGTCCATCGACCTGCTCTCATTTGCAGCAAAATCCTTCAAATATTCATTGGGGATCGCAATGACCAGGTTGAGCCCAGACCCTTTGAATGCATCAAGTACGCTGTGGTCGGCATCATATATCTTGACATTCCTTATCTTTGAAGCCCTCAGGAGCGCCACTACTTTGTCCGGAGAAGGGATGTTGTTCGCTATTCTCCCGTAGTTTATCCCATAACCCCCAACGAACGCTTCCACAGCCAGAGGACCTTGTCACAACAAACACCACCAATCAAATTTCAGTTTGACAATAGTAAAGCAGGATATTTTGCTACGATTTACAAAGGAATGTCCGAAGGTGGCCATTTCGTTAACATAAGAATGTATAGCGCAGTCGAATGCATGTAAAGCTCATTAATTGATCACGACAACAACACTGAATTGAATAGGATAAAAACTGTCAGTACCATGTGAGGGGAAGGCGAGGAGGCCGAAGCAGAAGAGCAGCGACATCCAGTGAGCACGCCCGCGCCGAGTCATCATCATCATAGCAGCCCCGCAGTCCGCTGGTCTGGGGCAAGAACCAAGCAGCAGACCGCTACGACCACGGGCACCACAGCCAGCAGCAGCGTTAGAGGGACAGTAGGCAAACCGCGCCGTCTTACAGGGCACTTTGCTTCCAGGCCGAGGCATGGCGCCGGGGCGGCAAGTTCCATAGACGAACCGGGGAGACCGCTCCACGGCCGGGTACCGGCGGCTGCTACCCCCGCGCCTCCGGGCAATCTTGTAAGCCTTCTCCACGCCCCGCCGCCGCTTCAGCCGTAGCACGGACTTGCCAAGAACGGAAAAGGAATCCTCAAGACTCGGATCCCCACACCGCCGCAATCACCAACCACCACAACTAATCAAGCCAAGAAGTCGCACAAACCCAATCCGAGCCAAGAAGGAATCCCGACTCTTGCAAGGCCACTTAGACTCCACCCCACCCAGTAGCAAGCACTCTACTACTAGTAGCAGCAGTACCAAGCATCATCAGCAAAGAAAACCAGCACCGGGTAGTGGGATGCCTAGCGCAAAGTTGGGAGTTTTCAGGTTAATGTTTGGTGGATGGATGGATGGGTGGGTGGGGGTTAAGTGTTTGCTTAGAGAGAAGGAGATTGGGGTAAAGTTGGGTGAGGTGGATTGGCGACCCGACGAAGGGGACGGGAAGGAAGGAGGGATTGATTGGGGTGGAGGAGGAGGGGACGGAGGAGCTCGCCGCCAGCGCCGCGTCGACTCCGCGTTCCACTCCCGATTCGCCACCGCAGCGAGAAAGAGAGAGAGAGAGAAGGATTTCGGGGTTTCGATTTTTGAAACGCAAGGGACGAAGTAACCGAGCGGTGGCTGTGGTGGTGGCGCCCTGTGCGTGTGCGCGTCGAGGTGGAGCCGGGGAGGGGCGTTGCTTTATCTCGGAGCTTTTTGCAGATTGCACCCCCGAGGTTCCTTCTGTTGCATTTTCGTTTAGTTGCCATGTAACTATGCTGCAGTTTCAAAGATTCGCTTTCAAGGCATGTGTGTACACGGAGAGGTTGCGAGTACAACGCCCCGCAGTATCTTGTGTTACGTGGGTTTCGCAGGAATTTTATACGAAGCAGTATAATTCTCCTGGTAGGAATTCAATAAAATTCTCGCCTTCAGACCGTGGCCTCGATGTTTATAGGGAAATTTTCGGAGTCCTGAATATAAATGCCGTCCGTATCTACTTTGTTTCTGCTAGTTGGCAATTACAATTTGATCACATTTCATATTTTCTCTCCCCAACTGACAGGGTAATATGTACTTCCACCACTTTATCAGCAGTTCTTACACTTAGTGGAAAAGAGGCTCCATTATGTTCCATATCTATCTTAAAAGGGGACTCACGCCCTACTAGCGTATCAATTTGGTTTGATCAACTCCACGGCGTGTTGATAGGCTAAAAAAAGGTTAAATTTGTATCTCACCTTTCCTGTTTCCTTAGTGCTTGTGTTTGTGCTACATGCTTTTGGTTTAGCCAAAGTTGCCATGCCAAGGTGAGGTGGCGCAGTGGTCATCACTCCCACAAAGTTCTTTCCAACAAGTGGCTTTGCAAACCGAAGACTTGCCCATTGACTGAAAGTCTCGAACAGAAGTTGTTTTTTCTTGGGGGAAAAAAAGATACTACAAGACAAACGAGAAAAGAAAAATACAATAGCTACTACTATCTTGTAGTGAAGTTATGCATGGTACTTAATTTTCCTATTCAACAACTTGATCAAAATGCAGCGCTTGAGATTTTTCTGAATACGGTGTACAGTATAAATATAGTCATTACGACCATTTGAAACATAGGAATTTCACACAAAAAAAGTTCAATTCCCACAGGAAAAATTTTCGTGTTTTAAACAGAGCCTAAATCTTTCAGACAATATTGGCTTTTCAGAGTCCGTACGATTTATTCTTCTTCCTTAACGCAGGGGATGATCTGCTTCCTACAAGAAAGGGGGTGCCAAGTCAGGAAAAAAAGTACTACTACATCGTTATGTCTCCCAGAATATTGGAGGGCTAGAGAGAAATTAAGGGAGCATAAATAAACTCATAAAAAGTTGTTAGAAGCGCAAAGTAGAATGAGCACACACACACAAAGTGCTGAGCTAACAGTTCATCATTTCCTCACTCTTCGTGCTGTGGCAGATGCGTCAGTGCCGAAACGACTGCAAAGGATAGGAATATCTTGTAGACCATATTAGGATTGCTTTCTTTTTTCTCTGAAGAAAAAGGAGCCCAAGGCTAAGAATACCTTTGAGCTTACACTTACAAGTACTCCATTTCATGTGGGTTTCCTTGATAGCTGAGGCGAACATGAGCAACTTAAAACATTTCAGGCAGTGATCGAGCTTGACTAAAAGTCACGAGAGAGTTACCTATAGAGATATATTGGGAAACTAAGCTTTGTGATTGAAAAAATGTTGAATTAGAAGAGAGGACTGAACCAGCGGTTTGCATCACTTCGTATGCATTTAGTTCCAGACAGCCATACAAACTATATTATAGCATCTCGCCTGTTTGTAAGTTCATTTTGTACATTTAGTCCTTCTTCTGGTGCCAAATTAGCATCAACTAATTTTCTCACGCTACGAGATAAGTCGCAAATAGATGGCTCTTTTAGAACATACATACAAATACAATACCGAAAATCTAGATGGTAAAAAAGGAATAACCAGGGGACTGAAACAAAACTTGAAACACCATCATGTCTTCTTCCCGCCCCCTGGAGGCCGGCCGACCGGTGGGTGCAACTGTGCAAGCAGTCGCAAAACCCTAGTTGGCCGGTTGCTTGATGGCGACCATTGCATTGCACTGCACCGTAGCCTGACGTGTATTGCCAAACTTTCTCCAACGGAGGGCCCAGATGCGATGGAGACGGGGTCACGTTGTAATCAGCAATTCAGCATGGGTGCACCGGAATTTCATCCCTTTATGTCAATCCGGGCCCGCAGGAGAAAGGGATTGCTGATCCTCCCTACTTGTGGAGAAAGGAATAGGAATCATCACATTATAACGATATTATTTCAAAAAAAAATCACACGATACCTATCTATCATAATACTCCCTCCGTTTTTAAATACATAACGTTTGACCAAACATATAGTCAAACTTATATAACTTTGACCATTACTTTTCATATAATTTTGTTAGTAAAAAATTATGAAAATATTTATTATGACAAATCTAATGATACTATTCACTCATGATCAATCTAAATAGTTTTTCATATATTATTAGTCAAAGTTAGATAAGTTTGACTGCACGCTTGGTCAAACGTCATGTATTTAAGAACGGAGGGAGTACTAAACTCGGCGAGAATGGCGAGCTTAGTGAGCAGTACGTTTAGTCCTCCCATCACCAAATTCACAAATAGCGTCAACGCATTTGGAGTACCCTCACTTTCAACAAATTTAGGCTGTTGTTAGCCGTTAGGAGCTTCTTGGTATTCATGTTATGATCTAGTTTGCTAGGGCATATGAGAATATATCTAGGATCATCTTGATCATCATCCACCTATGAGCAAGTTTTTATATCAAAGTTTGAATTTCATCGGTTCTTGTGCTCTCTTGACCTTATCCAAGAAATTCATGGAACATTAGCCTCGATCTTCCCGATCATCGATTGTAATAGGTTTATGACCTTCTTGATGAGCCATGGTTGAAGTTTCAAAGGATTTGGATCACCGAAATAGAAGTTAGGTCTTCTTGTGATGTTCTCGCCGCTTCTCGAGCCACAAGCGTCAAACCGCCATCTTGGTGCGACAGACTAGCCGAGCTCGATCGACTAGCCACCCAGGCGATCAGACTGGTCGTGGATCACCTCTGTGAGGTTTTTGGTGTTTTTGGTCTTTGTCTTGGGGTTTGTCAGTTTTAACACAAGACTTCTGTTGTGCTTGTGTTCTTTGATCCTCCTAGATTCAATAGCTATTGAGGAGTTGGAAAAAAAGTATCGCTCCTATTCACCCCTCCCCCCCCCCTCTAATCGTCGTTCTAGTTCAACAAGTGGTATCAGAGTCCGGTTAGTTCACTCTTGATCTTAACTGGTCACTGAACATGGCGACGGAGAAGTACTCTACCAAGTCGCATGTCTTCGATGGGCTTGACTATGCCTATAGGAAAAACCGCATGTGTGTCTACCTTC
The DNA here is from genome assembly GCA_036346405.1 of Phyllostachys edulis. Taxonomy (NCBI): domain Eukaryota; kingdom Viridiplantae; phylum Streptophyta; class Magnoliopsida; order Poales; family Poaceae; genus Phyllostachys; species Phyllostachys edulis. The sequence continues at coordinate 38,211,954 of CM070555.1, read as the reverse complement.
AGAGCGAAGGTCAAGCCATATGGAAGGTTGTTCGAGCCTCACACGTCTTGCCTGAGGTTGCTACGTCAGCTTCAATGGCCCTCTTGGCTAAGAACCACAAAGCAAAAAAACCTCCTATATGCCAGGCTTGGTAGACAGGAGTATGACATGATTTGTCACCTTGAGACTGCGTATGAGATTTGGCACACCCTTAAGACTTACCATGAGGGTTCGTTCTAAATCAAGCAAGTGCATCAAATGGTCTTCAAATGAGAATACAACAAGTTCGAGATACATCCTGGAGAGAGCATTGACGATGTGTTCACTCGCTTTAACAAGGTGCTCAATCAGTTGAGAGACTACTACAAAAAGGCTAATACTGGACGCCTCATCATAGACGGTCGACCAAAACCGTCTGTATTAAATACAATCACAGATGGTTTTGGTTTAGTGACCGTCTATGTTATTGGTTGCGCTAAAAACCGTCTGTGAAGAAGTAATATCACAGATGGTTCGTGTTAAAACCGTCATGAAGTATCACGAGCGGTTAACAAGAAACCGTCAGGATACTACTAAATATCACGACGGTTCTTATTCGTAACCGCTCGTGATACTTCACGGTTTTCAACACGAACCGTCTGTGACATCCCATCCTCATCACGCATTTATCGTGTTGAAAATCGTTAGGAGTATCACAAACGGTTCGAACAAGAACCGCTTTGTGATATTTAGTATATCACGAGCGGTTCTTGTTCGTAACCGCTCAGGAAACTTCACGCACGGTTTTCAACACGAACCGCCTGTGATTTCCGCCCTCATCACGGGCGGTTGCTCATTAAAAATAGTCTGTGATAAGTATTTTTGATTTTACCATGGCTTGGAATCACTAACACTCTGATTTTACCATGGCAGTGATTTGAAGCCATGGTAAAATCAGAGAGCTAGTGATTTGAAGCCATGGTAAAATCAGAGAGCTAGTAATTTGAAGCCATGGTAAAATCAGAAAGTAAGAAATTCCAAGCCATAGTAAAATCAGAGTGTAAGGAAAATTCTAAGTCACAGACGGTTTTTAATACAAACCGTCTGTGATATGATATATATCACAGAGCGGTTCTTATCGACGAACCGCCTGTGATAAGATACTTATCAAAGACGGTTCGTATTAAGAACCGTCTGTGATATGTCGTCACAGACGGTTTTTGTATAAAACTGTTTGTGATTCGCAGCGTGGGAGTACGAAAATTTTTGAACGCGCACGCGGGAGGCAAAATATTTTATAGCCACCCCAGCCTTGTTTTCCATCAGTCTCTCCCTCTCCCCTCCGCACACCGAGCTCCGGCGACCACCCTCGATTCCACGTCGCGGTTCAGCGAGGAGACACAGCCGACGACGACAATAAGGAGGGATGTGGTCATGCGGAGGAGCTCCTTGTCTACTGTAGGAGGTAGACTGTCGGAAGGTACATGTACATCCCCATAACATACACAATTTGTTGGCTATTTGTTATAATGAAAATTATCTTAATTTTGTGTTACCTAAGGTCGGAGCGCCTTGGAGGTTTTTAGTCGTCTCTCCTTGCCGGCGAGCTTGAGTCGAACTTGACGACATGCAAGAACATCTTGTGATATGCTGGTGAGGTATAGAGAGGAGCTCACAAGACCAATCCAAGAAGCCGATGAGTTCTTAAGGAGCTTGGAGACATAGATGATTTCTAGCTAGTTTAACTTTGTAACTTTATTTTTTTTCCATTCGGAGGGGACATTGTGAAACCTTTTGGTTTCCCATTCCTGTAATGTGTTTGCCATCATAATTTTAATTTGATTTTAGTTGTCTTGCTAGAGGTTGCATATAGAAACTACTGTGTAGCAATTGATTGGTTTTTTTTGCAATAGAAAAATTATCACAGACGGCTCTAAATAAGAACCGCTCGTGATAATTATTATCCTGACGGTTCTTGTTCGTAACCGCCTATGAAAATAGATTATCACAGCACGGTTCTAAATAAGAACCGCTGCGTGATAATATTATCACGACGGTTCTTGTTCGTAACCGCTCAGATAGTTTCCTGCACGGTTCAAAACCGCCTGTGATGATCATGTTATTACTGACCCATAAACTCAGACGGCTCATGAAACCGTCTGTGATGACATTTTTGAACCGTCTGTGAAGGTCTTTTCTGTAGTAGTGGCTGTTGGTATTGAGTATTCTCAGTCTGAGAATGCAACCCACCTCTTGGCTACAATCAACCCCAAGGAGTGGGAGATGAATGCTACCATTATTGAGGAGAATGTCAACCTGTTTGATCTCACTTTGGAGTTGCTCTATAGCAAGCTTAATACCCATGAGATCAAGGGGGTTGATCATCATAAGAAGGAGAACATGGTCTTAGTAGTCGACCCTCTAAAGAGATCTCTTGATGGCTCTTCCGACTCTTCGGATTTTTTCTCTTGTGTGTCTTTCTGCAATCAATGAAGAGGAACTTGAGTCTATTCCTGAGCTCAAGTTAGCCCTCCTAGTCAAAAAGTTCACATGGGGCCCATAACAATCTGAGAAACAGGAAGAGAGGTGGTTTGGTAACATCTATGAGTGTGGTGAGCTCTACCACATTCGGGCTAACTACCCCAAGCTCAAAGGGAAGGGCAATCACAAGGAGGAGAATCCTATTTGGAGGAAGTCATAAGGGAACAAGGCAAAGTTTGATGCCGCCAAGATTGTGAAGGCCACTTACCGAGTCCTTACCACCTTTGGAGATCACTCCATAAGTGATGTGCATGTAATATCCCGATTATCTTTAGAGAGTGCAATAAAAATTAGAGAGGAAATCATGAGAATTAAAAGATAAAATTCAGATATTGAGAGAGAAGTGGGTCGCCAGCCCATAACCAAGTGGGGGAAAATAGCCACAATGGCCCATGGCCCACGGGGAAACCAGCCACCAACAAAAGGAGGAGGGGGAACCCTAGCTTAGCTACAGTACTACCGTGCTACAGTGCCACCGATGTACTGTAGCGCACCCTCCCCATTGCTGCTGCCCCCTCCATGCTGTCCTTCTTGGCCAAGCCATGTCGCCTCCCTGCTGTCGGCCAAGAAAAAGAAGAGGAAGAAGGGAGAAAGGGAGGAGAAGAGGAATCACATGGTGATTTCGTCATTCTTCAGCGGTTCTTCAAGGGTAATCCCGATCCCATTCAATTAGTAGTGTAATCTTGTATTTAGACGATGTCGGTATTAGATCGGTTTAGGGCGGTCTATAGTGGACAACAGATTTGAGGATGATAATTGTGGATTCTGACCTGTCTGTCTGCTATAGAGTTGTGGTTGATGTTGCTAGCTTTCCGTAGAGTTTTGGATCAGGTCGTTTGGATGAGCGGATCAGGAGATATGATTTTCGTAGCGTCACTGTTCTGTGGTTCTGTCATGATTTTGACAGTTAATGTTAATCGGTCATTAGAAAATAGTTAATGAATTATTTAGAATATCTCATTAAAATGAAAGTTGTAGGTATTTTGATAAGCTTTCCATAAAGCTAAATAACATAAATTTTGGTTATGTGTACTAAAAGATACGTCAGTTTTAGTCTCGCTGTCCAGAACCCCTGACGAGATTTAGTTGTTCTATTAATCTGTTTGGTAAGGATAGAAGATGGCTGAATCTGGAAAGCTCACCAACTAGGTTTGTGTAGATAAATTTATAATATTTCCAGAGAATCAAATAGCACCCCTTTGGATCTTTGGACGAAAAGTTATGAATTTTAGAAGTGGACTGTCTGTTGAGGGGACAGATCGATGTCATGGGATTTGGAGTTTTGGGTTGCGCTAGGGAGCATAGTGAGTTATATATATTTATTTCTAGCAATGTTTAGTCTAGAATTCTTATCTTAGAGTGTTTGTTAAAATTATTTAGGTGTGGATTTGGTTCTGGGGGCAGTGCCCTCTTCGCATCTTCTATCTTCGTACGGTTGAGGCAAGTACAATTAGTGATAGGATAATTAAGAGTGATTATTTGTGTTTGCTGGAATATGTGTATATTCTCTACTCATTGATGCTAGGATGATGTGTATGTCGCTGATCATGAATGCTAGAAGTATGAGTATGCTCTTTATTCATGTATGTTGCTACTGGCTAATACATGTTTATGTTGGATAAAAGAATTGATTCATATGCATCATGTTATCATCTTTGAGGCTTGGTCACGTGGTGACCAAGCATTGATTTTGAGGTCTCCGTCATGTATTAGATGGGCTTGAGGTCCCCACACTCGTGGAGTGTGGGCTTATGATCCCTGTGCTAGAAGGCACAGGCATGGGTATGCATCGACAAATGGATACTCCGCATTACCGGTATATGTAAAGAGAAAAGAAAAGTTACATTTGTGCATTTGCATTACATGAGCATATGGCTTGGTTTATTAAATAATTGTGGTTGGATGATGATGTTATAGTTGTGTATCGAATTATCTTATTAATTGTACTTTGCTGAGTCTTAGACTCACTCTTATTGTTTTGTTTGTATTTTTAGGTACCTCTTGCACAAATGACATGCATGGGAGGGAATAGTCATAAGATTGGTTGTACACTACCACAAACTATTCACAATTGATTAAGTTCGGATTATGATTTAATAATTGAGCAGACTGCCATGATGTTATATGTTAGTTATGTCTTATACATCAGTTGGATTGTAATAGAGTTGGTTAATGCTCCATGGGAGATTTATGATTTTGATTTATATAGGTTGCTTGAATTAATTGATTTACTGCTATAGATATCTGTTTGAACCTCTGGTATGTTTAACTATACAAAGGAGGTTATGCCGAAATTTAGTATTATGTCTTAGGTTTTAATTGTTTACTTGTTGTTTTAGTAGCATTCCAGGCTGATGTTGGGCTGGAGTGTTACAGTTCACTCTAGGAGCGAGGAGGACAAGGAGGTGGAGACTCCTCGAGAGAAGGACAAGGGAAAGGGCAAGGGCAAGGGCAAGGACTTCCCCAACATGTGCTTCATGGCTGATTCCGTCGACAACGATAATACCGATGAGGTACCTCCCTCCTACGAAGTCCTCTCTATGTGATGTGATGGAATGTATGAACAATTGATTAGTCAGGATAAGGCTCTTGAGTACTAAGATTACCGATCTTTTCACCTAGAACTCTCGCTTCACTTGATCTGCATTTGTCTCCCCTATGTCATTTTCATCCAAATACCAACGAGATCGCCTTCATAATCGAAGTCCTTCACGGTGCACAAGTATTCTCGTTTGAGAATAACTCCAAGTTGGGTGTTGCATAGTCTTTAGTGTTGTAATTTACATACTTGAATTGCTTGTACAACATTATCATCATCGAAGGTAAGCACACTTGTAGTCTCTCCTATTCTAGTAGTATGTAGTAACAAGTTCAATGCACTTCTCCTATGCACAATGTAATTCATGCTGGCACTAAGATTGTAATTGAAGCACAATTCAATTTTCAGAATTTTTTGGTCATTATGGTACTAGGTAGTACAATGTTTTAGCCATACATACATACACACATACATACACCACTATTGATAGTAGGATGCCATGAAACCTGAAAGAACAAAACTTGCATGAATTGATGAAGTGATGCTAGAATGATGAATGATGGATGATCGATGTTCTCTATAGTCAGATTTGGATAACACACAAGCATTTTGCAGCACACACATTTAGTTCTTGGCAAGATTTCGTACTAACATGATTTAGTCCTTAGTTTTAATCTGATGAAATGTTTTAATCAAGCAAGAACTACACAAGTCCTTTCTAGTAACATTGCAATGATGACAAAAAAAAATCTGAGCCTTGCTACACAATAGCATGATCTTGTTGTAACTTTCCAAAGGTTAAACATGATAAAGAAAAAGCATGAATTGCAAAACTCGTTTCTAGTAACAATTCAACTTTCATTGTATTGCATGAATGGCTATGGGTTTACACTTATCATACAGGATAAAAAAACATGCATCAAAATTGAAAGGAAATGCAAGTTTACACTTACTCGTCACCCTTAGGTGCAAGGGCGACCTTCCAACCTTGCGGAGGTAGTCTCAATTGGGTCTGTGACCTCTTCTTCCTCCCTCTTTGTCCAGATTGCTCCATAGCCCGCTTAGCGACACAAAGATTATGACTTGTCTCATCATCAGCACTAGAAGGCACACTTCTTTGGGAGGTAGCACCTCCACGACTGCTATTGTTCGAGGAACGGCTAGTTGCACGCTACTTTGCCTCAAGATCGCTATGGCGAAGGTCGTTCATCACCTGCATAGCAAAGGCATATTCAGTTGTCAGTTTCTTTGTGTCATAACTTTTTGAGATCAATGGAATAAAGCTTGTAGCAAAAATTGACATTTCATACAACACCATATAGCAAAGACATAAAATTATAGTAGAAACTTAGTGCATGTACAACTGTTTTCACTTAAGTGGAGTACAACGAACTACATACAACAAAAATGACAAAACATAGTTTAACAAATTTGACAATCTAACATAGTTCGATCCATTCATTAGAGGGAGCACTACCACAATGCCAGTCGGTATACATCCATTCACGGTCTGCCATTAAATTTTTCTGTGTGTATAATAGAATTAATGAGTCAGTTTTACTTATGTGTCATCTCTGTGAGAAGTTGTGACAAGAAGAGCATTGACACGCAAAACCATCAAATATTAAAAAGTGTCATCACTGGCCACGCCAGGGTATGATTAAAACAATACCTACTGTAGGGATCGTGTTGGGTTAACCTAAAGAAACAAACCAATCCTAGCTAGTAGCTACACAAAAAATACATAGACACACAGACAACAATTCAAACATTGCAAGTGCCTGAGCACACAAAATAAATTACACTTGCAAGTAGCTTAAATTTAGATCACAAACTGTTATTCCAAAAATAGCATAACATGCAGCCAACCAAAGAATTATTACATCACGAAAGGTAGCATTGTCGTGCCATGTAGTACCTCACCCGCGCTCTGTTCACTAGCTTTTGGCCTTGTAGTGTAGTTTGCACCACACCACAGTAGCGCTGCCACCCACCTCGCGGACGCGCCACCGCCTCAGCCCTTAGGCCACTTCCTGATGCGCAGCCACCACCCATAGCTTCGCCTTAACCTCCACAACCCGTTTTGCCCCTCCCAGGCGGACGCTAAGCCCCGCCTCGTCGGTGGCGAGCTCCTCACCGAGCTCCCATGGCTGCCCCTGTGTCACTCCTCTTATCTGGAGGGTGATGACATGGTGCTACCATGTGGCCGCCACATAAACGGCATTAGCAATTAAACCAATAATTAGTGTTAGTTAATTAGTTATCTAATTAGTGTATCGCAAGTGGGCCCGACACATTTAATAGTTAAGTTAACCGTTGGGTTAGTTTAGAAAGTCCGTAGACCGAGTCTGTGGACCACAGTCTCTGACCAGTGGACCCCCGGTCCGGTGCACCATTGCGTGGACCTGGTCTAGTGGACCAAGGCCCCACCTATTAGCCTCTCGGAATTTCCCGATTAAAAATAAAGAGAAAATAAAATACAACCCCGATGGACCCCACCTGTCAGTCACAGTGGATTTTCATAAATAAAACAAATTAGAAGGAAAAACATATCCCAGTGGGACCCACATGTCAGAAATCTCCCTCGTTTTAAATCCAAATCAAGTGATTTTTGTTTCTAAATTCATCTAAATTCAAGATCTTTCCAACGTAACCAAAATCATAATTGTTTGAGTTCATTTGAATTTATTTCTAATTTATTTGTGTTTTGGATATTTATTTGAAGTTATCATTTTGCGTTAAATAGATTCGAACGTCACCGAAGACCTCATCACTGCTTCAAGTCAAGACCAAGACCCATCCACATTTGAGCAAGGCAAGTACTTACCATTGATCATGTTGGAACTACATTTCAAATGTAAAGTATTTCAATTTAAATTATTATTTGCATGCTTATTATTATTAGTTACGAAATGCTATGTTAAATGTTCATGCTTAGTTATACAAAAGTTGATTATCAATACGAATCCCTTCCTTGTTTATTGATACTACCTGATACCTCGTGTCGGACCCGATAGTAACACCCCCAGACCCTCTGTGTATTCAACACTAGTCCTTGGAACAGTAGCTAGTGTACACAGTAAACAAATATGGTAACATCCATAAATCACATAACTTTATTAATAAATATAAGAGTTTATTACAAGAGAGACTTACGAGCCAATAACAAAGAACACAACAGAAAACAAAGAAGAAGTAGTAGAGCCTAGCTAATTTGCCACAGACAATCGACTGGGGTAGCGGCCTAGTCATCGAGATCCACACCGGTGGTGAAGTCCTTCTTCTCTGAACAATATTTTATTAAGCAAGGGTGAGTACAAAAATGTACTCCGTAAGTTACACCCAATAACAAAATTATAATGCATGCAGGAATATATCAAAGGAATGCATATGTGGTTGAATTTGCGAAAAGCAATGTTTTGTTTTAAAATATATGTACTCGGTTCCAAAGCAGTTATTCTATAACTAAAATTTATTTTCTAAATTCTCAAGTTTTATAGTAAGATAACCTTCATACAAGAGTGGTGAGGGATAACTTCCTATCACATGGCAATCCGCCCAATTTCCAAATTGGATAAACTATCCAAAATCATTTGATAAAATCTTTTAAAATCAAAACTAAATTCTAACTTTGAGTAGCTTTGCTCAGCATGTCTATGACCATGGACATGACTACTCGAATAGTTTTACAATCAGCAGAGGATGTACAACTTGACCCATAAGAGATAATCATCTTATAATATTCGTTTGACACACTTCCGAAGGTGTGCGACTAAGTGATTACCACAAGTCCTTTACAAGACCACGCTCTAACACCAGCCCCCCCCCCCCGATGAGCTTAACCCCAAGTCATGGACATCAATTGCCATCGACCCAGAGCTCACCGTTTTGGGGGTAACCTGCCCGGACATGGATGTCTGTTACCATCGCCCGAAGCAAGTCCCAATAGACGTGGAGGTTAGTTACCATCATCTACACAAACCCAAAACTACGGCCTGCGGGCGTAATGCTAGAACATGATAAATTATTTAGTCAAGATCTACCCACATAGGACATGTGGTTGTACGGTGGGGTTTAGCAAGATGTGGCTCGAAGACTGGTCCTTAACTAACTTGGATGACTTCCAATAAAGCCCTAGTCTCAATCATTGAAATGAATCGATTCCGTGTATCAACTTGCACCATCCAAACATCCATTTCGTCCAAGTTTAAACCAACTTCTATTTATTTTTCCAAGTTAAATCATTTTCCAAAATTTCTATGGTAAAAGCAATACCATAGCCTTATTTTAAATCATAATTGAACATTTGACTAAACTCCCCAAATTCAATATTTTTTGTCTAAACTTTGTCTAAGCATAAAGTTTTTCAACAAAAGCATCTTGTCAATACTATTGTATTAACCAGAGTTTTATCTAAGGCAACAAGGGGTGAGGGATTGATGTCCAAGAATTGTCAACTCCAAGATCAATAAGTCAACATCAATATTAGCATCATAATCCAATATCCAACAATCATCTATTTCTATAATCCAACATCCATGAATCCAATATCCAATAATAATGTATTCCTACAATCCAATATCAACAATTATATTCCTATAATCCAATATCCAATAATTATATTCATATACTCTACACCATGGCATAGTATTAAGGGCAATCAAACTGCCGGAGAAAACTGCTTTGCAAAGCAAATTATTTGCCGGCAATTAGTTTTCCCGTCACTTATTGCCTGTCTGGTAAAATGCTACCGGGAAAAACATTCCCCGGCAGATATGTGGATTTCCGGCAGCTAACTGCCCTAGAAAAGATGTTTTTCCCGGGCAGTCATAGTTTCCGCGGCAGTTAGCTGTTTCCCGACAGTTAGAGTTTCTCCGACAGTTAGATGTATTGCCGGCAGTTAACCTGCCCTTGATTGTGTGTTTTCCCCGGCAGTTAAGTGCCCTAGATAAGTTGGTTTTCACCAGCAGTTAATTGTTTTACCGGCAGTTAGAGTTTCTTTGGCAGTTAACTACCCTTGATTGGCTCTTTTCCCCGGCAGATATATTGACATCATTGGCATGATTCCCGGCAGATTAGGCACCTAGGAATATACATGTAAAATAGTAATAAAATGTAATTATGCCGCCCAGAATAGTGAATTTAATATTTTTTCCAGTAGTTTGCACCATTCAATCAGAATTTATAAAATATACAATTTTCTCAGTTGTACCACTTAGAAAATGTCATATCAACAATCAAATACAGCTGCAACATATAGATGAAATTCAGATGATGCAAAATACATAAACTTAAAATATGATAGTACTGATAAGCACAACAGTACATGTGCAGTACACCATACACATGCAATTTCAGAATTCTGAGTATTCTAATATAGCCACAGTCTCCTTGGCATGTACAAAAATCCACACAAAAGAAGTCGACAATACTAGTCTATCCTTGACACATGTAAATACTCCAACCCCTTCTACTACAATACTAGTCTATCCTTGGTATGTACAAAACATCTACGCAAAAGAAGTCGACAATAAAGATGTCCACATAATGAAATCATCACGCTATCATCATTTGCAAAATAAAGACGATCACTCCATTAGCAAATAATAACTTCAACAATCCTTATGTTTTGTACCTGAAAAGAAAATCGAGAAGTCAATAACCACAAACCATATATGAGGCCAAACATGATATGAGCGTCAAATAGTTGTGGGGCGACTGAGTGGAGATCATGATGTTGGTGTAAATAAGCACCACAAGTTTCTATCCAGATCATGCTTGTAGGTAGTGGTGTTAATTATTGGTAGATCTGCCCAGATTTGTTCTTCTTCCCAAAACGTTTCAATATACACTATACTAGTTTGTTTTGATTCCATTATACCCCACGGAATTTGACATCTGGGATAACAAAAACTCATAAAAATGGCTTATATTTTGATCCTGAGTTCCTGACCTGATAACAAAATATTGTGATTTGAGTCGTATGGATATCAATATTCCAACTCGGGCATATTCAAGGAAACCTAACAAAGGAGGTTGCAAAATTTCTGAATCGTGAAATCATTAATAATGACTACATATGTATCAAGATGAACTTGGAGTTCAAAATAATTAATGTACCATTGTGCTATCCATTGAGCAGTACTTATTGACAAAAAAAAATGTATTCACAGCTTGCTCACAAGAGTTACTAGAAATGCCTAAAGGAACCCACATAGTCACTGGGATTATCAATGAAATATCACAAAGTTACAGTTGAAGACAGCTTGAACATCTTGAAGTTCATGCATGTCAATAACCCCCAAATGGTTAAACATCAGCCAAATTTGGATAAATATAACAGTAGTTAATTTCGATCTCCAGCCAACATCAAACCATATATCTGCTAACTGTCTAGAGGGGCGCGGGAAATGTCAAATGGAGGATGGAAAAAGTGTTTCATGGCAGCAGATCATAAAGGAGCGAGTGGTCTACTACTTGAGATTGATGTACAATTAAAAAAATGTGATGAAATGATGCCACTCAAACCATATGTGAAAAGGAATAGTAAAAAAAAAACAGAACAGGACGTATGGAGCATAAACATAAATGTTAAGCGGTAATCATCTACTAACTTTGTCATGTCATAGATGCAAGAAACGAATCTCAAATGTTTTTCAAGATTGTGAATCCTCTACTCAGCATATGTTGTAGAAGGCATGAAAGATCTACTAACTTTGTCTTGTTTGTAGTAGTTGTCTATATTCAAAAAGTAAATGCATGCATGCAGACACACCATTCTTGTTTGTAGTAGCTGTCTATATTCACCTACCAGCCACTTCAGTATGCCCTTGAGTAGGTGAGAAAAATAATGCACATACTAGATTCCCTACTGTATGACAAACATATTGCACACAGTATAGTTCTGCAAACACGTTAAACATGAAGCCCTTTGAAGTTTCTCCAATTCACAAGTTTATAATTATGTGTGCCCCCCACCATGCAAGAATTTAATTGTTGGGATTACCTCGTGTTCGCCCAGCTTGTTGTGATGGCCCCACTGACTTCCGATCTTCTTTTATCTGTAGAATACAACAGATGCAAGTACATTAATTGAGGAAACAAATTGTAGGTGGATACTGTCGGTGTTTTAGAACCGAACTTACGTAAAGATTGTTTGATTCGGGGGGTCTCCTAGAATAGAATCATGCAGAGAGATTGACACGGGAATTTTTATACAGGTTCGGGCCTTCTCCGGAGAGAATAACAACCCTACTCCTGTGTGTGTATGGTATTGAGTGTATACTGAACAATCAGGGGAAAAACTAAGACTATTACAAATAGTGCTTGTATTCCTGATGGCTCGATCTTCCCTCCCTTTCTCTAGTTGCCGCTTTTTATAGTACGTGAAGGAGCGGCAGTTACTCCAGGTAAAGCGGCGCCTCATCACCTCCTGTAACGGGCGCATGTTGGTAGTAATTACCGGTGTATTAATTCCTCCACGTCGCTCAACAGCTATATACCAGAGATAATAGGGTATTACGTGCCATTATTCTGTAGAATAACAGCGTATGATGACTATTTGAATCCCTTAATCAATAAGACCCACTTGTCTGCAGGTTCATTTGATTATAAGGTGGTCGTGGCTGTAACACCCTGGCCCAAAATCCGCTCAATGCCCAAATGCCCACCGTATGGACCAGCACACATAGCACCCCACTTACACTTTCGTCCTCGCTTCGTGTAAAAGGGTTAACCCTGAGGTGCTATGTTTGGACCCAACAGCATTATATACTAGTACAACTCACTTTAGACAAGCAATGTGGGACTAATCCCACCACACAACTCCTCATGGGCCACATGGGCCGATCATCTGTAGGCCGAGGTATTACATTCACCCCTTAATGGTGGCGCCCTCGTGACACACCGCATACGCTGACAAATGCCTGAACCACCCCTCGGTACACGTCCAGGCGTCGGTCTTAGAGTACATATGCCATGTCGTGTGTCCACTCCGGGACCACACCCGCCATGCGCCATATGCCCGCGCCCCTGTCCCGCACGCGTCCGTGCAGCGAAGGTTGATGCTCTGATACCATCTGTAACACCCTGGCCCAAAATCCGCTCAATGCCCGAATTTCAGCGTGGGCGGACCACAAGACACATAGCACCCACTTACACTTTCGTCCTCGCCGTGTAAAAGGGTTAACCCGGAGGTGCTATGTTTGGACCCAACAGGCATTATATACTAGTACAACTCACTTTAGACAAGCAATGTGGGACTAATCCCACCACACAACTCCTCATGGGCCACATGGACCGCATACGAGTAGGCCGAGGTATTACAGTGGCTGACCTAGTCGTAGAGGAATCTCGATTATGAGGTAGTCGTAGCAAGACTTACGACTATGGGATAGTCGTAGCATAACTTACGACTATGGGGGTGGTCGAGAAGAACTTACGACCATCCATTTGGTTCTTCCTTCATAACATTAAGGGTACACTCGGGGTTCACATGATGTCATATTTACCTATAATAAAAATTATAGATAAAAGGTAAAATGAGGATTATTATATCCTCGTCATCTAGCCCCCACTTCAAGTGAAAGCAACTTACTTGGTAAAGGGTTCTAGATGGTCTTACGATCATGAGAGGATCGTAGAAAATAATCGAAGGAAAAACTCTTGATTGTATACTACTTTGACCGTAAATGTGCTTGGTCAAGAAAATTGCTTCGACTATCAAGTGGTCGTAAAAGCATTTCTACGATCACAAGGTGGTCGAGTATAGTGATCGGAAGAAGGAACTTTTCGATTATCATTTCCTTTGGTTGAAAAGATCTAACCAAGGAAGTAATTTCGCTTGAGATGTAAACATAAACCTGAATTTCTCGAGCGGACACAGGGGGGATCTCAAACGGCGCTTGCTTAGCTTTGTCTGTTGAAGCGGTTCGGCCCACCGCGTCGGAAAGGAGATCGTTGCGAGCGTTCCTCCGGTACCCAAAAGAGAAATTCTGAGTAATCGAAGAAGAAGAGTATTTCAACCTGCGCACCGACTTCTTTGGGCTGCTTCCATCGTAGGGTCTTACGCTTTCGGATCTCGCGATCGAGTCCCCCATCCCAACGATATTCCCAATAGAGGGATACCTTTGATAATGAGCGTCTTGAGAAGGTTTGGTGGGACCAAGTCACGAGGTAGACAAAATCAAGATCCGGAGTCTGGTTTACTCGATGTTTGCTCGATCAACCATGAATGTAAGTACTTAATCGTACTTATATATACAGTATAATCTTCTCTTGTTTCTCATTTGTCTTTTCATCTTGCGAGAAAGCCATAGAGCAAATTCTTTGTTGTCGGTGAATATCATCGACAACTTCTAGAGTCGAGGACAGAAAGAGGAACTCTGCAAACAGTAGAGAGGTGGTAAGTCACGCTATTCATAGTCACCTTGGATTTGACTACTTATATAGTGCTTACGGGATTTGTCATGGAAAAACTCACGACTAGGTAATGGTCGTAAAAGACTTATGACCGATGGCTTTGTCGTAGAAGAACTTACGACTAGGTCAATGGTTGTAGAAGAACTTACAATCGATTGACCCATGCTCATGTCCTTTGTTATCCTTTGTAGGTTAAACAAAGGGCGCTAAGACTTTAGCCGACTCGCTCGATTATGAAAAAGAGGAGTCAAAAAGTTTAGGAAGATGTATTAGACCTCAGGAAAAAGCTTAAAGAAGCTAACTCTGCAACCATGAAGTCGCAGGAAAAATTAAGCGATAAGTCTTGAACTTAAGACGCTTATATCTTTGATCTTTACCTAACTCTTGCTTCTTTTCGAAAAAGAAGATTAGACGAAAAAGCTCGAGAATGAAGTTAGAGAAAACTTCAATTATTCACGAGCTTACTCGTATGTCCAAAAATAAAGATCAAAACCTTGAGACGCCGAGAACTTCGAATATCAAGTAAGTAATTCTTTACTGCAGTCCTTTACGAGTTATTTCCTTTTCTCACTTCCACTTCCTTTCTAGCAATGGGCGTTAAATTGAGAAAACTTGAGATGAAATCGCGATAAAGCCGTGATTTATAACGAACTGTCCTTATTGCAAAGAAGAATGTAGAGGATATTGTATCATGGGAGAAAAAGTATCTTTGAGACCGTTGCTTCCCATAATGAAGAGGTCAAGAAGTTGGATTCTCAACTAGTGGGTAAGAAATTCTTTTATCCGTGATTATTTTTGTTTTCTTTTTCCTCTAGGAGTTTATTTTTGTTTGACCAATCTTATTTCTTGAGCAAGTGGTGAAAACAAAAAGCTCATGAGCTTCGACTTGTACCCAATAGGAGATGGAAGCAATGAAGATTAAACTTCAAGGAAACATCACGCTCCTGAACAATGTGCTTGGTGAGCTACATAGTGAGGGAAAGACTCCTCAAGATGATACAATAGCTGCTCACACAAGTACCATTGGGGATCAAGTCGGGATTTTGCAAGATCTGGTCACCACTCAAGGCCAACCAAAATTTGAATCGATAAAGGAGGCGGTCGAAACTGCGATAAGTTATGCATTACCAAAACTTAAAGCTCATGACCCCAACCTTAATGTGCAACCACTCGGCCGACTTCAAGCGCTCTGAAGCGAAGGAAGGCGTCGATGGAGGAGATGCAATCAGTTGGCCAGAAAGTTTCAGAGGAGATGCAGTTGGGCTCTCCCTCTTCAGAGTAGTCTGTAATGAACTTGTGAAAAACAGTCTTTTGTTGATGTAATCCATCTTGTTCCCTGCAAATCATCTTGTCGAGTAGTTAGTAACTCAAAAGATAATTAACGAATTTAAAGACTAAGAAATGAAGTCAAATGTGATGACTTTATCCTAGCCCCGACTATTTGCTTAGTTTGTGAAAACTAAGTAAATAGTTTTGTCTCTACAAATCATCTTGTCGAGTAGTTAGTAACTCAAAAGATAATTAACGAAATAAAGACTAAGAATTGAAATCAAATTATCCTAGCCCCGACTATTTCTTTGAGTTTGTTTAGACAAACTAAGTAAATAGTCTGTAAAGGGTTTACAAAACAGAGAGGTTTGTTTAACTTGTAGTTTTGGGTCTCAATTGTCATGCAATCGGTCGAAAGGGTGGTAACGAGTTGACACTAGGAAGTTCCTTCTAGTGGGCGGGACCACGTCTTGAGAGGAGAGAGCTTCGACTAGGTAATGTTAACATCTCCGACTAGTTTAATCAAATTGAGAATGGCAACTTGAGTTAAGCAAGCGTCTCAGAGGACTTTAAAATATTTACTCGTCCTTCTCCGTTGGACTCGATAAGTCTGTCTGGTAGCAAGAGTAGGAAATCGAACAAAGCTAGGAAGCTCCTTCCGATTAGGCGTGGACCACGTCAGAGAGAGAGAGGCTTCACTAGATGTGTCTCTTTCTCCCACCAGTTGAGATGAAACGAGTACACCCAAGGCGGTTAAGCAAATCTGAGAAAGTCGCTCTTCTTAGAGTATTTTTCAAATTAATCAAGAAATAAACTAAGGTGAAAAGATTTGGCCTTCAAAAATATTTCGACTAAATAAAACCCGAGTTCTTTGTGTTGGCCATAAAAGCGAGTAACAAGTCGACACTAGGAAACTCCTTCTAGTGGGCGGGACCACATGCGAGAGAGAGAGGCTTCACTAGGTGATGTTATCGCCTTGACCGGTAAAAAAAGCGGGTGTTTAAAACATAGTCGAAAAATAATGAAAGCACTACTCAAAAGTAAGACAATAGAGATAAAAAAACACGATTCTTTATTGTCCTAATGGTCGGTTACACATAGAACTTGCGTGGCGGTCGATGTTCCAAGAATTCGAGAGAACCTAGCCGTCTTCCATTGCCAATCGTCATCGACCACAGACGAGTAACCCGACCATTTGTGTAAGGACCTTCCCACTTGGGAGAAAGTTTGTTCGATTAGACTTGGATTGGCAAAGCCTCAATACCAAGTCACCTCTGACAAAGGTCATGAGGTTGAACCTTCGATCGTAGTATCTTCGCAGGCTTGTTGGTAGATTGCCGAGCTAATTAGGGCTGGTTTCTCCTTTCTTCAAGTAGATTAATATCATCTGCTCGAATTTGTTCTGGTTGGAGTCCGTGAATGTTTCGACTCGTGTTGACCGTATCTTTAGTTCCGAGGAAGCATAGCTTCAAAGACCAAGACTAAAAAGAAAGGTGTTTCTCCTGTGTCTTGGGTAGTTGTCTGAATCGCCCATATCTGAAGGGTAATTCTTGTACCCAAGCCCCGGCGTTTGATGAGTGGTCGAAGACTCGAGTTTTAATTCCTCTCATTATTTGGCCGTTTGCACGTTCATTGCCCCATTACTCGGGGATGGGCCACGAAGCATAACATAACTTGGTACCCAACTCGTCGCAAAATTCACGAAATTTTGCGCCAAAATTGCTTACCATTATCTGTAATTATTCGACTTGGTACTCCAAATCGAGTAATTACGCATCTCATCATAAACCGTTTTGTTTGCTTCGTTGTTATCGATCCACGAGTTCGGCTTCAATCCATTTTGTGAGCGTATCAATAGCCACAAAAGGAACTCAAACCTCCTGGAGCTTTAGGAAGCGGTCCCGAGATATCAAGACCCCAGGTTGCAAAAGGCCAAGATAGAGGTATTGTTTGTAATGCCCGAGCCGTTGGTGTATTTGCTGCTATGAAACCGCATTTGGACACACTTTTAACCAACTCTTTAGCATCGTATAGAGTCATTGGCGGTAAAACCTTGTCGAAAAGCCTTGCCGACCAGCGTTACAGAGGAAGCATGATTTCCACAAATGCCACCATGTATGTCGTGAAGGAGTGTTAATCCTTAGCTCTGCGAATGCATCGCATGAGCACCCCTTGAGTACCTCGTTTATAGAGAACTCCTTCACCAAAGTATACATTTTGGCTTTTCGGGATAAGCGATCCGCCTCGAGATCGTCTTGGTCTGAAACCCTTCGAAGATAATCATAGATGGGCGCCATCCATGTATCCTCATATTCTAGAGAGGTGTCTCAATAGGAGGTGTCTCGGCTCTTCGACGGAGAAGGCTTCGAGTTGTTCCAAGAAGACTCCTTTTGGTACTTCAGATCTGGAAGAAGCTATTCGAGCAAGGCTGATGCGAGGAAATTATCCTTCGAGGATGAATTGTGCCTCGAAACCTAAAAATATTTTTCTAGCTTACGTACTTCGATAAGTCGAGACATTGTCGGGTTAGAAACCTTTGGTACTCTTTACCGACTTGATTCACGACTAGTTGAGAGTCTCCTCTCACGAGTAGTCGGCGAATCGAGCGCTTTTCATTGCTTTCGTATACCAACTAGCAAACCTTCAGATACGCCACATTATTAGTGGCACGAAAGTTTAATTATATGGCATACTTTAAGGTCTCTCCCAGGAATACGGGACCACCCGACCCGAGCCACTTAAAGTGGCGACCGTCAAAGTACATAGCCCCTTTGTCGTGGGAATCGTATTGGGGATCCTGAGCAGGTTCAGGATTTGTCCATTCGGCGACAAAGTCTGCCAAGATCTGGGATTTAACGGCCGTTCGGGACACGAAATGGATGTCGAACTCCCCAAGTTCAATCGACCATTTTGCCATCGTCCATTGTTTCCCTAATGCGAGGATCGCTCCCAAGGGAAACTCGAGGCAACCTGACTAGTTTGTGCGCCTAAAAATAATGCCGCAGATTTCCTCGAAGACATGAGGAGGGCATCTGAAGCTTTTGGACTGAGGGTAACGCTCCTTAGGTCCGTGTAAACTTCACTTACGTAGTAAACCGGTCGTTGTACATTTTCACGTTCTACAACCAAGATCTACTTGTTCGCCTGCTGTGGCGTGGCGACTAGGTAAACCAAGAGCGTTTCTTGGCCTCGGAGAGACCGAATAGGAGCACTCGTAAGGTACCTCTTGACATCCTCAAAGGCGGCGTTTGCCTCATTCGACCACTCAAAACTTTTGTGTCTCCTTAGAAGTTTAAAGAAAGGTAGTCCCTTTTCTCCCGATCGTGCGATGAAACGACTTAGAGCATCATGCACCCAAAGAGTTTACGGACTTCTTTCCGTGTAGTTGGAGGGCATTTGTAAAATGGCTTTTATCTTTTCGGGATTCGCTTCAATTCCTCGTATAGATACTAGGAATCCAAGCAATTTCCCTGAAGAGATTCCAAACACACACTTCTCAGGATTAAGTTTTAAGCGATGTTTTCTGAGATTATCGAATGTTTCTTGTAGGTCGGTAATATGATTAAGTTTCTTGATGCTTTTGACAACTAAGTCATCAACATAGGCTTCTAGATTTCGGCCTAATTGAGATGAAAAAGTTGCCTGCATCAAGCGTTGAAAAGAAGCGCCGGTATTTTTTAGACCAAATGGCATTTTGACATAGCAAAATATACCAAATGGTGTAATAAATGCGGTCTTTTCTTCATCGTCTAGACACATATTAATCTGGTGATATCCAGAATATGCATCTAAAAAACTTAACATTTCACAACCTGCAGTAGAGTCAACCAACCGATCGTCTGAGGTAAAGGAAAATCGTCTTTTGGACAAGCTTTATTAAGATCGATAAAGTCTCGCTTTATACGCCATTTGCCGTTTGACTTTCTAACCATTACGAGGTTAGCCAACCATTACGGATGGTTGACCTCTCTATAAAGCCCGCTTTAAGTAGCTTATCAATTCGATTTAATAGCATCTCGTCGATCGGGGCAAATCTCCGCAATTTTTGTTTCTGGGTACTTTGTCGGTAGTAAGGCTAGCTCGCTTTCGATCACCTCCACGGGACTCGGGCATGTCGGATGCTTGCCACGCTTGAATACATCTGCGTTAGCTCGGAGGAAGGTGATGAGGCGTCTTCCTATTTGGGGTCGGAAGTATCCCGATGAGCGATCTTGAGGGCTCCCTGCGTCGGAGGAACCTCTTTGACTTTGTCGTTCGGCTTTGGTGCGACTTTGAAGCCGACTTGCTAGTCGAAGGTGACTTTCTTCTCGAGTTGGTATTTGTCCTACCATCTCAAGGGATCGACGATCGCGGTATCGCCATCTTCTTGTCACAATGGATTGTAATTACTCCTTTGGGACTGGCATCTTAATACATTGATATCCATAATGAGTAGCCATTAGGAATTTTGCCAAAGTTGGTCGTCCGAGTATGGCGTTATATCTCAGACGAAATCGACCATATCAAAGGAGATTTTCTCGTCTGAAATTACTTGGTGAACCAAATGTTAAAGGAAGAAAACTTGACCAATTGGTTTGGTCAAGATCGGTACAATCCATGGAAAGAGTATCGTCATCGGTCTTACTTTGGTCTGGGTACTTGCATGTCATCGGGGCACTCGTAAATAAAATATTTAACGAGCTTCCACCATCAACAAAACTTCGATTGACCCGACAATTGTTGATGGTGGGTTCGACCACGATTGGTATCGACTGTCGAGTCGAAGGATCGGCGATCACTCTTCTCGAAAGAAATGGTGACTTCCACCACTTGATAATTTATTGACGAGAGGAGGATCTATGGAGTTTACCTCGCGTTCAATGACCTTTGAGTCGCTTTGATTCATATCCGATGATCCCGTAGATGTGTTCAATGGTGTGTTGCGGATCCCGAACGGCATCTCCTCTTCGTCATCGAAGATTTATGACCACTTGTTTGACCTACCGCCGAGGTGGGAAGTGGTCCTTGTCGTTGTAGTAGTCTTCAAGCTTTCGTTGGAAGACCGGCGATTCTGAAGGTCATGCCCTTCCTTTTTATGGAAAGGACACCACCTAGGCTTATCATTTTTCCGATCGGTATGCTTACCTTTGCCTCTGCTCGGAGTGTGGCTTGATGTGCGTGGCTCTTTATCATTCACACCAATACCTCCTTGGAACCGCTGGGTTTTGACCCTTCATCTTATTCTTGGACTTTTTGCTTTCTTATCCTTCTTCTTACCAACCGCTTTGGCTCTCGAGATGAATTGTCTTCACGATCAATTGTGTTGTTCCACTCGATCGCCTCGAGGCGATAGCATATTGATCGGCCATTTGAAGAGTTCGCGACAAGTAGGAGGATTTAAAGCAATATCCTCTGTTATCCTTCTCTGCGGACTCCTGGCTTGAAAGCCCCGATGATGATGAATCGAAACTTCCTAATTGAGTTACTGAACTGATCAAGCGCTTGATGAATCGGGCGCAATGTCTCGTTGTCGCTCTGTCTCATCCGGTGCAAGTCGTCCTCCTTTCGAGGCGATTGTATGTGCCTTGGAAATTTGCCAAGAGAAGATCGCGAGATGTTGCCAGAATAGATCGACTCGAGTGGTTGGTTTAGTAACCACGATCGGCGATCCTTCGAGCACGATTGGAAGGTAATTTGCTATCACATGCTCTCCTCCTCCTGCCGCTCGAGCAAATTGTTGTAAATTTGAAGGAATTCGATGGGATTTTGGGAACCATCAAACTTCTCCATGTTCACCGGTCGAAAACGAGGTGGCGGCGATGTTCGAGATCGGCGAGAATGCCCGACATCCATGAATGACTTCTTGGCGCCTCCTTTGCGAGAAAGAAGGGTTGATATCATCGGTGGTCGTACTCGGCGATACCCGATGTGAGTTGACCCGACACATAATAGGTCTCGGTCCTCGAGGGAATACTCGTAGTTTATCTCTTTATTGCGATTTCCATGTCGGAGTGGTGAGCGATCACCTTCCGAGGAGCTTGTTGATCATCGGTCATTTGGAAGACATTTCTTGAGTAGGAGATCGACCGACTTCTTGCTATTGCGCCGATTTCGACGCGGTGATATGTTGGATTGATCGGTAGCCAGAAGAAGTCGTATGGGTACGACTACTTGAATGATGTCGGCGAGGAGCTTCGGCTTTTTCATTGTACTCGAAGCCTTTGTGCGATCTCTTGTGAAAGAGGTCGTAGCTGGCGTTCGGGCTAGCTCTTGAGTTGGATTCTCGAGCAAATCATTGATGTCTTTGGAGCTCTCGAGCTTCCTCGATTGATATTGAATCGCCCGGGCAAATTCTTCTCGAGCTTCAATCTTCTTCCTTGAATTGCCTCAAGATTTTCCATGCTAGACTCTTGAGATTGCCTCAATGAAGCGCGAGAATGTCGAGGATTTCCTGGCGTTCATGAAGGCGTTAGTCGTGTCCGCCAGATGGTGGTGTCTGGCCATTGCCACGAGGGGCGATGTGTGACCTTCGGAAGGGTCTCCATCTCGGTCTCTAGAAGAGTGATCTTGATCTCGAGGAAGGGCGAAGACCTCCGTTGATGATTCTCACTTGCGCTCGAGGCCTCTCGCTTGAGGAGTCGTCGAGAGACACCATCTGGCGACTTGGAGTAATCCTCCAAGTAGGGAAGTCTGGTTATAAGTCTCCGTCGGCAGTGTGACTGCGGAGATGGTCGAATTTTGTAGGAAAAGCATGCTTGATCCGCTCTCTCTGGCGTTATCGAGAGAGAGAATCACCAGATCTTGGGTGAAGTCCCAGCATGTGGCTTCTAGAGCTTGCCTCACCAAGTTGGACCGCCTTAGGGAACTTGGACACCGAGGAAAAACTCTCGTCGTGTCGTGAGTCCACTGGGTGGTCTGGTCGATTGACCCTTGCCCCTTGAGAGGGTAGATTCCTCTCTTGGACGTACTGTTGTGGGGGATAAGGATCCCTCCTCAACTCCACCGGCGACATTGTCTCCTGGATCTGTGGGAAGATCCCCGGAGGCAGCAATGCCATAGGATGAGTCATCACTCGGTTCGTAACCGAATCCGGCATCCATGTCGACGTCTGCGTAATCTGCCAAGTCGAACCAGTTCTCCTCGTTCCATTCTCCTGCCATGAGTGCATGAGATTTGGAAAACAGAGAGAATGTTTGACAAGAAATTACCGGAAGATCCCCACGATCGGCGCCAACTGTCGGTGTTTTAGAACCGAACTTACGTAAAGATTGTTTGATTCGGGGGGTCTCCTAGAATAGAATCATGCAGAGAGATTGACACGGGAATTTTTATACAGGTTCGGGCCTTCTCCGGAGAGAATAACAACCCTACTCCTGTGTGTGTATGGTATTGAGTGTATACTGAACAATCAGGGGAAAAACTAAGACTATTACAGATAGTGCTTGTATTCCTGATGGCTCGATCTTCCTCCCTTTCTCTAGTTGCCGCTTTTATAGTGCGTGAAGGAGCGGCGATTACTCGAGTAAAGCGGTGCCTCATCACCTCTATGTAGAGCGCATGTTGGTAGTAATTACCGGTGTATTAATTCCTCCACGTCGCTCAACAGCTATATACCAGAGATAATGGGGTATTACGTGCCATTATTCTGTAGAATAACAACGTATGATGACTATTTGAATCCCTTAATCAATAAGACCCACTTGTCTGCAGGTTCATTTGATTATAAGGTGGTCGTGGCTGACCTAGTCGTAGAGGAATCTACGACTATGAGGTAGTCGTAGCAAGACTTACGACTATGGGATAGTCGTAGCATAACTTACGACTATGGGGGTGGTCGTAGAAGAACTTACGACCATCCATTTGGTTCTTCCTTCATAACATTAAGGGGTACACTCAGGGTTCACATGACGTCATATTTACCTATAATAAAAATTATAGATAAAAGGTAAAATGAGGATTATTATATCCTCGTCAGATACAATAGATGGATGCTTACATGCTGATGTGGCCATACAATAGATCTCCCATAAGCATCACCCATGACACTCATATCCCCATAAGGATGAGGTAGTTGAGCAGCCCTTTTTAGCACATGATTAACGATAACTTCACAACATTCAACATCCAACAGAATACCATCCACTACTATCCTTCGATCTGTTGATATAACAGTAGCCTTTGCAACAGGAATATCATGTGGTCCAATAACAGAGTACAAGATAACTTCTTTTCCACTCTGAAACATATCATCATTGAATGTGTCGATTCAAGTCTAGTCAAATAGTGAGATATGAAATATTACTCCTCCATTTCCTTTTTGTGAAGAAACTCCACGCCTATTCAATGTCTACAAGTGCAAAAGGAGAAATCATTACATTAGATATGAACTGCAGTATGACAATGGTGAAGAATCTATTTTGTTGTGAGCAGTATGTACCTCATCATACAACATGTTTTCTGCAGCATTAGACTCCGCCTCAACATCGTAACTTTCAACATGCTGATCCTATAGGCCAATACAAATAAAAGTGGAAACAAACTACATTCTTCTATACCAAGTAATTAATTACAAAAAATTGTATTGTACTATACGTCTATACCTTATGTATAGGTGAATTTGACGCATATCGTGGATTGATCTGTGCATGTCGTCCCACATGAGAATTAGTAAGTAGCAATTCCTTCATCTCCGCCATTTGCTGACTAAGGGCATCAATTTTTCTATCACTTTCTTCTTGCATTGTTTCAATGCACCCTAGTAGGAATTCTTTGTCCAATTCAGCTTGTCGACACCCTTTAACAGCTATTTGGAGCTTGGTTGATCTGTACTTAAGCTTTCCAAGCATCTCCAAATCTCCTAGAGTTGGTCCCTTACCTATAGAACGAACATACCCATTCCTATCAGGACCTAAGACGCGTGACAGGAGGTCACCTTGCTTTATGGTTTTCTCTGTCCACTCTGGATGATCTGTGGCTGCGTCCTCAAGTGCTTTCTGCAAATATGGAATATTAACCAACCAAATGAGACTATCATAATCCACGACACATCAAGCCCTTAGACATCAAAGTGCTATTTTTTAATATACTTACAATTTTATGTGCTGCTGCTTGTGAGGGAAGGCCATTTTTATGAGTGTGTGTTTTAATAAACAACTCATCTCTACGAGGCACGACACCATTATCCATGTGCTGCATGGAAACAAATAGAAAATGCAACATCAATAAAAAATAGTGTGCAACATGAGTTATATTTGAGATATTATATTAGAAAGGCATTTATATACCATTTCATGTCCAACACGAGCATGACTCTTGCTGCCACTTGTATGTAGCCCGAACATTTTTGCACGATTAGCTTTTCCTATGTCACTTCGAGCCTATAACAATGGAAGCAGTAAATAAAAGAGAAATGCCAATATAACAAGTATTATTTTTTATGTTTGGCTTACTTTGGCCAAGGGACTTCTCTAATGTTTGATAAGCCATTTCCAGTCATTTTGATTAACTCTATTATCACAGGCAGCAAGAAGTTCCTTATCGGTCTTTGTCTCATCAAAATGTCTTGCCTTCAAATCCGCCTTGAAATCCTTCCATATCTTCGCTGCTGTCCCCATAACCCAATCCTGGACACTTTCATCTAACCCATAGAATAACTAGTTGCAAAAGAGATGCACAATTAAACCCAAACGGAAATTGTAGAAATAAAGCATGTTAATTGGATTTCATATATTACCTTTAAGTCTTTCCACAACTTCAACTTCTGTGCTGGGTCAACCAACCTCCAATCCTTATGTGCAAGTGATATATCCTTAGATTTCACAATTGTAGCTATGAAGTTAGCTAATTCTTTAGCATTTTCCCCAACAGGTTATCCATACTAGACCAAATCTTGTGCTTTTTAGTGCACCCCTTACCATTTATTTTCTTTGCTTGCCCATCATTTAAACCATTATCTACATTAGAAATAAATAGCAGCGAATAAGCACAAAGTATTAATTTGAACATTTCAAGCATGAAGCTAACTATTATATGTACCTTCATTCTCTTGTAAGTGAGCATCCTCTCCTGTCTGGTCATTAGGCATGCATTCATCATGCATGTTGTCATCATTTCTATCATCATCATGCTCCAGATTTTCACCTTGTGTTCCTTGGTCACTTTTTCCACCAACTCTTACTAACCTAGACCGCAGGTTTGGACGTCCGGTTTCTGCTTCTATTGGCTCACCATTTGTGGAACTCAATGCCTACAGGTACATAGAATATGGAATATTAAAAAACTACCATGCACATATTTTAATCACAAGTAGGAAATGCATAACCTTTATTTTTCTTGTAGGTTGCTGTGAAGAGCTGGCTCGAAGGTGGCCTTCCACTTCATTAGCACTCGCGGTTGGGAGAGATAGCTGCAATTTCTTTTTTTGGTCGATGAGACCTTGCAGAAATTTATTGTTTCTCGTAACCCTTGCCATCCTTTCTTCTTCATAATCATTGTGGTCACTAGCATCACTATCGCTTCCTCCCACGCTTGGCATTTTTCACCCTGCTGAAAAAAGATAGTTCCATTAGCAAATTTATTCTATATTGCAAAGTACTAGCACTATTCATAAAGGAAGCAATGCAATTGTGTAAATTCAAAGGACAATATATAGTATCCTATGAAAAGGTAAGATGACATACCTCTGCTGATCATTTGCATCAACAATTATTCCATCTATGTCTGGCTTAATGCGAGGCACTTCTCCAGCATCAACAGTAATATTTATGTTACCATCTATATCAGGGTATGTCACTACATGTTCATTTTCACATTCTAAATTTCCATTTTGTATTTCATCCATATCATAGAAGTCTCGTGACTTTGACTGAATAACAGCACACCAATCATTGTCAATAGGATCTTCAACATAGTATACTTGGGTTGCTTGAGATGCCAAAAATGAAAGGTTCATCATTTAGCTTTGCACCTGTATTGAATAAATGCTTGAAGTTCACACTTGTGATGCCAAATTTATCAACCTTAACCCACTTACCTTGTGCACGATTGTCTACTCAGCCACATTTGAAGAGCACAATACTTCCTTTGTGCTTATATTCCAATTCAAGGATTTCAGTAATAACACCATAATAATTCTTATTTCCTACCATTGGATTATTATTTCCACTTGAGAAGGATGAGGTTTGTGCAACTAGAGCCACTCCACTGCATTGAACAGACCTACCCTCATCATAGGACTTTCTGTTGAAATTGTGTCCATTTATGGTATAACTATTGTACTTTGTTGCAACCATCAAAGGCTCATTAGCTAATGTTTGAATCTCTTTAGAAACATTTTCACCATTTAGTAGTAACTCTGCCAGATGCAACCTAAACCATTCATGGAACTTCTCATGATGAATACGACTAATTTCTCTTCTATTTTTGTGACCAAGTGTAAACAGGTAGTCCACATGTTTTCTGCAATGGTTAAACTTTAATTTTCAGTGTGTGAATTGACAAAAAAAAAACCTATAGTAATAAAACAGTTAGCATAACTTACCTCAGGTACAACTCTATGTGGTCATAATTAAATAAGATATATCTATGTGCTTGGAGCCATGTTTTATAGTCTAAGGTCACAATACACTTGCCAGCCAAATCTCGACCCAAGTTGCGAAAGAATGGCATGGTGCTAGATATAGCTTGAGGATTAGCTTCATCATTTTGACCTTTTCGATTAAATCTACTTTCACAACCTTCTAAATAACGAGAGCAAAATGTAAGACTCTCATCAAACACATAGCTCTCTGCGATTGACCCCTTAGGTTGACTCTTGGTGCGTACATATCCCTTTAGCCTCATTAAAAAACCTACATAGAATTGACACTAGCTAAATCAGATTATCAATAGATTAAATATCATATGGTAGTAGTATTTAGATTTTGAAGATCACCTTTCTGTTGGATACATGTTGTGGTAATGTGCTGGCCAGCAAGCCTCACTTGGGTAGGAAGATGTACCATTAGATGAACCATAATATCAAAAAAAGATGGTAGAAACATAGTCTCAAGAAGGCTTAACGTCTCAACAATTTCTACCTCTAACTTTTCCATATCACTAACACAAAAAACAGGAGAATAAATTTGCTTGAAGAAGTTTCTCACCCGAATCAATCTTTGCTTACTCTATCAAGCAATGTCTTTAAATGCGGATAGTGGAAGTAAAATCTTTACAGAAGGCGTGCTTGAAAAAATAAGCCAAATTCAAATAAAATCCAAAAAATATAAAATTAGTACCAAAAGAAAGATACAACTTTAAATGAATTTAGGAACAAGAATCGACGGGGTCGGAGTTCATATAAATGAGAACGAACGTTCGAAAATTCAATTTTCACATGAAATGATGAAAATATGAAAATGGAAAGAATATACTGTGGAAGATGCTTTCTGATTTCTCACATGCAAAGCCAAGTGTGTATGACAACTTGGTCACACATGCTAGAGAAGGAGAGAGGGAAAGAGAGAAGGGATTTGAGAGAATGACAGTGGGCCCCGCTCATCATTGACTCAAAGCACAATCAATCAGAGAGCTAATTCACAAAGCAGAACAGGGGAGGGGAGCAGGTGCCCAGGAGCTGCGCTGGCGCTAGCGAGTGGCAACGCGCGGAGGCGGGTTGACCCCAAAAATGGGACCCCGTGGGGGTTACCTAACCCATAGTAGTGGCGGCCTTGCCGGGCGTGGCGATGGCGGCAGCGACAGCAAAAGGCGCCTGCAGTGTCTTGGTCTTGCGCGTGGTGGCAGCGGCGCAAGGAGGGGAATTGACGCACGCATGGGCATGGCGCTGCCACGGGGATGGCACAGGGCCACTGGGGGCTGCCGTAGAAGGGCCAAGGAGGCGGCGCGACGGCGTTGGTGGGGGAGAGGAAAGTGGTGGTAGCGGGAGCTTTCCATGGCGAGCAATCGGTCAGGGGGAGGTGGGGGATGGGTAGGAATTCACCGGGAACACATGGTGATGCGGTCCATTTGGAGAAATTCTCACCGAGGAAGAAGATTGGGCAAAGGAGGAGAATTCAGCCTTGAGGGAGAAATGGCAAAATCTAATGATGAACTGCAATGAAAGTCAAAATTGATAGAGGGGAAATCATCTCCATGCTTGGGAACACATCGTAACGTGGTTGATTCAGCAAGAAGATCACCGGAGCGGCAGAGCTCGGCGGGGTGGCGGTATGCCAGACGGCGAATTTGGCGGTGATGGGGTGTTCGGGGCTAAGAGAGATGGGGGAGAGGAAGGGAAAGAAGGGAGGCGGTCCTTTTATAGAGGACAATGAGGCGATAAGCGCGGCATGGGAAGATGTAGGCGACGCGTTCGGCGCGGATGCGGCATGGGCAGGCACCGGGCAGAGCGGGCGAGGGGCGGCATGGCGCGAGGCATGGCATCGAAAGCAATGTGGCAAGCGGTAGCAGGAGGAGCTGGCACGCGCATGTGGCATGGGCAAGTTGCTAGAGGAAGAAGAAAGAGAAAAAGGATAGAAAATCCGAAAATAAAATAAAATTGGAAATTTCAAGAAAAATCCATAAAAATCCTTGGAACCTAAATAGATTGAATAAAATAATTTTGAATTTAATTGAAGTTTATTTTCATTATTTAAAATATTTTTCATTTCCTAAAATTTTAAATTGATTCCAATAAATTACAAATGATTATTTTTATTTTGAAACTTTCAAAAAGACCCAAAAATTGAGGTGTTGTTTTTAACTTAAATAAAATTATTTCCAACTTAAAGTTGGCTTTTATTTTTGCACATAAATTATTTTTATTTTACGGGAAAATAGGAAAACACCTTTTTAAATACTAGAAGATTCAAGAAATTAATTAAGTTTTTATTTTTAACTTTAAATCCAATATAAACCCAGAATGCTCAATAAATTTCCTTTTTGACTTTTAAAATCTAGGAAATTCAATAAAAGCAAGAAAATTCAAGCCATGGTAAAATCAGAGTGTTAGTAATTTTAAGCCATGGTGAAATCAAAAATACTTATCACAGACGATTTTTAATACGAACCATCTGTGATGAGGACGGGAAGTCACAGATGGTTCGTGTTGAAAACCGTCTGTGAAGTAAAACAAACGATTCTGAACAAGAACCGTCTGTGATATTTAGTAGTATCACAAACGGTTCTTGTTCAGAACCGTCTGTGATACTTCACAGATGGTTTTCAACACGAACCGTCTGTGATATTACTTCTTCACAAACGGTTTTTAGCTCAGCCAGTAACACAGACAGTCGCTAAACCAAAACCGTCTGTGATTGTATATAATACAGACGGTTTTGGTCAACATCAATGGATATCTAATTATAGGAAGGTATGAAATTATGATTGCACTAGTTTTGGACACCTCTCAGTTTAATCTGATCATGCACAACAATTCTCTATTTTCGTTATCATCAATGATAGAACACCTGAGACTCTTATTAGTCGTCGTTGAAAGAAGTATTACGTATAGGCATTACAATTTATTTTACCCAACAGTAGCACTTATAGACTAACCTACCAGATTGTAGCTATGTATCTATTTCAAGGAATTTCCATTTTTCAGTACTTCATGAAAGTAATTAGCAAATACAACTATTGAAACACAAAAATGTCCTTTCATTTCAATAGGATTTTCCATTAAGAAGGATTGATTGTAAATGTTGATGGGAGGTCTCCGCACCATAATCCACATATTTACGCCAATCCAATTCCAATTACCCGTCATCTTTTCAGG
Source organism: Phyllostachys edulis (assembly GCA_036346405.1). NCBI lineage: Eukaryota > Viridiplantae > Streptophyta > Magnoliopsida > Poales > Poaceae > Phyllostachys > Phyllostachys edulis. Next base: position 38,181,499 of record CM070555.1, on the reverse strand, counting down.
ATTCAATGCAGGTCTAAAAAAAATATAATTTTATTACGTTAATACAAACCCCAGAGTATAGCATGCCGGCATAGTGGAGCTACATTAAACAAACATACCATTTTTTTCCTTTTTGCATCATATGTTGTCCTAATAAGCATGCAGTTAGGTGTGGCCACGTTATCCTTTTATATGCAAATCGTTATAATAGTCTCCTCATGAACAGACAGATATAGCGACATATAGCTTCTTGGTGGTTGGAACAACTGGGACAACGTGCTTGGGATGAAGCTTGCCAAAATAATGATGCTAATTTTCATGTATCAATTTGTTACAACTTTCTTTAGGAATAACGATGCATGATACTTTTGACACTTCAGTACATGTAGTTGAGTCCCTTTATGGTTCATTTGTGCAGTACACTGTTTATTCCTAGTTCATACCTATGTATTTTTGTTTGGTAAATGCTATTAATATGTTTAGTATATTCAACTACAGTTTGAACAACTACGAAATAAAAAAATATGTTTCTTATACCAAAGTAGCTACTTGGACTATAGTCGATTCTTTCCTTCCTAATTTCCTACATGTTCTTAGTGGTTCATTAAAATTTTATAATAGATGAGAACGCACAACAACCGATGCATGTCATAGCCATGTGCTAGCACTTTAGTGGTTGGCCCTTCTTCTTGGATTGCTAGGATGTTGTTCTATTGGTTAGATCTAATCCACTTCCATTGTTTTTGTGTGTGTGGTTTGTGCATCTTAGGTGGATGAACTGGTTTGGAGGTTCAGTATGTAATATGTTGGCTAATTGCCCATAAGAATTTGGGTGGAATCTTTTGGGTTCTTCAACTGCACGAAGTCAATTAGTTGTTGTCTAGACAATTGTTCATTTGTCCCTCATACATTTCTGATCATGGAGTCTACTATTTGTGATGAACACCTCATGCTAACAAATATACCTTCTGCTAAACGCTCAACACCTGAATCTACAGAGCTTTCCCCTGACTTCGACTCTCACAAAAGGTCACACAAATATAGTGCCAATATGTTATCACATTACTAATATCATTATGTTGTTTCTCTGATCCATCTTTCTAATTGTTTCATGGGCAAACAAAAATTGTACGCCATCAGCTGTGAGGTTCTTATAACATGCTACTACATATTATCTTACTAATATTTTCGATTAATCATACTCAACCCGCATTGTTGTACAAAACACTCAGTATGGCTAGTTAATTTTATCGACTTCGTATCTTCCAGAAGAAAGTTGCTTCAAATTCATGTAACACAAAAAAAAAACAACACTCGATGAACCCTACTCCTGATATTTCATACACTACATATCAGATTACATTATGCTACATCAAACGCCGTGCAAATAGCTGCCAAATAACATATATTGAGAAGTAATTAGTTTGGATATATCCAAAATAATGCTTTATGTCACTTTCGCTTGCTGTGCATGATGTGCCATCTTGGTGTCTAAACGACTCCATATCTATCTACATTGCCCAAAAAATTGAGCTGCACATGTAAGATTTTTCTCTCTTTGAATTATCAAGTTCAAATGTGCATATGCATACATTCTTGCATCGATTTGTCCCCTATAGATTCATTCCGCTAAATTGCTTATAAAGAAAATTTGTCCTCTGTAAACTTACCCACCATGCCATCTTTTTTTTCAAATATGACAATATCATTCTAGAATACAATAATGATAGCTGGCTGTTGTTGTTGATGTCTAAGAGAATGTAGTCAAGGTGTCTAATTATTCGTTTGTTCACAATGCGTTGACCTAGCTGTCTTGTAGTTATGCCTCCTATTATTGCTGGCTACAAATGGTCAGGATGGAATTTAGAGCAGCAGTTATCAAATGTTGGATGTCTACTTTCCAATTAACAAAGCTGATACTTCAGTTAGATGAAATGGCCAATCGGTTTTCTCATTAGTCAGTATATGAAAAGTGTGCATGTTTAGTTCTTGTATGTAGATATGGAAGCAGATGGCCTAGTCTGGATGTGCGTGATCAGGTGCATTCCATAGCCTAAACTTGTATCGGTTGTATGTGTGATCATGAAAGCTATGAAAACAAGCCTATCTTGTTTCCTGAATTTCTTATTTGCTTTTGTTGGTTAAAAGGGAACAAACACACAAAATAGGGAGGATGCCCAATAACATTTTGAGCCAGTTAAGCCTATTCAGATAAAGTGCTAGACTGCGCATGCCAACTTATTGAAAACTCTCTATGTGTGTCCACCATAGACATAAAGTTGAATACAACATCCTGGTATATAATTTTTCTTTTTAAAACGATGGTTACAATTTTTTAACACCATTCTTAATATTTATTTTCTAGACTTTGGAATGTGATCTACGCTGATGATGATGAGTCACTCGTTATACTCCAACTAAACATGTTAAGCAAAACCCATCTTTTCTATGCCAAACAAGTTTATTGTGTACACTTCAAAAACTAAGTCTACTGTTCAAATAACCTAAGATCAATGGTGCAGCGAAGCGGACATTATCATCCTAGTATGCCCGTATACCTTGGGGTTTTTATGTGCCTGCCTACTTGCCTAGCTATCTCTATGCCAAAGTGTTTGGTCGAATGCCTACTGTATATGCTGTCTGTTTAGGCCCTATTCCATTACCTGATGAGCATACATATTTTCCTTTAACCGGAGTTATGCCCATCACTTTATTCTGAAAATACCATTAACGTCAACCCAACATATCAACCGACGACAGCCCAGGGGAAAAAACGATCATAGTGATTCATGCTCATTTCAATACCTAACAGAACTTAATTTGTTACTTGGCACGAGCCGTGCAGCATAGCAAGATAAGAGTACATCATCATCGCCATACAAAGAGAGATAATTAAGGGTAATGATACGAGCCGTGCATACGATACATCATTTTTGCTTCGTACAGTCTGCCCTCAACATTTTTTTATGTTGCAATGTTGGGTAAAGAAAGCAGGCTCCTGACTAGCTTGTCTTCTTCTAGCCTCCTAGGCCTCCCCCATCGTATTTTCCAAGAAACCAAAAGCAACTTGCAAATCCCCCATGGCCATCACGTGCCTCCATGCTGATCTCCTCAAACGCGTCCTCGCCCACCTCCCCTGCCTCGCCCACCGCACCACCTTTTGCTGCCATTTGCTTCAACTGGTGCTCCATCACGTGCTAGGACCCACCCACGGCGCAACTTCCGTGGCTGCTCCTCCCGTCCGCTGCCGCCCTTGAGCCCTTCTTCTTCTGCGTCCTTTGTGGAACCACCCACCGCGTCGCCCTCCCCGACGACGTCTGTGCCGCGCGCTGCCGTGGCTCCTTCCCCGATGGCTGGCTCGTTCTGCGCTCCACCAGTCCTATGACTACACGTTCCACAACCTCAACCTCGGCGGTAGCAGACCAGGTGGAAGCTCCTCATCCCCGATCTCTGGTACCGGTGACAACACATCAACGGACAACAGCAGCCCTGTCATCTTCGCCTTCTGGACGCCATTCCTACTACTGCACCTGGGTCCTCTCAGAGATGATCCTCATCTGCCAAAACCTCCGCAACAACCTCCAACTTCAACCAGGTACGTCTTGTTGCAGGCGTTGCTCAATTTTGTTACAATAGTTGGCTCAAAATGCTGTGTGAAGCGTTTTTTATTATTACGATGTTATTGCATCAAATGTTGCGGCAAGAGATGTGTTTTTTTTTTTGCAATGGTATTTTTGATTTGTTGCACAAGAGTAAACATTTCGTTGCAGCCTTCACCATTTGGTTGTTGCATCATTATTCCAAAAATATTGCAATAATTATTTTCAGATATTTTCACTGTTATTTTCAAATGTTGCAATATTGTAATATCGAAATTTGTTTGTTTGGGATGTTTGAAGTTTTTAAAAGTGCAGTCACATTCTATACTGATGGTTTCATGCATTTTCGATGAGAATTTTGTTGTTTTTTTCTAATTTTTTTCTTGGCATTATATTTATCATTTGCATATTTTGTTGCCTATATAAATTAGTTTTGTTACAGATGTTGTGTTCGTGTGTTTCCTATCGTACGTCCGAGCTCTAATTACGTACTTGGATTAATGGGTCACCGTGTGATGACGAGATCATGACAATCTAATCTGATGTGATCTCTTGGGAGCCGTCCATCCAAAATAGAATGGAGGATGGAGTATAAGAAACAAAAACTATATCAAAGGCACCGCTCGTATCATTACCCGATAATTAAACATACAGCGAAGCGTCGTCGTCGTTGTGTCGTTGGCTTATCCAAATCAAAGCACGACGCACGCACTCATGCACCTAACAACGAGAAGACGAATACTATAAAATTGGACTGCGCTCGCGCGCATGCACATGCACATGCACGCGCTCTGTTTCAGTTTCGATTTTGAGTTTCAGAAGGGGGAGCCGAAGAAGGCGTGGCCGAACCCCTGCAGGTCGACTCCGGCGAACCCCGGCGGCAGCCCGCCACCGAGCGCGCCGAGGTCGAACCCACCAGCGGCGACCACCTGGGCCGGCCGGCTCCTGCGCCCAGCGAGCAGCGCGTCGCGGAGCAGCTGGTCCGCGCGCGCCGCCACGGCGGCCTGCACGTCCGCTAGCGCGGCCCCGAACGCCACCAGGTCGTCCTGCCCCATGTCACCCACCTCCGCCTCGACCCACGCCGCCACGGGGCTCCTCGCCGCACGTTCTTTCCTCATTGCCTCCTCCGCGCGCTCCCGCCGCGCCTTCTCCGCGTCCAGCAGCGCCTGCAGCTCGCCGTACTGACGGTTCAGCTCCGCGACGGTCCTGGTGTCACCGCCGGTTGCGAGGCCCGCCCCAGCCCCTGGGGGGGAGGAGGATGACGAGGCGAGGAAGCGATCGAGGAGGGACTCGACGGAGGGGTGGCCGAACGAGAAGGCCTTGCCGGCGGGGGAGAAGACGACGGCGGCGACCTCCGCGCCGCAGAGGATGGAGAGCTCGCTGGCCTTCTTGAAGAGGCCGGCGCGGCGCTTAGAGAAGCACACCTGCCGCGCCTCCTCGCTCTCGATGCGCCGGATCTCGATCTTCTGCCGCCCCATGCTCGGCCGCCGCCGCACCATTGCCAGCTACCTAGCTATGTACGTTCGTCGCAAATGTACTACTAATGTTGGATCGACGACGGATGTGTGTTCCTTTCACCCTGGATCATAAAGCTATGTATCCCCTTGTTTATATAGGCGAGAAGAGATGAGATGATCGAATGCTTATGTCACGTGAATGCATGCAAGCTGAATTGGGTATTTGCTAAGTATGTCACGTGAATGCGTGCAAGCTGATTTGGGTATTAGCTAATGCATGCAAGCTGGGGTAATTAAATTGCTTGTACGTGGTAAATTGGCAATAGTGCATTGAGGGAAGGGCTTAACGAGTAGCTATGTATTGCTGCATATTAGGATGTGCATTAATCGATAATTCATGGCTTGCTTCTTTTTTGGAGGTGCTCATCGGCTTGATGCATTCATGCTGGCTGGCTTGTTGGACTACCGGGCACTGCTAGCTGTTCTCATGTGTGTTTTTAGCTAAGCATTCATGCCTTCCGTTTCTTTGAGCAAGTTTTATTAATTTGTGTGTAGAAAGAGCAATGCAACCTTCCAGAAGACTCCAAATATTGCAAGAACAAAGATATTTTCTACGGAATACAATGCACGAGAGAGAGGATACCAATGGATATACAGCTGAATTGGGGAGTACATTGCTAATGGTAATAGTGTATTGAGGGAGGAACTGATTCGTCGAACCTCGGCCCTCGGATTCGAATCCGGCAGCCGGCAGTGCAATTGCTGAAGTTGCAGTCACACTACCGACTGCAGGGTCACAACGAGGCATCTTGTTCAGAAATCCAACACAACTTGCAAAAGATAGTTAATCCGCTACGGCTGCTTTGCACACAACCTAGGCCCCGTTTTAAAAGTGAGTATTCGATGGACTTTCATAAGAACTAGATTGTTTTCTGGAAAATTCCTGCGTTCTAAAACTAGATTGTTTTCTGCAAAATTCCCGCGTTATAAAACGGCCTTAGTATTGCTCAAAATAATATCAATTTAATCACTTTGCATCACTAGCTTTGGGCAATTTGCACCGAGTGATTAGTCGTTGGGACTTAGCATCAAACCCCTTAATCGGATGATTTGGCGCTTCAATCAATTATTCCTGCAGCCTGCATTGCCGGGGATAACAACAATGGCACGGACAGGATTCCCCTTTCCTCAGGTCTCAAACGCAAGCAACGCCACTGGCACGACGGCGACGCCGTCCCCACTCTTCTCTCTCTCGACCGTTCATTCTCTTACTGTCATCGCTGGTGACCAGCAACGCCACTTGGTTCATTCTGAGTTTCTGATGGACTCGTGTCAGGCTAACCTTTTTCAAGTGGCAGTACAATCATACTACAAAACATACTGGTGATGTGTATCTACACCATTCTTTGGTGGCATTTCCCCACGCTTAGTTCAAAGGCAGCATCAGTCCAGCCTATGTTTGGCCGCCATGGAGATGCAAGCAATCAGGCAATTTCTTTCAGCATCAGCTGGTCACTTTGATGACTCAGACTCTACTCCTGTCTTTGGCAGCCAGACCATCCTCCTCGTTTCTTTTGGTTTTCAAAGATGATCGTGCAGGCATACGTCAAATTGCGCAGGAATGCAGGATCGAGCACGGCTTCAAGGAGAAAAGCAGGGGTTTTCAACAGATTAGGTCCTCAGATCATCAATGCCATACCTTGGACCAAAAAGGTATGGCTTTCTGAGGTTTTATAGAGATCAACTTGGCCGATGCCTAACGACTCACAGGCACGCTGAAAACCACCGGGGAAAGATCATGCTAATGGGACAGGAATCAGGACTCAGGAGCGCGTAGGATATGAAAGAAAATAGAGAGAGAAAATACTGATAAAGGAGACCGACGTTTTGGTGTATATGTCGATTATAGTCTGTTATAAATGGCGCTGCCCGCACAATTGCAGCACCAAATAGCAAGCATGACTGGTTTCAAATGGCAGAGATGGAATGTCTCAAAAGCAAAATGCATCTTTGCCAGCTATGTTGAAAGACAGTTCACGCTTCTTATCAGACCTAAATTTGAAGGTTGGGACCGTTTCATCTGCATCAACAGAGCTGCCCGCCGAGTCGAAGGTGAAAACGAGGTTATTGGTAGAACTTGATGAGCCGACGGTAAACTTGGGGTATCTTCAGTGTCACCTGGCAGGCTCCTTGCTGGTGGTGAAGCCAAAGTAGGTGTAGGTGGCTGTCATGACTATGACACTACAGACTACTCTAGGCATAAATCAGTAAGTGAAGGAAGAGTAGTGGGCCGATATGGGCCAAATGGACTGAGTAATTGTAACGGGCTGGTTTGAGAACAGCTACTAGATGTATTGTCATTTTAACTACAGCCTTTGCTCGCGTATGTAAAAGGGACACGGCTATGTTGCCGAAGGGTTATCGATGAAAAAGCAAATTATTCCCCAACTACCTTCCTATCCTTCTCCATTCTTCTCCATCTCCTAATTCCATCACAGAAATCACGAATAGTGTTCCGATTCTTCCGGTTCATCGCCGGGATCGTGACATATTTGGTATCAGAGCTCCGATTCTGAGCAACCGTGGCGAAGAGGAAGGGAACGCAGCCCACACTGACCGTGAGAATGGAGGCGGCATAAGGACGGGTCTCCTCTCTGGATGAAAATGTCAAGACGATTATGGCGATGGTGACCGGAATCGATGATCAGATGAAACTAGCTGAGGCGTGGAGACCGACCATCGACTACAACTTGACGGGATTGAGACAAGTCACAGAAGACCTCAAGTTGCGGGTGTCCTATCTGGAAGGGTTGCCGCCAAATTTTCCCCACACGGCGACGCCCAAGGCAGAAGGAATTCGAGAAGACAACTACCACCCGAATGAGGTGAATGAGGGATTCACTGCGTTGGAACATGCCTATGTCAAGGGTGAGTTTCCTAATCACCAACCCCATAATACTTATGAGTCGGGGGGAAATGTTAGTAAGGGCTTTGGTGGCACACCAAGGAATCAGGGTTTTCAACAGAGTGAGTTTCAGATGCCTAAGAATGAATTTCCCAAGTTTGATGGTGAGCATCCTAAACTGTGGAAGAGCAAGTGTGAAAAATACTTCCACATATTTTGTGTTCCGGTCCAATTTTGGGCTCAGTTTGCTACATTGCATTTCCATGGCAATGCAACTATGTGGTTATAGACCTTTGAGGCACAACATGCAGTGGATGATTGGGTGGAGCTGTGTATTGCTATAGATGCTAAGTTTGGAAGGGATTTATATCATAATTACATGAAAGTTTTATTGAATACTAAACAGTCTGGAGGAGTGCAAGAGTACTATAAACAATTTCAAAATGTTGTTCATAAGGTGCTGGCTCATAACATGAATTATGATGATGTGTTTTTTGTTAACAAATTTGTTGAAGTCTTGAAGGGTGAAATTCGGACAGCCATTGTTTTACATAAACCTCGCACTGTGGATGTTGCATTGTCACTGGCCCTTATACAGGAAGAAGAATTAGCTGTAGCAGCTAAGAAGTATCATGGGCGGCAAGACCATAAGGAGTATGCAAAGTATATTCACAAACCATAGAATTATGGTGGCAAGGGAATTCTGGGAGTTGCTTCGGCAGAACACAAGTCTGAAAATAAGATGAAGGTGGATGAGAGATATGAGAATCTTAGGACATTGTGTAGGGCTCAAGGTTTGTGCATGAAATGTGGAGAGAAATGGGGATCTGGGCATAAATGTCCACGGCAAGTTCCACTGCATGTTCTTGAGGAACTCATGGAAGTCCTGCAGTTAGAAAAAGATGACACTGAAATAAGTGATGGCAACAGTAAGAACAGCGAGGAGGAAGTGTTGATGAATATATCTCAAAGTGCTGCAGTGGGAGTTCAAGGAAAAAAGGACCATTAGATTGTAAGGATGCATAGGTGATCAAGAAGTGCTGGTGTTAATTAACTCCGGCAGTTCAGGGAATTTCATCAGTGAGACATTGGTACAAAAGTTGCGCATTACCACACAACCAGCAGAGTTAATTCAAGTGTCTCTAGCATATGGGGGAAGGATGTGTAGTAATCAACAGATTCAGGGACTCATATGGTGGACTCAAGGGTATACTTTTTCCACTAATGTTCGATTGCTGCAGCTTGAATACTATGACATGATTTTGGGTATGGAGTGGTTGGAAGAACAAGGTCCTATGTGTATTCATTGGAGTCAGAAGAAGTTGAGCTTTGTTTATGAAGGCAGGCAAGTCACACTCCATGGTGTCAAGGATGTCACCAACAAATGTCCTCAGATTTCTGCTAGAAAGCTTCAGGGGTTAGTCCGAAATGGAGGGTTAGCTCAATTGGTTCACTTAATGTCAGTAAGCTTTGCAATCACAATTGAAGATGTGCCACCAGCAATACAGACACTACTGCTGGAGCATGCCAAATTATTTCATGAACCAAAGGCATTGCCTCCTCGCAGATCCTTTGACCATTCCATTCCATTGTTACCAGGTGTGAAACCCATCCAGATTAGGCCCTATAGATATGCTCCTAAAAAAGACGAGATAGAAAGGCAAATCAAGGAAATGCTACAGCAAGGGGTCATTCAATCTAGCTCAAGTCCTTTTGCTTCTCCCTTGTTATTGGTAAAGAAGAAGGACGAAACTTGGCGTTTTTGTGTGGATCATAGGCAGCTAAATGCAGCTACGGTTAAGAACAAATATCCCTTACCAGTTATTGATGAATTGTTGGATGAATTGAGTGGTGCTCAATGGTTTACCAAGTTGGATCTGAGAGCTGGTTACCACCAAATCTGATTGGTTGAACATGATGAATATAAGATGGCCTTCAAAACACACAATGGACATTGGGAATTCAGAGTCATGCCCTTTGGACTCACAAATGCGCTGACTACATTCCAGGCCGTAATGAACACAATATTTGCGCCAATTATCAGAAGGTTTGTCCTTGTTTTTGTAGATGACATACTTGTCTATAGTAGGAGCTTGGATGATCATGTACAGCATCTACAACAAGTATTCAACATTCTCACTGAAAACCAGTTGTTACTTAAGCAGTCCAAATGCTCATTTGCTCAGCCTCAATTGGAATATTTGGGTCACATTATCAGTGCTCAAGGGGTGGCCGCCACAGATCCTTCCAAGATACATGCAGTTAAGCATTGGCCTCCTCCTAGCAATGTCAAACAGCTCAGAGGATTTATTGGGTTGTCAGGCTACTATAGGAAATTCATTAAACATTATGGCATTATTAGTAAGGCATTGATTTATCTGTTAAAGAAAAATAATGTGTATGCTTGGATAGAAAGGGAACAGATAGCCTTTGAAGCCATCAAACAAACACTTATTCAAGCCCCGGTGTTAGCCTTGCCAAACTTTACCAAGTAATTTGTTTTAGAAACTGATGCTAGTGATGTAGGCATTGGTGTTATCCTAATGCAACAAGGTCATCCCATAGCCTATTTGAGCAAAGCCTTAGGGCCAAGAGCCAAAGGATTATCTACATATGAAAAAGAATGTTTGGCAATACTCATAGCAGTGGATAAATGGAAATCATATTTACAATATGGTGAATTTACTATTGCTACAGATCACAAAAGCTTGTTACATTTGGGAGACCAAAGAATTACACAAGGAATGCAGCATAAGGCCTTTCTAAAACTGTTGGGTCTTTACTATAGACTGATATATAAGAAAGGATTAGATAACAAAGCTGCAGATGCATTATCTCGAAAGGAGCAAGGTGCAGAAGTGTTGGCAGTATCTACTAGTAAACCCATGTGGTTGGAAGTAGTAGTGGAAGGCTATCAGAAGGATGCTGCAACAAAATTACTTCTGGCTGAACTAGCATTAACTGGAGCCAATTTCGAGGGCTTTGTTCTGCAAGATGGCATTATCAAATATAAAGGCCGCATTTGGCTGGGAAATCACACAGAAGCACATCAGGCAGTATTGCTTGCTCTTCATGACAGTGGTGTGGGAGGCCACAGCAGCATCACTGCTACTTATCATAAAATAAAAGCATTCTTTGCATGGCCTGGCATGAAAAAGGATATTCAGCAATTTGTTTCAGCTTGTCCTATTTGTCAACAGGCCAAACCAGAACATGTTAAAACACCCAGTCTGTTATCCCCATTACCAATTCCTACGCAAGCTTGGACTATTATTAGTCTGGATTTCATTGAGGGCTTGCGCAAGTCCAAGAGTTCTGACACAATTGTAGTGGTAGTGGACAAGTTCTCTAAATATGGTCATTTCCTGTCCCTAGCACATCCATTCACTGCTTGGACAGTAGCTCAATTGTTTCTCACCAATATTTACAAAATTGCATGGCCTTCCTCAAGTGATCCTCTCTGAAAGAAACAAGGTCTTCACAAGTGCTCTATGGCAAGAGTTGTTCAAGTTAACCGACACCAAACTGAATATGAGCTCCGCTTACCATCCCCAAACCGAGCGCTTGAACCAATGTTTGAAAACCTATCTTCGATGCATGGTGCAAGCTTGTCCAACCAAGTGGTCTCAATGGCTTCCACAAGCTAAGTTTTGGTATAACACAACCTACCATTCAGCTCTCGGCAAAACACCATTTGAAGTACTCTATGGTCATCCACCGCGCCACTTCGGCATTATCAATGGAGATGGCAGTGTTGTTTCGAAATTAGAACAATGGTTACAGGATCTGAGCTAATGACTAAATTGATTCAGCAAAATCTTGCAAGAGCGCAACAGAAAATGAAGGACCAGGCCGACAAGAAACATTCTGATAGGGAATTCCAAGTGGGCGAATTGGTTTATCTCAAGTTACAACCTTATGTCCAGCTTTCTGTGGCTCGCAGATCATCTCAGAAACTTGGTTTCCGGTATCTTGGTCCTTACAAGATTCTTTAGAAGGTCGGCAAGATGGCCCACAAGCTGGAGTTACCGGTGGGAAGTCTTATACATCCAGTCATTCATGTATCCCAGTTGAAGAAAGCAATCAAATCGCCAGCATCAGTAAGTCCGAATGATTCCCTTAATCTCATTTATTCTGACCATGTTCTATATCCTGTGAAGATATCAGCGATACGACTTAGCAGAAGGGGGCATAAGATCAGCCCACAGGGACTCGTCCAATGGTCTCAATCGCCTCCACAATGGTCCACATGGGAGAATCTGCATGCCTTGCGTCAACAATTTCCTTCGGCATCAGCTTGGGGTCAAGCTTCATCTCAAGCGGAGGGGAATGTCATGACTATGACACTACAGACTACTCTAGGCACAAACCAGTAAGTGAAGGAAGAGTATGACCGTGTGAGAAGGTGAAAAACTAAAAAACATGGCTAAATGCCTTATAGTACTGAAGAACCCATAAATGCAATCATGCAGATTATCACATCAAGGATATCAACCATTAACTGATGAAAAGAAGACTAAGCAACAAAATGGGCATCCAGTCAGAACAGCACTGGAGGTCTGGAGCACTAAAACAATAAAGAAACTAATTGAGATCAGTTACAAATATCACATTCTTAGTAGATGACAGCTACTAGATACAAACAGGCATCCACAGTCAAGACAGCACTGGAGGTCTGGAGCACTAAAACAATTAAGAAACTAAATGAGATCAATTACAAATATCACATTCTTAGTAGGTGACAGCTACTAGATACAAACATGATGTTCGCACAATATTACAAGTGTCTATGTTCGCACAATATTTCAAGAGTCTGAAAATATATTCAAAATCCAGGTTGTGTTGTGAATCATTCAAAATTAGTACAGACTTTTGCTGAAGCTCTACAACTGGAAAATCATATCACGAAAGAGGCACTAACAAGCTCAATGTTAATCAGTACTAACAAGCTCAATGTTAATCAGTAATTGGCTCGGAAAAATGTATTCGTTGTGATTTTGCTTCAGCGTGCCAATGCGCGCACCGGACTACAAGTATCAACTGACGACAGGCCAGGGGAAAAAAAACGATCACAGTGATTCATGCTCACGGTACTTAATTTGTTACTTGGCACGAGCCGTACAGCGCAGCAAGATAATAGTACATCATCATCACCATACAAAGAGAGATAATTAAACATACAGGGAAGCGTCGTTGGCTTATCCAACCCGAAAATGCATTCTCTGACAAGACAAAGCAGTGTCACGGTGCTACAGTATAGTGATATTGTAGTGTCACGCTGCTACAGCATTATGACATTGCTTTCTAGCCGTCGGATCAGAAATTAGAGGATAAGAGCGTGGCCAGGACCACAGTAAAGTTACTGTAGAGACAATATTGTAGCATACATGCTATTCAAAACACTGTGGTGTTTACTGTAACCGATGATATCGATCGCTCTTTTCAGATCAGACGGCTTAGATAGCCGCAATGTCATAGCGATGGCTGAGGATGCCAATCCATCCAAAACCAAAGCACGACGCCCGCACGCATGCACCTAACAACGAGAAGACGAATACTATAAATTGGATGGAAGCGCGAGCGCAAGCAAGTGCGCATGCACATGCGCATGCACGCGCTCTATTCCAGTTTCGATTTCGAGTTTCAGAAGGGGGAGCCGAAGAAGGCGTGGCCGAACCCCTGTAGGTCGACTCCGGCGAACCCCTGTGGCAGCCCGCCACCGAACGCGCCGAGGGCTAACCCACCACCGGCGACCACCTGGGCCGGCCGGCTCCTGCGCCCGGCGAGAAGCGCGTCGCGCAGTAGCTGGTCTGCACGCACCGCCACGGCGGCTTGCACGTCCGCTAGCGCGGCCCCGAACGCCACCAGGTCGTCCTGCCCCATGTCACCCACCTCCGCCTCGAACCACGCCGCCGCGGGGCTCTTCGCCGCGCGTTCCTTCCCCATCGCCTCCTCCGCGCGCTCCCGCCGCACCTTCTCCGCGTCCAGTAGTGCCCGCAGCTCGCCGTACTGACGGTTCAGCTCCGCGACGGCCCTGGTGTCACCGCCGGTTGCGAGGCCCGCCCCAGCCCCAGGGGGGGAGGAGGATGATGAGGCGAGGAAGCGGTCGAGGAGGGACTCGACGGAGGGGTGGCCGAACGAGAAGGCCTTGCCGGCGGGGGAGAAGACGACGGCAGCGACCTCCGCGCCACAGAGGATGGAGAGCTCGCTGGCCTTCTTGAAGAGGCCGGCGCGGCGCTTAGAGAAGCACACCTGCCGCGCCTCCTCGCTCTCGATGCGCCGGATCTCGATCTTCTGCCGCCCCATGCTCGGCCGCCGCCGCGCCATTGCCAGCTACCTAGCTATGTACGTTCGTCGCAAATGTACTACTAATGTTGGATCGACGACGGATGTGTGTTCCTTTCACCCTGGATCATAAAGCTATGTATCCCCTTGTTTATATAGGCGAGAAGAGATGAGATGGTTGAATGCGTATGAGTTGCCACATGAGAGGATATACACTAAAGCTGAATTGGGTATTAGCTAATGCATGCATGCTGGAGTAAATTGCTTGTGGTAAATTGGCAATAGTGTATTGAGGGAAGGGCTTAACGAGTAGCTATGTATTGCTGCTAGCTATAGTATTACTCCCTCCCGATTAGTTTACTAGACGTCCTATGGCACATGAAGAGCTAGCTAGTTATGCACGAACCGGTCAGAAACGTCATTTATAAAAAAACCGGAGGGAGTACTACATATTAGGATGTGCATGAATCGATCATTCATGGCTTGCTTCTTTTTTGGAGGTGCTCATCGGCTTGATGCATTCATGCTGGCTGGCTTGTTGGATTACCGGGCACTGCTAGCTGTTCTTATGTGTGTTTTTAGTTAAGCATTCAAACCAGATCAAACTTTATATGTCGTGGCCAACTTGCATGCATTAGCTAATACCCAATTCAGCTGTAGTGTATCTCCTCTCATGTGACAACTCATACACGTTCGATCATCTCATCTCTTCTCGCCTATATAAACAAGGGGATACGTAGCTTTATGATCCAAGGGAAAGGGAACACACATCCGTCGATCCAACATTAGCAGTACATTTGCAATTTGTGAGAGAAAAAGAAAAAAAATGACTAGGCCACGACAATCCTGTAACTAAGACAGGTTTTGGCATCCAAACCAGACCAAACTTTATATGCAATCTCGCAAATTTTTCCGTGACGGTTGTCTCAACTCTTTGATGAGAGTCGGACATATCTCTTGTATCATAGTAAGCGGTTTTAGCCATGGAACTGATTTGCGGGACACCTCGCTGGCACCCAAGTGGTTATTGAAGCTAAAAGCATGTACAATGGGCTTATATCAGCCGGCTATAGTCATTGCTACGTAGGAATTTTGCTAACGTGAATGAAAGAAAATGAAGAGAGAGAAAGATGATATCTACAATCCTCAGAATTAATTATAAAGACGAAAAAAAAAAGTTAAAAGATTGTGTTTCTATAAAAATAACTAAAAAGACAAAGAATGTTCTGCATCTATCAGTATGAGTTCTTTTAGTGTTGTCTACAAGTGGCATAGAGATTCTTATAGGCAATGAAATACCTATACCATTATACATGCCCTAAGCATGTGCGGAATCAGTCTCTGTGCACTGTAGCTGTCGAAACCCAACTTTTAAGCCGGCACTTATGCCACAACCAGTGATGGGGATCCCTGCACGACTGCACGCGACTTGGGCCGTCCATTTCCACCATCGACAGTTCGGATTTTCTGCTACAGTATTTTGCCCTCTTTTTTTTTGCTACGGTGCATGATCAGCCCCTTGTCGAACCTCAGCCAACGGATTCGAATCAGGCAGCCGGCAGTGCAACTGCTGAAGTTGCAGTCACACTGCCGACTGCAGGGTCGCAACAAGGCATCTTGTTCAGAAATCCAACCAACTTGCAAAAGATAGTTAATCTGCTACAGTTGCTTTGCACACAACCTAGGCCCCGTTTGAAAAGTGAGTATTTGTTGGACTTTCGTAAGAACTAGATTGTTTTCTGCAAAATTCCTGCGTTCTAAAACGACCTTAGTATTCCTCAAAATAATATCAATTTAATCACTTTGCATCACTAGCTTTGGGCAATTTGCACCGAGTGGTTAGTCGTTGGGACTTAGCATCAAACCCCTCAATCGGATGATTTGACGCTTCAATCAATCATTCCTGCAGCCTGCAGGTGCTACTAGTAACATAATGGCACGGACAAGACTCCCCTTTCTTCAGGTCTCAAACGCAAGCAACGCCACTGGCACAACGGCGACGCCGTCCCCACTCTCCTCTATCTCGACCGTTCATTCTCTTACTGCCATCGCCGATGACCAGCAACGCCACTTGGATCATTCTGAGTCTCTGATGGACTCGTGTCAGGCTAACCTTTTTCACGTGGTGATGTGTATCTACACCATTCTTTGGTGACATTTCCCCACGCTTAGTTCAAAGGCAGAATCAGTCCAGCCTTTGTTTGGCCCCCATGGAGATGCAAGCAATCAGGGTTTTTTTCAACAGATTAGGTCATTAGATCATCAATGCCATACCTTGGACCAAAAAGGTATGGCTTTCTGAGGTTTTATAGAGATCAACTTGGTCGATGCCTAACGACTCACAGGCACACTGAAAACCACCGGGGAAAGATCATGCTAATGGGACAGGAGTCAGGACTCAGGAGCGCGTAGGATATGAAAGAAAATAGAGAGAGAAAATACTAATAAAGGAGACTGATGTTTTGGTGTATATGTCGAATGTAGTCTGTTATAAATGGCGCTGCCCACACAATTGCAGCACCAAATAGCAAGCATGACTGGTTTCAAATGGCAGAGATGGAATGTCTCAAAAGCAAACTGCATCATTGCCAGCTATGTTGAAAGACAGTTCACGCTTCTTATCAGACCCAAATTTGAAGGTTGGGACCGTTTCATCTGCATCGACAGAGCTGCCAGCCGAGTCGAAGGTGAAAACGAGGTTATTGGTAGAACTTGATGAGCCGAAGGTAAACTTGGGGATATCTTCAGTGTCACCTGGCAGGCTCCTTGCTGGTGGTGAAGCCAAAGTAGGTGTAGGTGGCGGTTCCGGGAGAGCACCTGACTTTATAGTAACAGGAAACGTGAAGGTGAAACCGTTGTTTTTGCTTTTATCCACGACCTCAGCAGTGGACGCAGATGTCGAGTCAGATTTCAAAGGATGCCGAGAACTGAGCATTTCAGTGACTTCTGAGTTGGATCCACCGTTCTGAATCTTTGGAGTTAACTCCTCAGCATTTGAGCTGCTTGGAGGTGCCTGAACCAAAACAAAAGTAAACACAGCTAACTGATTAAATAGTTGATCATATTTTGATGCAGGCAAGCATCTGCTAAATAGACTATTAAATCCAGTCAATACTGAACGATTAACAGATAATAGCAATACAGAACAAACTTAAATAAGTAATCGGAGGAAGATATTGCAAGAGAGCACTGTTCATCGATGCACTACACACAATTCTCTCAGCAATTCAGTATTATTTAATATAACTACTTGACTTTGTATTTAACTAAATACAGAGTAGCCATTGGCCACGGATAACTAGGAATCTCCCATTGCAAACTCAATAGATACATTTAGCAAATAGCAATTACAGCAGATTATGCTAGAAAAAGCAAAGAGAAATATACCTTATTCACATCTGAAATCTCCTGGTGAGCACTACCACTGTCATTCATGCTGCTCTGTTTATGACCATTACTGGTAACGGAATCAGGCACTTTATACTGGCTATTGGTGACAAAAGAATGAGCCGTTCTCTTTGCTGAAGTCTGTCTTAGCTCTAGTGGTTTTGCTGTAGGGGAAGGAATAGTTCTCTCAAGATGCTGGAGTATTTTGTGAGCCGTTTGACTTGACTTGGGATGAACAGATACAACAGCACGTTTGGACATATTGTCTACCACTGAAACACGTCCGACAGTTGAGCCACTTTCTATGGTGCCTTTGCCATGAGGTCCTTGCAGGCTGAATGTAAGATTCTTCATAGAAGCAGAACCATCTCTTGGAAAGAAGGGAGTAGTAGCACCAGCAGTATCTGTATATGTTCCTTTGGAAGAGGTTGATGGTTGCAATGCAAGAACGCCGCCAGTTGATGCCATTTTATCCTCTAGTATTGCCTACATTTTGAACATGGAGATGAGAACAGGAGAAGCTGATGTGTATACACCAATTATAAGTTGTAATAAAATCAAAATGGCTGTGTTGACACCTCAGCACTATAAGTTCTAAACATATCAAACAATGTTGTAACTCACTTTCAGTTGTGAATCGCAGTTCAAAGTTTTTGAGGATGCAGTGCATGAACTACATGAATGTATTTATACCGAGTCTACTCAGGTTGAAACCTTTGAAAGGTAAGACAGATGTCGCTAAATTCCATAGACGGATAGAAGTTGAAATTTTGAATAATCACCGTCCACCGGGATGAGTTTTAAGTGGTGGGAAGGTTGGGCTGGGAAGCCGCCAACAAGTACTGCTGTAGTGGGTTCGGCTTGCTAACTGACAGGGAAGGTGACAAGTGTGGGTCCTGTTCAGGAGAGTTTCAATGGGGAAAGGACAAAGATAGAGGGAAAGAGACTAAGGGAAAGGCCGCTTACTAAACTTATAGGGCAAGAGTTGCCAGTTTTGATTCAAAA
Source organism: Phyllostachys edulis (assembly GCA_036346405.1). Lineage (NCBI taxonomy): Eukaryota > Viridiplantae > Streptophyta > Magnoliopsida > Poales > Poaceae > Phyllostachys > Phyllostachys edulis. Next base: position 38,162,882 of record CM070555.1, on the reverse strand, counting down.
TACAAGGTTATGGATATAGTGACATCTGGTCTGGAAGCAAGGAAAGACGAGTTAATCGTTCAATCAATACAGACTCGATACCAGTAACCAAAGCGAGAGGCTATAGACAATAGACCTAAGGGGCTAGTGACCAAGACGAGAGGAGAAGAAGAATCACACCGGTGACCGGTGATTAGGAATAATTAAAAAATAGCAAACGGACTCAGCAATCGGAAAGTAAGTGCAGTAAGCCAGCCATAACTCACCTTTTCACCCTTAGTTGCTGGGTGGGGGAACCACCTATTTAAAAAAAACACAATATTTCCAACATGAAATGCAGCTATCTGGGCTTCAATCTGCTAAGGCTACTGGACAGTTGGGGTGTTTGGTTTGAGGAGTGGATTGGTCTGGAATCATCCGATCCTGACCTTCTTGTTTAGTTTGGGAGTGGAATGAGTTGGTCCATCACTATTTCATTCCATATGGGCTCTAATGTCAATAGAAGATGAGAAATAATGGCATGCCACAAAAATCGTAGGATGACCTCATGATGGACCAATCCATCCTAGATGAGGCTATTCCTCAAAGCAAACACTACGAAGCAAAAGAGAAAGTGATATATCATTGTGACAACGAAAAACCATGAACCTAATTTACAATACCTTACTTCCAACAGGAAAAGTTGAAAGTTGTGCCCGTCCAGATGAGTTATTGTTAGTATCACGATATCCTGTGTGCTGCAATCACAGACAAAAACAAACAGTAAAATTTATAGCACCCGAAGATGACATTTCAATGCATGCACTTAGTGATAGACACAGTTGATGACAAATGAGACACATGCCAGAGCTCACATAAAAATCAAGCACAATCATAAGAAAGTTGGCATAGACCTTGATAGATCTTGTGAAAACTGAGCCAGTATAAGGTGTGTGAGAGGAAGTTGGAGGCAGAGTCCTTCCTTTATTACTTTGTGGTGTAAGATCATTGGGATAATCTCGGACAACCGAACCTGGCCAGCATACAGGAGAGTCCGTAGCTACTTTAGGGAAAAAATTTGACGATGAATTATCACCCTCAACTCCATGACTCAAAGCTCTGAATTTTCTCCTTTGAGACTCATGTACAGATGCTGAGATCTGTGCTTCCATATAAGCTTTTGCAAGTTCAATTGGTGAAGAACCAGCATCATGCACCTAGCATGCCAATGAAAAGCATGAGATCAGATCAACAAAAAATCAGGCAGGTGAGGAAGGAATAATTTGGCGTCTCTTAAACACTGTGCATGAATTTTGCTCCTGCACGCTCTAGCAGTTTGCAGTTGCAGATTAAATCACAATGATTTTCACAACTGCAGCATAACTCAGGAAACTATTATACACTTACGTACATAATTGAATTTCAATAGCAAATGGCCGGAATTCACATCCCATACAAATAACAAGGGCAATAGCCTTGACAGGTATGATTTTCTTACATTTGACGGCGCAAAGATACCGGTTCCCCAAGATGATCGAAGATCAACTGGTTTTGCGGGTGTTGACAATTTGTCTGAAAATGCTGTGGCTTCAAAACCTTTTGCAAAAGCAAAAGACCTTGGAGCTCTCTGATCTTTGTCACAAAGATCAAGAGTCCTCGAACGCATGATCTCTATTAGGTGTTCTGTTTCATCTCTGTAAGGCCAAAAAGGTTTACACTTAGCTGAGATTTCAAACTTCAATGAAGAAAAGCAAAACTCATGCGATTTCAGTCAATAAGAATTAGATCAAACACCAAATAACCAACTGATATGTGCTATGAAGCTAGTGCACAGCTCAAGAGACCTAGATATTTCTACAATTAATGTGTGCTTTGTCCAGTTAAGAACTTCCGTGGCAAGAAAAAGATTATATGAAAAATGGGTGAAACATTCCATCCATATAACTTTCTATTATCCATCAAACATATCATCTATTATAGCTGTTGTAAAAAACTAAAAAACGAGTTTTAATCCAGGATCAATTACCCAAACATTTCATCAATTAGATTAGTTGTAAAAATTGAGTATTTTTTAATGACTCAGCCCTATTATTATATTTTTTTCAATTTTATTGTCACATGCAAACAACTCATTGCGAAGCATGGTCCTAATTCTATTTTCTATTGCTTCCCCATCTTACAACTATAAGGAGGTATTTATATTACATGAAAAGGGAAATATGATTTTGTCTCCCTACCTTTCAAGATTTACTGGTGGCTCCAATGAACACTATTTGAAATTTCGAATTAAATCAGACTACAGAAAGCTCTAAAAGTACAAAAAAAACATGCCTAGAAAAATGATTCTGTTTGATGATCTTCTCAATTTCAGCAAGCCCACTGCCATCATTTTGATTTCTGTAATCACCTTCCAGCAGCATGTTGACTTTATTGTTCACAGGTGGTGAAACTGCGTTGACTACAGCATTGGCATTTGTTTCCGTAGACTGACTCTGCAGTATAATTTAGACAGTAAGTTACCAAAAAGTCACCAACAGATCCATCTTTATTTGAAATGAAATGTAATACAGCTGGCCAACCATGCTAACAGAGTAAAGATAAGATGATATAATTGATTTTGTAGTTTTCAAGTAATACACGCAGCTCAAAATTGAAATACGGTTATCATCCTTTAGTTCCACCAGTATATGGACTTGAAAGGATTAGTTGATTAGAACATTAACCAGATGAGGGAAATGTAAAATGGACTCTCTTCTAATGACCTCGACAGATGGGGGAAAAGGATTTGAACATTGGGTTCTTTTACTATGAAATTAACCAAAAACAATTATATCTGTTGTAGGTGTAAAAACCGAACACGAGTGAGGGTGTGGACGTTGGCCGACTGACGGGCCATCGTTCATGAGAGTAAAAAGTGACACGAGGATTTATACAGGTTCAGGGGTCCGAAAGGACCGCCTTACTCCTGTCGATGAGCCAACGGAGGGTTACCTCCAGAGAGAGAGCCCACGAGGGCTCACCAGTTTGAGATATCCTTCTTTATTGCTCAAGAGAGCCCTCCCCTCAAATGAGAGATACATGGGCTATTTATAGGCTCTTGGGCCTGTACAAATAACGGGAATACCCCTTGGTAAGATAGCTAGCCTATGAGTACAAGCGAGGGGTGTTACAGTATTTTAGGACTTGTATGCGAGCCTTCTACAACGCGGGCCCCGTTAATGTGAAGGATGAATTATTCTTATAACACTAGCCCCCTTGCCCCTTGGCGTTTCGGGAGGAACGCCAAAAAGGGCAGTCTTGAATCGTGCTTTTCATGCGGAGGTTGATATTTTAGAGAGTCCTGGCAGATTTAAACTGCGGTTGCGTCACAGGCAAGTCACAACAGTGACCAGACACAAGGTTGAACCCCCCTTCTCTCAGTTGGATAGTAGCAGCACCCACACAAATCCAAAGTAGTATTGGTTTTTATTCTCCCGAGAAACAAGTAACCAGCAGTATTAAAGTCTTGGTTAGCAACCAGAGATGAGATGCCCTTTGCTTTTAGACATGGATCCCGCTGCCTCGTTCTAACTTAATGCAGCTGTCATTTGCTTTTTCACGTGAGGCACCTTGTCTTTGGCCAACACAAATGACCAGACACATGCGCCTCTTCTTCCTTTCCTCCTTATCTCCATTCTTTCTCATTCCTCTTGCTTGCTCCTGGTGGCTTTCGGGCCTTGGCATCGTCTCCCTAAGGCTTGGCCCTCGCCTTGTCATACTGCATGCACTACTTCTTGTGCCATGGCCACGTAACAAGCGCCCAGATTCTTCTCTCTTTCCTTGCTCATTTCTTTGCTCTGGCCGGTGGAGTTCTTGGTGATTTTCTTCTTGGTGCCTCCTCCTGGCGCCGCCTCCAGCTTGGCCCAGCGTGGCCACCCGCACCTCCGCAAGTGAGGTGGTGATTTTTGGCGAGCGACCAAATTGCCCTTCGAGTCCACGGCTGAGTGTCGCAGCGTCTGCATCATGAAAGTGGTAGCCGCAGGGCGCATTGAGGGCGGCCGCAGCACACACTGCAGCATGCGCGAATGAGGCGATCAGAGGCGCAGGAACACAGTATGGCCGCGAGATACGGGCGCCGAGGCGCGCTAAGTCGGCGATAAGCGCAGTATGATAACCGAACCTGGGCGTCCGAGGCGTCAGGTCGCGGCGCGACAGTACGCAGAGGGTCCGAGGGCGACGGTGCCAGGCGAAGCGCGACGGAACTGGGCGCCGGGCGCCGGTCGCAGGCACCATGCAGTGCCAGTGCAAAGCGCCTGCGGGCGCGGGCGCCGAGGCGTCCGGTGCTGGCAACTTGGAGCATGGGATGGCCCTTCATGGCGCGGCCGTGACAAGATGTCTCGACACTGATCTAAGCCTTTGGAATGTGCTCATCGACATGTATGCAAAGCATGGGGTTTTTTACTCTTCAGGGGCTGTGTTTCGGAGCATACCATACTGTGACACTACCTCATGGAATTCTATGATAGGTGGAAGCACGTTTAATGGACTTGCTGAGATTTCAGCTCATTACTTCAGGGAAATGACCCGTTTGGCTATTCAGGCAGATGAGATAAGCATGTCTTCTGTCCTGGCGAATTCCCTGATAACATTCTATTCTGAGTTTGGGTTTCTTTGTGAAGGAAATGCTCCACAGATACACAACCAGAAAAGGACTTCTTCATGGGGAGTCTTCCATAGTAAATAGCTTGCTTGATTTGTATTTGAAATGCAACGACACACTTACTGCGAGTATTTTGCTCAGGCAATGCCCAGAAGAGACTTTCTGATGGTTTAAGATGCAGCTTAGCAACCATACTAGCTGTAATACCTTCATGCACTTGTCCAGAATACCTTTGCTTTGGCAAAGCAGTTCATTCTTTCAGCCTGAAGGATGGATTTGCAAGTGGAATTTCATCTGTTAATGCTTTGATGCGCGTGTACATAAGTTGTGGTGACTCACTGGCTGCCTTTTCGCTTATGGAAAGTATAATGTCTGTGTCAGATAATGTTTCAAGGAATACGTCATAGTAGGCCGTGTACAAAATGAGCTCTACAAAAATGCGTTGTAAGCCTTTCAGTACATGCATTCATCTTTGCTAGTAAATCTCGACTGTATCACATTAGTTTACCGTCGGTATGCGCGACGGTAGTCTTAGTAGGGTGAATTTGGCATGGCACGGGCGCGGGCGCGGGCGTCGCGAGGTCAGCCATGCATGTACGAGAGGCCCCGAGGACGCGAGGGCACCGCGAGGTGCCGTGGTACGCAAGGCCATGAGGCGCGAGGCTCGACGCCGCGAGGTCATGCGAGCGCCAAGGCCCCGGCGCGAGGCCTCGACGCCATGAGGCACCGCGAGCGCGGCGTGAGGTCCACGAGGCACCGTGAGGCGCCCTCGAGGGCGCGAGGGTGTCGCGAGGGAGCGAGGGCGCTTGGGCATGCTGGATTATTCCACTAGGTTTGAGCAACACCAGACAGGTGGGGCCCAGTGGTTAATGTGTATTGTCTCATGCTTCCCCATGTCTCTGGGTTCGAATCTCATTTTGATTGTCTTGTCCTTGGATCACATGCCCCCGAGGTCCAATGGTCGGTCTTTTGATGCGCACTCGGGAGGTCTTGGGACCGAATCCTGAGGTTCTACCAGCTCTCCTCCTATTCTAGTGTGTCGGAGTGATGTTCCGAAGGGGAATGCTCCTAAACGTTTGGAGCCAGCCCGGAGTGCTAGCAAATGAGTGCCGCCTGTGTGGGTTTGAGGCACGACGGCTGGGTACGAGTGCCGCGTACACGTGTTGGGCACGGTCCGATGTGGGCGTGCGGAGTATGCGCGGTGTTTGGGCTCCAGGGCGCTCGATACATGCGTTGAGCATGTAGAAGCTTAAGCGTAGTAGGCCTGGTCACAAACTCAGGGAGCTTGAAGCGATGAGGTGTCGGGACGCAGGGCCTTGGAGTGTCGACGAGGACCTACGCCCTCGCGAAGCATGGTGCACCGGGGCGCCCTTGCGCCGAGTACAGGCGAGGACATCCACGCAACACGAGCGTGTAGCGTGCAAGTATCCAGCAGGCCTTGAACCCCTTCCAGCTGGACCAGTAGCCAAGCGCCCGAGGCAAGGGGCTCACGTACGCCCCTTGTGAAAACTTGCCGAAGTATAGAGCATTTTAGACGGGAGGTGGTAGGATTCCTCAATACTCATCGCCTCGTCCTCGGCGCTGCAAAAGGCGCCGAGGGGTAAAGATGAGTGCTGAGGTCTTGTATCCTGTTGACGGATATTTTTGACGTGCACTTAGCAGGGCGTTTTTCTAGGGCGCCAAAGACTTGGCCAAATTTCGATTTTGATAGGAATGTAGACGCTCGAGATTTAGCCAAATTCTGACTCGATGCAGCGCGAGGCACAAGGGCTGAGGAATACGAGCAAAGTCACCTACGACTTAGCCAATTTTGGTTTGATGGGCATGCGGGCGCCCAAAGTCTTAGACTTATTTTGCGCTTCATATCGCGTGAGTGCTCCACACGAGGGCGGGTACCAAATTGCTGCTTCTCATTAGCCCTTCGTGAGGGATGATTTTTGTTGTTCCATTCCTGGAGGCGAAGCACTGGATGCAGGTCCACCCCACCGAGGCACAACCTTCAAGTCAGGGGATGCGTCCGAGCAAAGCTGTCTTGGCGCGGTCATTGATCTTGTCGCAAGCCGAGGCATAACCTCTCCGAGGCAAAGCGTCGAACAAAGCCCGTGTAGGCGAAGTTGTTGACGCGGGCCGCCGAACCTAGGCATAGCCTTCAAGGCGGGCGACGCGTCGGAGCGAAGCCTGTGTAGGCGAAGTCGAGGATCTTGGCATACTCTTTGAGGCATAGCCGAGGAGAAGTACGTCGTGCCGGCCCGTGTAAAGCGGTCGTGGATCTTGGCCGCTACGCCGAGGCATAGCCTTCGAGGCGGACGGCGCGTCGGAGAGAAGCCTGTGTAGGCAAAGTCGTCCTCTTGCTCCGCGGCTTGATGAGAGTCGTCAAAGTAGAACTCCTCATAATCGTCGCAGTTCGAGCTAGAAACGTTGCAGGAACAGGTAGATAACACGACCGTCTCTATGTGAAAGAGAGAATGATCAACATTTGTTTCTTGTAGCAAGATAGCATTCGTTCGACATGACAGATAACCGAAGTTGTTGCTGTAGGACAGGTAGAGTCCCATCACTTTAGATACTAAGATCGATATTCGAGCTAGGTCGATGGTAGATGATTCGAGCTGCCTGGAGGGGTGCCCACGAGGCTAAGTTATGAGGTACTGAATGGTCAACAGGGGTGGTAGCCCCCAGTAGACTTGGAGGCGCCCACGAGGCTAACTCATGTGCATCTTGGAGGTGTGCCCACAACAGTAAGTCATAGGCACACCGGAGGGGCGCCCACAAGACTAAGTCGTGGGGCACCGAATGGCCACTAGAGGTGGTAGCCCCCAGTGGACTTGGAGGTGCCCCTGAGGCTAACTCATGGACACCTTAGACGTCTGCCCTCGACAGTAAGTCATGGGCACATCGGTGGCACCCACGAGGCTAAGTCGTGGGGCACCGAATGACCACTAGGGGTGGTAGCCCTCAATGGACTTGGAGGTGCCCATGAGGCTTACTCATGGGCACCTTGGACGCGTGCCCCGATAGTAAGTCACGGGCACACCGGTGGCTCCCACGAGGCTAAGTCGTAAGGCACCGAATGGCCACTAGGGATGGCAGCCCCCGATGGACTTGGAGGTGCCCATGAGGCTAACTCATGGACACCTTGGACGTATGCCCTCGACAGTAAGTCACGGGCACACCGATGGCGTCCACGAGGCTAAATCCTGGGGCACCGAATGGCCACTAGGGGTGGTAGCCCCCAGTGGACTTGGAGGTGCCCTCTACCTTGGACATGTGCCCTTGACAGTAAGTCACGGGCACACCGGTGGCGCCCACGAGGCAAAGTCGTACACTGAATGGCCACTAGGGGTGGCAGCCCCTAGTGGACTTGGAGGTGCCCATGAGGCTAACTCATGGACACCTTGGACGTGTGCCCTCGATAGTAAGTCACAGGCACACCAGTGGTGCCCACGAGGCTAAATCGTGGGGCACCGAATTATGAGGGCGATGGAGCCCTTTTACCCCGTAGGCGGGTTTTTTGTGGTGATCGGGAATGCATAAGAATGGTTAACCCTTGCCAAGCAATGGAGCTAGCCGTGCCGAGACCCGAAGGTCATTCGGTGCGTGGCCTGGAGTCTAAGGGGGACGAGTCCTCAGCACATCCATCAACTTGATACTGGGCCTAAGTTGTCGCTCATGCCCTAGGTCTAGTAGGACACGAGCCGCCATGGTGGAGGCGACGGACATCCAAGCCACCATGGACTTTTGCTAGGGGAGACCGCGGAGGTCGTACGCCCTATGTACCACGAGGGTGTCGTTCATGCCCTAGGTCCAATAGGACACAAGCCGCCATTGCGGAGGTGACGGATGCCCAAGCCACCTTGGACTTTTGCTAGGGGGGACCGCGGAGGTCGTACGCCCTATGCACCACGAGGGTGGTTGCCCATGCCCTAGGTCCAGTAGGACACGAGCCGCCATGGTGGAGGCGACGGGCGCCCAAGCCACCTTGGACTTTTGCTAGGGGAGACCGCGGAGGTCGTAAGCCCTATGCACCATGAGGGTGAAATCCCTTGGAGGGAAAGTGTCTCGAGAGCCTATACGAGATTTATATGTCGAGACTGTCTCCTAACAGTAGCGCATTAGGGGGCAGCTCTCGTAACGGGCCTTCATTGCTCGTGTCACATGGACATCCTGCTTCCCAGGGGTGATGGTTGGCCTCAAAATCCTTAGCCCTCTGGCTGCGAGGGTGCCTTGAACTGCTCGCCCTTGGCTGGAACTTGCATCGACCCACACAAGGGAGCCCTAGGGCATGTAGGACGTTGTCCATCCCGGGGTGGATGGCCTGATCTCCAGCGAGGGTGCTCGGTTGGGGCTCCTTCAAAGGGCGGATGGGGCGTCCACGAGATCATTGCCCTCCGGAGCCGGAGGAGGCTTCGTGGACTTAGAGTATTTTTTGGTAGGAGACATAGCCTTTCGTCAATTAGCTACGCCCCCACGGTTGGCGCCAATGTTGTAGGTGTAAAAAACGAACACGAGTGAGGGGGTGGACGTTGGCCGTCTGACAGGCCATTGTCCACGAGAGTAAAAAGTGACACGAGGATTTATACAGGTTCGGGGGTCCGAGAGGACCGCCTTACTCCTGTCGGTGAGCCAATGGGGGTTACCTCTGGAGAGGGAGCCCCCGAGGGCTCACCGGTTTGAAATATGCTTCTTTATTGCTCAAGAGAGCCCTCCCCTCAAATGAGAGATACATAGGCTATTTATAGGCTCTTGGGCCTGTACAAATGACGGGAATACCCCTTGGTGAGATAGCTAGCCTATGAGTATAAGCGAGGGGTATTACAGTATTTTAGGACTTGTATGCGGGTCTTCTACAAGGCGGGGCCCGTCAATGTGAAGGATGAATTATTCTTACAACACCACCTTTTAGGGATGCAATGTTATATTAATTCTTTTACAGCAAAACATCTACCTAACACTAATTCAATTGATCGGTTTGCACATCATTTAACATGATCCACATTTTCCTGTAACTGGTGCAGCATTTCATTTGAGATAATGTAACAATTTATGAAAAACAAGCTCAACATGTAGCGCATCCCATACGTTTACAAGGAATTAAAAGGCAATTAATGCATTCAAGAAAAGGTACTCTGCTTACTTCATGTTTTACTTCCTGCGATTCACACTGATCCATTTCATTATTGCCTGCAAACATCAGAAGTGCCAAAGAGGGATCCATGTCAAAAGTTGGACATGTTCTGCAGAAAGAAAAATGGAAATGGCTTTGCACTAATTCATTTGAATGATCATTCTATTATTAACCGACAAGCATACCGCACCATCCGAATTGCGGGATCACATCATAAGTGAAAATTATAACAACGGTACAAACGGAAGTAGCTTCTTCAATACCCGGATCAAAATAAGAAACCACTTCACTGATGTGCAAGAAAAACTGAATATAGGATGAGTTCACTAGTGAATGGCGATTGATGAAAAACTACTCTGCTTAATCCAATACTCCTACAACAGTGGTCGGACACCAGCACAATCTTATACCCACAACAAGGATTCTGCTCCCCAAACTCCCCCCAGCCCCCATGTTGACTAGACACTATCCATTATGCCCATTCCAAAAAGCAGAAACATACGATCCCAAACTACATCGCATACCTCAAAATAATATGAAGTTTTCAAGACCTACACATCAGCTCAACTTGACCGCATCGGTAGACTTTTGCGACGCTAAGACCTTGAATCAAGCAGAGGCTTCAGAAAAGCAGGCCATAGTTAAGACAATACAGCTAGTGCAACACGCTAAACCCTAGGTTGATGCATTAGTACGAAGTGGTCGAGCAAGTGCCATTCACTAACAAGTGCGTCAACCCTAAACCCTAGACTAGTGCCGATTGCCGAAGCAAAATGCGAGCCAAGCTAATCCCATTCTACCAGATACCAATGGCGACAGAATTGCAAGGTTAAAAATCGCAGATCCCCCCCCCTTTGATTCCAACTTCTATACAGGGGCATTAGCAGCTGCCAACCAAGCAACGGGGGAGAGAGGGGAGAGGAGATAGAGGGGGCGGGGGATCACCGGAGGCGGTGTGGTCGCGGGACACGGTTGGGAAGATCCTAGAAGCCACGGGAAGCTTGGGGAGCCACCGCCGGGGCCCCAACCCGTAGGGCGACGCGCGGTGCAGCCCGCGGCGCGGCGGCCGCCTCGACGGGCCCCCGCACCGCCGTAGCCGGTTACGCCCGCGTCCTCCTCCGCCGCCTCGGCGGCCGCGGCCTCGGCCGCCGGCGACTGCCACCGCCGCGCATCCATCATCCCCGCCTCCCGCTTCGCCGGTGCGGTGCTCCTCCGGTCCTCCCTTTGGTCCCGCTCTCGCTGGGTTTTTGTGTTGTGCCTGCGGCGCCTGGGGAGACCGGCGGCCCAATAGCCAAGGGCGGTTAATTAGAGGAGCGGGTAGGTAGGACCGTAGGAGAGGGAAAGGAATTCCCGGGGGAGGCCGTCACAGTGAGACCCATCTTTGGGCCGTTGGATCAGAGGGTGAATGGATGGGATCATGGAGGGGTTTTTAGAGAGGGAGGGTCCTATAGAATTTATTTTCATAGAAGAGTAGCCAGTCCGTGGAAATTTTTTTATAAATAATTTAGTTTTTATTCTGAAATACAGTAATAATAGTATTTTTTTATTTTATAGAAATAATCAGCTATCGACTCGTCCAACGGTTGAGCGACTTAACACTTGTCGTCCAACGGTATACATGCATGTCCTGCTAGTTGAGCGACCTGTATACTAGAACCAACCGTTAAGCGAAAGTGTCCAAGTCGCTCAACGATTGAGCTACTTAGGCCTAGTCGCTTAACCGTTGAGTGACTTGGACACTTGTCGCTCAACGGTTGAGCGACTTGGACTAGTCGCACAACAGTTGAGCGATAGATGACTATTCCTGTAAAGTAAAAAAAAGTAATATTATTATTATATTTCGGAATAAAAACTAGATTATTTTTTAAAAAAATCCTAGTTCGTGCCTGGTACGGAACGGCTCGGCCGATTTTCTCCCGTTGGGCCGGTTTTGGTGAATTGTGCCTGTTACGGCATGGCATCTTAATATTCGGATTTTTTAAAAAACAAAAAATTGATCGTTTTTTTTTACCGTTTGAGGCTTTCAAATAGAAAAAAAATCAAAAAACCCCCAAAAATTCTATAAATAGCCACCATACCCACCTCATTCACCACTCATCCATTCCTCAACCTCCCTTTCAAATTCTGTTGTGCAAATTCAAAATTGTTGTGAGATAATTTAGCAATATTCAAAAAAAATTATGCCAAATTTTGGAAAATTCAATTTCCGCCAGCAAGTCAACAAAAGAGGTACAATACTTTTTTTATAATTTTATTGTTACTATTTGTTATGCAAAGATGAAATTAATAATAGTGTTAGTTTCGATGCGCTTGAAATATTATTAACCTTATAGTCAAATGTGGTTTGAAGAGGTTGAATCCATATATTAAAACTTTTCGCGATGCGATATCTTACTTGAATAATTCTAACGTAAGAATAGTAGCATATAAGAACTTCTGTAGTGCGATGGGTGTATGTCCAAAAAAGTTCGGTTTGGACATGCCGATAAGATGGAACTCTACTTACCTGATGCTTAAGAGTCTTTTACCATATAAGAGCGCTTAATCTGTTTTTATTCAAACGCACTATCAGAGCACTGACGGTGCTATACTATTGACTGAGCAACATTAGTTCATTGCTGAGAAGATACTACAGTTTTTAGAGAAAAAATATGAGGTCATTGTTGCTTTGTCTGCTGTCTACTATCCAACATCTCCTATTATTGTGCACACTATTTTACAGATTGCTACTCAATTGAAAATGTATGAAAAATAACTTAGTTTTACGTGAGACTATTGTTGCTATGAAAACTAAATACCTTAAGTATTGGAGAGAAATCCATTTCATATATGCATTTGCATTTATTTTAGATCCTAGAAGTAAAATTTAAGCATTTGCTAATGTTCTTGATCTTCTTAGTGAAGCTACAGGGTTGGACTATTCTAATTATTTTGCAGAAGTTCGTTCCCGATTACACGAGGTTTACCAAATGTATGAAAATAAGCTCCGAGAAGTCAGCTTGCAACGACCTTCAGTAGCCCTCACCTCAAATAGCAAGACAAATATGTGGGGCATGATCTTCGGTGATTTTTCCTCCGGGCCTAGATCTTCTTCTTCTACAATGCCGCATGCTCAACCAAGAACAACCCTAAGGAATGGGGAACTATCCACCTATCTGGACAGCGATACGATGAATTTCAACTCAGAAGGCTACGGAATTTTGCAATGGTGGCAAGCACATAAGTTAGCATATCTCGTGCTATCCTATACTTGCATGTGATGTGTTAACTATTCCTACCTCAACGGTTTCCTCCGAGTCTGCTTTCAATCTTTTTGGAAGAATATTGGAGGAGAGAAGAATATGTCTCACAAGTGAGATGGTGGAAATACTTCTAACTGTAAAGGACTGGGAATAAGCTGATTCATGAATACAACACTCTATGGAAAATCCAGAGTTGTCGGATGTGTTCAAAAATCTGTACCTAGACAACGACACGTAGAACAAGGATGTATGTAGAGCTATAGGATGTACTCTTTTTCCTTTGCCAAGGTTTTCTCATGTTGAGTTTTTACTTGGCAAATGTTTTAACAAGACAATCATTTGAACATTAATAAAGCTCTTTATTACATTTTCAGTATGCTTGTCTCATTTTTTACAATTTTCATATATATTTCTGAATTCTACATATTTTTCTAATTTTTGGGGATTTTTAAAAAAAATTCTGACTTTTTTTTAAAAAATTCGGGCTCAACAGGCTAAGTGGGCCGCAACCGGCCCATGGGCCAAATGGGCTCGGGTCATGCCTTGGCCGCCTTCCTGGCACATGGGCCGGCACATCACGGCCCATCTCTTTCATGGTTCAAGATGGGCCCGGCCGGCTCGTGCCCGTGCCGGGCCGGGCCGCTCATCTGGCCACCACTAGGCTCTATACAGCTTTCAAACGTTTTTAAACTTAAAATCAAGTCAACTTTTTCTCAAAGTCAAAGTCTTTGGACTCACGTATTAGAGACTCACTTTATAACGGTTATGAACATACGACCAATGTTTAAAACAAGTCTAATCCCTTTTATTACGGCCAAACCAATCACATACCGGTTTGAGGCATGAGACGACCAGTCACTACACGACCAGCTATACGATTTTTTGGTCATCCCCGACTAGTTTGCCCTGACCAGCAAACTGGTCGGGAGACATGGTTATTTCCTACATGACTAACATGAGAGCGGTTATTAACACATCTGACAACTTACGACAGTTGGCTAAGAGACGTGACGGTTCAAGACTCAATAGAGGAACGTGCGTGAAGATATAAGGCGCATTTAGCGGCATTAACTGCCACCCCTTCAATAGATATAAAGGAGGTAGCCCACGTATTCTGTTTAAATATAACTATTAACACAATCATTATGCTTTCAACATTCTCATTCTTATTGTATTCTTATACAAACACTTATTGTGTTTGTGGTGGCCAAACCATCGTCCCAAGACGGCTTAGCCCATTTGATCTTGAGGCCATACTGGTGTCGGCCAGGGGCCAAGGTGCCGACCCAAGCATGGCACGCCGGCACCTTGGGGGCATGCTGGGCAAAGTTAGCCCGACGGGTCGTGCTCGGTTCGCATAGCCCGTTTCGGCCCAAAAAAATTTTAAAAAAATCTAAGAAATATGTAGAATTCAAAAAATACATATGAAAATTGTAAAAAATGACACAAACATATTGAAAATATAATAAAGAGCTATATTAATATTTACATGGCCGCCTCGTTAAAATCTTTGCCAAGTAAAAACTCAACTTGAGAAAACATTGGCAAAGGAAAAAGAGTACAGCCTATAGCTTTGCATACATTCATGTTCTAAGTATCGTTGTCTAGGTACATATTTTCGAACACCTCTAACAACTCTGGATTTTCTAGTGTTGTGTTTGTGCATCAGCTTGTTCCTAGTCCTTCATAGTTAAAAGTATCTCCACCATCTCACTCATGAGACATGTTCTTTCTTCCTCCAATATTCTTCCAGAATGACTGAAAGCAGACTCGGAGTAAACAATCGAGACATGAACAATTAACACATCACACGCAAATATGGATATCACGGGATATGTTAACTTATGACTATACCACCATTGCAAAATTTCGAAGCCTTCTGAGTTGAAATCCACCATATCGCTGTTTAGATATGCAGATAGTTCTCCACTCCATGGGTGGGAGGTTGGTCTTGGTTGAGAAGGTACCGATGTAGAACCCCTAGACTTGGAGGAAAAACTTGCACCCCCAAATCTAGCCCCACAAATTTGTCTTGTTACCTGAGGTGGGTGGTAGTGGAGGCCGTCACAAGCAAACTCCCTGAGACTTATTTTCGTACCTTTGAAAAACCTCGGTAAATCTAGAACGAACATCTGCAAAATAGTTAGAATAGTCTAGGCCTGTAGCATCACTAAGAAGATCAAGAACATTAGCAAAAACTTGAATTTTAGCTCTATGGTCTAAAATAAATGTAAATGCATATAGAAAAGGGATTTCTCTCCAATATTTAAGATATTTTATTTTCATAGCAATAACAGTCCCTTGTAAAACTATGTCATTTTCATGTATCTTCAACTGAGTAGCAATATATAGAATACTATGCACAATTATAGGAGATGTTGGATAATTCATAGCAGACAGAGCAACAATGACTTCATATTTTTTTTTTCCAAAAACCGAAGTATCTTCTCAGCAACCAACCAATGCTACTCAGTCAATAGTATACTACTGTCAATGCTTTGATAGTGTGTTTGAATAAAAACAAAAAAAAGCTCTTATCTTTACTCTTGTAAAAGACTCTAATGGTGGTGAGTGATGCATTTTTCACATTCCCTCCCAATCCCCGCAAGTCGCAACCCTTATCCCTCAAGAAATCACATGCTGACTTGTAGTTTCGGCCTCATGACCCCTTCTCTTTGTAAAAAAATTATATGAGCGTAGTCGCCACCTCCCGAATCCCTCATGAACCCTTCCTTCTATTTTCCTACTTCTGATCATGCAACCTCCCCCGCTTTCCTCATCGCGACACCCCCTTCTCCCAAACAAATCCCAACAGCTCGTCTTCCCTCCCAATCAGCATCGCCCCCATAACTTTCATCTACCTTTGCCTCCCCGGGAATAGCCCCATCACTGGATGAATCCCCAGTTCTTAGCATCAATGAGGCTAACGTGATGTTTTCCCAACCCTTGGCGGCTAGCACGGTTGCCTGGCACCCGATGGTGCGACGTAGCGCCCACGCGCGGCTTGCGAAGAGGAGATAGATGCGACGCTAATACTCCAACTCCATTGCACCCTGCACAGCAAAGCTATTGAGTAGGTGATGCTTCAGTTCAAGTAAGCAATTCCTCCGTCTAATGTTATTCTTTGATAGGCATTGTTATTTTGTGATTGTTTTATGTCAATGCACCCTGTTATCAACACAAAGTTGGTCGCTAATGAATTTTACTAATCCTGCCTACAAGATGTTCGGGGGAAAAAGAAGTTCGCATTAAAGCCTTATGAGCTACTGCTTGGGAAAAATGCCTAGGACAGCAAGCAGCGGCTTTCTTCTACACGCAATGCAAGTGATGTTGCACGCAATGCTAGAATCCCTTCCTAATAAAGACAAATAAAGCTGCCTTGGACTTGAATTGAGGATTCAAAAGAATTTGATTTAACTGATCTTCTGCATGCAATGCAAGTGATGTTGCACTTACTTTTTTTAGCTTTATATCTGCTTCAAAAAAGTTTATTAATCTGCTTTGGGTATATGTTCTAAAAATAATGCTTTGGGTTATGCACATAAAGAATTGTTTGACGATGTTAAATGGAACGAGTTCGGTCAAGCAATTGCTTGCTCTTTATGCAATTTGTTGCAAACTCAGCCTATTGCCATTTCACTAATTTGTTGATTTCCCTTGTGAGGTAAACATCTTATCAAGTTCGATTACAAATAATTAAAGTTTTGTTATTTGTTTCCCCAACGTGGAGACGTAGCCAAGGGTACGGCAAGAGACGAACATAGTGCTAGAGGTGTCTTGATGGGTTGACAGCACGGCGCAAGCCAAACTTGGCAACGGTGGCATGACGTGCTGGGATAATATGTTTTTATCGGCTACGTTTGATATGTCTTTTGTTGAAACTACATGCATTGATATTGTACCAAGAAACATTCACAGAACCACTCCCAAATCACGGCATTGACTCAACGAGTCTTCAGATAACGTGGGGAGCTTCAGTTGCTGTTGAAAACCATATCTCAAAGGGAGAAGCCCCTAACAAAATGCAGAACAAACAACAACATACTCATTTTTTCTTGCACCCTCTCTGTATCAGAGCTCAACCAGGTGTCGTGCCGGAGCCAACGCTTTGCTGTATGCTAAGGCACTGAGCACGACAATACATGTGGAGACATGACACGGGTTGGCACGGATGTAACATCCCATTGTTACCAATTTTAAAATATTAAAATTATTATTTTATTGATTTTTCTGAATTGTAAAAGAGTTTCCTTGATTTTCTAAAAGTTTAAAAGAGTTTTAATTACTCTTCTTGAGTTTCCTAACTTTTAAATGTCAAAAATATTATTTAAAGAAATTTCTTGGATTTTCTGGAATTTAAAAATGGTTTTTTTTCCTTTTGTCCCGAAAATAAAAACAATTTATTTACAAAATTAAAAGCTAAAGCTAAGTTAAAAATATTTTTATTACGTTCTACATAATTCAAGGAATTTCTGAGTTTTTTTTCTAGATTTTTTTAACTCTATTTTCTATTTTTCTAAAAACCTATTTCATTTAACTTAATTTCTGAAATTCAAAAAGTATATCAAAACATTCCTCTTTGGCTTTCGGGCCGAAACTCTTTAGCCCGTTTTCTATTTTCACCCACGACCCATCATCCCAGCCCAGCTCCTCCCGCCGTCGGCCTGTGCCATTTCCCTTTCTTCCTCTCTCTTGCAATTGGGGCCGCTTGTCAGTCTCTCCTCCTGCTCATCTTCCCCGCCTCACCAAGCGCCTGCTGCCGACAGCGCCATGCCTCTCGTGCACCACATGGCGCCTTTTCTCTGCACTCGTGCCAGCACCACGCGCTCCCGTGTGCCACGCCACCGCACGAATCCCGGTTGCCCCACGCTGAGCCGCACGCCACGCCCACCTCGCTCCAAGGTCTGTCGCGTCGGCGCAACTCCCGGCCGCCCATGCCGCCTTGCTCTCTCCCTCCCCTCCTTTAAAAGCCGTGATAAAGACCTCCTCCCTTCCCTTCCCTCTCCTCTTTCTCCTGTGCTCGAGCCCTTGAGCCGCCACTCTTCCTCCTACCCCGTCACCGACTGTGTGCCGCCCCTTCGCAATCCCCCTCTCCAGTCAAGGTTTTGCCAAACCGAGCGTGTCATCTCGCGTTCTAGGACGCCCTCTTCTTTTTCCCCCATTTGCCCCGGCCAATTACTCACCGTAGAGCCACGCCACCGCGAGCTTCCTCCCGCCGGCCATGGCTGCCGTGGAGCCGCCTCCTTGGTCACCCCCAAGCCACCCTGACTCCAGCTACACATTCCCCATCCTCTGCCGCACCTCGTGCTCCCCCTAAGTTCCCCAGGACGCCACCCCTCGCTAGAGCCGCACACAACCCGTGCGCCACCGCCGCCACGTGCGTCGCTGCCGCCGACCCCGTGCCCTTCTGGTGGCGCCGCCACCTCCTAGGGGACCCTCACCTCACAAGGGTCCCATTTTGGGCCACCGTCGGCCGCTCCCGCACTGCTGTCTGCTGCCGCCCCAAGCGCCAGCTCCCAACTCTACTCCTCTCTATTATTCTCTCTGTGCTGTGTGATGAACAAGAAGGTTCCAAGTCTATAACCCTCAGGCCCCACATGGCATTAGCCCTCTCATCTCTCTTTTGATCTCTGTTGAGTCCTTTGGCTCAATGATAGTGGGCCCCCACTGTTTTTCTCCCTTTTTGTTTACTCTGGTTATTTTAGGAAAAATCAGCATAGCATCTCCTCTGATTTTCTTCTGTTGGTTGCTCTCTGCATCTTGTGTTGACTCACCGACATTAGGGTCCACGGGTCATTGACTTCATCTTTTTCTATATTTTACTCTCTTTCTCTAGCATGTGGGACCAAGTTGTCATACACACTTGGCTTTACATGTAAGAAAAATCAGAAGGCATCTTCCCCAGTATATTCCACCCATTTTCATATTTTCCTCATTTCATGTGATTTTTGAACTTACGAATGCTCGTTCTCATTTATACAAAGTCCGATCCCGTCGATTCTCATTCCTAAATTCATCTAAAAGTGGTATTTTTCTTTTGTTACTAATTTTATTATTTTCATATTTTATTTGGATTTGCTATATTTATTTGGCTTATTTTCGCGTATAGATGACGACGACCGTGGAAAACCGGATTTCGACGCTTCTCTGCAGTTCAACACCGTTTAAGAACAATAACTAAATAAGGAAGGCAAGTTACATCATTTGATCATATTTGATTCTAGTATTTAAAATTATTTAAATTCTGTTTTAAATTATTAATGCATGCGTATTTCTATTCGATGTATGCGTATTTTTATTCAATGTAATTTAAATACTTGTTTTTAAATTATAGTTATGCCTAAATCTTTGGGAAATTAGTTCAGTAACATCACGTTCAGCCGTATTTAGAGGAATGACACTCCGTTTGTCTCGGGCTGGAAAATAACATCGCGAACATCGAAAAATTAGACGAATGACATTCTGGATTTTTCCAGAATTTTTTAAATATAGTAATTGAGCTCGAAAAATTATACATTTTTTTGTGGAGTCTCTTGACATAGTTTAATTTCTTGTGTATTTTTTTCAAAACTTTATACATTCTTATTTTGTCTCTAAAATTCATTTAATTATACTATTTGTAGGGATCTTATAATATAGAAAATGAGGTCCAAATATTATGAATTTTGTTTTTCAGGCTCCTTACATAGTGTACTTGATTATGTAATTTTTCCAGAATTTTTAAAAATTAATTAATACAGTTTCATAATGTCCATACATTATGAAATATTAGACTCTCACAGAGTGGATATTATGAAATTGTATTACTTAATTTTATAAAATTCCAAACAAGTTACAAAATCAGGCCCACTATTTAAGGAGCCTAAAAAACAAAATTCGTAATGTTTGGACCTCATTTTCTATATTAGGAAATTCCTACAAACAATATAATTAAATGAATTTTAGACATAAAATCAGAACGTACAAAGTTTTGAAAAAAATACACAAGCAATTAAACTATGTCGGGAAACTCCACAAAAAAATTGGTAATTTTTTGTGCTAAGTTTCTATATTTAAAAAATTCTAGAAAAAGCCAGGATGTCATTCGTCTAATTTTGCGATGTTCGCGATGTTATTTTCCGGCCCGAGACGAATGGAGTGTCATTCCTCCGATTACGCTCTAACGCGATGTCACTGAGCTAATTGCCCCTAAATCTTTTGTACTGCCAATCTTGACATTGAAATAAACCTACCTTGACACCTCAGGTAAAAATCTAGTTCATACAATAGTATGAGCTAGAACATGTTAAAAAACTTTATGCTTAGTCATGCTTAGACCAAAAATATTTGATTTGGAAAAATTTAGCCAAATGCTCAAATATGATTTAATTGAGCCTATGGTATTGCTTTACCATAGGACTTTTGCAAATGATTTCTGAAAAGCAAAACAAAATGAAAATTGGTTTGGACTTGGGCGAAATGGATATTTGGTGGATGCAGGTTTATGCACGGGCTCAATCCGGGTATGGGTTGAGGCCTATGGGTTTTTTTGGAAAGTCGCCCAAGTCAGTTAAGGACCGATCTTCGAACGCATTTTGCTAAGCCCCTCCGTACTACCACATGTCCTGAATGGGCAGGATCTGGCTAACTAATTTGCAATATTTCACCGTGGTTGTGTCATCTGGTTGCGTGGATGTATTTGATGACCTACTTTTATATATTCCCACACGGCGCAAGAGGGGGCTTGATCCGGCGGATGGTTCAATCCAAAGGAGGCAAAACCTTAGCGAGGCGAGACTACGGTGGGATGACGCTTTGTAAAGGCTTTGTCACGTGCTCTAGACCGCTTACCTAAGGTAGTAAGCGGTGGTATCAACATGTGCCAAACAAACTAGAGAAGTCGTGTCGTGTGGGTAAAGCTGTACACATCTGCAAAGTGTAAAACTATTCGAATAGCCGTGTCCACGGTCAAGGGTATGCTAGCAAAGCCACTCAAAGTTAGACTTTGATTTGTTTTCAAAAGAGTTTATCAAATGATTATGGATTTCTATCCAATCGGGAAATTGGGTGGGTAACCATGTGATAGGAGGGTATCCTTCACCATTCTTGAGTGAATGTTATCTGACTATGAAACTGAGAATTTTAGAAAATGAATTTTAGTTATAGAATATCTGACTTGGAACTTAGTACAAGTATTTAAAGAAATCATCACTTTATGCAAAATAAACCCTATAAGCCATCCTTTGTTATACCCTCATGCATTATAATCTGTTATTGGGTGTAACTTGCGGAGTACATTCAGTTGTACTCACCTTGTTTAATAAATTGTTGATCAGAGGAGAAGGACTTCGCAACTACTGAAGATCTTGACGACTAGACCGCTACCCTAGTCGATTGCCTATGACAGATTAACTGGGCTCTACTACTTTTTCTTCGTCTTCCGCTGTGTTCATCATTGTTGGCTCATAAGCCTTTGTGGTAATAAAACTCTGTCTATTATTCAATAAATGCGTGATATGGATTGTTACCATTTTGTTTAACTGTGTACTCTAGCTACTGATCATGGGAATAGAGTGAAATGCACAGAGGATTTGGGAGAGTTAATCCTGGGTCCTTACAACAGATCTCAATAACAACGGCTCGACATGCTAGAGTAACATGTTCTTTTTATCCGTAGCAAAGCACGGGCACTCAGCTAGTACGGTAAAAGACTCTTAAGCATCAAATAAGTAGAGTTCCATCTTACTAGCATGTTCAAACCAAATTTTTTAGGACGTACACCCATTGCCCTGCATAAGTTCTTATATGCTGCTATTCTAATGTTAGACTTATTCAAGAAAGATACCGTATCGTGGAAAGCTTTAATATACAAACTCAACCGCTTCAAACCACATTTTACTACAAGGTCAATAATATGACAAGCACATCGTTGATGTAGCAAGAAGGATTGGCATATGTACTCAACATTGGAGTAAGAATATCCATTACCCTAGAGTTTGAAGCGGCATTGTCTAATGTAATTGAGAATATTGCGGATGATATTACCAAAGTCTTCCATGACTTTGATAATACAGTCCACAATATTCTCACTCATGTGTGCTATATCAATTAATTTGAAACCTATAATTTTTCTCTCCATTTCCCAGTTATCATTAACATAATGAGCAACTACACTAACGTAATCCTCCGTAGCCCGACCGCTCCATATGTTCGAGGTCAGGACCACAAAAATGTGCACGTACTAAATAGTTCCTTTAATTTATCATGACATTCATTATAGTATTTAACCAGATCCCTAGTTGTTGTATGTCTAGAAACAATAGAAAATCTTGGATTATGCACAATCCTTATGTAAGTTTCGACGGCGGTAGACTCCCCAAAGCTGAAAGGTAAATCCTCGATAGCAATTAAACGACAAAGGGATTCACAGGCTACCTCAGGATTGTAGTCCTGGCTACGTACCGTACCGTCGGGGTTATACTGCAGCTGCGTCTGCCTCATCGCTAATCCTTGCTTAGCCTTACATCTTGTGACATGTCTAAGCAAGTGCCCCGTTCCACCAGTAGACTCTGTAGGCAATTTATGACGACAAATTTTACAAGCAACATATGGTACCTGAACTCCTTGTGTGTCTTCCTTCATTATCCTGTTGAAATTCTCTTAGACTCCAGATGTACTTGTAACATCCCAAAGTTCTATTACCAAAATAAAAATTAATAAAGTTATTATTTTATTGGATTTTCTGGCTGTCAAGGACTTTTTTTGATTTTCTCGCAATTTAAAAGCGTTATCTTGGTTAATATATATATATATATATATATATATATATAAAATCAATTATTTAATTTCTTGTTTTTAAAGTCAAAAATAAATTTTATTGAGTTTTCTGGGTTTTATTGATTTAAAGTTGAAAAAGAAATTTTAATTAATTTCTTGAATTTTCTCGCTATTTAAAAGGTTTTCCCATTTTTAGAAAACAAAAATAATTAATGTACAAAAATAAAAGCCAACTTCACATTGGAATTATCTTTATTAAGTCCAAAATAATTCAAGAAATTTCTGTGAATTTTTCTAGAATTTTTTAACTCTATTTGCTATTTTCTAAAAGTTTCTTTTTAATTTCTTGTAATATCTAGCAACTAAAAACGAAATTTTGTTCATAAATAAAACTAAATTTATATTGAAAATATTTTATTTAAGCTAAAAATACCTATTTAACTACTCTAAAAATTTGTAGAATTTTTAGAGCTATATTACTATTTTTTCAAGTTTAGAAAGTATTTTTACCATTACAAAAATAATTTATGTGTAATGAGAAAATTATTATTATTATTATTAACATTTTTTTGAACTCAAAATTTTGTGTTTAGTATGTGATGTTTTTTTGGAATTTTTGGATTTTATGTGCTATTTTTCCGAAATTAATTAGTGTCTTTTCGAATTTTGAAAAGAAATATTCCTTCGAATATTTCGGTCGCTACAGTAATCCCATCGTGAACAGTAACCACGGGGGCAGTTTCCGGCCATAGCTTCGACGAGCAATTCCCATCAATCCGTTGCTCCTTTGCTCCTATAAATTGAACCGTAGCATCTCCACAACATTTCTCACATCCCACTCGCTCAGATTTGCTAAAAGCCTCCCGGAGCTCTCTCTACTAGCTCTTATTCTCCAACTCCGGTGACAACTCCGGTAAGCCATATCTCCTCATCCGTAGCTCAGTTGAGCACCAAATTTTACTGGTGAGTTACTCTTGAGATTCTCTACATTTCTATTCGAGCCGAATTGTAATTTACCTATTAGTTCACCACGGCCACAAAAGCACCGACGGTCTTCTTCTTCAACTCCAGCGAGCCCGATCTCCTCATCCGTTGCTCCGTTGTGTACCAAATTTTATCAGTGAGTTCCTTTGGAGATTCTCCACATTTCTATTCAAGTGGAATTGTGATTTACTTACTTTTTCACCAACGACCACATCTTCTTCCCCAAGTCCGGTGAGAACTCCGACGAGCCCGATCTCTTCATCCGCTGGGTATTAGCTCGAGCCCTTTTACCTACACATTCCTTTCAATATTATCTACCTTTTTATTCAAACGGAACTTTGAATTTTGTAATAATTCACCATCACCATGTCGTGCCATGTGGTACCAAATCATCACCACGTCACCGCCACGTCACCATATCGTCTACATGGCTGCCACCCGAGTGCCACCTCACTTTCTCTCTCCATGTCACCAGCCACGTCATGCCATGTGTATATTTCCTCTTTATCTTTAGAAAAACAATTCCTTAAATTCTGAAATTCGGAATTTCATCTTTTTCATCTGATAATCAACCTTCCAAGGACTCGTTCTCATTCATACGAGCTCCTATTCCAATTATTCAAATTGCTAAATTCACCTAATACAACATCTATCTCCTAGAACTAAAATTATTTAATTTGGAGTTTCTTGAATTTTATTTGGATTTTGTTTGAATTTAACTTATTTTCGCGTATAGACTTCGACGACTTCGGAGAGTCAGATGTGGACGTCGTTTGAGAACAACAATTAATCAAGCAAGGCAAGTTACATCTTTGATCATATTTTATCCCATTATTTTAAATTATTTAAATTATGTTTTAAATTATTATTGCTTGCTTATTTCTATTCAATGTAATTTAAATACCTGTTTTTAAATTATAATTATGCCTAAATCCTTTGTACTGCCAATCTTGACATTGAAATAAACCTACCTTGACACCTTAGATGAAAATTTAGTTTATGCAATAGTATGGACTAGAACATTTTGGGAAAAATTATGCTTAGCCATGTTTAGACCTGAAATATTTGATTTGGGAATTTACAGCCACAAATCAAATGTTGTTTAAATTGTATACATGACATTGGTGTGTCATGGAAGTTTACAAATACTTTGAAAAATGAAATAAAATAAAAAATTAGTTTGGACTTGGGCGAAATGGATAGTTGGTGGGTGTAGGTTTATGCACTGGCTCAATCCGGGTAGGGATGAGGCCTAGGGGTTATTTTGGAAGTCGCCCAAATCAGTTAAGGACCGGTCTTCGAGCGTATTTTGCTACGCCCCATCGTACTACCACATGTCCTGAGTGGGCAGGACCTGTCTAACTAATCAGCAACATTCCATCATGGTTGTGCCATGTTAATGTGTGGGTGTCAGAATGACCTACCTTTTATATATTCCCACATGACGCAAGAGGGGCCTTAAATCCGACGGATGGTTAATCCAAAGGAAGCGAAACCTTAGCGAGGCGGGACTACGGTGGAATGGCACTTTGTAAAGGCATTATCACGTGCTCTAGACTGCTTATCTAAGATAGTGAGTGGTGGTATCGACGGATGCTAAACAAACTAGAGAAGTCGTGTCTTGTGGGTAAAGCTGTACAACCTCTACAGAGCATAAAACTATTCGAATAGCCATGTCCACGGTCATGGACATGCCGAGCAAAGCTACTCAAAGTTAGAATTTGATTTTTGATTTCAAAATATTTTGACAAATGATTTTGGATAGTTTATCCAATTGGAAAATTGGACGGTTAGCCATGTAATAGGAGGGTATCCATCACCATATTTCATATGGAGGTTATCCCGCTATAAAACTTGAGAATTTATAAAATGAATTTTAGTTATAGAATAACCGCTTTGAAACTTAGTACAAATATTTAAAGAAAACATTGCTTTATGCAAACTCAACCAATAAGCCTTCCTTTGATATATCCTACATGCGTTATAATATGTTATTGGGTGTAACTTGCGAACACGAAAGTTGTGCTCACCCTTGCTTAATGCAAATAAATTTCAGAGGAGAAGGACTTCGCTATCGGTGTGGATTGCGACGACTAGGCCGCTACCCTAGTTGATTGCCTGTGGCAGATCAGCTGGACTCTACTACTTCTTCGTCTCCCGCTGTGTTTGTTTATTGTTGGCTTGTAAGCCTCTTTTGTAATAAACTCTGTTATTTATTAATAAAGTTATGCAAATTATGGATGTTAGCATATTTATTTACTGTGTGAACTAGCTACTTATCATGGGATTAGTTCAAAAATACACAGAGGATTTGGGGTGTTACTCCTAGGTCCAACAGTACTCGTCCTGGATCTCTTTGCTCTAGTGGTTGCCAAGAACATGCTACTGTAGAACTTGATGATGGTGCTCCTTGTCTTTCCGGAAAGAACTCCGGTCAGTTTGAGACAACGACATTCTCGAAGGATGCAATATCATCTGGTGAAATTCCGTAATCACTAAGAGCAAAGGTATTGTAATTTTCCATAAAGAAAACATCAAAATTGAAACTTATATTGTTATTTCTTTCATCTTAGCATAACAAATAATAAAAATAAAAATATGCAAAACAATATTGTACCACTTTTGTTGACTTATTGCTTGAATTTGAATTTTTCATAATTTGGCACATTTTTTTTTCGAATTTTCCCAAATTATCTCACAGGGAATCTAAATTTGCACAACATAATTCATAAAAGAGATTGAGGAATGGATGGGTGCTGACTGCTGAATGAGGGGGGGGGGTATGGTGGCTATTTATAGAAAAAATGGGATTTTTTTGGTTATTTTTAAACCCTCCAACGGCCAAAAAATGACTGGATTTTTCAAAAATCAAACCGCTAGCCGGGCCAATCGAGTCGGCATGCTGTGCTAGGCACGGCCCATCATACCGACACAGGCACAACGGCCATAAACGTGCCCTTATCCCGACCGAGCACCGCTGTGCTCGCTCTTCCGTCGCCGCCCCACGCCCTTGCTGCGTCGTGCCGACCCCGCGTCGCGCTCGCACCGTGTCCTACCTCCACCGCGCCCACCGCGTGCCCTGCCACCACCATGCCCCTACCATGCCATGCCGCTGTGTAGTTGGGTCATGCTGTGCCGGACCGCTGGGCTAGGGTGCGGACCCAAGCATGACACGGACGCTGATGCCCTGCCTAGGCCAAGCCAACAGTGCCGTGCTTCGGGCTAGACCGGAAGGCACGGCCCATTCGGGCAACTCTACATTGTGTCCACGGTAATAAATGTCTTCATTTAGATTATGCTCTCATATTATTTTCCCGGTAAGCTCGATCGGGGACCCTGAGTTTCGATCATCAATAGTTGGCGCTAGGCAGAGGACGCCATCAAGCCAGATATCACTATCGTGATGTTCTCACATCCTTACCAATGGACGAGGAGAACACCCTCGATCTTATCGACTACAGTAACCTCACGGATGAGGACTACGTCCCTGAGGAGTCATGAAAGTGCGATTTATACCTCGAGTACATTCCCAAGGGAGAATCTTCGTTGCTCTCAACCCAACCCATCGAGACTGAGACGGCGGGGACGCCGCTACCATCCCCAAGCAATTCTGAGGGTGAGCACATTCCTACTTCTATCTAAACTGGAGAGACAAGTCACCACAATGCCAATACCGTGGCGACCGATGATGATCTCATTGATAGTGTCAATGTTGAGATTTTGGAGGAATCATCTCCAAAGCATCTACTCTGAGATCTCGACTACTACCCCTCCTCTGATGAGATGGGACGTTCTCACCCTCTATTTTCTCTAAGTTTCATGCATGTGCAGTCATCAACAAGACCGACGAGTAACGAGCGGCACATGAACAACGTGAGGCCCAGGAGCTAGCCGAACGTTTGGTGCAGGAGCAACATAATAACCAACTTCTCGCCGTAGGCAAAAGGCAATGGAGGAGGCCATCACCAGTACCATGACAACACGGCGGGGATATCCAGGAGGCCTATCATCAATGTGAGTGGTGACCAGCGTCCACCAACCACACCCCAGGCTGCCCCAAGGATGACGATAAAAGATTTAAATATTGTACTGTCACCTTCGCAGGTAGAGACTCCCGTCGACCATGTTCGCATACTTTAAAGTGCTATTCCTAACCATTAGATGAGAGACAATAATGAACAGGACCTTCTGGTCATTCGTTCATTGGTTGCTGACCTGCAAGTGGTTGTTGCAGAAGTATAGAGCCTTTCGCAATCATCAAGGTCTCATATTAGCTCTAGGGAAGACCACTTTGCCTCTAGACATCGTCATCATGGAAACAACCTTTGTCAAGAAGACGATTTGCGAGCGTCTTCGACAGAGTAGGCCCAGGTGAGCACTCTAACCGTGGTCGTAGAAGACCTCGTTCTCCTGATAATTGCGATGAATGTCATAACGTCCGACCACGATTGGGGCAATACACAGGGTGTAAGGCTTTCTCACTCGAGCTAAGGGAAGTTACCTGGCCTAAAAAGTTCAAGCTAGAACATTTGGAAAGCTTTGATGGGACATAGAATCCCTCATAATTTCTCCAAATCTATACTACCCACTGTATTAAAACGATCTGCTCGGGCATGGTTATTCAACTAGCCGGAAATTTCTATTTTTAGTTGGGATAATTTATGCCTATTAAAAGGTTTGTAGAAGTACGCACTACCATTCCTAACATTACTAACTATTCTGTTATTCGAGCATTTCAACAGGTGGTACAATACAAGAGGTTCACAGAAGACCTAAACATCCACCTGCCAAGAACTGTGTCAGAATTGTTCGACATGGCTGATCGTTACTCTGATGCTCATGAAGTAGTGGAGTGGAACCATATGGTCGATAAGGGTCATATACCACCACAACCAGATATGGAATGTTATGACAAGAAAGAATTTAAGAAACTGACCAGATCTGATGACCACAAAGGCAAGGCCAAAAACAAGAATAAAATAAGGCCTACATCAAAGGAGGCCCTTACCATTGAGTAGCGCTCGATCTACAACAAGGGCAAGGGTCCATAGAGGAAGCAACCTAGTCATTCAAATGACCAGTCTGGATCCAAGGGCTCTGGCACGACCAGCGGGAATGGTTGTTAGTGCCTGCTTCACAACATGCGCGGTTATGATTTGTGTAACTGCCGCACCTGGCAGAAACATAGGGATTATTTCTACTGGAGTAAGGGGCAAATGATGGTCCCAATAACACCAAAGATGTCGACAGAGATGAACAAATGGCGTACCAAAAGCCTGACAACCACGTCAACGTCATCTTCGGAGGATATGTTGCCTATCCATTAAAAAGCAGTTCAAATCCACATGGAGGGAGGTCAACAATGTCGACACTCAACCAGGGAAGTCAAGCTACCCAAAGTAGTCAGATGTGGTCTTGACCTTCAACAAAAATGACTATCCAAAATAATAAGTAATTGCAAAGTAGGAAGAGTCCTGGTCGACGGTGGTATTTCTTTGGACTTACTTTTCATAAATGCCTTAGATGAGATGCAAATACCTCGTTCCAAAATAAAAACAGTTACAAAACATTTCTTTGGGATAGTACCTGGTCCTTCGATAACACTTATTGGTCAAATAGTGTTATCAGTAACTTTTGGAGATTCTAACAATTTTTTAACAGAGTTAATCACTATCAAAATTGTAGATTTTTAGCCAACATATAATGCCATTTTAAGTAGACCATCACTAACTAAATTCATGGCAACTACTCATCACGCCTACCAGAGTATCAAAATTCCTAGTCCAAAAGGTGTCATCTCCGTGCAAGGTAATCATTCTAATGCACTCAATTGTGATCGTAAATATTTAGAGATTGTTGATCAGTTACCATTAAGAGATCTTAATGATGCAGAAAAGCCAAGCAAGGCTGAAAAAACTGCAAAAGCAAAGCGGCTGAAGGCAATTCCTCAGCCAAATGAAAAAGGAACTCGAGCTTGTTGCCTTCCTCCGAGTAAATGTAGATGTGTTTGCGTGGAAACCATTCGACCTACTTGGAGTCCTAAGGAAGGTAATCGAGCATAGACTAGCCATACGGCTTGATAAATGACCAGTGAAGTAGAAGCTACGATGATTCTCTCCTAATCGGCAAGAAGTCATTAGACAAGAGTTGGACAAACTGATACGGGGTGCCTGATCTTCTCGACTTAGGATCAAAGATAATAACGATCCCTCAATTCCCAGCGGAAAAGCAAGAACAATCTTGGAAGTGCCCAATTCCCCTCAAGAACTTGGTTGTGTTGAAGGCTTGGAAGAACAGGTGTGTAACCTAGATAACGGTGAGATCCTCATCATGGAAGTAGCTAAAAGCTAAAACACAAACAAGAAACAACTCTCTAGATAACTTGGACTCAAAGAAAGGAAAGCTTGGAATATCTGTCGTTGGTTGTGAACTATACAGAGGCTCCTATTAAGTTGAAAGGTTGGTCGTCGAAACAAATATGCTCTAACCCATCTCTCACATTCTTCAACACAGTTGAAGTCCTTTCTTCGACCACATCCTCTAGCGATTCTAAAGCAAAAAAAAAAAGAAAAATAAACTTGGTAGCATACCTAAAAAATCGTCTTTGGTCGGATCCTCACTCCCTTCAAGCATCCAAGCATAATGGACCCTTTTCTTTAGGGAGTTGATCCTATACTGGAGGAAGTCATGGATGATCTTCCGACTAGTTAGTATAGCAGCCACTAAATAAATGACTGTCTCGACTAGTCTTTTCTCTTCGGTTGCCAGCTTCAAGGAAGCGTTCTCGTTCTTCATGCCCATAGCAGACCAGGTCAGAGGGGGACTTCCAGTGTATTTAAGATGACTACCTCTAGGAATTTCAGAGTAAAACCACTCCTTCTGGTAGTCACGCCATGTGTCTTTGATTGGAAGGGGATGGTACTTTTTGGTCTTTTGGTCATGGAGCTTAAAATACATGCTACCACAGTTCCCCTGACCTCTATTGTTACGAGTAAACTGATAGAAGTGGCAAAATAGATGAACAGAGGAGGAATGCCAAGGAAAGCTTCGCAAAGATGCGAAAAGACACTAAGGATCAAAATTGAATTTGGTACAAAGTGAAAGAGTTCTATCCTAAATTAGTCTAAAATGTCTACTAAGAACTCGCTCTCAGGCAAGCGAAAACTCAATTTCATGAAAGAAGAAAACAGGATAATCTGACCTTCTTGTGGAATTGGAGTCGTTTCGCTGCCACAAGAACTCATTTTGATCAAAGCCCTAGGCTGGAGATACATGTGGTTCTCCTACTCTTTAATGTTACTTGCGAAGTAGGATGATGCACTCAAAATCCTCATGATCAAGATCAAACAGAGGTCTGGAGGAAAGAGTTGGAGACGAAGAGTTCAAAGGCGGGATGCTTGAAGATAGAGACCGCGATGAGAACAGGGTAAAGATGAAGGTAAAAATAAAGACATATTTTTATCCCCTTTTTTTACCACAAATCGTTCACCCACTTACCACAACATTCGGATATGGTTTCCAAGAAAATATGAATATTTTTCTCTCTCCCACATTCTCATTAAATGCGTAGAATGATTGTGCCTCAGAAAATATTCTTGATGCACATTTCAAGGCAAGAAAGCCATAAATAAATATTTTTAATTTTCTTAAGCCTTAGGGGCTTGCTGACGAGGATTCTTTACCAGGTTAAGATTATCGATCAAAGTAAAGTCTTTGAGAAAGTAGGCCCAAATATTAGAGGCCCACTTTAGAGAAAATTGCACTGTAAGTCTCTGAATTTGCGAGGTTGTACCACTTAGCTCCCATAACTTATATTTTACTTGCTCAGCCCCTGAACATGCGAGGTTGTGCCACTTAGCTTCCTAAACTTACATTTTACTTTCTTAGCTCCCTGAACTTGTGAGGTTGTGCCACTTAGCTCCCTGAACTTGCGTTGAAGTGAAGTCTATCGGATGTGATACCAGCGACTTCGTCCCCTTCGAGTCCCCGTCACCTCACGCCAACAAAAACGGATTGTTCGGACCAGAGAATGCACCGTGCTCGCGTCTTCGTTGGAGCTCCATCATCATAGCTTGTCGTTGCCCTTGCCTAAGGGTGGAAAAAAAAGCTCGAAACTCGCGAGCCAACTCGACTCGTTAAGGGCTCGGCTCGAACTCAGTCCCTTAACGAGCCGAGCCGAGCCGGCCATTTAGCTCGTTTTCTTAACTAGCCGAGTTCGAGCTAGCTCGCGAGTTGCTCATTAAGCTCGTTAAAAAACCAGCACAGTTGAGCAGTAGTACTAGACCAGCCTAACCCAGCAACCCTTAGATGGTCCAGGGAGGTCCAAGCATCAAGCTATGATCTCTTAACTTTCTAAAAATTTTATTAGGCTGATTTTTCCTTTTTAGCGAGCCTAACGAGCCCAACGAGCCCTAAACTCTGATCTCTTGACTTTCTTAACGAGCCTAACGAGCCGAGTTCGAGCTTCTTAACGAGCCGAGCTGAGCCTGGTATTCTGCTCGTTAGCTTAACGAGCCGAGCCGAGTCGGCTCGTTATCCACCCCTACCCTTGCCCTTGGCTCCTCTAAGTCGGTTGTGTGAGAAAGAGAAGTACATTCTCAGTGCCAGAGTAGGGGCACAATACTTCTCTCTCTCTCACGGTGATTCACCAGCTCTGCCTTTTCTGTTAGCAAACAGCTAAATGGACTTCGTGCAAAGTGGGTAACTTCTGCTCTAGTACTAGGAATGTACTTCTCTCTCTCACGACCGACTCAGAGGACGCAAGGGCGAGGGCTGTGGCAAGTTTCGACGGTGGAGCTCCGACGAAGACGCGAGCACGATACATTTCTGGGCCTGAAGAATCTATTTTTGTCGGCATGAGGTGACAGAGACGATGTACATGACCGGAATGGGGCGGTGACGAGTCTACTGGACCCAGAGGGGACGAAGTTGTCGATATTGCATCCGACGAACTTCGCATCAACGCGTGTTCAGGGAGCTAAGTGGCACAACCTCGCGAGTTCAGGGGGCTGAGAAAGTAAAATGCAAGTTCAGGGAGCTTAGTGACACAACCTCACAAGTTCAGGGACCTACAGTGCAATTTTCTCTCTACTTTATAACAGCCATGAACCTACGACTAGTGTTAAAAGGAAGTGTAATCCCTTTTATTATGACCAAACTGGTCGCAAACCAGTTTGGATCATGAGACGACCAATCATGGACACTACACGAGCAACTATACGGTTTTTGGGCCATTCCCAACCAGCAAACTGGTCAGGAGACATAGTAGTTTTCCACGTGACTAACGTGGGAGCGGTTATTGGCACATCTGAAAATGTACGACAGTTGGCTAAGAGACATGACGGTTCAAGACTCAACAGAGGAACGTGCGTGAAGATAGAAGGTAGCCCACATTTTCTGTAGCATACAACTCTTAACACAATCATTATGCTTTTAACATTCTCATTCTCATTGTATTCTTATAGAAACACTTATTATGTCCACGGCAATAAAGGTCTTTGTCTAGATTGTGTTCTCATATTATTTTCCCGGTAAGCTTGATAGGGGATCGTGGGTCTCGATCATCGACATTTTCCTTCATCAAAACACTATATTGCTAAAAGTGAGATCGAAAAATGCATAATAGAGATTGTGCCACTGCTTTTCAAATAGAGACGTAAAATATATAGGAGTTTTTTTGTTTTACTCAACAATCGTATTTGATAGGATACTGATATTATTTTTCCATTCCATTTGTTTTCCGAGAAAAAAAATATGGATATGAATATGGTTCAGGTTTTTCTACTTGGAATGTTGTTTTATTCTAACTATTTGTGTCCGAATCCGTATTCGATGAAGCAACATACATATTCTACTGGTATGGCTAATTAGTTGGATTTCTCTGTAAGAAAAAAAGTGTGAATTCATGTTTGTTTAGGTTAACTTAATAAATTACAACGACTAAGGGCATGTTTGGGATGGCTTCGACTTTGGCTTTTCACTCAAAAAAGATGGAAGCCGTCCCAAATGGGTGGTTTTTCCCACTGGCTTTTTTTGAAGCCAGAAGCCGCGTATAACGTTCGAAATTTACACCTCATTCCGCATTTACCCCTCAAGTTCGAAATTATTTACCCGCTTTTGCCATCGGACAAAACCCCCGCCCAGAACCAAACCCAAACCCTAACCTTC
The DNA here is from genome assembly GCA_036346405.1 of Phyllostachys edulis. Lineage (NCBI taxonomy): Eukaryota > Viridiplantae > Streptophyta > Magnoliopsida > Poales > Poaceae > Phyllostachys > Phyllostachys edulis. The sequence continues at coordinate 38,129,011 of CM070555.1, read as the reverse complement.
TTCCTCCCGACTCATCGCCCCTAGCCTCCCTCTTCCTCCCGCGATGCGCCCCTCCCTCTTCCTCCTGCCCCGCCGCCCCCTCCCTCTTCCTCCCGCGTGGCGCCCCCTCCTCCTCCTCCCTCGCCGGCCCCTCCTCCTCCTCTCGCACCAACCCCCTCCTCCTTTCCTACCACGCGGCACCACCCCTCCGCCCCCCGCACCGCCCCCTCCTCCTTCCCCGCCATGTGTCACCACCCCTCCGCCCCAGACCGCCTCCTCCTTCCCGCCACGTGTCACCACCTCCGCCTCCCACACGCCTCCTCCTCCTCCTGGCCCCCTCCTCCTCCTCACGCCACTCCCCCCTCCTCCTCTGGCACGGGGAGTACCGCCCTTCTGGTGGCGCACCTCTCAATTCGTATGCTACATTGCTTGGTGACTTGGTGTAGTTTCACATAGCAGTCCAAGTAAGCGTGGTGGTTCGTTAGTAATCGAGGGGTGAAATGGACTAAGGAGATCAGTTGAATTTAGTAAGTGGTGCTTAGATTTTTAGATAATGGAAGAGAAAAAATCTCTCCCAGCCTCTGCATCCAGGATGCACACAGCCCGTTTTATTAAGAAAAAAGTAGTACAAAGACCAAAGCTATTTAAAAAGTGGCTGGAAGCCTTACAACCAAAAGACTATTGGAAATTAAACTCCATCGTTGCAAATCCCATGACTAAACCGCCACCCATGAAAGCTTAAGATTTGCTTCGCCACAAACTCCAATTTGGCACTTCCAGCTAGCATTGCCTCCTTCTGATCCAATTTCTGTAAAGTTTCCCAAGCGCTCAGCCAATGCCCACTCAAAAAGATAGCCTGCAAAGGGTTAGTGATAGTCTTTTTTTTGTCAAAAATAACATCATTCCGACATAACCAAATAGATCAACATAAAGCACTAGCTCCCACTAGAAGTTGTGACTTTAACATGTTTGGAATACCGGCTAACCAATTCCCAAGCATGTGCGCTATACTCACAGAAGGGGATAAATTAAACGCACATTGAGCCGCTCACCATGCAAGACACGCAAATGGGAAATCAATAAAAAGATGCTGAATTGTTTCCTCTTTAATACAAAAACAACATTTTTTTTTGCTTCCCCTCCAATTTCTTTTATATAGATTATCTTTAGTTAATACCACCCCTTTTTTGAGATACCAAAGGAATATTTTCACTTTTAAAGGAATTTTAATAAACCAAAAACATCCTTAGTGGGAGTTTGATTAGTGCCAATTAATGCCCCATCGAAAGATGATACCGTGAAAAATCCAGACTTATTCAGGTTCCATCTAAAAACATCATTTTAAGTGCTCAAAGTTAAATTAGCAATTCTCAAAATCAACTCATTCCAAGCATGTAACTTATGTCCAATAATAGGTCTCTGAAAAGAAATATGTAAAGGATCCGAACTAAGAACATTTGCTACTGTATCATACTTTTTTCTCACCACATTAGAAAGAATTGGGTATTGATTTTTCATAGGAATGTCTCCTAACCATATATCTTCCTAAAACTTGGTGTGCATTCCATTCTTAACCTGGAATGAACCAAATCGAAGAAATTGGTTTTTAATTTTCATAAGTCCCGACCAAAACTGGGAAGTCCCAGGTTTATTAACCACCTGCGAGAGACTCTTATCACTCAAATACTTCCTTGTTAGCAAAGATTGCCAATCCCCTTCTTCATTAAGCAACCAAAAAAGCTATTTCCCTAGTAAGCTTTTGTTTTTTGTGTCTAAGTTCTGAATGCCTAAACCGCCATGCTCTTTAGGTGTACACATTAAACTCCATTTAGCAAGTCTATATTTTTGTTTAAGGTTATCACTTTGCCAGTAAAATCTAGATCGAAAAAAATCAAGTCTTTTAAGAACCTTTCTAGGTACTTCAAAAAAGGATATTATAAACATTGGCAAACTGCTAAGTACCGAGTTAATAAGTACTAACCATCCACCAACAGACATATTTTTTCCTTTCCACCCACTAAGTTTCTTTTCAAGTCTATCTTCAACCCCTTTCTAATCACAATTCCTTAATTTTCTGAAGTGAATAGGGATACCTAAGTACCGGAAAGGGAAGATACCTACTTCACAACCAAATAATCTAGTATATTACGATTCGACTTCTTTGGCTACCAAAACAAAAAATCTCACTCTTGTGGAAATTAATCTTTAAACCTGATAATTGTTCAAAAACACATAGAATAAGTTTGAGATTTTTTGCCTGTTCTAAATCATTATTCAAGAAGAGGATAGTGTCATCTGCATATTGTAAAATTGATAATCCATCATCAATCGAATGAGAAACTACTCCCGATAACAAACCTGCTTCTTTAGCTCTTGAAATAAAGATGGGCAACATGTCTGCAACTAGATTAAAAATAATTGGGGACATTGGATCACCTTTCCTAAGACCCTTTTGAGTTTGAAAAAAAGATCCAAGATCATCATTAACTTTTATGCCAACTCCCTTCCTTAACGAAAATTTCAACCCAGGAACACCATTTAGAAGAAAAACCTTTCATCCTCAAAGTTTGAAGTAAAAAATGCCATTTAACTTTGTCATAAGCTTTCTCAAAATCAACCTTAAAAACTATCCTATCCAATTTTTTGTGATGCATCTCTATAATACCCCGAATGTTTCTAAGGAAGGAGAGTAAACAAAAAAAAGGGTTTTTCTGTAATACTCCAACTTAGTCTAATGAAGGAAGCAGTGAAAAGAGAAATTAGACTTTAGAGGAGGGAAAATCTGCAATTCTTTGGCAACCTGGGCTTCAGGCTTTGGCCTAGGAGGCCCATGAGGGGCCGGCCACTATTAAAAGGAGGGAGAAACCCTAGCCACCACTGTAGCACGACTGCTATAGTGCTCCCGCCGCGCTTCTGATGCTTGCTACGATTGCACGCCCTCCTCCTTGCACTCCGTTGCCCCCTCTTGGTGGTGCTCTCCCATTGCTGTCGGCCAAGGAGAAAGGTGGAGGGAGAGAGGAGAGGAAGAGGAGAGGAGCATCTAGCAGGGGAAATCAGCGGGCACGCATGTCTCCAAGGGTAATGAATGTCGTTTTCGTTGTTTGATTAGTCGTAGATGCGAATTCGATTAGAATTGATTGGATCGAACTCTGTCTGTTAAAGATTCAATTCTGTCCAGTAGGTTGCGTGGGCAATTTAGAGTTCTTAGAGGCCGAATTGGAGGTTTTTATCTCCTAGAGATATTTAGATAATATTCTTAGCTTTTCGTGGCCGCCAAGAACACCTGATTCTGACATACGAATCAAAAGTTATGATAGTTTTAGTTTCTACTGTCCAGAATTCTGACGCGATTGATCTGTCAAGTTGTCTCATAAAATATGATTATGATAATGGAATATTCAGGGTTTTCACCCAACTAGGTTATTGTAGAAATTTTTATAACCTTTCCAGAATGTTAAAGAACGCCCTAATCGGAGTTGTAGATCAAAAGTTATGATCTGTTCTTTACCGCTGTCCAGAATCTTAGCTATGTTTCAGCAGTCATTTTAATTAGTAGATTGATTATTTTTAAGGTCCGAATCAGGACTTCTCCATATTATGAAATTTGTAGGCCTTGGTCTTATCTTTCCATATCATTAAAGAACATCCAATTTGGAGCTGTATAACGAAAGATATGAATTTTTGAAGTTCTTATTGTAATCTGTCTCTCTGTTGTGGACAGTAGAGAAAGATTAACTTGTTAGCGACTTTTCTTGCACCTTGGAAATTATTGAAATAATTTTATTCAGGAAGCTAGTTCCTTGCAGTTTCCAGAAAGGTTTAGGTCATTGATTTTGGTTGTACCAAATGGAAGTTATGAATTTCACAAGTTGAAAGTACCAAGATGACAGAGCGGTCTTGATGTTAAAATCAAGGGCTTAGATGGGGTAATTTGTTCTGTCGATCACCGGGAAGTTGTAGCTAAGCTCGTGTAAAGTCCGGAAACTTGGATTCATAACTTTTGGGGCTGGGACTCAAAATTTATGGATTTTTCTTTGAGAACCGACAGATTGGACAGATTAGAGTCAGGGGTGAAATTGCTAGTTTTTGTGTTGCGTCGAGAGCGATCGCTCTCGTTATGTTCTATCGCTTTGTTGAGCACTCTTGTTTAGTATACTTAGTATACTTTACGGTTGCCAGTGTTGGTGAGCACCGGGGTTGAAAGTCGTTACGTCGTCATCTTTTTCGTCTCCTTTGTTAAGGCAAGTACTTTGGTGTTCCTATGTTTGGTGAATGATGCATGCTTGATGTTTGTATTGTGTTTTCCTAAGATCCATGAGAATATTCAAGTTTATGTCCCTTTCTTATGTTTTATACCATGGGTATACATATGATGTCTTTCATAATTCATACTTGAGTTCATGCATCATGTTTTATGTGCCTTCCACGGAGTGGATTATAAGACCCATCAATTCCAAATGGGCACGTAAGACCCACCATTCCAATGTGGGCAGATTTGGACACCGTATGAAACGTTTTTCATACGGGACTTGGGTCCGCATTTTGTTAAATGCGGGCTTAGGTGAACACCGACGGGTGTGTCACTAGCTATCTGGGTATAAGCATGTGTGCAGTCCATTCTTTTCATTAATTCCATTCATTCCATGCATTCATGTATTCATTCAAGTAATGTTCAAATTCTTTAATGAAGTTGTCTTTTTCATATTTGTGGTATGTCCACTATCCATGTACTTGCTGAGTCTCGGACTCATTCTTGCTTTGTTTATTTATTTTTAGGTGATCGTTGGTGATGATTCTCTTGGGAGGGAGTAGACACGCACTACTCATTCATTTCACCTTACACGGTTTCAATAATAGAACTTGATTACATCTTTCATTCGTTAAGTGATGGACTGTAATATAATGGAGTTTGATGTTGGTTGACATCTTTTTCACGTTAAGGTTGTTTAATTAATCGCTTATGTTCCATGATCATTCATTTGGTATGATTATCTTAGTGGATTCAATGACTTAAATAATTGGAATTTGTGAACTGTTGTTGGATTCAGTTTTAATTCCTGCTTAGGTTTTAAAAGATGTTGATCCTTATATGTTAGTTGATGAGTTATTGTTAAAGTTCTTCCGTAGTATTGTTGTATGTTAGTCCTTTAGGTAGCATTTTGGCTTTTGAATAGCCAGGGTGTTACAATCTCATGGATGGTTTCATGAAGGATGACAACTCCATCAAGAATAAATCTCCCCTGCATAAAAGCTAGCTGGGATGATCTAATTACCTTTTGAGAAATACTAAAAATTCTATTAGTGGCCACTTTAGTAAATATGTCAAAGCTAACATTTAAAAGACAAATCGGCCTATACTGTTGAATTTGCCTAGTATCCATTTTTTTTTTGGAATCAGTGTAATGATCCTAAAATTCAAGCTAAAAGGAGGTAGAAAGCAACTATAAAAATCATGAAACATGGCCATCATATCATTTTTAATGATCTCCCAGAATACCTGATAAAACTATGCTGGAAAGTCATCTGGCCCAGGTGCTTTGTTATGTTCCAGTTGAAAGATAGCCTCTTTCACCTCCTTCTCAGTGAACGGATTTGTAAGGAAATCTTTTTCAATATTTGAAACTTGAGGTATATCATTCCTAAAAGCATCAATCATTGATAAATGATTGACTTCAGATGGTCCAAACAGTTCTTTGTAATAATTGGTGATATACTGTTGTAATTGTACATCACCATGAATTATCCTCTCATCTTACTCAAGCTGAAAAATTCTTTAACTTCTGTGTTTACCATTCACAATCAAATGATAAAAACGTGTATTTCGATCTCCTTCCAAAAGAAATTTCGCTTTGGACCTTTGATACCATTTAATTTCTTCCTCTCTTAAAAGATGTGCCAATCTTTCATTAGCATATTTTTTAAGATTAAGGTCTTCATCAGACAGACGCAAAAACTCAACCTTTTTATCTAATGAATCAATTATCAAATTGAGTTCTATTTTTTCTTTTTTATAAGTCCCACTGCAGTTCTTAGCCCAACCGCGAAGAAATTGTCTAAGCGATCTAATCTTCCATTGGCAAATTTGTAAAGAAGAATGGCATCTATTTTCCTTATTCCACACATGAGTAACCATTTCCTTAAACCCTTCCCTACACAGCCAACCTAGTTCAATTTTAAATAGAGGTTGATTCCCTTTATAAGAAGCTGCTCTCATATTTAAAAGTAACGGCGTATGATCTGATAAGGACCTCTCAAGAGTAGTGACTGTGATCAGTGGAAATTTATGCTCCCAATCTGTACTCATTAAAACTCTATCCAGCTTTTCAAAAGTTGGATTAGCTAACGAAATGGCCCAAGTATATTGTCTACCAGATAAATCAATTTCCCTTAAGTCCAAATTATTAATCACCACATTAAACAGGAAAGGCCATCTATATTCGAAGTTATCCTTATTTTTTCTCCTGAATGCCTGATGATATTAAAATCACCCCCAATTAAAATGGGATGAGGTTCTTTCCTACATGCATGAACAAGTTCACTGAGGAACTTTTCCTTAAATTGAGGTTGAGCTGCACCGTAAACAGCTACAAGAACCCATTAGAAGTTATCAACTCGATTCTTTAAATGAAACTTTACATAAAAATCACCAGCATCAATAGAACCAATATCATAGACCTGAGAATCCACCCTTTAAAGGATGTGTCGTTTGGTTGTGCTTGCCAGTGCGAGATTCGAGTGGTTGATTCATCACAAAATAGTGGTTGATTCGACACCTCCTCAGGCATTATGCTACTTACTGCTCGTCTCCCCTTGGTAGCAATTTTGGAATATCCATGGTGATTGAACAAACGTGGCATGTTCTTGGTTTTGTCAAGTTTTTTACTAAATCTATTGTGATGTTATCATTTTTTTTAGATAATGGAAGAGAAAAGTCTCTCCCGGCCTCTGCATCAAGGATGCACACAGCCCAATTTATTACCACGATCCAAAATCCAAAGTAACCCATTAAAGGTGGCTCAAAGCCTTACAACCAGAAAGTAGCCAATTAATTAAAGCGGCTCGAAGCCTTACAACCAAAAGACGCATAATGTTTAAAATCAGTCATTACAAATCCTTCGACTACACCGCCACCCATGGTTGTGAAATAATTGTTTCGCCACATACTCCAACCTGGCACTTCCATTCAACATTAACTCCTTCTGGTTTGGTTTCTGCATAGTTGCCCATGCTCTCATCCAGTGCCCACTCAATAAGATAACCTGCAAGGGATTAGTAATGGCATTTTTATCAAAAACTGCATCATTCCGACATAACCAAATAGACCAACATAAGGCACTGGCTCCTATAAGGAGTTGAGTTTTTAAAATGTTTGGAATACCATCTAACCAATTTCCAAACAAGTTGGCTATATTCACTGGAGGAGGTAAATTAAATGCACATTGCACAGCCCACCAAACAAGACGTACAAATGGACATTCAATAAAAAGATGCTGGATTGTTTCCTCTGAAACACAGAAACAACAGTTTTTGCTTCCCCTCCAATTTCTCTTGAGCAAGTTATCTTTAGTTAAAATTACCCCTCTTTTGAGATACCACGGGAATATTTTCACTTTTAAAGGAATTTTAAGTAACCACAAAAAGTGCTTATTGGGGACTTGACAATTGCCAATAAGTGCCGCATAGAAAGTCTGAACTGAAAAGAGCCCAGATTTGTTTAAATTCCACCTAAAAATATCATGTTGAGAACTTAAATGCACAGTAATAATTCTCGACACTAACTCATTCTAAGCCTGTAACTTAGATCCAATAATAGGTCTACGAAACGAGATATTTAAAGGAGTCGATCTTAAAATATTAGCTATTGTATCATTCTTTTTCCTCACCACATGATAAAGGGTTGGATATTGACTTTTTAATGGCGAGCTTCCTAACCAAATATCTTCCCAAAACCTAGTTTGCATTCCATTTTTAATCTGGAATGAACCAAAGCGAAAGAAAAGATCTTTAATTTTCATTAGACCCAACCAAAAATGGGATGTCCCAGGCTTCTTAATCACCTGCGAAACACTCTTCTCTTTCAAATATTTCCTTGTTAACAAAGTTTGCCAGACCCCTTCTTCATTAAGCAACTTAAAAAGCCATTTCCCGAGTAAACTTTTGTTTTTAATGTCTAAATTCTGAATTCCTAGACCACCCTGCTCTTTGGGTGTACACACTAAATTCCATTTAGCAAGTCTATATATATTTTTCTATGATTATCATTTTGCCAGTAAAATCTAGATCTATAATAATCAAGTCTTTTGATAACTTCTTTAGGAATCTCAAAAAAAGACAACATAAACATAGGCAGACTGCTTAGTACCGAGTTAATAAGTACTAATCGTCCACCAACAGATAAATTTTTTCCTTTCTAGCTGCTAAGTTTCTTTGCAACTCTATCTTCAACACCTTTCCAATCACTATTTCTCAATTTTCTATAATGAATTGGAATCCCTAGGTACCTGAAAGGAAATGTACCCACTTCACAGCCAAATAAATGAGTATACTGTATTTCAACATCTTTGGCTTTGCCAAAACAAAAAATTTCACTCTTGTGAAAGTTAATCTTTAAACCTGATAATTGTTCAAAGACACAAAGTAGAAGTTTGAGATTGTTTGCTTGCTCTATGTCATTATTTAAAAACAAGATAGTGTCATCAGCATATTGTAGAATTGATAACCCATCATCAATCAAATGAGGAACTATTCCCGATATAAGCCCTTCTTCTTTAGCTCTTAAAATAAATATGGCAAGCATATCCACAACAAGATTAAACAGAATTGGGGACATCGGGTCACCTTGTCTAAGACCTTTCTGAGTTTGGAAAAAAGAACCTAAATCATCATTAACTTTAATTCCAACACTCCCTCGCTTAACAAAACTCTCCACCCACGAACACCACTTAGTTGAAAATCCTTTCATCCTCAAAGTTTGGAATAAGAATGGCCATTTTACTTTGTCATAAGCTTTTTCAAAATCTAGCTTGAGCACAATCCCATCCATTTTTGCTTTATACAACTTATGGACAGTTTCATGAAGGATAACCACTCCATCAAGAATATATCTCCCTTGCATAAAGGCTGTCTGAGATGGTCTAACAACCTTATGCGCTACACTAGCGATTCTATTGGATGCCACTTTAGTAAACACTTTAAAACTAACATTTAGAAGACAAATAGGTCTATAATGCTATATTTGTTTAGCATCCACTTTTTTGGGAAGCAGCGTAATAATCCCAAAATTCAAGCTAAAAAGGTGCAAAGAACAACTATGTAACTCTTGAAACATAGCCGTCAAATCAAGCTTAATAACTTCCCAAAACACCTGATAAAACTCTGCTGGGAAACCATCAAGTCTAGGTGCTTTATTATGCTCCATTTGGAAAATTGCTTCTGCCACCTCCTTCTCAGAGAAAGGCATGGTGAGCAATTTGTTTTCAGAATCCGAGACTTGAGGAATATCATTTCTAAAACCATCTATCATGGATACATGATTAGTGTCGGACGGTCCAAAAAGATCTTTGTAATAATTAGTGATATACTTTTTTAATTGTACATCACCTCTAATTATCCCCTCATCCTGTTCGAGCTGAAAAATCTTTTGCTTTCTATGCTTACCATTCGCAATCAAATGATAAAAACGCGTATTCCTATCTCCCTCCAAAAGGAATTTCGCTTTGGACCTTTGATACCACTTAATTTCTTCTTCTCTTAAAAGTTGTGCCAATCTCTCATTAGCATATCTTTTAAGATTAAGGTCTTCATTAGACAAACTCAAAAGCTCAGCTTTTTTATCTAGTTCATCAATTATTAAATTGAGCGCTATCTTTTCCTTTTTATAAGTTCCACTGCAATTCTTAGCCCAACCGCGAAGATATTGCTTGAGAGATCTAACTTTCCACTGCCAAATTTGTAAAGCAGAACAACCTTTGTTTTCATTTTTCCACACCTCTTTCACCATCTGTCTAAAACCCTCCCTACATAACCAACCTAGTTCAAATTTAAAAGGTGATGTTATCATTTGATTGGATGAATGCACGATTTGTGCCTTAGCCGACACTAGGTGTTTTGGTGGCTAGGTACTGACCAGACAAGTAGACAACCCAAATACCCAATTCGTGACTTAGTGTTGGTAATGTACAACTGAGGCTCTGTGCTATTTCTATTTGCGAGCATATGAATCAGATGTTTACATCCCTCTTTTAGTTTTCTTTTGGCTGTATGAAATGTATATAACATTAGAACTTACATTTTAAGATTTAAACAGAAATTTGGGATGCTCTTCGAGCTGCATCAGAGGCTGATATAGCCCGATTTTTTTTTAAATAATCTATTTTTTATTAAAAAATACAGAAATAATACCGCTTAATTTTTATTTACAGAAATAATCCTGTCGCCGCATGCGGTTGGGCGAGTCCAGAAGTCGCCCAACCAAGATCGATTACATATTTAAGTCGCCCAATGGAACGGCGACTACAGGTAAGTTGCCAAATGGATGTGCGAGTTTTGGACGTCGTGCATTGGTTGGGCGACTTAGTTCAAGGCGCCCAACCAGTGGGCGATTTTAGCTCCCACACCTGGAATTTTGCCAATCGAATTGGAACAATTGTGTTAAAATATATATTACAATTTTTAGGTATTGTATTTAGCAAATCGTATTATATGATGTTATTTTTTAAAATGATAACGATGTGGTGACAAATTAGTTGGTCTGTTTGTTATTTTCGTAGAATATGAAGGGTACGAAATTTGTCAGACTCGTAATAACATTTTTGATCATCGTATATTGTTGTAGTGTGCTAAATTTCTGTAGAATTTTGTGAGGACGATTGAGATAGTAATGAGTGGTAAGTACAAAGGTAAGTAATATTACGATACGTGAGGGAGTCCCTCCTCGATGAAGTTATGAAGATCTTTGAGAACGCTCGTTCTTTACGGGATTCCACTAGAAGAGGCATACTTGCAATATAGGCTTGCTTTGATGGCTTAGCGAGACACGGAACGAGAAGTACATTAAAGTCCGCGACGACGAATCACATTACATCGTTACAATTAGTTCCACAACATACTTGTTCCACAATTGCTTACAAGAACCAAAATCTTGATGAAGTACATGTTACAACATACTAGCGGTTGTAATACAAGTTCCTACGATGTCGACATCGCCTTGCAAGTTCGACGGTGTGCCCTTCTGGCGGCGGCACGCAACGTCTACTGCCGATGTAGCTTCCCTTTGTCCATATCGTTCTGAATCGCGACGACTCTGGCGACGGCCCTTCCCCCTTCAATGTGTCTAGATCCGGAATCCAAGTCCTATTTGCAGTATCCAACGTGGCGAAGTTACCCACAACCCTGAAGCCTCTTAGCTCGCCGCACCACACCTGCTGCACCCTTTCCTTCATGAAGTACTCCGATACGAAGTTCGATGGGTCCATGCGGATGGTCCCACACGCGGCGAGGACATGAGAGCATGGCTTGTGAAGGAGCTTTAGCTTATTGCATGTGTAGCTATGTTCATTCACATGGTCTCCAAGGCATATCTCATGGGTAACAAGAGACCGAGCCGTCCCGAATCCAGCTCTGTCTTGGAGGATCACGTCGAATCGATGCTCCGTATTGCCCATTACGAAGATCGTGTGCGACTGAGCCTTCTCGGTCTTGGCCTGCATGTATGCTATAATCTTGACGATGAGGGTGTTCGTGGGTTGGTGCGCATGAAGTGCCGCATTGCATGTCTTTCCTGAAATATCCGATTGTACTATGCGAGCGCGCCGACGATGGCAACAAGAGGTGAGAACGGAGGCCCCTAATAACCCGGGCTTGTACACCTCTGCAAGGTTAGTGGTCATTATGCCATATCTTGCACCATCCGTGTCGTCAAGATGGACCACTTCTCCAATGGCTCGGCCTCAATCCAATAAGAGAAACACCCGATGTCCCTCGAGGTCCTCCGCGTCAAATGGGGAGGGTCGAGCTCTCGCAGTGGTGTGAGGCGCTCGGGCTGTGCCGCCCCAGGAATGAGGGGACTCTTATTCCTCTCGACGACATGTTTCCTGGTGTGCTCGTCCAACCTCTCCCACAACGCATCAAATTTACGCTACTGGTTCTGCATAGCAAGCCTCTTGAACAGCTTCATCAACGGTTGTTGCCTGAACTACTTGAAGAAGTTGGCCCCTAGATGGCGAATGCATCATCTGTTCCTCAGGTCTGGCCAGGGGAACGGCTCATCGGGGTCTTGCTGAAGTTTTCGGATGGCCTTCATCATCCCGGAGTGGCGATCATGGATTATGCAGACATCAGGACGCGCCCCAACTACTCCCACCTTTAGATGTTGAAGGAACCACAACCAGCTGTCGTAATTCTCACTTTCCACGAAAGCAATGGCTAAGGGCAGAATCTGATTGTTGCCATCAACGCCAATTGCTGTCAGGATCATGCCCTTGTATTTCCCAGTTAGAAATGTCCCGTCCACTGATATCACGGGCAACATGTGTCTGAATGCATTGATGCAGGGACCGAATGCTAAGAAGGTCCTCTGTAATACCATAAAACCTAGCGGCGGTCTTTTGGGTGGCTGGTCCTTCATAGCAATGTATGTGCCCGGGTTCCTGTCCTGCAGCACCTGGAGCATACGAGGAAGGTTGTCGTAAGACGCCTCGAAAGAACCGAACCTCCTTTCCAAAGCCTTCTGCTTAGCACGCCATGCCTTCGCGTAGCTAATCTTGTACTTGAATTTCTGCTCGATAGCCACTATGATGTGCTTAGCCTCTAGGTCCGTCTTCTTCACTATCTCTCCATACATGACATTGGCTATGAAGGTGGACGTCAGGTTGCGATGCCTCGGCAAAACACTATTGAGCAAGCAGGAGTGCGGTTCCACCTTCGCGACAATCCAGTGAGTCTCGTACTTGGGTCTCCTTGCGTGCACACGCCAAGGACACCCAACCTGCTCGCATACCACGGTGTACTGCTCCTGGCTGGATTTGAGTACACGAAATGGGCGTTGCATGGATAAGGCCCATACTTAATGGCATCTGCGGTGATCCCTTGTCGACAAACATTGCACGGCCAAACCTCCGTCCCATTGTACTCCCACGGTGATTCGTGCTCGTGCGTGCACAAAGACCCTCAACGTCCACCCTATTCCATCCTGCGGGATGGGACCTTCGTCCTCCTCGGAAGAGTTATCACCGTCCTCTTGTAAAACTTCCTCTTCCGCTCGAGCCGTCAAGTCATCAATCTCCATCTAACGTGCTATCTTGTGGACATGCTCCCTGCATCTGCTCGGGGGCGGCTTTGGCGTCTGGTGCACGATATTCTGCCTCAGCCTCCTCTTCTGCCTCCACAACATTGGCCACCTCGTCCTCTTACGCTTACGAGCGTCGACCACCTCGTCCTCTTGTCGTCCACAACATCGGCCACCGCGTCTTCTTCATGAACCACAACCGAGCTGCTCCCACCAACCCGACGGGAGGCGTCGGAAGGGCCTGCAAGGAGTACCTTCAGACATGGCTGTACGAGTAGCACACACTCGTAGCCACGGCACCTACAGCCTTCCAGATATCCCTTCCATGCAACCGTGCGCATCACTCTGCTCAACTCCCACCGAATGTGTGTGGGAGACCTACTCCAAACCCCTTGTATGACGACACTCCACACCTCGGGGTCCAAGGAGAAGCTTCTGGTGAGCCAGTGTAGAACATCTCCGATTCGGGCATTCTCCAGGTTCGGGTGTACCAAATCGACTTGCTGGAAATCACTTAGGTCAACACCTTACGGACCTTCACGAATCGTACCAACACCGTAATGCACTTTCAATCTTGTGAGCTCCGACATGACTGCAAATATTACAAACGTTGCAACTAGTGATTTCTCGACATACATTCCCCATATACATCGTAAACAAACAAGTAGCTACACGTCGCATATATTCGGCCGAGAACAAGAACAAACAAGAGTATTACCTTCGTTCATCTTTCTCTTTCACGTCTACAGCTCCTCTCCTCCCGAACCGCTCTCTCCCGAGCGCTGCTCCTCCCTGTGTACGTCTCTCCCAAGCTCCTCTCCTCCCGAACTGCCCTCTCCCGAGCTCTGCTCCTCCCTGTGTACCTCTCCCAAGCTCCTCTCCTCCTATTGTCTCCCTCTCTCGAGCTCCTCTACTTCTCCCTCTCCCTACCTTCTTCCCTTTTTCTCCTCTGCCGAGACAAATGGTGAAAGAAACCATGACGGGATCTGGGTTGCTTTTTATATGACCCTGTAGTCGCTCAACCGCAGGACGACTTGGCAGGAAGTGCTGGACCAAGGGTTTACTGACACGTGTCCAAGTCGCCATACGGTTGGGCGACTTTGATTGAGCGCTAGGAATTCGCTCATCCGTATGGCGACTTTATCCAAGTCGCCATACCATGAAGCGACTACGCCTCGAACGTTTAAATAGCCGTTCCATTGGGCGACTTAAATATGTGTCGCACTGCGGTTGGGCAACTTTCCGGACTCGCCCAACCGTACGGCGACACGAGATTATTTCTGTAAATAAAAATTAAGCGGTATTATTTCTCTATTTTCGAATAAAAAATAGATTATTTAAAAAAAAATTCGATATAGCCCTCGCACAAGCAATAGTGGATAGTGCAGGCATAATTGTTTCAAGCTCGGACATGACTCTGTGTTAGGCTGAAACAGGTCTGAGCGATCTGATTCTCATTCAGATTTCTTGAGTTTGATTTATTAACTTGAGCTTTTAACCTTTCAGGTGCCAAGTACGAACTGCCTAAGTATGTCCTGAGTGAACCAACCAACCTAATCCAGGACAGCTGAAGAGTAATAGTAGAAGCAAACCTAATGATGTAAACCATGTACATGGCTAAGTCCTTGTAGTTGGAGGCTTGGAGTGCTCTCGACGAAACCTTTCGAGTGTGCTTTTTGCGATGACCAATTCGCAATTGTTTCATGCTGTCAATATACAATGCTGCCAGGCATTTCAATTACGCAAAAATTCGATACTTCAGATAGCTTTTTTGTGTACAATCCCGTTCCTTTGTTGGTGGTACTAGAAACATGTGCGTGTTTTTATTTTGTATTACATGATTAGGAGTATGGCATACAATCTCAGACAAGTTCTGTTCTCGGTCTCTCAGTTTGCCGCTTAGTGCTTGCAGCTACACACGCTACATTTTATTTCCTTATTATCAGTATTAGCCGGTTTTTCCAGCCAACACAAGAAAACACTTTTCAACTGGCTCGAGTCCTTTACTTCAACCTTTTTCTCCTATTCTGGGGCTTTTTTACATTATTTTCCTTTTGTGCTTGTACATAAGCCTTTTGTTCTTTTATTAGTATACATGCAGTCGGAGACCCTCCTGTTTACCTGTCAAAGAGGGGGCAAATTGTGGAATGAAATAGCACTGAAAGAATGTAGCTCCAACTCTGATTTTTTTTTTCATAAAACATGATACGCACAAGCGTAAACTGCCTAAACTGAATTCAACAAAGGGAAAAACAGATTGCTTGCCCTACTCTCTTTATCCTCATCAGTGCACATCTGTAATGACTGCTTATTGTTATATGAGAGGTCGCATGTTTGAGCCCCAAAAAATAGTACAATTTCAAATTTGATAAGGATACAATCGCAAATACTCCATATTTTGTGATTTGTCTGTCAATTATCGTTGGCTATCGTTAATGTCTTAATTACCGCCAATTGCGTTAATTGCCGTTAAACGACATCAAACAAGCTATTACTTGTCTCAGAGGTATTTCAGATATTTTTCATCTCAAAAACTGCAGACAACCTATCTAAAGACCAAACAGTCAAACATCTTTAACTCAGCCGTTCAGCACTTCAGTCTAGCCAAAAACTGCTTATCAGAAACTACAGCCGTACCAAATACCCCATAATTGTATTGCGCATGATCTGGCCATAGATACCCATGCCCGGTCATAGATACCCTGTTTTCGATAGGATTGAGTAAAAATTATATTCGTATTCGATTGTGAGGATACCCAAATCTGTACAATCTAACCTAAAAATATAGCTATGAATGTGGCATAACAAATATTCAATTCACTTCACCCTATTTTCAGGAAAAAAATCGCGGAATGCCACTATGAATAGAAATGCTACTCTAGCAAAGTTGGCTAAGTCAAAATCTCCGGCTTCGACACGCAGTCACCGAGGCTATGTTTGGTATGACTGAAGCTTGATGTTTGACGGTCTAGCTTTAAGTTGGGTTGGCTAGCTATTTTAAGCTGAAAAATGTCTAAAATACCCATAGCCAAATGATGGCTTGTTTGATGTCAAATAAGGGACATTATGAGTAAGTTAGATTTATTTTTTGCCAGTTTACATACAAATGTGCTTTTAAATATCAAATGTACCATCATTTTTTCTAAGTAATTTGTCAATACAAATAGAACCGACATTTTTCAGTTGAAGAACACAATTTGTAGTTCATTGTTAATACAAAATTTTAATGTCTAGATAGGAGAGCATATAGCAATCAACTACTAGCATTCAAGTTCTTAAGTGCAAAAAAAATGCTTTCATTACTGATTCCGTTGAACTACAAAAATGTCGCAAATATTCTGCAAACTACTTCAAATATTCATTCTTCTGCACATGACAACATTTTGCAAATATGAACAGATGTTCATAATTTTCTATCAAATTTAAAATAAAAAATCAGTTCACTTCAATTGCAAATTGCAATTTTGAGTCTACTGCACCAAGAACATCCTTCGAACACAGTCCTGACTCCTCGTTCTCCTTCCGGATTCTGGAGACGGATCGGCGGTAGTCAGTCTCACAGGGACTGGACGCCAACTGCACGGCATCTCCGCGCTTGGATGAAAATCGGACGGCTCAGATTGCATGAGGTGGAAAAATACGAGACACTGACTTGCGCCGGCCGCCGGCCTCCCGACCAAAACCGGTCAACCTCCCCTCTCCTGACCTCACGCACTGCCGTCCAGACCTCCTCTCCCCGACCTCCGGTGTCACCCCCTCGCCGCAGCCCCGCCCCTGCGCACCAACACGCAACCGACGCCGTCTTGGTCCCGCGACGCCGTGTGGCCACGCTGCCGCAGCCCCGCCCCTCTGCGTCGCTACGAAATCGACGCCCCGCGCTGGGCTCCCGCGCATCAGCCTCCTCGTCTCTCCAATCCCCGTGGCGTTGGAATTTCCTTCATCTCTAGACTCCCGCTTACCAGTTAGTACCCATCAGGCCCGGATCTCGAACCCAGTCCCAGTCCCCGCCGCTCCGACGGAGATGGGGCTCGACGCCTTGGCGGCCGCCGCGTGCTGTGCCCTTCCGGTGTTCCTCTCCTTGCTGGCCGTACGCGTCGCCTATGTGCTGTGCCGCAGCGGCTGCCCGCCGTCGAAGCCCTCTGCTGCCGCCGGAGTGCGGTGCCTCATCGTCCTCGGGTCCGGTGAGTACATCTTGGCGGCCCAACCCATGTAGTTTTCTTTTCCCGTTGATCTGGTGATTTTGGTGCAGAAACATAGCCAAAGTACATTCTTATTAAACATTAGTGGGTAACTGCAGGTTCTTATGGGAATTCTCTACCTGTATGCATTCCTTCATCGCGAACTTGATCATAATATGCAGTTATGTTCTTAATCGTAGCTCAAATCGTCAAATCTATCTTGTCAAACAACAAAGCAGCACCACCGGTCCACCAGGACATTTCTACTGCGGCAGCTTTGCGCCTTTGCCTCCTGAGAGTAATTGCTACTGCGAGTTGTTTACTGATACAAAATGTCGGTTATTACAAAATGGTCTATTGCACATTATAAGTTACTCCTGTGCAACTGCATTTGTTATTTTATAGGAGATTCAAAACATTATTTGTACAAACGAGACGTGGGATCAAACTCGGTTGTATATTAATATTATCATGGTTATTAAGGCAGTAAGGCGAGGTGGGACGACCCACCCCCTCACACCTTTTAGGCGCTAAGGTGCGAGGCGAGGCGATGTCTTATACACATCCTAAAGCGCTAAGGGGTATACCTCTTAGGTTCACGAATCCAGCATTTCTGGTTCGCAATACGGCAATATACAGTAAAATAATAAGAAAAAAATGTAGGGATCCATAGTCTTGCAGCATAGCCACAGAAGATCCTAGCTTTATAACATAAACGAAAAAGAGAGAGGATGAGGCCATGGGTGTTGGGCCAGAGCTCTCCCACACCCTCTACCCTAATGCCTCCCAACTCAGTTCCCCATCCCATCACCACAGCTCCCCGACACCGCCGCCCCCCAATTCCTCTCCATCCACCACCTCCTTGCTCCCTGCTTTGCTCCCGACTGTCGCTCCCTGCTGCTCCCAAGACTTGCCATTGGTCTCCCTGCTTCCCAGCGTTCTTGGGACCTCCCACGCCCCCAAGCCGCCACGCCTCCCCTCCTCCTCTTGCCCGCCCGGCTCCCAGCGTCGCCTCCGGCTCTCGATCCTCTGCTTGCAGCCTTGCGAGCTGTCCGTGGTCTCTCGCCGGATCCGACGCGGGCCTCCTCGCTTCCACGTCCCGCCCGGATCTGGCTCTCCAACGCCACACGGGCGATGGGCAACGGCAAGGCGGGGGCGACGCTTTGACCCACGGCAGCGCCTTATCGCTTAAGCGACGCCTTAATAACCATGAATATTATGCATTGCCACGTGCATGGTTCATAAGACAGATCAAACAATCAAGATCCAGGATATGTGAAATACTGAAACGCCAGACCTTTTTGTCAATCAGAACAAAGATGGAGTCTATTAACTAGCTCTGGAAACATCGTGCTCCTTGTGCAACTCTAGTGAACACACCACCATCCAATGTGGTATACTGGTATCAACTGATCCCTGACGGCCTGACCCGAATTAGGAGGCCGCTTCTTGTAGCCTTGACCGGAGCTTTTGTAGCTCCAGTTTCCATTCTAGATAATCTGTCTATCGTCTTTTTGTTTGTATGTTTGCACTTGGGTAGGCTGGCAAGCGAAATGTTCCTTCCTCATCGTGTGCAAATGATGTTGTTGTTGCCAATGCTGGTATCATCATGTCTCACCTCAGGATTCATGTCATTCTAGCCCTATGTGGCTTGCACAGGTTAAATTTTGATTGTAGTGTAAATATTGCCTAAATGTTTTGGCAATTTGATCTTTCTAGGCATCTCTTCTATCTGTTAGTAATAAGCATGTGTATGCTCGTTGTCAGCTTTATCTTTTAGGGGAATTCTATTCTATTCTTATTTACACATTTCATCGCAGTGTATACTTATAAAAGCACAACCAGAACTATCATTTAGCATATCACTAACATTATGGCTTTACTGAACTATTGTCCATCCGCAGTCTTGGGGAAACATTAGGTAGGTATGTAATCATAACTTCCACAAGAGACTGTTGCACTATGGAACGCCTATTAATTTCTAAATTTGATTCACAGGAGGGCATACTGCAGAAATTATGAATATTGTAACCACGCTTCAGAAGGATAGGTTTACGCCAAGGTACTATGTGGCTGCACTAACTGACAACATGAGCCTTCAGAAGGCACAGGTCTATGAGCAGTCACTGGTTCAGCTACAGGTATGCTGCATGGGATTATGATAGAACTTTCTTAAGTAGTTACAGTTGGGGTTATGATTCTAATTGTTGTCTTTTCAGAGTGACAAAGAGAAGATCCTCAAGAATGCCCAGTTCATGCAGATATACCGTAGTCGTGAAGTAGGCCAGTCTTACATTACCTCCATTGCAACAACACTGCTCGCTATGTTGCATGCTATGTGGCTAATAATAAGAATCAGACCACAAGTGGTGTGTTTTTTGTTCAAATTTTAGTAGCACCCATTATGCAGCATGTGCTCAAAATATACTAATTGCTTATAATATTCCTGCAGATATTTTGCAATGGTCCAGGCACATGCATTCCTCTGTGTGGCTCTGCTTTCTTGCTGAAGGTAGTTACACATCCTTGCTTCTATGCTGGTTAAACGGAAGTAATTGATGCAATATAAGATTTGTACCTTCTTGTTTGTTATAGAACAGGAACCAGGAGGTCAATGTTGCCATAAATCCAACCACCATAACTATTTTTGCCCCAATTTCAAGTCAAAATGCAATGCTTTCTAGTTTTCTACTGAGTTCTGGATTGCTGCATTTTTTTTTGTAGGTGCTTGGTTTGCGATGGTCCTCGATTTTCTACATTGAAAGTATTGCAAGAGTGAAGAAGCTTTCCTTAAGTGGTTTACTATTGTACAAGCTACGAATAGC
The DNA here is from genome assembly GCA_036346405.1 of Phyllostachys edulis. Taxonomy (NCBI): domain Eukaryota; kingdom Viridiplantae; phylum Streptophyta; class Magnoliopsida; order Poales; family Poaceae; genus Phyllostachys; species Phyllostachys edulis. Next base: position 38,108,744 of record CM070555.1, on the reverse strand, counting down.
TGATCAGTTCTTCGTGCAGTGGCCCCAGCTGCAGCAAAAATACCCTCGAGCACAGTACGCTGGCCGTTTAATGTGAAGAATTCACCGATTGGTGATATTGGAATGCAATCTTGTCCAGCTCTGAAGTTTCTGAACAATGCTGAGAAACAATTTCTGCACCTCGACAAATACATACTGGTGTGGTTGATACTTGATAGAGTCTGTACGCTGGTTTTTGCAGAATTTTTCATTTCATTGGCATAGGATTGCAGCTTGCTTAGGATAATCTTTTTTTATGAGATGAATACTACTCAACATTTTTCTTCGGATGATCGATGATACTTGATAGTCTGTACGCTGGTTTTTGCAGAATTTTTCATTTCATTGGCATAGGATTGCAGCTTGCTTAGGATAATCTTTTTTTATGAGATGAATACTACTCAACATTTTTCTTCGGATGATCGACGCTATTGGAGCGTACATAGCAATGCTTACTCGCTGATATACCCTGCAAGTATGTGAAAACGAATCAAAGAAAACCGATATGAAGTAATGCAGTGTAAAACTCATTTTGTAAGTCTGTCAAACAGATTCTATCAATAAGTGTGGTGTCGATCTCGAGTGTTGATGGGTTTTAATATGGAAATTGGAATTTTGCATTATAGCATCATTGCATGTGTGTTCCTTTCCAGCTTGGCATATGGATATCAGTATATGTTGAGTCATGCACCATATACAACAGTGGTCAACTTGTCGTACCATATGATGGCTAGTTCATCTTTATTCACAAAATTTGCATAAATGCTTGTTGGTTCAATGCTGATCAGAAATGCAGCAGCCAAGAGAGATGGCCGCAACACCATTTCCTTGCCCCATTTGGAACGTGAATTTTTTTTTCTCCAAATCCTACAATTTTTTTTTCCAAATCCTACAATAATATGACCGAACTGGTCAACAATCCTCGTTTGTATGCAGACCTGGCCAAACGGGCAGTCCGGCTCAGCATGACACGGCACGGGCCCAGCTAGGCATGGCCCATTTCGGCCCGGCTACTATTCATATCGGGCTGGCCTACGGGCCGAAGTGGCGGCTCAGGCACGGCCCATCGGGCATTTGTGCCGTGCCGGGCTGGCCCGAGCCCGTTTAGCTTGTCGGGCCAAGTGTGGTCTGTTTAGCTCGTTTGGCCCGCCAAAACAAAAAAATCCAGAAAAATTAGAAAAATGTGTACAATTCAGAAGTAGATATGAAAATTGAAAAAAATGAGACAATCATGTTGAAAATGTAATAAAGAGTTTTATTAATGTCCAACTGGCGGCTTCATTAAAACCTTCGCCAAGTAAAAACTCAAAATGAGAAAACCTTGGCAAAGGAAAAAGAGTACAACCTATAGCTCTACAATTTTACATACATGATACATCCTTGTTCTATGTGTCAGTGTCATTGTCTAAGTACAAATTTTTGAACACCTCCGACAACTTTAGATTTTCCACAGAGTGTTGTGTTCGTGAATCAGCTTGTTCCCAGTACTTCACAGTTAGAAGGATCTACATCATCTCACTTGTGAGACGTGTTCTTCTCTCCTCCAATATTTTTCCAGAAAGACTGAAAGCAGACTCGGAGGAAATCGTAGAGACATGAACAGTTAACACATCACGTGCAAGTATGGATATCATGGGATATGTTAACTTATGTGCTTGCCAGCATTGCAAGATGTCGAAGCCTTCTGAGTTGAAATCCACCGTATCGCTGTCCAGATAGGTGGATAGTTCTCCGCTCCTTGTGAGTCTTGGCTGAGCAAACGTTGGTGTCGAAGAAGAAGAAGACCTGGTCTAGGACCTAGAGGAAGAGGCACCGAAGATTGCGCCCCACATATTTGTCTTCCCACTTGAGGTGAGGGCTATTGGAGGTCGTTGCGAGCGGACTCTCCGGAACTTATTTTCATACCTTTGGTAAACCTCGTATAACCGAAAACGAACTTCTTCAAAATAGTCAGTATAGTCTAGCCCCATAACATCACCAAGAAGATCAAGTACAGTACCAGATGCATCAATTTTAGCCCTAAGATCTAAAAGAAATGCAAATGCATATAGGTAAGGGATTTCTCTCTAATATTTAAGGTATTTTGATTTCATGGAAACAACAGTATCGCGTAAAACTAAGTCATTTTCATACATTTTCAATGGAGTAGCAATCCGTAAAATAATATGCACAATGATAGGAGATGTTAGATAGTAGACAGCGGACAAAGCAACAGTTGCCTCATAAAAAATTTCTAAAAACGACAGTATCTTCTCAGCAACGAACTAATGTTGCTTAGTTAATAGTACACTACCGTCAGTGCCATGGTAGTGCGTTTGAATAAAAATAAAAAAGTGCTCTTGTATGGTAAAAGATTCTTAAGCATGAGGTAAGTAGAGTTCCACCTTACCTCTATATCCAAACCGAACTTTCTTGGACGTACACCCATCGCCCTGCAGAAGTTCTTATATTGTGCTATTCTTACGTTAGAATTATTCAAGAAAGAAATCACATCGCGAAAAGTTTTAATATACAGACTCAACATCTTCAAACCACATTTGACTATAAGGTTGATAATATGACAAGCGCATCGTTGATATAGCCAAAAGGAATTGTCATATGTACTCAACATTGGAGTAAGAATGTCCATAGCCCTAAAGTTTGAAGCGACGTTGTCTAAAGTAATTGCGAATATTTTGTCTGTAAGATCAAAGTCTTCCACAACTTTGATAATACAGTTCGCAATATTCTCCCCCCGTGTGTGCTACATCAATTAATTTCAAAGCTATAATCCTTTTCTGCATTACCTAGTCGTCATTAACATAGTGTGCAACTACACTAAGGTAATCCTCCCTAGCCTGACCACTCCATATGTCCGAGGTCAGGGCCACCGAAAATGTGCACGTACTAAATAGTTCCTTTATTTTATTACGACGTTCATTATAGTATTTCACTAGATCTCTAGTTGTTGTTTGTCTAGAAACGGAAGAAAATCTAGGATTGTGCGCAGTCCTAATGTAATTTAGAAAAGAAGAAGACTTGTCAAAGCCTAACGGTAAATCCTCAAAAGCAATTAAACGACAGAGAGATTGGCGGACTACCTGAGGATCGTAGTCCCAGCTAGATGTCGTACCATCGGGGTTGTATTGCAGCTGCGTCTGTCTCATCACCAATCCTTGCTTGGTTTGACATCTTGTAGCATGTCTAATAAAGTGCCACGTTCCACCTATAGACTTTGTAGACAATTCATGGTGACAAATTTTACAAATAGCATATGGTACCTCATTTCCCACTCCGTCTTGCTTGGTTGTCCTGTCGAAATTCTCCCACACTCCCAATGTGGACGATCTCGACCTCTTTGCTCCGGTTACCATGGAGCCTGATGACAGAACTCCGCCTTGCTCCTCTGGTGAAACCTCCGGTTGGTTTGAAGCAGCCGCAGCCGCCTCCATGGACGCAATTTCCTCTGGCGAAAGTCCATAATCAGTAAGAGCAAAGCTATCGTAAGGACTGTCCATAATGAAAACTGTAAAATCGAAACTAACACTATTACTACTTTCATCTTAGCATAACAAGAACTAACAACAAAAATATTACAAAAATAGTATTGTACCTCTTTCGCTGAGTTGCTGTCGAAAATTGAAATTTCTAAAATTTGGCACAATCTGTTTAAATTTTGCCAAATTAGCTCAACACGGATTTGAATTTGCACAACACAATTTCAAAGAGAGAATAGAGAATGAAGGGGTGCTGAATGAGGGGGGTATGGTGGCTATTTATAAAAAAAAACCTCAGGATTTTTTTTTATTTTTTGCTATTTTTTAAGACCCCAACAGTCAAAAAGGGTCAAAAAACGGCTAAAATCTCCAACAGCCATTTTTTCCGATCCCGCCACGGCCCAGCTGCCCCTCCCTTGCCTGACCTGCCCATGCCCCGTCCCTTCTTCTTCTCTCCCCCATGCCTCGCTTGCGTGCGTGCAGCGATGCCGCCTGACACGCCACGCCGCCTGCCCGCCACTGCCGCCCTTGCCGCCTCACTGCCTCCTCGCCTCCGAACCGTCGCCGACCGCGTTAGCGTCGGCTGTCGGGCTCCATGGATGCGTGGGTGGTTCCTCGCTTCCTCATCCGCAACGCCGCCGCCGTTGCCTCGGCCACACCATCTCCTCACAGCCTCGCCTCGTCGACCGCAACAGCTATTCTTCGGTTCTTTCCCTCCTGGTCCAGCGCTCCACCGCACTCCGCTCCGCTCTGGCCTCCTCCTGCACCACCAGGCGCCAACCGTTCTTCCCCTCCTGGTCCCGCGCTACCCCCGCCCTTCTTCCTCCACACCGGCGCGTATCGCACGCACCAGCTCTCTGGGTCAGGCTGCGGCTCGCTGGGTCGTCTTGGTGTCCGGCATGATCCGACCACGCTTCTTGCGTCTGGGGCCGCCCACCGTGCCGAGGTGGCGGCCCAGGCACAGCCCGTGCTCTCGTGCTAGGGCTGGCACGACCCATGCTCTCATGCCGGGGCTGGCACAACCCATGAACAGTGCGGGTCATATCGTGCCTGGGCTGAGTCTACAATATCATGTCTCATGCCGGTCTGGTAGGCCTGACCCAATTGGCCAGCTCTATTTGTATGTGGCTCACCCTAAAAGTTAGCTGACATAGGGACATGCATGTATCGTGGGAGGTTCCCTCAAGTATGTTAAACAGATATGCCCCGCCGAAGTCCTAACCCAAGTAAACGATTCAAGCTTCTGTTCTTGTTCCTGTTTTACTGGATAGTTATCATAAGACATTCCCACAATATCATAAGATTCGTGTTCTTGAAATTCAGCACTTTGGTTAGAGCTAAACACCAAGTTGACAAAAGACAACATTCACAAAAACTCAAACAATGAATTATATGAAAAATCACCCTCACCTTTTTTTTGCAAGACTTAAGAAAAACTAGGCTAATTGAAAAGCGGGTTTTACTATAATTGTCTAACAACATTTTCACCAAATGCAATATATCCTAACTTGATAACAAATTGAAATACGTATTGCTGAAGCTTATACAAGACAAAAAAAAATGTTTCCGTGAAATCTTTTAACAAAATCTAATATCCAAACAGCTACTTAATGCATTATGACAACAAACATAAATAGCAGGAACAAACAAAAACCATATTACTATTTGCAAGACGAAAGGAGAAATCGGAGGCAATAAAAATAGAAAAAAAAACTAGAAACAGAAAGTTAGCTTTAGAGAAAAGCAAAAAAAGTTATAAACAGTAGTTCGTCTCAAAGCCACACTAGCCCTCTTCGGCCAAATGCACCTTCAGACAAAGCCGCCTTCCACCGCCACCACCTCGCAACAAAGGTTAATTGTTGTCTTCCTCCTCCCCTCACTGGGCTGGCGTGGAGTAGAGCTCCATTCGGATTTCGGATCGATTCCTCCTCCTAACGGTAAGGAAACCCTAGCTTGCTTGGATTCGTTGCTCTAAGAGTGAGTCTTGTTGTGCATGGATCTTTGCTTTGTTGTGAGCAATCAAATCAATATATTTATTTCCGCCCACCCACTAGTTGTGGATTTGTTGCTGCGTGGTGGTTTGACTCAGTTCACGAGCGCACCGCACGCGCAAGATCCATGAGCTTAAGATGCATCTGCCCATGTCCAAGCTCACATTTGTATTAGGGTGTCATTCTTTTTACCCTAAACTTAGTAAGCTAGCACCACTAATGGCAGTTTATTTCCCCAAAATTTTGGGGGTTCATGTGAACCCCATGCCTGATGTTAAGCCGGCCCTCGGATCTTGGACGTTTCGTAGCCGTTTCTTTACTTTCGCAGTGGCATTGCAACTTTGTTCTTGGGAGTTTAAGGTGGGATAGAGATGAGCTAAGGGCATAGCTCATGCAAGCTGCTGCTAGGCTGGGAGTCTTGGTAAAATCGGTTGAGAGGCGAGCCTTGAGGTGACAACTCAAGATGGATGCAGTCGTTGAGGTTGCTGATGCTATGGATCAGTGGCAGACCCAGAACTTTATCAATAGGGATCCGAAACAAAATATTATAATATCTTTTGAGTATATGTTAATACTCTTTTCGTTCTTTTTAAGTGATATTTTAGAATATGTGCAATCAAAATTTCTAAAATTTGACTATTAATATATTTACAATGATCTATATCTTTTGAGTATATGTTAATACTCTTTTCGTTCTTTTTAAGTGATATTTTAGAATATGTGCAATCAAAATTTCTAAAATTTGACTATTAATATATTTACAATGATCTAGATCGATATTTTCATTAAATTTTTCATAAAATTGTTATTTTTATTTATACCAGTATAGAATTATAAATGTTTTGCCTTGAAAATTCCATAGGGTTATTTGAAATAGAACTTAGATGGAGTAACACGCTAAGTATTTAGACGAACCAACTAACATACCTACTTAAAAACAATACATTTTATCTGAGCACAACTCCATTACAAGTCACTATCTTTTAAAACAAATATGTAGCTCTCACACTCTTATCTTTTCTTATGCTCTATCTTAGCATAACTGCATATATATGAGAAATGAGTTATTTTGCTCGTATATATAGACTATTATAACCATTAATTTGTGACAATAGACATAATCTAATTTATCGAAAGAAAATATCTAAATCACTTAGATAATTCTAAGAATTTTTGAATTTTTAAATTGGATAATCTAGATTCTTCTCGTGAAATTATCTCCCTTTTGATCCTTGAGAAATTTGATGGGTGCACACACATTGCAGGGAATATCATTAACATGGTATGGTACATGCTATCATTTTCCATAACAAAAAAAAAAGATAAAAATAAGAATACAGTAGTTCCTAGAAACGGTGTAATGGAACTAATTAAACACAAATAGAGCTAAGAAGAGAAATTAGCGCACACTATGTAGAAAACAATATGAGAAATATCGTTTATCTTAATCAACTGCCAAAACATCATATCTGCAATTTTGGAAAGAAGACATAGAAAAGATATATAACATGTGTATTCCTTTCTCGGGCTCTTAATGTGGTGGTACAAGGATTTCGATAATGCTATATCCAAATGTGTGCTTATGTGTGCTTCCATAAACTTATGTGCTAGACTCTAATATATAGTTAAACAAGATAGAAACATAATTATCTAGCTAAATTAACTATAGGATGTTTATTTATCTTTGTGGAGTAGTGATGATAAATATTTTATCTATACAATTTTATGAGTTGTTGGGCAAAGAAGTATATAGATGGAATTGTAGGGTGAGATGTTACTCTATTTGATAAAAAAATGTTACTCTATAATTTAAGAGGAATTGCTACATAATACTCAACTAAAACTTTAAGGAAATCAGACGATTTTATCATCATTCAATTTGCACCCACAATCCATGCTCTGGCCGAGAGGTCTTTGACTTCTCTGACGGCCATGATAAGGTTAGAGTTCGGATTCACCCTTTTAGGTTTTAGGTTCATTAGAATCCCCAACTATATAGGGAGAAGAGCAACGACGGATCAACGTTGGGTGACAAGGTGGCGGTGACGCCACTGGTCGCGGGTACATAGGAGGATGACGGACGATGTCAAGGGAAGGGGGATGATTGTGAGTAGTGAGTTAAGTCTTGAGGAGGCGGCGAGTGGTGGGGGCGACGGATGCAGTGGTGGGGAGTTGGCGGAGAGTCGAAGAGTCGAAGAGCTGGAGAAAGAGATTATTGTCACTTACGCTAGGATGGAGATGGTTATATAAGATCAAGTGCATAGAAAATCCAACTGTTTTTTAACGATCAATGACCAGTCATTATCTTGTTTATGAAGGAAAGTACTCCCTCCAGTTCACAAAAACAAGTCATTTTGGAATACATGTAGTCAAACTTTGGAAACTTTGGTTATCAATATCTTTTCAAATATTTATAAATATATTATAATAGTCTTGAACATAAGGGTTAATAATCGTGTTGACCATCTATAGAAATTTTTCAAGGGAAAGATGATCCATTTAACATTATAAAATAGTGAAGAAAGAATTAGGTAAGGAAGAATTGCTATGAAGAAGCTAAGGATAGATAGATGGCCAACATGAGGAGAGAACAAATTATTTTTCTTGTTATATAAAATAAGTTTTGATGCTTTTCAACTAACGGCCATTTTAACTAGGTCACGACCTACAGTCGATATGGCTCTAATACCACTTCTGTTGGACCCGGGAGTAACACCCCAAATCCTCTGTGCATTTCTGAACTAGTCCCATGATCAGTAGCTAATTCACACAGTAAACAGATATGGTAACATCTATAAATCGCACAACTTTATTAATAATCAACAGAGTTTATTACAAGAAATGTTTAAACACAGCAGAAGACGAAGAAGTAGTGGAGTTCAGCTGATCTGCCACAGGCAATCGACTAGGGTAGCGGCCTAGTCGTCGAGATCCACACCAGTAGCAAAGTCGTTCTCCTCTGAAATTTATTTGCATTAAGCAAGGGTGAGCACAACTTCCGTGCTCGTAAGTTACACCAAATAACAGATTATCATGCATGCAAGAATATATCAAAAGAAGGCTTATAGTGTTATTTGTGCAAAAGCAATATTTAACATTTTAAATACAATACTAAGTTCAAAAGCAGTTATACTGTATCTAAAATCAAATTTCATTTTTAATCATTATTTCTTAAGAGTAGGATAAATCTCCGTACACAAGTGGTGAAGGACTACCCCCCTTACACCAGGCTGTCTGCCCAAAATTCCCACATGGAATAGACATCCATGAAATCATTTTTGTCAAACCATTTTTAAAACAAAATCATAGTCTAATCCACGAAAGGCTTTGCTCAGCATGTCTATGACCGTGGACACGACTATTTGAATAGATTGACACTCTGCAGAGGTTGTACAACTTTACCCACAAAACACGACTTCTCTAGTTTGTTTGGCATCCGTCGATACCACTGCTCACTACCTTAGGTAAACAGTCTAGAGCACATGACAATGCCTTTACAATGCGTCATTCCAACGTAATTATGCCTCGCTAAGGTTTCGCTACCGTAGGCTTTGCACCTAAACGATAACCCCCTCTTGCGCCATGTGAGTATTAACAATAAGTCTTCACGACACCCACACCACCGGAAGGCACAACCACATTGAAACATTGCAAATTAGTTAGCCAGGTCTGTCCCACTCTGGACTTGTGGTAGTACGATCTTGGCTTAACAATCCGCAGCTCGTAGATCGGTCCTTAATTGACTGGCCGACTTCCAAAATAATCCCTGAGCCTCAAACATTCGCTGAATTGAGCCTGTGCATAAAACTTTCACCCACTAACTATCCATTTCGCCCAAGTCCAAACCAGTTTTTAATTTAATTTTATTTTTCAAAGCATTTGCAAACTTCCATGACATACCAGTGCCATGGATACAATATAAACAACATTTGATGTTTGGCTGAAAAATTCCCAAATTGAAACAATTTTGGGTCTAAGCATGACTAAGCATAAGTTTTCCCAAAATGTTTTTGTTCATACTAATGCATAAACTAAATTTTTATCTAAGGTGTCAAGGTAGGTTTATTTCAATATCAAGATTGGCAGTACAAAGGATTTAGGTATAACTACAATTTAAAACAGGTATTTAAATTACATTGAATAGAAATAAGCATGCAGTAATAATTTAAAATAGAATTTAAATAATTTGAAATAATGGGATTAAATATGATCAAAGATGTAACTTGCCTTGCTCAATTAGGTACTCTCAAACGGCGTCGAAATCTGACTCTCCAAAGTAGTCGAAATCTATATACGAAAATAGGCCAAATTAAAACAAAATTCAAATTCAAATCAAATGAACTCCAAATTAAATAATTTTAGTTTAGTTAGCTAGATCTTGAATTTATAAGAATTTATAAATTTGAATCGATGAAATCGGAGTTCGTATGAAGGAGAACGAACCCCAGGAAGTTTAGAAATCATATGAAATGATGAAATTGGTATTTTCGGAATTATTTTTCCAAAGAAAAATCAGATTATTGGGTCAACATGACGTCATCGCCCGGGAAATTGATTTTCCAGCCAAATTATTTTTGTATTGGAAAAGCCTTGAGTCTATGACCGGGGGGCCCGTGGTCAATGGACTCGGTCCATGGCCCGGTCAACGCTCACGGGGAACCCGGCTCACACAACAGTGAACGGGGGCTGCGCAAGGGCTGATGTGGCGCCACGTAGGCACTGACTCAGCAGAAATGCGCACATGGTGCTGAGGTGGTGTCGTAGTGGCGCCGACGTGGTTGAGCCACATAGGACCGGCGAGGGGAGGTGCTCGGTGACGGGCTCACCGACGTTTCACGCCGGGGCGAGCTGCGTGAGTGGGTGCAATAGAATGAGGGTGGTGCGGCGATCTCGGTGGTTACCAATATGGCAGCAGAGGGTGGCGGAATGGCCGGCGACGAGGACTAATGGCGGCGGCGGTTCTAGGTCGAAGACATAATGGCGTTCCGGTGGTCCTTGGACAGAGGTGAGGCGCACATGAGGTCGGCATTGATGCTGCGATGCCGAAGAGGGGATCAGTTTTGCCGGAGAAGGCCTGATGGCGCCGGAGACGACGAAGCAATGAGCTTCGGGTGGCGGAGAGGACCTCCAAAATTCGGGGCTTAGGTAGAGGGAGAAGTGAGGGGGTGAGGGGTCGGCGAGACGAGGTGGAGCCGAGGCGCTCTTTTATAGGGCTAGGGCGGTGCGGATTCGTCGTGCGGCGCAAGAAGGCCGAGAGGGAGCGGCGGCGTGATTTTAGGGAATTAGAGCTGAAGAAGGAAAGGAGATGGGGGCCGAACGGGCGCGGTGATGGCGGGGTTTGAATGCGCGTGATGGCGAGGAAAATCAAGGCGAAAAGGCGGCGGATTGGGAGCTTGGCGTTGCGTCGATGGCGGCGTCGTCGGGTTTGGCCGCGTGGAGAAGAACGCGGGGAGGAAGAAGGAGTGGGCGGGCCCACGCGACAGTGAGGGAGAGGAGATGGGCGCGCGACGAGTGTTGGATTTAGATCGAACGACCGGATGGAGCGCGCGTGGTGGAGCGGGCTGTGGAGTGGACCGGACGCGCGGTAAAGGAGAGATGGGCCGGAGAGGTTTCTGCCCAATAGGAATTTCTGGAATTTTAATTGATTTGCTAATTAAAATAAATCAGTTAAATCAATTAGGCTTTAGAAAATAGCAAATAAAATCCAAAAAATTCTTAAAAAATTCACAAAAATTCCTAGAGTTATTTTAGACTTAAATAAAATATTTCCAACTTAAACTTGGTAATAGTTTTTGCAAATAATTTATTTTGGCTTTAAAATAATTAGAAAGTCTTTTAAAATTCCGTAAAATATATAAATTTTTATTTTTCACTTTAAATCAACTAAAACTTCAATAAATTGTATTTTTGATTTTTTTAAAAAACTTTAGAAATTCAAGAAAAGCAATAAAACTCTTTTAAATTTAAGAAAATCCAACAAAATAATAACTTTATTTATTTTTATTTTGGTATGTAACTTTGGGATGTTACAAGATCTTCTAATGTAGAGTATGTATGTGTAGTATACGAGTATATAAGACCACTTATGTGGTATTTACACGTTTTTAGGGGTGGCATGTACAATTTTGTAGACATACTCATTTTTATATGCGAATTTGAAGGTATTTACAAAATATGCTAAAAATTGTAGACTTACTTGCAAATTTTTCATGTGGTTCGCATTGGATTATCTTATAATTAGTATATGAGTATATCCAAAGTGATAAATGAGTATGTTAAGTTCTTTTAGGTGGTATATCAGAGGTGGGAGTAACTACTCCCGGGAGTAGAAAGTATTAATCACACACACACACATATATATATACATATATATATACATATATACATATATATACATACACACACACACACATATATATATATACATACATACATATACATATATATGTCTAGGCTGTATTGGTTAATAAACACATATTATTTGAGTGAAAACAATGATATGTATTTATTGGTACAACCGAGATTGCTAAATTTGTAGTACCGCAAATGGAGTATATGATTGTTGCAATTCTTGGAGGACCTGGCACCTAAAATTTTGCAAAAAAGAGATTGTTTTCTTGCTTAGTTTCCTCTTATTTGGGTGAGCATTGTTTGTTGTTTTGTTGACTTGTCACCTAACGTTTTTATCACATGGCTGTTATTTTAGCTTATACATGTTGCCAAATGCCAACTTGCCATATTTTTTTCAAGGAAGTGCAAAAGTTTTGGACATCTTTTCATTAAGAAGGAAAGCTCTGGACAAAGTAGAGCAAAACAAGGTGAAACATGATTACCCACATAAGGATGGCTAGGCAACGGTAACTTACGCGACTAGAAATGAAAACAAACAAAAAAACAAACTGATATATACAAACGGAAGAGGCGGTTGTCGCTACTCAAAAACCAGGTAACGATGAATAGAAACGACCTGAAAGGCGAAAGTACTACTGCTCAACTGGGCGCCTCCAAAGAGGTCGTATCTGCCATGCGCCAATGGTGGTTCTCGTCAAGAATATGTAGAAGGAGTTGATCGATAGAAGCAGCGACATTATTGAAAATCCTCTGGTTGTGCTCCTTCCAGATCATCCAAGAGACCAGAATTATGCTTGAATCGATATCCTTCCTACGGTGCTTTGGTTGAGAATTCCTGGTGGTGATCCAATGGTCTTGAAAGGTGGCCTGGCTGACAGGGACTGCGCATAAATGTCCGACTTGAGATAGGAAACACCCCAAAATTGTGTTGTCACCGCGCATCCAACTAGAAGGTGGTCGATGGTTTCCTGCCCTTGCCCGCAGAAGACACAAACTCCTTGGTTTTGCAGCCCACGACACTGTAGGCGATTGGTGTCAGGAACTGAAGAAGAAGTTTTAGTAAAGTGAAGAAAATGTTTCAAGGTTTGAAGATCCAATGGAGGAAGTCATTGCAAAGGTCTTTAAAGGAAGATCAATGGTTGTCGAGTACCAAACGAAGATCAACGGCTGTCGAGTACGAGTTCCAAGTGAAGATGAATAGTTGTCGAGTACCAAGCTTCTTACTGTGCGATGCAAACATAGTAAAGATGAACTTCTAAACTTACTGTGGTCATAATCTTCTTTTCACTAGGAATATTCCCATGTAAGGGCAATAAGGCTCTGGTTGAGGGTTGGTTTTTGCTATCGCGAATATTATCTTTCCCATTAGCTTCTAGATAGTTTAAACTAGTCTCTATAGAACTACTTTTCTCTTTTGTTAATAGAGATTTATATCTGGAGTTATTCCATCACGATTTTGTTGCATTTGAGTGTATGATTTATGAATTTCTTGTCAATTGGCCATCCAGCATCGCCGACGGATTGCGAGCCAAATGAAGATTTTGCATTTGAGCGGTGCTCGCACCTTCCAAATGGCCTCGGCGCAAGGGAACCTCAACGAGCCACTAAATAAAGCTCTGTAAGTTGACTTAGAGGAGTAGCATCCCGATGGTTTGACTATGTTGACAATGGATGGAACCAGGCCATGGATAGATCGGCCGTCCAGCCAGCGATCCTCCCAGAAGAGGGAGTTCTCACTGTTCCCAACTCTCACCAAAATTGAAGCTTGGAACATGTTTTCCTCCGTTCGGCTTGGTTGGGTGTGCGGTCTCCCATAAGGCCTTGCCGACCAAGACTGCTACAGCCATTGCCAGCGAATATGAAGGGCCTGTCCAAGCACGACCAGATTGGGTAAGTCTAGCCCCCCAAGATGACGAGGGTGGCAGACTGAAGACCATGCCACTAAGCATTACCCGTTCGCGACATTTTGTGATCCTTTCCAAAGAAACACTCGTCGCCTCTTATCGATTACTTTAATTACTGAGAGGGGGTCAAGGGCCATGATAGTGCACATCGGCATGGCAGATAACACCGCCTGAACCAGTATAAGCCGTCCCCCTTGTGAAAGCAATGTGGTCTGCCAAGCTTGAAGGCGGTTAGTGACCATATCCAAGAGAGGTTGGAAATCTGCCCGGGATGGTTTTGTCAAGGTAAGAGGCAAGCCAAGGTATTTGCATGGGAAAGCAACAACGTTGTAGTGCAAACTGTTGGTGATGAGTTGTATTTGTTGATCGTTGCACCTAATTGGAGCGAAGGAACTCTTGGCCAAATTGGTTCGCAAGCCAGAAGCCTCCCAAAAAAGTTGAATTTCTTTGATGGCGAGCAGGTCTATCCTGGTCGGAGTTGAAAACATGACTGCATCATCCGCATATAAGGATAGACAATGTGGTAATCCTTGACTGCCACCGATCGGATGGAGTAAATCTGCATTTTGCGCAGTGCTGAATAGATTGTTGAGGACATCCATGGTGACAATGAACAACAAAGGAGAAAGAGGATCTCCTTGACGAAGGCTGTGACCATGCCAAACCGGTTGTCCTGGTTGGCCGTTGACAAGCACTCTAGTGGACGACGATCTAAGCATGATGCACAACCAAGCACACCACCTCAGGCCAAATCCTTTGTGTCGTAGGATTTCCAACAACAAGGTCCATGACATTGAATCAAAGGCTTGAGCTATATCCAGTTTGAAAAGGAAAGCTGTTTTTTTTTGTTGATGGAGAAAGCGCGCAAATTGCCTAACCAAGAAGAAATTGTCTTGTATGGAGTGACCTTTTGTGAAAGCGGATTGGTTTGATGCTACTACCTTCGGCAGCTCCGGTGCAAGCCTTCGAGCCAAGACTTTTGAGAAGATTTTGGAGAAACTGTGAAGCAAGCTAATAGGCTGGTAGTCTCTCGGTTCTTGAGATGCGACTTTCTTCGGCAATAGAGTGAGCAATGCTTGATTGAGCAGATGAAAATTCCTTCCCGCTAATCAACCGAGGGCATGGAAGGTCGCCATTATGTCTGTCTTGATGATACCCCAACAGCATTGATAGAAAAGGCCAGTGAAGTCGTTAGGTCCTGGTGCCTTTTCGGATGGCATAGACTTGATTGCTTCCCAAACCTCATTTTCAGTGAAATCAGCTTCTAGCGCCCGCAAATCATGAGAGGAAAGGTCTAGGAAACTGAAATCCAAGGAATGGGCTCTAGTAACCGGCTTTCCAATGAGATTTACGAAATGCTCATGGAAGGCCCCTTCCAAACCTTTCTGAGTGAGCACCCAAGCATCGGCAACCATTATGCTTGCGATGTAGTTTACGTGCCTACAGTGATTTTCATGTAGGTGGAAGAAATGAGTGTTTGCGTCCCCCTCTTGCAACCATCTGATATGCGACCTTTGACGAGCAATTGTTCGTTCAAAGGAGCATAGGCCTAGCAGCTTTCTTTTGAGCTCCATTCTTAGCCAGCGCTCCTAAGAAGAGAGTAGACATTTTTCCTCTGCTAAATTGAGGCGATAGATTAGTTCCTTTGCCAATCTGATTTGCTGTCGAATGCTACCACACTGGCGCTGACTCCAGGATTGTTGTGAGCGACCTGTGGTTGTGAGGAGGTTATGAAGGCGTCGTAGAGGATCGGTCCGGAGATTATCACAGTTCCAAGCCTCATTAACCACTTCCAGGAAGCCTTCTACCCTAGTCCAGAAGGATTGAAAGTGAAACCGTTTCTTCGCTTCCTTCAGGAAGGCCGTTGAAAATAGCAAGGGGCAGTGATCAGATGCCGTGGAGGGGAGGGCTCGAAGGAAGCAATCCGTGAATAGCATGTCCCACTCCGTAGAGACAAAAACCCTATCAATACGCTCCAGGGTCGGCCTCTCCCTAGCGCTTGTCCAGGTGAAAGTTCTGCCATTGAGGTTGATTTCTTTGAGTTCTAGATAATCTATCACCCGGCGGAAGCTACCCATTCGCCTTCTGTGTAAGCGATCATTGCTCTTCTCACTTGCTTGCAGGATTAGGTTGAAATCTCCAAGAATGATCCAAGGACCAGAGATGGAACTCTGGATATCACGTAACTCCTGGAGAAACACCAGTTTGTTTGCATCTTTCGGGGGACCATAGACTACCGACAGCCAAGAGCCAGAACCGCAAGGTAAGGTGACCTTTACTGTTATGGAGTGGTTCCTTGTACTCGATGCAGTACAAGTAACCTTACTGGAATTCTAAGCTAACAGAATGCCTCCTCTCGACTGGGAAGACAGAAAATAGTAGAAACCATTGAAAGAGTGCCCGGGGGTTTCCATTACAAGCGACGAATCAAAAACACTGATTTTTGTTTCTTGGAAGCAGGCGACCGACGCATGTGCAACAACTACCATTTTACATATTACATTTCTCTTGGCCCTCATATTTAGCCCCCTTACGTTCCAACTAATGAAATTGATATTGCAATCGTCCATGGAGTGTGATAAGGCGACCAAGGTACAGAGCATCAAAACTCAGGTGGCTACAAGGGGTCCCGGGGCCGACATGGCCTCTGCAAGCCCTTCAACGCCGGGAGGTATGGTTTTCAGAACTGGAATCTTAAACAAAGCAGCTAGGGCGACGATGTGGTCTTGCAAGAGTTGAGTGTCAAACAACCTTGTAAATTTTTTTAGGATCGTGTGATCTTCCAAACCGCTTCCCTGATTGAGCCCAAGCTTTCCAGCTAAAACGAGTTGTGCACGCTTTTCTGTCGGGGCATTTTTTCTATAGGAAGCTGCCAGATGCTTGCTGCACCGCGGGGTTAAGATCGTCGATTGATTGAGTGGTCTCTGGACGTCCGGCAATGGCAAAAGAGGATCCTTCAGCTCACCTTTGGCCCTTCGCGAGTAGGTTAAAAGTTTGCAAGCTGCCACCGACGCTTCACCAGTAGGAGGAGACAAGCCACCCTGGACTACGAGAGAGCAAGATGTTGCGATGTTGCAGGCACCCTTTGGAGGGAATGAGGTTTGCGGGGGCTCTTGAGAGGTGGAGTTGGCCTTGAAAGTCTCATGCATCTCGCGAAGGGTGGATGAGCCATTTGTAACAGCCCAAGATCTCTAAGTTGGATTAGCTAAGCATCTAATGAGCATTTGTGAAATTTTGGACTTAAAAAAAACTTTTCTTGCAAAACAAATGTGTTAAAACCTAGTAATCCAATACTTCTTCTCCAATTGAAAAGTACAATTCGAATTTGGGGCAAACTAAAAAGGTTTCAAATGTGGGAATATTTTAGTTAAGCTCTATATGCTCTGGTTTGCTTATTTGAATTTTCTGGAATTTTTAGAGGTTAATTGGTTTCTTTTTCAATTTGCATGTTCAAAATTGATTTTGAATTTAAAATACAAACAAAACTTGGGAAGAGTGCCTAGAAATAATTTATTTGAATCTTAAAATATTTATCATGAATAAATATGAATTTTCATAGATTTTTAGGACTCAAATCAATCTTGAGGAAATTCGAATCCCTATTTTAAAAGCCCTGCAGTAAATGATTTAAAAACATGTAATTTAAACATGAACAGTGAGGTTAGAAATTTTTTATGTGTACTAAGCCATCCCAATAACATCTCTGAAAATTTTCAATTTTTTCTAAAATTATTTGCTATTTTCTTAACCCTGGTCAAAGTAGCGGTTTGGAAATTATTTCAGTCAACCATTTAACCTTAACCCGAACCACTTTGGACTGTAGCGACCGAACCGTTCGTATGCACCCGAGTCCGACCCGCACCTCCCTTCTCTCACTGACCTGGCGGGGCCTACTTGCCAGGGTCATCTTCTTCAAAGCGGCACCGCCTTGCTCGAAGCTTCTGCCACACACAGCCTGCTGCCTACTCGGCCATGCAGTATGAAGGACACCCGGCCGCTCCTCTGCGCTCGTGCCGCTCATCTTTTCCACCCCGTGTTCGGCCTCACTTCTTCATCTTCCCCTCTCCATCCTCCTTTCGTCTCCAGAACTCAAACCAAGCTCCAGTGTAAAGCCGCCGCACCGCCCAAAGTCGCCCCGGCCGCCCCCAACCCCGTCACGGAGTGCCCTCCACCCCAAGGAGCAAAACCCCTCGGCCAATTCGAGGACTCCTCCATCGGAGCATCGCGCACCCGGCGTCTTCTCCAACACCGGCCGCCACCGCCGTTTTCACCGCTGCACCTCCTCCAGAGATCCTCCCGCCAATTCCTCCCTCCTTGAGCATCCCCTAACCTTCCTTTATCTTATCTGACCACTCATTTGGACTCTCCCTTCCCCCGGGTCGCCGTCGACGAGGACTTCCCCGCGTCGCCCCAGCTCACCGTCGCTAGCTCGCTCCGTCCACCCTCTGCCTCCACCGACCGGCTCGGCGAGTTCCCCACACCCGGCTGGTGCCCATGCACGCATCATTCCTCCTCCTACAACCCCGAGCGCTGCCGCCGTGTTTCACCTCCACGGCCAGCCGCTGCTTGACCTCGCCGTGCCGCCGCCACCCCTAGTTTCAGTAGCCCTCGGGCGATCCATTTTGAGCATCGCCTTCACCTCCCCGCTGCTCCACCACCGGCGGCGAGCACAGCTCCGAGCCTCCCCTGTCTACTCTTGTAGCTCCCCTCTCTGCTCTCTTTGTAATTAGTTCTTTGTCTCACTGAGAAGTCGAGCCACCAGTAAGAACAACTAAATACAATTGCTTTTAGACTTTTTTTTGACTAACTGCTAGATTACTCAAACCAAATTAGTGATTGGATAAGTGATTTCTGTAGGGCTTTGTGTTTGACAGATGCTCAATTTTGAAGATGTGGTGTTGTAGGTGCATGAGCAGAGAAGGTAATAAGATATCGTCAGTAAGCTAGTGACATCCTAATACAAGTAGTTAAAGTATAGTTTTGATACAATTAGTTATTTGATCACTCAAAGATTTAACTAACAAATAGATAAGTGAATCTGTAAGAAGTTCATTTAACCAACTTTCTTAATTTATTGAATGAACAGAAGGAAATATGAAAATAATAAGGTTTAATAGTAGGCCCTGGTGGTCAACAGTAGTATTAGGTATTGAGATAGGTATTACAAATTGGTAAGCAATTAAAGATGAACACTCATTAGTATGTACTTAGCATAAAATCATAAGAGTATGCTCTCAGATAAAAATCCACAGTAAATCATTTACCACATGAAATTGGGTAAACTTCACGAATTCATAATTAATTTATTATAACTCCAACTGGAGTGAAACCAATTTTTGTTGCGTTTCATTACTAATCTACCTTCTGTATTAATTTCATAATTGTTTGGAGACTTTTTGGAATTCTGGTGTTTATTCGTTGTTTTTCACTTTGTCAGTTTTTATCGTTAGATGACGGTGATGCGGGGAGTGTAACCGAAATGATCGAGAGAATGTCTAGAGTACCAGCAAGCAAAGGCAAGAACCCATTCCATTGATGCATGTTGATCCTATTACATTCAAAAATTAGTATCTTGTTTGCAACTGTATGTATGCATGCTTTATTTGTTAAATTATGTTTACGATTAGAGGTAGTTAATCATGTTGCATGAATTCCCTAAAATTATTCATCCCCTGCCACCAACCTAAGTTAATAATCCCGCTGGTGAATTAGAGCCCGGTGGATGGTCTATTTATATTTATTCGGCGTCATGCTTAGCAATGCTTAGCTTCCGGTAGATTGGGCGGTTGTCGACTTGTTGATGACCTTGATCACATAAATCATTTTTATTATGTTATAACTAGCACCCTGTGCTATTATATTTGGAAAACTAAAAATGAAAACAAAAAGATTTACTGGGGCATATGGATGATGGTGTGATTATCGGGTGTGTGGCTGTATGCCCTAGTCAACACTCAACAAGGACCGAACATCTCGCCCTACTAAACCAAGCATTATTGCGTGCAACAACATGAGGGTCATATGGGTCCCCTCTTGACTTAGTACTTTGGGGTATGTTAATTAATGAGTCGCCGGTGGTAGGTATAGGAAGATAAAAAATGTGTTATGTGTTGTCGGGCATGTGTGGGGTGGGTTCCAGGTTGGTTCCCTCACCCGAGGAGCATTGGCAGTTGCTACGGCTAGGCCATTGTCTCCGATACAACGTATGAGTCCTCTGTGGGAGCCTGGGATGGGCTGTTCATGGAGGGTTAACCCCCATACGTGCGACTCTTAATTAGCTCACTCCATTGGAAAACGTCTCGTAGGACTTAGTCTTGCTGGCATACCTAAGGAATTGTGCTTTATAGTTTGGCAAAAAGACGGTCTGACATGTGGGTAAAGTTGTACACCCCTGTAGGGTTTAAACTATTCGAATAGCCACGTTCTTGGTTATAGACACGCTTGGGGAGGTCTTTCGAAAGTTAGACTTAACATTTTGGAATTTTAAACTTAAAACTTGATCGGTGGTATTGAGAATGGTTTCTCATGCTATTGAGAATAGCCGCCGGTCAGTCCGCGGTACGATCAGTCCGCATAACTGCCGTCGGTCAATCCGCACTTCTGGATTAGGTTTGTAATTTTCTGTTTTTGGTCTTTTGCTTTGGGGATTTTGGATTGGATTCAATACTAGTCTTCCGCTGTACTGGTATATTGATCTTCATAGCTTCCATAGCTACTGGAGTGAAATTTGTGTTGAATATGATCAAAGTGAAAAAGTGAGCGTACTCCTATTCACCCCCCTCTAGTCGCCTTTTCGGTCCAACACAAAGATTACCTAACAATCACTCCCTAATCTTTGTTTCTTCATCTTGATCACACCAATCTTCTCATGCATTTGATCTTTCAAGTCTTCCTCTTTTACCTGCACTCCCATGCACCGTTCCTTCTTGGACCGATACCGCCCTACCGCCTGCTCTAGCTCCATCCTGAGCCATGCACAAACCAACGCTTGTCGCGTCTCGCACCTGGACTGAACTCGTCCTTCCTTGCACGCCCACTTGGGCTAGAGCACCTGCTCCCACGACCGCCTGGGCTAGAGCATTTGCTCCCATGACCACCTCAGTTTTGCCATTACCTGAGCCTCTCGCCCCTCTCTCTTGGACCAAGTATGTCCACTTCCCCTCGTACATCTTAGCTGAGGCTACACCGCCTCTCCCTCCTGTGTCAACTTCGTGTACATCGCGCCCTTCATGTGCGTGGGACTCGTCGCCCCCTGCGGTGTCCTGTGCGCCTTGCCATGCACCGTCTGGACCTCCCCCCGAGACTCCGCCTGTTGCGCCTCATGCGCCAACTGCATGCCACTCCTGGGTCCCACCATGTCCTGGTTTAATACTCCAGTTCCACTCTGTTTCCTCCAGACTGTCCTTTACACAAACCGGCTTACAAGTTTTCAGGGAAATTTTGTACAACCAGTTCGGAAATTTTTTTCACCTTCATCAGCAGATCTTTGTTTTTGTCATAGATACGCAAGAACTCATCCTGGAGCTCCACCCTGCACCCTTGTTCTGCCATCTGCCCGAGACTGAGTATGTTGTTGCACAAGCTCGGTATAAAATAAATTTCAGATAGCATCCTCTGATCGCCGTTCTTGCATTGTAACAGCATTGATCATTTACCTCTTATCTCCACCGTGGAGCCGTTGCCAAACTTGACTTTCCCTGTAATCTTCTCGTCGAGCTCATGGAACATAGAGCGATCTCCCGTCATGTGATTGCTCGCTCCATTGTCCAAGTATCACAGGTCAGTATGATCGTGGCTACCTCCCTCCATGCGTAGTTTAGGAACTACGTTCTCCTCGTTCAACATCACCATGACCGGTACCTCGTTGGCACATAAGGAGAGAATCAGGGCAGGCTCGTCGTCTGCACTAGCTTGGGTGAGATTTACCTCCTCGTTCTTCTTCTTGTTTCGACAATCCGAAGCGTAATGCCCGTATTTGTCGCAGTTGAAGCACTTTATGTGGCTTCGGCACTCCGACGCGTAGTGACCAAACTTGTCACATTTAAAACACTTGATATGCGACTTATCATGTGATCTGTCATCACCGCCTTGCCTAGCCCAGTCTCCACGTTCTCCTCTGGCGCCTCGGCTATTGTTTTGCCAATTTCCCTTCTTGACATTTTCACCAGATTTCTTGCCCTGAGTAGACACTTCCTCCCATTGAGAACGAGTAAGCATTAAGTGCTCACTTTCTTTTGGATCACCGAAAGCAATCTGTATCCTCTCGTCGTAAGCCTTGTAGCGTCCTATGAGGTCCTCAACGGTGAGCATAGTCAGGTCGACGCATTGTTCGATCGACGTCACGAGTTGAAGATACCGTGCAGGTGCCGCACGCAGAAAGCGACGCACGCCAGATATTTCCGGCACCTTCTCCCCGAGACTTCTCATGCCACTCATCACCCCAGAGAGCCTCTCGGTAAAGTCTTCAACTGACTCACCTTCATGCATCTTTAGATTCTCAAAACTCTTTTGGAGTGTCTGCAGATTTGCTTCTCGGACGCGATCATAGCCTTGATACAGGATCTTGATAGTATCCCACGCCGCCTTTGCTGTCACCTTTCTGGTGAGGGACGTCATGACGTTGTCCGGCACCGCCTGATAGATGGCTGACATAGCCAGTCTCCTTGCAATATTTGACGCCACCCTTCTCATATTCCTTGCCGCCGGGATCAATGGCTTCCCACACCTCCTGGGCCTGAAGAACAACACTCATCTTTATGACCCATATGGTGTAATTGCTGCGCTCGAGTTGTGGGTACAACATCGGCATCATTGAAGACTCCTTGTACCGTATCAGCATCATCGGGGACTCCTCCTCTATCTCTGATGCCTCGCCGTTTTTCACCATTAACATGTTTCCTCCTCCTCAAGAACTGTAGTTCTGATACCAAATGTTGGAATTTTACTTGTAATTTTTTTTTGTTCTGTCACTGTTTCAGTTCAACTTTATGTGTGAAACCCGCTTGAAGCAATGACGCTCGGCTTCCGGTTGGAATTCACGTAATCTGCTACCAAAGCTGCTGTAACAGCCCACCTTCTTTCTGTGGATCAGCAAGATGTGACTTGCCTGGAAGTATTTGATTTGTCCGTGAGACCTTTGATGGTCCCTGTTCTTCCCAATAGAACCGACTGCTCTCTGGACTCTCTAGTGCTTCGGCTCTCTAGTCTTTGGACCTCACATGATGCTGCTCCTGCGCCACACTGATACACCAGCGCTCCGCTCGGTACTTTCTACTGGAAATAAAGACGCTGAGAACAAAACAATTTCTTCTCTTCTCGGGAGCACACTGCTCCTCTTTTTTGTATTTTATTTCTTGCTTCCCAACACTTCTCAACTTATGAATACAAGCATCCATATTATATAGGCTTAGGCTGCTTCCAATGGGCAGTATCTTAGTACAGTTTCTTTAGTACATGAGGAGTGTTAGGATACTATCTTCTCAATGCATGGTTTTTTTATGGTGTAGTATCTTATGCTGTTTCATTTAATTACATGCATGATCTTTACTAGTATTTGAGCATTGTGGCCTATTTGTGGCATGTACTAAAGCAATACATGTTTGTTGACACACACAAACGTAAATACACGGGATCGATTACAATAAATTTTATGCATTGGGAGAGTCTTAGGGCTTGTTTTGTTGGTAACTTGGATTTCATGCCTGGAAAAAAGTGGTGCCTGGAGGTAGCCTGGAAAGTAGATGATTTTTACCTGACCAGGCAAATCTAAAGATGAGTTGTTTGGTTGGAAATCTATGTCTGAAATTGATGAATGAAAAATAGACTGTTGAATCAAAGCAATGAACAGTAGATGGAGAGCTGCCTCCCAGGCACCACTCCCAGGCGCGGTTTTTTAACGCCTGAGCGCATGCTCTCGCCTGGCAAGGCAGCGCAAACAGGAAGTGAAGCAAACAATCCACCGGCAGACGTCAGGTTGCATCTCGACCAGGCAAAGACAGCTCAGGTATCGAAGCAAACAGCCCCTTAGTGCCTTCCGACTAAGACTAGGACTCGAAATGCATCCTGACTCCCCTACAACAGTAAACGGGCTCAACTTCCTAAACAAAGATTAGCTAACGGTCACTGGTGAAGCAGTTCAAGCATAAGCCTACGAGGTCGCGCCGAACCGGGCGTGACATGGAACCTGCCGCCGCCGGTTCTGGGTCCTCCGACGCCAGGAGCGCCTGTGACGAACCTCTTGCCAGGCGGCCGCCTCGGGCGGATGAGCTGCGCCCGCGGCGTGCGTAGGCGCAGACGAGGGAGCAACGCTCAAAGGCAGCCCGCCGTCGAGGAAGAGAACCGCCTTGCCCCTAGGATCAGCGGTAGGCTTCAACGCGGGGGCAGGATGCCCCCAAAAGGTTCGGCGACCGAATCCCCAGAGCGGCCGGGCTTTGTGAAGACGACCTCGCCGGTGACCCGCGGCGCCGGGATTCGACCGTGCCTGGACTGGATAGGGTGGACTCAAGCCACCTGCGTTCCTTCTCATATTTTTTCCCCACTACCGCTGCCCGGTAGTCTAGGTTTGGGGAGGGAGAGGCCATTGCGAGGGTTGGGTGTGCGCCGTCGCCGGAGCGGCAGGCGGCGCCGAGGTGGTGGTAGGCTGCACGGAGGGGAGAGGCGAGCTTGAGGAGGCCCCCGCCACCGGAGTGGCGAGCGGCGCTAGAGGGAAGCGCGGGAGGGGCGAAGCACTAGCAAGAGGGGAGCGTGACTTGCCGAGTTGCCGTATTGGAAACCATTGTTTGCTGGCATTTTCCATCTTGTGAAACTGAAACCTCAAGCAGTTCAAACTCAGTTCAATACTGTCAACTTTAGTTGTGCACGAGTCTGTCTATATTGTTTTCCAACTAGGAATTATCTTAAAAGACTTGATTTCTTTTTTGCCATAAACTTTTGTACTAATTACCTAGTGCACTTGGATTTTAAAAGAGGTTCTTACACTGTCATATTATCTCTTAAAATCCAGGGAAAAGAGGAAAACTCGGAAGGCAGCAAACCAATGTTCTGTCAAAAATGATGAAGAAGAATCTAATTGTGAAAGAACAAAACCTCACAGGGTTGGCAGCACACCTGCTTATGGGTTTAGCTTCAAATGCGATGAGAGAGCTGAAAAAATAAGAGAGGTAACTTGTTGATATATATATATATACACACACACACACACACACACACCTTTGTTTACCAAGTTCTTCAATCAAATAGTTCTACTCAAAGCTTGAGGAGAAGATTCATGCACAGGAATTGGAGAAAAGCAACCTGCAGGCGCGCAATCAAAGGTTCATGTTCATATTTCTCTTTTCATGGAAATGAATCAATGATTTTGTTCAATGCTGCATTGCATGTAATGTTTGCTTTATTTGTTTCTTTGTTACTGTGCAGGAAACAGAAGAAGCTGAACTTAAACAGCTAAGGAAGAGTTTGAATTTCAAGGCAACACCGATGCCCAGCTTTTATAAGGAACCACATCCTCCCAAGGTTGAGTTGAAAAAGGTAATTCTCTTAACCGCTGCTCAGGAACAGCTTTCTTCATCCTCCTTTTCCTCAAGTGAATTCATGGGTTTATATATGTTGTATCTATGGCACAAAATATTCTTGGGCTCTTGGCAATATGAACTCATCATGAAAAAATTCGGTTGAACATAATCGTCCTTGTAGTATTCCTGTTAATATAATTGAATCCTAAACCTGTAAAGTAGGGAACTCCTGAATGCAACTTTGTTTTACTGTCAAGTAAAAACATTATTCTTGCTAGAATACCCCTTGACATATTATCAAAGGAAATTTTAATTACCGTTAGATCAAAATTTTGCCTTCTTGATTTACAACAGAACTTTTGCGGTCTTGTACTTAGATCTGATATCACACTTCACAATAGCTAAAATCCAATTCCAGTGTTGCTTGTAACATAATGTACAGCATTCACACAGTCATGTGCATGGCTCTACGTTGTTCAAGAATTTTGGAGAACTTTCTTTTAAGGCAGCCAATTTCCATGCCTAAACAACTATTTTCTGTAGCTAGTGCAGTTTTAGTAGAGGTAATAGTTACTTGTTGATCAACTGTTCAGGAGATTTTATTTCTTGTTTATACTATGCAGTTTTTCAGCACCACATCACATGATTCATGTATTCTTTTGGCCCATCTGTTGTAATGAATTTGAAACTTAGTTGATTTGTTTCTTGATGAGTTTGTTGCAAGTTCACCATCCATAATTTGTTAAGCAGTTAAGAGCATTTTGAAAAAGAGATCCTCAGATTTCCCAGAAACAAAGTCATACAAGCCAAACATTACAAGGTTTCAAAGGCCAATTCTTGACTTGTTTCACCGAATGGTTGGTTCTGAATTATATATTGCACTAGTACTTTTACCTGGCAACATGTCAAATATTTACTTATTGGGGTTTCCCAGCTGGCAACATGTCAAAGATTTACTTATTGGGGTTTCCCAGCTGGCAACATGTCAAAGAGCTACTTATTGGGGTTTCCCAGCTTGTGAAGGATACTACTTAATTACTGTCATTTCTGTTAGATCCCTACCTCCAGAGCTAGATCACCAAAGCTTGGTCGTTCAAAGAACACAACCTCAGCAGGCACTGAAGTAAATACCAATCCTTCAAGCCGTCCAGCTTGTCTGAGCCTCGACGAAAGGGCCCCCCAAAATGGCATCAAGAAAGCACCTGCTGTGAATTCAGCGAAGAAGCCCCAACGGAAGTCTCTCCCCAAGTTGCCGTCAGAACAAACAGGTTCTGTTGACACCACAGTGACAAAGTCTTCTGCAGAACAGCTAGAAAACAGCAAGTCAACGACAGATCTCCTTCGGGAGCCGATCTGTGCTAAGTTACTCCCGATGAACATGAACTCGTGGTTAGAATACCATCAAGTCAAGTCCTATGAAATGAGAGAGCCGTACCTCAACTTCCTATGTTTACATTTTGCTATTTATGTAGTAAACTGCTGGCCGGTATTATGTACTAAAATTAGTCTCATCACTAGTAGTTTGAAGAATGGCAAGTAACCCCTGTATTGTTTATCTTCAGTTTTTGTTCACAATACAAGGGAGGGGGACACCTATTGTTATTTGTAGTTGGTAACAATTGCACATGACTATCTCCTATTTTCAGGGCTAGAAGTTTATTTTTCCATATGAATTTCCTTGCCTTTCTTTGCTGCAAAATTATTGCGAATTTTGCGACTAACTCTGTGCACGCGTTTTATGTAATTTTGATTTCTGTTATGCATGAAAGATGGATCTGCTTTTGCTGAACTAGCTGCAGCAAACGGTTCTGACGTTTAATTCACAAGTGATACTGAAGTCTGATACACCAAGTGACCAAGAACATTCTACATGTAC
Organism: Phyllostachys edulis; assembly: GCA_036346405.1. NCBI lineage: Eukaryota > Viridiplantae > Streptophyta > Magnoliopsida > Poales > Poaceae > Phyllostachys > Phyllostachys edulis. The sequence continues at coordinate 38,081,618 of CM070555.1, read as the reverse complement.
AAGCACCGCAAAACCTTAAGCTAGAGATATATGTCATATAGGCATGCAGATTCTACCGATGGTAACTTAGGCGCGTAGTACTCGTTCCAGGTTCATTTTACAGGTAGCCGGATTCAGTTTACAAGCTGCGGCGAGCCGAGCCGAGCCGGCGACGGCGGTTTGCCTGAGAGGCTGCCGTGATTCCTCTTGCTCTTCCAGATCCAGTTTGTTTACAGGCGGTGAGATCGTTTCACCTAAGTGGCCGCTGTGATGGAAGGAGGCTGAGCTGCCTCCAAGAATGGCGGCGTCGGTGGCTGCTCGGTGTTGTCATCGTCTTCCTCAGCGTCCCACAGGAACCCGGCGTAGGAGCCCAGGACATAGCTGCAGCAGAAGCACAGATATTGTCACACATCTGAAAGTGTCTGAAATCTGAAACTCTGAATTGCCAAAGAAGGGAGGTGATGCTGCGCGCTGACTCACCAGTCGTCGGGCGCGGCCTGGACGGCGCGGGTGAAGTAGGCATCGGCGCGGTCGGCGTCGCGGCTGGTCTCCCAGACGAGCCCCGCGTAGAGCGCGAGCGCGTCGCCGTCCCTGGGTTGGCGACGATGGCGCGCTCGCAGTACTCCTGCGCCCTCGCCACGTCCCTTCCCACCTCCTTCAGGAACCTGGCGTAGTTGCCGAGCAGCAGAGAGTTGCCCGGGTCGGCCTGGATCATTCGGCGGTAGTGCGCGTCGGCGGCGCCGCGGCTGTCGCCGTCGCCGCCGCGGTCCCCGCCCTGCCCGCCGCCGTACACCCTCCCGCCGCCGCCGCCTCCCCGACGCCCTCGACGAGTGCCAGGGCCGCGGCCTCCGCCCCGCGGCCGCGTCCAGCCCCGTGCTCGTCAGCAGCCGGCGCAGCGGCACGGCCGCCCCGAGCACGTCCTCTTCCTCCTCCTTGTCGACCTCCTCGTCGTCCTCCTCGACGGAGATGGAGGTGGACGACGACGCGGAAAGCGCGTGGCCGTCGTCCTTCCTGGCCCTCACTGCCGGGACCAGCGCCGCCAGCAGGTCCCCCTCGGACAATGCACGGCACAGCGGCCCCTGCCTCGGCGTCTGCCCCGCCGGCGACACCGGCACCACCAGCGCGAGGTGCCCCCATACGCCTCCATGCTCCGACCCCGCCGCCGCTGCCGGCACGCGTGCCGCGTAGCCGTAGTTGAGCAGCGGGGAGGACGCGCTCCGCAGCAGCATCACGCCTCTAGCTTCGTTTCGTCTCCCTCCCGCAAATATCTCAAGTAGCGCTTTGCGTCAGTGTCTCACTGACACGGTGGGGGGGCGCCAGTATTTATAGGGCGCGGGCGGGCGATCTCACCTAGGGATGCCAATAGCCTCGCTCCCCTTTCAATTCACCTGTTAAAAATCGGGGTTAAGGTTATTTCTCTAACTACGAAGATACTAATATGTAAATATATTTTTTATTGGGTGAAGCGGGACTAAGGTCATTCCTTACTTCCCATCTCCGCTATCTGTATGGCTCCTGATAACCCTATGACATATGAATCACTAGCAATTACTGTATTGTTTAAATTTTTAAGAGTTTACTTGCTTATTTGCTTGGGAGTTGAGACACCATCTTTAAGAATATTGTGGGAATTTTTCATTTGGAACACTGATAAGTATTGTTTAAATCATTTGAAACACTCATTTTGTCGTCTCTATGTGTGTCTATGTAGGAGAGGTTGGAGATCTAATTTTTAGATCTAAGTTCTCGTGAAGCCTCGATAATTTGACGGAGCTAAGGAACAAGGAAGAATAGCACCTTAGAAGAGAAACAAGGAGGAGGAGCGAAGATTTTTTCTTAATTCGAGGACGGGGATGTTTTTCTCCATTCTCCGTCGGGGATGGCTCCGCTGCCCTCCCTAATCTCAATCTGGGCACGTGATGCCGGCCGACGTGGCGGGTGCACAGTGGGCATGGGGTGAAGCGCAGTGGGGCCCTCGGGCCCACTGGGTAGTTATCGCCGCAGTGGGGTGGGACCGGGGGAGGGGAGGGACGGACGGACCATATCAGTGCGGGCTACGCGACAGAAAGCGCAGTGGTGGGCGAGCGCGACGGCGGTTAACCGGGCTGTGGCTGGCTCTGGCCTACCTGGTTAGAGTAGTCGCAAGTTGGGTGAAATGTGGAACACACCTAGTTGTGTGAAAAGAATGGAATTGTTCAGCCCAAGACAAATCCAAAGTACCCGTAAAGATATTTTTCTCTTGGAACATAGGTGTGGTCCGTTCTGATTCATTGTGCGCCACGTTTTAATTCGTGCATCACAGCATGGTAACGTTACGTAACGTGCCACTGCGTTTCTTGACGGAGAAAAAAAAAAGACAATGCCTGAGCTCATATGAGGCTACTCTCATCAGCAGTTGTTTACCTGAATTAACCTTGAATGGACGGCTGATAGGATAGGATCCCGTGCGAGGCTTTCCTCTATCGAATTTTCTTCCGTGGAGTGTGGTACAATATTAAATTAGCATAGCATCATGGAGTCCTGTATATACTCATCTTACTCTTCAATTTTTTTGCTCGGAAGGCTAAGAACGGGAAACTGGACGATATTGCTCAACTCTGGCCATTATCAGTCCACATGCCATAGTGCTCCATGTTTGGTTTTGGTAGCTTTCATCTTACTTTCTATTCCCTCTAGTCACTTAAGTGGCGTTCTATACAGGGATTAGAATACCAAAGGCATATATAATAGTATGACGCCGGCTGTCTCTAAGTCTAGCAGCGTAGGGCATAAGATATTGTGGTTGAAAAGATAGGAGCATAGAGAATTGTGTCGTCTATCATGTAGTAGTCGACTATAATACAAGAAATAAGACACATTGTATATGAAGGAGCTATCTATAAAGACATGTAAAAAGATAACTCATTATATATAGGAATTGTTTTTAGTGCTATCTATAGATGATATGGAGGTGGTACTATAGACATCAGTTGTTTATATCATTATGCATATACAATAGTGTGATGTTGGCTATGTGTAAACTTTGTTACGTAGGATACGAGATGATGTGGATGAGAGAGGGTGAGCATACAAAATTGGGCGGTCTCTCATACAGTAGTCGACTATAACACAAGGAACAAGACACATTGTACATAGAAGAGCTATCTATAGAGACATGTAAAAAAACAACTCATTGTAGAAGTTGTCTTTAACGTTGTCTATAGATGGCATAGAAAAATACTATAGACAACAGTTATCTATACCATTATACATGTCCAAGTGTATGGCCGATTACCACTAGTACTGACTAGATTATCCTATTAACTCCTGGAATTACGTTCTCTGTGGAATTAGTGCAAAGATTCCTCTTAATTGGCTGGATCACCTAATGGAATTAATGGCACCAATTTACTGAAGCAAGCTGGTGACTTTTGATGTCCTTCCTCATTTGAGAACAGTACTCCCTTGGTTAAAAAATGTAGGTATATTTTTGTCTTGCATATAGACCAAAGAGATATTGAAATGACTAGACTACTCCTAATTATTGTCTATAAGTACTATATTCAATGGAATATAAAGTAAAACTAGATATTTATTAACGTATATAGGGAACAACACACTTATTTTGTATTAAATATACGAGGTGCATCCTATAATTGTGAACAAAGCCATAAAAAAATACGCGCTACATTTTGAACGGAGCGAGTACAAGCCTTTATGGGGATTTGCTACCATTAATTAGGGCATTTAAAACTCGTAAAACGTCAGCCTTTCTTGAACGTCATTGTAAGTGACTGTCATTGTAAGTGACTGGAGGGACAACTAGATGGTAGTGTTATAGAACCGTAGCCAGTGAGTTCAGTTCGAGCGATTACCTTGTAGATAAACGTAGAATCATAAGAACGATGTAAAAACGTAAGAATAGAATAATAGATTGAACACAGAGATATAATGAAACTTTAGACTTCTCTTTATTGCTTTTCCAAAACCGTGTTTACAATTAGGGGTCCTCCTCTCCTTTATATAGACTACTAGATGATAAGCAGTCCACTTGGGTCAGGACTCTCTGGTCCAAGGCCCGGTTTCATAACACCCCCCCTTGGACACTCATCCAACATGTTCATGTCTCGTCAAAACTCCATAAAAACTCAGTAGAAAAAATTTAGAGAAAGAGTACATGTCATGCATTCCGTTGCGTTGCACGAATTGCCTCATTAAAAACCTTAGCCGAGAAACTTTAGGAAAACTCGTCAAGGGAAAAAGAGTATAATCCACCCTATTTCATTTAATCTCTAGGATTTATTCTTTGGGTACTCGATCTTCATGATCAAGCTTTAACAAAGAGTTTGTGAAGGTTCTCCCCCTGAATTCTGCACTTCTCTAAGTCTCATCATTCCAATTCCACGTATGCATCTTTCAAAACTAGATGCTGGAAATGACTTAGTGAATAAATCTGCAAGATTTTCACATGACTTAATATGTAGTACTTTAATTTTGTCCATCTTTTGCAATTCATGAGCATAGAAGAACTTAGGGTTGATATGATTAGTGAGAGGACTCTTCACATAACCCATCTGCACTTGTGCAATATAAGCTGCATTATCTTCATAGATAATAGTGGGGGTTTGCGCGGTATTCAATCCACACGACTGTTGGATGTGGTGGATCATTTGCTAAAGCTAGGAACATTCTCGTGCGGCCTCGTATAGTGCTATAATTTCTGAGTGGTTCGTCGAAGTCGATAAAAGACTTTGTTTAGACGATTTCCATGAAATTGCAGTTCCACCACACAAAAATACATAGCCTGCTTGAGACTTAGTCAGTATCTGGTGCGGCAATACTTCGGCATCTGCATAGCCAAATATAGTTAGGTCTTGATTCTTTACGTAGAAACCCAAGATCTTTACTTCCTTGGAGGTATCGGAAGATGTCCTTTATTCCCTACCAATGCCTTTTGGTAGGTTCTGCACTATACCTTGCTAGAAGGTTCACTGCAAATGCAATGTCCGGTCTAGTACAGCTTGCTAAATACACGAGTCCTCCAACTGCGCTCAAGTATGGGAATTTCAGTCTCAGGACTTCCTCCCCCTCTTCTTTAGGTCTGAACGAGTCCTTGTCTTGCTGCAAAGATCTCCCGACCATCGGCACCTTTGAAGGGTATGCCTTTTCAAATCCGAACCTTTCTATCACTTTCTGAGTGTAGGTTGATTGATGTACTAAAATTCTTTCAGGGGTATGCTCAAGCTGCAAGCCTAGGCAATATTTGGTTTTACCTAAATCTTTCATTTCGAACTCCGACTCTAGGTAAGAGTTTGCTTTCTTAATATCTTCTAGGGTCCTGATGATATTCAGATCATCTACATATACCGAGATTATACAAAATCCATCATGGGATCTTCGTATAAATACGCAGGGACAATCTTCATTGTTCGTGTAGCCTTTCTTGCAGAGAAAGTCGCTTAAGCGATTATACCACATTCTGCCTGATTACTTCAGTCCATACAATGACTTTCTAAGTTGCACACTGTACAGATTTCTATTTGCTCTGTCTTGGTTTGGGACAGGGATACTTTCAGGTACCTTCATGTAAATGTCCGAATCCAAGTTTCCATAAAGGTATGCAGTTACCACACCCATCAATTTCATTTCTAAATTCAGGTTTACTGTCATTGAGATTAAATATCTAAAGGTAGTTCCGCCCATGACCAGGGAATAGGTTTCTTCATAATCAACTCTTGGTCGTTGAGTGAAACCTTGTGCAATAAGTCTTGCTTTATGTCTTACAACTTCATTGTTTTCATTTCTCTTTCAAACAAATACCCACTTATGCCCTACAGGGTGCACATAGGGAGACGTGCGGCTTACAGACCCAAACACCTCTCTTTTATTCAGAGATATTAATTCTGCTTCTATTGCCTCCTTGCAATCTTTCCAATCTGATCTTTTCTTACATTTAGCGAGCGATGCAGGCTCTGGATCAACATCGATGATTGTGGTAATTTTCTTTGCAAAATAAATATTGACATTGGCTGTTGTTCTATTCATAGATTCTCCCGTAGTCATATAATTTATAGCTATTTCTTCTTAGAGTGGTTCTGCTAGTGCTTCTACTCACTCACCGCTGCTTCCAATTGCGGGGGCAAGTCTCTTTAGCTTTTCAGCTCCGACGTGTGCGCACACATCCATGCTGATGTCTCCCTCCGTGGGAATATTCAAATCCGGTATGTCTTTTATCGAAGGTTCCATATCGGTGCAGTCTCAACTGCTCCTTCTTATTCTGGGAACTTGGTGATCGGTGTGTTAAGTCCTTCTTATCCTTTTTCGCCAGGCGTCCCTACATTACTTGGGATTCGAGGGGCCGGAGTTTTCGTCCTTTTATTATGAGGCCTCTGGACGGGATTAGGGATACCTTCAATTTTCTTTGGTATTTCAACCCTCTCCGGTGCATTGCGTGTAGGCACATGCGACTTGGTCACGCTCTTCAAATCACTAAAGTGGTCAGGCAGTTGATTTGCTAAAGCTTGCAAATCAATTATCTTCTAGACTTCTCTATTTGCTTCACTAGTGCGCGGGTCATGTGCATGGATTCCCGTGGCTTGTCACGTTATTTCCCGACATTGTTCATCAAGAGATTGATTTCCTCCCCCCTAATGACGGGAAACTATCCTCATCAAATATGCTATCGGTAAAGCGAGTCAGATGCAAATCTCCAAATATAGGGTCCAGATATTCGATTATGGATGTTGTCTCATAACCAACGTATATCCCAGACTTTCAGAGAGGTCCCATTGCACTTTGCTGCGATGGTGGTATAGGTACATAAACCTTGCAACCAAACCTGCGGAGATGAGAGATTTTTGGTGCTAACCCTTGCGCTAGTTGCATAGGTGAATGGATGTTATATGCCGACGGTTTAAAATTGAGAGTTGCTGCGTGCAGGACTATGTGTCCCCAATATGTAGTTGGTAAATTACAATTATGCAAAAGCGGTCGGGCAATAAATTTAATTCTTTTAATTAATAACTCTGCTAGTCCATTCTGGGTGTGGACATGTGGTACTGAATGCTCAACGGTAATTCCCATTGCCATGCAATAATCATCAAATGCCTTTGAAGTAAATTCTCTGGCGTTGTCCATTCTGATGGACTTCACATGATGATCAGGGAAATTATTCCTAATTTTAATTATCTGCGAGACCAGCTTTGCAAAAGCGTGGTTTCTCGTAGACAATAAGCATACATGCGACCATTTCGAGGAAGCAACGATGAGCACCATGAAGTACCTAAATGGCCTCGACAGGAGTTGTATAGAACCGCAAATGTCTCCCTGGATACGGTCCAGGAAAGCAGGGATTTCATCCTTTACTTTCAGAGTACAAGGTCTAATAATTAATTTCCCAGTGGCACATGCGGGGCACACAAAATCTTCTTGATTCGAAAAATTCTTTACATTAACATTATGTCCCTGAGAATTGGTAATTATATTTATCATCATTCTAAGACCGGGTGGCCTAATCTATCATGTCAGAGACAGAAAAGTTCAGAGCTTCTAAATGTTGTTTTTAGGACAGTATAGGCTGTAGGTGTCTTAATATTAGTATAGTATAGCTCAGATTCATATGAAGGAAGTCGTTTTAATACCTTTTTTCCATGTTCTTCACGCTTTGTAATGTGCAGGTATTCCTTACCATACTCTTCTTCCATCTCTACATGGAGACCGTTAGCGCGAATATCCTTAACGCTTAAGAGAGTTCTAGTCGATTCTGGGTACAACAAGGCTTCTTCAATGACCAATATTGTTCCCATCGGGAGTATAATTGTGGCTCTTCCTGAGCCTATTATACAAGTATCGCTTCCCGCGATTGTCGTAAGACTACCAGCATTCTTACTGATCGATTGGAAAAATTTCATCTCTCTCAATATGGTATTCGTTGTGCCGCTATCCGCTAGCACACTTCCTCCATAGGGCGCTACACGCGTTCTGGTATATAAAGTATTTATTAATATGGGGTAGAAAGCAATCCACACATAAATAAAACACTTCAAACAAAACATAACTTGCTATTATTAATACGGGAAAAGTCTTGCAGGACTCATTATAAGAATGTAATTCTTTGCTCTCCTAGAGCTTACAACCTTTATTCAATAATTAAAAGTTCTATTACAACCATAAACTGCAAATGACTATAAAAAAAACTAAGTGCAATGTGTGCACTAGATCGAATCTGTGAAGTATGAAGAAACTTCAGACTGAATCTGCTCCATGTCTATGTTTTCTTCTTCGGCAACTACAGATGCTGCCTCTGCGATGTCCAAAGAGGGTGTGATGGGGGCTGCTTCTAGGCTGTCCACATCCATGGGTGCAACCAATGAATGTGGATCCTCTGTGCCTGCAATGGCGAGGTGTGCCTCATGCTGTCCTTTGCCCTTCTTCTTAGCCTTGAAAGCATCAATCACGTACTGCAGCTCATGGCAAACACATGACCAATGTCTCCAAGTGCCACATTTGTAGCAACTTTGGTCCTGTTGACCATAAGGCTTCTCATCACGCTTCTTTTCTCCGCCCTTCTTGGCTTGAGCATTCTGCTTAGTCTTGCGACCCTTACCCTTCTTGCCTCTTTCTATTGGGTGAGGCTTCTTCACCTTATAGCTGCTAGCGTTGACTTCATGGCCAACTTTGCTACTAGGCGGCTGTGAGATGTAGTTCTTCTTTAGAACCTCATCTCGAGCTTCTGCAACTTGCATAATGTCAATCAGTTCGGTATACTCCTTGTAGCCATCTTGATGGTAGTTGTGTGCGGATTGCACAACATTCGGGTGAAAGGTAGAGAGGGTTTTCTCAATCTTCTCCTCGTCTGTGATTGCCTTACCACAGAGCTGAAGATTGGTACAAATTCTGTGCAAAGCAGAGTTGTACTCCCCCATTGTCTTATAGTCTGCAAAACGTAGTCGGTTCCATTCTTGCTCTGCACGAGGAAGGATGGTGTACTTTAGCTTCTCGAACCGCATCTTCTAGGCGGTCCATAAAGCTAGTGTATTCTTCTCTGCCATATACTCATTCTTGAGCGTTAGGCAGAGATGATGTCTGAGGAAATGAAGTGCTTGATCATTCTCCTCAGCAGTTGGAATGACATCCTTCGAGGTGCCAAGTCCGATAGTAGCACGGAGCTTCTTGGCTCCAAGTACAATTTCGACATTTGATGCCCAAGTAAAGTAATTCTGGCCATGCTGGGCCAGCTCTTCGAACTCCCGGTTTGTAACGCCAGTCATCTGCATATTCATGCAAAAAGTGCATAAGATTACTGCTGGTAACTTGCATAAAGTGGTTGCAAAGATTCTCATAATGTTCCCGTATTATTCTATGTATTTTTCATGATTTACTGATATTTTCAATGATTAAAAGCAATATAAATAATCACAGATAATCAAAACAGTAAATACAATAAATAAATTGCATAGAAATAACAATAACAAAGTTAAACATGCTTCAAATGCAAAAATGGGTTCAAATTTTGAATTCCCGAGGCCCTTTTCTGCTAGAAAAAAGAATTTTCGACGAATTCTGCAATTTCTAGGGGTTAAAATGCGAAATTTTAGTTCTGAGAAAAGTTTACGCGTAATATCCCGATTTTTGGAGGGCCTTTTTGCAAAAACACCTTTTTTGGGGGTTTCACCCTCTTTTTCCGATTTCACGCGGTAGGGCTTCCACTACCAAGAGCCCTACCAAGAGCCCTTTGGCTAGCCTTCCACGGCCCAAAACGCGCCTGGCCTAAAAAGGCCCCTTGGCCGGCTTCAAGATCGCATGGAGTAGGGTTTCCCCCCGGCTCAAGCGGCTAAGCGCATTAAGCGCCTTGAGGGCGCCTTTACGGCGTGGGCGATCGACGGCGGCGACCAGCCATGCCACGGCCTTTAAGAAGCGGCAAGCATGCACGGGCAAAAGCACCGGCACCTTCAAACTGCGGCGGGTGAGGCTCAATGGCGTCTCCCATGCGTCAGTGGGCACATGGGCTCCAATCGACGGCGGTTTCTCACGCATGCATGGGCCCGTGCAAAGGCTCGAGCAGAGCGGCGATATCTGGCAATGGCGATCATGGCCATAGCGGCCGCCAGCAAAGGCTTAGGGCGGCGTGGCAGCAGCGCGCCGCACGCCTCCATGGCGCCAAGAGCACCAAAGGGCAAGATGGCTCCATGGCTAACGGCTTCGGGCCGCGATATTTGTTTTCATGCAATTAATGTTCATACATACATACTATTCATGCTATGCAATGCGATGTAGTGCAACCAACATCGGTTCTTTCGTACAACCACCAATCGGCTTGGCCAGCGACTTCAAGTCGGCTCACGGTAGGTTAGAACGGATTTGCAACTTTCAATCTACGGTACAATCGTCATCCAATCTTTCATGCAATCCACCGATCGACATTTTGCCAGCAACTTCTAGTCGGCTCATGGTAGATCAGAACGGATTTGCACCGTAGAAAATCAATCTAGAAAGTTAATTTGCATAATTGAAAGCGATCTAGAAAGAAAAACGATTCAATCTACGAGTGTCGTTCTTTGACGGTTACCTTTCGATTCGAGGAGAGTCGATCGTGCTGATAACGTGTTGAGGAACCGTCACTGGCGAGTCCAGTCCCGAACTCTTCCGAATGTCTAAAAATCAATCATCAACTTAAAAACCAGATGCCCGACACCCTCAACTATAAAAACCGTCCACTTTAACCCCTTAATCCAAACTATGGTGTTTTGTCTGACGTGGCACCGGAATTAGCGCTGATGTGGAATTTTTTTTCCTTTTCTTCTCCTTCTCCTTCCTCATTTCTTTTCTTCTTCCTCCTGAGCACCTCCTTCCCCCTCCTCCCGAGCATCGGCAACGAGCTCTCTGCTCCCACCCTGGCCTTCGCCAGCCGCCTCCGGCACAACCCTCACCGCCGTCCATGGCTAAGGCCAACCCCTCTGAAGTCACGCTCACCCTGCCAATCCACCCCTCGCCGCTTTCGACCACCACTCCCACTCCCCTCCTCCGCCTCTTCCCCACCTTCACCTCCGCACACTTCCTCTCCCTCCTCCGCCGAAACCCGCTCTCCCTTCCACAGCTCTCGCTCCTCTCCCAACGACAATGACCGCTTCCCATCCAAATTTCTTCTCCCAGATCTGGCGTAATCGAGGTAAGCGAAAGCGCGCTTGCAATGCGGGGGGGTGGCGGCATGCACTACTACAAAAAAGGCTAATACTAGACGCCTCATCACAGACGGTTGACCAAAACCATCTGTATTACATGCAATCACAGATGATTTTGGTTTCGAGACCGTTTGTGTTACTAGCTGCGCTAAAAACCGTCTGTAAAGAGGTAATATCACAGACGGTTCTTAACAATAACCGTCTGTGATATTTCAAAATATCACAGACAGTTTTCAACAAAAAACCGTCTGTGATACTTCACAGATGGTTTTTAACACGAATCATCTGTAATAATATCGCTACAGTTCCCGGTGAGTTTCGTTGTCGCCTATTGAGTTTCTTCGTCGTTGTTGTCGCCGATGCGTCTCTTCGTCGCATCAATGTCGCTTCGGCTCCCTGATACGTGTCTTCGTCTCACGCGCTAAGTTTATTTCTTATTTTATAAAAGGATCATCCGCCATCGAAGGTCATCCCCACATATAACTCTACAATATCTATACTTCTAAGGTAGAAATGACTCCCACTTCTGTTTCCTTGTTGCCGGCATTGATGAACTTCCTAGCCATGCTTACAAGCACCTCTCTAGCCGTACGTTGGTGGATGCCGCAGAAGGACACTGTTTCAATAGTGTCCTCACTAGTCTACCTGAGGATTTGCCGGAGCAGGTGACGGCCACCTTCCGCTGTCTTGACATCCTGCTCCGCCGCATCTTCTGGGTGATCTCCCACTTCTGGCGAGTGTACCTTGTCATCGACGTGGTCCTCCACAATGATGTTGCACGTCTCCAGGAGGTTTGTCATCACTTGGACTGCTTAATCGAGGCGGCGGGCGACCGAATCGACAATACCGAGACCCCTCAAGCAAGGGAAGAGAGCCCCTGGTCTCAATTCTTCTTGATTCAACAGTCCGAGGGTCTTTGAGAGACACTCGAACGAGCACGTTAGCGGGTGGACGTATTTCGGGCTTCGTTCGCTGATGATCACGAATCGTTCGATGCCGCCGTCGCCTACGAAGTTTTAAAGACGGAGATAGCAGCCTACCTCCGCCACTAGAAAAACTTTGTTTATTTAGGTTTCTAAACAACTTTGTTTATTTAGATTTCTACTTTTTTTGAATCTTTGTAAGAAATGACTGGCCACACTGTTTGGCCATATATAAATTCCAAAATGAAAACAAAATCTAGTTTGGTGGTGAAGTTACTTTTTTGAATCGTGGAACCATCTGTGATATAAGACCATATCACAGACGGTTCCATTGTGGAACCATCTGTGATAAGTATCACTGACGGTTCCATAATAGAACCATCTGTGATATGTCTCTTTATTAGTAGGAGCCCACTAGGGTTTATGCCCTAACTCGTCACTCCCCATCGCCCTTACTCTCGTCCGTTCACCTCCCCACCCGAGTGACCCCGTCGTCGACGCCGCCCTTCTTCCCGTCGCCAACGATTGTGACACCACGGTTTACTGCACAAGACACTCGTACGATAAGAGTGTCTTGTGTAGTGTCACCGTTGTGCCACAACTACGGTGACGCTGCCTTCCCCTCTTCCTCCTCCCCCAGGCGTGTGCGACCCCAGCTACCTCACCGACCTCCCCCGGCTACCTCTAGCTCCACCGACCTGGGCCTCGACTACCTCACCACCGACACTAGCAATGTCGATCGAGGTAAGACAGATCTATTGGTTTGTGCTGTTGGTATTCATGTGAACCGAGTTGCAATGTGGGCTACCTTGTCAGTTGATGGTTGGTTTGGACACCCTTGGCCAACTGTCTTGCCCTCTATGACTGCTAGCTGGCTGGCTGGATGGATGGATCTGGAGATGGGGAATGGGGTTGTGTTCGGGTGTGACTGCTGGTATGTTCCTAAAGATATTTTTTGTTTTCGATCGTATGATGCAGGTGTCTTTGCTGAAAAACGCATTGATGCAACCTTAAGAAGTGACAATCTGAGGGAGGCAATTTGGTTGTCTCCTGGAGAGGATCTTAACAAATGGTTGTCTATTAATAGTAAGTCTATAATCACCATCTATTCTTAGGATAAATAACACCATGTAAGTGTTTCATGTACTAATGCCTTACTTTTTTTCCTTGTTCATACTTGTTGATTTCTTCAACCAGGTGAGCATCTTATATGGTACTTTGATGGAGTTCTGCACATCTACCATAGGCCCAATAATGTCAGCTGAACCTAAGTAAGATATGTGCCTCTTTGAAACATACATGAGACATTTACCAGTTTAGGTACTGATACAGTTCTGCTGACCTCCTAATTTCATTGGTGATAGTTTTGGATTATTTTTTTAGAAGGGAAAATAGTAGAGGAGAGCCTTACTATTAGAATATACTAAAGTAGGGTAGAAATGTATAGATATTTTTATATATATATATATTTTCAAAAACCATCCCAACTACCAGGACAAATCAGAGCCCTAGCCTTTTGCTACATTGTATCTCAAACAATATGCTAATTTGTAACTAATATTATGGTATGTTCCTATATGGTATTCTGCTTTTGAAAGCTGCAATTAACTTTTCAGATTTGAAAAGGTTAGGCTAATTTGTAAAGCTGCATTTAACATACAAATTTATGGAATTTTTACCTAACTTGTGCCTCTAATCATCAATTATTTATTAATTGGTGTGTATTCTATTCCAAAACAAGACCAAATGAGTCAAAAATTACTACAACACCTCTTCACCGCTCTCGCCATTCATTTCACCTTTGTCTCTGTAACTGTTCATGCCTGGTCAAGTTCTCCTCCCTTAAGCTATATATATATATATATATATATATATATATATATATATATATATATATATATATATATATATATATATATATATATATATATATTATTGCTGTTCGATGATATATCCAATAATCGCCCACTTTCGGGGGTGCATGAGGAGAGATGAGGCGGTAGCCACAGTTCAACCTCTTGATGCACAAGTTCAAGAAGTGATGTATGTATCAACAACCAACCATTCCTGATGTCAAGTCCAAGGAATTACCTATCGATTTATATTCGGTAATTGTATGTCAACGCGTCCGGCAACTATGCTTCTAAACTTGCCATTGCTCGATGAAGTTGCTCGTGGTCATGCCTCATCCTCCTCACGCACCCCCCAAAAGTGGTAGGGACTACATATATATATATATATATATATATATATATATATATATATATATATATATATATATATATATATATATATATATATATATATATATATATATATGAAGTCAATTTTAAAGGCACAAGTACCACTGCTGGAGACTTTATAGAGATCACTATCACAGCATTTCCCATCTACAAACCGCCAGTGATACATCGGTCATCACGAGGCATTTGCCCATCTACAAAACGCTCAGTGATACATAAGCCATCACAGATAGTTCCATCTAAAAATCGTCTGTGATAGGCAACTATCACAGATGGTTCTGAGTTAATATCTGTCTCTGATAGTATACATCATAGACGGTTCAAAGACTGTCTGGGATGACCTCATGTCATCACTGACCCATAAACTCAGACGACCCACGAAATCATCTGTGATGACGTTTTTGAACCGTCTATGAAGATCTTTTCTGTAGTAGTGATAGCTGTGGCCGAGGGAGGCGACCATGGCCGTTGGGAGAGAGAGAAGAGAGGAAAAAGATGAAGCTCGAGAAGAGGAGGTGCTTGGGGAAGGAGGAGGAAGAGGAAAAGGAGGTGCTCTGGGGAGGGAGGGGGGAGCGGACGGTGGTGACAAAGGGGGTGAAGGAGGATGTAACATCCCAAAATTTTGGTCTGTTTTGAAGTTTTAAAAAGAAAAATAACCCTTTGAATTTTTCTGGTAAAGTTAAAAGCTTAATTGGAATTTTCAGAGTTCAAAAATAATTTAATATGAATAATGTCAACATCAACTATTATAAAAACTATTTTATTTGGATTCTATGTGCTTGGATATACTTTCTAGAATTTTTCCAAGTTCATTTGCTATTTTCTTTTGCTATTTGGATTTTCTGGTATTTTATTAAAAAAGAAAAACTATTATAAATCTCAGAATTCCTTTTCAGGACGAATTCCTTCTTTCAAATTTAATCCTATTTTTCTTTTGCTTACGCAATGTTTGGCCCGCCTTCCCCTTCCCCTTCCCCTTTTTTCTTTTATTCCCACCAGCCCAGTTCCTTTTCTTTTTTCAGACGGCTGCCGAATCAACTAAGGTCGCCCATCTTCTTCTCGCTCGTGCCCGCTCACACCACTGGTCATTATTCCTTTTCGCGACGCAAGTCAACCGAGCCGGCCGTTTTGCTTCCTTTTGCACCGCGTGAAACCAAGCCAGCGGGCCGGACGCTCCCGTTTTCTTTCGCGCTCACGAGAACCCACCTGGTCCACTCTTCTTTTTCCTTTTCTTTGGCTATCTCTGCCGAGTGGACCCCACGCCACAGCCACTCACTCACGCGCGCCCCGTTCTCTTTTGTCTCTGCCGGTGGGACCAAGCCAGCCATGCACGTGCGCTTCTTCAACCCGTGGCCGCCTTGGACTCCTGAGTCCGTTTCTTTCACGCCAAAGCCGCTGGCTCCAACCCTAATACCCCATCTCCGGTGCTATATAAAGCAAAGCGCCCGCGTCAATTTGTTTGCCCGTGCCTCCTCCACCAAAACCCTAAGGTCTCCTTCCCGATTTCAATCTTGTTGCACCGCAATCGCCGAAAAACCGAGGACGCCCGAAGCTTCTTCGCCAACGAATCGCTCCGCCGTCAGTGCATCTCCGTCCGAGATTCCACCGCCGTCGGGTCCGCAATAGCAAGGGTTACGCCGTGCTTCCATCCTCTTCGGCTGAGAGTCATCGCAGCGCCGTTTTCGTTTTCGTCGTCAAACCGGTTGCCGCCTCTCTTTTCCGATCTACACCTTGGTGAGACCCCTTTGTCTTTTGTCTGCGTCATCTTGTGCCCTTTGCTATTCTCGTTCGATCCCTGCCCTTGTTTCTCTCTCTCTCGGCCACAGAGTTGTCCTCGCCAGTCATTTTCTTGATCTCCGGCCACCTTGCTCTCGCTGTCGTTCTAGCTTATCTTCAGATGCTCTGAGTCTACCTCTGTGATCCCCTGGTCCGTGCCGTCCCGGGGCTCTTCTTCGTTTTCTCTGGGCACCCCCGAAGCTTCAAAGTCGTCGCACCCAGGAGCTTCACCGCTGCCAATGTCGCCGCCGCCGACGAGACACTGCCGCCCGTGCCAAGACACTGCTTCCCAGAGCATCCTTGAGCCCCTGGAATCTCGTTTTTGTCCTTGCCTTTGCTTCTTCACCATTGGTTGGTCCCGCCGCCGTGGTTCTTGTTCGCCGGCCATGACTGCTGCTCCTGTTGCTCTTGGTTTCCTCTGTGCCGAGTCAGCATGCCACCTCATCGCCGAACCGTCCACCTCAGCTTTTTCATCCGTATGGCAGCCTCATCAGCCTCCTGGTCATCGGCTACATGGCACACCCAAACTCCACCCGAGCCAAATATTCATGGAACCAGTCCACCATACATCATCTCATTGACAGTGGCCCCCACTTGCCAATTCCTATTTCCTTTATTTCTTTTCAGCCGAAAAGGCTTTGATGATGTCAACCGACGTCACAATTCCTTTTTTCCTTAGTAAAATAATTCAGTAAATCACTAAATCCTGATTTTCAGTATTTTATGTGATTTCAATCTTCCAAAGCCCATATCTTTTTCATCCGAACTCCGTTTGAGTCTATTCAAATTCCTAAATTCATCTAAATTCGAGATCTATCTATTTGAGATTTTTATTTAATTTTTGGAGTTTGTTTCATCTCTGTTATTTATTTATTTGGTTTATTTGCTTGTTTGCAAGTAGACGTTGATACTTCGGGAAGCTTGGAGCAAGGAGGAGTCTACCAAGATCAAGATCAATCCCAGAATTTATTCCAAGGCAAGCTGTAGTCCTTTGATCATATTGAACCTATGATTTCAAAAGTATATTGTTTTATACAATTGCTGCTATTTTTATACAAATTGTTTTGGGTTTAGTTATTACCTATTGTCATTATGTCTCCTTTGATTATTTGAATGCCATCAATCTTTTGTCACCCTAGCGGGGATAATTTTAGTTGGACATATTCATATCACCAACATAGGTATCGTACAGTTGCTTAGTTCTGCTTAGTTACGATGGGTTCATCATCACATGTGCCATAATGTTTAATCTTGGTTTAATGATATATGGAATCATGGTGGTTAGCCACTGCTATTAAAATTTGTGTGCCATGACAGGGTTTGTCATTGGTTTTAGTTAAACAAAATGGTTTTCACTCGGGCCAGTGGTCGGTGGATAGTGGGGATGTGGATGTAACATGTTGTGGGTTTGTGGTAGTCTCGCTTGAGTAATTTGTCAAGGATTTAATCCTGTGCACCATTGAACCGGTCTCAACTGCATAACAACATGTCTCGGTATGGGACGGACTCGCTAACTAATTAGCAATGTCTTAATTTCGGTTCATAGGAAAGCGTGAGTTATGGGAAACGATTCTCACAAGCGCAAGAGGGGCCCCGTCTCGCCTGGAAAGACATTCAAGTTGAATCCTTAGCGCGTAATCGGGTTAAGAAGGAGCTTTGTAAAGGCCTTATCACGTGTTTCTAGATCGCTTACCTAAGGTAGTGAGCGGTGGCATAGATATATGCCAACAAACTAGAGAATTCGTGTCATGCGGGAAAGTCAGTACAACCTCTCGCAGAGTGTAAAACTATTCAATAGCCGTGTCCGTGGTTATGGACGTGTTCGGGATTTCACACGTGAGGTAGAGTTTCTTTAAAATGAGTCAGAGTGTGGATGGGATGTTCACTTGATGAATATAATGTTTGTTTAGTGAACAGGTCATTCACTTGGTGGTTTGTGTCGATTAGTGAATTGGGGATTCACTTATCTTTGGTTTGGGTTGAGAAGTGAATGGGAAGTTCACTAGTCGTTTCAAAGAAATTGTTTAATTATTTATTATTGTTTTCAACTACGCATTTCAATCTATTTATTGTATTTATCGTAAATGCTGCTTTCTGCAAAAGAACCATACAGCTAACCTTTGTCAAGTCATGCATGAATACTATTTGCAAACATTTCTCTATGGTTTGCTAAGTACATTCAAAAGTACTCATGGCTTATGCCCTCTGCTTAATCAAGAGTTGAAGAATATCAAGTCGCCCAAGAGTTCTTTCGTATGAGGACTATGAATGTTTTACTTGATTAGGATGCTTCTCCACTGACGATTGCTGTGGGCATGTTGATTGGCCATTTGAAGAGTTTTGTTTCACCGCAAGAGTTTTATTTGTTTCTTTAGTTCTCGTGGCAAGTTATAAACGCTGACCATAAGGTCCGCTTATTATTATTATTTGTTACTTTGAGATCTTTTTAGTTAAATCGAATAAATGGATGGTATTTCATCACTGTTTCCTGTGTGAGCTAGCTACTGATCTGGGACTAGTTCAGAATACACAGAGGGTTCCTAAGATGCATTTTTGGGTCCCGACAGAGGAGGGGGGCATGGGGAGGACACAAAGGAGCTGCATGGGGCGCGGACATGGAGATGACACAACGCTGCTCTCGGTGTCGTGCGCGAGGAGGCCCGAGGAACTGAGGTCGATGCAGCCGCCGTTGCTGCGACTTAGGGGCCCCGGGAGCATCATCACTGTAACGTCCTGTTTGTCTAGAGTTTTGAAAAGATTTCAAAATAAAAGTAACCATTCGGTTTTGTTGAATTGCTCAAGCTTAACTTGAAGACTTTGGAAATTTGGAGAATTAACTTGAACTAATAAAACTTCAATTAATCCTTTTTGGTCAATCTGGAGTTGTTGTTGTTCTTTGGATTTTAGTCTCTTTTCTCGGTTTGCCTTGTGTGTCCTCCGGGCTAGCTTCTCTTCCTCTAGATCTTCCTCTTGCTGGACATTCCCCTATGTCCAGAATCTTTCTTTCGCTGGACATCTCCTGATGTCCAGACCTCTCTCTGTTCAGACCTCCCTTCGTTCGGATCTAAGGGTCCAGACCTTCCTTCATTTGGATCTCCTTGTAGGTTCAAACCTCCTTTGCTCTCTGGACCTTTCCTTGTATCTTTTGTTTGGACTTCCTTTAGTCCAGACCCCCCTCCTTTTTGTTGGTTTGAATCTCTTTGAGGTTTAGACTTTCTTCTTTGGTTGAACTTACCTTTGGTTTTGATTTCCCCTTTTAGGTCACAACCACCCCCCGAGCCGTTCCAAAGCTCAAGCTTGTGTTCCAAATATCATTGATCTCCAAAATCCTCATTGTCTAGATCCCTCTCTTGTTTAATCTTCTTTCACCCTCTGTTCAATTGGACCTCCCCGTGTCCAATCGAACCTCCCAGTGTTCAGCCGGACCTCCTAGGAGGTCCTAGGAGATCTCTCCTGGTGCAACTTGAGGTAGGTCCTTACAGAGGACTCGAGGTAGGTCCTTACAATCACTGTCGCACTGCCTTTGGCGCCAACGAAGACAGAGAAGAAGATGGGAATGAGTGGCAGATGCAGCTATTTCTGGCGGGCTGTGGGTGGCGGCGATGCTCATGGCCACCAGCCATGGAGGAGGAGGTGGCAAGGAGTAGTGGAGGGCTGGAGGGCTGGAGGTGGTGGAAAGGCGTGGAGGAGAGGCAGCCATGGCTGCAGTTAAGAGGGAGAGAGGAGGAATGGAAGAGTAGGAGAGGGGCTGACGTGCAGGAAATCATCTTTTTTTTAATGTATTTGCTGATCAGACTGCCATGTCAGTCGGCAACCAGTGACGTGGCCGATAGCATGGCAAAAATCATTGACGACATCGGCCTAGGGGTGAAAGTGAACGGTTTTGATAGTTGATGGTGTTCGGTGTTCGGTTTTCAAGTTCAAAGTTGATTTTCAAACTTTTAAAAGAGTTCAGAGAGTAAAATATTTTTTCCCTTATTCCATCAACACGAATCACCCACCAGAAATGCCACATTTGCGTGGCCCTAGGCGAGTCCAATCACCATATTTGAACCCATTTCTGCCGTCCTATTCACGACCTTTAGACTGTTCCCAATGGGCAATATCTTAGTACATTTTCTTTAGTGCATAAAGAGTGTTAGGATACTATCTTCCCAATGCATGGTTTCTTATGGTGTAATATCTTAGGCTGTTTCATTTAATTACATGCATGATCTTTACTAGTATTTGAGCATTGTGATCTATTTGTGACATGTACTAAAGCAATACATGTTTGTTGACACACACAAACGTAAATACACAGGATCGATCATAATAAATTTTATGCGTTGGATTTCGAGACCGAGCAGGTATCCAGATTAGATACTAGAGTATCCTCTCTCTTCATTAACTATAGTGCTACATTATTATTTTGCCTATATGACAAGTGCAGAGAAAGAGACGGTCTGAAACTCTGAATGGTCATGACGCAGTTTCGCCTGAGCTGCAATTGTGAAATTCAATGGTACAAGAGGCTCTCCAAACGGTACACGCAAAAAGGACGGCACGAGGAAACAAAAAATCTCACAGAGATATGTGAACGACTGAATCCCATGCGAAGGCAGTGTGCCATGTGCAGGATCTCTAGCGTGAGGTCCAAGGGATTTTCCTCTCCTTAGTTTGCTCCTCGTAACGAATTCCATCGTTCACGTCACACTAGTGTTCGGTGGCGTAGCTGGCCACGAGCCACGTCTCGAACCGATTCAATTAATTTTAGATCTAAATCAATTTTTACTAATTTTTTAAAAAATAAATATGACCTTTTAATCCTAAATCTCATATCATTGCCTAGCGGTCCGTTACTCAGCTCCACTTCTACTTAGTGCTCACGGGCAAAGCCCAAACAAATTCTAAATGTTGATAGTAAATTATTAAACTATGAGTTACACCGGGGACTTTTTTCGCTGGATCCGCCCCTGCTGTCTGCCTGTCTGCATGTTGTGAGATGGGTCCGTGTCGTGTAAGCTTAGCGTAAGTGGAAAAGTGCTTCCATGGGATCCCGATTGGATGTATTGGAATTGTTGCTGATTTTTTCTGGTTCGGATTTGCGAAAGTTCTTCCTTTATAAACTAAAATCCACCCCATCGTTCGTTGTGCTTCGAGATTCATGCACTAAACCTTGTTAGGGTTCACCTCACCTACCCCCAACTCTGCGTCTCTACTATTCCCGACAAAAGTGGCCTCGCTAAAAAAAATGCACAGCTGATAGTAAATGTGTTTTAAACGGATTCACATCCCCCTGACGTTAGGCTATAGTGGCAGAGGCTACCATTACTTCCATCTCATCCGTCCATGGGCAATCGAAGGGCTAGCAGGTTGAGGCCCACTGGGCATCCACACCACCGCATTGACACAAACTTCATTCCATCTTCTCCTCCCTCGTGCAGTTTACTGCTCGTCTTGCCGCTGGCCGTCTTGGCGGCTGCCGTGATGTTTATTGATTGCCCTGTTCTTCGGTCAAGAAAGACACTATCTTTGCTAATCCAAGCTTTTGAGTATCTGTCAATGTAAAACATATAAATTAATGATTTCATAGGAGGAAATGGACGATATAAAGCAATCATAATGGCATGAATTAAACAACAAATTATAGATATCAATTACAGTTAAGGGGGTGGAAACTAGGAATAGAGCTATTTTAGCTCCAAGCTTCATATTTTGCTGAGTTATGTTGTTTTTGCAAGGTGCGGTCAAGACTTGTGCTTGGTGCTTCGCTGTTGTTGTTTTCTCTATTTTTTCTGTTCTGGGTTGTAGCAATTATACTGCTAAAACTTATTTTCTTTCTCTAATAGTGATTGGTAGAGCTCCTGTCTTCTTTTTCAAAAAAAAAACCTTGTGCTTGGTGCTTGGTCGTTATTGTTTTCTCACTTTTTTTCTGTTCTGGGTTGTAGCAGCTAGACTGCTAAAACTTATTTTCTTCCTCTAACAGTGATTCGTAGAGCTCCTGCTTTCTTTTTCAAAAAAAATAAATTGACAGTTACATACCTTTATGATCCTGCTCTTTTCCTGTCAGTAAGAACCCCATCTAAGAATGTTCCTTCCATATAGCTAAAATTAGCATGTAAATATATGTAACAAGGGTCCAACTATCTGTTCATTGTCTAAGGCAAAGATTGTATTTTTGTACAACATCCATTGGAAAGAATCAAGAAAGCAGAGGAAGGAGCTAGACACCAGAAAGAACCGGAGCTGGAGTAGAGCAGAGCTAGGAAGAAGAAGTGGTGCGCGCGGAACACACCTAGATATAGAGAGAGGACGATGACAGTGAGCTGGACATGCTGCTCCCTTCCTGCCGCCACACTCCCTCCCGGCCACCGTGTTGCTCCTTTGGTGCCGCCCGCTCCCTTCCTCCCTGTTTATCGCGCTACCACTCGCTTGCTCGCGTTGCATCTCTGTTCGTCCGTGCAGGTGCGCTGCCACACGCTCGCCCTACGTCGCCTCACGTCTGCTTGCCGTCGCGACGTAGTGTCGTGTCCACCGACTGTCGCTCGTCTTCGTAGCCCACACCTCCGCTCGTTCGCCACTTGGAGGCCGGAGCCCCCCCCCTCTCACACAAACAGCCACATGATGAGGAGAGAGAGAGAGAGAGAGAGAGAGAGAGAGAGAATAGAGGTTAGGGTTTGGTGGGGCTGGAGTAGGAAGGGAAATAGACCTAATGTATTACATGGCCTGCGCGCGAGGTGTGGGGAGTACGAACTGAATTCATTTGCGAAAACAAATATATAATTTTGGCCTAACTAATAACGTATACATTTAATATAACTATTATATACCAGATATTTTGCCAAAGAAAATTGGTGTTCAGCTGAACACCCTTGACCCATAGAGGGTCTGTCCATAAAAGTTTCAGTTTCTCTAGCTACATGAATGGAATTGAACAACAAAGAAAGCAACACAAACAGAGTAATTCAGTTTGCACATTACTAGAGAAGAATCACACACAATGGCAAACAACGACTCCAGATAGAGGTAGGGGTGAAAATAGGTCGGATATGGATGGATATTGCTCTTCCTGTATCTTAATCTATATTTTTACTCTGGATTTGGAGTCAGATGCGGATAGCCCGGATACGGATACAAATATGGATATTTTAGGATACGAGCATGGGCGGATGCAGATCAGATTCAAATTGGTCACGGATAGTGTACACATAAAGAAAAGATAAAACTTCACCAACGAAAGTGTCAAATTACACTACCTATTGGAGAATTATTTATTCTACTTAACAACATAAACATAATCAAATGCAAATCCATATTACATATTAGTCAATGACTAGAAAACCATAGAGAATATTAAATGATATTGATGTTTATCGGATATCCATTTTGTTTATTTATCGGATATCCTATAAAATACGGATACGGGTCGGATATTGCTCTTCCTATATCCTAATTCATATTCTATTAGATTTTTTGGATACAGATACGAATAATATCGGATACAGATTGAGACTAAAAAATTGTTACCATACATGACTTTTTTTCGAATACTGTCGGGCGGAAATTATCCCCCGTTTTCACCCCAAGATAGAGGTCACATTCTCCATCATGCATGGAGTCGCCTGCTTCCAAATCAAAACAAAATTTCAGTAAGCTCTATCCTTCCCGAGCCATGTCTGCTACAAGTTACGCATACAATTGAAGTAACAATCCTCCAAACAAAGTGAAAAAGGTGTAAAATCTACCTTTTTTTTTTTCACAGAATCGCACATCTCTGTGCTCCATTCCGGTCTAGTTACACAGAATTATTCAGATTAAAAAATGTTCGCTGCCCTCATGTGCGCACGGCGATGGCGGCGTACTGCTCCCGACACAGCCGAGGGCAGGTTTTCTGCCCTTCCACGTATATAGACGAGGTGGGGATCATGCTGCATCTCCAGACGGCGGTGGTGGCACCACGGCGGCGACGAGAGGGCTGGCAGTCTCGTCTGGCAGTGGAGACGGCGGCGAGTTGGGGATGAGTAGTTGGTAAAGGTGGAAAAAAAAAGCTCAAAACTCGCGAGCCAGTTCGGCTCATTAAGGGACCGAGTTCGAGCCGAGCCGAGCTGAGCCGGCAATTTAACTCGTTTTCTTAACGAGCCGAGTTTGAGTTGGCTCGCGAGTTGCTCGTTAAGCTCGTTAAAAAACCAGTACAGTAGAGCAGTAGTACCAAGTCAGCCCAACCCAGCAACCCTTAGGCGGTCTAGAGAGACACAAACCCCAAGCTGTGATCTATTGACTTTCTAAAAAATTTATTAGGCTGATTTTCTTTTTTAACGAGTCTAACGAGTTTCAAGCTGTGATCTCTTGACTTTCTTAACGAGCCGAGTTCGAGTTTTTTAACGAGCCGAGCCTAGCCTGATATTTTGCTCGTTAGCTTAACGAGCCGAGTTGACTCGTTATCCACCCCTAGTCCCAGGTACGTCCTACCATTCTATTCCTGATCTTTTCTCTATAAAGTCTCCAAACAGTGGCTGCTTGTGCCTTTAAAATCGACTTCTCATATATATATATATATATATATATATTGTTTGTAGTTTCGGAGGGTCGTGAGGAGGACAAGGCAGCAGCCACGGGTAACTTCATAGAGCCTGCAAGTTTATAAAGCATGGCTGCTAGAGGAGCGCGTGAACTTCTAATTACCTGGATGTCATCGATATGTAATTGGACTTGACATTAAGGAATGGTTGGTTGCTGACACATGAAGCCACTTTCTATTCATCTTTGATAGGGAGCTTGATGTATGCTCAAGTTTGCACTAGACTAGATATAGCATAAATAGTTGGAATGCTAAGTAGGTATCTAAGCAATCCAGGATTGGATCATTGGGTCGCAGCAAAACAGGTGTTGCGGTATTTGCAAAAGACAAAGGATTTTATGCTCACATAGAGAAAATCGGATCAGTTGGAGATCATTGGGTATTCTGATTCTAATTCTGCTGGTTGCCAAGATACTCGCAAATCCACTTCAGGTTACATTTATCTACTTGGTAGAGGTGCAGTTTTTTAGAAAAGCGCTAAGCAGACACTCGTTGCCCCATCCCCAATGGCAGTTGAGTATGTTGCTTACTACGAGGCTTCAAATCATGGGATATTATTGCAAAACTTTGTCACAGGGCTACGAATTTTGGATCAGGTTGACCGACCACTAAAGTTATATTGTGACAACAAGTCTATATTTATGTATTCTAATAACAACAGAAGCTCGTCAAAGTCTAAGCATATAGATATCAAGTTCCTAGTTGTGAAAGAAAGAATTCAGAGTGATAAATTATCAATTGAGCATATAGGTACAGACTCCATGATTGCGGATCCGTTCACTAAAGGGTTAACACCTAAAGTGTTCTATGAACATGTTGCTCATATGGGTGTGGTTTCACCTGATGAATTCAGTTCTAGTGAGAGTTTGTAATTTTTTTTCTTTTCTTATGCTCATGTGACAATAGCAGTTTAGTGTAAAGACCATCAGTTATATTCTCTAGGGAAATAAACTTTATGTTCTTTTACTTTGAATTCATATCATCTCATTTGGTTCTGAGAAGATGTTTTGATCTCATAAAGTATAAAGTTGGACCAGTTGAAAATAGGCATGTTATGATCACATCTCGTGTAATTTCTATGCTACACATCCATTTTTGATCCATGTCGTTCTTTTATGTTGACATATGTGACCATTAATGGGTTGAGTTACGCTTTAAAATGACGAAGACTGCTTTGATCCTATATTGTTATAATTGATGGACCAGATTGACGCTTTAAAGTAATGAAGACAGCTTTGATCCTATGTTGATATAATTGGTGGACCAGATTGGTTTAAAGATGCTCATGACATAGATAGTATTTTTGGAGCTCATAAAGTTTTTTTTATATGTATTTACTCATTTGTCCAAGTGGGAGATTGTTGGATTAATTTTCTATTACGTGGACATGCATGAGTTTAAATACATATTTGCTATCTATTTTGGTTGGCTCAAATACATAAAGTGATCAAATAATATTATTAAGAACCTGAGTATCTATTAAGGAAAATATGGACTTGGATTTTAAATCTGTGTAGAGACCTATTTGGAATCTATCTCTATTGATGGGACGAGGTAGGATCCTATACTAAATGCTATAAATAAGGGTCAGGTTCTCTCATCAAGGTAACAGACGCCATACCACCTATCCCATTCATAGTTGGAGTTTTGTGGCTTATCTATTGGTGGGAAAGACCAAAACCTACGTAGATAGAACACTTGTCTATCTACTACTTCATATCAATTGTGCATCGATCAATGGTATTGTTATCTGGTATGTCTCTACATTTACAGATCATTGAGTGTTGCAATTACATCATATAAGATCTTGTTTTTCCGTTTCGATCTTCTAGTCTGGATCAGTTCAATCTATCAAAGACCTGGTGCGGGATGAGATCGAGCACTGGAAGGGATCTTTATGCGATGGTGGGCTCAGGCATGAGACCAACCTGTCCTTTCTCATACGCGTGATCTCCTTGGTGGATGTGATTTGGTTAGAGTTTTTTTTTTTGACCGGTTTGACATTGTTGACGTATAAATTAGCATAAGTAGTTTTCTCTCTAAATTAATTACAAAAATAACATCGTAAAACCGCACGAACACGACAAGTAGACTTGCTCATGTCCTAAGAGATCAGACTTGCCTAGGGCACTGTATCGTCCGTGTGCTGGACACGGACAAGATGAGTACAGTGCCAGGGCACCGAGAAGGCGGAGAGTTGAATATTTGCTAAAATATATTCTGTGCGCCATATATAAATATACTAGTTGCACTAAGTGGAGCACATGACAATGCCGTACTAAACCACATTTTGTAATCGTTGGAATGGTTTACTAGCTGTGCGCACAAGCTGTGTCTTTGTTCATGCATGTGCACGTCTTGATTATCATATGGCCATTCGCCGGAGAAGAACAGGGCAGTGGATACTAGCAGCTTCCTTGGCCAACCATCATAAACTCGTGTTGAAATTATTTATATCAAAATGAAGTTGACTGTTGAAACTGGGCTTAATCTTTGAGTCCAGCTACCTTGCCCAACCTCTAATACAGAATAAAACAGCAGCAACTGGTAAGCACTTCCTTTCTAATGGCCTGATCGAGCTATCTTTAGGCATTCTCCGTTACATGTTGAAAGCTGGAACTGAGACTGTTTTCTCCTCTCGTGCTGCAGCAGCTAGCACACGTACTACTCTCCAATAATATGAGAATGATTACCTTATGATATATGCATGCATGGTAGTGGTAGCTCTACTTCCCACTACCTACACGTTCGGCTGTCCTACAACAGAGTGTGCACGCGAGGCCCGAAAGCCGGAAAAAACAAGACCTTTTTTATCTTTATGAATAAAAGAGTACAGGTTGAAACGCCTTAGTGTAGTATCTTTATCGTACTGTCATAGTCTACGAAGTAGTAATGCACATGCTTACATTGGCACCACATCACAGTCCACAAAGTCAGAATAGGTACCAAAAGAAAAGTGCATACATACCATTGCCGTTACCTTCAACTTGCCACAAGAATTGAACCACTGAATATAGTATGGCTGCGGGTGCGATCGTGTGGCCAAGCCAAGCTTCTCAACCATTTTTTAACTTACAATATTGTTACAACTCCCGCCATCAATTATAACTTTGCACGAGTGCTCTTTGATCACAAACTTGGACAGAAACAGGTTGTGGCGCTGCCCCCTTCTCTGCCTTCTCCATCTGAGAGCTAAGAACACGGCGAACAATTAGGCTTGCATGACTTGCATCAAATGTTATTTCCTCTGAATCAGGCCTAGAAATTTTTTCCAACTCCTCATGGTCAGATTCTTCCTCTTCTATTTCACTGGCCGAGGAGTACTCGCCATCGTCTCGGATGATGAGGGCTTGCTGATTTGGGCAATCACGCATGTAATGCCCCTTTCCCTGGCATTTGAAGCACTCTATCTCTCTGGTTCTTCCCGTAGAAGCAACTAATGATGAACTCTTTGCGGAGGCCGCAACGGTCTTCTTCGAATCAGCAGGTTTGTGTGCCGAAGAAGTGGGACGGTTTGCTGATTGTTCTCGGCTGGATAATGTTGTGTTGTGGCTGGAATGGAAACCTAGCTTCTTGGGTTGTGAACTCGAAGATTTCCATGGTGCATTGGTGCTGGAGTTACCACGACTGAATCGGTTCCTCTCTCCTTGCACTTGCTGCTCCGCTTTGCATGCATAATGAAATAACCCGTCCAATGAATCATACTGGTGAAAGTCGAGGATGTTCTGAATCTCCTTGTTCATGCCTCCCAAGAAACGAGCCATTTTTGCATTGTTTTCCTCCTCCACATTGGCTCTTATCATGTCAATTTGCAGCTCTTGGTACTAATCCTCCATAGAATTACTTTCTTGCCTCAACCGCTGTAATCTGTTTAGTAAACCACGTTCAAAGTAAGATGGAACAAATTTGGAACGCATAACCACTTTAAGCTCTTCCCAAATGCTATGTGTGTCGTGTCTTCGCTTGATCAGACTCCACCAAATAGAGGCATAATCGGTGAATTCACTTGTAGTAGCCCGCACTCGTCGATTCTCGGGATACTCGTGGCAACTGAACTTTTGCTCCAAAAGCATCTCCCAATCCAAATAAGCTTCTGGATTGTATTTACTGTCAAAGGAACGGTAAACTTAACCTTACCCAAAGAATCATCTCTTCTCTCTTCGTTACGATAAGGAGCATGTCCTCCATTTCCTCCCATCCCCCGGCGATTACGTGCAAGACGTTGATAATCATGATCCAAAACAACATCTTCTTCCTGATCAGCCACATAATTGTCATCTACATCTTCATTGGCATCATACTAAAATGCACCATTCAAATTTGCTCTTGGTTGGTGTGGAGTAGCAGCAACGACATTGTTGTTTGCTCCAATACGACCTCGAGGGCCTCGAGGTGGTGGGTGTTGTCGTGGAGGGGTGTGCTCAACTTGTTCAAGGCGTGCTTCAATGCCGCCAATACGATTCTCCAAACCATCCAGTCGAACAAGTACTTGATCGGAAAGCATCCGCTCAAAAGTGTCGGCAAATGCATCCATCAAAGCTTGAGATCGAGGTGATAGTGGCACTGCTTGGGGTTTGTCCACACGATCGCCTTCACCCACACCATGAAATGAACCATCACGAGAACTTCTTGTCTCTGCCATGGTTAGAAAGAAAACAAAACTAATTCCAAGCAAACTAAATATTTATGTGGACTACTCTCATCTTTCACAAATCTTACCAACAGAAGCTCTTAACCTTCTCGAAGACTGCTCGCGTGTTTGCTGGTCCGTGATAACTTTCAAAAGGGAGTTAGTAGAGCGATTGCAAAGTGCTATAACACATTGATCAATGGCAAATTTGTGGAGCTCTAGGTAGATATATATTTGTAGCAAAGGAAAAAACAAGCTGAAATTCCAGAAGTTGCAAAAATGAATAGTAGTTCACAAGTACTGGTCTTAGTTGCTGATCACTAGGATGCGTATAGGCTCAAACAAACAAGGCGTAGTAGCAAGAACAAGTATTCAGTATGCAATTTGTGGTGTGTATGCACAACCTAAAATCTTCAAGAACTTTTCTCCTTTTTTTTCAGACTTTTCTTCTCCTTTTTTTTTGTTGCTAACACAAGACTTCACCAGAAAATCTCCTCTCTACTGGAACTCAACCGGGTGCAGATCCTGGAGTCAATACTGCAGGTAGTCCAAATTGCAACGTATGCAGATTTTAGCAAACTTCTCCAAACACCACGAAAATTGGCAGGACGATGTGTCTACGAGTCATGAACCCAACAAACTTTGTTTCAATTGATTTGGATTTCTGGCGAGAGAGATGTTCATGTTTTAATGACTATTGCACAGAAGAAAATTTCTGGACGAAAAAAAAATATAGATGACACAGAAAGAAGATGAACTTGATCTGAACAGCAATAACTCAGTTTTTTGTGTGTGTGTGTGTGGGGGGGGGGGGGGTTGTGCTTTAACAAGGATGATGGCCAGCAACTAGGCATGACAAGTACGGACACAAATTCAATTAACCAAACTGGAATCAACAACTTGAAAGCAACAACGGGTTTGGACTTGAGTATTTTTGTATTGCAAATTTCCGAACTTTAGGTAAAACAGAAATTAATCTACAAAGCTAGGGGATAGATGAATTCCTACCGGCAACGTAGACTCTGATACCACCTGATATGCACATGCCTTGATTTAAGATGCGTGCATACAAAGTTGGTCCCGATCTTCTGTCGTAGGAGAAATCCCTAGGGCAACAGGTCGTGACTTTCACAAAGGGGAGGCTAACTACGATCCAAAAACGCGACAAGCAACCTCACAATCGCTAAACCACTCCTCAATTGATTATCAACCGTGTAAAAACAAACACGACTGGCCTGTTCACAAAGAACAGCCCGAACAATTCAACAAGAATTGAAAAAGCAACAGTGGAAGAAATCACTCAACGATGAATGATTGAACTAAGGCTTCAAGTTTGCGGCCAAATGCCTTTACAATAGCAATAGCTAATTCCAAAATCAAAGTCTCCCGATTAAAGGGTGCACCAGCCAAATTAATATACAATTTCTTTGATCTGTTGTTCGCTATGGTGTATGCATGCATGCAGGCTTCCTTCCGTTGCTACCATAAAATTTGCATGTTACTGATTTTCCTTCCTTTCACTCCACAGCTGCATGCAAGCACATGCACCAGTCCATTTGGCGTGGGAGTTGCTGGCAAGCCATCTCTCTTGTACTCCCTCTTGGCGCATGACACACAGGGACCAATTAGTACTCTCCATAGCGTCAACTAGCGAGTCCTCGTTTTCTAAAGTAGTGCCTTCACAAGTCAAATATAAGAAAACACCTACAATTAGATAGCAGTATATTCTCATTAATAGTAAAATTAAATTGTGCTAACAACGAGATCACTTGTTGACATAAACATCATGCGAGTGCTCGAGTCACCGGACCTTGAATTAAAGATGTGTCTTGAACTTGAAGTGCCTTAGTCGGAGTTTTCGATATTGGCGAAATATGTGAGGTGGTGATGTCCTCATCAGTTGTATATAGTGTTTTGAATAGCATTTCAAGTAGTGTGTAAATAGTACCAAACAGTATTTAAATAGTGTCAAAAACACTATTTGTATTATTATTTTTGCACGTGGTTGATCCCTTGTCCGTGCCTTGGGGCACTGTGCTCGCCTACGGACGACGCTGTGCCGTGCCGGTGGAGACTGGAGAGAGTGTCATGCTCCATTTGTTGTTTCCTACCTGCGAGTTTAAAGGTTGTTATGTCTTTACATACAAACTTATTGTACATGATTGATCCAAATGTCGAAAAACATAACATGAGCATATGCAAA
Source organism: Phyllostachys edulis (assembly GCA_036346405.1). Taxonomy (NCBI): domain Eukaryota; kingdom Viridiplantae; phylum Streptophyta; class Magnoliopsida; order Poales; family Poaceae; genus Phyllostachys; species Phyllostachys edulis. The sequence continues at coordinate 38,050,145 of CM070555.1, read as the reverse complement.
CAAATTTGCTTATGATCCTTAAAGAGGATTGATCTACCCAGTTTTGGTGATGCAATGACATCAGGTCAGGGTAAAAAAAAGCTGGTCGGTTACCGCCGGGTACCAGATAGCACTGTATTTATGTGGCTACCATTGAAGATATGTTATTTTGGGCCATTTTGATTGATTTAGCTGGCTTGCCCATTATATTCTTATATACTATTTTTTTTCCTTCGGAGAATTTGGCTCGTACTAGGCTAATTCTTGAAAATATGTTTTTTAACCGATTCTGTATGTATTTTGAAAAATGACTCAAAACTAACAAATTAAATAAATGAATTGAGTGAGAAAGATTAAGAAAATTAGACTTCAAGGGAACGACATAAAATCTTTTTTAAAAGAGAACTTAAAAAGTCTGACACTCTAGTCTCTATCACGTAGTAAACAAGTCTTAGCTAAATCAAGTAGTGTTGATAAAATCGTTTCACTCGCTGTTAGGTCAGCCATATCCTATCTCCTAAATAAAGCCATACATTAATTGATTGTTCGTACAAGTGCAATGTAATGAGATGTTAATGTTTCAACATGGCTGAAACGTCGAACGGAAGACATGAAAACCACAGGGAACTAAATCATCAGTCTCCACGGATGATCCGTATCAATGCATGCACGTACCAGCTGACTAATGGAACATACGAAGCAATTTACAGTCACTACAGCATGGAACACTTTTTCCTACCCTCGGATCAGTCGGCAATACATCCATTATCCGACAGCTTATGTGTCGGCAAAGCCGTTGCCGACACAGCCATCTGTCGCAGTAATTAGGGTCGGGAAAGTATTTGCCAATTGATAAATCTTTGCCGACAGATAACACGATGTCGTAGCCAATGGATTCGCCGACACATGACACCTTTCCCAACCGTCCACTGTTTCCCGACCGATGTCCCTTTTGCTGACTGATAATAGCTTTTTCTGAGGAATGTTTGTTGCTACGTGTCGGACCTAGATTTTCCAAATCCCGAATTCTATGTGAAAAACACTGTGCTATTCTTTAAATCAGTAGATGACACTTACAGACACATTGCTGAATCAAGACATACAAGTCATAAGACCAAACCATCCAATATATTAACATGGGCCGCGTCGGGTCGATTTTACAGTGAGGGCCGAACAGACCAAATGATTACGTCACAAAGGAACAACGGAAACTGCAAACCGATTCCGACCACTTAGTCGAAAAGAGGTTTCGACCACCTGGTCGGAAACTACAACAGAAGCAAAAAGGGCAGAGCACATCTCTCCACAGAAAAGCAATTGGGATACTCATGTACAACTGGTATTAACCAAGGACTTGGACAATACCGGTTGTACGCGAACACCGACGAGCCAGCTAGATTGAGGCAAGACCAAGACTACTCGAAATAAACTACTCTTCATCACCGCCTTATCCATCGACTTCGGGGTCCTTGTAGTAGTCGTAGTCTCCATAATCCGCCGGATCTGAAGGGAAACTTTGCTCGCTAGTCAACACACAAGATACAATAGTATACATACATGGCTTAACAAGGGAGGCTCGGGTTCTTTCATTTACCAAAGCAATGTTTTCAAGTATCAATATTAGTAAAGTACTATCACTTAGCATTTTAACCCAATTGCATTTTATAAACAAGAGTAATTGTGCAATATTCATAACAGCAGATGTTACCTCCACCCATGCTTACTTTGCTCGTAGTTACCTCCACCACTTGCCAACACTGGGTACGACCACCCAGGAACAACACCAAGCCAGGGTTACATCCACCTAACAAGTTTTTATCCCACCCACAAAGGTTTTTGAAATAGAACTAACTCTAGCAAATTCTCATATCCGTCTTTGACCGTAGGTACGGCTATTTAAACAGTTTAGACTCTGCAGAGGTGTGTAAACTTTACCCACAAGAGATAATCCATTCGTTGCCCCACATGATTCATTGGTCACGTAGTTGAGAGATCATCACAGTAACTGTTCAAATTACCTCGCCCCTTCCGTCATCTCACCCATATGAGGTTGCGCTCATACGTTGCGCGGGATGTTCACCACAACGACCAGCGCAGCTAGCCTCCACTCGCCACAACGACTAGCGCACCTAGCGAACTTCACTTTACCACGGTGTCCCATTCAAGCCGTAATACATCCACCGCTTGTATTACCCCAATCCTCTCCAGCGAGATGACTTTCAGGGTTCGATAACTTTACTAAACCAAGTTGTACTTTGTAGACTTGTGGTTGCACATGTTTTACAATGGGAGGTCGTCACCGGATTAAATCATTAATGCCAACTAGGTGGTTCTTTCCACATACCCATCATTCTCGTGCTACATCCGCACCCACCAATATACCATCCGCCCAGATATGGTATAGCAATTTGGGGTTTTGAGGAGAAAAACCAATTTATCTCAAATATAGCAATCATGTACCTCCCACGACTGTCCCAAATCATTTTTATATTTTAAGAGATGATGGTTGGAACGTTTAGTGCCTCGGTTCTTAAACAAGACTAACATGTCACTTAAGTACAACCAATAGCTAGTAAAATTACCACATAGCTACTTGGGTGATATGGAGTAAGGGATTCAATTACTAAAGGATGGGATAATAATTTAATTAACCAACAAGTGGGTATTTAATTATCTTAAGAGTTAACATACATTTGCCTACAAATTAAATCATACAGTTTTAGTAATTTAAAGGAATATAATTTGCAAAAAAAATGTAAGCTCAAAATGATCAAAGTATTGACTCGCCTGAGCTGAAGGCAAGAGTCTTGATGATCTTGCGCTTGATCAAACCGGGGGTCTCCTGCTTCTTCGAACTCTACTCGGATGAATGAATCAGAAAAAGGAACAAACAAACAGAGAGAACAAAATAAATACTAAAGGAACAACAAATAAACTCCAATGTTTGTTGCTATGTTTTACATTTGTTGACAAATGTTTGCTCCACGGGGTCTTTTCCATTCCAAAACTTTAGGATGGTTCTTGACAAGCTAACTGTCCGTAAATTGAAATATGCATTATTATATTTATTGCGCTCAATATCCTATTATCCACATAATGACATAATTATTACAATACTGTGCAGACATGCACTCAAATAATACATTCACACAGTTTGAACAAACATTAGAGATGTCCAAGATCCACATCGATCGTATGTCATTACTTGTCACATACATACGCTACTCCAATCGTTTGGGAAGCTCAATGAAACGATGAAATAGGCCATCAGACTTCAAATTGACATCACAAAATTATCATACTTTTCACAGACTCCACATAGTCACAACTAAGCATTACAAAAGCATCCATCACATTGCTTGGTCTCATTGCATGCACAAAAGGTCAATACTCCACATAACCCGTAAAAGAAACACTACCAGAATCTATTTTCCCGAGTGCTCAAAAATTTCCCAAGTGTTTTGAATAATACACTCGGTAACTTCCCGAGTGCCTTATGAAACACTCGGGACGCGAATAAAACACTCGGGAAATTAACATTTCTCGAGTGTCCGATTGGACACTCGGAAAACTTTGACGAAAGCAGGCAAACCGAAGCGTTCTCAACAAGGAGAACTGATTCCCCGAGTGTCGTTTGTTACAGACACTCGGGAGCGAAAAATAGGTCGCGCCATTTTTTCCCCACACCGCGCGCCCGTTTTTTCCTAACTCCTAACCCCATTCTCCTCCACTACTGCTGCTCCCCTCTCTCCCCAATCCCCCGCGCGCACCACTGCTGCTCCCCTCTCCTCCCCCACGACCGGCGCCGCTCCCCGTCCTTCGCCGGCTCCCCCTCCTCCACCGCCACTGCAATGTGTCGACGACCGAATCGCCGCCTCCTCGTCTGCTGCTGCCAGCCCTGCGCCTCCTCGTCTCCTCCCACCTCCATGATCGGCCTCCTCGTCTCCTCTCTCCTCTCCACCGCCACAGAACTGTCTCAAGCACTAAAATCGCCGCCTCCTCATCTGCCGCCACCGCACCCGCCTCCCTCGTCTCTCCTCTAACCTCATGACCAGTACAAGCTAAAGATCCACCGACATCAATAGTGATATTTAATGTCTAAGTTGTGGAAATTTCCACTCCATAATTGTTAGCTAGTTTTCCTATCAATCACGTTTAGTCAAATCATCATAATTAGATATAGTTCTAGACAAATTGAGCATAATTTTCTAAAAAAAAGTGAAGACCAAGAGAGATGATAGAGACAGGGAAAATAGAAGTTGTCAAGTCTAAGAGATTGGACGTGAGCAGGTTGCAGAAAGAACGATGCAACTTAAATGCTACTAGTGAGTTTACGAAAGCTGTTACATGGCAAAACAAGATTAGTCATATCCAATTAATGTCATCCCAGCACTAATTTTAACGAAGTGTATATAACTGTCCAAAATTCACAAAACCCGTAGGGAAGCAAGTCTGCAACAGTAAATACCATAGGCATGGTTGTCAGACAGATTATCAAGGAACTGCAAACTAACTTTTTGCAAGTAAACTGTTAAGCGTAGTAGTGTAATAGTCATATTAGTGTAATAGTCATGTAGGGGTAGTAATGTAATTGTAGTCTAACTAGGGTTTCACTTGTACACTATATTTAGCCCCTTGGGCTCTTGCAATACAATCAAGAATTCAGCCCATATTCCTCTCTTCTCTCCTAAAATCTAACATAAACAACTACTTATGGCATGCTTATTAGAGAGATCATAGCAGTGGCAATCGTAACATAATTAAGGTCCATTATAACTTGATATTATTTGGCTTACCAGGCATTCAATTCCATAGGCAAGCTGAAAGTTGCAGAACAAATGGAGGAAAAAACTATCTGTACCAAACCTGATACTATTTGCTAGATATTTGGTTAGGAAAGTGCCCACTAAGTGCCCAACTGCTAGAAAGCAAAACCTGACACTTTTCAATGTTATGGAAATGGAGAACCATCACATATATTACGTCACTAGTTCTTTTCCATTTTTGGTTCTGGTCTACATTGTGATGGTTTAATCAATAATTAAGAATACCACACAACTTCAGTAGTTCACAGAGTTAAATGTACCTGCATGTTGCGACGTCCCCGCTGGCTTGTTGGCATCCTTCATCTAGAAAATTATCAACACTTAGCAATTCATGGTCAATTAATACATTTACAAATGGAGACAAGGTAGCCTAGGTACTTAATTTCGAATATGGTCATGCAATACTTTTCCCACCAGCGTTAGCCATGGTCCCCACATCTCCATAAGAACGTGGCAGTACAACATTCTTTTTGAAAATAGAATTGACAACAACTTCACAACATTCAGAGCCAAGAGGTTCACCTCCCACAATGGCTCTTGGGTTTGTTGTCTGAACTGTTGCCTTAGCCACGGGGAGGTTGAAGGGACTCACAACATTATATAGTATGACTTCTCTTCCACCCTAAAGCATTGAATATAATTCAAAATAATGTTCTTGCATAAAAAAAGTAACTACATATGAATTTTTAATGACAATATTTTGCTTAAGACATGCATAAACTTGGTCCAAGCTATACAATTGACTATGAAAATTACCCCTTCATGTTGAGTCTGTGGGACCACAATACGCCTACAGATAACCATGTCTTGCTCACCATTTTGAAGCACTTCATGCCTAGCATATGACTCAGCCTCACTTCAGACCTTGAGTTCTACGGCAAACAAGCAGCAAATAATCAGTACTACATTATTGGAAAAAAAATGCCATCAAAGAAGCTTGAAAAATTAATTACCACTTGATGTGGTGTATTAGACCCATGATGCGGAGTGTTATTAGTGTTTTGTGCAGCCCGCGAAGCCATCAACTGCTTTAGATCCTCTATTTACCACTGCATATTGTCCAAATGATTGGTTCGAAGCTCCACTTGTTGGTCAGCTCGTCGACGAGCTTCAATTTCCATTTGAAGTTTTGTTGGTGTGTACTTTCGGGCTCCAGGCAAACCCAACTCGCTTGGAGTTGGTTCAAGACCAACGACACAGACACATCCTGTCTTCTCATTTCCACAAACATGTGCATAAAGATCACCCTCCTGGATTGTTCTGTCTTTCAATTCTGGGTGATCTCTAGCTGCAACTTCAAGTGCTTTCTACAAAAATTGAAGATATTATCAAATTATGGTGATCTCTACCTGCAACTTCAAGTAATATGTAGCCACTAATATTACAAATTTGATGTGTGAAAACACACAATTGTTGATGCAGCATTTTCATGAGGAAATCCATTTGTGTGTTTGTGTGTGTTATGACAAATAGTTCATCTCTACGTTGGGTGCACCCTTTCTCCTTGTCCTACATCCAGCAATTACTTGCAGTAATGAACATAGCACACAAAGTATGCAATATACTATCAACTGAGATATTTACATACCTTTTCATGTCGAGCACGAGTGAAACTCTTACTCCCAGCTGTATGTGGCATAGTCAACTTTGCGCGATTTTCTTTGCCTATTATTGAGCGGGCCTACCATCAAGTGCTTTTTTGGTTCAAAAGTCAGATCTCTTACAAATAAAGCAATGCTGACTTTCTGTTTCAATGTGTCATGAATAAATCAATTTTGTTTCATATTAAATATGTCAAGAATAAAGAATAACATAAATATATAAATAAGATAATTTGAGGCTTACACCAGCTTCTGGAGTCCTCCAATAATTGACGAGCCACTTCCAGTCTGCTTCAAGAACTCTTTCATATCATAATTTAAGAAGTTCCTTATCTTCTTTAGTCTCATCAAACAATCTCAACCTCAGGTCTGCTTTGAACTCCTTCCATTTCTTTGCTGCTGTTGCCAAAACCCAATTGAAAGGCCTCGGTCTATATCCCAGAATAACTATTCAGCACAAAACTAAAACTTAGCACAAATTGGCAAGACTATCATATGTTTAACATGCTGTTGTAATAAACACATTACCTGTGTGTGTGTCCACAACTGATACTTCCTCTTTGGGCAAACACACCTCCAATCAGAATATGCATGTGGGAAACCCAAAATTCTCACGTGTCCCAAACTCCCAATGTAGTTAACCAATGGTGAGGTAGTGCCCCCAACAGGTTGACCCATCTTGTTGATTTCCACTGGGAGTTTAGGCTCATTTTGCCTTGCATATATGTAAGTCTTTCTAGTGTATCCTCTTACATTCCTCTCCTTTTGCTGTCCATCACCTAGATATCAAGAAAATAAAGGGTACACTTACTAACAGGAACCAAAAAGCAAATTACACCATGTAAATAAGCATGAACAAACAAAATAGCAACATCAGTTACATCATCAAGAAGAGTAATTTAGCATGTTAAGCATGAACTAGCAACAACCAGAACCGAAAAGCAAATTACACCATGTAAATAAGCATGAACAAGCAAAATAGCAACATCAGTTACATCATCTAGAAGTGTAATTTAGCATGTAATTAAGCATGAACTAGCAACCAGAGTTACAACATTCATAAACTTCTAGTAGAGCTTCTAGTAGTCCCATGTAATTAATCATGAACTAACAACAACAGTTACAGGATCATAAGCTAGCAACAACAGTTATACCTTCATTTTCTTCCAAGGGTGCATCAGTAGGCTCCCATGAAGGATCTCCATTCTCAGGCTGCTCGTCATTCTCGTCAGCAGTTACTATAGTCTTAGGCAGAAAGCAGGAGCGGAGACAGGGGGGCTGGCAGGGGCTTGGCCCCCCTCATGATTTTTTACCTCCTTCATGATTTTTTACTACCTTTCATTAGCATGTAGGAGCCTTGGAACTTACTAGGACTAAGCCAATTTATGTGATTAAGTAACAGTAAGGACGAAACTAAAAAGCCTAGTAGTTAATTTGTGGGACATGAACTCATCTTATGTGGCATCTATATTCTGTTTTGTTCCCAAAATGTTCAGATAGTATTTAGTCTAATTTGTACCGTACAAATGCATGATATTTCATCTCCATGCATGTTCAGAGTTTGATCAAGCACTTGTTCCTCGTATCTGGCTTCTGTCACACCTTCCATGGCTCGGTGAAGTGTGTATGTGCACCAAACTCCACTAAGCTCAAGTTATCATCCATCATTATTATTATTATCTATTGATTTTTTATATAAAAAGTTTTCTCCTAACAAAACTTCTATTTTTTATAAGAGAAAATTGAGGATTTGCAACTCCTAAGCATCTTGATTTAGGATTTACCACCTTTAAGTTTTTCCGAATAGGAAGGGGTAAATGTGTCTTTTCAAAGTGGATTTTGGTGCAAAATAAAAACAAAAATACCAGAATACGCCCGGGGTGAAAATCATTGGTATTTGGTCATTAGGAGTGGCAAATTATCAAGAAGAAACTTAAAAGTGGCAAATACTAAATCAAGGCGCCTCGGAGTCACAAATTCTCAATTTTCTCTTTCATAAGTAGTCTAAATTGGACGATAACGAAATCATGTCTCTCCTCGCGCTATCGCCCCCCCAAAAAAAAAAATGGTCTAATCCTGGCTCCACCCCTGGCCGCAAGTTAGAACGTTCAATAACAGCTTCGATTCCCTCGGCACTAGTGTGATGAGATGTCTATAGTTTAGCACATAAGTTATCGTTACATAACCACTAGTAACTAACTACAAACCAACAAAAGTGTTAGAACTAGAAGTATGACCTCTTTCTTTTTCTTCGCTGGTTGTGCTGACAAAGTTTCGCGGACTAGTGCTGGAATATTCAAAGATCGCATCACCTCTTTGTTTCTCAAAGTCTCACAAGATAAGCTTATTTGTAATTTCTTGGTATTAGAAAGTTTTTTCTCGTGAAAATAGTTTTCAAGAATCACCTCTCTACTGGGTACATGTTATGGTAATATACTGGACCAACAATTCTTGCTTGGGCAGGAATATGCACCATCAAGTGCACCATGACATCAAGAAAGGTTGTGATAGGAACCGGGGTTCTGGAAGAAGAAGAATGCAAGAGATAGTTGTGGAAAGCCAGAACGAGACAGGGAAGAAGAACTTGGGGAAGAAATATTGTATTGCTTGATTCCATGTTACAATCCTCCAGCTCTTTATATATTGTGAGAGCTGAGTCTAAATTGATACAGTTGGAAACATAATCTATTCCTATTTGATCAAACCTATTCGGAAACTAATCTTGCTCTTTTCTAACTTGCCTTATTTGAGTTGTCGCTCTGCAATGTCTTGTTTCGGCGTTGAAACTGAACCCCAACAAAGCTATCCGTAACACTTCCCCCGTCCTTTTGAAATAGCTCGTCCGCGAGCTTATAATCAGGAAACTCTTTGGTGAAATCGTCGCGTTTGACCCAGGTCTCCTGTGGTTCATTCAAAGAATCTGACGGCCATTGCACTCGCAACTCCCAGATTCCGCGATTCAGTCTGGCACGAATGATATGTACATGTTGAAGCTGCACCTGACCATGATGAAGAGGAGGTAATGCCGAAATCTCATCAGGAGGCATGCCATGGAAGGGTTTGAGAGTGGAAACACGGAAAACATTATGAATACCAGTATGCGCTGGAATCTCTAAGCGATAAGCAACCTGACCAACTTTAGAAAGCACTTTGTACGGTCCGAAAAAACGAGGTCGTAATTTAGTATTAAGGCCGGGAGCAATCGAAGAAAGTTGGCGTTGATGTAACCGCAACCACACCCAATCGCCCTCGGCAAATTGTAGATCTCTGCGTTTATTATCCGCCAAGCTTTTCATATGTTGTTGAGACTGAAGCAACCTCAAACGAATCGCCTGGATGAAATCATTGCGTTCCTCCAACAATTTCTGAACCTCAAGAACTTGCGCAGACTGTTCTTCATGCAAGACCAAGGGAGGTGGTTGCCGCCCATAAACTACTTCAAAAGAACTGGTTTTAAGAGCTGAATGATATGAAGTGTTGTAGCAAAATTCAGTCCAAGCCAACCATTGAGGCCAAGTGCGCACTCGATCTCCACATAAACAACGGATATACATTTCAATCGTGCGATTAACCACCTCAGTTTGCCCATCCGATTGTGGATGATATGCGGTGCTCATGTGCAATTTAACTCCAGCCAACCGAAAAAGATCTTTCCAAAAATGACTTGTGAAAATTTTGTCACGATCACTGACTATAGACTCGGGTAACCCATGTAAACGTACAATGTTGTCGAAAAACAACTGTGCCACTAACTGAGCCGAAAATGGATGACTCAAGGTGAGAAAATGAGCGTATTTGGAGAATCTGTCGACAACCGTCAATATGACTGACTTGTTGCAACCTTGGGTAAACCCTCGATGAAATCCATGCTAATATCGGCCCAAACACGATGAGGCACCGGAAGTGGCTGAAGCAAACTGGCTGGTTGTAATTGCTCAGACTTATACTTTTGACAAGTAATACATGTGCGAATAAATGTCTGAAGCAATCTTCGTCCCCCTGGAATGTAAAAACTAGACTGATGACGATGCCAAGTCTTGGTGACACCCTCATGTCCAACTGAATGTGCGACCGAAAATAACTGTTGAACACCAAGGAAATCAGCCGGAACAAATATGCGACGGTTAAATAACAAAAGACCATCCACGAAATCCCATTCGGTCGATAGAGCACCCTCATTCCAAGCATTGTATTTATCGCACCAGGACGCATGTGTTTTCAGTTGACAACGCAAATCATCATAGTAAGCAAAATCGGCCGCCAAAAGTGCATGCAAATTGAGATCCTCATGTCGACGCGAAAGCGCATCTGTGACAATATTGTCCTTGCCGGGTTTGTACTCGACTGTAAAGTCATAACCAAGTAGCTTTGTAATCCATCGATGTTGTGGCACCGTTGTTAAACGTTGATCCAATAGATGTTTTAAACTATAGTGATCCGTCCGAACACAAAATTTGCGACCCCAGATGTACGGATGCCAATGTCGCACGACGAACACTAGGCCAATAAGCTCGCGTTCATATGCCGGGAGTTGAGCTTGATGAGCCGCAACTGCTTTGCTGAAAAAAGCAATGGGACGACCCCCTTGATGAAGGACAGCGCCAAAACCAGTGCTTGAAGCGTCACAATCAATAACAAAATCCTTTGTAAAATCAGGCAAATGCAGGACAGGTGCGGCTGCAATGATTCTCTTCAGCTCATGAAACGCTGAGGTAGCCTCCTCTGTCCAGCGGAAACCTTCTTTGCAAAGCAATCTAGTGAGCGGTGCCGCAATATGACCAAAGTCTTGTATAAATTTTCGATAATATCCGGCGAGGCCTAAGAACCCACGCAAACTTCGAATGTTCTGAGGCTGCGGCCAATCGAGCACCGCTGATACCTTCGCCTGATCCATGGCTACCCCATTGGAAGAGATGACATGTCCGAGATAAGAAATATGTTGTTGCCCAAAAGTACATTTCTTCTTGTGAAGGAACAATTGATGAGTAGTCAATATCTACAGAACTTGACGAACATGCCGAAGGTGTTCAGCCCAAGTCCGGCTGTAAATGAGAATATCATTGAAAAACACAAGAACAAACCGGCGAAGAAAAGGTTGCAAAATCGAGTTCATCATAGCCTGAAATGTCGATGGGGCATTGCACAGGCCAAATGGAAGAACCAAAAATTCGAGGTGTCCATGGTGAGTGCGAAAGGCTGTTTTTAGCACATCATCAGGAAACATGCGAATTTGATGATAGCCAGATCGTAAATCCAATTTGGAGAAATAACGTGACCCTTCCAGTTCATCGAATAGCTCGTCAACATGCGGAATCGGGAATTTGTCTTTGATGGTGTGTGCATTAAGAGCTCTGTAATCCACACAGAAACGCCATGATTCATCCTTCTTGCGAACGAGGAGCACGGGCGAGGAAAACTGTGACGAACTGGGGCGGATGATACCCTGCTGCAGCATGGTGGCGCACTGACGCTCGATTTCATCTTTCTAAATGTGGGCGTATCGATAGGGCCGCACTGATATCTCCGGAGCATTGTGGATAAGGCGGATACGGATATGATGATCACACGAGCGGGAAGGAGGTAGCCCGGAGGGTTCCGCGAAACGATGTTCAAATTCGGCCAGCACAGTTGCCATGAGATCATCCCCAACGGCTGCTTGTAACAGGGCGGCGGACAATGGCGGAGAGTGAAGCCCAGTCCATGTGATGTGTCGGTTATTTTCCCAATAAGAGAATTGCATCTATGCAAAGTTCCACAGAACTGACCAAGGTTGTGTGCATATTTGTTGTCAATTCCATAATTTCCTCTCCACTCTGCGGTGTAGGCGCTGCCCTAAACTCCATAGTACCATCAAATGAATTTGCGTCGAACCTAAATCTGTGGTTGGCATCTAGGAACCTACGATGTCCCATATAGCAGCGCTTGCTGCCCTTTTTCAGTTGGAGAGAACAAGTATGTGAGTGGCATTCAGGACATGCTACTTTACAAAAGGTGGCACATGCAGAAATATAGCCTAAACCAAGAAAACCAGTAATGGTGCTTAATATGGCTACATGCAGTTGGAAGTACTCACCCTTAGAAGCATCATATGTTCTAATACCCTCAACGGACATATCTACCATGTCATCTACCAATGGCTCAACATAGACATCCATATCACTCCCCGGTGCCTTAAGGCCATGAATTAACAAAGAGATGATGAAATTTGTTGTTTCATACATAGCCAAGGCGGAAGGTTGTACGGGATCAAAATAACGGGCCAAATACTATAATTACAATTCAAGGACCTGAACGGATTAAAGCCATCACTAGCTAAAGCAAGTCTAAGATTGCGACTATCTAAAGCGAACTCCGGATACTTACAATCAAAATCCTTCCAGAAAGGAGCATCGACTAGATGCCTCAGCAAACCATCTCTGGTGCATCCTTCGTCGTGCCACTTCATGTCATATGCAATTTTAGAGGACATAAAAAACCTTTGAAGCCTTTTCTTTATTGCAAAATAGCGAAGAGCCTTATTCGGAACTTTGTGTGCATGTTTCCCATCCGAACTCTTCTTTTCTGATTTCCATCATGAAGTGTTACACTTTGGACAAATAATTTCCTTACCATGTTCTTTCCAAAAACAGTACGCAACCATGTTCATATGCATGAATACTGCCGTACCCAAGTCCAAGGCATTTTACTACTTTTTTAGCTTCATTGAAGTTTTTAGGAACTAATGACCCTTTAGGAAAAGAATCCTTAAGTAGCTCTAGTAGCAAGTTAAAAATTTTGTCACTCCATCTTCCTGGAAGTTTGATATTGAGTAATCTGACAATAAATCGTATCTTTGAAAAGTTCCTGCACCCTGGGTATAGCTCTTGACTAGAATCATCGACCAACTGGCGAAAATCCTCTACATCCACGTCGGGCTGCTCCTCACTGTTTTCTTCAAAATCCCCCCTCTCATCTAATCCGCACGCTAGGTCTCGAAGCAAATTAGAAATATCATCGTCTTCACTCAAATTATCTACTTCTATCCCATCATACCCCTTGTCATTTACAAAAGAAGAACTTGCTTCTCCATGAAATAACCAAGTTTGGTACCCTGCCACAAATCCATCACATATCAGGCGCTCACGCAAAGCACTATTTACTCTCCAAGAACAGTTCCTACACTTATTGCAAGGGCATAATATTTTGTTTCCTTTCGCTGAATTACTAAAAGCAAATTCTATGAATCTATTCACCCCTTGTTTGTACTCATCCATGCACCTACATGTAATTAATCACTGGGATATTAGACCAAATGATTATGTGCAACTAACACCTAACAATTATGAAACGTTTTTTATGTACCTAGGTTGTTCCAACCATCTTTTATCCATGATGCACCTTTACAAATGGCAAGTGTCAAAATGGTTTAATATACCAACAGAAATCACGCACCTACATTTGAAAAATAATTTTCCTTCAGAAATAATTAATAATACTGCAGATTAACATTTTGTTTTGCACTATACATAATGCATACCAAATCATACAAACACAAGACATTCCAACGCTTCATATGTTAAGAAATCTAAGTAGCACCGAGCAACCTAAATGCCTCAAGAACGTTGTTATTTTTAGAAGAATAGGTCCAGCAAGACCTCAATTCCAACACTACTCAAACAAAGTCAGCTCATAGCAAACGGATTACATTGTCAGTGCAATAGCAGCCACACTCCATCTCATCACAGTGATCAATAGGAAATCAAGGAGACATAATATCGATATAATGTCATTACATACCAGATCAATGTGGGAAACATTCATCATATTGTGTAAACCACACTGCAAAGCATAGAGTATAAAGAATTGGTTGCATATATCCAAATGAAACCATACCAGTCAGTTTTGTTGATGGCCTGCAGTAGGTCAGAATGTCAGATGATGTGGCTATCATCGTCACAAGGCTAGGTTTGTAGAAAATGAACGCTGGTGTAGTACCTCATCTCTTTGATCCTGACAACAAGGAAATACAACACAAATTTTACATTTTCATTGTTCAGATTAACAGGTATCCTAAACTAGTTCTAGATCCCACGTAAAATGGAATAATCTTCTGAGGACAAGAGTGAGTGATGCATACATTACATATGAAACAGAATAGTGTGTTTACATCAGGCAAGAGTATGCAGTTAGACTAGTAACATAGCTTTCTTTCTTGGTCTTATATTCAAACCAAATCATGAAGCAATATAAACAACTCATTCAGTTAAGAATGTATAACTCATCAAAATTAGCACAACTTGTTCAATGAAGAATGTATCGGTCAAGCACAATCACTCAAAAGGGGCATTTAGGGCTACCTCTTATTTCCACAAAGCTGCAGCACCAGCGACGGGATGGACACAAGTAGTCAGCACCACAGTCGTCCTCAGGCCGCGGCCAACATCTAAGGGGCTGCGACGGCGGCCTGAATCACCTTGTTCGACATGTCAAACTACAGAGATGGTAAAAAAAACTTGTTTGAGAAGTAGAAGATAGCTCACTGTTTCTAGCATCTACTTTTGTGCTCGACGAGAGAAATTAGATATGAGAGAGGGACGCGCTACGGCCGCGGCTCGACTGAGACACCGGACTGCGGCAGCGGATCGATTGGGGGTGGTAATGGGAGCTGGGGAGGGGGTGGGAGGTGGCAGTGGCGGCTGCGAGGAGGTAACGGGCGCTGGTGGTGGTGGCGGCGACGAGGGTTGCGTCTAGGTGTCATGACCCATCGTCATCAGTATCAATCCATACCAAATCAAAATGCTATATCGCCAAATCAACACACAATACAAAGTGTTTAGGGATACAATAGGGTTGAATTAAAAACAAGGATAGGAGTAGCAGTTCAGACGAGAAGGTAGAAACAAGGAGTGGGGAACATCAGAGAGGAATTGGGGGAGGAGACGACATTGGGGAAGAAAGGAGCCGAGACTGATGTTTGTTCTTCGATGCCTTCCCAATCGCATCACCCTGAGCTTTTGTAATGTTCCCAGCAGCCACGCTAGATGGGCCAAAGGCCAGCCCACATCTTGTCCAATCTGGAGGCTCACACATGTGATCCATGTCCGCGACAGATCCATGTCCGTGACATACCTCCCCCGTTGAAATTCGGTTTGCCCCTAAGCCGCTGCAATGGAATCTGGGCAGATGAACTCGACAACGGCTTCAGTGCTATCAAGAGAAACAGCAGATGAAGAGACCAAAATGCTCATACTGTCTGCGAAGCGCACACCCAGCTCAGTCATCAACACAAGAATTGTCCCAGCAACATATGCAGCCCATTTTTGGGATGAGTCCTGAGAAATATTCTTTGGCCGTATCATAGGATATTGGTTTGTCACCATCCATAGAATCAGACAGGGCACAATTACTCAATTCAGAGCTAAATGATACAATTTGTAACACTGGCACAACTCCACCATTTGCTAGTTGTCTAGCCTGTTTATGCTTCCATAGCTTCTGCTTGATAGGATCGCTTCTCTAAATAGCAACATGACAGGCCTCTCGAATGGGCATCTGCAATACAAGACTTCCTGAATAATCTGCAATACCACCCATGACATCTAATCGTCCAGGTGCTCTTGCAATATATATTTCATCCTCCTAGTCAAATAGCACAAAAACAACAGCCCTCTCACGGGGTTGTTTCTGAGGGCTCCTTGGATCATTTCCAACAAGACCTGATAAACTCGTCAAAAAGGTCATCGTATCAGTTAATCCATGCATGTCCCCGTGGAGTATCTCAAAGTCCTCAAGAGACGACTCTGCACTTCCGCTAATCTCATGAGATGCGGGTGCTGGACGAACACTGATTTCTTTCTCAGAGAGGGAATACCAGTCGGGAATTCCTACATCTCTCCCTCGAGCCCGTTGTAGTTGATATCCTAGCATTATGGCATCATGCAATCGTCTTGCTCCGCTTAACTTACCAGAGATATACTTCTTCTCCACAGCAGTATCCTAAAGGATATGTGCACCCACCTCACCACCCTTTATTGGTCCATCATAGCAGGCCTGAAGTGTTATAGCACGTAGCAGATAAGGTTTCCAATGTCCAATAAGTAAATCCCTCTGTATCATCTCAATGTCACATTGATAATGCTCAAGCATATTCCGTAAAAATGGCTCTTCATTAAAATAATTTCTACGAACAAATACAAATGGCAGCTTGTAAGCCAAAGCCTCACTCACGGTGCCATATCCAATTTTCCCAAGCATGCAATCGGATGCTGCCATGAAATCAGGTGTGTAGGCATCCTTGGCAAGCTTAATGAAATTCGGAGGAAGCTCTTGAGTATCAGATGCACCACATACCAAACAGAGCAAACCATCAGGCAACCACTCTTTCTTGAGTTTCCATCCCGCTGGCTGTCCTCCAAAGTTGAAAATGACCACCTTAACATCATCTACGATTCCTAGTTCCTTTCTCACCTCGGATCTAAATTTGTGCAATCTTCCCACCACAAAAAGGTACATCAATGACATCACGGAAAGCAAGCATACGGCAGTATCCAGGGAGTCGTAGTAAGAATTCACAATGTGAGTAATCCTCTGCTATCTGCCACACAATTGAGCGATGATGATGTCCAGCTGCTACGACATACTCTGCATAAATGAAGTCCCAGCTAAAATTGGTGACACATACAGAGCGAATGCTAGCATCTGTAGATGCTCTCATTAACTGATCATTATCCAAACAATTCAGAAAATTGACAGAACTCGAATTCCCATAGTTGTCGTTTTTATGCTTTGCTCTGCCACCAGGAAGTGAAGCAAGGTGATAAACTGAATGGAACACACCAGGATCCCATGGTCTGGTGATAAACAGACTAATCCGTGTCACACCTTCACCATGTACAAGCAGTTCCTCGGCCTCGCGAGGTATTTCATCGAACACTTCGCACGCGGCGAGTTTTTGCACCCTAACAGTGCTCAAAGGTCGATGCACTTGCCTCGAGGTCGAGGCCTTGTGGAAGCTGCGTCCTCCACGCGCCTGCCTTCAGGTCGAGGCCTTGCAGATGATGCGCCCGAATGAGTTGACGCCGAGGCACCGCGGCTTGACCGCGATGAGGTTGGTGACGTGTGGGGCGGCCTCAACGTTGCTCGGGTACATGACGACGCTGGTCATCAGCGAGCAGACCACAGTTGCAGAGGTGGCTGCGGGCATGGCCAAAGTTGAAGCTCTGGTGGTCGTAGCCATCAGCTTGCCATTGTCATGGTCGGAGCACGACATCGAGCACTTGGTGGGTGTCACGAAGTTGACGTCGGTGTCGAAGGTGTTGACGGTGGGCTGAGCAGCAACAGCCCAACTTGAGATGGTGGCGAGCCCGACAGTGGTCGAAGGAGCACTTGGGGTCGAGTCAGCGGCGGCGCCGCGCAGCCGAGAGGTGGTCGTGGCTAAGGATGAGATCATGTCATCCATCTTCCGCCCTTGCTCGTCCACCTTGGCCAGTATCTTGTCTAGCATCGCCTTCCACCGCACCTCTTCTGCTGTGCTCATGGTCGTCTCACTACGAGGTACCACCGGAATCGGTGGCTCTAATGACTCCGCCATGGTGGTTCGTCTCCCTCACCAATCAAGCACGGCTAGGATTACAGTGGTTGCCATGAACGAAATGAGCGCAGCGAAATTTGGGGCTCTGATACCAAATTATCATGACCCATCTTCATCAATATCAATCCACACCAAATCTGAATGCTATATTGCCAAATCAACACACGATTCAAGTGTTTAGGGATACAATAGGGATGAATTGGAAGCAAGGATGGGAGTAGCAGTTCAGATGAGAAGGTAGAAGCAAGGGGTGGGGAACATCAGAGAGGAATTGGGGGAGGAGATGACATTGGGGAAGAAAGGAGCCGAGACTAATGTTTGTTCTTCGATGCCTTCCTAGTCGGATCACCCTGAGCTTTTGTAGTGTTCCCAGCAGCCACGCTAGATGGGCCAAAGGCCAGCCCACATCTTGTCCAATCTAGAGGCCCACACATGCGATCCATGTCCACAACAGGCATGTCCGTGACACTAGGGCGGAGGCAGTGACGGCGGGGATTAGGGCAAGGCGGAGGCAAGGTCTGGGTCTAGGGCGGCGGCGATGAGAGGTGGCGGGGCCGGTGGTGAGAGACCATCGGCAGGGGCGGAGGTGGGAGGCAAGCGGCATGATCGGCGGGGGCGGCTGTGAGAGGCCAAGGTGGGAGTAGCGGTGGCCGTAAGGTGGGATCGATGCTAGGAGCGAAGTGGATGGGGAGATTGGGAAACTGTGAGGGGCAGATAAGGGGGCTGTTTGGTTCTTTACCTAACTAGCCATACCAAAATTCGGTAATGCCCAGAAAATTTGGGCACTGTTTGTTTTGGTTCCTATACTTGGCGTGCCCTTGAAAAATTTGGCAACGCCAAATATTGGTAATGCCCATGAAATTTGGCTAGAATTTGGTTTGTTGCCAAATTTTGGTACTACCAAAGAAAATTTGGTAAAGCCAATTTTTTTCTTCACAATTCCCAAGCAAAGTTTGGGTGGCCAAAAAATATTGGCAAGGCAACTAGCCCATGAGTTTGCTAGGTTGCATCATTTCGTTGGATATGAATAGGGTCATATTAGTCAATTTCGGTATTGCTCGTGGGTCCCACATGACATCAATTTTCTTTTGCCCCAAAATATGTCAACTTGGGTCTTATTTGGTTGATAAAATGACAAGGAACACAACGGTTCAAATGGATCGCAAATCGGATACTCGGTTTAGGAAATATGATCATTTGAAACAGATAAATCAATCTAACTATGCAATTAATATCACTATTTGCATCCAACCAGAACTCATTTCAAACAGATAAATTGGTATTACCAAATTTTTTAAGGCAACACCAAATATTGGTGCCAAACCAAACACTAGTCCACTACTTTTTTTGCCCATATTTTGGCATTGCCCAGATTTTGGTAGTACCGAAATTTGGTTTGGCTCACTAGGGCACCAATCCAAACAGCCCCAAGGTCTTGTGGTCTCTGTGCCCAACGCACCTTTTTTTTCTGCAACTCACTCTTTTGTCCACCACGCGCTCTTTTGTCCCCCCCTCTCGTGCCTATCGTTTTGGCCTCGCGCGAGTCATCCTCCTCGTACCTGTACACCGATTGATAGCCGGTCCACCAAAAGTTTTTATCCACCGATTGACTGTTGTGAAAGATCTACCGATAGGGATTTTTTTTTTATTTAATCCTTTTTTAATTATATTTTAAAGTTAACCCCTTACGAACTTTATTTCCAATTCTGACCTCTTTGGTCACGCCACCTCCTGTGGCATGACAAAACCACACTGTCACGCCACCTATAGCGGTGTGGACAAAGCTGCCTCCACAGTCACGCCAACGCTCGTGGCATGACAATGGCCCATGTCACGCTAACTCGCGTGGCGTGATAGTGGCGACTTAAACCCTTGCACCCAGGCACCTCTTCATTTCTCCCCGTCTCCCCCAACTCCATCGCGACCTCTGAGCTCCCATCTTGACCGGCCCTCCTCCTCCCGTTAGTCCGCCACGGCCGTGCTCCTCCATGGCCTCCTCCTCCCTTGCCCGTTCTCCCAACGGCAGTGGCGTCTCCCCAAGCTCTCTCCTCCCGTGCCACCAGACCCTCCTCCTCCGGCCACTGTCCTTCCCCATGGCTTCTCTAGATCGATGTATACATGTGTGCTTGAATATAGTTTTGTGATTGAATGTGTGCTTGAACATAGTTTTGTGATTGAATGTGTGCTTGAATATAGTTTTGTGATTGAATGGATGGGGAACAATGTGGGTGATGACGACAAAAGTGCTTGATCAACTAACAAATGCTTCAGTTTGGGGCTGGTAGATATTAGAATAGGAGTAGGAGGTTTCAGCTGAGAGGGTTGAGATTACCTGCTCAAACCTTAAGCCCTTGCAGTTTGATCACATTTGTGTGCTGCGATAGGCATCTCATTTGGAGGTAGACTAGGTTTAGTGCGCCAAACCATCTGTGAAGCATGCAAAGTTATTGTTAATTTTTTGGATAATTGTTACTAATGGCTGCAATATGAATTTGTTGACCTTTTTTTTTTTGCTTGTGGATGAGAAACACTAAGTTATTTTCTAAATCCTAGAGGGCTGTGATCATTTTTTTCCTGTTGTGTTACTGAGTTGCGGTACTGTTTGGATGATTTTTGTCTGTTAGTGATGTAGACAGTAATGTGCTATGGTCAGTTTGGCACATTTACACTTATAGAAAATTAGGACCAAGTAACAACATATACATTTGTTTTAGGACTTCCTTAAGCTTCTTAGAGTCACAATGTACTATTTTGTGGGTCCACTATATGTTTTTCTGTAAGTAAAGAAAAGTGAAAGCGATATGCTTAGCTAAGAAGAGAGATTGACAGCTATATTTCCTTTGTCGTGACAGTGTCCCTCCCTCTCTGTATATGTATATATGGCAGTGTCCCTGTAGTGACTAATCTAATCAACTAGCCTAAACTACATTAGAAGATTAGTTGGTTTGTAAATACTCAATTAATAGGTTGTAATTTTTGGACAATAACAACCAGTGAGTATAATCCAGTAGCTCTCATATATGTATGTGTGCTAAGGTGAATGTCAGTGGATCTTTCATTTTGAAGGTTGGGTGGTAAGTGCACTAAGCAATTAATCTAGGAATGAATACTAGTTTAGAGTTCATGTTTAAAACATAGGATGATTTAAGATGAGCAGTAAGACTCAAGGATCAAAGCTTGAGGCTGTTATGTGTTCCAGTTGGGCACTACATCGAAATAAACACTACTTTCTTATTCTTGTTATGCTGCTATGTGTTTCAATTTGTTAGTAAATTTCTCTAAGGGAGTGCCCTCTCTAGTTTATTGTTATGTTATGATATAATGGGTCATCGGATTAGGAGAGTAATTAGGAAAGTTAATCAGCAGTTAAGTCTAGAGTATTTGATTAGTGACATTTCACTTAGTCAATTCCATTCGGCGCATATGTATCGTAGGAGTACTTCGGTTTGTTACATCGTGCATGATGTTGTTTCTTATGCACGTAACTAAACCTTGTGCGTCGTGTTATTCCAAACTTTATTATGAAGTCTATTTTAATTCGCAAGTTCAAATCTCGTCGTCTTTTCGCATTCAATTCTTCGCGTAGCAAGGCATCCAACAACATTAAAAAACGAGTTCTGCAAGTGGGCACGAAATGGTCTACGACCACAAAGTGATGAAGAGCAACACCTATCATTCCAGTAGGATGTCTATGCATCTTTCATTGTGCCTCACGTTGTACCACACAATCCACATATTAGTCATTTTTTCTAGGATGCATTATGTATCACTTCTGGGACACGCCTTGAAAATATTGTGAAGTGTCAAAGGTTTTCAAACCACAAAAGGATTACCAATCTATATATGTATTTACTCTCAGTTAAAAGGATGGTGTTGTGACGACCCAACTCTAGGGCACCGAGAGGTCCTCCATGACCTCTGAAAAGTCCACCAGGACCTCCCAGGAGGTCCATAAAGGACCTCTCGGATAGTCCACCAAGACCTCCCAGGAGGTCCAGCAAGACCTCCTGGAGGTCCAGGAGGACATGACCCGAGAGAGAGTCTTAGAACCAGGGAGCACCCACGCCCTGCCATAGCCACACTTAGGAACAAACGAGGAGGTCCGAGGGCTCACCAAGACCACCCACGACCCTCCAGAGGAGGTCGTGGAGATCTGGGACTTCCTCAGAACCTCACACGCTTATCCCTTTGTGAGGACATAGAGGTCGGAGCCCGCTCCAGGGTCCTCTGTGAAACTCGAGCTAGTCCCAAGGATCATGGCTAGCTCTTCACAGCACAAACACATTGGTGGTGACATCCAGAACACACCTTTATTCAAACAAAACATTTACAAAGTTGTTTACAAGGTGGCCTTGGGCCAAACATAAATACATAAAAGCAAAAGAACTCAAAAGGGTCCATCAACACGCCACAGGCAGCTGACTGGAGGGCACAACCTAGCTGCTTTGAACTTCATCACTATCAATGTCTTCTCCTGGCAAAGATTGTAATGAGCAAGAGTGAGCACAACAACCGTGCTCGCAAGTTACACCCGTGGGTTAGCAATATGACATGCATATATGGATAATCAAAGGATAGCATAATATGGTTATTTTGCACAAAGCCAATTTTCTTTCAAATACAATTACTAAGTTCCAAAGCAGGTCTTTAATAGCTAAAATTCATTTAGCAAAGCAGTTTTTCAGTTGAGTAGCATTCATCAATAAATTGGTGAAGGATACCCTCCTGACATTAGGCTCCCTGCCCAAACCCATGGGATGAAATCCCAAAACAGATTTGTTAAACTTTTATGGAAGACCCTAAAATCAACATCTAACTTCAAGTGGCCTTTGCCAGCATGTCCTTGACCGTGGACACGGCTATTCGAATAGATTTATCTCTGCAGAGGTTGTGCACTTTACCCACACGACATGAGTACTCTAGTTTGTCCGGCATTCGTCAATGCCACCTCTCACTTCCAAAGGTAAGAGATCTAGAGCTCATGACAAGGCCTTTACAATGCATTGCTCCACCACAGCCTCTCCTTGCTAAGGTTTCACCCTCCTGTGGATAGCAATCCAGCGGGAAGCCCCCTCTTGCACCAGTGGGAACAGTAGGTTATAAAAGACCATTGGCCAAACAAGACCTCCCACACCTCCAATGGAGCAGCATATGGTAGAGTTTTGTAAATTAATTAGCCAGGTCCCACGCCCCATTCTGGAGACATGTGGTTGCACGATTGTGGCATAGCCCATTATAGGCATGGCATTGGTCGCTCAAAGACCGGTCCTCACATGACTAGGGCAACTTCCACAAACCCCTGGACCTCCACCTTAGCCAGGATAGAGTCCGTGCATAAACATTGCACCAGCCAAGCAAACCAATTTGCCCCAATCAAAACCCATTTTCATTTTCTTTGCTTACCCAGCAACATTTTCATACCTCCATGACATCCCAATGTCATGGTGAAAACATTTAAAACATTATTTGGTCATGTTGGTAAAGATTTCCCCAAATCAATAAGTTTGGTCTAAGCATAACTAAGCACATGTTTTTCAAATGATCTTGGCTCACACTACTGCATCAACCAAGTTTGACCTAATGGTGATAATAAGCTCAATCCAAAATCAACAGGGCTCATACAAAGGAAATGGGTATAACTATGAAGTTAAAACTGGTATTGAACTATCTTAGAAATAGGCATGCAGTACATGTTAAAACAGGACATAAATAATTTGAATTCTTGGGTGCAATATGATCAAAAGTGTAACTTGCCTTGCTCACTACTCGAGAATCCTCCTTTTGATACCTCGAGACTCCACAGAGTCTTCACGGTCTACATATGAAAGAACAATTCAAAGAAGATTCAAATAAAAATCCAACCGAGATTAACAGAAACCAAAAGAATCCCAGAGGAAGTCCAAAATGCAACCAACAGAGAGGTCTAAATTCAGTTGGGTTCTTAAGGAGGAGGTCTAAACTTACGGAGGAAATGGTCTTTGGCAAAAGACCCGAAGGAATGACTTTAAGCAATCTGACAGGAGGTCCGGAAGTGGTTCTTGGGCAAGGTCCAGAGAAGAGATCCTCACACGGAATCATAGGAATCCAAAAGAAATCCACAAGAGAAGGTCCTGTGAAGGACATGACCAAATTTTAGTGTAGTGGTGAACACAAGAGTGGAGCAAATCATCAAAGAACTTACCAAGGACAAGAAGTGATGGATGGAAGGGAAAGTCGTAAGAGCCAAGATCTTCCCTGAAAGGCCACTGATCCAGAGCCGAGAGGATGAAAGGGAAGAAGGTGAATGGCAAGGCTCCCTGGACTGCTTATAGTCAAAAAGGGGTGAAGAAAACTAGACACATACGTGCCAGGGATAGGTATAGAAATGAGTCAAAAGTGGGTGAGTGTCAGGGCAGGTGTCCCCGCCACCCTGGATAAAAGGTACGATAAAAGAACACGTTTGATGCTATGGGAAGGAACAAAGAAAAATGTCAGAGTACCACTAAGTGACCAGATTCAAAGTAAACACCACGTATGAGTATGCATTTAATGTGACAAGACATACATTAAATGCCCAAGATATTTACGTGGCGGAGGAAATGAGAATGACTAAGACTGGCAAGTGGGGCCAGTCAATTTTGAAACAGTCGGGTCAAAATAGGGGAGGTCTTGCCCCACAGGAGAGGTCCTCAGGGAGGTCCGAGCGGCTTAGGAGGTCCTAAGCCCAAGGACGGGAAGGTCTAAAGGTTGAGGAGGTCCTGACGGTCATGATCTCAGCAAGGGAGGTCTAGCGGGGAGGTCTGAGCGGTTGGATCTCCGAGAGGGTGGTCCAACAGCCAAGATCAGCGTGAAGGGGGAGGTCCCCAAAGAAAAATAACGCACGGAGAGGTCTGGGCCCTCGGATTCAAAGTGAGGGGAGGTCCAAGCCGTTAGATTTATTACAGAGGGGAGGTCCACAAAGGGACATAACGCATGGGAGGTCTAGACCCTTGGATTGGAAATGGGAAGAGGTCTGGACCGCTAGATCCAGCACAAGGGAGGTCCTTTCGGCCAAGAAAGGATATCTAGGGGGTTTATATGAATTCAGGAGGTCATGAGCGAACAAGAAGCTCACTTTGGAACACGGAGGTCCCAATGAAAGGAGGTGCGGGCATAGAGAGGTGCCCAGACAAAGAAGAGGTTTAGACTTAAGAGAAGTCTCGAGCAGAAAAGAGGTCTGAACCTAAGAGATTCAAACCAACAAAGAGGTCCAAGTGACCAATTTCAAAAGAACAAGCCCGACGTAAGGATACGTCCAGGCCAGAGAAGGTTTAAGCCTTACGGGAGGCTTAACCTCACGTGCCACTGGGGAGGTCTAGACCACAGAGAGGGTCTAAACCTTCGTATCCAAAGAAGATATGCTAGGGAAAAGTCTACAGAGCATACCAAAAAGAAGTCTCAACAGCTCAAACCTCTCCCAACCGAACCAACTTGGAATTTTCATTAAAATAAAATAGTGTCAATTTATTTTACACATTTGAAAAAGATTTAGAAAATCAGGATGTTACAGGTGTGATATTTGGTTACATAGAGAGGTCTCTATTTTCAACTTGTGGATTGTTAAATGTTACATGTACATAGTGTTATGTATCACAGTACCTTCAATTGTTTTTGATCATTCAAAAGGAAGTCTCTTTGTTATTATCTTACCATAGGTTCTAAATCCATAAATCCAAATGGAATAATTGTCATAATTTACAAACCAACTGGAATTAGCCCCTGTCACGCCAATATGGATGGCGTGACACAGCCTATTGTCACGCCGTGATACATGACGTGACAAATGGTACGTTCGGACCATCCGAACGTCTCCGTTTGTTCGGACCATCCAATTCAGATCGAACGTTCCGAACGTCTCCTCCGCATCAGGCCCTATCACGCCACATACAAAGGCGTGACAGGGCAGATTTGTCATGTCATGGGAAGGCGTGACACATGCCACGCAAACTCTACGCTGGCACGGCGCGCGGCCGAGGGCTTGCGTGGCAGCTTTGGCCACACCGCTATAAGTGGCGTGACAGTGTTGTTTTGTCACGCCACGGAAGGTGGTGTGACCAAAGGGGTCAGAATTGGAAATAAAGTTCATGAGGGGTTAACTTTAAAATATAGTTAAAAAAGGATTAAATAATAATAAAAATTCACCGACAGGTAATCTGTCGAAGGGATATATACCCATAGCACCTTGGCTGCTGCGGTCCCGGTCGCAGCACGAGCCAGCAGGGGGCCAAAAGTGAAAAAATTTAGAGCTAACGGGGCTAGTTTAGGAATTACGGAGCGCTAGGGGGCCAAGACAGTCCAGACTTCGTCGGCTTATTTTCATTAGTGATGTTTTAGCACCACTTCACCCATGCCACCTGGTCCTTAGTTGGTTTCTGTTATATGATGTGGGCTTCCACGACGGGGCACTGTAGCATACCGTGAGTGAATAGTTCTCGGTTACTGTATCATTGGGATTGGAGGGGACCACCTTCCTCAATAAGAATATCTATTTCACTAAATAGTTGATTATTTTTCTTGTATAAGGATTAGTTAATTGAGAAGGTAATCTATTAGTTAGAAATGTCATATATTAGTTAGGAAGTTCATCTATTATATTGATCTTATCTATAATTGTTAAAAGAGCTCTCTATATAAGGAGGTCTATTGTAATCGTTGACATTAAGCAAGAAAAAAGAACAAAGGGGCTGTTTGGTTGAACGCCAGAACTAGCCAAACCAAAATTTTGGTATTACCCCGAAAATTTGGCTAGTGTTTGGTTTTTTTTCAATATTTGGTATTACCCTCAAAATTTGGTACCAAAAGGCCCGCCAAAATTTTGGCGTTTGAGTAGATGACGTGGTGACTTTTGGTTGGATGCAAAATAGTTGCATTAAATGCATGGTTAGATAGATTAATCACTTTCGAATGACTATATTTTCTAAACCGAGTATCCGATTTGTGATCCATTTGAACCGTTGTGTTCCTTGTCATTTTATCAACAAAACAAGACCCGTGTTGACATATTTTGAGGCAAAAAAAAGATGTCATGCGGGACCCACGTTACATGCTCACAATTTTGGCAAATTTTAGTATGGCTGCAATCCAAACACATCAATTTCGGTATTGCCCGTGAATTGGTATGGCTACGATCCAAACACTATTTTTTTGCCCAGGTTTTGGCATCGCCTAGGTTTTGGTATTGCCAAAATTTTGGTACGGCTAACTGGGGTGGTAAACCAAACAGGCCCAAAGTCATTCACAGTCTTAGTCTCCCCTCCCCCAGCCACGCCACTGCCACCCGACCATTCTCTCGGCGGTGTTTACCCCTATGATCTAAGTTAGATCATAACAACTTGGTATCAGAGCCAATCGCTGCGACCACCATGGCAGGCAACGATGGTTCCGATCCCAAGGAGATTAACGCGATACTCAAGCAGATCTTGGTGCAACTGATCATCCTCAATGAGAAGTTCAAGGTGGGCAAACCGGGGACCGTCACACCAAGCGATGGCTTGCTCGGTGCAGCCCCCACAACAGTCGCCGTCGTGCCAGGAGACGGCCTGCTCGACGCAGGCCCTACGACAGTTGCTCCTGCACCACACCGCACGACAGTCACAACCATGGTCCTGTCGGCGCCTACCATGGTCCTGTCGGAGCCTGCCGCGGCAACCGCGGTCCTACCGACGCCTACTGTAGTGTTGCCAAGACTACACCCTTAGTGCCATTGATGAGGAAGAAGGATGTCATTGTTGTTTCGCAAGCGCCTTCACCACATTGTCGACCGATGATGTGCCGTTGGTGCAGTAGAGTACGGTGGCTTCCATGTGGAGGTTAGCGACGTCGTCGCATCTCTTCTACAAACATTGCATCAAGGGGTGAGAAGGATGCTGCTGCTGCCTCGTGCTGGGTGCCCATGCCCTCGACGACTCCTACGACGTCAAGCTATGCCAAAGGGTTGCTGTCCATTGGAGATTCGTTGCTCCTCGCCCACGTGACGCGATGTCGTCATCATAGCCTTTCGTCGATAAGGGGACATGGAGGTCTCAGTTCGTGGCCGTCACCTGACAGCTCGAGGACGAGCTGTCTCGCTGTGAGAGGCATAATGTTACGGCGTGGAAGCCATAACGCGGGCTTCCACGATGTGGCACTGTAGCATACCGTGAGTGAATAGTATTCGGGTACTGTATCATTGGTACTAGGAAGAGTTTACCTTTCTCAATAAGAATATCTACTTTCCTAAATAGTTGATTAGTTTCCTTCTATAGGGATTAGTTCGGAAGGTCAGCTATTAGATTGATCTTATCCGTAATTGTTATAAGAAGGCATATTGTAATCGTTGGCATTAAGCAAGAAAGAAATAACAAAGTTTCATATGATCTAAGTTAGATCATAACAGTTTCATATACAGTTCCCGTGATGCCGAGAAAGGAGCTTGGCAGTACTACTGTTTTATATAATTGTTTTAAGGAAACGACCTAACCTGACCTGTGTTTCCATTGGTCTTGGTATTATCAATTGTTTTGAAACTACATTATTAGCACTTGTTGGTCTCCTATTTCTTGCTAATTTCTGTAGTATTTAAATCACACCTGTTTAATGTTAGAAATATTTGGACACTCCAACCATATATTATTCGTCATCCTAGTGGCAATTGTTTCATGTAGCAGAAAGAATATACACCTACATTTCAGTGCTTTATGTTCTCACATTCTATTCCAGATCTTCCAACACATGCTTAATTTTTGTTGGTGTAATATTTTATGTGGAAAATACATCCTTTTGTGATTGTCATTTTTGTTTGGATGTGACTGCTGATTACTATGTTTCTTTGGTGTTTGCTGTATGCATACCGCAGTGCTCATGGATAACTGGCATGTTTCATCACATGGAGTATTCATGTGTCTGTAGAAGCCATAATGATGTATTTTTTATTTATAGGAGTATGTCAAACGTCAAACTCGTTTTGTCTCGAGGAAACCTGCAAAGACTATAGTAGCTACAATTGAAGTTGTTACCGAGTCCATGGGTCTCAAGGTCCATTCCCAGAATTACAAGGTAATTGTGGAAAAATTGCTTCAACGAACAACTTTTGGATAAATATTTCGCTTTTGTTAATCTTGATAATGTATTGATACTTATTGCTTGCCTTTTCTACAGTTGCGGCTTGAAGGGGTATCGTCAAACAGAATGAGCCCATCTGCTGTTGTCCTAGAGGTGATCTTATCCAGTCCTTTAGTTTGTTACTTGTTCACAAACAACATTTTGCAAGCATTCTCATGCTTTGAGGTGCATTACTTTCAGGTTTTTGAAGTTGCTCCTTCTCTGTTCATGGTTGATGTTCGAAAGGTCACTGGTGACACTCTGGAATACCATAGGGTATGTTCTTTTTGCATCTCATCCTGTATCCTAAATTCCAAATCAAGTTGTTGGGCATTATTGTGGTTGAAGAACAGCATTGTGGAAAAATTTAGTTATCACCAGATATAGGGAAAAATTATTTAGTTGCAAAATACAGTAACCTTGATGAATCGTGCCCAGCAAACATAAATTTGCCACAACTGTAAGTCATTTATAGATTTGATGCTATATCGATTATCAATTTATGGATAAGCACACATGTGTATCCCCGCGCATGTGTGCTAGGCTTGAAGTTTGTCTAAAAACAAAGCAACGGCTTTAAGAATATGAGCAGTTCGATATCCTAGAGAAGTTCAGAAATTTGAAAGGTCTGACGTTTGTCTAAAAAGAAAGCAATGGCTACAAGAATATGAGCAGTTCAATATCCTAGGTAAGTTCGGAAGTTTGAAAAATGGCATGTCACGTGCCACTACAGTACCGCTACGGTACTGTATTTACTGTTTATGCGTGAACGGTAGTCCACCCATGACAACTACTCCACCTCCTTTCGTGACAGCTCGTCCTCGAGCTATGGTAGCGGCCATGACTGCAGCCATAGGAGGTAGTTGTCATGGGCCGAGCTATTCGTGCCGGGCCCCACGGGTGCATTAGTAGTTAGGAAATAGAGATAGAATAGTTAGTTTCCTTATTAGTTGGGTTTAGTTTTTTAGATATGTATTCCATCTAATACAGATAAGTTTCTTTAAAAATAGAGATTGTTTCTTAGAGGTCGAGTCGGGTCGTCCCTATAAAAGGGATAGCATGTATCTATTATCAAGCAAGCAAGAAAGATGAATTAATTTAGTCTCCCTCTCAATATTTTGTCATCCTAATCTATAGTCTAATCTCTCATCCCATAAAACTGACGCTGTTCGGCCTTCTTTCTGACGGTGTTTACTCCCTATGAACTAAGGTTCATTACATGGCATAGATATTTCATTAACAAAATGCTCTTGTTTAATGGAGGTTTTTCTTTGTTCTGCCTTGCGATCGCAGCAAATTGGACAGCATAATCTGGAGGCCAATGGAGGTTTCTGCAAAATCTACATCGCTGAGAACGACCACTTGCTAGCCTCGCACTAATGCAGTAACGCCTACAGCGATGGGATTTCTTGGTGTCTAGTTGGCGCGTGTCTGGTGCGGCCGGCGTTGCCCTTTTAAAGCGAATTGAATGTCATTTTGGCCCTCTGACTCAAATCAATTGTAAAAATAACTCTCATCCTGTTTTATTTGCAAATCTAGACCCCCTCCCTTACCTTCCGCGCTTCCCGACCACGGAACGTGGGTACTCAGCACAAATCTCCGCGGAAATGGACGGTGACCACGGAATCGGGCGTTTCCGCCATGGCCATGAAACTTCACCTCCGCTCACACACCGCAAGTGGCTGGGCCACCTTCGATCTCTTTCGCCGGGGGCGTGGAAGTGACCTTCCCCACTCCCCGACCGCGGAAGGTGAGGGGAGGGGGTCTAGATTTGCAAAAAAAATTGGTACGAAGGTTATTTCTGTAATTACGTGACGCCAGGGGTCAAAATAAAAAAAAATCTTTTAAAGCGGGGATTCGTACTGTTCCTTGAAGTTGCTTTTGGAGGCACCGTACGTACCACAGTTGAGTCATTAGTAGATCAGATCATCGGATATGGCCGCCTACTGAACTAGATGTCTGGTAGTATTGTTGGTGTAGATAGCTTGTACAGTGCCAACTGTGCAGTCTGTATGTAACGGCAACATAAATATCCAATTGTGTCTCTAGGCAATAAAGTGGCTTAAGTGCCAATGCCAAATCTTGTAAATGTTTGCAAGACTTTGAGTATCCCATTTTGTGAAGAAGGGGTGGGTCATTTGATCACGATGGTGTGTGCTTTGGAGTCGATGGCCGCGCTTGAATCGTTCCAGCTTTGTGCAATGGTGATCCTGTGCACCAGTTACCTCGTGTTTGTTAGACATTTCAGAGTTTCAACGTGAGGCGGGGGTTCGGCTGTGGGGGTTGTGTTGTCTTGGCCTCGGTTACGGTGCTGTTGCGTTTCAGCTGTTCGGTGTTTTGGTGTGCCTTTAGGCTGGTATAGTGGTATTGTGGTGCTTCCGACGGAAATTCTTCACGGTCTACGGGATCATGTTTGTAATTTTTTTTTTTTTTTTGAAATGAATGGCAGAGCTCTTCCGTCGGTTTCAAAAAACTCATTCTGCCGCCTAGACTCCAGAATAACTTGTGAGCGTCCAATCCTTTGAAAAAAATGAAATGAAATGGCAACACTGTAGGATAAAGTGAAGCATACATTGAAACTGTGAAAGCCCAGTTTTAAGCGCTATCTGCATAAAAGGATGATATGACCAAACAGAAAGTCATGTATTACAGCTATAATCAAATTAATGGCTGACCTTTTGCCACGTCTCCAATTCTATCTATATGGCCATACTGCCCGTGCATCTTGCTTCAAACAAAAGTTTCACTATAGCTAAACAAGACCCTCCACAGTGCAATCTTTCATGTCATGCTGCTCAACTATCCGAATCTGACTAGTCCAAAGTTCAGATGAACCTGGCCTCCTCCCCAAAAGGTCAAAGCCTGGGACGCAAAAGCATCGGCCTTTGTTCAAATAAAAGACCAGTAATTTCGTCACACCTATGACGTGAGATTAGGAATCGAATTAGGGATAAGTGCATGAACCGGCGTACATGGGGGGGAATAAAAGCAACAAGAAAGGGATAGAATCATAGAATAGAGAGGATGAACATGCTCACCGGTTGCCAGCCGGTGCAGCAGACTAGCAACTCACCGGGAAAAGGAGGAATCAGCCAGCGAAACTTCCTACTCAGGAACGTTGAATGATAGGGAGGCATTCATCAGGGGCTGCTTTCGAAGTCATGGCACAATTTTGCCTGCCTTGCACCCTACCTGATGGTTGTTTGGTTGCCTGCCTGGAGCTTGTTGGAATCGTGCGGCGTGCCTCGCCTAGAACTCTGAGGGCATGTTTGGATCGAAGGAATTTCACATGAATCTTACTGGGAGGAAACCCTTTGTTTCGAACGGGACCTCACCTGAGTTCCGAGCGCCTAGCTCTGCCAGACAGCCTCTCAAGCATACAGCATGCACTGGCAGTTTTCGACATTTGTTTCACCCTGTTTCAGTCAGGCAGTACAGATTCGGTACAAAAATTCAATCAGGTCTACACTCGAATTTTTTATTTATTAATTAACCTTTTTTGAATTTTATTTTAAAGTTAACCCGGCGTACTTTATTTCTAATTCTGATCTCTTTACTCACACCACCACCTGTGACGTGACAAAATAACACTATCACGCCAGCCCATTTCTAGTCCCAGCTCTTGTCATGCCACTGAAAATAGCGTGACAGTCACGCCACAATAAGTGGCGTGACAAAAGTACTATTTTAGGGACTTATCCTGGCACGTGACGGTATTGTTTTGTCACGCCATCACCCGTGGCGTGACCAAAAGGGTCAGAATTGAAAATAAAATACAAGAGTCCAAAAGAGTCAGAATTGAAAATAAAATGCAAGGGTTAACTTTAAAATAAAATTTTAAAAAAGATTAATTAATAAAAATAGTTCCTCACTCTCACCGGGGTGGAAATCCGGGAAATTCAGGCAGCTGTTACTTGTAGCTTCTAAGGCATGCCTGCAAGCCAAGCATGACTGGAAGATCTTGACATCAGTGAAATCAAGCGGCAGCTCTAGTCATCACAGGGTCACAACATATTTCTCAAGACTTGAGAGCTGCACCTCAATAGAGTCAGGGCCACCTTACATTCTGAGACAGCACAAGGCATGCGATGATAACATGATATGATTACAAAGCATAGAACTTGGAAGGGAACGCAAATTTTATTTATTCTGGGAAGATTGCAAAGATTACAGTAATCAACCATCTGCCTGCAAAACCAGGGATCTGGAGAAAGAAAAACAACCACACAAGGTTGTCATGGCAAGGCAAGGCTAGAGCATGCACCTTGCAAAGGCCAGATCCCCAAGGACATCAGGCAACCCCTACGGTCACTGTAAGAAAGCAACCATCCATGACCAGCACACACACTAGAGACCATACCACAGACTCGAATGAGACTGGAACTGGAACAACCATACACACTGGAAGAGATTGCAGAGACCCAGACATCGAAGAACTGGAGCTAAGCATCTACAACAGGCGATGCCGTCAAATAGAACGTGCTACGAACCCAAGAGTGCTGATGTCTGCAACTCTGTAACCAGAAGACACACTTGGAAATATTTGAGCTCCACACACGACTTAAGGAAAAAACAGCATGGTGTAATGACTGTAATCACAAGGACCTAGGTTGGGATAGAGGGACAGGCGCCACACTGATGGCAGCCAAAGGCTCAAGGAACAGACATCCTCCCAAGAGGATGGCTGCAAAAAACAAGCGCTTGGCTAAAATGTCCCCCCTGGAAAACAACCAGCCCTAAGAGAAGGGAAAGCCCACCATGACTCAAAACACGAGCCAAAAACCCGACTGCTATGAAGCTTGACTGAAGTACTACCGCTATGGTCGTATATTTGCATCTGGAGATGGATGACCCAGCATCTCCAGCAACTAATCACCTTCTTGCTCCTCTAAGCCAGGATATCGCACCACCAAAGCTGCTTCTCCAGCGACGCAATGTTGTGGTTGCCAATGAAGTTGAACTGGAGATTGAGGCCCTCCAAAGATGCAGACAGCATGCCCAAGAAAGGAACACTCTTCTGGGTGACCTTCAAACAGCCAGACAGTGAGAGGACACGAAGTTTGAGCTGCGTCGCCGATGCCAAGACCGCAACACCATAGTCGCTGACCAAGCATTTTGAAAGATCAAGCTCGGCAAGCTGACTGCAGCTCTCAGAAATGGCAAACAGGCTTGCATCAGTTATCTTGCTGCAGCCCTCAAGACTAAGGTGCGCAAGAGAATTGCCATGTGCCTTCACCAGGGCAGAAACAGCCACATCTGTGAGATTCTCGCAACCATTCAAGTCAACATGGACCAGGCCACTTTCGGAACTCTTGATCAACGGAAGGAGCCCATTGTCTGTAACTGCGCCAAGACCACTTAAGTCAACATTCTCCAACTGAGGGCAGATCATGCCGACCACGGCCAAGCTGGCATCGGTGAAACCTGGGCAATCCTTGACGGTCAGGGAACGAAGAGACATGCACACCGGAAGCTGTGCAGGTGCAGAGCAGATGTCCTTGATCCCGATGCACTTGACCAAAGAGAGAGCCTTAAACTTTGGACTGCAGTTGAGGAGGAAAGCAAGAATGCCCATGAGAGTGACCCTGTTGCATTCCTCAATCTGCAAATTCTCCAAAACCTTCGCTGATTCCGCAAAATCCTTGAGACGACCATCCAAGACGTGGCTGCACTTCCTGAGGTAGAGCTGCTTCAAGCTTGGGCAGAACTTTGCAATAGACGCAAGTGCTAGATCCGTGACTCCTGGGCAAGAGGTGACACTCATACACCTGAGCTTCTGCAGGCCAAGGGCATTGGCCATCACCCAAAAACCCCTCTCACCAACAGCAGGGAGGCGAGCGATAGTGAGGTCCGTGATTGCCTTTCCATATAACCCGATCACAGCAAGCGAAGCATCAGTAATGCTCAAACCCTGGAGGCGGACCTTGGCAAGCGAAGCGGTCGCGGAGCAGACGAGGCCGGACACACCCTGGTCACCAACACGTGCACAATTCTTGATGTTTACCGCCTGCAGCTTCGAGCAGCACCGGCCGATGGCCTTGAGGCCCTCGTTGGCAATACCAGAGCATGCCTCAATGGTCAGCGTCTTCAAGTCCGGGCACCCCTGAGCAACCGCGGTGAGGCCCTTGTCGGTGATCAGTGGGCAGCCAGTGACGTCGAGCCTCTCGAGCGAGGGGCACCCGGCGGCGATCTCAGCGAGGCCCGCATCTGTCACCTGCGGCACATCCCATAAGGCGAGCGAGCGGAGCGATCGGCAGCCACGGGCGACCGCGGAGAGGCCGACGTCCGTGACGCCGCGCTTCGGGTGGCTCCCCCGGATAACAACGCTCTCCAGGTGGCCGCGGAGGACGTCAGCGACGGCCACCGCCGTCAGAGCGACGTCTGTGGCCTCCTCGCCCTCAAGGCTCCTCTCGGGGCAGGCAGGACGCATGGAAGCGTCCTCATCCTCGCCGACAAACTCCTGGTTGAGGTCCGGCACGGTGGGGGCCTCGGCCCGCTTGATCTCGGACACGCGGATGCCGCCGAGGAGAGCGAGCCAGCGGCGGGACACGCACGCGGACGCGCCCCGCGCGCGGGCGCCCTGCACGCGGCGCAGGATCTCGAAGAGGCACTCGTCTGGGAGCGCGTCGAGGGACGGCGCCTCCATCCGCTTCTGCTTCTTGGCCGCCGCCGTCGTCGCCGTCACCCCCTCCTCGGCTGCAGCCGCAGCCGAGGCGAAGGCGCAGGGGGGCACGGCCGTGACGCGCGCGCGCTTCCGCAGCCGGACGCCGCCGCCGAACAGAGCCGCCGCCGCCGGTTCCAGGACAACCAGCCCACCTTCTGCTCCAAGAAACGAAGACTTATATAAGCACACAGCACCAAACCCAACCACACAGCCGCAACTACAAATTTTCCAGATCCAACACACAATTCACACTCAATTCAGGATCTTTACCTCGGCAGTCATGGAAGGGAGGCATGTCGATTCGCCCAACAACAAGAACGCAACAAACGAAGAAGCCGACGACGAAGGGAAGGAAGAGAACACCGCAAGAACCGAAGACAACAACAAGAAAAACAACAGCACCGCCGCGGGGTCGGAAAGCATCTACTACCGGCGGAGCCGCGCCGCGCCGAACCCTATCGCCCGCCGCGACAGGGAAAAAAAATGGAGGAGTTGGGGTCTTTGGGAAGGGAAGGAAGGAGGGAGGTGTCGTGGTGGTGGGAGAGGAGGGGTGGGGTTGGGGAAGGAGTCGAGTTGGGGTGGGTTTTATGTGGATGGGCTCCCTTGGTGCTCCCAAGGGGCAGATTCTTGCTCCCCCCACCTCCCACTTGTGCAACTTGGGCTCGTTTTCGCCCTCCCTGTCACCAGGATTTGCTGGATTTGCTTGGATTCATTGAATCTCTCAGGGGGGAGGTGTGCACTGTACTGCTACTGTGCTTGTGATGTGCTGTGCATATGTGCATGTGCCTGTGCCTGTGCCCGTGCCCGCATGCATGGACCTGTTTTTTTTACCCGGGTTGGTGATTTGTACCGCCAGAGGAAAGCCATTTGAAAATTTTGAGGGCTCGGTGGTTTTCTTCTTCTTCTTTTGAACGAGGAAAACCTTAGAATCGAAACAAATTATTTGCCAAAAATTGAATATCACATAACGTTTTAAAGAGTATAGCTGGCATTTCGATAGTTAATGTTTTTTTGGAATGGCTGACTGTGAACACCGCTCTAATTCATGTGGCTCGGGTTTAAAAGCAGAATTACTTGCTAAAAGTTGGACACCAACCGGTGGTTTTTTTTAAAAAAAAAGTATAGATGGCATTTTAATGGTAATGTTTGGAATGGTTAGCTGTGAATACCGCTCCAATTTGTGTGGCCAATGTTTAAAATCAAAACAAATTGCTTGCTAGAAATTGAACATCACCTGGCGTTTTAAAGAGTGTAGCTGTTATTTCGATGGAAATGTTTTGGAATGGTTAGCTGTGAGCATCGCTCTAATTTGTGTAGTCAAGGTTTCCTTCCAAAACTCCGTAGCTATTTGACAAATTCACATAATTATAATACGTGTGAATGTAGCTCTGATTTAATTTGCCTTTGATTAAGTTTTGTGTGACATCGTTGTACCAACAACCGAACAAATACCGTGTAAAAGTCAGAGACACCGTATCTCGTTGCGTATACATAATCTGAACCTCTTTTGTTATAAATAAAATTCACTCAAAATTTTCTAAAACTACAATAAATTTTGTTGGGCTGCACGTTTAGCTCGGCGGGTCAGAAAGCTAGAACGGCAAAGCCAGCCGTTTCATCCGTCCAAGCCGGCCGGCCAAACCACAGGAACAGGCACGCGACGCGACCATGCAACCAATCCATCGAACCGAGAGAGATTCATGTACCCACCCACGCGTAGCACGTAGCACGCACTGCGTGTTCCGTGTGCAGCGAACTTGGACGTCCCCATCCGGCGCCGGATGGGACCCACCCCCAGCACCCACCGTTTTTTTGCTTAATTTAATGATAATTAAATAGATATTAATTAACCAAGCTTAACCAGGTGCATGCATCGCCATGTAGCTAGGCACGCACCTTTTCCTTCTTATTCTTCCTCGGGATCTTATCTGATCTTGCTCATCAGCTAGTGGCTTTTGTTTTCGTTTCTTCTCTCCGAACCGGCGCTCTACTTTTCCATCATATACGGCCATCTTATCTTATCATATACTAACCCCACGCGGTTTTGCGACGGCCTTGAACTTAATTTTGGTACTACTGTTTTAACAAAGTTGGAGGTGCTACGTGTACGGGCAGGTTGCAAGGAGCGGATGATACACGTTTCGACCGATCGACCGAAGTCTTACAGGACGAATACGAAATGGATAAATAATTTTTCAACACTATCAGTGTTCGACTTGGACTCTAAAAAAAAATGTGGAATATAATACGGATGAGTGATATCTATCCATATTTGTCCACTGTCAGGTAGTATGAGGAAAGCATGTTGTAACTTCACTTAGGAACATAATAACAGATAGGTAGGTTATTGCATCTGAGCAGACAGAGGATATGAGTGTTTTCCTTCGACATCTCAGCGATTAGTCTATCCGTGTTCGCTCTGATTGTACCCCCTACTATCTACTGTGTTGTGTAGGGATGTAAAAGAAACAAATAGTTTTCGCCTGACCGACCAACTAGAGCGAACACAAGACGAAGAAATGAGTATCAAACCCCAACTCTCCAAAATCAGAATAGAATACATGATAAATGATATTCATTCGTATCCGCTCCAATTGCGCCGCGGAGTACAAGTCCGAGATTGTCACGAAACAGACATCTGCATGTGGTGTTGGAAAACTGTGGCTGTATAGAGGACCCGCGTGTCAGTGGCTGCTCGTAGTGGTTTCGCGCGAACTGAATCATGTTTTTGGTGATCCGTATGTATGGCCGTGTGTTGGTTCTAACAAAAAACACGTACCGCAGGTTCCTGTCCACCGTGGGCCGGGCGTGCATGATGACGAGGCTGCGATTTGTTTGACCGACAAGTCGATCAATTATGTTTGTGTTCTTCAACGAGCTAGCGAGCCTCATTAGTGAGGTTTGGTACAATGCACCTACGTAATACGGTTTGAATCCGAATAATACTTGTACATGTAGACTCTACCTTCGCTGACAGTACAAGAGACTAATTAGTACTCTAAAGAAGAGCTCATGACTCATGAGCGCATGCATCCAGATGTTTAGGTTTGTTTTGATTGAGGCTTGGGTTCCATGCCTGAAAAAAGTTAGTGTCTGGAGGTAGTCTGGAAAGTAGATGATTTTTATCTAGTCAGTCAAATCTGAAGATGAGTTGTTTGGTTGGAAGCCTGTGCTTAGAATTGGTGAATGAAAAATAGACCGTTGGATTGAAAGAATTAGGAGCTGATCGAGCTGTCTGGAAGGCAGACTCCCAGACACTCATTTTTGGTGCCTGGAATTAGTGGCCTAGCAGGCAGGAAACCAAACAAGCTTTGGGCTGCATGCAGGTTCGATCCTGGACCAGACACTTTGCCGTCAGGATCAGAACCAAACATGCCCTAGAGTGTGTATCCAGGCAAATTTACTGATCCAGGTCGCGGGTTCAAATCCTGACTGACTCGATTTTCTTGTGTTGGTTTGGGGCGAGTCGAGGCCTTTGTTGGACAACATAACAAATACTACGTGCTTGTAAGCAGTTGTCTCTGAAAGAACTACGTAGTCCCAAAATTATGGAGGAATGGTCTCCTTTAGGCTTCTATGGCTCCTTTAGGACACCCTAATTAAGTTAGGGTGGTCTAAGAAAATGCCAACAAATAAGCATGAAATTAAATAGCATGTCATTTTGTCCAAATGAAGTGTACTCGATCACACGGGGTAAACGTACACGTAGCTGTCCAAATGAAGCGTATTTCGGTGGTAGGTGCCCTTCTGGTGTGTGTTGTCCAAGTAAGCTGTACTATGCACAGGTTCTGCTTTTCTCCAATAGGGAAATTCTAGAAAGAACGCCGAGACGACTCATCAATCCTCGTAGCTATTTCCATTGGCATAGGCCTAAATAATCGACTGCCTTATTGATAAGAGCTGTCCAGATTTTTAAGTAACAAACACCCTAAATTGAGGACTTGTGCTACTAGGACTAGTACTTGCTTTTCTATTCTAGTCTGCGAAACTACACATAAGGTTAGGTTTGGTTCGGAATGCACACAGGAATTGAACCGTTTAATATAAAATTCATGCAAAATTCTTGTTTCCTAAGCGTGCGGGGTCTTAGTAGTAGAAGTGTTGGCGATATGCTCTAGAGATAATTATAGAGATGATTATATTTTGTTATATTTATAATTTATTAGATAATATGTTATCTTGTTCCAATAATAATATTGTTAATATTTATTATCAAGCATGTAATCGACTTGATTGTGAAGCTCTATATTTATCTTTGCGATGATTATTCTAAAACGACCCCTAGTCAGAAACATATGAAGACACATATGAATAAACTAGCATATGTATTGGTTGATGACCATGTTTCACGGATCATAGATATGGAGATATCAAACTAATAATATGGACGCATGCACTACTACAGAAAAGGTCTTCACAGATGGTTCTAAAACATCATCACATATGGTTTCGTGAGCCGTCTGAGTTTATGGGTCAGTAATGACATGAGGTCATCACAGACGGTTTGTAGATGAAATCGTCTGTGATAGCTGATGTATCACAGACGGTTTGTAGATGAAATCATCTGTGAGAGCTGATGTATCACAGACGGTTTGCCGTCTGTGACACTATTTTGTATTGCTAAATGTGTTTTCGTTTATTGGCTAGCCTCAGGAAATGCTAGCCATGCCATCTGAAACAAGCTGGAACACAGCAAGTACATGTATATATTTAATTCACATTCATTTCAGAAACAGGCACACCCAATTCGCAAATCAATTAACTAAAATTAACCATTCATGTACAAATTACACACATGTACCATTAAGTTCAATCTTATCTCAATCAAGTTCAATCTACATTGTGAAACTTTCCATCTGGATTTATGACCTCGCGGTTCAAGAATGACGCAAACTGTCCTCGAATATTTATAAGTTGGCCCTGTTCCAACGCAGTTGTAGCGATGCTCGCAACTTGTCGCTAGGAAGATTAAATTCGTACATATATAAATCGATAAGTATGAAATAATTATTGCAAGATTGACAAACCCGAGTATCATTGGTCATCGCGGAACCGATGAGTAGTTCCATGTGATGGCAAATATAGTATCCCCAAATGTTGCAGGTCGGCAGCTGCTGGTGGCACTGCAAACATAGAATTGGTTAGTTTGAGAGACATTACTACAAAGTGTTATATAGGATTAATGTGAACTAGCGAATACTTAGAAATTTAGATCATGTCACAGGATCCTTCTCTTGGATTTTCCTTCTTTAGCAAAGTTCACGGCGAACGACCTACGCGATTCCAAGAAGTTAGCCTTAGCAATTGCAAATGAATGAAAGTCTACAATAGAATTATCTATGAAGG
Source organism: Phyllostachys edulis (assembly GCA_036346405.1). Lineage (NCBI taxonomy): Eukaryota > Viridiplantae > Streptophyta > Magnoliopsida > Poales > Poaceae > Phyllostachys > Phyllostachys edulis. The sequence continues at coordinate 38,009,063 of CM070555.1, read as the reverse complement.
AAATGTGTTTACCCGTCGATTAATTGTTGGACAACTGTGAAGTTGTGTGTGGCCCTCTTTAGGGAATCTAGGTATATTACCTTATTCCGTTTTGGTATAATTACAATTAGAATCTAGTGGAACCTACATAGGTATGTCGCCATGGTTATTAAACCTAAGTTCGTGCTTCTTATAAAGTACAAATTAACAAGTATAGTCACTACTGCAACACTTACTCCTGTTTGTAGGGCAAAAGTATGAATTTCTTGTCGTGGTGAGCCAGCAATGACTCCGTCATGTAATCCTTGACGAATTTTGCATTCTCCTTGATGGTTTGCAAGAAGACCAAGTGTGGGTCGAGGAAACCTACCAGTGAATTCCTTAATTCGGCTTTGTGTGTGTGTGTGTGTGTATAAGGACATCCGTTCCATACTCTTAGGAGTATGTACTCCCACTTGCAATATACCACTTAAATGCATATATTATACTTATTTATCATTTTCAGTATACTTAAATGCTAATTATAATATACTCCAATGCAACTTGATTGAAAATTTTTCATTGGAGCCCTTTGTTTTTTTGCTTTATACCCTTTTTCATATATAAAAGACGTATATACACAAATTTTGCTATAAAAAGTGGATTTTCATGAAATTTTTCATGGAACTCACTTTGGGGTATCTTATAATCATTATTGGAGTATGTTCAAACAGATAAAGATGTATCATCATATGATTTAAGTGGTATATAAGAAGTGTGAGTACGTACTCCCAAGAGTACCATACCATTACACACACACACAACACACAAAAGCAAAGAGTTATATATAACATTTATCGGTATTACACGAACGTTGACCGTGATTGTACACACTTATAGTGTCTAGCATCGCATGAGTGAGGCGTCGACTAGGCGTCTGACCGCCGTGGTTGACCGGTCTAACCGCCATGTGTTGGTCGGTCTGACCGGACCCCCGGGTCATGTGGCTCGGTCAGCTTTTTCTAGAGAATGTGTTTTTTTGGTTTTGGGTGCCGGTCTGATCGCCATGTGTTGGTCGGTCTGACCGGACCTCCGAGTCAAGTGACCCGGTCAGCTTTTTTCAGAGAAAGTGTTTTTTTGGAATAGCTCTTTGTTCTGTTGAGCGGTCTGACTGTACCCTTAGCGGTCTAATCGGGTTGGAGCGGTCTGATCGGCCATTGGTTGACGGTTAGTCCGGTTGTGTGTCCAACGACTAGTTTATAGCCGTTGGAGCATGGGCGGTTTGATCGGCCATTGGTTGGCGGTCAGACCGGGTTTCGCTGATTTTCAGCATATTCTTTTCCAAATGGCTAGTTTTTATGTGTGGGCTATAAATACTCACCTTGACCGATTTTAGGAGGGATTGCTGGTGCCATATTCATTCCCCTGAGCTAAGAACAAGCCCTCTTATCTCTTATGTGCATGTGTTGCACTTAGTGAGCTTAGAGAGCAAACTCTAAATGTATGTGTTGCATTAGGTAGTGGATTGTGTATCCATTGAGCTTAGACACTTGATTCGTTCAAGTGAGCGTCTTCGACTTGTTACTCTTGGTGTTTGCCGACACCTAGACGGCTTGGAGGAGTTGCGCCGGTGATCTTCTCAAAGAAGGTTGTGAGGAGACCCGGACGGTTGTAAGTAGTTTAGTGCTCGCCATCTCCGGAGTGGAAGAAGAGCAACCCCGAGTGGATCAAGGTGTTGATTCGAGTGGTGAACAGGTCCAAGTGGTTGGACTTACCTCGGAGGTGTTGGCTCGAGTTGTGGAGCCGGTCCAACGTGGTTGGGCTTACCTCAACGTGGATTAGGGGACGTGGAATTTTTTTAAATAATATTTTTTAAAAACAAAATTACAAAAATATATAATCGCCCCAAAAAATTACAGAAATGAGTTCACATGCGCCATTGAAATGGCGACAGAACCTATCGCCATTTCAATCGGGCGATAGGAACCTGACCGCTCTGTCGCCGGTCCAACTACCTATCGCCATTGAAATAGCGATAGGAATGTGAATATGTTCTGTCGCCATTCAATCGGCGACAGAACTGCCGCCATTTCAATCAAGCGACAGATGCCATGTATAAAATGCCGTAAAAATCCTTCCAAACCTCATTTTAATTCAAAAAAAAAGAATCTAGAAGGAGAGAAGAGAAAGAAAGGTAGCGGCTACCGCTGCTAAATCATGAGGAGATAGATTCAGAGAGCAGTGGATCTAGTAGACCGGTCATCTTGCAGGTACATTTTTCGATGATAATTAAGTAGATTAGCGAGTAGAATGAAGTAAAATGTGGACATAGAATCAAGTAGAATAGCGATATAGAATTAAGTAGAATAGATAATTGTAGCGAAATTATGTATAGAATTGTAGTGAAAGAGCGACTAGAATCAAGTAGAATAGGGACTAGAATGAAGTGGAATATCGACATAGAATCAAGTAGAATAGCGACTAGAATGAAGTAGAATTGCGACATAGAATCAAGTAGAATAGAAATTATGTATTACATTATATTTTTTGAAATTTGTACATGATGTCAAATTATGTAGAATAGCAACATAGAATTAAGTATAATGTCCAAAGAGAATTAAGTACAATAACAAATAGAATCAAGTAGAATAACGACTAGAATGAAGTAGACTAGCGACATAGAATCAAGTAGAATAACGACTAGAATGAAGTACAGTACCGACTAGAATCAAGTAGAATAGCGACTAGAATCAAGTAAAATAGCGACGTAGTGTAGTTCATCGTATATTATTTGAGATGTGTATAGTGTAGTTCATCGTACATGTTTCGCACTTTTTACAAAGTATGCACTTAATTTGTAGATATGGCGGACGGAGGCCAGTATGAGTTGCTTGACCCGGTGATTGATGCACATCATCGTAGCTGTCTCAGTACCGTGCTCCCCCAGCAGGGCGAGGCGTCGATTGAGCTTGGCGCGTTTCGGTTGCGCACGCCTATAAGGGCATGGAGGCTGCACGCAGACTGGATTCCGAGGTACGTATAGTTTTAATACACTCAATCGCGGTATGACTACTTTGCGTGCATTCACGTTTATTCTTAGGGGCCGTGGTTGTTAGGAGGCACTTTGAGGCCTACCTGCTATGGTTGTTCGGGTGGGTCATGTTTCTAGGGTCCCACAGAGACAGCGTCGACAAGCACTACGTCCGGATATACACGAGGTGCCCAACATGGAGATTGATGACATCCCTCCTCGCTGGGGTCCGGCCGCATTTTATGCGGACGCGCACAAGACTGCGCGCGACGCGTGCCACCGCATGCCGAAAACTCCATCCTCTCCGGATGTCCACTACTGCAGCCTATGGTCCTTCGAGTGTTTCCAGATCGGACGACCACAAATGGACTTGACAAAGATATACGATCTCCTTGTGCGTTGCGGCGACGAGGTGGACCGCCCCACCACGGGCACGGTTTGGTGCCGCCGACGGAGTTAGTTTTATGATCATTTTTATGTATTGTAATCACAATTTGGTATGCTAAGTTTGCGGTGTTCTATTGCACAGTCACCTTCACGCCAATCACTTCGCAGGGTCTTACCCGAGTACATCGCGATGTTCGATCACCGACCGATGACCGCGTCATCCGGACACCATACACTACGGAGAGGCTTATCCAATGAGCCCCGACGGATCGTCGCTCTGCGCACGCCGAGACTACCAAGATCGGTACACGCGAGCTCCTTGGTACATGATGTCTTCGTGGAGGAGTACCAGTGCGCCGGTCATGCGCCATTCGGTCTCTGACGAAGATCCCAGCCCTTAGGGGATACGGTCTTGGCGCACGTCCATGCGTAAGTTCACATGTTTACTTCTTTCACACAATGTAATTATGTGCTGAATAAATAATTGTATTGGTGTCCACAGGTACACTAGGAAGGGAGTACGCGGCTCGATGTCCTGGTTGGATAGGATGCGGCCTTGGGTCGAGGTTTGGACTCGCGCGCTCGACGATATCATCCAGTGTGGGCAGGATCCCTATGACATCGAGACGTACGCGGATTACATGGATTGGTACTCTAGTCGGACGAGGCTTCGCTGCGTCCGGGTCGTGGTCGACCCACCACGACATGAGGCTGCGACGTCCGACACGTATCCTACCCAGCCGGACTCCGCTTTCCACCTCTCGGTACGTATTGAACTGTCCTTAATTCATATTTATCTTGCCAGATTTATGTTTCCAACTTGTGCAGACGGATCTACACCGGGAGATTCTCGAGCTAGCGACCACCGTGCAGAGGACGCAGGGGGACACGAGAGGGCTTGTGCAGCGGATCATCGACGCGGCGAGACGAGGCATCCAGATTGCGACTTGTCGCACGCCGAGGGACGCGGTGGACCGACGATCTTGCGGGGACGAGGGTCACGCCGGGGCGAGGTGGTTCACGCCCACGGCTCTGCCGGGCGTGGCGGCGTGTCATCGTGGCACCATGGTGGGGCAAAGATCGACGGGGCTCATCGGGCACGCCGCCGCGCCACCGGTATGACCACCTTGCTTGCTTACTTAACGTAATGCTTGTTTCTTTGAATCCCGATAGTTACTAACGGCAATCTTCTCTATCATGTCCCGAGCTCCATCATCACGCAAGGCGGTACGCGAGTCGTCGGCAAGATGTCTCTAGGGCGGCGGTATGACCGCCTTGGGATGATTACGTTTTTTTTCGTGTTTTCGGCATGATTACGTTTGTAACATAATACTTCACAGGAACACCTTGGGCGGACGATTCATTTCCAAACGACGACACAAACCTATCGGTACCCCTCGATTTCTTCTTCGATGACCTGCGTGACGCCTCGTTCAACTTGGAGGCTTCTCAGCTGCAGAGTGCTCCGCCACCGACACAACACACACAGGAGGAGGAGGCCCCCCTCGCGACACCACCTCGGACTACTCGTCTCGGTCGGCCACCATCCCTTTGAACCTCTCACATACTCGGACCGTCAGAGGCGAGAGCGAGGCGACACGGGGAGTGTGCCCAAGAGGGCCGCCAGAGATATTTGGTCCTTCAAATATCACCATACCATGTAAATATTAATATATGAACAACTCTTATTATGCTAGTCTCATGTTTCAAATCTCTTTTTAGTACCATGTTTCGTGATTCCATTCTTCCGTGTTATTCGCATCATCGTAATATCACTTTGCTTCGTACTTACGAATAATTAATATCTCAAACGTCCTCGTAAAATTCTATAGAAATTCACTGCACTAGAACAACATACGATCATTATAAATTGTTATTGCGAGATTAATAGATTTTGTACCGTTAAAATTTATAAAAATCAAGTACATAAAGTGGACTTGCAAATTAGGGTTGAGAGGAACACGCCGCCATTTCAACCGCATGACAAGAACCTATCGCCAGATTGAAATGGCGACAAGAACCTATCGCCATTTCAACTGGCGATAGGTAGTTGTACCGGCGACAGGAGGGGTCAGGGTTCCTATCGCCAGTTGAAATGGCGATAGGTTCTGCCGCCATTTCAATGGCATGTAACTCATTTCTGTAATTTTTTGGGGCGATTATATATTTTTGTAATTTTGTTTTAAAAAAATATTATTTAAAAAAAAAATTCGATTAGGGGAGACCGGTAAGTTTTCGAACACCACGGTAAAACATCATTGTGTCTTTTTGGTTTGTTCTCTTATGTTTTACTTTGTGCAATTTCTATTCCTAAAATTAAATTGCTTACATGTCTTTGCTTGATTGCTATCATTATCAATAGTCTTATATTGTTGGTGCACTTAGTAAATACTAGTTAATTTAGGTTTTTTTTAGCAAAACCGAATTGATTTACAATTCCGCATAAAACTCAATTTTAGCCAAGGAAGTTTTTAAAACCACCTATTCACCCCCTCTAGTCGGCCTCCTTGATCTTACACGGTGTTCCTACAAGAAGTTCTGTCGGGAGTGCATATACATCATTATTTATAGTTTATACCCTATTGCACAGTGATTTTTCATAGAAGACCACATCGGCGGCAGAGAATGGAGAGGGAGGTGGTGGGAGGTTGAGGGAAAGGAGCGAGGAGGAGGAGAAGGGCGACACGGTGCAAGACAGAAGAAGAAGGAGCAGACGCGGGGCTCCAGATGCGGAAGGGGTGGGCAAGGCAGGGGGCGGTGGGTGGAGAGGGAGGGAGGCGGAGAAGGGAGAGGGAGGGGAACGGGAGGCAGAGAAGGAGAGGGGCGCGGCTGCGCAGCGTTAGAGGGAGGACCGGCGGCGGAGGCAAGGACGGGAGGCGAAGGGGCAAAGGAGACTAGGGGGAAATGCGGGGCTCAAGATGCGGCGGGGGAGGGAGAGGTTGGGGCGCTGGGTGGAGAGGGAGAGAGGCGGAGAAGGGAGAGGGAGGGGAACGGGAGGAAGGGAGGGAGGCAGGCACGGCCGCGCGACGTTGGAGGGAGGACCAGCGGCGAAGGGAGGGGACAAGGAGAGCGACTGGCAGGCTCGATGGAGCAAAGCAGCGAGAATACGGGAGGAGAGAGACAGACGGGGATAAGGTCTTGGCATCGAGGGCTCCTCCACACGATCTCGGCCGTCCGGAGATGATCCGACGATCCGAATCTTTCCGGGTGACGTGTAGCGGCCAGGAGCGACACTTTCCACCAAGCTTTAATGTTAGTAATATATGGAAGATCCATTCTAGATCCAAACTCAACTTGTGGGGGCTAATTGTGTACTTGTACTTTGTTGGAACTCCCTGTGGGTGTTCATCTAAAACAGACAGTGTTTGCAACATGGACACTACTTGGGTTTTATTTTTCCTCCATGCCCCACCATGCACCCACTTGGGTTTTATTTTTCTCTCTTCACCTTCTTGGACCAGGACCTTTATTCTGCTCTTGCATTCTGGAGCTGAATTCATGGATTGATTTGTGCTATAGTACAATGATGACCAAGGAACCACTTGATCTAGTCCTAAACAATGAAATTGTAGCTGGCTCTCAAGGTCTGCTCTGGCTTGCAAGTTGCTCAGAAAAAATACTACAAAGTTGCTAATTAAGAAAGGCAAACTAAAGTACCAATATTTCTAGCAAATTGACACTCTCTAGACTATTCTCATCTTATGGGATTATTATATATGGCCTTCATTTGGGTTGTCCAATGCATATATACATCTGCATTTTAGTATTTTTAGTAGACGTTCTAGCTACGACCTAGTATAGGCTAGTAGTACTAAACGATGAAGAGTTGTTGTTCTCGGTTCATGTAACCTTCACTGGGGATATTTAGTCCTTTAGCTACATCACTTCACCGGTTTAATTATTTGTGTTCAAGTTTTCGGAAATAATCTATGGATTAAAATAAGGGGAGTTGAGGATTTGCCACGTCTAAATATACACATGTAACATGTCAATGAGATATGGTACGACAAATCATCAAATGTATATCTTTACAGTGATAAATCCTTAATAATGTTTTAAAATAAGCCACGGTCTAGGTAACATTTTCCCATCATTGTGTCTACTTGATAGGAAGTATGACAAGAGGGGCGAGCTGGTGGAGAGAGAAAAAAAACCTTGCCCCCCATCTCATTTAGGCCTCATTTAATTAATTACGGTATGTTTGCAACTCATGAACTTCACATTAACTTCCGTTGAAACAGATCAATTGAAGGAACCCAGAAAAAAACCCTACTTTCCAAAAAGATCATAGAATAGAGAAATTATATAGTTTAATGCAGAATTCTTGTATGCCAAACATGGCCTAAATCCCGTAAACAAATTCTCGTACACATCGGTCTAAAGCCTCACAGAGGACCGAAAGAAAACGAGTGATACACACTAACACACATAGAATTTTACAAGTTTAAACCATGCGCCAGCAAGAAAAGCAACACATTTTCAGCTAGCTCCAGCCTCCAGCCTCATCAGCTTGATCGGATCTTTTTCCCGCTCGGTTTCTTTCCTTCTTCGCCGGCGTATTGTACCCAGTCGCTTGCGACTTGCGAGAGAATTGGTTCCTGGCAAGCAACTGAGAAACTGCGTCTCGGTGGGGCGCATCGATCAACGACTGGATCTATCCGTCCGCGGACGTACGACGTGTCGGCTGTCGCCATTCGGGCGTACTTTTCTCGAGCCCCCGGCGTTCAATGAACCTGATGTGTCGCCGTCGTTTTTCGGGTGGTTCTTGCCGTGTGTGTTTTTCTTCGTGCCACCCACGGTGTAGTTCAGACAGGGCATTTCGATCCACACACTCGCCGCTGGGCTTTTTCTCCGTTGGACTGCAGGTCGTTTTCGGTGCCGGCTACGTACGAGACAACGTACGAGATTGGTTTACTTGCCAGCGCTCCAACCGATTGGAAGACTCGGTAATTATGACTTCGGCGATACAATGAATCACTCCTACCATCATGTACTCGTTCGCCCTTCGTATGTTGCGTGGTTTCAGACCGGTTGGCGGGAGCTAGCAGTAGCAGCCCATATAAACCGCGATAAACAGATGGAAAACGAAGGACAGCCTCATACTCGGCATGCATACAAGTTGGCGTGAGGACATTGAGTGCCATTTGATCACGAGAAATCAACCTCCCCCGTACGTTGTCAGTAATTAAACGCCCGCAGGGCAGTCGTGCAGTAAAGGAGGAATTCTGCGGAGATAACTCAAATCCATCCCCCCCCCCTAGGGTTCTGCGGTACAACCTCCCTGAACTAGAGCATCCAAAACGTCCAACTCCCGCGACAACTAATATAAACCTTGAATAAACATCAAGATAAGATCAAAACAAGTTTAACCAGATCATTACCCACGAAAATTCGACGAAGATCAAGGGCGGAGCGCGAAACCCTAGCTTCTCCTTTCCTTTCCTTCTCTTCCCTTCTCCTTCCTTCTGCTTCCTTCTTCCCTCCTGGTTCCTTTGCTTCTAGATGGCGGCTCAAGTCGTAGTAGCGCATTTATGTAGGAGAGGCAAAGGGCGGTGCAAGGGGAATTGGCGCTAGGAAAGGAAGAGGTCGACGGCGGCATGGGGAAAGCAGCAGAGTGGGGCTGGGGAGGCAAGGGCCTAGTGTAATATCCCAAAGTTTTGTTACTATTCTAAATTAATAAAATTATTATTTTATTGATTTCTCTGAGTTGTGAAAGAGTTTTATTGCTTTTCTTGGATTCCCTGAGTTTTAAAAAGTCAAAAATAAAGTTTATTAAGTTTCTGAGATTTTTTTGGATTTAAAGTTAAAAAGAAAAACTTAATTAATTCCTTGAATCTTCTAGTATTTAAAAAGGCTTTTCCTGTCTTTCAAAAATTTAAAATAGTTATGTGTAAAAATAAAAAGCCAATTTTAAGTTGAAAGTATTTTTGATTATTTCAAAGCTAATCTATTTGACTTTCAGGCCTTTTTTGAAGTTTTCCAAAATAAAAATCACCGTTTGATTTTTCCTGATATGTTAAAGCTTAATTTAAAATTTCAGAAATAAAAATAATTTAAACATGAGTAAAATAAACTCTAATTAAATAAAAATTATTTTATTCTATTTACAAAGTCTTTTGGAGCTTTAATAATAAAAATAATCATTTGGATTTTATCGATTTAATTTAAAGCCTAAATTGAATTTCTAAAGGAAAAATATTTTAAATTGCTAAAGTAAACTTCAAAAAAAATCCAAAACTATTTTATTTGATCTATTCAGATTCCAAAGTATTTTATAAAATTTCTTAGATTTTTGGATTTTCTAAATTTCTTTTCTTTTTCTCTCTCCTCCCTTTCTCTTTCCTGGTCATCCTCTCGTTGTTGTTCTTCTTCCCTAGGGCAGTGGGGCGCCATTTTCTTCCCAACTGTTGGCTGCCCATCTCCTGGCCGCTCCATGCCTTGGCTCTTCCGGCTCCCAACCACCCCCTTTTGACCCACCGCCTTCTGCCTCCCCACCCATGGCGCCCATGCCACCACCGCCTCCTTTTCTCAGGCTCCTCCTCCCCTCCTTCTATTTAAGGGCCAGCGCCTCCTATTCTTCCCTTCCCCTCCTTCCCTCTCCTTCCCTCTCCCTCCTCTTCTCTCTTCCTCCCCTAACCAAAGCCCCAACCAAAGCACAGAAGCTCCACCGTGTGCCACCGAGCAACCAGCAGCACCCCCATGTCGCATGCTGCTGCTGCCGCTCCAAGCTTCCCTCCCACCATGAGCTCCCTCATTTCTTCCATTTCTCCCAACCGAGCTCTAGCACCTCCCCATGCGCTTGTCGCCATCACTTATAAGGGTCGTCACCTTGACCTGTCTTTCCACTGGCGCCGCCACCACCCCCAACCTCCTCTACCCCTTCCCCTCCTCCATTTCCTCCCCAAACCGAAGCTCCTCCCCGAGCTACTCTTTCTCCAACTCCGGCCGACCACCACCACCTCCATTCGCCACCTCCGGCCATCCTCTAGCATCGCCGCTGCCACCATTGTGATCCCCATCCTCGGGGGATCCCATTTCACCCCTCCCCGGCCACTGCCACCCCCTTCCTCGCCGGCGCCGCCGCAGGAGCCGAGCCGGCTGAGCTCCTATGTCTTCTTTGCTTGTGGGCCCCACCATGTCATACTCACATCCCTTGCCTTCCTTCTCTCTTGCCCTCACTAGCAAAAGGACCCACAAATCAGTCACTTTATTGCAATCCATTCCAAAAAAATCAAATTCCAAATATTCTAATCATTTTCTATTTCTATCATTTCATGTGATTTTCAAATTTTCCGGATGCTCATTCTCATTCATATGAAATCTGATTCCGTCGATTCTCATTCCTAAATTCATCTAAAGGAGGTATATTCCTTTTGGTATTTATTTTATAATTTTTGGATTTTATTTGAATTAGTTATGTTTATTTGGCTTGTTTCGCGTGTGACGACTTTGGAGAACCGGATTTCGACACTTCTCCGTTTTTTGACACCGTTTAAGAACAACTAAATAAACAAGGCAAGTTACATCATTTGATCATATTTGAATCCCACTATTTTAAATTATTTAAGTTCTGTTTTAAATTACTATTGCATGCTATTTAAATTCAAGTAATTTAAATACCTGTCTTAAGATTTATAGTTATTTCCCAATTCCATTGAATAGCCAATTATTGTCAAAATGGGAAGTGAGGACCTTTCCAAAGGTGAAGTATAATATGAAGATAAAAATAGGAAATCATGGATTATTAGAATATATAATTGTTGGAGTCGGATTATAGAAAATATGGTTGTTGAATATTGGATTGTAGAAATACATTATTATTGGATTATTGGAATATGTCTTGTTGGAATATCGGAGTATACCTTGTTGGATTATAGGGTTGCATGATCGATGATTGTTGGATTATAGAAGTGTAACTTGGATGGATGATATAATGGATTATTGCTGGATATTAGATTAAAGAAGTAGATTATTGTTAGAGATTGAAATATTGGATCCCCTATTTATGGTGTTGATTTTGGTGGATTACGGTGAATCAAGAAGTATGGAATTAATTAGGTCCGTTGGTCATATTGGATTTGATATGATTGAATAGAGGAGTTGGATCTAGAATTAAATCTTGGTTAGATTATAGAAGTATATATATTTTGCTGGATTATTAGAATATATCATTTTTGGATTTATAGGTGGTGAATTATTAGAAATAGATTATTATTGAAGAGCGGATTATTGGAGATTGGATTATAGAAGTAATTGTTGGATATTGGATTACATGATTATTTGTTGGAGATGGGATTATAGGACTAATTGATGTATGTTTGTTGGATATCGGATTCTAGAAGTAGATAATTGTTGATATTGGATTATCAAAGATTGGATTATAGAAATATATCTTTATTGGATTATAAAGATAGATTGTTGTTGATATTGAATTGTTGGAGTTGGATGACATAAATAGATAATTATTGGAAATTGGATTACAAGATTAGATTATTGTTGATATTGGATTAATAAAGATTGGATGATAGATATAGACTATTGTTAAATACTTGAATTGTTGATATTGGATTCTAGAAATAGATTGTTATTAGATATTGGATTGTCGAAAGTTTGATTATAGAAGTGTATCTTTAATGGATTATAGAAATAGATTATTGATGAATATCGGATTAATGGATGATGGATTATGGAAATAGATTGTGTTAGATGTTGGATTACTGAATATTGGATTATAGAATTATTATCAAAGATTGGATTGATGGATGTTGAATTATTAGAAAAAGAATATTGTGGGATTATTGGATTATGATTCTAATATGGATGGTTGAATTACTGATCTCGTAATTGACAATTCTTAGACATTGAATCTCTTACACCTTGTCGCCCTAGATAAAACTCTGGTTAATACAATAGTATTAACACAATGCTTTTATTTAAAAGACTTTATGCTTAGACAAAACTTAGACCAAAATATTGAATTTGAGGAATTTAGCCAAAAGTTCAACTAAGATTTAAAATGATACTATGGTATTGCCTTTACCATAGAAGTTTGTAAAATGGTTTGACTTGTTAAATAAAATGAAAAGTGGTTTGGACTTGGGCGAAATGGATGTTTGGATGGGTGCATGTTCATGCACGGGGTCGATTCATTTCTATGATTGAGGCCCAGGCTTCTTTTGGAAAGTCGTCCAAGTCAATTAAGGATCGGTCTTCGAGTCACATCTTGCTAAGCCTTTTTGTACTACCACATGTCCTAAATGGGCAGGACCTGGCTAACTAATTTGCAATGTTTCACTGTGGTTGTGCCATCCGGTTGCGTGGGTGTCTTTTATGACATACTTTTATGTATTCCCACCTGGCGCAAGAGGGGGCCTGAACCCAACGGGTTTCTATCCAAAAGGGCCGAAACCTTAGTGAGGCGGGACTACGGTGGGATGGCTCATTGTAAAGGCCTTGTCACTTGCTCTAGACTGCTTACCTAAGGTGGTGAGCGGTGGTATCAACGGATGCCAAACAAACTAGAGAAGTCGTGTCGTGTTGGTAAAGTTGTACACCTCTGCAGAGTGTAAAACTATTCGAATGGCCGTGTCAACGGTCATGGTCTCATGGATATGCTAGCAAAGTCACTCCAAGTTAGATTTTAGTTTTGATTTCAAAAGACTTTATCAAATGATTTTGGATTTCTATCTAAATGGGAATTGGGCGGATAGCCTTGTGATAGGAGGGTATCCTTCACCACTCGTTGATGAATGTTATCTGACTATAAAATTTGAGAATTTAGAAAAATGAATTTTAGTTATAGAATATATGCTTTGGAACTTAGTACAAGTATTTGGAAAGAAATATTGCTTTATGCAAAATCAACTCTATAAGCCTTCTTTCAATATATCCCTACATGCATCATAATACTGTTATTGGGTGTAACTTGCGAAGTACATTCATCTGTACCAACTCTTGCTTAATGAAATGTTGTCCAGAAGAGAAGAACTTTGCACCTACTGAAGATCTCGACGACTAGGCCGCTACCCCAGTCGATTGCCTGTGGCAGATTAGCTAGGCTCTACTACTTCTTGTTTCGTCTTCCGCTGTGTTCTGTATTGCTGGCTCGTAAGCCTTTCTGGTAATCAACTTTGATATTTATTAATAAAGTTTTACGATTATGGTTGTGGTACCATGTTTGTTTAGTGTGTGAGCTAGCCACTGATCATGAGACTTGTTTATAAATGCATAGAGGATTTGGGGTGTTAATCCCGGGTCCTTACACCTAGGGCCAAGAGTTAGGGCAGCTAGGGTTGGCCAGCTGGCTCCCCCTCTCTTTCTTATTTGGGCACCCGACCCCCTCCTCGTCGAGTCCAACTAGGACTCAGTTGGGAGCCCAAAGCTAGCCTAATCCTTCCCCTTTTCTCTTAATTCCTTAATTTTCTTTCCTAATTCCAATTTGTTATCTTCTAGATCTTTGATATTTAAACGAGATACTACATTTTACCTCCCTCAAAAGAATTCTACCCCAAATTCTACTCTCGTCATTCTACTCGAATAACAACAAAGCTGAAATTAAACAACAACGATTAGCACATACCCATTGTAAACAACTCCGGGTACTTCTCGTGCATGCAAGATTCCAACTCCCAAGCTGCTTCCCGCTATGTTCGATGTGACCACAACTCCTTGGCATACTTCAATATCTTATGCCTCAACACACTCTCAGACTACTCCAGTATATGCACCGGACGGATTCGAAAGTGAGGTCTTAGTCAATGGTCAGTGGCTCCAATGAAATCTCATGCTCTGGATCTCTTAGGTACTTTCTCAACATTGAAACGTGAAATACGTTGTGTACCCCGCACATGGACTCAAGACGGTCCAAGCGATAAGCCAACTTCCCACTTCACGCAGTTATTGGAAACGATCCAACGTACCTCGAGCTAAGCTCCCCTTTAGTACTGAACCGTACAATGTCTTGAGGGGGACACTCTTAGAAGCACCTAATCGCCCAACTCAAACTCTAGATCTCGCCATCTCACATCTACATAGCTTTTCTGCCTACTCTGAGCTGCTAGCAGATTCTGTCTAATCTCCGCAACTCGCTCAACAGTCTTTTGGACTCAATTTGGACCCACAACTGCCTTCTCGCCCATGATATCCCAACAAAATAGTGATCTACATTTCCCTATACAAAACCTCAAAAGGTGCAACACAAATACTAGAATAGTATCGGTTTTATAAGCAAACTCTACAAGAGCCAATTGATCCTCCTAATTACCCTTCCAAGATAAGATGCAGGACCTCAACATGTCCTCTAGTGTCTGAATGGTACGCTCTAACTGACCATTTGTCTGAGGGTGAAATGCAGTGCTACGACGGAGCTGAGTGCACAACACACTTTGCAAAATCTCCCAGAACTTGGATACAAACTTGACATCTTTGTCAGAAATAATGTTTTTAGGCACACCATGCAACCTCATAATCTTCTGCACACAAGATATAACTTATCTTTAGGGCAATCTTGATTGGATTGATTAGAGGGATTGTAGGTTTACAACCACTCTACCATGGAGGGCAAAAGCTCACACTTGAGCATCTAATTTCTCAATCCATCTCTCTCAAACCCTAGCCTCGTCTATTTACTCCTCTTTCCCTAAATCACAAATTATGATTTCCACGGCTTGGATTGATAGGATAGAGGTGTAAGGGTTGGGTCTAGAGAGAAAATCCTAACGGACACCTGTTAAGCCACACACAAATGGATCTACACTCATGCATGCTTCTCAAAATAGATGATGACCCGGTCTTCCGAATCTATCTCTTTGTGATCTCTGTCTTCTCTTAACATAAACCGCATTTCCTTTGTGTCGTCCCACACTGCGGTTTTTCTAAGGTCACCAACCCGATATTTTGGCGAAGATGCCAAAAATACCCTTTCTTGATCCTTCTCAAAGGCCGAGTCCAATCAACGTGAAGCAATCACATGCTTTGCCACGCGTAGGTTCATCAATGGCTCTATTTATGTCGGCAAGTCTCTCCCATCTGACTCGCAACGAAACCACCATGACACTTGCACCGACCCCCAAGCCGCTTGACACAACCCGTTGCACTGAACTTCTCGTTTGATCATTCTTGTCCATCTTGCGCTATACTTGAGTCCAACCACTTCACTCGGCATCATCGAACGTTCTAGACCTCGGCTCTCCTAGCCTAATCCCAATCATCCTCGTCGTTGAGCGTAATTGACTCCAAGCAACTTGCACAACAATAGATAAAAAAAAAGATTCTGGACACAAGTTCCTCGCAACTTGTCCCACATTAGCCAAAACATGCATCATGCAATACCTATGCACTGAATCATATGACTTTGGCTAATTCCTCAAATACCACCACCTTCTTGGTGCATGAACTCCTCCGACCGGTCGACCACCGCCTCTACTGCTTCGACCGCCATCGTTGATCGCCGCCAACGATCGTCGACCACTCCCAAATGTTTCCCCAGTCCTCAAAAACACATTATCTGGGCATTTTGAAAAACTCTATCTAGTTTTGCCTTGAAACTCTATTTTCCATGCGGCTTGGTGTCGAGACCCAAATATACAAATCTGGACCATCTGTGTATAATGCACTAGTCTAGGATCACACTAGTGCACACAATGTCAACATAGATGAATATCATTCCACACGAGACAAATATAAGAATAAATGACTAATTTGATTAATAAATAACAGTTGTGACCTTATGGTCGAGTTTACAATTATTAAGCCACGTAGGGCCGACACTAAATAAAGAAACGATGGTGAAACGAAAGCAACTCCAGCAGAAATCCATCGACTTGCCACAGACAACCGATTGGGATTAAGTCCCAACGATCACCATCCTCGTAAAACTCCTCGAAAGCAGGCGAAGACTTCTCTACTTCAGCTGAATGATTGTAGTAAAAATGAGTACTCTAAGTACTCAACAAGTTGTACCACAGAATGCAATTATAATGATGTCTTATTCCAAAGAAAATGGCTTCTATGGTTATTTTGCAATAAAGCAGCATTTGTAATTGAATACAAATAATAGATTGAAAGTGTAATATGAAACAAATAACAATAATAATTTTAACAAGTATTTTCACAAAGCTTCCATAACCTAATAATTTTCTTTCACACAGCTGCATAAGTTTCCCCACACAGTTGTCCCTTCCCAATTGTTTTTATGAAAAATCTACCCCTCGTGTGAAATCCCCGAGCATGTTCATGACCGCGGATGCGGCTATTCGAATAGATTTATTAACACTTTATAGAGGTTTGTGCACTTTACCCACAAGATATAATCAGTGTAGCTAGCACCAATGATAACAAAATATTTTCAAAACTTCATCTTGATGTTTGACCCTCTCGTTGTGTTTTACCGTCGTACCAACCCTACCATAGCGCTTTAGTACGACGCACACAGTTAGACCTGAAGATGGTGAACTGCTCATAAATATGACCCTACCACAGTGGTACACACCTCCACCCTGGCACAGTCTATCCTACATGCCTGAGTAGTCAATGTCAAGATTTCATAGCTTACTAAGTTAGGCTCGTCCCACTCCGCATATGGTTGTACAATTGTGGCTCAGTTCAATGGCGCACAAAGTTAAGTCCTTAATTGACTAAGATGAGACTGTCAATTTCTAACTACATTACCAAAATTTTATATTTTCCAGTCCACAATTTCACCATATCACACAATTTCATCCACTCGCCTCAGTCTAAATCTTTTCCCACCCCGTTGGTTAAGTGGAACACATGCCATCAACGAGTAACAGTATACTGTACACAGTTTTACATAAGTTCTATAATCACTTAGTCAAGTTTATATTTGTAACTCAAATGATATCGATCATTCGTTGCATGGCTAAGCAGACTATTTGTATCTAACTAATCCACGTTGGTGCTATAATAATACCAACTAATAATTAACCAAGCTAGGATGACAAAAGATCAAGACAATACAATGTGCAAAGTGGATATAATCAATTAGGTATATAACGAATCCCAAAATATTTAAATAAATACTTAAAGTAAAATGCAATAATATGAATCAAGGTAATTTGGGAAAAACTGGGTTCAACATGGTCAAATGTGCAACTTGCCTTGGAACAAGTCTTGGTACTGGTCTTGGGCTTGATCAACTTCTCCTTCCTCAAACTCCCAAAGTAACAACGTTTACCTGCAAACGAAAGCGAAAACAAAACAAATACAAAATAGAGCAATAAATAAACTCTAAAAATTAAATAAAAATCTCAGGAAGATAGAGCTTGAATTTAGATATTTGAATGGGTTCAATCGGAGTTCGTATGAGGAAGCACGGGCCCTCGGAACATTTAAATATAAGAAAAAGAGAAAGAAATTACTATTTCAAATTTTCAAAATTTTCTTTTCAAAGGAAATTCTGAAATATTGCATCAGCATGATGTCAACAATGATTTTAGAATTAAAAGAAAATCCAAAAAAACACAAACAGTGGCTGACAGCTGGGACCCTAAGTCTATGGACCAAGTCTATGGCTCTGGTCTATGGGTCTATGGCTCACTGGTCTACGGAACAGTAACACTGACATGTGGGGTCCATATGGCAGTGGCTAGGCTCATGGTAGATTAGGTTTAACTAGGTTTGGATTTGGGATTTGGGTAGGGTGGCACGCGGGCTGCTAACTCAACGCTGACTGGGCAACATGTGGCGCCGACTGGACTGCCACACAACCAAAAGCTGACGTGGTTCGTGACGTGGATGATGGTGAGGTGGGTGACGCTCAGGTCTAGATGGTCATCGGCGATTGTGGCCTCGGTGGGGTGAACAAAGGTGCGGAACATGTAGCTGATGCGACGGTGAACTCACTGGCGTGCTCACATTCACGAGGGGATGACGGAGTTGGCCGGTGGCGTGGTCAAAGCGACAGCGCAGATTCGGCGTGGACGGAAACTGGATTCGGTGACGCTTCGACGACGTGAAGGTGACAGGGATGTAGATCTTGGTCTTGCGATCCTGCCGTGGTGACAACGTAGCTCCAAATGCACCGACGGCGAAGGAAGAGCTCAACGTAGTTCTTGGTGGCGGCTTTGCTTCTTTGGGCGATTTCGGTAGCTAGGGTTTAGCTTCTGGGCGGCGGCTCTATGATTTGGGGTGCGGGGAACAAGGGTTACCTCACCCTTTATATACAGGTGGCCGGGAGAGTCCCTGGCACAAACGGCAAGAAAATCCATGCGGCGGAGGAGACCAAGCCGTCCCCGACTTGGAGATGAAGAATAGTGCTCGGTGGGACCCACATGTCTGCGGTGAGGCTCGGGTGAATCCGTGTTGCACACAACGCGTGAGAGGCTGACTGGTGGGGCCTGATGTGGGAGAGCAGAGAGAGAGAGAGAGAGAGAGAGAGAGAGAGAGAGAGAGATGGACTGCGGGCTAAAATTGGGCCAGAAGTGGAATAGGGTTGGGCTTGGAGTTAGGAAATCAGCCTGTTGGATTCTCCTAAGATTTAAATAAGTTTTTGATGACGATTAAAATATCTATGTATTACTTTAATACATAATAAAAGACCACATGTCTTCATGGTCGTAACCCCTAAGGCTAACGACCTCCATGGTCGTAAGAATTCCAGATGTTACATCGTGGGTACCCTGGTCGGAGAGGTTCTGTACCAACTACCCAACCAGGTAACTGCTCGTATGAAACAATGAATTGGCACTTGGACTCGATTTCAAGTATATACATTCTGTGTGATGAATGGAACATGTGCCTAATCACTCCAAACCACACGACGTTTCATGGCTCTAAGTCACTGACAATAACCATCATGTGGTTACGCTATTCCCCGACATCAACCGTCGGACAACTGATATTTCACCAACTGCCGCCTCACTCCGACCAGTCGTGACACTTCCGATAGGCGTCTCTTCAAGAAGTAACTGCCACCCCTTCGTTGACTACTTAAAGGAGACTACAAATGGTAGAAAGGGGGATCACAATCGCATTCCATCGGATTGAAGCATCATAATCATCATTAGATTCATGTTTCAAGTATGATTCAAGAGCATATCAAGCAATACACTCTGTGTACTTAGAGTTAGTCCATTGCCTTGTCAAGGGCAATAAAGAACAGTCTCATCCTCTCCTAAGAACTCTTTGTCATTTTCCTCTATTCATTTCGTAAGATCGGCAATTTGATCGTAGCTAGTTTTGTATTTTAGAAATACCAGTAAATCCAAATAGCAAATTAAAATTAGCAAATGAACTCAAAAAAATTCCAGAAAAATTTGAAAAATATTTCCAAGTAGCAAGAACTCAAATAAAATAGTTTTGGAATTAGTGGATGTTCAGACTAGTCACATTAAATTGTTTTGACATTTGAAAGTCTCATTTAAGCTTGATTAAATTCAAATAAGATTTGGTGAATTTTTCTAAAGGATTAAACTACTAAAAAGGTTTTGAAACTCAGAAAATTGGGATGTTACAAACCTCCCCCTAAAAGAATCTTGCACGAGATTCAGGCTAGCTAGAGAAAAAGGCTAGGAAACTTGGCTTTCAGCTCTTGTTCACATTCCCACGCTGCTTCACTTTCTAAGTGATTACTGCACTGAACTTTTGCAAAAACAAATGGTCTTACTTCTGGTCAAACGCTCTGCCACATCCAAAATTTTGACAGGTTGTTCCTTGTAAGTGAGATCCTCTTTCAACTCAATTGAATCCAAGGGAGTTTTTTTTCCTTTTGGCACATGAAGACAATTTTTCAGCCGCGAGACGTGAAAGACATCATGTACTCCTGCTAACGATTGCAGCAGTTGAAGGTGGTAAGCAACTTCTCCTTGATGCTTCATAATCCTGAAAGGACCAACATACCTAGTGTCAAGCTTCCCTTCGACATGAAACCTTCTAACTCCAAGCACCAAGAATTCAAATAAAATAGTTTTGGAATTAGTGTATGTTTAGATTAGTCACATTAAAACTTTTTAACATTTGAAAGTCTCGTTTAAGCTTGATTAAATTCAAATAAGATTTGGTGAATTTTTCTAAAGGACTAAACTACTCAAAATATTTTAAAACTTAGAAAATTGGGATGTTACACCTAGTGAAACACACATCCAAACACTCCAACATAAGTGTTTGATATCATTCCTCAAAATTCCACAATTTCATCACAATCGGTCTAACTGCCACTTTGACTGGTGTAACCTCCGACCACTGGCTAATCAGAACGTCTGCAGCCTAGACAGTTAGGCGACACTTCGCTAAACCGGAGGTTTTTCCAGAACACCTCGACACTTATGCCAATTATTCAACATACTAAGATTAGGATCATATTACATGATCTCCACAGATCCCATGTTCATCTTCTAAAGAACCATGCATGCAACTCTAGATCCAAACTCCACTTGTGGGGGCTAATTGTGTACTTGTACATTGTTGGAACTCCTTGTGGGTGTTGACAGTGGCGGAGCTAGAAATTTTTCATAGGGTGGGCAAGCCGTAAGTTAAGTATGTAATTATGGTCTATTAAGAACCGTAAGCATCGGATAATCGGATACACAATTACACATCATGCAAATCCACAATAATTTTAAAGTAAAAGAACGGATACGATACATCACACATATAAAGGTTCATATATGAAAATAAGAACGAGATACCGTAAGCCTCGTAGTCCAAATGTCCAATCACACAACCAAAAGAGAGTAAGAGACTCTACAAGACAAAAAAATGAATTAGTAAATCATACAACTTTGACTTGAAAATATATTCACATCGGAAAGAATGAAACATATCGATAATGTGCTAATTAGGCTTAGGCCTCACGAGGCAAATGTCCTTTCCTTTTCTTCATGACTTGAAACCGCTCGGCAATAACATCATCATCAAGTTGTTTAAATATGTCCCGCCGGTGTAGCATATCATCAAGTCATTGAACCAATCATTGTTGATCTTGTTGCAATTTAGACTTGATAATCTTCATTGTCAAAAGTCCTTTCAACCGATGCCGCTGACACCAAGCAATAACAAAGCCAACTCAATGAGTTTGTAGACCAATGGAAAAACCAAATATTTCTCGGTTTCAACCATCTTTGTAGCCAAACTTTCAAGATCTTGACAAGTAGAAAAGGAAACATGCCTTCACATGATGAATGTAAGTCTCAAGTTGGTAACTTATGATTGCACGATCACCACTAGAGAAATCCACATGATAAATTGTAGTTAGGCGAGCAAGCTTGTCAACATCAAACTTAGAGAAAGAATTTTTTGGATTAAGGCATGAGAAGTACACTAATATCTCTGTAGAAGCACACTAATACTCAGTGGCCCTACTAGGAACATTCATACATTTTATTTATTCCTCTGGTCCTGGGCTCCTGGCCGAAACCCCAAAGCGGCAAAGCACCAGGTCCCAGCGGTCCCAAGCCCCAGGTGGCCATTTCTTCTGACTTCTACTACTTTTCCCAGTTGCTGTGCACTTGTGCAAATGTCTTTGCCATTTCTTCTTCTTTCCCACGGCCGCATCCATCCCCATTCTTCTCTCGACCGAAGTTCTCTCTCTCTCATGCGAGATGCGACTGCGCCATGGCCGCTCTCCCTACTCAAGGCGCTGCATGCTTGCGCCACCACCGCGGCTCGGCTCCTCGCTTTCCCTGCGTGCCGCCATCACGCATTCTCCGCTTGCGCCGATCGAAGAAAGGGAAGAGCTCACCTAATCTGGTCCCGGAGCGGAAGGCGGGAATCGCCAAGTCGCTGCCGCCGAGCTAAAGTCGCCGGCCCACGCTGCGCGCTCAGTTCCGCCGTTCGCCGCCACCGCTGAATCATTGTCCAGCCGCCGCCGCCACGCCATCGTAAGTGCCGAACCGGCTGGATTTGGGGATGGGATTGGGAGTTCTCTTTGGAGTTGGAGACGCCGCGCTTGGCCACTGAAGCGCCGAAGGCCCGAGCGAGGTCCAATCCCAAGCCCATGTACATGAATCATCCAGGCCCTTGAATGCAGGTGTTGATCTAAAATGCATAAAGGAAGAGAAGTGGCGGCCTGAACATGAATCATCCAAATGCATGCACCATCATAGCAAGCATTTGCAACAAGGGCACTACTTGCAACTCCTATTTTTCCTCCATGCCCTACTAGACCTGGGAGTTGGTCCATGCCTTTCCGGGCCTGCCCGAGGCCTGTCTGGCATGGCACGGCCCAACCATGGCACGCCACGTGGTGGGCTAGGCCGGCACAGCACAAACGATCGGGCCAGGGGGGCACAACACGACACGACACGCCCAGTTGGGCCGTGACCAGCCCGTGTCGGCACGAAAGTGGCCCGCAAACGCCTTTTCCTTTCCTTTCCTTTCCTTTCCTTTCTTTTCTTTCCTCTTATCCCTTTCATCTCTTCTCCCGAGAGGCACCTCTGCCTTCTCTTCTTCCCCATGAGGTCACGACCGTGAGCCCTCCCCACGCGCCCTCCCTCCACCTGCCTCCCTCCCTCTCCCTCCCCATGCGCCGCGGTGGCGTTGCCTTCCCTCCCCACACGTCATTGGCCGCTTTCCTCCCTCCAGCTGCCTAACTCCCTTCCCACGCGTCGCCGCTTCCCTTCCTCCACGCTCGGCCGATGCGGTCGGCGACCAAGTGGGGGGCGACGAGGTGGGCGGCGACGGCCGAGGCGGCCAAAGAGGCGAAGCTACGGCGCAGCGGCCCAAAGGACGACGCTTCTGTACATCGCGTGTGCTACGCCACCGTGCCTGTCCGTGCCGACACGATACGGCCCGACGTGCTCATCGTGCCGTGCCACCACGGGCCACGGCCCGGCGTGCCCATGCCGTGCTGCCACGGGCCAAGGCCCGACTCCCACATCTAGCCTCATACTCGGCATGCAGCCCTACGATGCACCCACTTGGGTTTTATTTCTCACGTCACCTTCTTGGACCAGGACCTTTATTCTGCTCTGCATTGGGGGAGCTGAATCCATGGATAGATTTGTGCTTTAGTTCAATGATGACCAAGGAACCACCTGATCTAGTCCTAAACAATGAAATGTGTGAACTGTTTGTCAAACTCAGCTCTGGTCCTCTGGTTTCAAGTTGCTCAGAAAATACTAGGTAGTTGTAAGAAAGAAAAAAAAGTACCAATATTTCTAGCAAATTGACAGACTCTTTGCATCTTCTTGGATTATTACGACCTTCATTTGGGTTGTCCTGGTGAGTTGAACCCATGCGTACATCTGCATTTTACTATTTTTAGTAGCCGTTCTAGCTACGACCTAAAGGATGAAGAGGAGTTGTTCTCAGTTCATGTAACCTTCACCGGGGATGTCCTTTTGCTATATTACTTCACCGGTTTAATTATTGAAATAAGAAAACAATATATGGATTGAAATAAGCAAGAGAGATGCATATACGATTTTGACTAAAGGATGAAGAGGAGTTGTTCTCTGTTCCAGCTACATTTGGGTTCTTCGGTTTTTAAGAAAATAATCTATGGATTGAAATAAGCCACGATGTGGTGTTTTTTTTCTTCTAACATTGTCTTCTCTTGATAGTTGACACTCCACTTGATAGGAAGGATGGCAACAGGGACGATCTAGCGAAGATGGGAACCAGTTCTCTCCATCTCATTAAGGCTCCATTATTCTGGTCATGTTTGGAACTCATGAACTTTGCATTTAACTTCGGTGAAAACAACTAAAAATTCTTGCATGAACCTAAACGAATTCTATATTTTCAAATAGATCTTAGGCCTATTTAGAACGCATGAATTTTATTCAAAATAGTTCAATTTCCACAGGATTTGAGAAAAACTCTCGCGTTCTAAACGAGCCCTTAGAACGAAAGAACCGCAAAATTCCCGTGAAAACAGGGCCTAAATGTCGGAAACAATTTTCTCTTGTACAGATAGGGCTAACGACGTTTTTTACCGCTGGGTTTCTTTACTTTCTTCGCTGTGGCGTTCTAAGCATCTCCCTTGCTCATTGCTTCGACTTGCGAGAGAATTCGTTCATGGCAAGGCAAGCAGCTGAGAAACTGCATCTCGCGGTGGGCACCGCGCATCTACGACTAGACGAGATCCGTCCGCGTGTCGCTATTTGGGCGTACTTTTCTCGAGTCGTCGGCCGCGCACACGTAAGTACGTACGCCCCCGACGTTCAATGAACCTGCTGTGCCGTCTCGTCTCGTTTTCGGGCGGTTCTTGCCGTGTGTGGATGTTTCTTTTCTTAATGCCACCCACGGACACGGTGTAGTTCAAACAGGGCATTTTGTTCCGCACCCGTCGCTGGACTTTTTCTCCGTTGTACTGCTGGTCGTTTTCGGTGCCGGCTACGTACGAGACAACTAATAAGTTGGTTTACTGGCTAGTGCTGCAAATCGATTGGAAGACTTGGTAATAATGACTCTTCAGAGAGAGAGCGCGCGAGACAATTAATTATAGAACTGTCTAGAACACTTGCGATTATCAACGTATATCAAATAATTTATAATGTGACTGTTTTGAACTCAAAAAAATAGTCACAAAAGCCTTTAATTATTAGTCCTAGCACTGACACAACCTTCGTATGTTACGTGGTTTCCTAGCCAGACGAGTTGGCCGGAGCTAGCAGCCCATAAAAACCGCAATAAACATATGAAAAACGAATGGCAGCCTCACACTGGGCATGCGTATATATCGGCGTGAGGACATTGAGTGCCATTTGATCACGGGAATTTTTTTTTGTTCTTGGTTCAAAGAACCACCGGAGAAGCCATGCAAATCTCGATCCAAACTCAACTTGTGGACTGCTCTAATTGTTTTTCTTACAAATTGTTGAGCACAGAAGTGCACAGAAGGCGCCAACACCAATCATTACCTCTTTACCCTACCGTGCTGGCCACTTGGGTTTTATTTTTCTCTTCGCCTTCTTGGACCATGACTTTATTCAGGTTGCACTGGGAGCTGAATTCATGGTTAGATTTGTACAATACTATAGTGCAACGATGACCAAGGAACCACTTGATCAAGTCCTAAACAATAAAAGTTATTTTTTATTTTAAAAAAGAAGTCCTAAACAATGAAATGTTAGCTGTTTCTCAAGCTCAGCTCTGGCTTGCAAGTTGCTCAGAAAAATACTAGATACTACAGTCGCTAAGAAAGGCAAAATAAAGTACCTCTATTTCTAGCAAATTGGTACACTCTCTGGCTTCTTCATCTTCTTGGACTATTTATGACCTTTTTTTGGGTTGTCCAGGTGAAGTGTACCAAATATCAATGGACACATATGCATTGTACTTTTTTAGGATGACGGGGGAATCGATCATTTGATGACCTAGTCGTAAACAATGAAAGGTGAGGTATTCTCGGTTCATGCATGTAAACCTTTAATTAGGATCCGACCTTTGGCCTACCCAAACAGGCCCTTGCCGGGACTTTCAGCCCGTAGCTTCATCAATCAGTTTAATTATATATGTGTGTACATAAATCTTCGATCAACTGGCAGCCGCCGCCGCTGGAAAACCCTAGTCCGGCCACAACTCCGTCCATCCATCGCCGGCCCCTCTCCCCTCTTCTCCGGCATTGAGTGGGTGGGAGACCGTTGAATTCCAGAAGTCATTTTAGATTTCTTTAGTTTCTTCTGTTTTGTTTCTTAAATCAATTTGCTCTAGTTTTGTTCTTCTTTGGTGAGTTCTTAGCTGGGTTTTTCTTTACCCACGATGAGTTTTATTGGACCAACTTACTTATACGACGATGACGACGTCTACTTCAGAGATTGACACCAGGTTGAGTTGGGTATAAATAAATCCCCTCTAATTTTCTTTCGACGAATAACACTGCCACCGAGGCGTAGGTCCTACACATCAATAGAGATCATTAATATTCCACTTCCTATTGTCATGATTGTCGGTAATCATGACATTGTTGCAAGATACAGAGTTTACGACGAGGAAGATAAAGAAGTCCAACATATTCATCAACTTGATGGTGACACGTTCATCTAAAATCTTCTGTATAAAAGTTGTATACTCATGTTATTAATATAAATCAGAGGGTTTTTTTTTCTAAAAAAATTATATATGTGTGCTGACATCTTCAATTGCTACGCGAAAATAGTCTATGGATCGCAATAAGCAATGGTGTAGACAAGTTACTATCATAAGATAAGATCGAAAATTAAGAAGGTCTAGCTTAACGACCTCATTCCCGTTTGATCAGGCGTAATGCCGCTTGGTTTCTTTGCTGTCCCATCTACCAATTCTAACCACCTCTCCAGCTTGGTTGCTTCTAGCTTGCTTGCGACTTGTGAAGTTGAGAGGTTTCATGGCAATCAATAGCTTCAGAGACACTGCGTCGATCTATCTATCCGTCCATGTACGTGTCGCAATTTGTGTGTGTGGTCTTTTCGCGTCTTCGGCGCACGCAAGTGGCACACTGGCGTACGTGGGCGCGCAAACGTACGCGACGTCTCCGGCGCGCGTTCAATGAACTTGCTGCGCTTTTGGGAGGTTTCTGCCGTGTGTGTTTCTTCTGCTGGCCCCCAGTGGAGTTCTACAGGAGTACACGTACATTTCGCTGGGCTTTTGCTTCTTTCGTCGACAGGTCGCTTTCGATGCCGGCGACGTACCAGACAACTAACTAGGTTTACTCTTCTGCGCCGTAAGCGATTGGATTTCTTGGCAATGACTTTTCAATTTGATAATTGATCAGTCTCATGTACGTGTCGAAGTATCGGAGGTACAGCCAGCTAGCTAAGTCCAACTACACCTGCTCTATAGACTTCCTCTAAACTTTAAGAGCATCTACAATAATTCACTTTAGATATTCTTAAGAGGTTCTTGCATCGAACTTTTAGATGATGTGGAGGAGAAGAAAGATGAGGAGAGAAGATGAAACTGTTTCTACGTGAAGAAACTATCAGTTATTAATATCGAGGCATAAAAACAACAAAAACTCTATTAGAGGCTTGGTTGTTACCTAAACACTAATTTTGTGGGTCCCACTGTCTACCAACAAAATCTACCGGATCTTGTGTAGCCCATCTTCTTGGCTTCCGAGATGATATGATAAATGAGTAAAACATATAGGCCACAAAGTTGTACCCCATTATTGATCATCAAGAATCATGCACACTGTAGAATTAAAGTCTTAAATACAAGCTAAAAAATAATTTATTGGAATCTTGTTTCTTTTTATTAGATTGAATCTTTCTCTCTTAAGAATAAAAGTAAAAATAAACTATTGTAGATGCTCTAAACGGTAGATCCAGCATATTTAGAAAAACCACTTGTAAGCCGTAACATGGACAACATACGGGAAAAAAAGTGCCAATAGCCAATCCATCGCCTCTGCCCCTCTTACCAACGTACGATGAGCACATGCACGCACCGGCTGCCGCCAGCCGGCAATTCAACTGCATGCCCCGTCATCCCGTGCTAGCTAGCCGCATGTACCCGTCTTTCGATTCCTCCGCGCAATGCAAGTTGCACGTAACGTAATAGCGTAAGCGCCGCACCGCGCCGGAAAGAATCAACGAACCCCCACCCAAACAAGCCCTTACTCCCGGCGCGAAAGCAGCCGCAGCCGCAGCCTGCGCCGCCTGCACGCGCGTACACTGCCGCATCGTCTCTCTTGGGTTTCCGTGTAGATTTGCCCTGCGCGCTCGCGAGATTGGGACGCGCGGACGAACGGACTGGCCGGTCTCGCGCGCGAAGCAGAGCGTGCCAGCCAGCCGGGTGGGCTGCATTTGGCTGCACGGCTGGGTGCGCGCATGTGGATGTCACCGATCGATCGATTAATAAACGTACCGTCGGTAACCTGCGCGGACGAGCGGTCGTACATATCCCTGTTGCAGTGGGCGGCTGGCTGGCTGGTCAAGGTATAGGTTTGAAGGTTTTGCTCTTTTTATGTTACCGTGCAAAACATACGACTTACTTTGATCATGGAGTTCCAAGAATTAAGTTTATCGATTCAACAAAATGATATGGAAAAACAACTAAAGCTATCCTTCATAGTTGCCTTGGAAGTTGGAAAGGTCAGCGCTAGCGAATACTGCCCCTTCTGTCTCAAATTGCAGGTGGTTGGTATGCATGTTGTAAAAAACATGTAACTTTGGAAATCAATATACAAAAAAATATATATACATAGATTGGCCGTACCCTCACCATTAGATTTGGTATAAAAATATTTTTACAATATTATGATTTTACTAATATTATTATATATAAAATATGGCCAAAGTGTCGCACGAAAGACTGAAAAATAAAAAGGCTGAGAGATGGAGGGACTGAAAATCCATTTATATTCAAAATGGAACAGCAAATGAGGGTGAACTTAGAAGAATGTCTTTTAACTTTGGACGCACAAGTTACGTAGCAGTATAACTAGAAAAACAAGGAACAAGTCCAATTTTCAATCCTAAACTACTGTCCAAGTTCGGAAAATAATCTTCAACTTCAAAACTGTCCGCTTTGCATCATTGCACTATCAAAACTGTTCACTTTTCACCTTAGAATAGTTTCATGAGTGGTTTTCAACACGTTTGCGACGACGGGAGGAAGAAGAAGTATTAGAGTACGATGAGTGGGACCCAAGTTTTGAATATACTATTTACTTCTTAATTTGTTCTTGCTAATTAGAATACAACCTTAACATAAGCTGCCCTATTAACATGCCATGTTAGCCAAAAGGAGTTATGTGTACGCCATCGTAGTGAAACCGCTCATAAAAACAGTCTAGAGATGAAAAGTGAATGCTTTGTAGGCCAGTGCTGATCTAAAACAGATAATGCACAGCAGGCGTGAAAATCAATCATCTAAATGCACCACCATACTAGCATTGCAAGAACACAACTTGCAACTCAATAGTGAACAGAAGGCGTGAACATCAATAATCTAAATCCCCGTTTGGCCGAGCTCCGGCTCTAGGTTTTTTGGGCTTAAGAGCCAATTCCGAAAGAAGTTGGCTCCAAAGGAGCTCGAAGCTCAAAAAAATTGGGGCGTTTAGCGTTTTTTGGACTTCACTTCCAACTCAATAAAATTTCTACCCAAGTCCTCATAAGTCGTTAAAGCGTCACATGGGCAGCTTCCCTCGTAGTTCATTTTTGCAAGAACCCGAGCCAGGATTCTTCGGAGTCCGACTCAGGAGCTTAGGGCATTTGGCTGAGCTCTGGCTCTAGTTTTTTTGGGCTTAAGAGCCTATTTTGAAAGAAGCTGGCTCCAAAGGAACCCAGAACTTGGTGGTTTCTATGCTTCAGTTCCAACTTAGTAAAATTTCCACCCCAAGTCCTCAAAAGTCGACGAAGCCTCACATGGTTAGCTTCTCTCTTTGTGGGATCTGGATTTAGCCAATCCAAAATCATCTGTGAATCCACTGCACTATTCCCTAGATAAGTAGATAGTGCTCATAAATACATCATTGAATCATTTCATACAAGACGTAAACCATGCCATACATTAAATTACAAAATATCAAAGTTCACATAGACCACATCGGGTCAAGTTTACAATAAGGCCAATCAGGCCAAAATGATACATTACATAAAAGTGGAAGTGGTAGTAGAAGCAAAAAGGGAAGACACATCTCACCACAGGCAAGCGACTGGGGTAACCTGTGTACGACCGATATTACTCAAAGACACGGATAACATTGGTGCGCACAAGCACCGACTTAGCCAACCAATTGGGGTGAGACCTAAACCAATAGAGCCTAATCTAATCTCCTCCGCCTTCTTTGTCATCAACTCTGGGATCATCGTAGTATGCGTAGTGCCCTTGGTCCACGGATTCTGAGGGAGGTGGGGGAGCGAGAGTGAGCACACACAACAGTGCTCCACGAGCCAACACATAGAATGCAATAGTTATACATACAAGGTTTAACAAGGATGACTCGGTGACGAGGATTAAAATATCTTGATATTACTTTATTTAATTAAAGACCGCACATCATTTATGGTTGTAACCCCTAAGGCAAACGACCCTGTGGTCGTGATGATTCAAGAGGTTACTTTATGGGTACCCTAGTCGGAGAGGTTTCGTACCTACTACCCGATCAGATGACTGCTCGTAGCAACAATGAACTGACACTTGGACCCAGTTCCAAGTATATTCTTACCGTGTGACGAATGGAACACATGTCTAATTTGTTCCAAACCACACGACGTTTATAGCCCTAAGTCACTGACAATAACCATCATATGGTTTATCTCCCACTGACATCAACCGCTGGTTAGTTGGTTTTCTACCAGCTGTCACCTTTTCTCCAACCGGGCGTGACACTTCCAAAGGGCGCTACTTCAAGGAGTAACTGCCACCTCTTCATCAGTTATTTAAAGGAAGATCAAGAGACAATTGAGGGAGATCGAAGGATACAAGACCTAAGCGATCTGAAGACTATCGAAGCAATAGCATAGCAATCAGTACACCAATTGTAATTAGGGCAAATCCATTGCCTTGTCGAAGACACCCCTTGTAAAGATCTAGTTCATTGCAATAAAGAGCAATTCATTCTCTTCTAAGAACTCTTTTAATGAGGACATGACCCCTATGGATACAACCGTATTTACAATACTTGCTGTTCTAATTACAAGAGCTCGTACACTTCACTTAAATTATCAGGTGAGCTCGTTTTTAGGAGTGCATTTTTATTATATGAACTATATGATGCTACCTAATAATGAAAATGTATATTTGTGCAGCACCACATGCGGAGTCCATTGGAGGTCCACAAGTACTTGATGGAAAGCTTATCTCGTCCTCTTTTCAACGGATCTGGCCCCACCTCCAAATTCCTTCTAAGCGCACCGCAATCGCCAAAACAATCCAACGCTAATTCTAATTTCGAGAGCAAAGGTGCTATGCCACCTCCACTTGGGCCCATGGGCCTTGTAACCCTAGGCCCGTACTATTCACATGAACAGTGCCGCCACCCTTAGGGTTTGGTGGATTTCGTTGAGTTAAAAGTTAGCTACATTACAACTTCGTGTATTGGCTTGTGTCGATTAGACCAACCCCGAATACCACTTCAGAATCCCATATTATTGAGTTTTTCAATCCTATTTACAATTTTAGATTGCTTATTATCATGGTCTTGCTTGTTCTTCGATTGCATGCAGGAATAGGCCTTTGTGGTCAGGTCAATCGTGCTTCTAGCAAAGTCAATAACAATCACGGAGTTGGTTCAGTGATTGCTGGACATATTGGTCGTGTACAATTGGTAGCTGAATCGTGAGAGTCGTCTCCACCAAATCGAGTTATCATTCTCATCGAAAGATCGAGACACCCATTGTCGCATCAGGTGGTATTAGAGCTTTCGTTCATTCGTGAGAATTTTCCTTTCCCCACAGTCCACAAAAAAAAACAATTTAGGGTTAGTTCATCCTGTCCAAACCAATCTGTGCTTGCAATTTTTTTTTCTAGTTTGCTTGTTGAATTCTTGGTTGCATCATCATGTCAGCTTGTTGATTTCTAGTTCTAGTTTTTCTTTAGTTTATCATTGTTTAGTTTGCATCTTGATCTTCATGTTCCTTTGCGTGGCTTCATCATTGTGTCCAACTTTGCGCCAAACAATCTCCTGCCACTCGCTGCCGTGGCAACCAAAGCCTCCTGCCATTGCTGTCACGACAACCACAATCTCTGCTGCCGCTGCCATCTTCCCTGCCACGGCAAGCACTTTGCTTGCCATGTGCCACTCATTGCCGTCATGATCAAAAAAACTCTTGCCACGCCACCTTTTTCGCTGCCGTGGCAACCAAACCCTAATAAGATTGATTTCGGTTTTTGAAGAAGAAGAAAAAAAAGGAAAAAAGGATTTGGTTTTTGAAAGAGAAGACAAATAGAAGGGAAGAAGAAAAAAAAGGACAAAAAAAGGAAAGTGTCCATCTTCCCAAAAATTGAAAAGCGTGACAAACCTTCGCCAAAACTAGTAAAAATTGGTGGAGCCCTTCCTCATATAGACACTTCCACAAAAAAATTCAACAAATTTGTCCTAAGGGTTTGAAAGATATAGCAGTTTCAATTTGAACCCGAGTCGGTTTCGAGTCTGAGTAGGATTCCGTTTCCGAGACACATTCAATAAAACGGGTATAACTTTTGCATACAATATCCATTTTCGACATTCTTATGCTCGTTGGAAAGATAACAACAAGGTGCATACAAAAAACTGACTAGTAATAGTTGGTCACCCTACAGGGGCCTCAAAATTGGCCATCTTTGGCCCTGAATTTGCGTCGCAAGATTTCAGTTTTTGTGCTTTACATTGTGTGAACAATCTTGTGCCCTAGAGCGAAGTTTGAGTAGTTGGCTAGCGTCTCTTCTAGCACTTGGTGTGATATTTTCCTTTGCTTACACCAAGTCACATTGATCTTTGTGTGTGCGTTCATACACTTCTCTTCATAGGCTTTGATTATTTAGCTTTGATTAGTCTAGGATTAGCAACATTGACTAGTACTTTAAAGAATTTTTCAACTTTGCATTTACTGATTTGATTGTTGCTAATCCTTGCTACTATATTAAAGCATATCCTAGCTTCGCCTTCTACCAATGCACATGTACCAGTTGCTTGCAACCACTTTGTCAATCTTCGGAGAGCGTCTAACACCGACACTAGTTGCCGATCACCGCCTCTTCACTTGGTAAGAATTGGTAAGAACGTGGAATTAGCTTGAGTGTGAGCGACTTTGAGCCTCCAGATCCTAGTAGTTGATAGGAACATATACTTGTGATTTGTTTCTTTATTTTCTACTAACTATGGCAGGTTCACGGGATGATTACGATATAGATCCACATCTTCTTCGAGCCATTGAACGGGAGCGTAGGAAAGTCCGCGAGAAAGATGCAAGCTTGAGCCAAGTTTCTCCACCACAGAAGGTACATGATCGTGATAGTACATTTGGTAAAACTAAACTCATTTTGCCATCCTTTGCTGGTAAATTTGATCCTGATGCCTATGTTGACTGGGAGATAGCTTTAGACAAAAAATTTGAATATTATGAATGGTCTGATAGGCAAAAGATTAGAGCCACCACTAGTGTTTTTGTTGAGGATGCAATACTTTGGTGGAAGTATTTAAGTAGACATGGAAGAGTGCCTCAAACTTGGCATGCATTAAAGAAACTTTTGAGAGATGATTTTTTTTTGCTAAATATCATGTTGATTATTTGTTAGCTAGATTACAATGTTTCAAACAAGGTAGTAGAACTGTAAGGGGCTACTATCATGAATTGAAAATTCGTTTGTTGCGTTGTGGCTTAGAGGACATGCTAAAGCTACAGAGAATAGATTCTTAAGTGGGCTTAATCAAGCAATTCAGACCTTCTTGTCCACAAAGAATATGATTCTCTCTCTCATTTGTTTATACTTGCCTGTAAGGTTGAAAGTCAGACTGAGAAGAAATCGACAATACTTGATGATAGGAAACATAAGAACAAACCTGTGTTTGTATCTTTTTCTGTGACTAACAACTTGCAGGAAGTTGAGAACCATGCCGAAGAGGAGAATGAGCTGATTGAATCACTGACTCCATTGGTTGAGAAGGAAGATGCGGAGATGGATGCACCTACATCATCTGAGGAGAGCCAAAAAGATAAAGATCATGGTGCTATCATCACTCAAGGTGAGTATGCTT
Organism: Phyllostachys edulis; assembly: GCA_036346405.1. Lineage (NCBI taxonomy): Eukaryota > Viridiplantae > Streptophyta > Magnoliopsida > Poales > Poaceae > Phyllostachys > Phyllostachys edulis. The sequence goes on along the minus strand of CM070555.1, from coordinate 37,975,122 downwards.
GTGAAGAACTACAATTGTCCACTGTTCATGCTATTTTAGAGCAAAAAATAGTGGAACACAATTATGATATGCACATGTTTCAAGTAGAGAATTCAGACTGCATTGATTTGAGTGCAGCATGTGATAAAATTGTTGGTTTACCTGCTGACTTGAGTGCACTATGTGATAAAATAATTGAATTGCCTGCTGTTTTGAGTGTTTTCTGTGAGTTAATCGCATCTAATGATCATATGGAATTGGTTAGACATAGAGAAGTTTTGACTAGAATTTCTCCGGCTGATTTTTTATATTACATTATGTTGGATTCACCTATAAAGTTGCCACATGCTATGGAGAAAGTTTTTGAAATTGCATGTTTGAAATCCTTGTTTAGTGCCTACACCCTTGGGTATAAGTTTAATTTGATTGGAGATTATGGTGTAGACAATCAATTTCTTGTTTACCGAATATGCATAACTTGTGATCACATGGATGAATTGAAGCTTGCTGTTTTGAATAATTCTTGTGTGCCGAATTTTGTTCATTATGAGAGCAAAGTAAAATTAAGGGATCCTCCAATGCCTATGTGTTCATCCCTTATTGCACCGTCTAGTATTGATAATTTGAATAATGATGTCGAAGTATGGAAGAACTTACAAATCTTTTCACCCTTGCTATATGAATTGGCTATTGCTCGATTGAAATATGATTATATGGATGAACTTTGTTTTATTCCAAAAATGGTAGATTTGCCCATATGTGCTACCACTGCAAGTTTACAACTTCAGAGATTTGAATCGCATAAATGCATCACTTACATTTGCAAAACTAGTTGCAATAATTTTTGTGTGAGAAATTTTGTTTTCCTTATTAACATATATGATTATTCTTAGGGTAATAATACAATGAGCTTTTATGATCGTTGCTGTTTTATAACATTAATTGTCCAACAATAAAGAACCGTTAAAACAGATGACATATACATATACCATGCATACACCTTGGCTTATTTGTTACCCTATTTTCAGCTTATCAAAAGCGAAGGACGACTTTGTTTTCAAAAAGGGGAGGATGATGAGGATATGACCCCTGTGGATACAACCATATTTGCTATGCTTGCTGTTCCAATTATAAGAGCTCGTACACTTCACTTAAATTATCAAGTGAGCTCATTTTTAGGAGTGTATTTTTATTATATGAACTATATGATGCTACCTAATAATAAAAATGCATATTTGTGCAGCACCACGTCACTTTTTGTCCAACCCAAGCAAGAGTTCGAGCTGGACACGTTTTGGAATCTAATTTGGCCTCCAGAGACAACATCGACTTCAAATGTGCATAACATTCACATACAGAGTTTGTTTGAGGTCCACGAGTACTTGATAGAAAGCTTATTTCGTCCTCTTTCCAACGGATCTAGCCCCACCTCAAAATTTCTTTTGAGCTCACCACAATCACAAAACAGTTTGACGCTAATTCTAATTCCGAGAGCAAAGGTGCTGCACCACCTCCACTTGGGCCCATGTGCCTTCTAACCCTAGGCCTGTACTGTTCACGTGAACAGTGTTGCCGCCCCTCCCTTCTCCTCTTCCTCCTTCATATAGTGGCCGCCACCCTTAGGGCATTGGCTTGTGTCGACTAGACTAACCGTGAATACCGCTTCGGAATCCCACACTATTGAGTTCTTCAATACTATTTTCAATTTCAGATTGTTTATTATCGTGTTCTTCGATTGCATGCAAGAATAGACCTTCATGGTCAGATCGATCGTGCTTCTAGCAAGATAGATAACAATCACAGAGTTGGTTCAGCGATTGCCAGACATATTGATCGTGTACGATTGGTAGCCGAATCGTGAGAGTCGTCTCCATCAAATTGAGTTACCCTTCTCATCGAAAGATCGGGACACCCATTGTCGCGTCATCTTTGCCATTTTTGTATATTTATTTCATAAGATTGGCGACTCGATCGTTAACAACTGGCACCGTCCGTGGGGAAGAAGGTGCTGAGTTCTTGAAACTTTCTTCGCTTAAGCAATCCTCATTCACTTTCCTTCGCTCCATCATTGCTCATGCGAACATGGCAGGAACTTGGGATGAGGAAAACTGATTCAACTTGGCGGACTACTCCAACCTCGACATGGACGCATGCATCCACGCCATGGAAGAAAATGAGATGTCGTTATCATCCTCTTTCACTGCTGTCTCACCACTTGTTGAGATCAGCGAGGTGAACTGGATGGAGGAGGATTCACCACTACCATCAGTGGCGCTCCCAAAGGAATCGGTTGTTCTGACCAGTTCGAAACGCTCGAACGCCTCTACAAGCCCGGTCTTCCCGACTGGCAAGATCGGCGACAAAAGCCTGATGCTGCGATTAGAGGGTCAATGTACTCTCGATATGGTCATGAGCGACCAGTATTCTCTAATGGCTCTTACGTATTCTGGGGGGCCAATCGACATCTAGTGAGGGTGTCAATGAAGTTACCACTAATTGTAGGCCAAGTGAGAATGATAAAACTCAGCATATGATCAGCAATCCGCCGGATCAGGCTGAGTCCTCCACAAAGCCCACCGGAGGTAGTAATCTCCGACCGCTCCCAACCGTGGAGACTCCTTGCGGAAGTACTGGAAGGCTCTCCCTTAGTTACGATGAGAGCTCATCGGAGGACTGTTGTTGGAGGCACGAGGTTCATGTAATCAAAGATATCAATCAAGATGTCGTGCACAATCCTCCATAGCTTAACCCGCCACCACCTATTGGTGGAAATGGTGCGGGCGTTCAAGCACCAACTGGTGGAGGCGAACGAACTGATGGATATCGATCAGTTAATTTGACTGTTCCAACCTCACAGTGTGTGACTGGTCGGACAGGGCAAACCGGAAGGTCGGAGGACAATTCGACCCATCGAACACCCCACTGCAAGCGGGAATCCTCCAAGACCATCGGTAACAATTCAAAACCTGGAACGAGTTCGTGACATTTGAATAACCAAGATCCTGCTCTGCAGAGACTCCGGGTTATGTTCAACTTGCAGGGCAGGTATCGGAGATCCTCTGGCAAACTATGCAGCGTACAGAAATGTACCGGGAGCGAAGAAACTCGCAAAGTCACACTATGACTTCATCCCAGCGCTCCTCCCTCAGTAGAGGACAATATGGTCGGACAGTGGACCAATCGATACCAAGACCTCCTCGTAGATTCTGACTAGGGAGTCACGAGGGAAGACAGCTCTTCCTAGCAACCACTCCTCCTCCTCATCTACAGGAACGACTGCTTGGTTTGGATGATCTTCGAAATTATCTAAACCAAGTAGGTGGTCAAAGACGTTTTCCCAATGTCCACGACCGGATTGGGACGCCTGAGGCTCAGTATGTAAATATGAGGAATCGGTCCCCAACCGACTATAATCTAGATCCTTTCAAAAGAAAGCGTCACGACTCCATTACGGGCTGTCGAGCATTCTCAACAGACCTCCAAGTTGTTCGCCGGCCGGACAAGTTCCGATTAGCCAACATAGAGAAATTCAGCGGGACTCAGAACCCATTAGAATTTCTTCAAATATATACTACCACCATCAAAGCTGCTGGTGGTAATAACAACGTGATAGCAAATTACTTGCCCATGGTCCTTGAAGGATCTGCCCGGTCCTGGTTGGTTAACCTACCAGTCGGATCTATTTACACTTGGGAGAAACTCTGTGACTTATTTATCGCAAATTTCTAAGGTGCGTATGACCGCCCGGAAAAGAAGACGATCTACATCGGATCAGGCAAAAAACCAATGAAACTCTTCGACAATACATCAAGAGGTTTAGTCAGGTTCGGAATTCTATTCCTGAGGTTGCAGATTCCTTTGTTATCCATGCGTTCAAAGCAGGATTAAGAAATCAACGGTTTACAGAGTATATCACAATGAATTATCCACGAACGACCGTTGAACTTTTCGATATGGTTGACAAATATGCAGTCGCTAGTGAGGCGTTCGAATGGAGCGAAGCTATTGATCGAAAATATAAAATCCCCAACCTGGCCTGGAGAAACAAGAGAAGAAGCATAAAAAGGCTCTCAAGGGTAAGAAGAATCGCAAGACTGACAACAAAGAAGTTCTTGCGATTCCAAAAAAGTTTACCAATGGTAAAAAAGACTATTCCGGTCTAAACAAAGCAAAAGCCCCGGCCGACGAATACAAGAAGAACAAGAAGTGGTGTGCACTTAACCAGGCAGCAGGGCATGATCTGCGCATGTCGGACCCGGGAACGAAAGATCCCGAATCCTCTGTGTTCATACACCATCCGAGATTTCCGGTGTACCGATTACAAAAATGATAACATAACCAAATCTCGCATTTCATTAATATAAATCGAGTTCGATACAAATGGGGCATGAAGCCAAATAAATAAGTAAATAACACGGCGAAATGGAAAGATAGTAGTAAGCGAGCGATCCGCCACGAGTAATAAATGCAGGGGCGTAACCTAGGCATCGGTGTCCTCACCGTCACGATAGTAGTCTTCTCACGAAATTTTGTTGCATAAAGCAAGCATGAGCACAACTACTGTGCTCGCAAGTTACACCAATATGGAATTTGTAATGCATGCATAAAGTAGACAAAGGACATTGGCGGGGTTATTTTAAATAAGCGGCGAGCTTCAATTTAAATAATCATAATAGATTGCAAGGTCATTTTCATACGATATTTAAAATCAAAATTTAAATGACAATTGAATAATATGGATAACCTCCAAGAAAGGTGATGGATATCCTCCAATCACAATGGCTAACCGCCTAATTTTCCCACAGGACTAACCATCCCGAAAACATCTGTTGAAACCATTTTAAAACCAAAAACAAGTCTAACTCAAAGTGGCTTTGCTAGCATGTCCATGATCATGACGCCAGCTATTGAATAGTTTTCTACTCTGCGAGTTTATGCAGCTTTACCCACACGAGATATTATACCCTTTGTGTCGGCCAATCCACGCTTCCTAAGGCGTGTGTGAAACAAATATCACAAGGCCGTTACAATGATCTACCTCAAAGTACTCATGCAGCTAAGGTTTAGCTTCCATTGGACTAGCCATCCTCAGGAGCCCCTCTTGCGCCATGTGGGACTCTTGTCTAACCAACACCCACTCATACAATATGGCACGAATATCTATGAGGTGTCCCAAATTATTAAGCCAGTCCTTCCCATACAGGACATGTGGTGATGCGTTTTGGCATAGCAAAGGCAGCTCAAAGGCGGTCCTTAAGCGACTTGGGCGTCTTTCAAATTAAACCACAGGCTTTAATCCTAACAGATTAAACCGTGCATAAACTGCACCCACCTTTCATCCGTTACACCCAAGTCCAAACCATCTTTATTTTATTTAGTAAAACCACCTTTTCAACAAATCTATGGTAAGACAATACCATAGGTTCAAGTTAAAACAAGTTTGTAAAGATTTGGCTAAATCCTCCCCAAAATCAAATCATGGTCTAAGTATTTGCTAAGCATTTCCAAACATTTTATCTATGGGGACAAGGGATGACATTTCAATATTCAATATTGGCCATACAAGGACAGTTGGAATATCTAATCATTTAAACAGAATTTAAAATACTTGAATAAAAGTATGCATGCACTTAGTAATTTGAAAACTGAATTTAAATAACTTTAAAATAGTAGGTGCAAGATGATCAAAGTATAACTTGCCTTCGCTGAAGTCTTGAAATTCTAATTCTTGGAAGAATCAAATTCCCGGAATAAATCGTAATCTAAGCGTGAAAATCGACAATCAATTGCAATTAAAATAAGGACAAGACACTAGTTCAAACTAACTCCAAATAAAATAATTTTATTTTATTTAGCTAGATAATAATCTTATAAGACCTTATAAGTTTGAAACATTCAATTTAAAAATAGGAAATGAAAGATATAACCTTTACAAGTTTAAATCCTAAATTGGCAAATTAAATAGTTTAATTTAAAATGACAGTTTAAACAAATTCCAAATAGATCAATTCTAATTTATTAAGCCAAATAATCTTTTTATAAAATTTTAGAAATTTCAATTCACCAAATTTGGAATTGGAATTCAGATGATATGAATTTTACACATTTTAATCTAAATTTGGAATTTAAATGAATTCCTAAACTCTAAAACAGAACTAAACTAAGCTCCAATTTGAATAAATATATTTTATTTAGTTAGATAATAATTTTCTAAGATTTTAGCAATTTGAATCATCTAATTTGGAGTTATGGTTCAAAAGGTATGAATTTTACAAGTTTAATTCCCAAATTGGTGGTTTGAATTATTTCAAATTCAAACAGACAGTTTAAACCTACTCCAATTCAAATTTTTATATTTTATTTAGCTAGATGTTAATTTTATAAAATTTTAGAAATTGGAATCACCTAATTTGGAATTAGAATGCAAAAGTTATGAATTTTACAAATTGAACCTAAATCATTTATTTAAACCATTTTCTCGAATTATTCTCCTAAAGGAAATTCTAATTATTGCGTCGAGATGACATCAGCGATGAGTTAAATCGGAAATTAAATAAATCTTGGCAGGTGGGACCCTCGTGTAGAGACACGATCCATATGGACTTGGTCCACGGGCTTGGCTCACGGGTGGGGTGGCGTCTTGATCGGCGTGGGCGCCACGTGGCGCCACGCGGGGCCGATCTTGGCGTGGCGCCGAGGTGGCGTGCGTGCGCGCCACGTCGGCCTGGCGGCGGTGGTGCTCGGTGGCGGCCTCGCGGCGTTCTATCTTGCGGCGGCGCGGGTGGCATCAACGAGAGAGGGAGTTCGCGATCCTAGTGGCTACCTTAGGTGCGGCGGGCGTGGCGGAATGTCGTCGGCGGCGAGGTTGGCGGCGAGCTTCGATCGTCGTCGAAGTAGTTGATCCCGAGGTCCTCGGCGGCGTGGGCGGGTGCTACGGCAACCGCGACAGCAGCGGTGCGAAGACCTTGATCGGCGGGTCGGCGTGGGCGACGGCGCGGAATCGGAGAAGAACGGAGTTGACGCCGTTGAGAACCTCAAAATTCGGCGCTTCGGGAGGAGGAGCAATGGATGGTGGGGTTGAGTTGCATGGGGGCGCACCGGGGTGCCTTTATAGGGCTGGGGAGCTCGAGTGGCGTGGGTCGTGGGGATCGTCTGCGACCGTTCTTGGCGAGTGGCGCCTGTGAGCGAAAAAGGGGAGAGGCGAGAGGGTGGGGCGGTTCGTGCAGGCGGTTCGTCTTGCCGCAGCATAAGGATCGGGTGGTTAGAGGCGCAATGTGAAGCTTCGGTATGGGCAATGGCGGCAAACAGCTTGCCCTTGCGAGAACGAGTGAGGAGAAAAAGCGGTAGTAGGATTAGAATCAAGCGGCTAGGATGAGGCGGGCGTGGCGCGATGCGAACGCGGGATCTTGCGTTCAACGGTGGAAGAGAGGAGGCGGGTGAAGAGGAGGTGGGCGGCTTGGTTTGGCCCACACTGCTTGTTCGATTTTCTTTTGTTTTTCTATTTTAAATATTTAGTTTAATTCATTTAGGCTCTAGAAAATGGCAAATAAATCCTAAAAATTCTAGGAAAATTTCGGATGATTCTAGAATTCTTACGGACTTAAATAAAATAACTCTTACTTAAAGTTGATAATAGATTTTGAATTAGAATTCTATTTAGCTTTCCACCATTTAAAGAATAGTTTTTAAATTGCGTAAAATTCACAAATTCAAATAAATTTTTAACTTAAATAAAATTTGAAATTTTGGGCATTACAAACCTCCCCTTAAGGGAATCTCGACCAGAGATTGAGACATATCGACAAGGAGATGGGGATATCTGTCTTAATATCTTCCTCTCGCTCCCAAGTGGCTTCACTTTCCGTGGTGACTCCTTGAACTTTGTATGAGCGGATGATCTTGTTCCGTGACACGCTCTGCGACATCGAGAATCTTGATCGGTTGCTCCACATAAGTGAGGTCCTCTTGAAGATCAATGCTTTCTAGAGGGTCGATCCTCGAGCACTCGAAGGCACTTCTTTAAGCTGAAACATGGAAGACATTGTGTACAAATGAGAGATCTTTGGTAACTCAAGTTGATATCGACTTCACCTCTTCTTGCCAAAATCTTGTAAGGTCCCACAAATCTGGTGCGAGTTTTCCTTGGTTGGAACCTTCTTACTCCTCGGAGTGGAGTAACTTCGAAGATAGACAAAATCTCCTACGCAAGGTCAACTCTCGTGACGATTATCGGCATAACTCTTACATCGGGTTTGAGCTACTTTTAGATGTTCTCTTATTGTTTTAACCTTGCTTTCACTTCTTTGATCAACTCAGGTCCAAAGAACTCGATGCTCTCCTACTTCATCCCAAAGAAGCGGAGTCTGCATTTTACGCCATACAAAGCCTCAAATGGGGACATCGAAGGCGGCTTGGTAGCTATTGTTGTCGAGAATGCATAGGGCAAATTCTTGTCCCAACTTTTTCCGTAATCAAAGCGCGAGCTCGAAGCATGTCTTCGAGAATCTGGTTGACTTCGTTGATCCGCCATCCGTCTGCGGATGATATGCGATCTTGAAGTTGAGTCTGGTTCCCAAAGCTTCATGCGAGACTCGCCAAAATCTTGGCGTAAGCTGTGATCCTCATCGGACCACGATCTTCTTGGGTACTCCATGCGAGACAGCACAATCTTGGCCATATACAATTCGCCAACTTCTTTGCTCGGGTAGGTGGTCTTGATGGAAGGAAGTGAGCTACTTTAGTTAACCGATCAATTATCACCCAGATGGAATCACATCTGGTGAGTCCTAGGAAGTCCGGTGATGAAATCCATACCAACTTCTTCCCACTTCCACTCGGGGATCGGTAACGGTTGTAATAAACCAGCGGGTCTTTGATGTTCTGCCTTGACTCGCTGACAAACATCATAGCAGACTCTGAACTCGGCGATTTCCGCTTCATCTTGACCCACGATATCTTTCCTTAAGATCTGGTACATCTTAATCTTGCCAGGTGAATGGAATAAGGCGACTCATGGGCTTCCTTGAGAATCGATTGCTTTAGATCCTGCCGATCTGATGCAGATCACGGTTCCCGAACCACACTGTTCCTTCCTCATCTTCGGTGAATCCTGAAGCTTTGCCTCTTCTCATATTCTTCTTGATCTCCTTGATGTCTTCATCTACTAATTGCTTTTCTTTGATCTGACTCTGAAGTGTTGGTTGAACTTCCAACGCATTCACACATCCTTGTTCAACAATCTCCAAGTTCAGATGCTTCAATTCTTCATATAACTCTGGCTGATTCTCCTGAACCAAAATGGTATTGCAATCGCCTTCTGCTTTCGGGGCATCTGCAACCACATTTGCTTTGCGGGTGATAATGAATTCCAAGGTCGTAATCCTTTATTAATTCCAGCCATCTTCTCGGCGGAGGTTAAGGTCGGTGGGTAAAGATGTACTTCAAACTCTTATGATCCGTGAAAACCTCACACAATTCTGGAGTGAGGTAATGTCGCCAGATCTTCAAGGCATGTATAATCGCCGCTAACTCCGTGTCGTGAGTTGGATAATTCCCTTCATGTGGCATAGCGGCGGGATGCATAGCGGCGACTTTGTCCTCTTGCATCGATTACAGTAGGAGTCCTTGGCGAGATCGTCATGAAAATCACAAAATCCTTGTGTATATCGGTAGGACCAACACAGTCTTTGAAACTAATCTCGTCTTGAGTTCTTGGAAACTTTCCTCACAAGCATCTGTCCTCAAATTTCTTTTCCTTCTTGAAGTTGAGTCATTGGTCTTGCTATCTTGGAGAAACCTTCAATGAATCTGCGGTAATACCAGTAATCCAAGGAAACTTCTCACCTCTGTGTGAGACTTGGGTTGTTTCCAATCCATTACCGCTCGACTTTGGTTGGATCTCGGCAACTCCTCCTGCGGACACAATATGTCCAAGGAATGCCACTTGACTTAGCCAAAATTCGCACTTGCTGAATTTGGCATAAAGCTGGTGCTCTCTGAGTTTTCCCAAAATTATCCTGAGATGGTCCTCATGATCTTCTTCATTCTTTGAATAGATAAGAATGTCATCGATGAAAACAACCACAAACTTATCCAAGAATTCCATGAACACTTTATTCATCATATTCATGAAATAAGCAGGGGCATTCGTCAAACCGAAAGACATTACTGTAAACTCGTACAACCCATATCTGGTGGTGAAAGCTGTCTTCGGGATATCTTCTGGTCTGATCTTCAGTTGGTGATAGCCAGATCTCAAATCAATCTTCGAGAATACACTTGCTCCTTTCAGTTGATCGAACAGGTCATCAATCCTAGGTAGCGGGTACTTGTTTTTGATTGTCACTTCATTGAGTGACCTATAATCCACACACATCCTCATACTATTGTCTTTCTTCTTGTGAATAAAGCAGGTGCTCCCCAAGGTGATGAACGGGTGAATATATCCCTTGCTCCTCAATTCTTCAATCTGTTTCTTCATCTCTGCCAATTCATTGGTAGGCATCTGTAGGGTCGCCGAGATTGGAGCGGTCCACAGGACTAAGTCAATTAAGAACATTATGTCCTGTCCGGTGGCATCTTAGGAGTAAATCATCGGGAAAGACATCAGGAATTCTTGCACCACCGTATATCTTCAAGCTTTAACTCCTTCAAAATTGGTCGAATGGAACTTCCTCCGTCTGCGTCTTGGGCTTGAATTCAACTGTGACTCCTTCCTCATTAGTGAGAGTAATAGACCTATTGGCACAATCTATCCATCCTTGATTCTGGCTAGCTATCCATCCCAAGTATTACATCGGACCTTGAGAATGCAAGACTATCAAATCGCCATGAAGAAACTCAGGATATCTCGGGGTAAGATTCGGGCATAGAGAGCTGGTTCTCATTTACGAGCAGGGAATGGATTATCATAGGATTACTTAATGGAGAAATAGGTAACCCATTTTGCCCACAAACTTATTGGATACAAAAGAATCTGAAGCTCAGGAATCAAGCAGAATCGATGCGGTATCATATTAACGAAAGCGTCTGAAGGGCGACATCTGGTCTTTGCTGAGCTTCCTCTGTTGTGACGTGATTCACACGTCCCTTCGTGAACTGGCCCGCCGGCTTTGGGGTGCCGCCGGTGGCTGGTACTCCTGATGCTGGCCTGTTTGGTGTTGTAGACTGCTGCTTCTTCGGGCACTTGTTGGCATAGTGTCCAGTCTCGTTGCAATGGAAGCATGTCACTCCTGCTGCTGATGAAGTTGGGTTCTTCTGCTGAAACTGTCCTGCAGATGCATTGTTGCGGAAGCCGGAAGAGTTGGAGCGTTGTGCCGGTACTGGAGCTCTGGGTGTGGAGGACTGGAACCTTCCACTCTGAGGTGGCTGAGGCTGAGCAAAGCGAGGCTTGGGTTGCCCTCCAGAGTTGAACTTCTGAGCGGCCATCCTCCGCTTGCGGTTCTCCATCTGCAGATGTTTGGCCTCCTGGCGAAAAGCTTTATTCACTAACTGCTGGAAGTCAGTGTAGTCATTGGAGACCAGCTGGACTGAGATCTCATCGTTCAAACCATCCATGAACCTTTCCTGCCTTTCTTCATCACTAGCCACATCTGCTGGGGCATAGCGAGCAAAATTGGTTGAACTTGTGCAGTATTCACCTTGTCTTGGTTGCCTTGTTTGAGCGCGTGGAACTCTTTCTTCTTTAGGGTCATTATCCCTGCGGGGATATGTGCATGGCGGAAAGCCCGCACAAACTCCGCCCAAGAGATAGTCTGTGCGTCAGCATGGGAGATGTTATAGTTATCCCACCATTCCGATGCGGGACCGGTGAGCTGGTGAGAGGCAAACAGGACTCTCTCACGATCAGTACACTGAGTGATATCCAGCTTCTTTCCGATAGCACGAATCCAGTCATCGGCATCCATCGGCTCTGTGCTGCTGGAGAATGTCGGTGGGCGCATGCGCATGAAATCTGCCATGGTCAATCTCTGCTGGGTGGAGGTGGTGGTGCGATCGAGTTGTTGCTTGCACATTCGCTGACGCTGTTGAGGGATCGAGCAGGAGGTTAATCGAGATGGTTTTGGTTTTCCATCATCGGACGTAATCTGGTCCTTCTGGCGGTGGCGGTGGTGGTTCTTTGCAGGATCCTCGATGTCTGCGCTTCGTTGCCCGACCTTGGACACTTGCCACTTGCGATGCGGTGGTCACCATCTGCTAGAACTCCAAGGATTAGGAGAGGTAGACAGATAGGGAAAGGTAAATTCAAGATCATACAAGACAAAAAGGCGATTTTTCCAAGAAACTCTTTTATTAATTTATTTTATTCAAGATTATGGCTACCACAAGGTATTAGTAGCTCATAATTAGCAACTAAGGATCGAACTAAAGGAAAGATAACAACTATGGGGTACTAGGAGTATAGTCAGGCTCACTAGAGCTAGTCTCGCCACCTTGTAGCTAGCTAGCTCATGATTCGGTCTTGACTTCTCCTCTGCCTCCTGTGAGTGCATTACGGCGGTGAGCAAATCATTCAAGGTGTTTAGTAGGCATAATCCAAAGCCTTAGCCGATCCACAGGTGTGTCGATTCGAGAATCTTCGTCTCTAGCGGAGTTGAAAATCTTGTCGAGTCGGGTCGGAATGTGCATCGGGTAGTAATGAAACCCGGTGCCTGAAGGCGATGATTGTAGGTGTAGCGAAGGTGGCGGATCGCCTCTCTTGCCGCATCTTGCATGCCATCATCAAAGTTGTCGCGTCGGATCGGGCGTCAAAGGCGTGGAAGGCGGTGTCGGTGCGAGGTTGGAGTAGATGAGCACCTCTACTCTCCATTTGTTGTTCTTCCACAGTACTTGAATCCTTGGAAAGTTGGCCTCTTCGGTAACCAGTCTTGCATCATTTCCCAAAGTATCTCGGCCCGCTTTCGATAAAGGCTCCGTGGGAAGTAGCGTCCAGATCTCGACCATCTAAAATTTTGAGATAGAGATAAGTTAGTAAACATTTTAAAGAAAGGTTGAGAATGACTCGGATAGACTCAAAATAGTTTTTGCTTTTGAAAATAAGTCCTTAGGACAATTCTAGGGCCACGTCCTCTGAGCGACATGGCTCGATACCACTTTTGTCGGACAGGAAGCGAAAGATCCCGAATCCTCTGTGTTCATACACCATCCGAGATTTCCGGTGTACCGATTACAAAAATGATAACATAACCAAATCTCGCATTTCATTAATAGTAAATCGAGTTCGATACAAATGGGGCATGAAGCCAAATAAATAAGTAAATAACACAAATGAAATGGAAAGATAGTAGTAAGCGAGCGATCCGCCACGCGAGCAATCGTGCAGGGGCGTAGTTTAGGCATCGGTGTCCTCACCGTCACGATAGTAGTCTTCTCTGAAATTTTGTTGCATAAAGCAAGCATGAGCACAACTACCGTGCTCGCAAGTTACACCAATATGGAATTTGTAATGCATGCATAAAGTAGACAAAGGACATTAGCGGGGTTATTTTATGAAAGCGATTTCAATTTAAATAATCATAATAGATTGCAAGGCCATTTTCATACAGTATTTAAAATCAAAATTTAAATGACAATTGAATAATATGGATAACCTCCAAGAAAGGTGATGGATATCCTCCAATCACAATGGCTAACCGCCTAATTTTCCCCAGGGACTAACCATCACGAAAACATCTGTTGAAACCATTTTAAAACCAAAAACAAGTCTAACTCAAAGTGGCTTTGCTAGCATGTCCATGACATGACCAGCGCTATTCAATAGTTTTCTACTCTGCGAGTTTATGCGGCTTTACCCACGAGATATTATACCCTTTGTGTCGGCCAATCCACGCTTCCTAAGGCGTGTGAGAACAAATATCACAAGGCCGTTACAATGATCTACCTCAAAGTACTCATGCCCGCTAAGGTTTAGCTTCCATTGGACTAGCCATCCTCAGGAGCCCCTCTTGCGCCATGTGGGACTCTTGTCTAACCAACACCCACTCATACAATATGGCACGAATATCTATGAGGTGTCCCAAATTATTAAGCCAGTCCTTCCCATACAGGACATGTGGTGGTGCGTTTTGGCATAGCAAAGGCAGCTCAAAGGCGGTCCTTAATCGACTTAGGCGTCTTTCAAATTAAACCACAGGCTTTAATCCTAACCAGATTAAACCTGTGCATAAACTGCACCCACCTTTCATCCGTTACACCCAAGTCCAAACCATCTTTATTTTATTTAGTAAAACCACCTTTTCAACAAATCTATGGTAAGACAATACCATAGGTTCAAGTTAAAACAAGTTTGTAAAGATTTGGCTAAATCCTCCCCAAAATCAAATCATGGTCTAAGTATTTGCTAAGCATTTCCAAACATTTTATCTATGGGGACAAGGGATGACATTTCAATATTCAATATTGGCCATACAAGGACAGTTGGAATATCTAATCATTTAAGCAGAATTTAAAATACTTGAATAAAAGTATGCATGCACTTAGTAATTTGAAAACTGAATTTAAATAACTTTAAAATAGTAGGTGCAAGATGATCAAAGTATAACTTGCCTTCGCTGAAGTCTTGAAATTCTAATTCTTGGAAGAATCAAATTCCCGGAATAAATTAAGTAATCTAAGCGTGAAAATCGACAATCAATTGCAATTAAAATAAGGACAAGACACTAGTTCAAACTAACTCCAAATAAAATAATTTTATTTTATTTAGCTAGATAATAATCTTATAAGACCTTATAAGTTTGAAACATTCAATTTAAAAATAGGAAATGAAAGATATAACCTTTACAAGTTTAAATCCTAAATTGGCAAATTAAATAGTTTAATTTAAAATGACAGTTTAAACAAATTCCAAATAGATCAATTCTAATTTATTAAGCCAAATAATCTTTTTATAAAATTTTAGAAATTTCAATTCACCAAATTTGGAATTGGAATTGAGATGATATGAATTTTACACATTTTAATCTAAATTTGGAATTTAAATGAATTCCTAAACTCTAAAACAGAACTAAACTAAGCTCCAATTTGAATAAATATATTTTATTTAGTTAGATAATAATTTTCTAAGATTTTAGCAATTTGAATCATCTAATTTGGAGTTATGGTTCAAAAGGTATGAATTTTACAAGTTTAATTCCCAAATTGGTGGTTTGAATTATTTCAAATTCAAACAGACAGTTTAAACCTACTCCAATTCAAATTTTTATATTTTATTTAGCTAGATGTTAATTTTATAAAATTTTAGAAATTGGAATCACCTAATTTGGAATTAGAATGCAAAAGTTATGAATTTTACAAATTCGAACCTAAATCATTATTTAAACCATTTTCTCGAATTATTCTCCTAAAGGAAATTCTAATTATTGCGTCGAGATGACATCAGCGATGAGTTAAATCGGAAATTAAATAAATCTTGGCAGGTGGGACCCTCGTGTCGAGACACGATCCATATGGACTTGGTCCACGGGCTTGGCTCACGGGTGGGGTGGCGTCTTGCAAGATGGACGTGGTCGCCACGTGGCGGCCACGCGGGGATCGATCTTTGGCGTGGCGCCGAGGTGGCGTGCGTGCTTGCAGCCACGTCGGCCTGAACGGCGGTGGTGCTCGTGGCGGCCTCGCCGGCGTTCTATCTTGCATGGCGGCGCGGTGGCATCAACGAGAGAGGGAGTTCGCGATCCTAGTGGCTACCTTAGGTGCGGCGGCGTGGCGGAATGTCGTCGCCGACGGCGAGGTTGGCGGCGAGGAGCTTCGATCGTCGTCGAAGTAGTTGATCCCGAGGTCCTCGGCGGCGTGGGCGGGTGCTACGGCCGCAACGACGCGCGGTGCGAAGACGCGATCGGCGGGTCGGCGTGGGCGACAATGCCGGAATCGGAGAAGAACGGAGTTGACGCCGTTGAGAACCTCAAAATTCGGCGCTACGGAGGAGGGGAGCAATGGATGGTGGGGTTGAGTTGCAGCGGAGGCGCACCCGGTGCCTTTATAGGGAACTGGGGAGCTCGAGGCGGCGTGGGGTCGTGGGGATCGTCTGCGACCGTTCGGCGAGTGGCGCCGCGGGCGAGAAGAAAGGGAGAGAGGCGAGAGGGTGGGGCGGTTCGTGCGGGCGGTTCGTCTGCGCAAGACGCAGCGCAGAGATCGAGGTGGTTAGGGCGCCGAATGTGAAGCTTCGGTAGCAGGCAATGGCGGCAAAACAGCTTGCCCCGCGCGAGAACGGCGTGAGGGAGAAGAGCGGCGGTAGGATTAGAATCAAGCGGCTAGGATGAGGCGGGCGTGGCGCGATGCGGAACACGGGATCTTGCGTTCAACGGTGGAAGAGAGGGGGGGCTGAAGAAGAGGAGGTGGGCGGCTTGGGTTTGACCCACACACTGCTTATGATTTTCTTTTGTTTTCTATTTTAAATATTTAGTTTAATTCATTTAGGCTCTAGAAAATGGCAAATAAATCCTAAAAATTCTAGGAAAATTTACGGATGATTCTAGAATTCTTACGGACTTAAATAAAATAACTCTTACTTAAAGTTGATAATAGATTTTGAATTAGAATTCCTATTTAGCTTTCCACCATTTAAAGAATAGTTTTTAAATTGCAGAAAATTCACAAATTCAAATAAATTTTTAACTTAAATAAAATTTGAAATTTTGGGCTGTTACAGCGCACCTGCCGAGCCTGGCAAACGAAGCTAGAGGATTACTACTCAGGTGAAGGTCCCTTCCCCTCTATGCAAGAACTTGGAGAACCAAGCTCCAAGAAGGAAAAACATGGCGACGAAGAAATGGAGTACTAGGAGCCGCAACACATTGTGGATATGATCTTCGGAGTATCCTCTTCGTACAAGTCAAGGTTCCATCTGAAGGCCGTGGAGCGGAAAGTGAAGCTCGCCGAATCTCCGATCGACACCAAGCCATCCAGGTGGTTGGAGACAACTATCTCCTTCAGCCAAGAAGACTGCCCCATCCCGTCGACTCGACCAGGTAGGTTCCCTATCGTAGTTGAACCTACTATTAATAACTACAAAGTTAATAACGTCTTAATAAATGGATGTAGTTATTTAAACATTTTATTTACGGGAGCATTGGAAGAAATGCAAATTCCTAGGTCAAAAGTAAAGCCTGTGAAGTATGCCTTCCATGGCATTGTTCCAGGATCTACTACAAAACCGATATGGCAACTGTCTCTACCGGTCATGTTTAGAAGACTTGACAACTTCCGAACAGAAAAGATTCCATTTGATGTGGTGGATTTCAAAACCGCATACAATGGAATCCTTGATCGTCCGGCGTTGGCAAAATTCCAGATAGCTACGTTTTAAGGCTATCACAGTTTAAATATGCTAGGACCAAAAGGGGTAATCACAGTTCGAGGGGATATAAAAATGGCATACATGTGTGATAAAAAATCCCTAGAACTGGTCAACGAACTTTCGACCAAGGAAACTAATCCGTCTTCCATGCAGGTCAAACACTTGAGACCAAAGATGGTCCCAAAACCTTCCGACCAGACCAAGGAGGTCTCGCTCGACAAAGGCACTTCTTTGAAAAGCGTCAAAACGAGCACATGCTAGCTCTCCAGCCTGACAAGAAACGGTCAAGTAGAAGCTAAGGTGCTTTGCACCTGATCGGAAGCAGGCAATCCAGTCAAAGATCGACAAGCTTCTTCAGGCTGGATTCATTTGTGAAGTCGACGACCCAAAGTGTCTCGCCAATCCTATATTGGTAAGAAAAAGGAATGGGAAATGGTGAATATATATTGACTTCACAGATTTTAATAAAGCTTGTCCGAAGGATGACTTTCTCCTTCTATGCATTGATCAACTTGTAGACTCTACTTCCGGGTGTGAGTTGTTGAGTTTTTTATATATGTACTCAGGGTACCACCATATTAATATGAGCAAAAATGATGAAGAGAAAACTTCCTTCATCACACCATATGACACTTACTGTTATGTTAAGATACCATTTGGTCTCAAAAATATTGGTGCAACTTTTCAAAGGTTAATGCAAAAAAACCTTTAATCCCAGATAGATCGAAATCTAGAAGCCTACGTTGATGACTTGGTTATAAGAAGCATCAACGCTGGTGACCATATTTCCGACGTACACGAAACTTTCGTTAACTTAAGAAGGCATAACCTTAAGTTAAATCTTGAGAAGTGTGTGTTCAGAGTTTCTTCTGGAAAGTTTCTTGGATTCCTAGTTTCGACTAGAGGAATTGAAGCAAACTCAGTGACAATATCGACCATCGACCAGATACGTCCTTCGACCACAAAGAAGGAAGTCCAAAAACTTACCGGCTGTATGGCAACGCTAAGTTGTTTCATAGCACGGTTAGAAGAAAAAAGATTATCTTTCTTTAAGCTTCTTTGGAAACATGAAAGTTTCGAGTGGACTAAAGAGGCAAATGATGCCTTTGAAGAGCTGATGGGGTACCTTATGAGTGCCCCGATCTTAGTGTCTCCAAGATCGGGAGAAGCATTGCTGATATACGTGGGTACAACGCCATAAGGATTCAGTGCTGTGCTGGTCGTTGAGTGTGACAACATCCAATGACCAGTATATTATGTAAGAGAAGTCTTACATAGACCTAAGGAAAAGATACCCACAGGTACAAAAGTTGCTCTATGGTCTCCTTATATCTTCAAGGAAACTAAAGCATTACTTTCAGGCCCACAGAGTGATCGTACCAACTGGATATCTCCTAGGTCAAGTTCTCGAAAACAGAGAATTATCAGGACGAATAGCAAAATGGGCAGTCGAGCTTGGGGCATTCAACCTCCAATTCATCTCACGAATAGCAATCAAGTCGTAGGCTTTAGCAGAATTCATTGCCGAATGGACAAACCTTGAACCCACCCAAGGGCCTGAGTACGAACACCACGAAGAGTGGATAATGTACTTTGACGATTCCTTGATCCTCAAAGGCTCGGGGGCTAGAGTTGTCTTGATATCCCCTACTGGAGAATATATCAAATACGTCATTCAGTTAAAATTTTCTACTATAAACAATGTGGTAGAATACAAAGGTTTACTGGTATGACTCCGAGCAGCCAGAGCGCTCAGGATTCGCAGATTACTAATGAAAGGCGATTCTCAACTAGTAGCAAATCAAGTCAGGAAGGAGTATCAATGCTCAAGTACCAAGATGTCATCTTATTTGGTGGAAGTACGGAAACTCGAAAAGCACTTCTTCGGTTTTCAGATCCAACATATTTCTAGAAAGGAAAACTTTCTAGCAGACCAGCTGGCACGGATAGCCTCAACACAGTCTCCTGTCCCGCTCGGAGTTTTCCTCGAGCAACTCGATTCACCCTCGGTGGTCGAGTCTTCCGAGGACTTAGATGCTCCACTGGAGATCGTATAGTTCGATCCCAGTAGCGATTTGTTGACGTCGATCTACAATTATCTTCAGCATGGCATTATTCCTGAAGATGATGTAGAGGCTGACCGTATAGCTTGAAATGCCAAATCATACATTCTGATCGAAAGTACCTTGTATAAATGAGAATCTCACGGAGTGTTGATGAGATGCATATCTCAAACAGATGGCATTAAGTTGCTAACCGACATTCATGGAGGAGTATGTAGAGCACATCACTCCTACAGAACACTGGTCGGTGATGCTTTCAGGCAAGGATACTACTAGCCAACTACCCTTCATGATGCAAAAGTGCTCGTGACGAAGTGCGCACAGTGTTAATTTCGTAGTCGACAAGTACATCAGCCGCCACAAGTTTTGCAAACCATACCTCTTTCTTGGCCTTTTGCAATATGGGGAATAGACATTCTGGGACCTTTCCTGTGAGCACCCAGGGGCTTCAAATTCCTTTTCGTCATGGTTGACATGTTTACAAAATGGATAGAAGCGAGCCAGTTGTTAAAACAACAACTAAAGCTACTAAGAGATTTCTCACAAAAAACGTGATCTCACGATTTGGTATACCTAGTCGTATAATCACAGATAACGGTACCCAGTTCTCTAGCAGAAATTTTTAGGAATTCTACGAGGATGTAGGTATCAATATACATTTCGCTTATGTTGCTCATTCGCAGAGGAATGGAGCAGTCTAGCGAGCTAATGGTATCATAATGTAAGGAATGAAATGCCGAGTGTTCGACTAGTTAACAAAATGGTCAAGAGGTTGGGTTCAAGAACTTTCCTCTGTGTTGTGGGCCATTTGAACCATGACCAGACATGCTTCCTTCAGAACTAAAAATTGGCTTCGCTCGAACTGATAATTTCAATGAGGACAATCAGATAGAACGAAGACTCAACGACATCAATTTCCTTGAAGAACGATGAAACCAAGCTCTTATACGATCAGCGGTTTATCAACAAGCCATGTGAAGGTACCACAGTCGCAAGGTGCAACCTCACAGCCTAACTGTAGGTGATCTAGTTCTACGAAAAATTTAGAAATAGGCTAATCGAATAAACTTTCTCCCAAATGGGAAAATCCATACAGTGTGGTCAAAGTCACCAGACCTGGTTCGGTACAACTAGGTTTGTCAGACGGGCGTGTTTTGTCAAACTCTTGGAATATTGACCAATTGCGTAAGTTCTTTATATAAATGTATTTTTTTTAATTTTAATAAAGATTTATCATTTCTTTACTTTTTTCGATGAGTGATATTGTTTATATGACTGTACCATACTCTGGTTATCTACTATTATTGTCTAATTGGTTGGAGAAGACCAAATTCTCTCCGATATCCTTTTAAAGGATCTCTGTTACTCTATGGCTTAGACATATAAGTCAAACGCCGTAATAGTCCTAGTCATGACCATTAAGTCAATGGTTCTCACGTGCGACCACACTCTTTTCTCAAAGAAACATGCGGGTAAAAGGAGCATAACACATACAACTTAATATAGTTACTTACATGCTATAGAACTTATGGACTTCATTTCATCATTTCAATATTCTGTTCTACTCTTGTTTTGGCTACTGGTCGGAACACGAAAAGCCTCCTAGTCGAAGTCTCTCCTCTCCGCATGTAGTCCTGCCCACTGGAAGGAGCTTCCTAGTGACGGCCTTTTCCATACGATCTTCGTTGCCAGTCGGAACTTAAGCATGAGCACGTTTCATGAACTGTTTTTTTATGTCTTTAGTTCTTAGCAACCCTTACGACCAGTTTGGTTAATAAATATAAATAAGGCCACTTATCATTTTTTTGCATAGTTCTTTATCATCAAATTGAGTCTAAAAAAACATCTTCTGGCCACTTAGTGTATTATACAGTATTTCGATTATGGAAAGCATCTAAAGCTAATCGAAGTCATACACTGGTTCCGACCATAGTGATTTTCTAGTGATACTTAGATCATTTTATTACATAATCAGCACATACTTTGTACCATGGTCATAGCTTTTGCTCTTTTTTTTGTCTACTGCTTATTTAGTAAGGTTCTTCTGCTAATAAAAGCAGCCGGGGGTTAGGAAATATATGAGTACTTAGAAAAATAAAGATATAAAACACAGACTTTATTGATGGAAAAGGGTAAGTTTTTGCAATTATTATATTACAACCATCTATTTAGAATTACTAGACTAGTCGCTGCGCGTTGGAGATCCGACTTCTATTTCCTCCACAACCTTGTCTCCAAGAGGTGTCATTTCCTCGATAAGCTTGGTTGCTTCATCTCCCGAGTAGTTAAAATCTTCTTCAACAGCTTGGAGATACATAGAGGAGTCGGAGGCCTTCAGTTTTGCCAGAGCAAAGATGACTTCATTAGCGACAACTTCCTTTATCATCTGTGCATAGTTATCCCGAGAAGCTTTAAGAAGACCTCAGGGATCTTCGAG
Source organism: Phyllostachys edulis (assembly GCA_036346405.1). Taxonomy (NCBI): domain Eukaryota; kingdom Viridiplantae; phylum Streptophyta; class Magnoliopsida; order Poales; family Poaceae; genus Phyllostachys; species Phyllostachys edulis. Next base: position 37,953,353 of record CM070555.1, on the reverse strand, counting down.
TTGATGGCCCAGAAAGTTAATTTTCTCTATAGGATCCTTCAAGAAAGGCAGTTGCGATCCCGATCCCATATCGAAAAGTATCTTGTTCAAAGTCTTAACTTTTTCGTCAAAGCCCCGAGCAAGTTCTGCCCCCTCACCGCGCTCGAACTCAAGAGCTTTCTTCGCTCTGGTTATTTTTTGTGTTTGCTCTGCACGAGTGAACGAAAGATAAATAATTATAATCAGAACAGATAACACCCTGGTTAAGCTTACGACCAATTATCTTGACTCTTCTTCTCACAAGTTTTGACAATATCCTTGTTCCTGGTCGTCAAGAATTCGATCGACTGGTCCTTAGCTTGGTATTCACCTTCAAGCTTTACCGGTCCTTAGCTTGGCATTCACCTTCAAGCTTTGTTATTATGGCTTCCACGGCCACGATCTCTTCTTTAATTTTCTCTGAATCTATCAAATATGATAAGGGGAGAAGTTAATTAGCAGAAGAGAAACAAGATAGCAAAGAAAGAAAGGAAAAAACAAGAAGAAAGTTCTTATTTTCTAATTCAGAGTTCTTTTTCTTTGAGAGTTTTATTCGCTGGGTCAGTCCTCTGACCACAGCGAAATTCTCCACCAAATGCTGCAAATAGCAAACTTCTTTAAGTTTCTAACAAATTTAAGGGAAAAACTATGTAAGTGGTCGTTGACACTTACCCGGATCACCACATCATTGTATTTGTCAAAAATACAACCATCCATTTAGAATCACCAGACTAGTCACTGCGCGCTAGAGATCCGACTTCTATTTCCTTCACAACCTTGTTTCCAAGAGACTGCAAGCATGGTGGTCGGAGGGCAGGAAGCATGATGATGGAGATCGTCATGTTGAGGGCCATACTATTTCACAGTTTAATTTGATTATCTGTGAATGTTTGTGTTTATTCCTATTATGCTATTTGATCATGTTTTATCATTAGATATTTTAACATGATAGAGTAGTGCCCCTTAAGAAAAAATATGTAAATTTGATGGCTTTCCAATTGCTGCGTCTATCATGATTTTGATCGTTAATAGGTACGTCTACCAAAGTAGGGTACCATTAATTATCTTAATAAGATGGGGTGAGTGTGGGACACCCACATGCATAGTGTTGGTTTAACTTGACAAGGCTATTAAAACAGTTTTGGGCCTTGAGGCATTGTGTTGGTTGCCGAGGCATAGAGATGCCATCCAACAAACAAAAGTCATATGTGATATGATTAGCAAGAGGTTGTTTACATAAATCACTAAGTTTCTAGCAGTGATGCCAAAGCTCACTAGGACTTAATGATATTAGGATCTTGATCTCACTATATGATGTTAGAGGGAAACATGGTTTAGAACATATAGTGAGAGTATCTTTTATTAAATTGTTTAATAGAAGGCCTTATATAAACATAGTGTTGAATTTTTGCATATATTTCTATTGTAGATCATGGCACCTAGTACTTTCTCTGCACCTACCTTTAACTTGCGATCTATTCTTGAGAAAGAAAAACTGAATGGTACAAACTTCATTGACTAGTTTCGTAATCTGAGAATTGTTCTCAAACAAAAAAAGTAGGAATATATTCTAGAGGGCCCCTGTCCCGAGGAACCAAATGCTGATGCTACTCGTGCTAAAAAGAATGCTTGCGAGAAGCATTGCAATGACGCAGTCGATGTACACTGCCTTATGCTTGCTACCATGAACTAAGCTTTAGAAGCAATATGAGACCACAGATACTTACAATATGATTGTGAGCCAGAAGGGTATGTTTCAGGATCAAGCAAAGGCAGGGAGGTTTAACACCTCTAAGGCATTGTTTTCTTGTAGGCTGTCAGAAAGTAGTTCGGTTAGTCTTCACGTGATCAAAATGATTGGTCTCATTGAGAGCTTGGAAAAGCTTGGTTTTCCCCATAGCCAGGAGTTGGCTACTGATGTGATTATCTAATCGCTCTCTGTTAGCTTTGAGCCTATCATATTTAATTTTCATATGAATGGCATGGAGAAATCAATGACTGAGTTGCATGGCATGCTTAAGGGTGCTAAGGAGGGCATCACGAAAAGTTTTAATCATCTAATGATGGTTCAAAAGTCTACTAGCTTCAAGAAGAAGAGTAAGTCAAAGGCAATGAAAAGACTCAAGATGAGATCGAGAGTCTCAAGGCTAAGCTTAAGAAGGTTAAGCTTGGTCCTAAGCCTAACACAGAATGTTACCATTGTTATGAGACTAGGCATTGGAAGAGAAATTACAAGAAGTACTTGGTAGAGATGAAAGACAAAAAAGGAAGTAAGACTTCCAGTTCAAGTATAAATGTTATACAAATTAATCTTGCCACTTCTCCTACATGTTCTTGGGTATTTGATACCGGGTCGGTTGCTCATATTTGCAATTCGATGCAGGGAGTGATAAGGAGTAGAAGTTTGGCAAGAGGAGATGTTGATCTTCGCATGGGCAATAGAGCAAGAGTTGCTGCATTAGCTATTGGCACTTTACAATTAGCTTTACCCTCGGGATTAGTTATGGAATTAGCTTTACCCTCGGGATTAGTTTAGGAGCATAAGGTTATGAGTTCAGAATAAAGAACAATTGTTGTTCAATTTATCTTGAAGATATGCTTTATGGCCATGCTCCATTGGTGAATGGATTGTATGTTTTGAATCTTGAGGATGAGCCTATCTATAACATTAATGTAAGAGACTTCGACCTAATGATTTGAATCTCACTTTTATTTGGCATTGTCGTCTTGGTCTTGGTTCGGTCAATGATGAGCAATCTAATTTTCCATTGCAATTCTGGGGATACGCTCTAGAAATAGCAGCTTTCACTTTTAATAGGGTTCTATAAAAAACTGTAGAAACGACACCATATGAGATATAGACCAAGAAGAGTCCTGGATTGTCTTTTATCAGGATATGGGGTTGTGAGGCTTATGTAAAACATTTGACGTTTGATAAGCTCACACCCAAGTCTAGTAAGTGTTTCTTTGTGGGGTATCCTAAGGAAACTAAAGGATATTACTTTTTTTAAGCGGGATGATAACAAAATATTTTTTTTGCCCGAAATGGTGTCATCTTGGAGAAAGAGTTTACCAAGGTGCAACTTGAAGAAATTCGAGAACCATCTGAAAATGTTTCAACTTCTACTGAACCTCTACAGGATGAACAAAATATTATAGAACCTGTAGATGAGGCATCAGCCCCACGTAGATCTAAAAGGCCACGTCAAATGCCTATAAGGCATGGGCATGACATTTTATTACAGAATAATGATGAGCCTAAGACTTATGAGGAAGCGATGGTGGACCCAGACTCTGAGGCATGGCTTGAAGCCATGAGATCCGAGATAAAATCCATGTATGACAATCAACTTTGGAACTTGGTTGGTGCACTTGATGGTGTTGAAACTATTGAGTGCAAATAGATTTTATGGAAATGTTTACATTCAAAAGGCACGACTGGTTGTGAAGGGTTTAAAGCAAATTCAAGGTGTTGATTATGATGAAACCTTCTCACTTGTTGCTATGCTTAAGTCTATTCAGATCATTTTAGCTATTGCTATATATTTCGATTATGATATATGGCAAATAGATGTCAAAACTGCTTTCCTAAATAGAAACCTAAGTGGGGATGTGTACGTGACACGGCTTGAGGGTTTTGTCAATCCAAAGGAAGCTAGAAAGGTATGCAAACTCCAGAAATCCATTTATGGATTAAAGCAAGCATCTCGGAGTTGGAACATTCATTTTGATGAAGTAGTCAAAGGGTTTGACTTCATAAAAAATGAAGAAGAACCTTGTGTTCACAAGAAGGTTAGTGAGAGCAAACTTGTATTTTTGATATTGTATGTGGATGACATACTACTTGTCGGAAATGATATTCCAATGCTTGAATCTGTTAAAACTTCATTAAGAAATAGTTTCTCGATGAAGGATTTAGGAGATGCAGTATATATTTTGGGCATAAGGATCTATAGAGATAGATCTAAGAGGCTAATTGGATTAAGCCAAGATGTGTACATTGACAAGATGTTGAAATGGTTCAACTTGCAAGATTCTAAGAAAGGTTTCTTGCCCATGTCACATGGTATTAATCTGAGCAAGACTCAATGTCCTACGACCAATGATGAGCGAGACAAAATGAGTAGAATTCTATATGCTTCGGCTATTAGATCTATCATGTATGCTATGCTTTGTACACGACCAGATGTGTCATATGCCCTAAGTGTAACGAGCAGATATCAGTCAGATCCAGGTGAAGGTCACTGGATAGCAGTCAAGAATATCCTTAAGTACTTGAGAAGGGCTAAGGATGCATTCCTGGTTTATGGTGGTGAGGAAGAGCTGGTCGTAAATAGTTACACCGATGCTAGCTTCCAAACTGACAAGGATGATTTCAGATCGTAGTCTGGGTTTGTGTTTTTTCTTAATGGAGGAGCAGTGAGCTGGAAAAGTTCCAAGTAAGGAACGGTTGCTGATTCTACAACAATGGTTGAGTACATTGCTGCTTCTGAAGCTGCAAAAGAGGCCGTGTGGATAAGGAAGTTTATTTATGAACTGTGTGTGGTTTCGAGTGCTTCCAGTCTAATGGATCTCTATTGTGATAATAGTGGAGCCATTGCACATGCTAAGGAGCCTAGATCGCATCAAAAGTCTGAACACATACTTCGATGATATCACATTATTCGTGAGATCGTTGAAAGAGGTGATGTGAATATATGCAAAGTGCACATGATTTGAACATTGCTGATCCGTTGACAAAGCCTCTCCCACAACCTAAGCATGAGGTGCACACAAGAGCTATGGGTATTTGATACCTGTATGATTGACTCTAGTGCAAGTGAGAGACTGTTGGTGATATGCCAAAGAGACGATCATAGAGATGATTGTGTCACGTCTATGTTTATGAGTTATTGAATAAATATTATCCTGTTCCTTGAATGAATCATTAGTTATAAAGATTAACAAGTATGTGACTTGTTGGTGAAGCTCTTTAACTTATATGATGTCGTTCTAAATGTATCCCTGGTCGGATGTCACTGGTCGAAACATCAGTGACTTATCAACCAGTACATGTATTGTTTGATGACCATATTTCACCGGTCATGGATATAGGGATATCGAATCAATAATGTGAACACATGTTAGAGAACATGGGGTTGGATTGACCCACCTTGAGACACTATTGAGATTGTTATGATTTTATGTGCCATGAGTTGGTCTCAAGCAATGATGATGTATAATCCTTAGACCTGAGATCAACATGGTTTCCTACTTGTGTAATAGTACACTTAGGGGTTACCAAACGCTACTCGTAACTGGGTAGTTATAAAGGTAGCTTTCAGGTATGCTATGAAACATGCGGATAAATGTGACTGATCGGATTTGGGATTTCCCCTCCTAACATAATAGGAGAGATATTTCTGGGCCCCTCGATGTGGTCGGATAAAGAAAGTGCATGGCCATGCCACTAGTGGTCGAAGAGTTCGACCACATAAAGTTATCCGACACTCGATCGAGAAAGTATTGAACAGTCCATGGATGACATAATATCTCACCTAGAGTTCAACCAGATATTGTGAGGCAAAGGGAGAATACACGAGAATGTCGTTCAGTTCGATCAGATACGGACTAGTTGTATGGAGATACGAGCTGGTCGTAAACTAGTCGAACATACTCTCTATGTGGTCGAAACTTACTCGTAAGGAGTTACGAACTGATTGAGACTAAATATGAACTAGTCATATAGAGATATGAGCTGGTCGTTAGTGATAAGGACCTGGTCGTAGATGAAATTGTATTAAGGTTCGTCCGATATAATTTGTGTGTATTCGGGAATCGTTATGTCCTGCTAGGAACCGCTAATGACTCGTGGTCGGAAAGGGTTTTTGAATCACAACCGAATACGCATGAACCTACAGGGTCACACACTTAACGGGTTGGAACAAAATATGTTCGGATAGGATCCGTCATGGGCCCTATATAAGGAGATGCATGAGGCTGTTGGGAGATCATATACGAGAGACAACATGAGTTGCTTCGTCGAAACCCTAGCTGTCATCTTCTGGAGAGAGCCCTACCGTGCGACTTGGTGCTAGCACACCAGCGTACGGTGTTCCATCCCTGGACATGTGGATACTGTGGAGGCACTATTGCGTTTGCTGTTGCGCTCGAGGACGATCCACAACTTCTCAAGCAAAGCGATTGGTTGCTGAAGGAGACGATCGACATTAAGGACGCTAGATGATCGACTACAACCACTACATCAAAGCACTCTTTGTTAGATCAGGCTACTCCAACTCTACTTCCGCTGCACTACGCGTCGGGTGGTAACGATCTATGATTGCTTGCTTGCTTGGCATCCTGGTTTATGTGGTAGAATTTTTTGAATTGCCAGCTAGTGTAGTCTACCCTTATCCCTTCACTTTGATGGCAACAGTATAGATTTGAAGAAATTATAATGGGTTCTGGGTCCCATTAAACTTCTCTATGTTGGCTGGTCGGAACATGTCCGGCCAGCGAACAGTTTGGAGCCCTGTCGAGAACGCTCGACAACCCGTAATGGAGTCGTGGTGCCTTCTCTGAAAAGGATCTGGGTTATAGACGGTTGGGGACCAGTTTCTTAGGTTTGCATACCTAGCATCTGGTGTCCCAAACCGGTCGTAGATGCTAATATTACGCCTTTGACCACCTGCTTGGTTCAAACGATACTGAAGGTCACCCGAATCAAGTGGTCTTTCCTCTTGACGAGGAGATTGAGAGGCTACTGGGAAAAGCCGTCTTCCCTCGTGATTCCCTCGTCGGAATCTACGAGGGGGTCTTGGTGTCGATCGGTCCTCCATCTGAACATGTTGCCCTCTGCTGAGGGAGGAGCGCTGGGATGATGTCATGGTATGGATTTGCTAGTTCCTTTGCTCCCGGTACATTTTTGTACGCTGTATGGTTTGTTGGAGGATCTTCGACACCTGTCCTGCAAGCTGAGCATAACTGGAGTTCCTGCTAGAGCAGGATCTGGATTATTCAAAATATCCTGGACTTGTTGCAGGTTTTGTATTGTTCCGAAGGTCATAGAGGATTCCCGCTTGCAATGGGTGTTCGATGAGTCGAATTCTCCCCCGACCTTCTGGTTTGCCTTGTCTAACCCCTTACTTGTGGTGGGGCAGGAACAGGCGAATTAATTGATTGACGTCCATCAGTTCAACCACCTCCGCCATTTGGCACTTGAGTGGTCGCACTATTTCCATCAGTATGTCATGGCGGGATAGGCTGTTGAGAATCATGCAAGGCACCTTGATTGGTATCTCCGATTGTGTGAACCTCGTGCCTCCAACAGTGCTCCTCTAACAAAGTTTTTTGGCGATTTTGGCGGCAAACCGGTTTTACGGTCTTTAAACCTCCCCAAAGACAACATCAAATCAGGCCCGAAAATGTTGGCCCACTTGCGTGACCAATTTCCAGTGACCTCTCGCTCGCAAGACGGTCGCCTCTAGCATCCCCAATATCTCGCCGCACGCATGTCTCTGCTTTCTTGATTCTTCCTCCCCAATCCTCTCTCTCAATCCAATCCTCCCTGCTGCTCGAAGGTCGTCGCATGAGTCCAAAGATCCAAGCACTTAACCCACCGTCAAGGCTGCCGACGAAGCTCGACCCGGCCGACGGTCGGTCGATTCCGCCTCGCCCGACTTCGACAAGCTCGCCGTCTGGGCGTGGGAATGGCGGCACCATCTACAAGGTTCGCCATCAGTGAGGCGTCGTGCTCTCACGACTCAAGTTCTCAGACTTCGGACCGCCGAGGCGACGCCCTAGTTGCATGCGCCTCGCCGTTCATCGTCCGGCGAGGTGGGTTTTGAGTAGTCGAGTGTACTCGTTTGGGTTATGACCTGAAGTTCTGTCCAATTTCAGTCGATTCTGTCCAATTTCAGTTGATTTTCATCGATTTTCAACTGAAATTTATTTGAATTTGAAATGTTGGTTTGAAATTTTCGGCCGAAATCTGCCGAAATTTTCCGAAAATCGCTAAAATCGGTTCTATCGGTGACCCCCGATAAAATTTTAAAACCGATTATCAAAACCCTGTCCTCTGATGAGCTCCTGTCATAGCTAATGGAGAGCCTTCCACTGCTTCGGCAAGGAGCCTCCATGACGGAGAGCGGTCGGAGATTACTACCTCTGGTGGGCTTGGTGGTGGACTCAGCCTGATCCGGCGGATTGCTGACCGTATGCTTAGTCTTATCATTCCCACTTGGCCCACGACCAATGGTAATTTCATTGACACCCTCACTTGATGTCTATTGGCCCCAGGAATACGTAGGAACCGTTGGCGAATACTGGTCGCCCATGATCGTATCAAGAGTACATTGACCCTCCGATTGCGGTGATGGGCTTCCATTGCAATTCTTGCTGGTCGGAGGGACTGTTCTTGTTGAGGCATTTGGTCATTCTGAACTAGTCGGAACGATGGGTTCCTCTGGGAGCGCCACAGATGGCGGCAGCGAATCCTCATTCATCTGGTCGATTTTGCTGGTCTCAGCGCATGGTGAGCCAACTGAGGAGGACGATGACGACATCCTGTTTTTTTTCCATGGCTCGGATGCATGCGTCCATGTCAAGGTTCGAGTAATCCGCCAAGTCGAACCAGTTTTTCTCATCCCAAGTTCTCGCCATGTTCGCATGAGCGATGATGGAGTGAAGGGAGTGAATGAGGAATGCTTGAGCGAAGTGATCTTGAAGAACTCAGAACGCCTTCCACCCCACGGACGACGCCGGGTGTCAACGATCGAGTCGCTGATCTAACGAAATAAACAGAGGAAAATGGCAAAGAGTTCTTGGGATAGAATGAGATTGCTCTTTGTTGCTATGAACTAGATCCTTTACAGGGGGTGCCCCCAACAAGGTAGTGGACTAATCCTAATTACATTGAGCGTAATACTTGCTATGCTATTGAATCAGACTTGAAACATGAATCTGATGCTGATTGCCGTGGTTCAATCTGATCCCCGTGTTCCTCCGTGCTCCATCCTTAAATAATCATTGAAGAGGTGGCAGTTACTCTCGGAGAAGATGCCTATTGGAAGAGACGCGTCTGGTCGGAGGATTAGTTACGGTTATTGAAACTGTAACTGATCGTTAGTTGGTGCCTGTGAGACACAAAACCATATGATTGTTGTTGTCAGTGTCTTAGGACTACGAAACGTCAAGTGGTATAGACCAAATATGACATGTGTTCCATTCATTACACGGTAAGGAATATACTTGGAGTTAGATCTAGACGCCAGTTCATTGCTTCCTCGAGTAGTCATCTGGTTGAGGACTGGGTACAGGACCTCATCCGACCAGGGTATCCATCATGTAACCTCTCGAATCCTTACGACCACAGAGGTTGTTGGCCTTAGGGGTTACGACCACGAAGACTTATGGTCTTTTATTATGTATTAAAGTAATATATAGAGATTTTAATCCTTGTCACCCACGCTTCAACTATGAACCCTCGACAGAATTCACAAAAATAAAGAACACGATATGGCCGCCACCCTCGCGATTTTTCTGGATCTATTTCGCAAAGCAAAAACCTCCTCTTTCCACCCACACAGCCCTTGGCTTTTATAGGACTGATACACATGTACCTAATGTTTGACATGGACACGTTAAGAATTTAATCTCTAACTCATACTCTGTCTCTAAGAAAAGCTAGACTCCTATTCGAATTTAAAAGGAAGACTATCTTTAATAAACAGCAAGAATCTAACTCGATTAATTGGAGTAATATTAGAACCCACGTAGAAATAATTCTTTTTAGCTCTGTGACTTGGCTCACCTCGGACATCCTCCATAGAATCCTTGGTCGCCTCATCACGACCAATGTACCAGAGCATGGAACTCGATCAGAGCTTTGAGGGACTTATCCGGCGTATGGAAAAATCCTCACCATGTGCCAAGAAGTCAAGCCCTTGGCTCTGAGGTCTTGGATGACTTCAATATATCTTTCAACGTTTCCCTTCTTCTCTGCAGTGGACCTCCACTTTATATTCTCGCTCGCCACTCTACCGGCGAAGTAGGGGCCGTCATCCTTTGTGACCGCCATGTGGAACCAACTCTTCTTCCATGATGACCACGAAGACTTTGAGTACATTTGGATGTACTCATTAGCTTTCCCGTCGTGGAGGAGTTGCGAGCACTCTTGTAACATCCCAAAGTTCTGTTACCAAAATAAAGTTATTATTTTATTGGATTTTCTGGTTGTCAAAGAATTTTCTTGATTTTCTGTAATTTAAAAGAGTTATCTTGGTTATATATATATATATAATAATAATAATAATAATAATAATAATCAATTATTTAATTTGTTGGCTTTTAAAATAAAAAAAAAAATTATAGAGTTTTTGGGATTTTATTGGATTTAAAGTGAAAAATAAAATTTTAATTAATTTACGAATTTTCTCGTATTTAAAAAGGTTTTTCTATTTTCCCAAAAATAAAAAATAATTGCTGTACAAAAATAAAAGGCCACTTTAAGTTGGAATTTTTATTAAGTCCAAAATAATTCTAGGATTTTTTTTTGAATTTTTCTAGAATTTTTGGACTCTATTTGCTATTTTCTAAAAATCTATTTGATTTATTTTTTAAAAATCCAAAAATCAAGAAAATTGTTCGGACCGTTCGAACCTCAGGAATAGTAACTTTACACAGTACATGGTGAAACGTTCGGTCATTTTCTTTTTATTTTTTCGCTGAAAATCCATTTGACTTCAAAAATTCATATCTAATTCATTTCAACTTCAAAACAAGTGAAACCAATTTTGAAAATTTCCATTTTATATGAAATTTATTTTAAAATATGTTTCAAACTTGTTGCTGGCCCAAAAAAATATAGTCTTTGGAAATTGATCCTTAAACTGAATTATTTTGACACTAAAAATGCTTTTAACTTTGAAAATTCATAGAAAATGTTTCTGAACTCCAAATAAGTTGAACCAAGTTATTTTGGTCTTATAATTTTATTCTCTATTTTATCCTTGGAACATCTCGGCCGGACTCCCCTAGCGATCTCGGACGAATATTCTCGTTCATTGTACGAGTTCATCCCAAATGAGTTGATCCCAGTCACCTATCCAAAATCATAGTCTCAATTCAAATCCTTGTTCTAAAAATCCATTCGATTTATTGCTTAATCTTTATTTTGAAAATAAAAATAATAAAAAATGTTTTCCCGTCAGTCATCCATCATTTAGTTGCTCCCATCACATGCACGCTTAACTTAGCCCTCAATGCTTGCGCTACCAGCATGTGTGTTGCTTTCAATTGACATTATACCCTCTTCCTTCTTTGTATCCTTCAATTCTTTCTCTATCCTCCATCAGCTTCTTCCCGAAGCGTTTCTTCTTCTCTGTTCCTTCTTTGTTCTTCGTGAATACCTCCATGGCCGGCCATCTCACCACTCGCACCACCTCGCCGGCTCCAGCCACCGCCGACCCTCGCCGCCGGCCACCTCCACCACCACGCCGCCCCTCCTCTCCCCTCTCCCGGCCATGTCCTAGCCCCATCTGCTGCAGCAGCCGAAGCTCCAATGGCCATTAATGGCTGCCGGCCTCTTCTTTCCCCTTTTCTTCTCATTCAATCCATTAAAATCAATTCCGTTTGAAGGGGAATGTCCGCATTGACGTCACGCACGTTACCATACCATCAATTGGACGTTTCATCTGCTGCATGCAATCAAATTTGCAGTTTTCAATCGATCTTCATTGCACCCGAAACAGTCGCGTCGTTCTCCTCCTCTCGGCCTCCCCTTGCCCTATAAAGAGGAGCACAAGGTGTCCCTCTCCTTCCTCAACTCATACCCACGAGATCACCACCCATCTTGTAACATCCCAAAAATCCTAATCTTGGGATTAAGTAATATAAAATGCATTAGGAAAAATTCCATTGAACATTTGCATTTAAATTTTGCCTTTTTGAAAATCTTGTGTTGTTTTAAAAATAAAACTTGAACAACATTAGGTGCTAAAAAGGAAATAAAGAAAACAAAACGAAATTTTCTAAGTAAGAGAATGGTTTCGGGCTTTTATCCCAGGAACTATTCAACAAAATTTCTATATGAAATTTTGCTTAGAAAAATCTTTGTAACCCCTTAGGATCAGCACCTTGTTTGAATGTTGTAGAAATTAAGGTAAGGTGTTAGCCTCTGAAAATTTTGCTATGGAAACTAGTTGATCTTAGTAGTCTACACAAAAATTGTCATAATTTTTGGACCTTGTTTGGTTGGTGAATTAAACCAGCAAAGAATTCAGCTGTTAATTCAAAAACCAAAAGTTGGTACTGTTCCTCGGGCTCGAGTCCAAACCGCACGGTTGAACCCAACCTTCTCCCCAATCGGACCAGGTCCGAAGGAGCGCAAGCATTTCTGACCGTTGGATTTGAAAATCAACCGTTTAGATCGAGTGGGCCGTTCGGACCATCCAAACAGCACATTCCATCTGGACCACTCAATCTCGATCGCACGGACCAAATCAGGTGGGCTGTTCGATTCATCCGGTGAAAGCCATCCATCTGAGCCGTTGGATTTTGAGATTGACGGCTTAGATTGATTGAAACATTTGGACCACTTGAACAACTCTTTTCATCTGAGCCGTTGATGGTGAAATCGACGGTCCAGATTGGTTGGGCCATTCGGACCGTCCGAATATCTCTTTTTCATCTCAGCCGTTCGTTTCTAATCGGACCACCAATATTAGATCAACTCTTACCGTTTCGTTGCGTCGCTGATTGGTGGGCCCCAAGCGCAGGTACCTTCGTCCACCTCGCGCCCAGGCGCTCCAACGCAGCACCGCGAGCTCTCCGCCACGTCGTCCACCGTTTTTGATCACCGCCCATGGTTTTGCTACAGCTCAACCACTCTGGTCGCTTCGCCATTCAATGCCGCGCCAATGCCTACCTGCGCCAACCTTCTCTACCCATACAACGTTGTGAAGCTCCGTCCCTATTGACCATGACTGCTCGAGCTCTACTACGTTCATCTCCACCGCTTTGCCTATATAAAGGCCACCCCGAGCTTCGCATTCTCTTTTCCAAACTCATGCGCTCACTCACTTCTTATTTCATCCCCTCAATCCAACTGTAAAGCTCCGAGAACTAAAACCCTAAAACCACCGTGCGCCATCAGCTTCGTCTCTGGCACCGTGAAGGGTTTGGTGTCAAGTTCTTCGCGTTATATCGTGTCTCTTAACACCTTGAGTCTTTCCCCTCACTCAATTTAGCCTTTGATCCATAGGAGCTCCCGATTTGGATCTTCTTCTTCGTCTCCAGCCAGAACACCGCCTCGAGCATCGCCAGCGATTCACCACACCTTAAGCCGTTTCACTACACCTGAAGCATCGCCAGGACTCAGTGAAGCTTCTACGATCATTGGATTTCACTCTCCTTCACCCAGGTTTGTTCTCCACGCACGACCAACCTCGCCGCCGCACCTCACCGTCGACAACCCAGCACAGACCACCTCAGCTCCTCCGCGTCATTCTAGTACACTCCTAGTAGTCCCTAGATGCTTATGCGCACGCTCAATTGCCAAGAGCGTCGCTCATTTGCACTGTCACAGTTTGCCATAATTGTTTCTCCGCTTGCCGCCGACGTGCCACCGCGTTGAGCCACCCCAGGCCACGTTGTCGGTGCCGGCAGGTGCACTGTAGTATGTAGATCCCATTTCGAGCACTCGCTTGCCTCGCCGAGCCCCACATCACCAGCGAGCAGCGCAACCGTGAAGCACCACCGTGCGACACCGCGATGATGGCACTATAGCGTGTGATCAGCGTGCCTAATCACATCATTAAGGCTAACTAACCATTTAACTATTTAGTTAATCCTAATGAGTCACTGTGGGACCGAGCCATGAAGTTAACTCAAACCGTTAACTTCGCTTGAGTCTATGACCTGTGGACCCTACGGGTTAAGTGCACAGCAAAAACCCCGTGACCGTCTCACTGACAGTGGACCCCACCTGTCAGTTTCACCTAGAAAGCCAATGAAAAATAGAAAATACGCTTTCAGTTATAGCCGAAATATGTTTTCCTTTTTGGTAGGCGTAAGCTCCGATATAACAGACACGAGAATACGCTTTCTCCATTAGAAAACGTATTTTCCATTTATTCTAGATTTTTCTAAACCGAGTGTAGTAAGAGCTTAATAACTTTTGCTACACAACTCCAAATCTAGTGATCTTAGTCTCTAAATTCATCTAAAATCATAGTCTACTTGTTTTTGTAAAAATATTTGCTTTTAACTCCAAATCTAGTGTTCTTTTTGTTGGATGTTATTTTAACTCTTTTTCGGCTCTTTTTAGACATCGATTATTCGGGTTATTCTTGCAACGTTCAATCGATTATACCTCCAGAACATCAAGATCAAGGCAAGCACCCCCTTTGATCATGTTGATCCCAGTATTTTACTTATTGTACTTTATTTTGCAAATCATATTATGCATGCGGGTATTCCTTGTATGAAAATGCTATTGTCAGAAAATTGGTAGTTGTAAATCCTACTTGCTGCATATGTCTCCTTGAAATATTGATCTCCTACTGTTGTAACCTTTAGAATATGGGTTAGACAATATGTATTGTCATTTGGGAATTTTCGAGTGCAGTCATTGCACAAATGCAACTAGAGCAATAGAATTTCTGAAAATTTATAAAAGGACACTATGTTAATTTGTGAGTTTGGGATTATTTTGCAAAATGTCCAGAGGAGTTACCTCTGTTATTTTATATGAAAATGACATGAAAACTTTAGTCTTTAGACATGGGCAAGTTATTGTTGTATTCTGAAAAAGTGAGGATTGAAACTCACTAGTAGATAGGGTGGAGATCTTGCCCGTAGTCGATTAATGACTGAAGTCAGCAAATCCAGAACTAACACCTAATCGTACAACCATATGTGCTAGCGTGGGATGGTCGTAGCTAACTAAGTTATCGAAATCTTAGCCTTGCATGACAGTAGGCAGAAGTAGTGTCCGCATTGCTGAGGGATCGGCAATGCCGACACAACTGTGGATGGCTCACTTCGACGGGTTTCTATCCGGGCAAAGTGAGGGACTTGCTCAACGGGTGCTGTCCGGGTGAGTAAGGCTCCTCATTCGATGTGTTACCTTCTTACTATCAGTGTTATTATTATTATTTTTCTGACGGATGAGGATAATGATTCGTAGAGCTAGTGCAAGGTTAGGACTAGATAATGTAAAGGCTGCGTCACGAACTCTAGGCTGCTTACCTTCGGTATTAGCAGTAATATAGAGATATTCTAGGCAACTGGAATACCACGTACTATGGGTAAAGTTGTACACCTCTGCAGAGTGATAAACTATTCGAATAGCCGCGCTCGCGGTCATGAGCATGCTTAGTGCGGCTGGTATGGCGGTAGCTTTATTTTTCAAACTGTTTTGTCACAAAAGTTTGGGGTAATGACATGGGGTTTTACTTTGTTGAGTTAACTACCATTTCAATGGTTTTGTTGCTATATCTATAGCAGAGTTTTCATTTCTATGACTGATTTGCTATTTCTATAGCAGTATTGCCATTTCTATGGTTGAACATGAATTTGTTAGTGCCATTTTTATGGCGGAACATTGATTATATTTTTGCTTACAACCGAGTAGGGTTGTGAGTGTTTGTTGTTACCTATTCAATTACTTTACTTATTGTCCTGTACTTACTTTTCTTAAATTGCTTTATCAAATTCCGTTGCAAATTATTACTTATGATTATTGCAAATAAACTTGGCTTTGAGCAAAAGAACTTGTATAGTAGAGCTATACACTTGACAGCCTTACATCTAATATAAATTTGCAATACACTACCACTCTTGCTGAGTACACAAGTACTCAATTTTGCTATTGTTGTTGGTTTAGAATTTGCAGATGATCCGACGCCTGACGACGAGTTCTTTGCACCTGGCACCGAGGGGTTCGGTGACGGGTCTACTTAGGCCTTATTTCCTTGTCGGTTGCCTGAGGGATCAGATTGGCATGCCGCTGGACTTTTGCTACTACTACTACTACTACTACTACTACTATGTTTTCTGCTGCGACTTTACTTGCTTTGATGACTGCTTTTATTTGGCCGGTCGGCCATGGTTTGTAATAATTGTTGTAATAACTTAAATAGATTGTCCCTTTTGCTTTACTTTAGATTATGAATGTATGAATGTGATGACAAATGTTGTGAATGTGTGTGCTAGCCTTTATTCCTGGGACTAGCACAATATACACATAGGTTTCATGGGTATTCCACGCCTGGGTCAGCAAACAGCTTGGTATCGTGAGTCAGATTGACTGTAGGAGAAGCCCTAGGTAGAATGGTTAATAGATTAGACTTAGAAATAAAATTTTTTGCAAACTAATTTAACCATAGGAATGGTTCTTAAACCTTAGAAAGGATTGCTAATCTTTTCCCTGTTAGCATTCTTTTCTCATCTAGAGACTCTTTTGGTCAAATCGTCTCATCATGTTCAAAATAGTTCTAGTTTTGAGAGATGTGATGCTCTCTGAAAATAAAAGTATTAAACTACTTTTAGGACTTTAAAAACAGAGCCAAAATGTTATCAAAACATCCCATAAAGTCCTTTTGAAGAATTCGTCTTCGAACTACTAAGGATACCACCTTATACCTCTCTTTTCATAAAAAATTCAGAATGTGTTGCTTGCTGAAATTTTTATAATGTACTATCTTAATTAAACCTCCCTACTTTCATTTGGAGTTATTTTGAGTGAAATTATATAGGTCTATTTATATAAAGACCAAGGGGTAGAAATACCTATTTAACAGCCTTAAGGGATTAGTAAGTAAACCTAAGAATGGTTAAAAGTGTGTGCTGAAAATTCTTTCCTAACTACCGTCATTCTTGTCCATAACTCTGGTCATTTGATCTTTAGCTCATCTTCTCTTTATATTTATGTAGATGGTTAACCAGTGGGAGCATGATGACAAGACGCTGCCTTCGAGGAGGGCATGTTGCAGCATACTCTTTGGGTGATGCTACAACACATTGAGTGGCCTCACACTCCGCAGTACATAGTCTACAGTGCACCAGCGAGTGCAGCCTCCACTGAGTATCTCACCCAGGTACTCATCCAGGGGAGGAACTTCGGCGACCCAGCATTCTGTTGCTACGGGAGAGGCTCTACTGTTCGGATCTCCTTGCTTGACGCGGCTTATGTCGCTATCGTTCGACTGCGACACGAGCTGCTAGCTCTACGGGAGTCATTTTTTAACTTCCCTGCCCGAGCTGCGGAACAGGAGGAGCCTACCTACCAGGTAGAGGGGAGGCAGTTCCTTACCCCTCACCTGCACCTCGTAGGCTTGGTGAGGTCACTTGACGGATATCTCCGTCGAGTGTCTCATGAGCTTCTGGAGGCCCGTCGGAGGATCTGCACACTAGAGGACATCATTGCTCCTATGGTGGCCCAAGGTTTCTTCTTTCGGGAGCTGCTATACGGAGAGGATGCAGTGCTGGCACCTGCTGAGGATCTACCTCAGCCTATTACTCTTCTGCAGCCCCGCACCCGACGTCCTCGTATGTTGGCCATCGGACATCGCCGCTGGGTGATGGCTATCTACGCGGATGCAGTAGCTCCTACACAACACAGCCGTTGCAGCGCTTTCACCACCGCCTTGTTGGACTTGAGGACACCGAGCACTAGTGTACTCCTTCCTCCACCGCCCCTGAGTCGTCATATAAAGTTGATACCTTCCTCCCGATATTTATTTTATAATTTTTGGATTTTATTTGAATGTTATTTGAATTTGGATCGTTTACCCATATAAATTTCGACGACTTCGAACAAATGGATTTCAACACCGTTTGAGAACATCGATTAATCAAGCAAGACAAGTTATACCTTCGATCATATTTGCGCCCAGTATTTAAAATTATTTAAATTTTGTTTAAATTATTACTGCATGCTTATTTATATTCCGTAATTTAAATTCCTGTTTTAAATTTATAGTTATGTCTAAATCCTTTGTAAGGCCAATGTTGATATTGAATCAAACATATTGTCACCCTAGATAAAACCTAGTTGATACAATAGTATGAACTAGGATCATTTGGAAAAATTATGCTTAGTCATGCTTAGACCTAAAAATATTTGATTTGGGGAATTCTAGCCAAATGATCAACTATTGTTTAAAAGTCTATGACATTGGTTTGTCATGGAAGATTTTGCGAATGTTTTTGAAAAGCAAAAAAGAAAAGTTGGTTTGTACTTGGGCGAAATGGATGGTTGGTGGGTGTAGGTATATGCACGGGCTCAATCTGGGTAGGATTGAGGTCCAGGGGTTATTTTGGAGGTTGCCTAAGTCAGTTAAGGACCGGTCTTCGAGCCGCATCTTGCAAAGACACATCGTACTACCACATGTCCTGAGTGGGAGGGACCTGGCTAACTAATTTGAAATGTTTCACTGTGGTCGTGCCATCCAGTTGCGTGGGTGTCTTGTATGACCTGCTTTTTATGTATTCCCACCTGGTGCAAGAAGGGGCTTGAACCCGACGGATGGTCAGTCCAAAGGGGGGTGAATCCTTAGCTAGGCGGGACTACGGTAGGATGACGCATTGTAAAGGCCTTGACACATGCTCTAGACTGCTTACCTAAGGTAGTGAGCGGTGGTATCGATGGATGCCAAGCAAACTAGAGAATTCATGTCATATGGGTAAAGCTGTACAACCTCTGCAGAGTGTTAAGAACTATTCGAATAGCTGTGTCCACGGTCATGAACATGCTTGGCAAAGCCACTCAAAGTTAGACTCAGTTTTGATTTTAAAATGATTTGACACAAATGATTTTGGATTTCTATCCAAATGGGAATTGGGCAGGAAGCCGTGTGATAGGAGGGTATCCTTCACCTCTTTTGTGTGAATGTTATCTGACTATAAAACTTGATAATTTATAAAATGAATTTTAGTTATAGAATAACTGCTTTGGAACTTAGTACAAATATTTGAAGAAAACATTGCTTTATGCAAATTCAACCAATAAGCCTTCCTTTGATATATCCTTACATGCATTATAATCTGTTACTAGGTGTAACTTGCGAGCACGGAAGTTGTTCTCATCCTTGCTTAATACAAATAAATTTCAGAGGAGAAGGACTTTGCTTTCGATGTGGATTACGATGACTAGGCCACTACCCCAGTCGATTGCCTGTGGTAGATCAGCTGGACTCTACCACGTCTTCTTCGTCTTCCACTGTGTTTGTTTATTATTGGCTTGTAAGCCTTTCTTGTAATAAACCATGTTGATTATTAATAAAGTTGTGCGATTTATGGATGTTACCATATCTGTTTACTGTGTGAACTAGTTACTGATTATGGGACTAGTTCAGAAATACATAGAGGATTTAGGGGGTTACTCCTGGGTTTGACAATTCTCCAGGTCCGGCCGTCGACTTGCCCGACCTCGCCATCTTGTAAAAATACCTAAAGACATTCAAATTCAGTCGGATCCCTAAATACGCCTCGCAGAGGTAGATGAAGATGCTGAGGTTGGCGATTGAGTTGGGGGCTAGGTTCACCAATTCGACTCCATAGTATTTGAGAACCTTGGAGAGGAACTTATGTGTCGGTAGCCTGAACCCGCATTTGATGTAGGCAAGAAAAACATGGATTTCTCCATCTTCCCCGCCCGGGAAATGTTCTTCGGCTGCTGATCTCTAAGAAATCATATTCTTGTCGGGAAGCATCCCAATCTTCTCCAAAGTCTCGAGCTTCTTCTCGCTCAAGTCGAAAACCAACCATTTGGTGATCGAGTTTGACATGATTGGATCTTGAGCAAGAGGATGAAGGGAGGTTGGAGAAGTTTTTGGCAAGAGGATAAGAGGAGGTCGGAAAAGGTTTCTCATGGAAAGATGAAAGAGGATTGAAGGAAAAAATATGAGAGCGTAAAAACCCTAAAGCAAGGCGCTGCGGGAATTTTATAGCCACAACTCCTGAACTGCAATCGAGAGTCACCCAAAGTCCAACGTACATAAAACCTCTTCGATTCGCCAGATGGTTCCTCAACTTTAAGGTGAATATAAACCATCTCATTTTTAACATCATTAAATGAGGGCCTGCCTGATACGATTTCATCAGAAAAGGGCTCACACTGCATATTCATTTAAAGTTCAGGGGCTAGCTGACGAGGATTAAAATCTCTTGATATTACTTTATTGAATTAAAGACCACACGTCCTTCATGGTCGTAACCCCTAAGGCTAACGACCCCCGTCATCGTGATGATTCTAGAGGTTACTTTATGGGTACCTTGGTCGGAGAGGTTCTGTAGCTGCTACCCGACCAGATGACTGCTCGTAGCAACAATAAACTAGCACTTAAACCCGGTTCCAAGTATATTCTTACCGTGTGACGAATGGAACACTTGAACCTGGGTCCAAGTATATTATTGTAGCCCTAAGTCGCTGACAATAACCATCATATGGTTCATCTCCCACTGACATCAATCGCTGGTTAGTTGGTTTTCTACCAACTACCACCTTTTCTCCGACCGGACGTGACACTTCCAAAGGGCACCACTTTAAGGAGTAACTGCCACCTCTTCATCAGTTATTTAAAGGAGGATCAGGAGACAATTTAGGGAGATCTAAGGATACAAGACCTAAGTAATCTGAAAACTGTCGAAGCAATAGCATAGTAATCAGTACACCAAGTGTAATTAGGGCTAGTCCACTGCCTTGTCGAAGACAACCCTTGTGAAGATCCAATTCATTGCCATAAAGAGCAATCCCATCCTCTACGAAGAACTCTGTGCCTTTTTCTCTATCTATTTCATAAGATCGGCGACTCGATCGTCGACACTCGGTTTCTTTTGTTTGCTAGAGGCAACATTTTTTTGTTACAATAATTAGAAACACCTATGACTTAGCATTTTAACCAAACCGTGGTTTATTAAATAGAGTAAAAGTGTGCAATATTTATAGCGGTGCAGTTTCCATCTACTTGTTACATGGTTCCATCCACTATATGCTTAATTTTCTATTTTTAGGGTTACATCCACCCAATTAACAACACTGGGTTACATCCACCCAATTTAATCCAAAATCAGGGTTACATCCACCCGGCGAGTTTTCATCCCACCCACAAAGTTTATTAAAATTGAACTAACTCGAGAAAGTTCTCATGCCTACCCTTGTCTGTGGGCACGGCTGTTTGAACAATTTATACTCTGCAGAGACTGCACACTTTACCCACAAAAGATAATCAGCGTGTTGTTCCTCACACATTTCCTTAGACATGTAAATCAAGGAGATCATCACAAGGCTTTCACAATGCATCCCCCAGTGTAATTTATACCCACTAAGGTTTCATCTGAGGGTGGTTACGTCTACCACACCCAGACACCCTCTTGCGCCACACGGCGGCTTACACTAGCAACACGACTCGTTGGACACTCCAATGGTGCAACTTGCATTCGTGGATACAAATTTTTTAGCCTGGTCGACACCATTATAGACTTGTTTTGCACTATTTTGCATTGGAAGGTCATCACATCATTAAGTTCTTAAAGTTATCTGGGCAGTGCATACTACATACCACCATTTCTCATGCAACATCTGCACCAACCATCATACCATCCACCCAGATGTGATATTAGTAAGTTGTTAGGGTTTTGAGAAGCGTAAAACTAAGTTATTTAAAAAATACCAGTCATTTCCCTCCAATGACTACCCAAAACAAGTTCCACGATTAAAAGATGATGATTAGGGCAATTGATGCCCTGATACTTAAGCAAGACTAGCATGACGTTTAAGTACAACCTGTAGCTAGTAAAGTTACCAACAAATTAGCTAGGGTGACAAGTATCATGTGATTCAAATACCAAGGGATGGTATTATAATACTAAAGTATCAAGTCGGCATGTATCTACCTTGAAGTTTGACATACATTTGCATAATGAATTAAACATGCAATTTGATAATTTAAATGAATATAAATTTGCACAACTGTAGGTTCAACATGATCAAATGTTGACTCGCCTGGTTCAAAAGTAGGTGGATCTTGAAATTCTTGCGCTTGCTCGAACTGGGGCTCTTCCACGTCCTCGTACTCTACTCGGACGACTGCATTAAAAAACGAACAAACAAACGAGCAAATCAAATAAATACAAAAGAAAACTCAAATGAACACCAAATTGAAAAAAACCACTACCAACAGTTAGATCTTAAATTTATAAAATTTTAGAAACAAATTTTTATTAAATTTGGAGTTAAAACGAGCAAGAACGGGCTCTCCAAAGTTTAAATTTGGATTAAATAAAAAAATAACCAGTGGAGAGAGAAATTCTCTCACTAACAGGTGGGGTCCAGTAAACAGTAATTTAATTGTTGAATTAAATTTCTAAAGAAAAAGGCCACTAAGACCGATAGCTGGGTTCTACGGGATTTTAATTAAAATTTGATTTATTTTCTAAAAGGAAATAGTTGAGGGGCTGACAGGTGGGACCAAGTTACTATGCATATAGTTAGCAGGCCCACTTGTCGTGACTTTCACTGATTTAACGGGTTTAAAGGAGGTTTAAAAGCCGACGGGGCCCACTAGTCGATGACTGGTTAACAGAAGCTTAAGGACGGTCATGACGCACTAATTAGGCGCGGTTAACTTAATGACTGCGCTAGAGTGTCATCTTCCCCACTGAAGAGAGGCGATGCTCATCGCCGGTGAGAAAGAGGACGGTGGCCTAAAGCAAGGACAAAAACAGGTTCCACGGCATGGCGCGAACCTCCAGACGAGGTGGCGTAGTAGGATTCTGAGCTTAGGACGGTCGACGGTGAGCTCATGCGGAGGCGGAAAGACTGAGCATGGCGCCATAGCAACATAGGGCATGTAACATCCCCAAGTTAATTAATGATAATTAGTATGCATCTCATTAACATTCATGTTGTTTTTGAAGCATTTGCATATTTTATTGCACTTGGAGAATCTCAATCTAAGATTAAACTTACACTTCAAATTTAAGCTCCAAAGAAAACAGGAACATAAACCTATGATCATCATCTGGAAATAATTTGTTCAAATACTATAATAATTATCATGAATAAATATGAATTTTAATAAATTTTTAGGAGCACTGTTAACCCTATAAAAATCTCGAACACATCCCAAAGGCTGTATATAAATTTAATTATTGCTCTCAAATGAAAAGCGATCAGTGTGTGGGGGCTTGAAAAATAGAAACTACACTTAACAAAGAAGCCACACAAAAATTTTCATAATTTTTAGATTTTATTTACTATTTTAAACAAGTAGTTAAACCCACCACAGCCTTTCAACCTGTCACTAACTTTTTTTATTTGCCTAGCCGAACACACATCTCTCTGCCATCTTCTATTCCCAACACCAAACCTCAGCACTATTCATTCAAAAAAAATTTTGCTCCCAGCTGAACACCACCCACACTGCCATCTCCCCTTTCTTTACTTATCTCCCACTGCCATCTCTCCTTTTGCCAGCCGAACCCATTCTTTCTCAGCCATCTTCTTCTCCCCAACAACAGAGCTGTCATTTCTTTTCCTATCAAACAACAAGTTCACCTCATCCACCCTCTCTCCTTCCAATCCAAGAAAGAAACCACAAATCGCCCCTGCATGCTACACCATCTTGTCACTCATCACACCAGCTACTCATTCATCCAAGAAATTCTAGCATGCATGGCCGTTTGAGCGGTTCACGAGAGAAGAGAAGAAATAACAGTGGCTTGACTAGAAGGAGCTATGCATGTGGATGCAGTGCATGCTGTAGCTAGTAAGAAGAAGGGGAGGAGCAGGGGCACAACTCGCTGTGGCATCGAGGGCGACGACACCGTGAGACGACAGGGCGACCGGAGCTTGCTGCAGCAGCAGCGGCGGTGTGGAGCAGTAGCCAAGGAGCCGAGGCAAAGCGGTGGCGGCGGGGGTTGTCTGCGGCATGGCGGCTTAGTGAGTAGTGCCAGCAAGTGGTGCGGCACCGAGGTGGCTGGCCAACGGGAGGAAGAGAAGAGAGGAGAAGTGAAGGTAAGTTCAGTTTGGTGGCTCTTGCTCAATCTGCTTCAAGCTCATGCTCGGAGGCTCAAACGTCGTTGGATAGGCACCAAACTTGGTTAGTTCTACACACATAGCACTTCGTTGTGATCAGTTGGAGGTTTGGTATACTTGAGCACCAGATTTGAGAGTGGTTTAGTTCGTTCTGTTTGTAGTGTAATCAGAGGTGCGCAATCTTGCTGCTTGATCTATTTGAGGGGTCATATGGTGTCGGATTGGGAAAAAATTTGGATAAAATGTTGAGGACTCATTGAAATGCATTCCTGCCAAGTTTCACGAAGTTTGAGTTAGTGGTTTGGAAGTTATGCACTAAAGACCAAGGTCGACAGTAACAACGCTACTCTGTTTATCTGATTTTAGCTACCTCTTGCCAAATGTGGTTGTTGTTGATGATGATGCCTAGTTTATGACTTGATGATGATGTTTCTTCTAGGGAGAAATCCATGGTATCTACTATTAATAAGAGTGGAATAGTGGACGCGGACAAGTTCGGCGACGACTACGGCGAGCCCCGTCGCGCCGGCCTGGCGCGCTTAGGTGATAATCCTGTCTTTAGCACTTAATCGATTTCTTAGTGTGTGTGACGTGTAGACCCCACCAGTCATAGACTGTGGCTTGAATCACCTAGGTATAAATGTAATTATTTGATTATGAAAATCCAACATAAATTATTTTACAACATGAATTTGGTTTAGAACTTCAAAAATTCACAACTAATTCAAAACAACTCTAAATTGAATGAAACAAATTTTGTTGGTTTCAATTTTTAATGTAATTTCACATGGTATAATTTTGAAACATGTTACTATCCCAGAAAATTTCAAAGTTAGAATTAAATTCGGTAAAGAATTGTTTTTACACTAGAAATTTGTTTAACTTCCAAAATTCATAGAAAATTCATATGAATTCCGAATGAGATGAACCAAGTTATTTTGGTCATGTAATTCTATTATATACTTAAATATGTAATCCTTTTCCCCACCACTATTGTACAAAGTTTCACCAAATAATTAATTTCGGATGAATAGTAACCGAGCTCTATTTTTCAGCATTTTCCAAGATGCTAATTTTCAAACCACTATAACTTTCACATACGAACTCCAATTGAACTAATTATTTCACCTAAATTCATATAAAATCATAATATACCCATTGTATAAATTTCATGCATTTTGGAAGATATTGAATTTTTGGATGTTTTCGGTGTTATTGTTCTTATTCGATATTCTCGTTCTTTCAATAGTTTACAAAGGTTTGAGTGTGATCGAGAGTGGTAGTCAGCAGCACATGGACAATCCACAGCAAAAGGCAAGCAGTTTTTTTCCTTTGATGCATGTTGCTCCTATTAATTTTGAAAACTATCTATATTCATTTTCAAGTATTCTATGCATTGTTTAAATTCAAATGCTTGTATGTCAATTGGGTCGAATTAGTTATA
Organism: Phyllostachys edulis; assembly: GCA_036346405.1. NCBI lineage: Eukaryota > Viridiplantae > Streptophyta > Magnoliopsida > Poales > Poaceae > Phyllostachys > Phyllostachys edulis. The sequence continues at coordinate 37,927,869 of CM070555.1, read as the reverse complement.
TCCTCTTGCTGCATTGGCCTCCCTTTGAATGTTGATTACCCTTTTACCTTGAATGATTAAGGATATATGTTATATGGGTTTGTTTGCTAGTTTGTAGAATGTTGCTTAGTCATGCTGGTAGTTGTAGTTGAAAGCGGTTGATGGAGCTAGTCCATTGGCCGATGGATTGAATTGAATCTTGATGAAATTGGAGGAATACATGGATTTAATTAGTTTGATTTTGAGGAATATGTCCAGATCTTCGAATCTGGTTTTGTGGACTTGTTGGGTGGGATGTTGTTATGTGTTGCACTTGGACGGGTGATAGGGTGATGAAGGGAAGTTGTCCCGAATTCAGGTAGCCCCATCTGGGTGCTTACGGACCGGTTTGTGGTGTGTCAAGCCAAATCTCACGTGTAACCACACGCCGGGTTTTTGGGCGATGGCTTAGTTAAATAATTTGTTGTGTGTTAGTTATCAAAACACAATTAGATTGACAACTGTTGTTTGAGCACCGGTAGTTGCCGAGGCTTTACCGGTGGCTCATGCTTTACTATTTTCGTTGTGTTGTCAATCTAGTAGGGGCATGTTAAGTGTCGTCTTACTTGCCCTTAAGGGTCTTTTGCGTTTGCGGGTAGCTGCGCAAGAGACTTACTTACACAACGAGTACACCCATGGTGACGATAAGCAACTTTCGGCCATGATGTTGTTTCCTCAAGTGAGTTGATAGTTAGGACATGACATTGTAACTGCCTCGTTATGATATCTTAGTCACACTTCTACAGAAGAGTGCATGGCGACAGTACGAGGTATTCATATCGTGTGGGTAAAGCTGTACACCTTTGTAGAATTAAAATCAATTCGAATAGTTGTGTACCCGGTTATGGACATCGGTTGGTGAAACCATGCATAGTTAGCTTATGGGAATTTGGGTTTGGGTTATGTGGATAGGTCATGTATTGAATTGTTCAGATCTTGTATGTTGTCACGAACGAGAAGTTCGCGTGTTGATTTGTTAAGGAATGAATTGTATCACGAACAAGAAGTTCATGTGATGATTATATTTGGAGTATCTACTGTTGTTGATCACGAATTGGAGTTACCTACTGTATATATTGTTTTCTAAATGTTTTACAAATGGCAATTTGAATCTATATCGGTTATCTCAAAGAAAAACTTGCTTTATGCTGAAAATTGTCTAGTGTAGTAGCCTTCCTTTGACACTTGAATGCATTTATTATATGTTGCTATTTGTAAGTTTTGCGAGTACATTTTTGTACTCAGCTGCATTGTTCATGTTGCAGGCGAGAAGTCGTTCGAATCGGGTTTTGGTACGACAGATGCTACGACTTTAACCCCAGTTGGTTGCTTGTGGGTTTGGGCATGCCAACTCGGTTTCTCTCTTTTATTTCCTTATTCCCTTATTCATCTTCCGCTGCAATTTATTCTCTTATGCTTAAATTTGGCTGGTTGGCCCTCATATGCAAAATTCGACCATAAGGTTCTATTTGTTGAAGTTGTATTAATGATTCTATTCTCTTATTTAATCGTGTATGGATGTGATTGCAATGTTGTGTTTGGATATGTGCATGTTAGCCAATGATCCTTGGGAGCTAACATGAGATACATATCCGGGAACTCGAAATCGTTTTCATTTTATGTTAAGTGTTGTGCTTCTGGTGCAATCACTTGACTTGAAACGGATCCGATCTCGGGTCCCCACAGGGCGCGAGAGCCTAATTCCTAGGTATGGGACTAGGGGCGATGAGAAACTCACCCGAAGTGACGGCGGTGCTCGGGGAAGCTTGAAGCGGTCTGCCGTCGGAGAGTCGAAGCAGCGGTGAGGTGGTCGTCGCGGAGCGCTCGCCGGAGGGGAAGAGGAGGCTTGGCGCAGCTTGGGTCGATTTCGGGAGGTCCATGCAAAGCTCCAAGAGCGGGCAATTGGACCGAGGTGCCGCGATGCTTGAATGGCGCTAGTGGAGGTGATTCGACCAGAGGGGAAGAAGATGGTGGCTCGGGTGGCCTTCAGGGGCAATAGAAGCGACAGGGGAGCGATTGGGAGCTGGGCGGGAGTGATGGGGCATTTTATAGCCACGGGGGAAGGAGGTAGCCGTTGGGCGCCCTGATGGCCGTGCGAGGTCCCGAGGTGGCAAAGCTAGGCTCAGCACTAGGGGATGAAATGGCGGATTCGGCGGGCATGCAGGCATGCGATGGAGGATTTAAGGCGGGTGGCGAGCTCCAACGGCCAGCCACGGGAGACATGGGCGCACGGACATGGCACGGTGCACAAGCGGCGGAGGCGGGCATGCGGGGAGAGAGGGGGCTAGGTGCAGCGTTAGCTCTGGGAGGGCTGTGGTGCACTGGCGAAGCACAGGGCGAGGTGGGCCCGAGTGGACACGGTGGGTGCAGGTCATGAGCGGCGCACTCTGGGCGCGCACGGCGTGGGCAGGGCACCGTGGGCCATTCCAGGCCGCGCTAGGAGCCAGGCTGGGCTGGGCCAGAGCCACTGGGCCTGGGGGAGGCAGGGGTGGGTTGGGCCGAGCCCAAGAAGGCTTTTCAAAATTTGAAAACTTGAAATTTGAGAGAAAATTGAGTTGCACAAATTGAACTGAAACTTCAAATTCAAAATTTGAACCATCCCAAAAAATGGGATGTTACACTCTCGTAGTTCATTTTTGCAAGAACCCAACCCAAGATTCTCAGAAGCTAGGCTTAGGAGCCCAGGGCGTTTGGCGAGATCTTTTTCAGCTCCGGACTAGAAGCCTGACTCTATTGCTGGGCCAAACGACACCTAAATGCTCCACTGTTCCAAACAACAAACATTGTAAGGACACACCTTTCTGTTTTAAAATTTTGGCCAGAAGGGCTGGCCATTCACTTAAGTAAGAAGGTGGGCACCTAGGTTTGAGCCTGGGTGAATAGGGTGTTGGATGATAATTTCATAAGGCTAACAACCCACCGGGTCGTAAGGATTCCAGAGGTTACATTGTGGGTACCACAGTGGGATGAGGTTCTTCGAGAGGTTACTTATCCCCCGAGATTCTTGCTGTGTTATCGCTAGAAGCAATGAACTAGTACTTGGATCCAATTCCAAGCATATTCCTCACCGTGTGATGAATGGAACACATGTCTAATTTGATCCATACCACATGACGTTTATAGCCCTGATTCACTGACAATAACCATCATATGGTTTATCTCCCACTGACATCAACCGCTGGTCAGTTGGCTTTCTGCCAACTGCCACAGCTTCTCCGACCGGATGAGACACTTCCAAAGGGCGCCACTTCCAGGAGTAACCACCGCCACTTCGTCAGTTATTTAAGGGAGAAGATAGCCAGGAGAGAGGAACAAGACCAGAGAACTTCGGGGAACCAACCGATCATCGGAGAAGACATACAAGCAATTGTATACGATCTGAAACTTAGCACACCACATTCTTAGTGTAATTAGGGCTAGTCCATTGCCTTGTCAAAGGCAACCCCTGTAAAGGATCCAGTTCACTGCAATAAAGAGCAATCACATTCTCATCCAAGAACTCTTTGTCATTTTTCTCTATTTATTTCGTAAGATCGGCGACTCGATCGCCGACAGTGGGCACCTAGATTTGAGCCTCGCTGAATAGGGGGTTGGATTATACCCTCCACCAACCAAGCTCTGCTCAGTTCCTCGAGGACACAAGTGACCACTAGTAGTACCATGATGACCAAGGGACCACTTGATCAAGTCCTAAACAATGAATTATGAGGTGTTGTTCAAGCTCAGCTCTTGCAAGTTGCTCAGAAAAAAAAAGTTGTAAGTTGTTCAGGAAGGCAAATTAAAGCACCTTCTAGCAAATTGCTAGACTCTACACTCTTCATCTTCTTGGACCATGACCACGTTATTTGTCCTGGTGAGCTAAACCCATGTATAGACATGTATTTTAGTACGACAACCATGGAACCATTTGATGACCTAGTGTCCCAAACAATGAAAGGTTTTTTTTAGTTTGTCGACATTTTAATATGGATATTATGAAAGGAATGTGGGGACCCATGATCGAGATTACGCAAGAGGAGACACGTGGGATTTTTAGACAGGTTTAGACCTTCTCCGGAGAGAATAACAACCATACTCCTATGTTCTTATATTGATTGTGTTTACAATAAGAAAGAATCCACCGAAACTAAGACTAATGACTTCTATCTCTTATCTCTGTGTGTGTCTATCTCCCTCTGTCCACTGGTGTTGCCCTTTATACAGTTTTTGAAGGGATGACAGTTGTTAAATGTCAGGAGGCGCCTTGACTGTTGATTGATTGCACACGTTGGTGGCGGTTGCTGTCAATGAACCACTCCCCTACACGTTCGTCATGCAGCTATGCCAGAGACAAAGAAACTTACATGCAGTTATGTTAGAGACAAACAATACGCGTATAACTACCACACGTTAATGAGCGTAGTGTATGGAGTCTCTAGTCAATTAAGTCTACATGTCTGTGGATTCTACCTACTATAGGGTGGCCATAGTTGACTTGGTAGTAGAAAGTCTTATGACCACAAGGTAGTCATAGTAGACCTTATGACCATGAAATCATCGTAGTAAACCTTACGATCATATGATGGTTGTAGCCGACTTTATGACCATAAGGCCGTACGACTAAAGATGGTAGTAGAAAACCTTACGACCATGAAGTAATCGTAATTGACGAATATCTAATAATCCTCATTTAATTATTTATCTGTAATTCCTATTATGGATAATAATACCATCATATGGTTCTTGAGTATATCCATTAATGTTCATAAGGGAGAAGCTAGAGTCGTAAGACCTTCTACGACTACCTCATGGTCGTAAGTTCTTCTACGACCACCCCATAGTCGTAAGTCCTTCTACGACTACCTCATGGTCGTAAGTTCTTCTACGACTACCTTATGGTCATAAGTTCTTCTATGACCACCCTATAGTTGTAAGTCCTTCTATGACTACCTTATGGTTGTAAGTTCTTCTACGACCAGATCAGCTACAACCACCCTATAATTGATTGAGCTTGTAGACAAGTAGGCACAACTAATGGGGGCATCTAAACAGTTATTATACACTGTTATTCTCATGAGGGCATCTAAACAGTTATTATACGCTGTTATTCACTGGAATAATTGCATGATTAAACTCTCTGCCCTGATGATAACCGCCTAGCGATGTGGGAACGTTACTACTCCATCAATAATCTCCAGTAACTACTTCATAATCTGAAGCGTTGAGGCATCCTTTGGATTGGAGAAACTACCGCCTACTTTGAGCACTATATAAAGGGCGAAATCAACAGACAGCAAGGGGAGGCGCAATCAGGAGCGCAAGACACTAGACTTGAGTCATTGTCTTGATCTGTAACCAGTATACTCAATATAGCCACACTTTGAGCTTGTTTTGATTAGCTACTTGATGATTTGTTGGCTACAGCATGGCATGCTTTGCCTTCTGTATTCGTAGCTAGAAGATGAACAGGAGTGCACTACTAGAAAAAAAAATCAGCATGATGCTTTGTGCTTGCATCTTTTCATTGAGAATTGATTTTCCCGAATTTCATTCGTTCTCATACGAACTCCAAATCCAGCGATTCTTTCTCCTAAATTCATTCTCTACTTCCAGTATTTATTTTATAATTTTTGGATTTTATTTGAATGTTATTTGAATTTGGATCGTTTACGCATATAGATTTCGACGACTTCGGACAGCTGGATTTCAACGCCGTTTGAGAACGTCGATTAATCAAGCAAGGCAAGTTATACCTTTGATCATATTTGAATCCCAATATTTGAAATTATTTAAATTCTGTTTTAAATTATTAATGCATGCTTATTTATATTCAGTAATTTAAATTCCTATTTTAAATTATAGTTATACCTAAATCCTTTGTACTGCCAATCTTGACATTGAAATAAACCTATCTTGACACCTTAGATGAAAATCTAGTTTATGTAATAGTATGAACTAGAACATGTTGAGAAAAATTATGCTTAGCGATGCTTAGACCCAAAAGTATTTGGTTTAGGGAATTCTAGCCAAATGATCAACTATTGTTTTAAAGTCTATGGCATTGGTTTGTCATGGAAGATTTTGCAAATGTTTTTGAAAAGCAAAAAGGAAAATTTGGTTTGTACTTGGGCGAAATGGATATTTGGATGGTGCACGTGATGCACAGGATCGAGTCATCGAGGCCCAGGGGTTATTTTGGAAAGTCACCCAAGTCAGTTAAGGACCGGCCTGAGAGCCGCTTTTGCTAAACTCAATCGTACTGCCACATGTCTTGAGTGGGCAGGACCTGGCTAACTAATTTGTAACGTTTCACTGTGGTTGTGCCATCTGGTTGCGTGGGTGTCTATTATGACCTACTTTTATATATTCCCACTTGGCGCAAGAGGGGCCTGAACCCGGCGGATTTCCATCCAAAGGGGGCGAAACCTTAGCGAGGCGGGACTACGGTGGGATGAAGCTTTGTAAAGGCCTTGACACGTCCTCTAGACTGGTTACCTAAGGTAGTGAGCGGTGGTATCGACGGATGCAAAACAAACTAGAGAAGTTGTGTCATGTGGGTAAAGCTGTACAACCTCTGTAGAGTGTAAAACTATTCGAATAGCCGTGTCCACGATCATGGACATGCTTGGCAAAGCCACTCAAAGTTAGACTTTGGTTTTGATTTCAAAATGATTTGACACAAATAATTTTGGATTTCTATCCAAATGGGAATTGGGCGGTTAGCCATGTGATAGGAGGGTATCCATCACCATATTTCATATGGAGGTTATCCTACTATAAAACTTGAGAATTTATAAAATGAATTTTAGTTATAGAATAACTGCTTTGGAACTTAGTACAAGTATTTAAAGAAAACATTGCTTTATACAAATTCAACCAAATAAGACTTCTTTTGTTATATCCTTGCATGCATTATAATCTATTATTGGGTGTAACTTGCGAGCACGGAAGTTGTGCTCATCCTTGCTTGATTAAAATAAATTCAAGAGGAGAAGGACTTCGCTACCGGTGTGGATCTCGATAACTAGCACTACAAGAATAACATGCATATAACAACACATAACTCGCAACGGAAAGCATATGCATTGTAGAACCAATTTATTCACCACACATGAAATCTCCTTGGCCCACCACCTCCCACGTCTAAATAAACTGCTCGGTTGCCTGCATCTAAACCCATTTAGTCCCTTCCGATAGATCTTCCTCTAAAATTCCCCTTCCTTCGTCTTGGGTCCAGCGGAGGGGCCGTGGCGGCGGCGGGTTCGGCTGGTGACGGCGTGTCGCCGTGGAGGAGGATCACGCCGCCACCATGGTGGGCGAGGCAGTATCATGGGGGCGACTCGTGGCTGCTACCGTTGGAGGCGAGGCAAAATAACGGAGGTGGCCACGGTGGCAATCTTGGGCGGGCGACCAGTGAGGGAGCCCGGTGCGATGGGTGCCCCTCCTCCTCGGCGGCGGCGGCGCCGCCCTCGCCGCCATCGATCGCACCGTCGAGCCAGCGTTAGGGTTATGGCTTCCATTGGCGTGGGTGCCACCGGCGCGCCGCCCGTGCGTGCGTGGCGGCGGCGGCTTCCCGTCATTCCTCCCCAGGGCGGTGGAGCTCATCCGTGACGGCCACCACAATGACTGGAATTCTGCTTCCCAGTGAGCCCACTGCCGCAACGACGTCTCGTGTGCGTGCCGCCAAGGCGCCCGTGTTTGCTTATGGATTGCGGTGAGGGCAGTGGGGGAGAAGGGTGGGGTGGTGCGGGCGGAGGTGGGCGCCGGCTGGTGGGACTACCCCAACGGCGCTAACCTCCGCGCCAGGTTCAAGGCCTTCACGAGGCAGCGCTGTGATTGGCCCTAGCCCAAGCTCCTCTTCTGGAAGGACCTCCTCCTCCGTGTCGCCCGCCGCCTCCGCCTCTGCTGAACAAAGTCTAACTGATTCAACTGAAGCGAAAAATGATGACTCTGTTGTGGTGTCTAAAAGGATGTATGATCTATCTTCTACTTGGAGACCAGTATTGTCAAGAGTTTATGTTTGGTATGCCAGCTTTGGTTCAAACATGTGGAAACCAAGGTTTCTGTGCTACATAAGGGGGGAAGGTATAGTTGAAAACACATTGTTTTAAATATCATGCAACAAAGATTATGTTCCTTTATCAGAATTTTGTTGTCCATCGCTGCATTATCCATAATTTTGCAGGGATATATTTATTCTTAGGGAAGTGCTTTACTGCTTAGAACAAATTGAGGGTTTGATTTAATTTGCAACTACTCAATACACGACTAACATACTGCTTTAGGATTTGTGAAATTCAGTTTTTGGAAATCATAGAAGCAGCATTCTTATTCTAATCTTTAGGAATACAATAGGACTTTTTGTTTCCCTTCTTATAATCCCTATTTTTTCTTTTTTTCTCGTAAGCGGTATGCTTTGTGTGATAAATTTGCTATTTATTTTTACCGTGAGTTGATAGTATGTCATGTTTTGGATCACATGACATAAGCCCACCAAGAGGTGCTATGTGGAAGCATGTGCCTCATAGATTGTTTTTGGGAGATCCTCTACCCCTATTTGGGTATCTTGGTGGCGTTGCTTTTTCTCAACCTTGAGATAAACTACAATGAGAAATCTTATGTCCGCATGTACAAAATAACGTCGTATATTGTAATCACATCTACTTGTTTTTGATCCTTGAATTATAGCGGGTAGGATGCGATCTTCGCTAGTGCTCGGATCTCATCATAATTTGCCTTTATTCTTTTCAACGAGCTTGAGCGGTTCAATGACATATTATTTCAAGAGAATCGTTTAGTGAAGGAGAACAGCAAAGATGGAAAAATTCAGTCTCCTGACTCTTCTTTGATTGGCTCGTCTAAAATAGAGTTTGTCTCTACAAACAAAGCTCTTCATCTTGAACCTATTAACAAGCATACCCTTGTTCTTTGCAAATAGTTTTCTGTATGCATGTAAATGAGAATAGATAATATTGTGCCATTGAAAAAGTCACTCTTAAACATATGTGGCTATTCCAGCAGCATAGTGATAAAAGACATTACCAACCTCTTCCTTTCCCATGGCAGCGTCTGTCACTTTTACCCAGATGATTGTCTTTTAAATACCAAGGCTACTACCAGCACGAATTGTTAATGGTGGCCCCTTTGGTAAGGAAATAGGAAATGCCAATACCTGCCTCTTTTATCTGTCAGGTTCATCTGGGCTTAGAAGTGTTTTGTATCACTTGGTACCCAAAGGCTAGTTCAGAAAAAATTTGGAATGGTATCTTAGATTTGAAACTCTTTTGACATCATAAACAACAGGTAAAAAATCTTGTTTCGGTACATTAAAAACTGAAAAATTAAACTAACATTTTCTTGACATGAATGGACAAATTTCTAATGTTGCTGCATCCATGGATATAAATCTGACACTACTGATATTTTATTTTCAGTCCATTTGTGCAATTTATGAGTTCCGTAAATTATATAATATTGCTCATGTTTGACAAGCAAATTTCCTGTAGGATAGCTGGTACTCCAATGTACTTTATCTTGGGGAGGAGGATGATCTTCCAATTCTAACCATGACGTAATTTTTTGTCTTTAGGAAGTTTTTTAGAAATGGACACATGTTTGAACCAAAGCTGGTAATTGTATTCCTTTTGCATTAGTTGTGCTAAGATGTCATTATTTAGTGCTGTGCAACATCCTACTTTCATTTTTGCAGCAGGGGTAGCTCTCATTTCATGTCATAGCCCCCTTTTTCCCAGTTGTTTCCTGACAATATTTGTTTTTTCCCTTATATATTAAATTCCAGTTACAATCCTCTAAGGTTTTGTGCAGCTTTTTGGTTGAATTGAAGATAGGGAAAAGGAACTTGCTACGCTGAGAAGCTATTTTTGCCGTTTTACAACTTAAGGTAATGTATGTCTTTGCTATTCAACTTTGCAAAACTTTGTTTGTCGTGCTGGATTCACATGATTTACCCGCTTTAGTTGTTTAGCCTAACCAGGGCAGAGCATTAGAGAGGTGTCATGTGACCACCATGATTTCACTAGCGATCTTGAGTTCGAGTAAGCATGGTGCACGGTTCTGAAATTCTGATTGAGTGTAGGTCTAATTGTTTCCTCCTTTGCACGCTACCATAGTTTTTGATATAGAGTAATACCAACTTAGGCACAGGAAAGAGCAAAAGAAGAAAATCATCAGTTCAGGCCTTGAGATTATTAATATATTTCCTATTCCATTGATCTATCTTTGCAGTTTCACAGAGGTTATATCAAAAGCTTCATGAAAGAGTTTCTTGGTTCAGAAACTATATTTGACCACTGCGAGCTTCTATATATGGAGTGCATACCGTGCCATTTTAGTTGAGTAATGATTTGTTTTTTCCTTTGGTAAATAGATGCCCATTTGTACATGAAGTGTACAATTGAACCATTTGATCCACATGCATAAACCAGACATATTTTCTTATTTAAAAGCAATTTAAATGGTTGTTAACAAGCATTACTATTCCATGTTGGTGTCAGGTGCTTATGCTATTTTACCATTTTGGTGGTCAGATTTGACTGTGGATTCACTTTCTCGGTGTTGTGTTGGAGGATCTAAAATTTACTGAAATTTATAGATTAGTTGATAACTAACACCCCACGTCAGTTTCATGTAGATCCTGTCTAAATAGGTTTGCACAACAAGTATGCTAACTGCTGAATGCAATATTAGCTCAGCTCACTCGTTACCTTAAGAAAGACATATTATTTCATTCCTCTATTCCTCTATTCATCTTGTGTATATTAAGAGATCATCAATACATTAACTTTTAAAATAGTTGTTGAATGTTAATACACTTTTGCAGGAGTATTTATTGTTGATTATGTTAGAATGGCCATAATCCTACATCAACAGATCGGCATAAATTTGTCCATATCGCAGATGAGTTTTACCCTGTCTTGCTCTTAGGCCATTCTATATCATGGAATGCCCTGCAAAGATTGAAACATGGCAAGACACTGAAGTGTTTCCAATCAAAGTTTGTGAGTACATTACTCTTTAGAAAAACAAGTGTCCTCATTTATGTACTCAATTCATACTAAAAGCTCTTGCGGTTTTGTAATTTATGCACTCAATTCTCATAACAAAACACGTCCAATCTGTCTATTTATGTACTCAATTCTCATGGAAATAGCAAGTGGTTCGTAGTTATGCTGCTTATTTCCGCTTCACTTCCCTTATATAATGAAGGATGATGAGTCTTCACACATATATGGATTGCTATTTTGTATATTTATCTTTTTTTTTTGGCGCAGATTTGCCTTATGCGCTATGACAGGTCGGATCCTAATGTTCAAAAAGAAATAAGCTCAGTTATAACCTTGCTACCTGCGTGCAATAGCCACATTCGCGCCATTTGATGTGGGTTGCCTTCTAGTGATAGGGAATTGCTGCCCTATGTATGTACCTGTCAATTGTTTGGAAGAGTTGGAATGTTATATTTTACTTTAATAATGCACTAAAAGAATTTTATTTCTCCTTTCAAATTGAGAAGATATGTTGATGGTTTGGACTGTTTGGCAAACTTGTGTGTAGAACAGAGAATGCTGGGGAATGAAGAATTTTTTTTATAGAACCACGAGGGTATAGAGAACGAAGACTTTCCACTAAAAGTATAGACATGTACTTACATTTATGTTTTAGGGCGTATTATGTTATTAGATCATGATGGTACCAACTGTGCATGCCTCGAGTCTAGACTTGTGAAGCCAGTTGAAAATTCTTTGTAATGAAACAATTTTTATTGATGTCAATGAAAAAAATTGTGTTATACACTTTGATATGTGTGTTGTATTTAACCCTGTGGGCCCTAATTGATAAGCCAACATGAAAAGGACACCTTTTGCAATGGTTAGATGCGTTGTAAACAATCCTGGAAGCGATTCGTTAGTGTCTAATGCCAGCGCATATATATATATATATATATATATATATATATATATATATATATATATATATATATATATATATATATATATATATATATATATATATATATATATATATTGCTACTATATCAAAGTATGCGTTGCAACCTTACAACGCTTTTATTTACATGTTACCAACGCTTGTATATGTGTTGTCACAGACTGCCAAGGCCTCAATGGCAACGCATACTAAATGCGTTGGTATAGACCCAAACAACATTTATTTGGACTTCTACCAACGCATATATGCGTTGCTAAAGGGGTGTTCATGTTGTAGTGTAGGCCGCTACCCCAGTCGATTGCTTGTGGCAGATCAGCTAGACTCCACTACTTCTTCGTCTTCCGTTGTGTTCTTTATTGCTGGCTTGTAAGCCTTTCTTGTAATAAACACTGTTGATTATTAATAAAGTTATGCAATTTATGGATGTTACCATATCTGTTTACTGTGTGAACTAGATATTGATCATGGGACTAGTTCAGAAATACACAGAGGATTTGGGGTGTTACTCCCAGGTCCGACAACCCACAACCTGGTATCATCGTGTACGATCACCTGGTGATCTCAACCCTTCTTTTCCACAAAGAAGGTGTTAAGAAGTCAATACCAGGTGTCGGGCATTCTCACTCGACCTCCGAGCAGTTCGCTGGGCGCCTCGGTTTCGACCAGTGAACATGGAGAAGTTTGATGGATCTCAAAACCCCATCTAATTCCTTTAAATCTACATGACCGCTATCTGAGCAGCAGGAGGAGGAGAGCATGTAATGAAGAATTACCTTCCTACTGTGCTCAATGCATCTGCTCGATCATGATTGTTAAATCAACCACTCAAATCGATCTATTCATGGCAACAACTATGCAACCTCCTATTCGCCAATTTCCAGGGTGCCTACCATCGTCCTGGGAAGGAGGACGACCTGCACGGGATGAGACAAAATGACCACGAGACTCTACGCCAGTTCATTCGACGTTTCAGTCAGGTTTGAAATTACATACCTAAAGTTTCTGATTCTTCTGTATCAGAGCTTTTAAACAGGGAGTCCGTATTAGAATAATCACAGACGATATCGCTTTAAATCCTCCTACCACTGTTGCCGAGCTCTTCGAGATGGCCGATCGATATGCGAATGCCACTGACACAGTCGAGTGGAACAATACTATTGATCGAGATGATAAAATTCCTCAAGAAGTGGGGCAAAAGTGGTAAGAAGAAGGATAACAAGGCCAAGAAGTCCAAGAACAAGATCAAGGGATAGAAGCCCCTGGTCGACCGTTCCAATGAAGTCTTGGCCGTAACGTAAGTGCCCCGAGCGGAAGAACGACAAGCTTAGGCAGTGTCCTTTCCATAAAAAGGAAGGACATGACCTTCACAACTACTGGGTATTCCAACAAAAACTCGAGGACTATTACAACGGCAAAGGACCACTTCCTACCCTCAAGAAGTTAGGGCAAGCAAGTGGTCCTAAGTAGTCGAACGACGACAAGGAGATGCCATTCCAAGATCCTAAGCATACCATCGAGAATATCTATAGGGGATCATCGACATACGAGTCAAAACGAGAGCTTAAGGCTGTCGAACGTGAGGTAAACTCCATTGGCCTTCCTCTTGTCAATAAATTGCTGAAGTGGTTAGCAGTCACCATCTTTTTCGAGAAGAGTGACTGCCCGATCCCTTCTACTCGACAAGATCGGTTTCCGATCATAGTCGAGCCCACCATCAACAACTGTCGAGTAAACTGAGTGTTGGTTGATAGTGGCAACTCGTTAAACATCTTGTTTATGAGTACCCTGGATGAAATGTAAGTACCTGGGATCAAGGTAAAACCGATACAATATCCTTTTCATGGTATTGTACCGGGTCTTCGGCTAAACCTATTGGCCAAGTTTCACTTCCTTTAACATTTGGTTCTCCAAGCAATTTCAGAACAGAGAAAATCTCCTTTGATGTAGTCGATCTCGATACGGTATATAATGCCATACTCGGACAACCAACTTTGACAAAATTCTTAATAGCTACTCATTATGGGTATCAATGTCTTAAGATGCCAGGTCCCAAAGGAGTAATCACAATTCACTGTGATAAAAAGATGGCGCATACGTGTGACCGTCGATCCCTCGAGATGGTTGGCCAGATACTAACTCGAGAAGAAAGCAAGGAGCAGCCTTCGACCAAACAGTCGAAGCCTAAAACTGCACCAAAGCCGAACAACTAGATCAAAGAGGTTCCTCTGGATCTAGAGGAGCCATCAAAAACTGTTCGCGTTGGGGATACTTTCGACCCCAAATAGGAAGAAGCCCTCATCACTTTCCCCCGAGCTAACGCTGATATCCTCGCATGGCAAGCATCCGATATGCCCGGAGTCCCCAGGGAGGTGATCGAGCACAGGCTAGCTTTACGGTCTAACAAGATACCCGTAAAATAAAAATTACAGAGATTTACACCTGATCAACGAGATGCTATCAGATCAGAATTGGACAAGCTACTTAAAGCAGACTTTATAAGAGAAGTCGACCACCCAGAGTAGTTGGCCAACCCTGTAATGGTTAGGAAGTCTAATAGCAAGTGGCGTATGTGTGTAGACTTCACTGATCTCAATAAAGCTTATCCAAAAGATGATTTCCCTTTACCTCGTATCGATCAGTTGGTTGATTCTACTGCTGGTTGTGAAACATTAAGTTTTCTAATGCATATTCTGGTTACCATCAGATTAATATGTGTCTAGAAGATGAAGAAAAGACCGCATTTATACTCCATTTGGAATATTTTGTTATGTCAAAATGATATTTGGTCCAAAAAATGCTGGTGCTTCTTTTCAACGCTTGATGCCATTGACTTTTTCATCTCAACTAGACCGAAATTTGGAAGCCTATGTTGACGATCTAGTCATAAAATGCATCAAGTGACTTAATCATGTTTCTGACTTGCAAGAAACATTCGACAACCTCAGAAAACACCGCCTAAAACTCAATGCTGAGAAGCGTGTGTTTGGAGTCTGTTTAGGAAAATTGCTTGGGTTCCATGTCTTTGCACGAGGAATTGAAGCAAATCTCGAAAAGATAAAGGTCATCATGCAAATGCGCCCTCCGACCACGAATAAAGAGTTCTAGAAACTCGTTTCATCGCACGACTGGGACAAAAGGACTACCCTTCTTGAAACTTCTAAGGAAGCCTGAGGGTTACGGCGGACGAAACGAACCAGCGCCGCTTTGAGGATGCCAAGAGGTATCTTCTGGCGCTCCTGTTCTAGTTTCTCCGAAACCAAAAGAGATGCTCTTAATTTATCAAGCTGCTAGGCCACAGGTAGTGAGCGCAGTGCTGGTCGTTGAACGTGAAAATGGCCAATGACCAGTTTACTACGTAAGTAAAGTCTTGCATGGGCCTAAGGAGCGTTACCCTCAGGTTCAAAAACTTCAATATGCCCACCTCATGTCTTTGAGGAAACTGCGGCATTATTTTTAGGCGCACAAGATAATTCTGCCGTCTGAATTTCCCTTAGGAGTGATCCTCCATAACAGGGAAGCAGCAGGACGCATGGCAAAATGGTTAGTAGAACTTGGGGATTTTGACCTCCATTTCGTGTCCTGAACGGCCATTAAATCCCAGAGCTTGGTACACTTTGTAGACGATGTACTTTGACGGGTCACTTATTTTAAGTGGCTCGAGGGCTGGGGTGGTCCTGGAATCTCCTACCGGAGAGACCTTAAAGTATGCCATTCAATTAAACTCTCAGGCCACTAACAACGTGGCAGAATACGAAGGTTTGCGAGCTGGCATACAAGCCGCGAAAGCGCTCGCGATGCGACGACTACTCGTGAGAGGAGACTCTCAACTAGTCGTGAATCAGGTCGGAAAAGAGTACTAGTGCTCTAACCCGACCATGTCTCGGTATTTATCAAAAGTTCGAAAGCTTGAAAAGCATTTTTTGGTTTCGAGGTATATTTTATCCCTTGAAAGGATAATTTCCTCGCAAATCAGCTTGCTCGAATGGCTTCTTCCTAATCACAAGTACCAAAAGGAGTCTTCTTAGAGCAGCTCTAGAAGTCATCTCTGGTCGAAACACCAGAGACAACTCCTATTGAGACAGCCTCCCTAGAATACGGGGATACTTGGATGAATCCCATCTACGAGTATCTTTAGATGGGTGCAATACCCGATGATGATCTCGAGGCAAATTACTTATCCCGAAAGGCCAAAATGTATACTCAAGAGGTATTCATGCGATGCATATCGTAGAGAGAAGGATTAAACCTCTTTCATGACACACACTGGGGCATCTGTGGAACTCATGCTTCCTACAGAACGCTGGTCGAAAAAGCCTTTCGATAAGGTTTCTACTAGCCAACAGCCCTCTATGATGCTAAAGAGCTGGTTAAGAAGTGTGTATAATGTCAGTTTCATAACAGGCAAATACACCAACTGACTCAGGCATTACAAACAATTCCTCTATCTTGGCCTTTTGCGATCTGGGGTGGCTTCGAGTTCCTTTTTGTGGCTATTGATACGTTCACAAAGTGGATTGAAGCCGAACCTGTGACTGGGATAACAACAGAAGCAACAAAACGGTTCATGATGAGAAGTGACTAGGATCTAATAATCCCCATTTAATTATTTATCTGTAATTCTTATTATAGATAATAATACCGTCATATGCTTCTACGACTAACCCATAGTCGTAAGTCTTTCTATGACTATCCTTTGATTATAAGTCCTCCTACGTTCAGTCTGTGGTCGTAAGCTTTACTACGACTATTACCTGGTCGTAAGCTCTTCTACGACCAGTCCCTAGTCGATGGAGCTTACAGACATGTGGGCCTAGTCGATCAGGGAATCTGCCACACCATATCTAAAGATATGGGCAGTTAATTACACTGTTATTCTTTAGAATATTGGCATGATTTAACTCTCTGTCCTGGTGATAACTGCCTGGCGACCCCCCAAATCAAATAATCTTTACGTAAGATCGGTTCTAAAATACCGACAAGAAGTGTGATAACTCAGTTTGTAGTTCCAAGATGAATAATCATAGATAATGGTAAGCAATTTTCAAGCACAAAATTCCAAGAATTTTACGACGAGTTGGGTACCAAATTGTGTTACACTTCTGTTGCCCATCCTCAAAGAAATGGGGAGTCAAAAGAGCGAATCGCCAAATAATGCAGGGGATCAAAATTCGAGCCTTCGACCAGCTTGTCAAGTGCTCGCGGGCTTGGGTACAAGAATTACCCTCAGTATTATGGGCTGTTCGTACGACTGCTAGTTGAGCTATAGTGGAAACACCATTTATCCTAGTTTTCAATGTCGTATCCATGCTTCCATTAGAACTAAAGACCAGGTCCACAAGAGTCGAAACTTTCAACGACTCTACACAAGCACAACTTCAAGCAGATGACATCAACATACTCAAAGAGAAGAGAAATCAAGCTTTAATCCGCTCAGCAGTCGACTAACAAGCCCTGCACAAATACTACAATCGTAAGGTCCAACCTCGTAGCCTTGCTATAGGTGACTTGGTATTGAAGAAGATTCAATCACAGTCTAATCGGAATAAACTTTCCCCCAAGTGGGAAGATCCTTACACAGTGGTCGAATTTACGTGACCAGGTTCGGTACGACAAGCAATGGAAGACGGCCGAATTCTCTCCAATTCCTGGAACATCGACCAGTTACGTAATTTTTTTGGGTAACCAATACAACCTACAATAAAGCATCAGGTTCTTTCTATCTTTATGGTCTTACTTTGAGTAACGCTTTGATAATTTTCTGACCATTTCTTGGTCATAAATCCTTCTACAACTAGTACCTAGTTTTTCTTTACACTGGTCGAAAGGATGGTAACATCACCTAATCGAAGTCTTTCCTTTCTGCATGTGGTCCTGCCCACTAGAAGGAACTTTCTAGCGTCGTCCTGTTTCTAACTCTTACTACCGGAGCACACCTACCGAGTGCACTAGAATAGGTCAAACGAATTTTTAAGGTACTCCAGACGTTTGCCCAACTCAACTCGCCGTTCTTGATTTGATAATCTGGTCGGAGAGGGTAACATCACCTAGTCAAAGCCTCTCCTTTCTACACGTGGTCTTGCCCACTAGAAGGAACTTCCTAGAGTCGACTCGTTCCTACTCTTTCGACTAGTGCATGATAATCGTTATCGAAAATTATAAGTTAGCCAAACCTCTCTCTCTTTTTTTTGGGAAAACCCTTTTCACACTATTTACTTAGTTTATCTAAATAAACTAAGCAAATAGTCGGGGCTAGGATAATGTTATTAATATGAATTCAATTATTAGTCTTAATTTCTTTTTTCCATTCAGTATCTTATGAGATAGTAACTACTCGACAAGATGATTTGCGTGGAAAAGGCGATTCATATATTCATACTAAAAAACTTGTCTTCACAAGTTTCCTACTACAAACTACTCGACAAGGAGATCGTATTTGCATCTCCTCCGTGACCTTCTTGCTGATCGACTGCATATCTTCAATCAACCGCTCTGCTTCTGCTTCAGAGCAGTCGAAGTTGGATTCGATTGGCTGCAGATTAAGACTGGGGTCATGAGCTTTGAGTTTTGCCAAAACATAACTTACTGCGCCTTCGACTGCCTCTTTTATCGAATCAGCTTGGTTGGTCTTCAGAGTAGTCACTAACTCCTGCAAAGTCCCGACTTGTTCTCCAATAGTACTCGTGTGAGCGATCATCGTGTCTTCACAAAGAGTAACCTCCTCAGCACGTAGCCCACTAAGTACATTGTTCGAGAGGGAAATGTTGTCCTGAAGGTTAATCTTCATTGACTTCATCTCCTCCTGGTTACGAGTCGAAGCCTCACGGAATTGTTTTATTTCGATTGGTTGCTCTGAAAAGAGTAAGACTAGCCAGACATAATAACCCTTAAAAGACTAGAAAACTGGTCGCAGGTAAAGAGTTGCTTACCTGCTAGTCTCGAATTTAATTTCTTGACTTCAATTTCATGGGAGGAAGTGCTCTTTACATATCGCTCTTCCCACGACTTGATCAACTGGTCTTTTTCTTTGGCGATACGAGAAATCTCGTGAACAACCAAGGTGTTTTCTTTGTCCTTGATTCGAGCTTCCCAATTTCGACCTCTTTTTCTGAAAAATAATAAGAGTTAGAAAAAGAAAAGAAGGTCATTATCATAAGCGGACTTAAGTTCAGAACTTATCATTTATTCGTCCCTCCAACTTTTAAATTGCAGAGTTTGCCTCCTGAAGCTTCTTTAGAAGGGCTTCTTTCTCTTCCCTTAGGTTTTTCGTTTCGACTTTCTCGTAGTCGAAAGTGAATCAATAAAGGTCTTTTAAATCACTCTTGAACTGCGCAGAGGTGAAGAGCAGACATGAGCATAGAACAAGTGGTTGTTTTCTACGAACATTCCCTGGTCGAAAGTCCTTCTACAAACGAGCTTGACTCGGGCATCATTTTTCGCTTGTGAGAGATCTGTAGGAGTAAGTCAACTTTCAATAGCCAAGATCAAAATCAACAAAAAGAGAGCTAGGTTGATAATTTACTTACCCTCCTCGTAATCTCTGGTCATGTCATTTGGCCCCGAGTACCTCCACATAGGATGAGCCTTCTTCTTCAGAGGGCTAATGCGGCGCGTGATGAAATCCTTCTTTTTATAACCACACACTTAAGTTAAAGACGTGGCAACCCAACAGTTACCGCCTCTTCGGGAACCGCTCCAACAGGCAGGTCTATGAGAGTCGTTTGAGATTCTTTAATTTGTCTGTTCAAGAAAATCGAATCTGTCTTTACACCTCAAGCGAAATTACCTTCTTGACCAAATTTATTTCTAATCAAATGAAATACCAGTCGAAAAGGTTTTACTTCCGATTAACCAAACTACGGCCACTTTGTAGTCGTAAGATTTTCTACGACCACCTTGTAGTCGTAAGATTTCTTACAAACTTCCTGACCAAGTTTATTTCTGGTCAAATGAAACACCGGTCGAAAAGTCTTTCCTTCGACCACCGTTCTATGAGCAGCTTCTGGTCGTAAGTTCTTCTATAGCTCTTTTTCCAAGTAAGTTACTCTTACTTGAAGCTGGAAGGCTAGATGACGAGGATCTAATAATCCTCATTTTATTATTTATCTGTAATTCCTGTTATGGGTAATAATACCATCATAAGAATTTTGCATAAAATACTTTGACTTCTTTATACTTTTTTACATGATTTCCTTGTTTTGTATGAGACATTTTTCACTAGGTGATTTTCTTGTTCTAGAGACAGCCTGCTGTTGCCGTCATATCCTGCTAGCGACCTGCGAGAATATTCATGGAAGGCAGAGAGCAACAGGTTGCATCTCTACGGCTGTGGTCACATCCACTGGTCTATCCGTCTACCGTCTACGGACGTGTCGCAGTTTGGTTGCACTTTTTCCCATCGTTGGGGCACAAACGTACGTGGTACACTGGTGTACGCACAAGAAAGCACATGCGACGTCCCCAATGTTCAATGAACTTGCTGCGCTTTTCGGATGGTCATTAGCCGTGTGTTTCTACTGACCAATGCAGTTGCACCAGGACATCGCCATGGACCTTTTCTCCTTCCTTCAGGTCGTTATCGATGCCAACTACGTACGAGACAGCTAGGTCGATTTATTTACCAGGAATGCTGCAACCGATTGGAAGACTGGGTGCTTCTGCGAAACCAGGGCTTTTTTGGGTAATTACCAAAATGCCTCTCGAAGGTTCCACTCTGTTAGCCGATAAGTACATCAGTTAGCATAAGTTTTTCATACCATACATCTTTCTTGGCTTTTTGTAACCCGAGGACTAGACATTCTAAGATATTTCCCAAGGGCGCCTGGGGCCTTCTAATTCCTTTTCGTTATAATTGACACGTTTACAAAATAGATAGAAGTCAAGCCAGTTGTGGTTTC
The DNA here is from genome assembly GCA_036346405.1 of Phyllostachys edulis. NCBI lineage: Eukaryota > Viridiplantae > Streptophyta > Magnoliopsida > Poales > Poaceae > Phyllostachys > Phyllostachys edulis. Next base: position 37,907,014 of record CM070555.1, on the reverse strand, counting down.
AACAACTGAAGCTGCTAAGGGGTTTCTCACAAAAAAAAACTTAATCACACGATTTGGTATACCTGGTCGTATAATCACAGATAACAGTACCCAGTTCTCTAGCGGAAATTTTCAGGAATTCTTTGAGGATCTAGGTATCAAAATACATTTCGCTTCTGTCGCTCATCCGCAGAGCAATGGAGCAATCTAGTGAGCTAATGGTATCATAATGTAAGGAATAAAACGCCGAGTGTTCGACCAGTTAACAAAACTGTCAAGAGGTTGGGTTCAAAAACTTCTATCTGTGTTATGGGTCGTTCGAATCACGACCAGTCGTGCGACTGGTGAAACACTATTTTTTTTGGTTCACGGTGCTGAAGCCATACTTTCTCCATATAAGGATGATAATCATGCAATTTACTTTAATTATCTACCAAAATAAATTAGATTAATTTATTGTTTTGGGCTAATTTGCTTCTGACTAACTTGCTTTTGGCCGCTATGCCTACCATGACTCTTATTTTAAACATTTGCCATATGCCTCTTAGGTTCCAATATCCCACACATGCCCAATTTCCTCCTTTTCACGTCAACTATAAAAATCCGGTGATAAGCGCGTGCAATAGGCATTTGCTTAAAATCAACTCAGAGGTTTAGCAAGGATTTGCAATCATACTTCAACAGGGGTATAATTTTATTGACGTGGAACCTACATATACTTTGTAACATTCTACTTACAAAGTTCTTCAATTTAGAAATCAGTATGGTGGAGGATGGTGTTATATAGACTTCGAGTCTTAGGGCGTAAGTTATTCTATACTTATTTAGGGATTATGGTGTTTTCTAGCCAAATTAATCCGTCAGAGATCAATATATGACTAGGCTTGTTCTAGTGCTATTGAGAAAAATAGTTACACTTTTGTCATCTGGGCATCCGTGCTCTACAAGCTGGTGAATTGAGGTTTATTAGATATCAAGAGCACATGTCCAATATTTTGTTATCAAGGCATAGCAAAGAATTTTTAATTTTCAAGCATACTGACGAGGATTAAATTCCTAAATAGTAATTAAAAGCCACATAGGTTATGTGGTCGTAGACCTAGTGGCTAACAACTCCTGTGGTCGTTAGAATCCTAAGGGTCGCTTTGATGGGTAACACTGTCGGAGAGGTTACGTACCTCTGACTCGAGCTAGATAGCCGCCGTAGAAGCTTTGAACTGGCACTTGGACCCGATTCCAAGTACATCCCTCTCGTGTGATGAATGAAACATGTGTCTTAATTGCTCCAAAACACACGACGTTTACAGCCCTGAGTCACTTACAATAACTATATCATAGTTATCTCATCTCCTGCCAACACCAACTGGCGATCAGTTACTGTCTTTTCAACTGCAATTGCCTCTCCGGCCAGACGCATCACTTCCAAGAGGTGTCTTCTCTAGGAGTAACTGCCACCTCTTCGTTAGTTATTTAAGGATAGAAAACGAAGGAATCCAAGGAGGACCAAGTCAGAAGTAACGAGTGCAAGGCATTTGTACTCAACCTGAAGCATAGCAACATATATTCGGTGTAACTTGGGCTAGTCTAGTGCCTTATTCAAGGCACCCATTGTAAAGATCCAGTTCATTGCAATAAAGATTAATCTCATTCTCATCCAAGAACTCTTAGCCATTTTCCTTTATTTATTTCATAAGATCGATGACTCGATCGTCAACACATACGATTTACAAATTTTATTCCTACAAGACTAATTGATCGGATGGAGGAGGATTCACCACCACCATGAATGGCGCACCCAAAGGAATTGGTTGTTCCAACCAGTTCAGAATATCTGAATGCCTCTGCAAGGCCGGTTCTCCCAACCGACAAGAACGGCGAGAAGAGCCCAACGCTACTATCAGAGGGTCAATGTACTCTCGATATAGTCATGGGCGACCAGTATTCGCCAACGACTCCTACATATTCCGAGGGCCAACCGACACCTGGTGAGGGTTTCAATGAAGTTACCACTAGTCGTGAGGCCAAGTGGGAATGATAAAAATCGAGATCTGATTTGGGAATCCGCCCGATCAGACTGAGTCCACCACAAAGCCTACCAGAGGTGGTAATCTTCGGCCGCTCCCCGTTGTGGAGGCTTTTTGCCGAAGCACCGGAAGGCTCTCCCTTAGTTACGATGGGAGCTCGTCAGAAGACTACTGTTGGAGGCACGAGGTTAACGCAATCGGAGATGCCAATCAAGATGCCATGCACAATCCTCCACAGCTTGACCCGCCACCACCTATTAGTGGAAATGGTGCGAGCACTCAAGCACCAAATGGCGGAGGTAATCGAACTGATGGACGTTGATCAGTTAATTCGCCTGTTTCTACCCCACAGCACATGATGGGTCAAACAGTACAAACTAGAAGGTCGGAGGGGAATTCAAGTCATCGAACACCCACTGCTAGTGGGAATCATCCAAGACCTTCGGTAATAATTCAAAACCTGCAACGAGTTCGTGACATTCTGGATAACCCAGATCCTGCTCTGGTAGAAACTCTAGGTTATGTTCAACTCGTAGGGCAGGTATTGGAGATCCTCCAACAAACCATGCATTGTACAGAAATGTACAGGGAACAAAGGAATTGGCAAAGTCACACCAGGACTTCATCCCAGCGTTCCTCCCTTAGCATGTGGTCAGACGGAGGACTAATCGATACCAAGACCTCCTCGAAGATTCCGACCAGGGAGTCACGAGGAAGACGAGATCTTCAAGCGGCCCACTTCACGTCAAGAGGAGTGGCCACTTGCCTCGGATGATATTCAACATCATCTAAACCAAGCAGGTGGTCAACGGCATTACAACAACGTCCATGACCGGATTGGGACATCAGAAACTCGGTATGCTAATCCGAGGAATCGGTCCCCAACTGACTACAATCTGGCTCCTTTTCAAAGAAGGTGCCATGACTCGATTCTGTTGTCAAGCATTTTCAAGAGACTCCAAGCGAGCCACGGCGGATAGGTTCCGACCAGACAACATGGAGAAGTTCAATGGGACCCAAAATCCATTAGAATTTCTCCAGATCTATACTACCGCCATCAAAGCTGCTGGGGGTAACGACAACGTGATGGTAAATTACTTGCCCACAGTCATTGAAGGATCTGCCCGGTCTTAGTTGATCAACCTACCGGCCAGATTAATTTACACTTGGGAGCAGCTCTGCGACCTATTAATCGCCAACTTTCAAGGGACGTATGACCGCCCCGGAAAGGATGATGTTCTTCATCGGATGAGGCAGGAACCTAATGAGACCCTTCGACAATACATTAAGAGGTTTAGCCAGGTCCGTAACTCTATTCCTGAGGTCGCAGATTCAACCACTATTCAGGCATTTAAGCAGGATTAATAAATCTAAGGTTTACGGAGGATATTGCAATGAATCTTCCATGAACAACCGTCGAACTTTTCAACATGGCTGATAGGTATGCAACCGCTAGTGAGACGGTTGAATGGAGTAAAGCCATCAATCGAAAAGAGAAGATTCCTCAACATGGACTGGATAAACCAGAGAAGAAACATAAAAAGGCTCTCAAGAGTAAAAAGAATCGCAAGCCCGATAATAAGGAGGTCCTTGCAATTCCCAAAAAAGTTCACCAAGGCAAGAAAGATTATTCCGGTCGGAATAAGGCAAAAGCTCCGACCGATGAATACAAAAAGAACAGGAAGTGGTGTCCACTTCACCAGGTGGCAGGGCATGATCTGTGCACTTACCGAGCCTAGCAAAAGAAGGTGAAGGATTATAACCTAGTAAGGGTCCTTTCCCTTCCATACAAGAGCTTGGAGAGCCAAGCTCCAAGAAGGACAAGGATGACAACGAAGAAATGGAGTATCAGGAGCCTCAGCACACCGTCGATATGATCTTTGGCTGATCTTCCTCGTACGAATCAAGGAACCATCTGAAGGCTGTGGAGCGGAAGTGAACCTTGCTGAATCTCCAATCATCGTCAAGCCATTTAGATGGTGGGAGATAGTGATCTCCTTGACAAAGAAAGAAGATCGCTCCATCCCTTCAACTCGACCAGTAGGTTCTCTATTGTTGTAGAACCTACTATTAACAATTACAAAGTTAATCGAGTTCTCATAGATGGTGGTAGTTCTTTAAACATCTTATTTACGGGAGCATTGGAAGAAATGCAAATTCCCAGGTCAAAAGTAAAACCTGTGAAATATGCCTTCCATGGCATAGTTCCAGAATCTACTACTAAATCGATAGAGCAACTCTCTAAACCGGTTACATTTGGAAGGCTGGAGAACTTTCGAACGGAAAAGATTCCATTTGATGTAGTAGATTTCAAAAGCGCATACAATGGAACCTTTGGTCATTCAGCATTGGCAAAATTTCTGATAGCTACGCAGTACGGCTATCATAGTTTAAAGATGTCAGGACCAAAAGGGGTCATCACGGTTCGAGGGGATAGAACTATGGCATATACGTGTAATCGGAAATCTCTAGAACTGGTCGACGAACTTCCGACTAGGGATACTAATCCGCTCTCCACACAGGTCAAGCACTCGAGACCAAAGATGGTGCCAAAACCATCCGACCAGACCAAGGAGGTCTTGCTCGACAAAGGCGATTCTCCAAAAGGCGTCAAAACACCGTCTGGGTCAAGAAATGCTAGTGGATCTGCCCAAAAGGTACTGATCGGGGCAGGACTCGATCCTAAATAGGAAGAGTCGTTCGTCTCCTTCCTCTGAGCCAATTCGGATGTATTCGCCTAGCATGCATCCGATATGTCCAGAGTCCCCGCGGAGGAGATCGAGCACAGGCTAGCTCTCAAGCCTGACAAGAAACCGGTCAAGAAGAAGGTAAGGTTGTTTGCACCAGATCGGAATGAGACAATCTAGTCGGAGATCGACAAGCTTCTTAAGGCTGGATTTATTCATGAAATCGACCACCCAGAGTGGCTCGCTAATCCTGTAATGGTTATAAAAAGCAACAAAAAATGGCAAATGTGTATTGACTTCACATATTTTAATAAAGCTTGTCCAAAGGATGACTTTCCCCTTCTACTCATTGATCAATTTGTAGACTCTACTTCCGGATGTGAGTTGTTAAGTTTTTTGGATACGTACTCAGGGTATCACCAAATTAATATGAGCAAAGATGATGAAGAGGAAACTTCATTCATCACACCATATGGCACTTACTGCTATGTCAAGATGTCATTTGGACTCAAGAATGCTGGTGCAACTTTTCAGATGTTAATACAAAAACCTTTAATCCTTAGATAGGTCAAAATCTAGAAGCCTACGTTGATGACTTGGTTGTGAAATCCATCAATGCCGGTGACCACATTTCTGACCTACACAAAACTTTCAATAACTTAAGAAGGCATAACCTTATGTTAAATTCGGAAAAGTGTGTGTTCGGAGTTTTCTCTTAAAAGCTTCTTGGGTTCCTAGTTTTGTCTAGAGGAATTGAAGCAAACCCGGCTCAGATATCAGCCATCGACTAGATGCGCCCTCCGACCACATAGAAGGAAGTCCAAAACCTAACTGGCTGTATGGTAGCATTGAGTCATTTCATAACACAGTTAGGAGAAAGAGGATTACCTTTCTTCAAGCTTCTTCAGAAACATGGAAGTTTTGAATGGACTAAAGAGACAAATGATGCCTTTGAGGAGATCAAGAAGTACCTTATGAGTGCTCCGATCTTAGTGTCTCCAAGTTAGGGAGAAACATTACTGATGTACGTGGCTACAATGCCACAAGCAGTCAGTGTTGTAGTGATCGTTGAGCGTGACAACATCCAACGACCAGTATATTACGTAAGTGAAGTCTTACATGGACCAAAGGAACGATAACCACAGATACAAAAGTTGCTATACGGTCTCCTTATGACTTCAAGGAAACTAAGGCATTACTTTCAGGCCCAAAGAGTGGTCGTACCTACTGGATATACCCTTGGTCAAGTTCTCAGAAACAGGGAATCATTAGGACGAATAGCAAAATGGGTGGTCGAGCTTGGGGCATTCAACCTCCATTTTATTTCACAAACAACAATCAAGTCCCGTGCTTTAGCAGAATTCATTACCGAATGGACAAACCCTGAACCCACCCAAGGGCCCGAGTACGGACACCATGAAGAGTAGACCATGTACTTTGACGGTTCCTTGATGCTCAAAGGCTCGGGGGCTGGAATTGTCCCGATATCTCCTACTGAAGAACACATTAAATACACCATTCAGTTAAACTTTCTTACTACAAACAATGTGGCAGAATACGAAGGTTTACTAGTAGGACTCCGAGCAGCCAGAGCGCTCAGGATTCATAGATTGCTAGTGAAAGGTGTTTCTTAACTAGTAGCGAATCAAGTCGGGAAAGAGTATCAATGCTCAAGTCCTAATATGTCATCTTATTTGGCGGAAGTACGGAAACTCAAAAAGCACTTCTTTGGTTTCCAGATCCAACATATTCCAAGAAAGGAAAACTTTCTGGTAGACCAGTTGCCACGGATGGCTTCAACAAGGTCACCTGTCCCGCCCAGAGTTTTTCTTGAGCAACTCGATTCACCCTCGGTGGTCGAACATTTCGAGGACATGGATGCTCCACTGGAGGTCGTACAGATCGATCCCAGTAGTGATTGGATGACATCGATCTACAATTATCTTCAGCATGGCACACTTCCTGAAGATGATATAGAGGCCGATCGTACATGTTGAAAAGCCAAATCATAGACTCTGATCAAAAGCACCCTGTACAAACGGGGATCTCACGGAGTGTTGATGAGATGCTTATCTCAAACAGATAGTATTAAGTTATTATCTGACATACATGGAGGAGTCTGTGGAGCACATCATTCCTACAGAACTCTGGTCGGTAAAGCCTTCAGGCAAGGATACTAATGGCCAACTGCCCTCCATGATACAAAAGAACTTGTGATGAAGTGCGTACAATGTCAATTTCATAGTCGACAAGTACATCAGCCGGCACAAGCTTTGCAAACAATACAAATTTCTTGGCCTTTTGCAACCTGGAGACTAGACATTCTGGGACCTTTCCCAAAGGCATCCAAGGGCTTCGAATTCCTATTTGTCACGATTGATACATTCACAAAATAGATAGAACTCGAGTCAGTTGTTAAAACTACAACCGAGGCGCCAAGAGGTTCCTCGCAAAAAATGTGGTCACATGATTTGGCATACCAGTCGTATAATCACAGATAATGGTACCCAGTTCTCGAGCGAAAATTTTCAGGAATTCTGTGAAGATCTAGGTATCAAGATATATTTTGATTCCATGGCTCATCCGTAGTGTAACAGAGCAGTCGAGCGAGCTAATGGCATAATAATTCCAAGGAGTAAAACACCGAGTATTCTACTAGTTAATAAAATGGTCAAGAGCTTGGGTTCAAGAACTTCCTTCTGTATTATGGGTTGTTCGAACCACGACCAGTCGTGCGACCGGTGAAACTCTATTTTTTCTAGTTTACGGTGCTAAAGCCATACTTCCTCCAAAATTGAAAATTGGCTCTACTCAAACTGATTATTTTAATGTGAACGATCAAGAAGAACAACAACTAGGCGACATCAATTTCCTTGAAGAAAGACAAAACAAAGCTCTTGTATGATCGGCAATTTACCAACAAGCCAAGAGAAGGTACCACAGTCGTAAAGTGCAACCTCGTAGCCTAGTTGTAGATGATCTGGTTCTCAGAAAAATTCATAGCCAAGCAAATCGCAATAAACTTTCGCCAAAATAGGAAGGTCCATACACTGTGGTCGAAGTCACCAGACTGGTTCTGATGCGACTAGCCATGTCGGGGCAGGCGTGTTATGTCTAATTCTTGGAACACTGATCAATTGCGTAAGTTCTATGTATAAATGTACTTTACATTATTTCATATTCAATAAATATTCAGTCTTTCTTTACTTTCTGATGAGTGCTGTAATTTACATTTCGATTATCCATTCTTGGTTAAATACTATTATTGTCTTGATCATCGGGGAAGATCAATTGCTCTCCGACATCCTTCTAAAGGATATCTTTTACTTATTGGCTTTGACACAATTGTTGATCGCCTTAAAGGTCCACATCATGACCATCACAGAGATGGTTTTCACGAGTGACCATACACACTTTTTTCAAAGAAGGAAATAAGTAAAAGGAGCATCACGTAGACAACTACATATAGTTACTTGCATGCTTAAAGATCACAAGACTTCCTTTCTTTACTTCAACATTCTGTTCTTCTCCTGTTCTTGCAACCGGTCGGGACACGTAAAGCCTCCTAGTCAAAATCTCTCTCTCTACATGTGGTCCAAATTTCACCGAAGGAGTTTCCTAGCGACGGTCCTTTTCTTACGATCTTTGCTACCAGTAGGAACCTGAGAACGAATACGTTTCGCGAAGTGTCAATCATGTCTTTGATTCTTTGCAACATTAACGACGAGCTTGGAAAATATGTGTAAATAAGACCACTTATCGTTTTTCCTGCATACATTTTTTCCATATTTTCTTATCATCATCGCAAGTCTTATGATATCTTACGACCCTACACTATGGTTTATGGTATTTTGATTATGGAAATAGATCTAATACTAGTCGAAATCATACACTGGTTCCGACTAAATTGGTTTCCTAGTGTAAATTAGATCATTTTAGTAACATAATCCGCATATACTTTGTACGGTGGTCGTGAAACGTACTCTTTTTTCTTGGTCTACTGCTTCCTTAGTAAGTCTTTCTACTACACAAATAGTCGTGGGCTAGGAAATATCTGAGTACTCAAGATAAAAGATAAACATAAGCTTTACTGATGACAAAAGATAAGTTTTTACAATTACAGCTTTAATATTACATTTACTCTTTGGGGCCACCAGACTGGTCGCTATGGGACGGAGATCTGACCTCCATTTCCTCTGTAACCTTGTTTTCGAAGGACATTACTCCCTCAAAGATCTTGCAGCTTCATCCTCCAAGCAGTTGAATTCCGCTTCAAGAGATTGGAGGTTGATAGAGGGGTCAGAGGCTTTAAGCTTTGCCAAAGCAAAGCTAACTCCGTTAGCAACGACATCTTTCATAGTCTGTGTGTGGTTTCTCTGAGTAAAAGCGAGGAGATTTTGGAGACACTCAACTTGTCGACTAAGGCAATTTGCCTTCTCCATTGGATCTCTTTAAAAAGGCAGAAATACTTGTGATCCCATATCGGCAAGCATTTTGTTGAGAGCAATGATCTTTTCTTCAAGATTTCGAGTGAGTTCTTTCTCCTTGTTCCGTTCGAACTCAAGAGCTTTCTCTGTTCTTTCTAATTTTTGAGCTTACTCTGCATAAGTAGATCAAAAGTTACTGAAATATAGTTGTTACACATAAATGAACTGATCAAGTTTTACGATCGGTTAACCTGATTTTTCTTCTCGAAGGCTTCGAAAGCTTCCTTGTGCTTGGAAGAGACCTCGCTGAACCTGGCCGATTAGTCTTCGATCGACCGATCTTTAGCCTCGCACTTTTTCTCAAGCAAAGCTATCATGGCTTCTTTAGCCATAATCTCTTTCTTATTTACCTCTAATTACATCAATTATGATAGAAGGAGAGTTAAGAAACAACGAGAAGCAAAATAAAAGAAAACGACGAGAAGATTTACTCCCTTTTTAGTTCGGAATTTTCTTTTTCCAAGTTGGTTATTCGTTGGGTTAGTCCTCCGACCACAGCAATATTCTCCACCATATGCTACAAAAAAATGGTAAACTTCTTTAAGTTTTTCAGTAAATCTTGAAGAAATGGATATACGAGTGGTCATAGGTACTTACTTGGATCGCCATATCCGCATATTCAAAGTAAATAGTATTAGGACCCGTCTCTAGTTGACGGTCCGAAATTCTCCTCCAGGCATCATCAAGCTTCTCATCATCAAAGATCCGAGGGCAACTAGAGAAGTTGCTAGGATGAGGAGACTTCCTTAATAACGAAGAAATTCTCTCCTTGAACGATCCCAGCAGGGTGTGGAACCTGTTGAGGCTCTTCTTCGACTCCAGTCCCCTTAAACGGAATCGAAGCCACCAAACGTTCCTGAGAAGGCATTGGTGTTTCCACCTGCTCGAGGGGCTGGCTCGACCATCCTTTCCTCAGGAATCTCCTCCTGTGGTGTGTTTTGATCGGAAGCGACCAGAACACCAGAAGATCTACAAAGCAGGAGAAAGGAAAGTCAGCATTTAGGAATACAAGGAAAACTAAAGGTATGAGTTTATAAACGTTCTTTATTTTTCATACATGGTCTTCTTGGTTTTGATTTTGAACCGCCGTAGAGCAAAGTCTAGAGTGCTTGCCTTCCTTTTACTCTTTTCAACCGATTTCATCGATTCTGATCCGGTAGGGCTGGTTAGACCCCTCACATCTACCGACCGGAGGTCGAAAGTAATCTCTTTGACCAACAGGTCTAAGATAATCTTTCCGGTCATTTGGTCGGAGGTTGTGGTTTCATTGACCTCTGGGACAGTAGCTTCAGCAGCAACCGCCTGGTCAGTCACGACCACTTCAGAGTCCGCGACCACGGTAACTTTGGTCTATGGATACTCCTTCTCTCCCGTCTAATTGTACATCAAAGTTAGTTTGGCAATGGAATACTTCATATAAAGTATATATTTCCTTTTCGGTGCTTTTTCCTACCTCCGAAGGGCCACCTTCTTGGGTGATCGTTGGGGAAGAAGTGGTCGGATCATCGATTGGATCAGAACTCCCGGTGAGCTCGTTGATCTCCAACCCGACCGACTACGCATTAAGAAATGTAATAGCATACCGATCGGAAAGATACACAAATGATGAAAGGAAGTTTTTTTATTTTACCTTGAGCCTCTCTATTCTCTCCACTGGAGAACAAGATGCCAAAATACAGGGAACCACAGCCTTGATATTAGGCTCCCCAGCACAGATCATCTTGATCAGTTCCCTGACTTCTTCAGTGGAAAGGGCTGCAAAAAGAGAAAAGAGACTATAAGATTACAAATTAATCAAACAAAATAAACAAAATTGATCAGGATTTGTGGAACTTATGTTCCGCAGAATCAATGATCGTATTGTCACGACCAAGGTACCAGAGCGAGGTACGTGATCGGAACTTCAGAGGACTTATCCAGTGTGTGGAGAAATCTCTCACCACATGCCAAGAAGTTAGTCCCCTGATGCTAAGTAGTTGGATGGCCTCAATCCAACTCCCCACTCTTCCCTCCTTCTTCACGGAGGAACGCCATCTTGGGCTCTCAACCGCCACCTTGCCGACGAAGCAGAGGTGGTCTTCTTTGGTGACCGTCATGTAGAACCAGCTCTTCTTCCATGACGACCATGAGGACTTGGAATACATGTGGATGTACCCCTCAGCCTTTCTGTCGTGGAGGTGTAGTGCGCACTCCCTGAGTAACAGCACAGATTTCCCCGACCTCGACATCTTGTAGAAATACTTGAAGACATCTAGATCTAGCAAAATCCCTAGGTATGCTTCACAGAGGAAGATAAAAATGCTGATGTTGGCAATCGAGTTAGGAGCAAGATTCACCAGATCCACTTTGTAATACTCCAAAGCTTTGGAGAAGAACGAGTGCACCGGTAATCTAAATCCACACTCGATATATACGAGGAAAACAAGGATTTCTCCTTCTTCACCACTGGAAAAATGCTCCCCGATCGCTAATCTCCAACTGATTAGGTTCCGGTTGGGAAGCATCCCAACCTTCTCCAAGCTCTTGAGCTTCTTCGCGCTCAAATCAGAAATAGGCTAGTTGATGATTGAGTCCGACATTGTTGGATTTTGGGCAAGAGGATGAAAGGGAGTTCTTGGTGAAAAGATGAAGGGAAAAGAGATTCTGAGAGCGTAAAAGCCCAAAAGCAATACACTGTGGGGATTTTATAGGCTTGTCTCATTAATTGCAAGAGGACGTTGCCCAAAGTTCAACGGGCAGAAATCTCTTCAGTTTCCTGGATAGTTTCTCAACTTTAAAGTGAATACTGACAACCTCATTAACTTCGCCATTAAGACGAGGGATCTCCCGATACGGATCTTCGTCGGAAGGGGTTCACATTACAAATTCACTTAAAGTTCGGAGGCTAGCTAATGAGGATTAAATTTCTAAATATTAATTAAAAGCCACATAGCTTATGTGGTCATAGACCAAGTCGCTAACGACCCATGTGGTCATTAGAATCCTAAGGGTCGCCTGATGGGTAACCCCGTCGAGGGGTTCTCAGACTTCACGCGCCTCGACCAGATAGTTTGCTTTCGAGAAGCTTTTGAACCGCACTTGGACCTAATTCCAAGTACATCCCTCCCATGTGTTGAATAGAACATGTGTCTTAATTGCTCCAAACCACACGATGTTTACAACCCTGAGTCACTTACACTACTACAAAAAAGGTAATCACAGACGGTTCAAAATCGTCATCATAGAAGGTTTTTTGAACAGTCTGACTTTATGGGTCAATGATACTATGTGGTCATTACAGACGGTTTTTGAACCGCTTGCGAAAAAAGCTATCAGAGACGGTTCGAATAATAACCGCTCATGATAGTCAATTATCACGCATGCTTCTTGTTCGAACCGCTCAGGAATAAACTATCATAGACGGTTTTTTAGTAAAAACCGTCTATGATAGTTTTTTGTATTGCAAAAAATTTTCAAATTTTGAACCAAACCAATCTGTTGCGGAACAATAGTTTGCAAGAAGGTAATTAAAAGATAATATCTCTCTATTTATCTCTCAATCAATGGCGCACTCACTGACGAGGACGGGGTCGAGCAGAGGCGTCCATCTCGAAACGAATCAGCCTCCCTTGTCGACCATCGATGGGGGTCCTTATTCAGAACGAAATCTGACAGGATGCAGAGGACGAAATCAGAGTGAGAAGGGAACCAGGATGGGGATTTTGGGGCAAAACTTCGTGCTCACCTGAGGCCAAGATGGGGAGCAGCCAGATCTAGCGGTACTGGTCGAGCCGCAATGCCTGCTCACCGGAGGCACCGTGAAACAGCAGGCTGCGTCTCCTCGCCAAACCGCGTCAGGTAATCGAGGGCGGTCGCCGGAGCTCGGCATGGGGAGGGGAGAGGGAGAGACTGATTGAAGACAAGACAAGAGTGGCTATAATATATAAGGACAGTGCCAAAACATTTCGCCTCCCGCACACGTGTTCAAAAAATTTTGCCCTCCCGCGCTGCGAATCACAGACGGTTCTTGTTCAGAACCATCTTTGATACTTCACAGATGGTTTTCAACATGAACCATCTGTGATTTTACCATGACTTGAAATGCCTAACTCTCTTATTTTACCGTGGCTTGATGCCTTACTCCCTGATTTTACATTTCTTCAAGCCATCATAAAATCATGGTAAAATCAGGGAGATACTTATTGCAGACGGTTTTTAATACACACCGTCTATGATGAGAATGGGAAGTCACATACGGATCCGCACCAAGAATACGACGGTCACTAAACCAAAACCATCTATGATTGTATTTAATACAGACAGTTTTGGCCAATCTGCTCCAAGATGCGTGTTTGAGCCATGCGATTGCGCTCTATCTGCGCAAGAACCTGAGCCATGGTGAGCGGCGGAGGAAGTTCTTCTTCATGCCAACCGCCACGCTGATCAGAGGTGAAGCGGGATCCCTGGGGTGGAGATCCCTCTTCCTACTGTACGCGAGAACGGGTGGTAGCTCCTATCATACTTTTGCTATACAATTGTTAGCACTTCATCAAGGATACACCCGAACGAGCGTGAATTAGAATTCTGGACAGCAAGCTTAATGCTCTAAGGTTAGCATGCATAATGATATGAAATGCACCCAAATTAACACCAAGAGAACACAAAATCCATTAAAACAAATAGCGAAGTTTTGGCACGGTTACATCCATATATGTCTGTAGACGACATGGCCACCGCCTGAAACAAAAGTTATGCAACAACATACATAATTGTACAAATGCTATCCGATTACATTTATTTAGGGACAGCTACTAGTTGGTTACAACCCTTAGCAACGAGTGCTCATCATCCATCCCCTAGACAAAGTGATCCGGTTAAAGTTCACCGAACTCATCTAAAAGATGAGCTCCAGGTGATCCCATGTCCGTTGGACCCAATTGATTGATGAGACGCCTCAGAGATTCTAACAAGGGAACGTGACCTCCAAGGGGTGCCGGCCACTGTGCGCGAGGAAAACCTGTAGACATCCGGACTTGGCAACGTTGTCCATAGATAGGTACTAGCCCCGCCACTTCCGAAAGTCGAACTCGTGGTGCAAAGAAGAGTGGGAGGTCTCGTTGTCACCATAAAGCACGTTACAAGGAACGCGATTCATGCCGACTCCGATCCTGAGGTACTCCTGAGCTTCCCTAAGACGGCGCGGGTTTCCCTAACTCGCACATGTTGCGGCGGTGGATTTGGTCCATGATATGAACCAACCTTGCTAATCGGCGCGATTTATGGTCTTCCAAACCGGATCTCATCGAACGTGTTCACCTCTGCTCTTCCAGACCTCGCTTTGAAGTGGTCATAGGGGTTGACACAACTCCGTCGAGATCTCGCACTGCCTTTGCAATAATGTTGACGATACTCAGATTTTCCATTCTAGGTCCTCGATCCCGATGGAAGATGGCATACTCTAGATGGTAGGTGAAATTGGCTCGCCACATCATATCTCGCAACAATGCGGGATACCCATCCACTTCCTCAGCACAAGTCTCCTTAATCAAATGCCGGCTGCTCATCTAAAGCATACGAAGACAAGGTAAGTGAGCAAAATAGTTTGTAAATCCAACTAAAAGTTGGGGTAAGAGATGATACTAAGATGGATGAGAAATAAAAGACTTGCATGACTTAAAGTTTCTGAAATTATTTTGCTATTTAGAAAATAATTTTACAGATGACTCACTAATGCTAACGACCATGCTATTTCTAACCTACAGTCAGTATGGCTCTGATACCAACGCTGTCGGGACCCCTGAGATTGGATTCGTTTCCAAATTAAAAGATTATACCAGAGGCATAATTTTTAACAGGGAATGAATCCAATTTAAAGTTCCCGAATATGTGTCTCACAATAGTTCCCAAGATCAAAGGCTAATGTGCACATATCCTAAACAACATTGTACACAGTCATACACAAGTCATACATTATACATAAAGTGATTTTACATGAGAAGGATGTAAGTACAAAAGTTACATATGTGACCAGCGGTCTCTAAAAACAAAAACTTGCAGCGGAAACAAATATAACACCAAAAGTTCTAACTAAGTGTGCCCATCACCCAAAGGCAACTAAGTGGAGGAAGAAACAACATCATTTGTTAGCGTCACCATAATCGGTGCTAACGGATGGATCGTAAGCATAATCGTCCTCACCTGCAACAAGTGGTTAATTCAACTGAGTACAGAAGGTACTCGCAAGACTTACACAAATTAATAAAAGAAAGTGTTTAATAGAGCCTATCCAAAGTATTAGAGAATATACATGTTTAAGGCTATCCAAAGGAAGGCCGTAATGGCATTAGTTTTGCATAAAGCAACAAGTTTTATTCCTACACTTTCTAATTTGCAAAGGCCATTTTCTAAACAAAGTTTGGACCGAAAACAACAAGTAATAATGTTATAAACACAATGTTAAACATATCAAAGTGGTTGTCCACTTTGATCATCCAAACCGCAAGGACACCCATCCATGCCGACAACCAGTATTACCCAAATCGATTTTTATTTCAGAGTCTAACGCTGATGTCTATCAAAACCAAGTATTGTCCGTAACCGGAGATACGGCTATTCGAATAGTTTTAACCCTGTAGGGGTGTACATCTTTACCCACAAGACTCGACCAGCCCGTAAGCCTCCGGATAATAACACACTTCCTTTGGTATGTCGGCCGGGTAGATCGAGATTTGGTACTGTCGGTGTTTTAGAACCGAACTTACGTAAAGATTGTTTGATTCGGGGGGTCTCCTAGAATGGAATCACGCAGAGAGATTGACACGGGATTTTTATACAGTTCAGCCTTCCCGGAGAGAATAACAACCCTACTCCCGGTGTGTATGGTATTGAGTGTATTCTCAACAATCGGGGAAAACTCGAGACTATTACAGATAGTGTTTGTATTCCTGATGGCCCGATTCATCCCCCTCTCCTTTCTCTGATTGCCACCTTTTATAATACGTGAAGGAGCGGCGGCATCTCGAGATAAAGTGGCGCCTCATTACCTCCCGTGAATTCAAGACGCTGGTAATAATCACCAAGTGTATTAACTCCTCCACGCCGCTCAACAACAATATACCGTAGATAATGGAGTATTACGTGCCATTACTCAGAGAATAACAGATGATGACTGTTTGAATCCCTTAATCAATAAGACCCACTTGTCTCGTAGGTTTATTTGATCATAAGGTGGTCAGATTGACCTAGTCGTAGAAGAACTTACGACTATGAGGTAGTCGTAGTAAGACTTACGACTATTGGGGTAGTCGTAGCATAACTTACGATTATGGGGGTGGTCGATGGCGTAACTTACGACCACCTATTAGGCTCTTCCTCATAACATTAAGGGTATACTCAGGTCCACATGACGCCATATTTACTTATAATAAGAATTATGGATAAAAGATAAAATGAGGATTATTATATCCTCGCCAGTACTTTTTAGAAAGAACACTTCATTGAGTTGGAAACACCCATACGCGACGAATCCCGCTTAGTACAAGCTACTAATAGAACCTACTAACCAGGGCACGCAAGTTGTGTTAGGAATGTCGACCCAATGAACAAAAATGTAACACCATAGCTATGCGAAAGCCAAGATGCAACCTAAACTACTAACATTGATCAAATCTATAAATTTTTCTCGATAAATCAACAACTAATAATAGTTAAACTTCATCACACAACAATTTTAATATCTTAACTAACATAAATTTCAGCAAGAATTTAAGCACTAAATTTCAGTTTATAACAATTCAATCAAGAGGAACAATATTATGAATACATCCGGATAATTTTAAACCATCAACTAGCATGAATAAACTTTAAGGACGAACAATAGAAGTAACATAAATCCAATTATTACATTCAATAATTTCCAAATGAAAGGTAGCAACAGAAATATTATTTAATTGGTGAACGATGTGATAATGTGGATTTCTTCATGTGATCTACTCCCTCCCAAGACGTGTCGTCCTCAACGATCACCTAAAAACAAAATTGGCAAGAGTGAGTCCAAGACTCAGCAAGTACGAACGAATGACATAAGAAACATTGAATCGAATACAAAACAGAAACAATGAATCAAATACAAATCATTCTTAAATTACCCCAGACATATGAATACACTATGAATGCGATGCAAGATGCATATGTCTCCACTTCTCTTCTGCATGTGCCGGTATAGCCAGTGTAACACCCGTCGGTGTTCACTCAGGCCCTCATTATCAAAATACAGGGATCCAAGGCCCGTATGAAGAATCTTTCATACAGGGATCTATTTACCCATATTGGAATGATGAGACTTATTTGCCCATATTAGAATGATGGGACTTTCAATACCCACTCCTGTGGGTGAGGCATGAATGATTGAAATGAAATGAATCTCAATACCCACTCCCATGGGCTAAACATAAAAACTTGGAATGAATGTAATAAAACGAAATGAACACTTCTATACCTTCCAATTGTTATAAGCATTTAACGGAAACAAGCAATCAGTGGAAAAATACTCATACTTATAAGATTATCCATATCATAGTAATACAACCAATTTGTACAAACACACATCCAAGATGACCCAAAATGTACTTGCCTCAACTCATGGATGGGTGACGATTTAATAGAGGACTCTATCCCCGAGTTCTCACCACCACTTGGCATTCGTAAAGTATACTAAGAATACCATTCAATTGCACACAACATATCAATAAAGCTAAATAAACTTATTCGCTCCTATTCGCAACCCGAAACAATACCACTACTTCCCAAATACCAATCTGTCCAAAATAGACAGTCACATTAGGAAAACCATAAATTTTGATTTATAGCTCCACAAATCATGAACTTAGGCTTTCTGGAATCTACACACATATATCCACAAATTCTCAATTGATCGAAAGTTCAGATTATGACATCTAAACGCTTGTTTTTATCTCCGAAGACAGTTATGTCATCTTCAACATTATCGACTTAGAAATTCCATAACTTATATTTGGTGTATCCAAACATAGTGATCTAAGTCATTCTAGAATATACAGATAATTAGTTTCCAACATAAATTTATTCTAAGTTTTCTATTGAGCAACAAATTTTGCTAATATGACCTTTTTCTCGACTGTCACCAACAGATGGACAGAACTGAATCGCATGACTAAAAAATTTATAACTCCCACTATACCTGTCCAACATTTATGAACTTGGATTCTATGGAATCGTTATCAAGTTATCTATCTATGTCATAGAGATTAAAAGTTCAAATTCGTCCATTTGCAAAGTTTAATTTGCATATCTATATTCGCTGCCCAAATCCTAGAGACTAAACATGCACTCGGATTGCAAAAATCATAACTAATTATCTATCCATCCAAAAATTGTGAACCAAGACTTTCCAGAAATCTATCGACATTACCTACATATCTCTAGTAGACCCTACACCCTGATTTCACTTTGAACTAATTCAAACTTACGGATCATCAGAACTGCAGAATTACCGATCTAATAACAGGAAGGTACTAATCTGATTTTCAGCAATAAATCGCATAGAAAAAGAATTAAATTAGCTATTGGGGAAATCAAAATCACCCTAGAATACCTCGCTGGAACCCGCTGAAATCCCCGCGAGAACTCCCTTTCCCCCTTCCTTCTCCCTCTTCCTCTTCCTCTTCCTTTCTTCTTCTTCCTTCCTCTCCTTCCTTTCTCCTCTTGGCATAGTAGTAGGGAAGGAGTGCTATAGTACCCATGTGCTACAAAGGAAGCGGTGCTACAAAGATGCATGTGACGGCAGCTTGTAATATCCCAAAGTTCTGTTACCAAAATTAAAAAAATTATTAAAGGTATTATTTTATTGGATTTTCCGTTGTCAAATATTTTCCTTGATTTTCTATAATTTAAAGAGAGTTTTCTTTGTTAAAAAAACAATTACTTAATTTCTTGGTTTTAAAATCAGAAATAAAGTTTATTGATTTTTCTAGGATTTTATTGATTTAAAGTGAAAAATAAAATTTTAAATAATTTCTGAATTTTTCGTATTTAAAAAGGTTTTTCCTATTTTTCAGAAATCAAAAATAAATTATGTGCAAAAATAAAAGGCAACTTTAAGTTGGAATTATTTTTATTAAGTTTAAAATAATTCAACAAATTTCTGTGAATTTTTCTATAATTTTTGGACTCTATTTGCTATCTTCTAAAAATCTATTTGATTTATTGCTTAATCTATATTTCAAAAATTAAAAAAAGAGAAAAAGAAATTCAATTTCCCGCCGGGTCACCCATCCCAACCGCACTCCCAAGCCCAGCACACTTAACATGCAAAGCTTTCCAATCAGTTGCCAACTTTCCTTTTTTCTTTCAATTACTTGTACCTTCTATTTTCTTTATTCCTTTCTTCTCCAACCGTTTTCTTTTTCCTGGTTGCTCATGTCCACAAGCATGCCAGCACGCATGCCGGCCATGAACGCCATTTAGAGCTCATCAAAACCAGTGATTCCTTTCCCGCTTTCAAGCACCATCAAGGGTATTCAAGTTCCTTTACTCCACCACATCTATTTCCTTCCGTTACTTGCCTTAATTGCCAGAACCCAACGGAATCCTCATCAATTCCCCTAATTCTGCCGCCTTTATGATGTCACACTATCACCGCGTCCGTTATGACCTCCGCTTTCCTTCTCCGACCATCAATCCCTAAAATCTCGCAAGTAACTCCCGCGAGCTTCTTGCGCCCTACGAAGCCTCGGCCACGCCCTTGCCCTATAAATAGATGCCCCGGCTTTGCCCTCCATCACTCATCCCAATGCCACTATCGTTAGCCCTCCACCTGTACTCTAGCGCCTAGAATTCGAAGAATCTTCTCCGTCGGCCGAAGTTGCTTCAACCTTCGATTCCGCCGCCGTAAAGCCGCTGCGTCGACATCGTGTCAACCAAACTACCGATCTACTAATTTGCAAGGCTAAGCATTCACATAAAGACTATATATATTTCATCACATGATTTCTATCTTGAGTTTAAGTGTATGAGATGATTAAGGGTAAGCCACAATGATTAGGATATAACTAACTGGACTTACAAATTATGGATACAATAAAATAGCATGCACGCAATTATCATTGCATTTTAAAATACTAAAGTATCAAAACTGCTATCAAAATGATGCAAGAGGATGCTTGCCTTGATGATATTCCACTTGTTCAATCTCTGGGTGCTCAGAAATATAATCACTCGCGTCGGGTAACTCAGTATCTAAAAAGAGTGATAGCAAATGAACACCGAGAAAAATACCAAATACCGAAATGCTGAAAAATGAATGGTAAGTTCACAGTAGTAAGGTTCTGTTTCTAAATGAAATTAGGTGAAAATTTTAGTTCAGTTGGAGTTCATTTGAATTTTTTTTAATTTTATAAGGTTAAAGTTCTTAATGTGCAATTAATCTAATTATCAAATTTTTAAGTAATAGAAACATGGGTGAGAGTTGTTCTAGATTAAAGTACAAAGAAAATTATAACTAACAAAATTGATTTCACTTGATTTGGAGTTATAACGAATTACTTATGAAATTTTTAGTTTAAACCATTTTCAGCAATTCATTTTAGGATTTAAAACGTAGCGACTATTATTATACCGGACCGAATCTAACCCTAGTTGCTGACGAACGGGACCCAAAGTCAGGGTTTCTATGCTTGGGCCCACGTGTAATAGACATAATGTTTTAACAAGTTACCAGATTATACATTCATTAGCACTAACCAACAGGGATTTAGGGTTAATTAATGAGCCACAACTCTGGTCGGAATTCTGACAACAGAGCGCTAGCTCCCGTGAGCTTGGTCGGCGGCTAGCCGGCGCTGTAGTCCATGGTCGTGAGAGCTAAAGACTAAAATGGATTCACAATAGTGTTGCGGACCTAGTGGTGGTCGGAACATGGCCGGAGGTTGGCCGGAGCAGCGGCGGCGCTAATACGACACAAGTGGGTATGTCAACCCGACTATGATTCAAACGAATTGAAGCATGCATAAGCACCTATGGGTCACAAGCAAACTACCTCAGCTAAGAAAACGGCCAGATATCCAAGGAGTAGCCCTGGCAACGATGACCACAAATATGGTGATGAGAGCTTCACGTGGACAAGATGACCTAGACAAAATCAATCAGAATGAATGGTTGGAATGGCTTAATTATAGTTCACTTAAGCTTTGAGTAATGGCTTACCAGATTGGAAAGGAGAACGAAAGAACCGAAGTTGACCAAAAATATAGAAATTCCAAGATCCTGATAACCCTATGAATCAAAAGACAAATTGATTTAGGGGTTTTGCTCCTTATACCTTAAGACAAGATATGACGTGCATGAATTACAAAGAAGCTCACCGGAGCGCAGAAATCCATGACGGCGGTGTTTCGGGCGCGCTGTGGGCTGACAAAGGACAAGCTCGAATTGCCGGGGTACAAGCAATACCAAAATCTTAAGTTAGCACAGGGATTAAAGTATGGTGATAGAAGAACAAGGGCACAAGAATGCTTAGTAATGCTTGAGCGAAGAGGAAGAACAATGGCCACCCTGATTCGGCCGAGAATGGAAAGAAGGGGTTTTGATGGTGCTCTTCACCGGAGAAAACAATGATGGTTACTTGTGGCAGCACCTGAGCAAGCATTGCCATCACGGTGAGGCCAAGTGGCAGTGCATGCACCGAAAAACATGGGCACGACGCCACCTCGCCCATGGCTTTGCGCGGAGCTGGCATGGCACAGAGAAGACAAAGAAGAGATGAGACTGACATGTGGACCAGGGCTGTCAGTCCCAATGAAACAATGCGGCTTGGTCCGAACGGTGCGGATGGTCCGATCGAGATTCAACGGTCCAGATCGAGTGGGCTATTTGGACGGTCTGAATGGCCCAATTCTTGCGGACAGTCCGATTGAAATCTAACGGTCCCTAGGCTATGCGTGTTTAGTTTTCAACCGAATGAAAGCGGGGACGTCCGATTGAAAATGGAAGGTCTAGATGCGTGGGGCGTTCGGACGGTCCGAACGGCCCAATTGAACTGGACAGTCCGATTCAAATCGAACGGCCTGTGCACGCTAGTTTCAATCGAATGAAAGTGACGTGGTCTGATTAAAAATCGATGGTCCAAATGCGTGGAGCGTTCGAACGGTCTGAACGACCCAATTGATCTGGACAGTTCAATTCAAATCGGACGGCCCGCGCGTTACAAAAAGGGTTGGGCTAAGCCAAGTCAAGTGGGTTCGAGTCGCTACAGTCCAAGAGGTCCAAGTCAGGTCCAACTAGTTCACCGAGACTAAATCAAAATATTCAGGTTTGACTAGGGAGTTAAAAATAGTAAATAAATTTATAAAAATCTAAATATTTTTAGAGACGATACTGGGATGATATAGATCCCATATAAATTTTTAAAACTCATTGATCATGATTTAAAAACTTAATTTAAAATCCTTAACCTAAAAGGTTTAAATAAAGAACATACAATTTTCTTAAAGTCAAGATGAATTCCATAAATTTGAGAAAAATTATATTAGTTCATTATAATTAATCTAGTATTTGATTAAATTATTTCCCATGGTTGTTTACAAGCATTAATTTCAGTTTCTCTTATGGAGTTTCTTTTCAAGTTTTAAATTTCACTTGAATTTGAACTTTTAAATGCAACCAATTGTGCAAATGATTCAAAAAGTCATGTATGCTCATGAAATGCATATAATTACCATTTATCAAAATTGAGGTTGTTACATTCAGGTCTGTCGTCCCAATCTGGCAAATACATCGCCCATTAAGGTTTACTCGCCCCAAAAGGCGCGCATGAGGGTGCAACTAGGGTTTAGGGTAGTGGCGGTCTTTGCGGTGGCCCATGCAGCGGTCCTTGTGGCAGTGGTGGATCCGGAAGGCGGCGATGGCGTGCGAACCGGTGACGACAGGCGCGCATGGAGGCTCCAGTGGCAACTCTAGCGGCGCAGCGGGCACTCGCGGTGGCGAGGTGGAGTGTCGGGCGTTGCGGCACATCGGGCGTTGGCAGCCCGGAGGCGGCTCATGGCGGCGGCCGGGGATGCCACGCGAAGCCGATTGGGCGAGCAACGAGGCCACGCAGACAGTTTTGGGGTAGCATGCGGCGAAAGAGCATGGCTGCGCTTGTGATCCCACGAGTGTCGCCGTGTAGTAGGCACAGCCGGAGGAGACGGCACGCGTTAGCGAGGCTGGCTCCCAGCAGCGGTTGCTGATCTTTTGTGCTAACATACACGCACTAGTCAATCTAAACTTAAGGTTTAGTTCATGCTCCTGTACACTAGAAGCGGGGAGCTTGCCATATGCTTTCCAATTATGGAGGAGTTACTATAGTGTTTACTTGTAGTAAATTCATCACTAACAATGGAATACCTTGGGTTGAATAGTATATCCAACTATGCGAAATTGACTTATTGGTCCTTGATCTAAAATCTATGGGGAAGCTTGTGGGTCTAAGATATAATGACACTAGTCAAAACAATTATTAATCATTGCTTAAACACTCTTGAAGAGAACTCACCTTGAAGATGAAATACCTCATGTAGAGGCTCATCATGAAGGTGAAAAGCCCAACAACTTGATGTGTGCGTGTTACAATGCTAGGAATGTGGAACGACCAAGAATATTTTATTTGAGCAATTATATAGATCTAGTTAACACTGATATACCCTCAATTATAAGGATATGGGAGAAAAGTTATCGACAACCACTTTGCCTCTACAATTGTTAAAGTTTCTCTTACGAGAACACAGATTTGGAACCAAAGTCTAGGGCCGAGCGGTTCAAGCATTCATATCGGGTCACATAATGATAGCATATGAGGCTAAACCATAATTGATAAATAAAAGTCTTGAAACCAGGTAGTTCAGACTTGATGGGTCATTATGAATATTATGAGGTGGTGAAAGCTATGGTTAAAATGTCCTTGTGGAGACCGTTACTCTCCTATTATAAATGAAATAATGTTCCGTTGCGTAATAACTCAGGCAGATGGCATGAATGAAGAAATAAAATACGCAGTAAATGGGTTATGAAAATCCTTGACGAGATCATTGAAGGACTCAAAATTCCTAGTAAAAAAGGAAAGAAAATCACAATATAAATAAACCTCATACCTAATGGTCTCTTATAGTGAGAGCATCTCTCTAAAGGGGAATTATCTTACCAGTCGATCTCATAATCACATCAATGATCATATGATCCATAGAAGTGGATAAGGACCCATCAAAACCTGAAAGAATATAATGAGGAACCTAAAGACCAGAAGTGTGTCACACAAACACATATAAAGTGCATCTTTCACCAAAAGTTAGTGGAATGGTGGTTTACTCTAGTACCTTGATGGTACGACATACATTGGTGATATTGGCAATTAGTCCCCTTAATGTCAAAACTAAGATTGGTTATATTTTACTCCATAGTAGTACAACCATACCTTTTTAGATCTGCAGAACAGACCAATGGTTGTAACTTTAACCACCCAGAGATAGTTGCAAAATATTGAGACCCTAATATGTTTCGATAAATCATATCTGAAAGGCATACTACTTTACAACTAATATTACCGCATATACTCTGCAAGGATAATCTACTTGCGTTGCACAATCAAATAGTAGTATTTGATAAATTAAGCATGTTACTCCCGAATAGTATTTATCCCAAAATCTCCAAATGGGCAATAGGATATTTGTCTTTAAGACTCTGGATTGTGATAATCTAGTTGATTTGATCACAATATCCTTGCATGTATTCATTTTCGAAAAATGTATGAAAGGCATTAGAGCAAAAAGACTCCAATGGAAGTTGTCTTCAGGGGAGCATATGCTAAACACTGATCATCATACTTGAGATTTTGAAAATCTTAGTCAAGTCTAAAAGGTGTTGATACAATTATTCTTGCTTAAATTTACCTTGAAGGTTTTACCACTTAACAATTTAGATATAGTTGGTCGAAAATACAAATATCATGAAGATCATGCATAGATCATGATGATTATTACTAAATCCCGAAGATGTGCTGGCTATCTATCAAATCCCTATAGTGCAAAAACCCAAACTGGATTTGTATTACTTGGTGGTGATGCATTCATGGAATTGGAATGAGACGGTTTAAATAGTTGCGGAGTTCAGTGGGAGTAAATCCCTAAATCATAACCCTTATCAAATCCTAAGGATTTATCCAAAATCTTGAAGATTTAATCCCAAAGATTAAATATTGTACTCTTTTTCTTGGTGAGTTTTCATAAAGTTTTCTCACGTTAAGGTTTTTAATGAGGCAACAAGTGTAATGCAACTTAATGTGTGCTATGTACTCTTTTCTTCATTCCTTTTTTTCCCACCAGGTTTTCGGTAGAAGTTTTTGACGAGGCATATACACGGTGTGGTATTTGCCCAGGGGGGAGTGTTATCAAACGTAGGGTTTTATGGGCAATTACCCAAATGCCTCTTGAAGGGTTCCACTCTTTTAGTCTATAAATAGAACTTCATTATGCAAAGAGATAGATTGATGATGAATAGAAGAACTCTACCCCTATACTCTATGTTAGAAAAATAAGGACAATGGAGACACGAATTTTTACATGGAAAACCCTTACAGGAAAAAACCATGGGCGCCAACCGGCGATGATCACTATATGAGGAGCGATTACAAAACGCAGGGGATTACAATGAGGCATCTCTCTCCCCGTGCGGCTTACAAGAGGTATATAAAGGGGTAAAAGGACTTAGAGTCCAAGTAAGAAACTAATCCGCTAATATGGCATATTCCAGATATTTCCGTATTAGAAATTCGGATCACATACATATCTAAATATCAACAATCTCCACCTTGAGATGAATTTTCTCTTGTAGCAAAATAAAGAATCATCAATCACCAAATGATTCCCCAATAAGATAAAAATCAGCGTGCGCCAACTAGTCTCTAGGACTAAACTGTAATACCAACTAAGCTCGAGCAAAGCTCAAACTTAGTAACAGGAACTGGCTTTGTCATCATATCAGTTGGATTATCATAAGTACTTATCTTGCACACTTTGACATCACCTTGAGCAATAACATCTCGAATAAAGTGATATCTCACATCAATGTGCTTTGTTCTCTCATGGAACATCTGATCCTTTGTAAGGCATATAGCACTCTGACTATCACAAAATATAGTAGTGCAAGAATTATCTCCACAAAGCTCAGTGTACAAACCTCTCAACCAAATAGCTTCTTTACAAGCTTCAGAAATAGCCATATATTCTGCTTCAGTGGTTGATAAGGCAACAGTAGCTTGCAAACTTGCCTTCCAACTAGCAGCACAACCACCAATGGTGAAAACATAACCTGTTAGAGACCTCCTCTTGTCCAAATCACCAGCATAATCAAAGTCAACATAACCAACAAGTTCATCTCTAGAATTCTCAAACTGCAAACAAGCATTAGAAGTGCCACGCAAATATCTAAAAATCCACTGAACTACTTTCTGATGCTCTTTTACAAGATTATCCATGTATCTACTAACAACACTCAGTGCATGAGATAAATCAGGACGAGAACAAACTATGGCATACATAAGAGAACCAACTGCACTGGAATATAGAACTCTAGACATGTACTCAATATCATAATCTGACTCAGGACATAAGGCTGAAGATAATCTGAAATGCAAAACTAATGGAGTACTCACTAGTTTTGCATCATGCATATTAAAACAACGAAGGACTTTCTCAATATAACCTTTTTGACTAAAGTATAACTTGCCAGATTTCCTCTCTCTAATAATCTCCATGCCAAGGATTTTCTTTGCTGCACCTAAGTCATTCATCTCAAATTCATTACTCAATTGTGCTTTCAGTTTTGCTATTTCTGACTTATCTTTTGCAGCAATCAACATATCATCAACATAGAGAAGCAAATAAATAGCTAAACCATTAGCAGTCTTCAAATAAACACAGCTATCATAATCAGACCACTTAAAATCGTGAGAGAGCATAAATGAGTCAAATCTCTTGTACCATTGCCTAGGAGATTGTTTCAAACCATAAAGAGATTTCTTTAATCTACAAACAAGGTGTTCTTTTCCAGGAGTAACAAAACCCTTAGGTTGGTCCATATAAATGCCTTCTTCCAACTCCCCATGTAAGAATGCAGTTTTAACATCTAATTGCTCAAGTTCATAATCATGCATAGCAACAATACTGAGTAAAGTGCGAATAGAACTATGCTTCGCAACTGGGGAAAAGACATCATTAAAATCAATACCTAGAATCTGACTATAACCTTTAGCAACCAACCTTGCCGGTTCAGTAGGAGAAATACCCTCCTTTCTTTTGAAAATCCACTTGCAACGAACATGCTTCTTCTCTTTTGTCAATTTCACTAATTCCCAAGTGCCATTCTTTTCAAGTAATTCCATTTCATCATGCATAGCAGTTATCTACTTATTACAATTAGTAGAGTTAATAGCCTCAGTGTATGATGAAGGTTCTGTATTACCTTCAATTTCTTCTGCCACACTCAAAGCATAAGTAACAATATTAGCTTCTTCAATCAACCTCTTGGGTGGATTAATCTCCCTTCTAGGCCTGTCAACTGCAATGAACCATTGTGGTGGCTGCTGAACAATAGGAATATCCTCAACAATAGGTGCATCATAAAAAAAAATATTTTCCTTATCTAATGTGTCATTTGAATCAACAAAATGGTCTACCTAAACACTTGAATTCTGCTCACTCTCAACAGGAACATTAATGGGCAGTTTATCATGAAGCATAGCAGATTCATTAAAGACAACGTTTCTGCTAATCACAATCTTACTTGTTTCAGGATTCCACAACTTATATCCTTTAACACCAGATTTATAACCAAGAAAGATGAACTTAACAGCTCTAGACTCTAATTTTCCATTATCAACATGAGCATAAGTAATACAGTCAAAAACTCTCAATTTTGAATAATTTGCTGGGGAACCAGACCATACCTCAATTGGAGTTTTCTTTTCAATTGCAACAGAGGGTGGCCAATTAGTAAGGTAGCAAGCAGTGGAAGCGGCTTCAGCCCAAAAACGTCTATGCGAACCCGCATTTGACAACATGCAACGGGCCTTGGAAATGATAGTTCTGTTCATACGCTCAACTACACTATTTTGTTGAGGAGTATCAAGAACGGTGTAGTGCCTAACAATGCCTTCAGTCTTGCAATATAATTCAAATTCATCAGAACAGAATTCCAACCCATTATCAGTGCGAAGTTTCTTTACCTTCTTTTCATTTTGCCTTTCAACCATAGTCTTCCACTCTTTAAATGCTGAAAATGCTTCTGATTTATGCTTCAAGAAATAAGGCCACACTCTTCTGGAGTAATCATCAATAATTGTTAACATATAACGAGCACCTCCTAGCGATGTCTTCCAAGATGGCCCCCCATAAATCAGAATGCACATAATCCAAAATACCTTTTGTGGTATGAACTGAAGTATTAAACCTCACCCTCTTGTGTTTGCCAAACACACAATGCTCACAAAATTTCAGCTTGCCGATGCTATGTCCATCAAGAAGTCCTCTCTTGCTCAATTCTGCCAAACCAATTTCACTCTTATACCCAAGGCATATATGCCAAAGATTAGTAGCATCAGAATCAGATAATGAACTTGAAATTACAACAGCATTACCTAATATTGAGTACCTCGCATATGGTACAGATTGGCTGATTTAGTCACAGCTTTCGTCACAACAAGAGAGCCTTTTGACACCGTCAAAACTCCACCTTCACCAAAATACTTGTACCCTTTACCATCAAGAGTACTCAAGGAGATAAGGTTTCTTTTCAAATCTGGAATGTGCCTCATATCTGTCAAAGTTCTGACAATACCATCAAACATCTTAATCTGAATTGAACCAATTCCTGCAGCCTTACAAGATGAGTTATCACCCATCAATACAGTACCACATTCAATAGGTTCATAGGTGGCAAACCAGTCCCTACTAGGACACATATGAAAGGTACAGGCAGAATCAAGAATCCATTCATCATTGGTCTTAGCACATCCAGCAAAGGCAACAAGAACTCCTCCATCGGAACTATCATCAGCAGTAAGGGAGACTTTACCTTCATCATCTGGTTTACATTTTTGCAATTTGTGATAGTACAACTTCTGCTTGAGATGCATCTTGCTAGTGAGATCCTTTGTCATGTAAATTTGTTCCAAATTTTCACCATAATGCAAAGAAATTGTCTTCTCCTTCAAAACCTCCCCGCAAAATATTATTTGATAGATAAAGGTGAATCTGAGATAAAGCCTTACGGTCTTTACGCTTCTCATCTGCAGTCCATGTGATAGGTTGTTTCTCAAACCCTTCCAACGCATCATCCAAATCCATCTGTACCAACACAGCCCTCATCTTGACTTGTCACAACAAAAGTCTTGTGTCTCGACCCAGGAGTGGAAGATTATACTTCAAAGTCGCCATGAGGAATAAATCCTGAAAATTGCTGGTGCTGATCTGTGTAAATCTAGAAAAAATCACAACCTTTTTGGTACACGTTCTGTCTACGCAAATCAAAAATCTTCGAAAACTACTGGTGCAAATCTCAGGTGGACATAGCAAAGATCACCGAGAATTAGATCTTCACGTGATCAACAGGACGTCCTTGCACTGTGCTCTAAAGCTATTGAACGAACAGGAAGCAAGATTGATATTTGATGAATTATTAAAAGAAAGGATTGACCTTGACCTGTGCTACTCCACGCATCAACCAGAAAAGAACGAACAAGAAAACTCTTGCGGGAAAAAACCACGAACGTCAATCATCGATGATCACTATATAAAAAGCGATTACAAAGCACAAGGGATTACAATGAGGCGTCTCTCTCCCCGTGCGACTTACAAGAGGTATATAAAGGGGGAAAATGACTTAGAGTCCAAGTAGAAAACTAATCCGCTAATATGGCATATTCCAGATACTTCAATATTAGAAATTCGGATCACATACAGATTCAAATATCAACACTCTGTGTGTCTCTTTGTTGTTCATTGGTATGATTGGATTGATCGTTTCCCGACTACGGATTTGATGTTTATTGGTATGATTGGATTGATTGTCTCTGACGATGGCATCTATTATTTAAGTGTGGTGATTTTTTTAGGTAAGCAATTAATTACCATTTAGTGTATCTGTGTGTGTGGTTTTCTAGTCAGTCGTGTAGTTGTAGCCATACAAAACCACAACCAGTAGATAAGAACACGACAATCATTTCAAGAAAGATAAGAACACGATAAGCAGCTTCCTACTGAGAAGAGTGGCGTCAAGAGTCAGGTGACATTTGATTGTGTGAAATGAACAGCACAAATCTATCTAACCAAATATTTCCTCACTTGGTGGAGTGCGTGGAGCTAAATCCAAGTCAGTGATCAGGATTAAACAGTGGAGGCCAGTGAAATCCACGATCTTTA
This sequence comes from Phyllostachys edulis, assembly GCA_036346405.1. Lineage (NCBI taxonomy): Eukaryota > Viridiplantae > Streptophyta > Magnoliopsida > Poales > Poaceae > Phyllostachys > Phyllostachys edulis. The sequence goes on along the minus strand of CM070555.1, from coordinate 37,876,376 downwards.
CCGGAGGACCTTTTTCTTTGGATGGTGCCATGGTGGAGCACCTGATAGCTGTCGTCCAGTAAGTAAACAAATGTGCTTTTTGATCATTGCCTCGGTCGAGCCCTCGAGCATTTTCTGCTAAACTTGCTCGATCTATGCAGCAGTACAAAGCAAGAAAAAAAAATAACACGCGTAACAATAACAACATGAGGGAGGAAAACAAAACTTGCGATTCAATTCATCGTTGGAGGTTGGACGACACATGCACGCACCCACACACATGCATGCATCTGCTGCCGGCAGCCAACTACCTCGGCCGGTAGCTGTACCATTCCTCCGCGCAAGTTGCACGTAGCCAGTGACGTGAACCGGGGCCGAAAACCTGGTACGAGTCCAACCCCCGACGCGACGTACCCTTATTTCCGGCGTCGCGAAAGCAGCCGCGACGTCGGACGTGGACGCCCAAGCGAATCGATCGGCCGCGCTGTGCTGTGCGCTGCGGCCTGCAACACCGCACGCCTCCCATGATCCCATCCCATCCTCCCACTTGCACGCGCGCGCTCGTGGGATCGCGACGCGCGAGCGAACCAACGAACGGGTCGGTCGTGAGGCGGATGCGGATGCGCTTGGCAGGGGGGTGCTGAGCTGTTTCATTTGCTCGGTTCGGGTGGTCACGCGCGCACGGGGACGTGGGGCGACACGGGGGATGGGGGATGGCCATCTGGATCTGGCCAATCGAGACGTCGAAACCGGCCGCAACTTACGTTTGCTAGCTCGTGATCGCATGCGCGGGCGTGGCCGTGTGCGTGTGCCAGCGCGCGGCTGGCGTGGCCGACCGCTGGCTTGCGCCGGGTTTGGTGCGGCCGAGCGGTGAGCTGGTTTGGTTGGTCTAGGTGAATCTGCTGCACTTTGTTCTCTTTTACGGTTTTACCGTGGGCCGTGTGCTTGTATTGCTGGCCCGCTTTTAGCTCTCTGTTTCGTTGCACTTTTTCCTTTTTTTTTGAAATTTGGCGTCGGTGTGTGAAAGTTGAGTAGGGAAAAACTTGTGCCTCGTTTTTTGAGCAATTAAAAAATATTTTTCTTCTTTTTTCTTAAAAGCATGTACAATGGGGTTATGTCAACCGTCTATAATCATCACACGCAGGATTTTTATCGACGCGATGAAAGAGAAAGATGATGTCACAATCCTCAGAATGATTATAAAGACAAGAACCAAGAAAAGATTAAAGATTGTGTGTTCTATAAAGACAACTAAAATACAAAGAATTATCACGGACAAATAAGTATAGACAACAAATTGCCTATACTATCAGATATACTTCTAAAATAGGAGCAAACACTCCGCCAATTCATTAAAGGAGGAGGTAAGCATCCATGCTGATTGTAGAACTCGAACCAAAATGGGTAGGAAGGTTAAACAAATTCTTGCCACATATCCACCAGAAAACACCGACATAATGCTAAAGCTCCGTGGGTAGCACTAGTAGTTGGTGATTTCAATGAAGCTATGTGGCAATTTGAACATTTTTCGGCACGACGTGGAGAGCAGATGGAGGCGTTCCAGGATGTCCTTGAAATCTGTGAGCTGCAGGATACTGGTTTCTCAAGCACTCCCTGGACCTACGACAATATGAAACACGGACGGCGTAATGTCAAAGTGAGACTCGATCGAGCGGTAGCTACAACTGAGTGGGTGGATATTTTTTACAATGCCTCAATAGAGCATCTTTCTTCCCCTTGCTCTGACCACTGCCTGTACTTCTTTGTCTCTTTAAAGAGGAAAGGCAGAGGAGAGGCAATCGCTATCTCCGGTATGAGATCATGTGGGAAAGGGAGGAGTCGCTAGGAGAGATCACACAGGCCTGGGAGAAAAGCGAGCATAAAAAGGATTTGGGAATGTGGTACGGGCTTTAAAGTTGGTCATGCGGTCTCTGAAGAGTTGGAGCCAAGAAAAGAGAGAATTGGAGTCGTTGTGTGCACAGCTATCAGAATTGCGATCGCAAAACTCTCATGACCAGCGCCAACAAATACAAGAAGTGGTTTCCAGGATGAATGAGGTGCTATATAGGGAAGAAATACTTTGGCTTCAGATATCACGAATTTCTTGGCTTAAGGAGGGTGACAAAAATACAAAGTATTTCCATCAAAAGGCTGTCTGGCGGGCACAGAAAAACAAAATAAAACGACTTAGGAGAGTAGACGGTACGTGGTGTGACAAAAAAAGAGGAGATGGAAAGGCTTTATAGTGGAGAACCTCAAAACCCTCCTTACTGTTATGTATAAGGTGGGTTCGAAGTGTATGGTTAATAGATTGCGTCCCTTATTGCAAGATATTATCCCCCCAAATCAGAGCGCGTTTGTGCCAGGAAGAATCATTACTGATAATGTGCTCATAGCTTTTGAGTGTATTTATGCAATTCAGCATGGATCTAATGACCGGAGTATTTTTTTTGTGCGTATAAGTTGGATTTATCAAAGGCAAATGACCGTGTGGATTGGGATTATTTGCAAGGTGTTCTTTTTAAGCAGGGCGTTCATCGCACTTGGGTACAGTGGATTATGTGCTGTGCCACCACTGTTCGCTGTGCTGTGAACTTCAACGGAGTCCCTCTGGTCTCCTTCCAACCCTCAGGTGGACTTCGCCAAGGTGATCCTTCATCGCCATACTCATGCCTTTTTGTTGCTGATGACCTATCTGCTCTGCTGCAAAACGAAGTGCATGAGGAACGCATACAAGAACTGAAGGTGTGTCGGTGTGCCCCGGGTGTATCTCACCTCCTGTTCGCGGATGATAGTCTCCTTTTCTTTAAGGCGACTGGAACAAGCTAGTCGTATCGTATACATGATATTTTATGCCAATTTGCTGAAGGGACTGGACAGTTAATAAATCCTACAAGTGTTCACTCCTAATGAAATACGATGCTGATCCAGGTGTAGCGGAATTTGAGCGCAAGTATTTGGCCTACCAACTCCAGAAGGCGGATTGAAGGCAAAAAAAATTCCAGGCATTGCAAGAGAAGCTATGTAAGCGTCTAGCAGTGTGGAGCGAGCAGCTCTTATCGGCGGGTGGCAAGGAATTAACGAAATCTTAGTCAGTAGTCGAAGTTACGCAAACAGATTCGATACGATTAGCAATAGAAAACAGTCGGATTTGTAATATTCCAGCCCAACATGAGCCTGGAATGCTACTAAACTAACACTATCACCAATTAAAAACTAAGATATTTCTCTAAAATCCAACAGAATCTCCTTTGTATAGATGGCTATGCTGGGGGCTCAGACAATTTAATATAGCATCATTCAACAATCAAATCATCCAATTTAAACGAATCATCAAAGGATATCCAAAATATGCTAAACAACTGAAGCATATCATCTACCAATTGAACATAAATCAATTCATGAAACATTCTCTTTATCAACTAATCAAAAGCATTCCAACATTACTATGCTCAAGCAGTTAATAATCAAATAGCTACGTCTAGAGCGTCAATGATCCGCAATTCAACGAGGATGATAGAATAATCAAATCAAACCTTCTACTCCATCGAAAGGAATTAAATGAACTTAAACAACAAGAAAACATCCACCGCGATGGATGGTCGCAGAGTTGAATCTAAAGTAATTATCAAGAATATGAATTGTGGATAATTGGACTAGTTTATTCATTGTAGTATGTGTTTATGTGACGTGCACCAAATCTACCCCTTCCCATGCAAGTCGTTGCCTCGAGAAGTACCTAGAAAGCATAACACAGCAAGTGTGAGTCCACGACTCAGTAAAGTGCAATAGCAATAAAGAACATAGCATCATAATCAGCCAAAGGGAATAAACAATCCCATCATGAACAACAGCATTATATACCTCAAATCCATCCCTTATGATAGCATCATAAGTAGTCAAAGGGAATAATCAATCACATCATGAACAATAGCATTATATACCACAAATCCAACTCTTATGCAGAAATGCAATGAATATGTCATGAATGCACTTTCTTCCACTTCTTTGCAATTACCGGTAATGCGGAGTAGTACATCCGTCGATGTATACTCAAGCATGTGCCCTCAGGCACAGGGACCTCAACCCCACACTCCACGAGTGTGGGGGCCCAAGCCCGTCCAATGCATGACGGGGACCTCAAGGAATCAATCCTTGGCTACTACGTAGTCCAAGGTTCAGAAATGTATGTCATGATGCAAAATTGAAATCACGTTATCAACTCATCATGAAAAAGTAATGCTCATCAACATTATTCAACTTAAAGCTTCATCGTTAAGCCATGATATTCATGCTCATCAACATTACCAAGCAATAAGCATCATCAAGTAGGAAATATAACAACTCATTAATACTACTTGCACTTGCCTCAACCGTGAGACAGAAGACAAAAAAGTGGAACACTTCTAGCACCGGGGTTCACCACCACCTCAGAGCGACGCAACAACGACAGCACCACCGCCGTAGCTAAGCCAAGACCACCCACCTCCAACATCATTCACCACATACAAATATCTGCAGTGCAAAGCATAATTTTGCAATCTCAAACACCTCGCATAGCATCCAAGTCTGCTACAATGATATGATAATCTTGAATACTTGTGAGATATGTCCTCAATGTGGTAAACAGAACTCATGATTTTAACTGCCTGGTATACTTATCTCTAATACTCCCACAAAAAGAAGGAAGCAATGCAAACCTCTACAAAGAAGGCTTGCTTCATCCAGCACTCCTGCAAATGCTTTTCCCAATATCAAGGTCGCCAATCTACAAGAACCAAGCTATCATGTCTAGCATTATCATCGAGGGGCATCGGTTTGAACAACGCTGCTGCGGAATTGAAATCTTCGCACCCTGGTCGTTTTACCCCACGTTTGTTGCCGTCAGGCCCTCCAATTCCTATAGTAGTAGTAGCAGCAGTAGAAGAGCAGCATCGAGCCTGGGCGGCGCGATGGAGCGATTTGAGGGCGAAGGGCGGGAGACGGGACGCCAACCGGTAGAAGAACAAGACCGACGGCCAAGAACCGGGCCAAGCCGGCGCATGAGCGAGGCGGCCGAGGTCGGCCCGCTCACCGCCGAGCTAGGAGGCGGCGGCTGCCATCCACCAAGCTACCGAAGGAGGAGGAGGCCGAGGGTCAAGAAAGCGAGCCACTGGAAGTTGGGACGAGCCGAGGACGCGGGCTTGGGAGCGGGTGGACTGGCCGAGCATCGGGCCATGGGAACGAGAGCGCAGCTGGTGTCATGGCGGCACCGGGCCGTGGCCGAGGCCGGGAAGCTGGGAGATCAAGCGCGGCGGCAGAGGCGGCCGGGCTTGGGACCAGAGGCGGCTGGCGAGGAAACGCCATTGGCAAAGATCGGAGGATGGGGAGATGGCGGCAGATCAAGAGCGCTTAGGGTCAAGGCCGCAAGAGGGAGGCCGAGGCGAGCGGATGAAGAAATAGGCAGAGGCAGTGGCTGCCGGAAAAAAAAGTTGGCAGCTAGGTTTTAGGGGTAGCCAGCCCCTCTCATGGGCCATGGCCATGGGCCGAAGGCCCGAAGGCCCACATCTATTTTCCTCTTTATTCTTTTTCTGAATTTTCCATTTTAAATCCTGAAATTACTCCTTTAATTCTATTTAATTTCTATTTTAGTTCATTTAATCCCACTTATGAAATTCGGGATATTACAGGATTCTCTCCAATTCTTGAAACATCGACGAGTTACGCAATTTTTTGGTGTAACCAATCAACTCTACAATAAAGCATCAGGTTATTTCTATCTTTATTGTCTTACTTTGAGTAGCGCTTCGATAATTTTTCGACCATTTCCTAGTCATAAGTACTTCTACAACCAATACCTAGACTTTTTTTACACTAGTCGAAATGACGGTAACATCACCTAGTCGAAGACTTTCCTCTCTACATGTGTTCCTGCCCACTAGAACGAACTTCCTAGTGTTGACTCGTCCCTCACTTTTACTTCCAACACAAAGAGCTTGGGTTCAAAAAACATGGTCGAAATATTTCAAGCCAACTCTTATCACCTTAGTTTATTTCTTCATTCATTTTGAAAAATACTCTAAGCAGAGTATACTTTTATAATTTATTCAACTATTTTTGGTAAACTTGGTTCGTTCCAACTGGTCGGAGAAAGACACAACACCTAGTCGAAGTCTTTCTTTTCTGCACGTAGTCCTTCCCACTAGAAGAAACTTCCTAGCGTCGTCTTGTTTCTAACTCTTGCTACCAGAGCAAAACTACCGAGTGCACTGGAATAGGTCGAACAAATTTTTAAGGTACTCTGGACGTTTGTCTAACTCAAGTTGCCGCTCTTGATTTGATTAACATGGCCGGAGAGGGTAACATCACCTAGTCGAAACATTTTCTTTCTGCACGTGGTCCTGCCCACCAGAAGGAACTCTCTAGTGTTGACGCATTCCTACTCTTTCGACCAGTGCATGATAATCGTGATCGAAAACTATAAGTTAGCCAAACCTCTCTCTCTTTTTTAAGAAAACTCTTTTCACACTATTTACTTAGTTTATCTAAATAAACTAAGCAAATAGTCAGGAGCTAGGATAAAGTTATTAATATGACTTCAATTCTTAGTCTTAATTTCTTTTTCCATTCATTATCTTATGAGTTACTAACTACTCGGCAAGATGATTTGCAGGAAAACGTGGATTTATATATTCATACTCAAAAAGCTTGTCTTTACAACTTCCATATTGCAAACTACTCTGACGAGGGAGATTCTATTTGCATCTCCTCCGTGACCTTCTTGCTGACTAACTGCATATCTTCAATCAACTGCTCCGATCCTGCTTCGGAGCATTCGAAGTCGGATTCGATTGGTTGTAGATTAAGATTGGGGTCATGAGCTTTGAGTTTTGCCAAAACAAAACTTATTGCGCCTTCGACCGCATCTTTTATTGAATCAGCTTGGTTGGTCTTCAAAGTAGTCACCAACTCCTGCAAAGTCTCGACTTGTTCTCCAATGGTACTCGAGTGAGCAATTATCGTGTCTTCACGAGGAGTGACATCCTCAGCACGTAGCCCACTGAGTACATTGTTCAAGAGAGAAATGTTGTCTTGAAGGTTGATCTTCATCGACTTTTATCTCCTCCCCGACATAAGTCGAAGCCTCACGGAGTTGTTTTATTTTAACCGCTTGCTCAAAAAGGGTAAGACTAGTCGACAAAATAACCCTTAAAGGACTTAAAAAACTGTCGCAGTAAAGAATTACTTACCTACTAGTCAAGAATCTAACTTCTTGACTTCAACGTCATGGGAGGCAAGGTTTTTGCATATCGCTTCTTCCCACAACTTGGCCTCCTCGATCATTTTATTTGGCGACACGGTAATCTCGTGAACAACCAAGTTCTTTTCTTTGTCCTTGATTTCGAGCTTCCCCATTTGTACCTCTTTTTCTGAAAAAGGATAAGAGTTAGAAAAAGAAAAGAAGGTTGACAAGGATCTAATAATCCTCATTTTATCTTTTATCTATAATTCTTATTATAAATAAATATGACGTCATATGGTCCCTGGGTATGCCCCTTAATTTTATAAGGGAGAAGCCTACCAGGTGGTCGTAAGTTCTTCTACGACCACCCCCATAGTCATAAGTCTTGCTACGACTACATTATGGTCGTAAGTTCTTCTACGATCACTACCCAGTCGTAAGATATTCTACGATTACCTCATAGTCATAAGTTTTGCTACGACTATCTTATGGTCGTAAGTTCTTCTACTTACTGTGTCACCATTTACCACCTCATGATCAATAAAACCTACAGTAAGTGGGTCCAATTGATTAAGGAATCTAAACGGTCAATATGCGCTGTTATTATGCGAAATAATAACACATAATACCCCATTATCTCTGACTAGTAACCGCTAGGCGGCGTGAAGGAATTACCAGCCCGATGATTACTGCAAACGCGCTCACATCGATTTGATAAGGTGTCTCTTCAGCAGGGGAAAACGGCTATTCCTTCACGACTATATAAAGGCAACGATCAGAGGGGGAGAAGGACACACGCTATCGAGGGCTATCAGGAAGACCAGAACTATCATCTGTAATAATCTTAGTTTTTCTCCTTATTGTTCAGAATACACTCAATACCATACACACACAAGAGTAGGGTTGTTATTCTCTCCGGAGAAGGCCTGAACCTGTATAAAAATACCCGTGTCAATCTCTCTGTGTGATTCTATTCTAGGAGACCCCCCGAATCAAACAATCTTTACATAAGATCGGTTCTAAAACACCAACAGTTGACGCCGACCGTGGGGATCTTCCGGTAATCTCTTATCAACATACTCTCTTTTTCCCAAATCTCATGCACTCATGGCAGGAGAATGGAACGAGGAGAACTGGTTGGACTTGGCAGACACGCAACCGGCCGACATGGATGCTTGCTTTCGACACTGAGCCAGTATTGACTCATCCGATGGTATTGTCGCCTCAGGGATCTTCCCCACGATCCGAGACAATGTCACTGATGGAGTTGAGGAGGATCTCTATCCCCACAACAAGACGCCCAAGGAAAAATCTACCTCTCAAAGGACAAGGGTCAATCCGACCAGACTACACCCAAAGCGGACTCACAACACGACGAGAGTTTTTCCTCGGCGTGTCCGAAGTCTCCCTAAGGCGGTCCGACTTGGTGAGACAAGTTCGAAGCCACAATTCCAGACTTCACTAAAGATCTGGTGATCCTCTCTCTCGTGATGACGCCAGAGAGCGGATCAAGCATGCTTTTCTCAGAATTCGACCATCTCTCCGCAGATCACACTGCAAGGATGGAGACTAAGATAACCCGTAGTTCCCTACCAGAGGGGATTGCTCCAAGTCGCCAGATGGTGTCTCTCGACTACTCCTCAAGCGGGGAGGCCTCGAGCGCAAGTGAGAATCATCAACGAGAGGTCTTCGTCCTTCCCTCAAATCAAGGTCACTCTTCTAGAGACCAAGCTAGGGACACTCCCCGAAGATCACGCACTGTGCCTCCTCGTGACAATGGCAAGGGCACCACCGATGACGGATAGGGCCAACACCTTCATGAACGCGAGGGAAATCCTCGACATACTCGCACTCCATTGAGGCAGTCTCAAGAGTCTGACATGGAACATCTTGAAGCTATTCGACGAAAGAAGATTGCGTACTCGTAAGAATTTGCTCGACGCATCCAATATCAATCGAGGAAGCTCAAAACTCCAAAGACATCAATGACTTGCTCGAGAATCCAACTCGAGAACTCGCCGAGCCCCAGATACGATCTCTTCATCGAGGAGATCGCACAAAGGCTTCGTCCACGATGGCAAGACCGAAGCACCTCGCCGACATCATTCAGAAGTCGAGTAATACGACTTTCACTACCACTCGATCAAACATGTCACCACGAAGAAATCGACGCAACAGTAAGTCGCATCGATCTCCTACTCGAAGAAATGTCTTTCGAACGACTGATGATCAACAAACCCCTGAGAGGTGATTGCTCACCATTCCGATATAGAAACCCGCAATAAAGAGATGAACTACGAGGAGTATTCCTCAGAGGACCGAGACCTATTACAGTCAGTCAACTCATTCTCGGGTATCGTCGAGTACGACCACCTGATGATATCAACCCTTCTTTCCTGCAAAGAAGGCGCCAAGAAGTTATTACTAGATGTTGGGCATTCTCGCCGATTCTCGAGCTGCTCACGCCACCTCGCTTTCCGACCGATGAACATGGAAAAGTTTGATGGATCCCAAAATCCCATCAATTCCTTCAAATCTATACAACAAATGTCCCAAGCAAAGCAGCAGGAGGAGAACATGTGATGGCAAATTACCTTCCAACTATGCTCAAGGGTTCGCCGATCGTGGTTACTAAACCAACCACTCGAAGTCGATCTATTCTGGCAACACCTCTCGCGACCTTCTATCGCAAACTTCCAAGGCACTTAAAATCGCCTCGAAAGGAGGACGACTTGCACCGGATGAGACGAATCGACAACGAGACCTTGCGCCAATTCATCAAGCGCTTTAGTCAGTTCGTAATTCAATTCCGAAGTTTCGACTCATCTGCCATCGTGGGCTATCAAGCAAGGAGTCCGTAGTAGAAGGATAACGAAGATATTGCTTTAAATCCGCCTACCACCGCCATCGAACTCTTTGAGATGGTCGATCGGTACGCGAATCGCCTCTCGAGGCTACGAGTGGAACAACACAATCGATCGAGAAGACAATACCTCTCGAGAGCCAAAGCGACATTGGTAAGAAGAAAGATAAGAAAGCAAAAAGTCCAAGAACAAGGCGAAGGGTCAAAAACTCCAAGCCGCGGTTCCAAGGAGGTTTTGATTGTAAATGATAAAGAGCCACGCACCTCCAGCCGCGACCGACCGAGGCAAAGGTAAGCACCCCGATCGAAAAATGATAAGCCTAGGTGGTGTCCTTTCCATAAAAGGAAGGACATGACCTTCACAATCGCCGGTCTTTCAACGAAAGCTTGAAGACTACTACAACGGCAAAAGGACCACTTCCCACTCTCAAGGTGTAGGACAAACGAGTGGTCATAAGTCCTCGAAGATGAGGAGGAGATGCTGCCCAGATCCGCAACACACCGCCGAGCACATCTACGGGATCATCAAGATATGAATCAAGGCGATGCCTTAAAGTCACTTAATGTGAGGTAAAATCCATAGATCCTCCTCTCGTCAATAAATTATCGGCGGCTCAAGTCACCATCTCCTTTGAGAAGGGTGATCGCCGATTCTTCAACTCGACTGTGTCGGTATCCGATCGTGGTCGAACCCACCATCAACAATTGTCGGATCAATCGAGTTTTGGTTAATGGTGGTAGCTCGTTAAACATCTTCTTTACAAGTACCCTGGACGAGATGCAAGTACCCAGGACTAAGGTAAGACCGGTACGATGCTCTTTCCATGGCATCGTACCAGGATCTTCAGCCAAACCAATTGGCCAAGTCTCTCTTCCTTTAACATTTGGTTCACCAAGTAATTTCGTGACGAGAAAATCTCCTTTGATGTGGTCGATTTCGACATCGATATAACGCCATACTCGACGATCAACTTTGGCAAAATTCCTAATGGCTACTCATTACGGATATCAATGTATTAAGATGCCAGTCCCAAAGGAGTAATCACAATTCATTGTGACAAGAAGATGACGACACCGCGATCACGATCCTCGAGATGGTTAGACAAATACCAACTCGAGAAGAAAGTTAGCCTTCGACCGCAAGTCGGCTTCAAAGTCGCACCAAAGCCGAACGACAAGGTCAAAAGTTCCTCCGACGGAGGGAGCCCTCAAGATCGCTCAGACGGGATGCTTCCGACCCCAAGTAGGAAGACGCCCTCATCACCTTCCTCCGAGCTAAGGCAGATGTCTTCGCGTGGCAAGTATCCGACATGCCCGGGGTCCCCAGGGAGGTGATCGAGCACAGGCTAGCTTTACGGCCTGATAAAGTACCCATAAAACAAAAATTACGGAGATTTGCCCCTGATAGACGAGATGCTATCAAATCAGAATTGGATAAGCTACTTAAGGCAGGCTTTATAAGAGAGGTCAACCACCCAGAATGGTTGGCTAATCCTGTAATGGTTAGAAAGTCAAACGACAAATGGCGTATGTGCGTAGACTTTACTGATCTTAATAAAGCTTGTCCAAAAGACGATTTTCCTTTACCTCGCATCGATCAGTTGGTTGATTCCACTACAGGTTGTGAAATGTTAAGTTTTTTAGATGCATATTCTGGATACCACCAGATTAATATGTGTCTAGACGATGAAGAAAAGACCGTATTTATTACACCGTTTGGTATATTTTGCTATGTCAAAATGCCATTTGGTCTAAAAAATGCCGGTGCTTCTTTTCAACGCTTGATGCAATCGACTTTTTCATCTCAACTAGGCCGAAATCTAGAGGCCTATGTTGATGATCTAGTTGTTAAAAGTATGAAGAGACTTAATCATATCACTGACCTACAAGAAACATTCGACAACCTTGGAAAACATCGCTTAAAACTTAATCCTGAGAAGTGTGTGTTCGGAATCTCTTCAGGAAAAATTGTTTGGATTCCTAGTATCTATACAAGGAATCGAAGCAAATCCCGAAAAGATAAAGGCCATTCTCCAAATGCGCCCTCCAACCACAAGGCAGCTCTAAGTCGTTTCATCGCACGACTAGGAGAAAAGGGACTACCTTTCTTTAAGCTTCTAAGGAAACACGAAGGTTTTGAGTGGTCGAAAGAGGCAAACGCTGCCTTTGAGGATGTCAAGAGGTACCTTACGAGTGCACCTATTCTGGTCTCTCCGAGTCCAGAAGAAACACTCTTAATTTACCTAGCTGCCATGCCACAGCGAAGAGCGAAGATCGGGTCGTAGAACGTGAAAACGCATAACGACCGGTTTACTACGTAAGTGAAGTTTTACACGGCCTAAGGAGCATTACTCTCAGTCCAAAAGCTTCAGATGTCCTCCTCATGTCTTCGAGGAAACTGCGGTATTATTTTCAGTAGCACAAAATAGCCGTCTGCCCGAGTTTCCTTAGGAGCGATCCTCGAGAATAGGAAAATAGCGGGGCGCATGGCAAAATGGTCACGAACTTGGGGAGTTCGACATCCATTTCGTCCCGAACGGCCGTAAAATCCCGGATCTTGGCGGACTTTGTCGCCGAATGGACAAATCTCAACTCCGCTCAGATCCCGAGACGATTCCCACGACCGATGGGCGATGTACTTTGACGGTCGCTTACTTTAAGTGGCTCGGGGGTCAGGTGGTCTGGTATCTCCTAACGGAGAGACCTTAAAGTATGCCATACAATTAAACTTTCGTGCCACTAACAACGTGGCGTATCAAGGTTTGCTAGGCGGCAAACGAAAGCAAATGAAAGCGCTCGATTCGCCGACTACTCGTGAGAGGAGACTCTCAACTAGTCGTGAATCAAGTCGGGAAAGAGTACCAAAGGTTTCAACCCGACAATGTCTCGGTATTTATCGGAGTGCGTAAGCTTGAAAAGCATTTTTAGGTTTCGAGGCACAATTCATCCTCGAAGGATAATTTCTCGCAGACTAGCTTGCTCGAATAGCTTCTTCCCGATCTGAGTACCAAAAGGAGTCTTCTTGAACAACTCTAGAAGTTGTCCTCGTCGATGAACCGAGACACCTCCTATTGAGACGGCCTCTCTAGAATACGAAGATACCTGGATGGCGCCCATCTATGAGTATCTTCAAAAGGCTTCAGACCAAGACGATCCCGAGGCGCATCGCTTATCCCTAAAAGCCAAAATGTATACTTTGGTTGAAGGAGTCCTCTATAAACGAGGTACTCAAGGGGTGCTCATGCGATGCATTCCGCAGAACGAAGGATTAACACTCCTTCACGACATACACGGTGGCATCTATGGAAATCATGCTTCCTCTGAGCAACGCTGGTCAGTAAGGCCTTTCGACAAGGTTTTCTTGTGCCAACCCTTTTTTTACGATACTAAAGAGTTGGTTATGCTAATTTCATAGCAGGCAAATACACCAACCACTCGGGCATTACAAACGATACTCTATCTTGGCCTTTTGCGACACAGGGTCTCGATATCCTAGGACCGCTCCCCAAAGCTCCGGGAGGTTTCGAGTTCCTTTGTGGCTATTGATACGCTCACAAAATGGATTGAAGCTGAACTCGTGATGTGATAACAACGAAGCAAAGAAACGGTTCATGATGAGATGCGTAATTACTCGATTTGAAGTACCGAGTCGAATAATTACAGAGAATGGTAAGCAATTTTTGAGCGCAAAATTTCGTGAATTTTATGACGAGTTGGGTACCAAGTTGTGTTATGCTTCGGGGCCCATCCCCAAAGCAATGGAGCAGTCGAACGTGCAAACGGCCAAATAATGAGAGGAATTAAGACCCGAGTCTTCGACCAGCTCATCAAGCGCTCGGGGTCTTGGGTACAAGAATTACCTTCAGATATGGGCGCTTAAATGCGACTACCGATCAGCCACAGGTGAAACACCATTTTTACGGTTTTGAATGAAGCCATGCTTCCTCCGGAACTAAAGATACGGTCAACATGAGTCGAAACTTTCAAAGACTCCAACCAGAACAATTTGAAGGATGACATTAATCTACTAGAAGAAAGGAGAAACCAGGCCTTAATCCGCTTAGCGCCTACCAACAAGCCTGTGATACTACGATCAGAAGGTCCAACCTCGCAGCCTTCTCAGAGGTGACTTGGTATTGAGGCTCGCTAATCCAAGTCTAATCGAACAAACTTTCTCCCAAGTGGGAAGGTCTTTACACAAAGGGTCGGTTACTCGCCGAAGTCGAGACGATTGGCAATGGAAGACGGCCAAGTTCTCTCGAATTCTCGAATATCGACCGCCATAAATTTTATGTGTAACTAACCATCTGCATAATAAAGACTCGTGTTCTTTCTACCTCTATTGTCATACTTTTGAGTAGTGCTTTCATAATCTTTCGACTACATTCCAAACACCCAGTTTTCTTTACACTGGTCAAAAGGAAGGTAACATCACCTAGTCGAAGTCTCTCCCCTCTGCACGTGGTCCTACCCACTAGAAGGAACTTCATAGTGTCGACTCGTTACTCACTTTTGCCATCAGTACAAAGAGCTCGGGTTCTTTTCTGGTCGAAATATTTTTAAAAGCCAACTTCTTTCACCTTAGTTTATTTCTTCAGTTATTTTGAAAAATATTCTAAAGCAGAGTGCACTTTCTTAGATTTATTCAACCACTTTTGGTGTACTCGATCCGCCTCAACTGGTCGAAGGAAGAAACACATCTAGTCGAAGTCTCTCCTCTCTGCACGTGGTCCTGCCCACTAGAAGGAACTTCCTAGCATTGTTCAGTTTCCTACTTTTGCTACCAGGACAGACTTATCGAGTCCACCAAGAAAGGGCGAACGAATTTTTTTAAAAGTCCTCTAGACGTTTGCTTAACTCAGGTTGCCGTTCTCGATTTGATTAACCTAGTCGGAGATGGTAACATCACCTAGTCGAAGCCTTTCCTCTCTGCACGTGGTCCTGCCCACTAGAAGGAACTTCATAGTGTCGACTTGTTCCCACTTTTTCGACCAATGCATGACAATCGTGACCAAAAACTGCAAGTTGACCAAACCTCTCTGTTTTCAAAAACCCTTTTTAACACTATTTACTTAGTTTGTCTAAACAAACTAAGCAAATAGTTGGGGGCTAGGATAAAGTTATTAATTTGACTTCAATTCTTAGTCTTTCTTTCGTTAATTATCGTTTGAGTTACTAACCACTCGACAAGATGGTTTGCAGGAAACAAGATGGATTATATAATACATCAACAAAAGCTCATTTTTCACAGGTTTTTTTACAAAATACTCTGAAGAGGGAGAGCCCAGTCACATTTCCTCCGAGACCTTTCTGCCAACTGGTTGCATTTCTTCAATAAGACGACTTGCTTCTGCCTCAGGGCAGTCGAAATCAACTTCAATTGGCTGCACATTAAGGTTGGGGTCATGAGCTTTAAGTTTTGCCAATGCAAAACTTATTGCACTTCCGACCGCCTCCTTGATTGACTCAACTTGATTGGCCTTCAGAGTGGTCACCAATTCTTGCAAAGTCCCGACTTGTTCCCCAATAGTACTTGTGTGAGCAGCTATTGTATTATCTTGAGGAGTTTTTCCCTCACTACATAGCTCACCAAGTATATTGTTCAGGAGCATGATGTTGTCTTGAAGATTAATCCTCACCGACTTCATCTCTTGTTGGTTACGAGTCGAAGCCTCGCAGAGTTGTTTGTTATCGACCACTTGCTCTGAAAAGAATAAGACTGGTCAAGCAAAAATAAACTCCTAGAAGAGAAAATCAAAAATAATCACAGGTAAAAGAATTCCTTACCTGCTAGTCGAGAATCTAACTTCTCGATTTCTGCATTATGGGAAGTAATGGTCTCAGCATGCCGCTTCTCCTATAATTTGATGTCCTCTGCATTTATCTTAGCAATGCGACGGTTTAAATCAGGATCATACCTTTATCCCTAACTTCAGCCGAGCCTTCCCGCTCAAGCTCAATTTCTAAAAAAGGAATGGGAATTAGAAAAGGAAGGAAACTCGTAAAGGACTGCAAGTAAAGAATTGCTTACCTGTTTGGCGAGATCTCAGCCTCTCAATTTCTTGATCCTTATCTTTGGCTATACGAGAAATCTCGTGAATAACCACAGTTTTTTCCTTGACTTCATGCTGAAGCTGTCTCATGTTATCTTCTTTTTCTGAAAAGAAGCAAGAGTTAGGTAAAGATCAACAGCATAAGCAATCTGAAGTTTAGCACTCACTGTTTAGCTTTTCCTGCATCTTTACAGCTGCAGAGTTAGCCTCTTGAAGCTTCTTCAAGAGGTCTCCAACCTTTTCCCCTAGTTTTCTCGACTTTTTTTTTTAAATGTCGAGCGAGTCGGCCAGGTCTTTTTCACTTTATTTAACATATAAAAGTTAAAAGCAGACATGAACACTATTTAACTAGTCGTAAGTCTTTCTACGACTAGCGCCTAGTCGTGAGTTTTTCCACGACAAGTCTCATAAGCACTGTATAAGTAGTCAAACCCTAAAAACGACTACGAATAATAGTGACTTACCACCTCTCTGCTTGTTCGCAGAGTTCCGCTTTTTCTTGTCGGTGATATTCACCAACAGTGGCAATTTGTTCCAGAGCTTTCTGCAAAAGAAAGACAGTGAGAAGCAAGGGAAGACCATATATATATAAGTATCCTTAAATACTTACGTTCATGGTCGATCGAGCAAACATCGAGTAAATCAACAATGGACTCTTCAACTTGTCAATCTTCGCGACTTGATCCCACCAAACCTTCTCAAGACGCTCATTGTCAAAAGTTTCCCATCTGTTGGGAATATCTTTGGGATGAGGGACTCGATCGCGAGATCTAAAAGCTCAAGACCCTACGATGGAAGCAGCCCAAAGAAATCAAAGAAGGTTGAAATATTCCTCGCCTTCCGATTACAGAATCGATTTTCTCTTTGGGTGCCGGGAGGAACGCCTTCAACGACTTCCTTCCCAAAGACGGTGGTCAAACACATCACCACCTTGGGCAGAGGCTTCTCTGTTGCCTCTGCTTTTCCCACGATCATCTCGGGGTCGTAGCTACTACTTCATGAGTCGTAGCTACTACCTCGATGGTTGTGGTAACCACTTCAGAGCCACGACTTCCTCCACAACTTGGCTCTGGATGATCCTTCGACCACTTCATTGTCACCTCTCCAACCGGAGAGGCAAGAATGGGCTTCGACAGAAGCGCCCTCGGGTGAAGGAGTCGGGCTAAAACCAATAAAAGGAAAGCAAGTCAAGTTGTGAAAAGCAAAAGGTAAATGCTGTTCTTACACTTTAGTTTGTTTCACATACCTCTGCATCCTGGACCTGACCAGGAACTTAGGAGTTATCTTCCCGACAGAAGATTTCTTCGACTTCTTTTCTACGACCACGTCTGGTCGGAGTTCAAGTTGGAGAATAGGCTCATCCACGACCACGTCTGGTCGAGGATCTTGAACAGAACCATCTCTCCGCCTCTCGACTTTTCGGATGGCGAGATCGGTCTCGACCACTCCAAGAGCCTTCACCCTCAATTGTAAGCTCACTTTCGGATCGTTATCCTTCACAAAAGACATAAAGTCCTTCTAGTTCTCCTTTTCTAGTTGCTTAACAAAACTAGGAGTGGCAGAAACTGTGAAAGTTTTCTTGTCATAATAAAAAGGTACCTTGGCCATGGGGGCTTTACGCCTAAGAGGTTCTTCGACCTCCTCAGCCTCCTCACCGAATCGCTTCAACCTCGGCCTGCTGCAATGTGTCCTTGGCCTTATGGACCTTACGCCTAAGAGGTTCTTCGGCCTCCTCGGCTTGATTGTTTCACCTTGGCTTGTTTAAGTGCAGTGTGTGTCGCAGACTTTGCCGAGGACCTGGTCGAAATAAAGGAACTTGAGCTTGCTCCTCCCTTCTCGGCAACTTTTGTAGGTCGACGCTTTTTAGATGGAGGAGCTGAGCCCTTGTCCGTTATCATCCCTGCGCCGATGGTTATCAATTCGGCCTCTTCGTCATCTCGACGGTTTTCCATACCTACTTTCTGTAAAGAAAAATAGAAAAAGAAGAATCACTGATCGGTCGTAAGATTTTCTACGACCAGTATCCAGTCGTAAGCTTTTCTACGACATTTCCTTGATTGTAAGATTTTCTACGACCTTTACCTAGTCGTAAGTTCTTTCTACGACTATGAATTCCTAAGGATAGAATCAACTTTTGATTACCTTTAGGCGCTCCGTCTTTTACTGCTCTGATTCTGCTTCGGAGCATTTGAAGTCGGATTCGATTGGTTGCAGATTAAGATTGGAGTCATGAGCTTTGAGTTTTGCCAAAACAAAACTTATTGCGCCTTCGACCGCATCTTTTATTGAATTAGCTTGGTTGGTCTTCAAAGTAGTCACCAACTCTTGCGAAGTCTCGACTTGTTCTCCAATGGTACTCGAGTGAGCAATTATCGTGTCTTCACGAGGAGTGACATCCTCAGCACGTAGCCCACTGAGTACATTGTTCAAGAGAGAAATGTTGTCTTGAAGGTTGATCTTCATCGACTTTATCTCCTCCTGATTACAAGTCGAAGCCTCACAGAGTTGTTTTATTTTGACCGCTTGCTCTGAAAAGGGTAAGACTAGTCAGACAAAATAACCCTTAAAGGACTTAACAAACCGTCGCAGGTAAAGAATTACTTACCTACTAGTCAAGAATCTAACTTCTTGACTTCAACGTCATGGGAGGCAGTGCTTTTTGCATATCGCTCTTCCCACAACTTGGCCTCCTAATCATTTTATTTGGCGATACGGGTAATCTCGTGAACAACCAAGTCCTTTTCTTTGTCCTTGATTTCGAGCTTCCCCATTTCTACCTCTTTTTCTGAAAAAGGATAAGAGTTAGAAAAAGAAAAGAAGGTTGACGAGGATCTAATAATCCTCATTTTATCTTTTATCTATAATTCTTATCATAAGTAAATATGACGTCATATGGTCCCTGGGTATACCCCTTAATTTTATAAGGGAGAAGCCTACCAGGTGGTCGTAAGTTCTTCTACGACCACCCCCATAGTCGTAAGTCTTGCTACGACTAACTTATGGTCGTAAGTTCTTCTACGATCACTACCCAGTCGTAAGATATTCTACAATTACCTCATAGTCGTAAGTCTTGCTACGACTATCTTATGGTCGTAAGTTCTTCTACGACCAGGTCAGCTACGACCACCTTATGATCAATAAAACCTATAGGCAAGTGGGTTCAATTGATTAAGGAATCTAAACGGTCAATATGCGCTGTTATTATGCGAAATAATAACACGTAATACCCAATTATCTCTGACTAGTAACCGCCAGGCGGCGTGAAGGAATTACCAGCCCGATGATTACTGCAAACGTGCACCCGTTACTGGATTTGATGAGGCGTCTCTTCAGCAGGGGAAAACGGCTATTCCTTCACGACTATATAAAGGCAACGATCAGAGGGGGAGAAGGACACACGCTATCGACGGCTATCAGGAAGACCAGAACTATCATCTGTAATAGTCTTAGTTTTTCTCCTGATTGTTCAGAATACACTCAATACTATACACACACAGGAGTAGGATTGTTATTCTCTCCGGAGAAGGCCTGAACCTGTATAAAAATACCCGTGTCAATCTCTCTGTGTGATTATATTCTAGGAGACCCCCCGAATCAAACAATCTTTACGTAAGATCGGTTCTAAAACACCGACAAAGGTCATTATCATAAACAGTCTTAAGTTCAGAACTTACCATTTATTCATCCCTGCAACTTTTGAATTACAGAGTTTGCCTCCTGAAGCTTCTTCAGAAGGGCTTCTTTCTCTTCCCTTAGCTTTTTCGTTTCGACTTTCTCGTAGTCAAGCGAATCAGCCAAGATCTTTTCGTCGCTCTTGAGCCTGCAGAGGTGAAGAGCAGACATGAGCATAGAACAATTGGTCGTTTTCTATGATCATTCCCTGCTCGTAAGTCCTTCTATGACCAGTATCTAATCGTAAGTTTTTCTACAACCATTCTCTGGTCATAAGTCCTTCTACGACCAGTACCTAGTCGTAAGTTTTTCTACGACAATCCCCACAAGCATTGTGCAAGTGGTCGAAACATAAACGACTACGAGTAGCAGTAACTTACCATCTCTCTGCCTGTTAGCAGAGTACCGTTTTCTCTTGTCATAGCTGAACAAGTTGTCGGTTGTATTCCGCAACAGTAACAATTTGTTCCAAAGCATTCTGCATAAAGAAAGACAGTGAGAAGCGAGAAAAGACACATATGTAAATGATGGGCGGCAGGTACTTACAACGACTTCCTTCCCAGCACGGTGATCGATTGCTTCACCACCATGGTCGGATGCTTCCGCCACTACCTCTAATGTCTTCACTTCTAGCTCCACGACCACCTCAGTGGTCATAGCTGCTTGTCGGGTCCCCCGGGTAAGCAATCTCGAGACCCTTTGTACATTCTGAGCTAGTCCCAAGATCAGCAACTAGCTCGCATAGTTTCAACACCGATGTAATCAAAACCATACAACAAACTATAGAAGAAGTAGACAAACTAATATTAATAGAAGCAAAAGACCTTATGGTCAAGATTTTTACAGAGTTGCCACGCAAGGCTTACAACAAAAGAGAGCTCGCAGTGAAAGACAAAACACTCGTGGAAACCATTTGACATGCCCACAGGAAATCGAGTGGAGGACGTCTCCTAGCTCGCAAGGTCTTCGAAGAACTCCTCTTCATAGAGCTCGGAGCACCCTGGGTCCTCTTCAGTGACTGATCAACCAGAAGGCACAAGGCCGTGAGTATTTTGAATGTACTCAGCAAGTCATAGGAAAATGTATGCAAATAGTATTAATGTCAGGCTTGACAAGGATAGTTTTATGGTTACTTTGTAGAAAGCGGAATTGACTGGAAATATAGTAGGTAGATTGTAAAGCACAAGTTGAAAGATTAATACATAAGTAATAAAGTTTCTTTAAAACAACTCGTGAACACCCTGTCCACTTCCTAGACCACTCGTGAACACCCTATTCACTTCCCAGACCACTCGGAACCAACCACGACCACATTTTTGAGAAATGACCAGGCATTGTCTATAACCGGGGACACGGCTATTCGAATAGGTTTACACTCTGCAGAGGTTGTACAGCTTGACCCACAAGACAAGACCTCTCTAGTTGGTTGGGCACCCGTCGATGCCCCTACTCACTACCTTAGGTAAGCAGTCTAGAGCACGTGACAAGGCCTTTACAAAGCTCCATTTTGACTCGGTTCTGCTCGCTAAGAATTCGTCTTCCTGGCCCACTCTTGCGCCATTCTCAACCAAAACAGAACCAACTCAAAGCATTGCTAATTAGTTGGCTAGGTCCACCCCATAATGAACTTGTGGTTGCACGGTATGGCCCAGATCAATGGCTTGCAAGGTTAAGTCCTTAGTGACTACTCAGGCGAGACATCCACATCCCAATGTGCTTCCTGCACCCCCTTTACTGCACGATCACTCACCCGAGTATAAATCATTTTGGGTTCATCCCAGCCAAACGACCACCCTAGTCATGGCACAACAAATTTTAACAACAATGGACGCGCCACAATTCCATATATCATTAAGTCAAATTTATCATCATTGAATCATGTGATCGAGAGACATCGTATAACTAAAGCATGTCTAAGCAATATACGCACCCATGTTGGTATCTTAAAGATGTCCAACTAAGATTACCCAACCTATGGTGTCCAAGGGTACATGTCAACATGTCAACACAAGTATTCAAGGAGTCATACTGTCGAGTAGGTATTTAGCTATTTCCCCAAACCATTTTTATACAATTAGCCATGCATGTTGGTATAAAACAATGTAATTTTGTAAACTGGGTACGGCATGATCAAAGGTCTACAACTTGCCTTCGTTGAAGAGTTGAGATGCTTTGGTAGAGGTCGGTGGGTCCATGAACTCTTCAGAGAAGCCGGAATCTACACGTGTGAAAAGAGCCAAATAAATATAACAAATCCAAACAAAAACCAAAAACTACCAAATTAGAACCAAAAGAAAGGTGAGGGGGAGGTCCTAAGGAGGTCAAGGGAGGTCCTGATGAGGAGGTCATCCGAAGGGTACGACTACTCAACGTGGTCGTATGAAGAATACAAAACGGGATACGACTACGCAACGAGGTCGTAAGAGGGATACACTATGTAACGAGGTTGTAGGAGTAAGGAAGAGAACAGGGCACAGAGGAACTCACCAGGACAAAGAGAGAGACCGGAGAAGACAGGAGGAGGACGGCGAATGGCACGGGCTCTCTGGTGAATCCTTCAACAAATGAGGTGGTCGAAGACTACTTGAGCTCCAGTGAGCTCTTGGCGATGAGGAGGCACAAGACGGCCCACGGATGGTGGCGAAACTTCATGACAGAGAAATCGGGCGAGAGCAAGAGAGTTGGGTGAGGAAAAGGAGATGAAAGAGAGCTGCTCAGGCTTTTATAGCCTGAAGGAGACGGGAGGGTCAGCCGAGAGACTCGGGCGCACGAGTTCAAGGGTAGGTGGAGGAGGAGATGGGGGTAGGTGAGGAGACAAGAGGGGAACAGTCTCTGAAGGCTTACAAAGATTTAATGCGACACAACAAAGATTCAATGTGCTAGGACTTTTCGTCGCCAATGTGTGACGCCGAATGAAGAAGAAGGTGAGCAGGGCTGACAGGTGGGGCTAGTCAAAACTCGGGAGGGTGGTCCAACCAAAGGGGAGGTCGTGACCAAAGAGGAGATCGTGAACAAAGATGAGTTCGTGACCGGTCTCCCAGGACCACCCGGAGATCTCCCAGGACCACCCAAGAGGTCTCCCAGGACCACCCAGGAGGGAACAGGACTGAGGGGGAGGTCCAAACGAGAGGGAGGGAACGGGACTGAGGGGGAGGTCCAACGGGAAAGAGGAACGAGCAGAGAAAGGGGATTCTCAAACACCAGAGAACTCCAGCACTCAAAACAAACCAAACTCGAATTAATTGAAGTTTGATTTAGTCATTTTAAACACTTCTGATTCCAAAATCTCAAGTTAAGCTTTAGAACTTCAACAAAACCAAATGATTATTTTTATTTTGAAAACTCAAAAAGCTCAGGAAAACTGGAATGTTACAAACCTACACCCCTTAAAGGGAATCTCGACCCCGAGAGTTAGGCCGACTAGAGAATAGGTACGGAAACTTGGCCTTCAGGTCTTCTTTATGCTCCCAGGTGGCTTCCTCTTCAGTGTGGTTGCTCCACTGAACTTTGCAAAAATAGAGGATCTTGCTTCTTGTCACTCGCTCGGACACTTCCAAAATCTTGATGGGCTGCTCCTTGTAGGTGAGGTCTTACTGCAGGTCAACGGCTTCTACGAGCATCTACTTTTCTAGCACACACAAACACTTCCTCAATTGCGACACGTGGAAGACATCATGCACATCTGACAACTAGGGCGGGAGCTCCAGTTTGTAAGCAACTTCTCCCCTTCTGACTAGTATTGGAAAGGGTCCGATGTATCGAGGTGAAGGCTTCTCACTTACTCTGAAGCGACGTATTTCTTTGAGAGGTGAAACCTTTAGATACACATGATCTCCTAGTGCGAAAGCTAAGTCTCGGCGATGGTTATCCGCATAACTTTTTTGCCTGGTCTGAGCTGTTCTCAGCTTCTCTCTAATTGACTTAACTTGATCTTCGGCCTTTTTTTAGAATATTAGGTCCAAACACTTGTCCTTCGCCTTAGTCGGTCCAATATAATGGTGTTCGACACTTTCTTCCATAAAGAGTTTCGAACGGGGACATCTGCAGACTTGCTTGATAACTGTTGTTGTATGAAAACTCTACGTAAGACAACATTTGATCCCAGCTGGCCTGGTTCTCCAGAGCACAGGCTCTCAACATATCTTCTAGGATCTGATTTACTCTTTCCGTGTGCCCATCTCGTGCGAGGATGGTAGGTCATCTTGAAATTGATTAGTATCGAACTCTTGTGTAGCTTCTTCGAGAATCACTGGGTGGTCGAGATCCTCGATCCGACACGATCTTCTTTGGTACTCCATGCTGACATACTATCTTAGCCATATACAATTTTGCAAGTTTGTCTCCTGAGTAGGTGGTCTTGACTGGGATGAAGTGTGCAACTTTTGTCAGGCAATCTATAATTACCCAAATAGAATCATATCCCGCTTGGGTTCTTAGCAGACCGGTGATAAAATCCATGCTAATTTATTCCCACTTCCATTCAGGTATGCTCAACGGTTGCAAGAGTCCAGCAAGTCTCTGGTGCCCGGCCTTAACTCGCTGGCAAATATCATATTGTGCTACATACTTAGCGATCTCACGCTTCATGTTAGGCCACCAGTACAATTCCTTGAGATCTTAATACATCTTAGTACTTCCGAGGTGAATGGAGTACAAGGTTTCATAGGCTTTCTTGAGTATCAACCGCTTGAGCTCTCCCTGGTTTGGTATACAAATACGCTTGTCGAACCAGACAGTTCCTTATTCATCTTCCGAAAATCTTGGGGATTTACCCTTCTTCATGTTTCTTTTGATCTCCATGACATCTGCATCTTCTCCTTGGGCTTTCCAGATCTAATCTTGGAGAGTTTGTTGCACTTTCAGAGCAGCTAAGTAACCTTCTTCAACCAATTCCAGCTTGAGCTTCTGAAATTCATCGTGCAGGGCTAGTTGGCTTTCCTTGATCATCAGAGTATTGCAGTAGACCTTTCTACTTAAAGCATCGGATACCCATTAGCCTTTCCTGGATGGTAATGGATTCCCACAATGTAATCTTTGATCAACTCCAACCATCTTCTTTGCCTCATATTCAGATCAGCTTGAGTGAAAATGTACTTCAAACTTTTATGGTCACTGTAGACTTCACAGTGATTACCGATGAGGTAATGGCGCCATATCTTCAAAGCATGCACTACAACACCCAATTCTAAGTCATGAGTGGGGTAATTGGCTTCATGAGGCTTTAACTGACGAGAAGCATAAGCTACTACTTTCTTTTCTGGCATCAGGACACAACCAAGACCTTGACGTGAGGCATCGCAGAAAATCTTAAAGTCCTTTCAAACATTAGGTAAGATCAGCACTAGAGCGGTGGTCAAACGCTTCTTTTAACTCTTGAAAACTCTGCTCGCATTCTGACGTCCAAGCATACTTCTTTTCCTTCTTCAGCAACTGAGTGAGAGGTCCTGCTATTTTGGAGAATCCTTCTATAAATTTTCGGTAGTAATCTGCCATTCCAAGGAAACATCTGATCTGAGGCATTGACTTAGGTGACTCCCAATTGAGCACATCCTTGACTTTGCTAGGAGTGACGACGACTCCTTCTGCAAACAACATGTGTCCCAAAAAGGTGACTTCCTTCATCCAAAACTCACACTTGTCGAATTTAGCATAGAGTTGATGATCTCTAAGCTTGTTCAGGACTAAGCGAAGGTGCTCTTCATGCTCTTCTTCACTGTTAGAGTATACTATAATATCGTCAATAAAGACAATCACGAACTTATCCAGATACTCCATGAATACTTTATTCATCAAGTTCATAAAGTAAGTCGGGGCATTGGTCAATCCAAAAGACATGACCGTGTACTCGTACAGTCCATAACGGGTTGAGAAAGCTGTCTTGGGGATATCCTCTTGGTGAATCTTCAACTAATGGTATCCTAACCTTAAATCTATCTTGGAGAACACTCCGGCTCCCTTCAGCTGGTCGAACAGATCATCGATCCTGGGCAGAGGGTACTTGTTCTTGATGGTGACCTCGTTGAGTGAGCGATAATCCATACACATCTGCTGGGTACCGTCCTTCTTTGCAACAAAGATCAATGGGCTCCCCAAGGTGAAGAACTTGGTCTTACGAAACCTTTAGCTTGCATCTCCTCAATCTGCTTCTTCAGCTCGACCAAGTCGTCCACAGGCAGACGGTAGGGTCTCTTGGAAATTGGTGCAGTTCCAGGAACTAGGTTGATGACGAACTCTAAGTCTCTGTCTGGTGGCATTCCAGACAACTCATCCGGAAAAACATCTGGAAACTCACTGACCACTAGCACATCTTCTAGAGATACAGCCTTGACACTGCAGACTATTGCTCTTTCAAGCTTCTCCAAGGAGGCTTCAAATTTTACTTTAATCCCAACTAGACTGACCAAGGTGATGCTTCTTCCACCACAATCCAAAATTACTTGGTGATCAGTAAGCCAATCCATTCCCAAAATCACATCTAAGGACTTGGTGTCGATGATGATCAGGTTGGCTAGAAATTCTACCCCTTCTATGATCATCTTAATTTGTGGGCGACCCTAGTTCGTACTTAACTCCGAACTGGGGGATTGAACCAACAAGGCGGTTTTAAGAGGTGGTTTTACTGGAAAGTCACCTCCGAAGACAGCCTTACCTTCGAGGAAGAGGCCGAAGAAAAGCTTCACAGGATTGATTCCCCGGGATATCGGTCGGATTGCCCCTATATTCAAGTCATCAAGGATTTGAAAGCGGAGGGTTAGCAGGATGGCATGTGGTGAAGGATTTCATCACCGCGTCGAATTAGCCCTTGAAGAAGCGAGTTCCTCCTATGTGGAGGTACAGAACCCAAAAGACCCGACCGGGGACTACGAGGAGGTAAGTAGTTTTTCGACTTAACTCTCGGTTTGGTCTTCTTGAAATTGTCTAACGAGTATCTTTATCTGTTTTATCTGGATCTTTCCTGACGATTGACGTTGAGTCAAACTCGTTTGTAAACCCCGCCACGGAATGGCGGTTCCTCAAATCCTTGCGGTTTTGTTCGCAGAGGAAAAGGTTGGCGCCTAAAGGTAATCAAAGTTGATTTTATCCTTAGGACTTCATAGTCATAGAAAGAACTTACGACTAGGTAGCGATCGTGAAAATCTTACGATCGAGGACATGTCATGAAGAAACTTTCGACTAGGGATGGCAATTGTGCCCGATTACAGCGTACGCGGGCAAATACTAATAGGCGGGTATGGGCGTCTTTTTTGCCCACGTGTATAAGCAGGCACAATTTCTTACCCATCGAATGTGCAGGCGCGAGCATGGGTAAGCTCTACCATGCCGCTTCACCCGCTGCCGTCATCTACTTGACAAGTGGGACCCTCATTAAGTAAAAGCGGTGAAACCCTAGCCGAGTTGCTTATCCGGCCTTGACCGCGCTCCTCGGCCAAATCTATCTCCCAAAACCGTCGAGCATTCCGGCTCCTCCGACCCCGGCCTCCTCGATCCTCCGCGCCTCCCCGCCGCGCGCCCTCCTCCGCTCCTCCCGGCCAGCGCGCCCTCCTCCCGCTCCTCCCGCCACCGCGCCCTCCTCGATCCTCCGCCTCCCGGCCGCCCGCCTCCTCCCGCTCCTCCGGCCACCGCGCCCTCCTCCCGCTCCTCCCGGCCACCGCGCCCTCCTCCCGTGCCACCGCGTCCTCCTCCCGCTCACCACCGCGCCCTTCTCCAGCTACCACGCGTCCTCCTCCCGCTCCCACCGCGCCCTCCTCCAGGCTCACCACCGCGTCCTCCTCCCGCTCACCACCGCGTCCTCCCCTCTCGCCGCCACTGGCTCTCCTCCTCAGTACCTGCCGCGTCCTCCTCCAGTCGCCGCCTCCCGGCCGCCACCATCCTCCTCCTCCAGCCGCCACCGCGTCCTCCTCCAGGTCGCCTCCTCCTCCAGGTCGCCGCCCCCTCCAGGTCGCCGCCCTCCTCCAGGCTCACCACCGCGTCCTCCTCCCGCTCACCACCGCGCCCTCCTCCAGGCTGCCACCGCGTCCTCCAGGTCGCCGCCCCCTCCAGGTATACTTTCCTTCTATTTTTCACTTTTCACCTATCAATGCAGTTCTGTAGTCTCCAGCTGATGAAATGGGGAAAACTGTGCAATATTGGTTATAGCCTTATAGGATTCTTGCAGTTGAGATCTATGTCATTGCCATGCAGATGCAATGGTCACACTTAACTTTTTCAATAGCTCGTGTATAGCTTAATCTTATTTTGTGCAAGTTCTCACTTGGTACAATGAATTAATGATAAAGTTTCAAGGTCTCATTTGGCATTCTTTTCAACAACTTTTCAAAGCTGCGGGCACCTCAGTTGCTTTCAAGCTACAGTCTCATCAATAATTCCTAATTCTATATATATCTGCAATGATGTTCAATCAAGTTTTTATTTGGGTGCTTTCTTTGGATGTATTCATTATAGGTGGATGTTGATTTAGTCAAATAAGTATTCAATATCGCGTGATTTGTTATGTCGGTTTATGTGAGTGTGTGACACAATGACAAGATGTGGACGACATTGAACTGAAGTACTCCTGCTTCTTTGGTTTTGCAAGTTTAGCTAGATTTTCTTTGGTGTTGTTTCTGCATGCAATTAAGATAGAACTCAAGATCGATATGTTCATCGAAATCGAAATAAACATGGGTTTTAAATCAAATAAGTATTCAATCTCTGGTGGGCTCAATACACAATTCAAAAAGTATATAAGTATTGTAAATTTGGAAGGTCCTTTTCTAGTAGTATTGTAAATTTGGAGAGATCGGTTTATTAATTGAGTTTATTAATTGTGTACTAGATACCTTTTATAGTAGTATCTGGTGGGCTCAATACACGAGTTCATGGTAGCAAAATGGAGAGATCAGTTTATTAATTGTGTACATTGTGAATACTTTTTATACTCATTACAAGATATCAATTGTGTACATATTTGTCAACTCTCGGATATTCTAAGTCTCATATTTGTGTTCAACTCTCGGATGGCGACTCAGGAAGTAGTAGCCAACATGGGCAATCTTCTCAAGGCTCAATACTCCGTGATCGCAAAGTAGGATCTGGCCGAACCTCAAGTTGAAGAACAACATGCGAAGATGCAGATCACGAAGAGGAAGACTCTCGTGGCACAAAGAAAACTCACTTCACCCGTTTGGAGCAATTTACAAGGCGAAAGTGAAGGGTGCTTGGAAAGCAAAGTGCATTTGGTGCGGCAAGTACCTTTCGTGAACGAAGAATGGTACTAAACATCTGCATGAGCATTTGAAGGTTTGTATATATCGGAAGAGGCAAGGGAAGGTACAAACCGGTTTGAGGTATGGATCTTGAACATGGGCAAATAATCAGAGAGAACTATGTCTTTGATCAAGAAATTGCTAGGAAAGCTCTCTATTCCATGATTATTACGCATGAGTATCCACTATCCATTGTTGATCACCACGGCTTTCATAAATTTGTTAGTGCACTGCAACCTTTATTTAAAATGGTCACTCGAAATACTATTAGAAAGGATATCTTGGATCATTATGATTCAGAGAGAAAGAGAGCTCTCGATTACTTGGATAAGCGGTTGTCGTGTTCTTTGTACAACCGACCTTTAGACGGTGATAATCAAAAGAGAGGCTATATGGCAGTAACTGGACATTTTGTTGATGACTCTTGGAAGCTTAGAAGCTGCATTTTGAGGTGATTGCTATGTTGAAATACTAATCTTCTTGCTATGTTGAAATACTAATCTTCTTGCTATGTTGAACCATGTAGGTTTGTATATGTGCCATGCCCACATACATCAGAGGTTATTTGTGAAGCGCTATATAAAAGCACTGCGAATTGGAATCTTGATTGCAAGCTATCTACTTTGACCTTGGACAACTGCTCAACAAATGATAAATTGGTTGAAGCAATAGAGACAAAGATTGGTCCATCTAATCTTTTATTGGGTGGAAAGATGCTACATATCTTGTTGTTGTGCACATATTCTTAACAATTGTGAAAGATGGATTGAGTGTCATGGAGCATGGCATTAAGAGAGTGCGTGATAGTGTTTCCTATTGAATGACTACACCAAAGAGTCTGAAAAAATTTGTGAAAGCAAATTCGGTTTGTTAAGGTTGAAATAACTAAAAGATTGGTCTTGATTGCAAAACTAGATGGAATTCGACCTATGTTATGCTTAATCTTGCTATTCCCTATAAGAAAGTCTTTGAGAGATTGAAGCAACTTGATATGCGGTTTATTTGTGCACCAAGCTAGCTGGCGATTGGAATTTTGCCTCAATCGTATGTGAAAAATTAAGTATCTTCTTTGAACTCATTGAAATGTTTTACGGAACTAAATATGTAACAACTAACATATTCTTTCCAAAGATATGTGAGGTCAAAATGCATATGAATAAATGGCTAGGATGTGGAGATCCAATAATTGAGGCTATATGCATTGAGAGATGATAAAAAGTTTGACAAATCTTGATGCGATATTCATGGTTTGATGGCTATTGCTATTATTCTTGATCCACGTGGAAAAATGACAATGTTACATGCATGCTATATTGCTCTCTTTGGTGAAGAAAACTACGAGAGAATGTTACAAAGGGTTATAATTACTTGTGTGAGTTGATGAATGAGTACCAAGTGCATAGTGGAGAAGAGGGTATGGCTACATCATCTAGTACTAGTGTTTCAATTGGTGCCAATGAGGTGCTTTCAATATTTAAAACACTAGGCGCTAGTAAGAAAAATACCGGTGTAGTAAAGACCAAAAGTGACCTAGATAAGCTATTTGGAAGAAGAAACTCTTCCTTGCACAAATGAGAATTTGATATCTTTGGGTTGGTGGAAGGTGGTTTGGGACACGTTATCCTACATTGCGGATGATTGCTCGTGATATCTTGGCTATTCCAATAACAACGGTAACCGAATCGCTTTTAGCACTATTGGTAGAGTGCTAAGTGAACATCGCGATCGTCTCCTCGGCTATATTGGAGGCATTGATGTGCTCACAAAGTCGGCCGGAATGACCTTAAAGGTATGCAACTAGTGATGTAAATATTTTAAATTTTATATGTGATTGGAAGTTAGTAATGTAATGCAATGTTTACTTTTCAGGTGAAGAAGGAGTTGAGGGTTTATGGACATGCCTTGAAGACATTGAAGAGGAGCTTAAAGATTGTTGTTCAATCTCGATCGTCGACTCTGATTAGCAAACCAGTTTATGGACATGTTTTTGATCTATTTGTTAAATTGTTGTAATTGAACCATTTTGTTCTACTCTTGTTGCAAACATAATTTGTTTATGTGTGAGGAACTATGTCAGTTTGTATTTCTATTTTATTTGTTGAACTTGATTAGTTGTTTTGTCGAACTTGATGTGTGATTTGCGATAAAATTCCGTAGTTGTTGAATGTGTGATGCACTATTGATGTGAATT
This sequence comes from Phyllostachys edulis, assembly GCA_036346405.1. Lineage (NCBI taxonomy): Eukaryota > Viridiplantae > Streptophyta > Magnoliopsida > Poales > Poaceae > Phyllostachys > Phyllostachys edulis. The sequence continues at coordinate 37,845,151 of CM070555.1, read as the reverse complement.
GAGATGAACTTGATGTGTGCATTGTTTGTGTGATGAGTATGCAGTAGGCGATGGGTACCATGATGCGATGGGTACCTGACGATAGTGCTGCAATGTCACGGTAACGGGCATACCATGGCGACGGCACCATGGGCATGAGGGTTTTTCGCGTCGTCCTTCAAGAGCATACCGTGGGGAAAATTGGGTCGCGGGCATGGGTATGGGCGAGCACTACCGTCATGCATGGCCCGATTGCCATCCCTACTTACGACTAGATCTTGGTCGTAGAAAAACTTACTGGGTCATTGATTCTTCTTTTTTTTTTTTCTTTCTGAAGTAAGCATGGAAAACCGCCGGAACGACGAAGAGGTCGAATCGGTGACCATTGGCCTTGAGGCGGCGGTGGACAAGGGCTCATCTCCTCCGACGAAAAAGTCAACTTACAAGAGTCGCCGACAAGGGAGGACCGAGCTCAAGTTCCTTTGTTTCGACCAGGTCCTCGGCAAGGTCTGCTGACGACGCCGCAACAATAGCGAGGTCGAAGCAGTGAAGTTGAGGAGGATGAAGAACCTCTTGTCGCAAGGCCTGTAAGGGCAAGGGCACGCCCTATGAAGCCGAGACTGAAGTGGGCTGCGGTGAGGAGACCAAGGAGGTCGAAGAACCTCCCGAGTAAAAGTCCACAAGGCCAAGGTACCTTTTATTATGATAAGAAAGCTTTCCGGGTTTACGCCACTTCTAGTTTTGTCAAGCAACTAGAAAAGGAGAACTGGAAGGAATTTATGTCTTTGTGAAGGACAACGCTGATCGGCCGAGCCTACAGTTGAGGGTAGGGCTGCTCTTAGAGTGGTCGAGACCGATCTCGACCCTCCGGAAAGTCGAGAGACGGAGAGATGGTCCTGTTCAAGATCCACGACAGAGCGTGGTCGTGGCAAACCTATTCCCCAACTTGAGCTACGACCGGACATGGTCGTAGCAAAAATCGAAGAACCCTTCCATCGGGAAGATGGCTTCAAAGTTTCTGATCAAATCTAGGACGCAGAGGTATGTGAAACAAGTTAAAATGTAAGAACAACATTTACCTTTTGCTTTTCACAATTTGACTTGCTATCCTTTGTGTTTGTTTTAGCTCGACTTCTTCAATCCCGAGGTGGCTTCTATCGAAAGCCCATTTCCGCTCTCCGGTGATTGGAGAGCTAACAATGAGTGGTCAAGGATCATCCTCGCCGGGGTGGTGGAAGAAGTCGTGGCTTCCGAGGCGGTTGTCTGGCTCACGAAGTCGTAACCATGGCCGAGGTAGCGACCACAACCGCTAAGGTGGCGGCTATAACCACTCGGTAGCGGCTACAACCACTGAAATAGCCGCCATGACCCTTGAGGTTGCAGCTACGACTACTGAGGTAGCTGTCATGACCACTGATGTGGTCGTGGGACCAGCAGGGGCAGTCGCAGAAGCCTCTGCCCAAGGTGGTGATGTACCGACCACCGTAAGGGAAAGGAAATTGTTGCAGACCTCCTTCACGGTACCCAAAGAGATCTTGCAATTTGAATCGGAAGATGAGGAATACTTCAATTTACGCTCGATTTCTTTGGCCTCTTCCATAGTAGGGTCTTACGCTTAGATCTCGCCATCGAGTCCCTCATCCCAAAGATATTCCCAATAGAGGGACACTTTTGACAATGAGCATCTTGAGAAGGTTTGGTGGGATCGGTCGATAGAGTGGACAAGTCAAGCATCCAGAGTGGGTTTACTCGATATTTGCTCGATCAACCATGAGTGTAAGTATTTAAGAATACTTATATATGTGATCTTCCTTGTTTCTTCTTGTCTTTCCTTTTGCGAAAAGCTCTAGAGCAAATTGTCGTTGTCGGTGAATATCACCGACAACTTCCAGAGCTGCGACAGGAAAAAGAGGAACTTTGCAAAAAGGCAGAGAGGTGGTAAGTCACTATTTTTTATAGTCGTTTTCGACTTGACTACTCATATAGTGCTTACAGGGTTTGTCGTGGAAAATCTCACGACTAGGTACTAGTCGTAAAAGGCTTACGACCAGATGCTTAGTCGTAGGAGAACTTACGACTAGATCCATAGTCGTAGAAGAACTTATAACTGGATCAATGGTTGTAGGAGAGCTTACAACCAATTTAATAATGTTCATGTCCACTTTTAACCTTTACAGGTTAAAAAGCGACGAAAAGACCCTGGCTGACTCGCTCGACTATCAAAAAGAGGAGTCGAGAAAGCTATGGGAAAAAGTAGAATTTCTCATGAGGAAGTTGAAAGAAGCTAACTCTGCAACCGAAAAGGTGCAGGAAATGATAAACAGTAAGTGCTGAACTTAAGACTGCTTATGTTTTTGATCTTTACCTGACTGTTACTTCTTTTAGAAAAAGAAGATGATATGAGAAAGCTCGAATGAAGTCAAGATAAAACTTTGGTCATTAAGTGAGATTTCTCGTATCTCGAGAGAGAAAGATGAAGAAATTACGAGGTTAAAATCCCGCGGTCGGAGTAAGTAACTCTTTACTGCAGTCTTTTCTGAGTTCTTTCCTTTTTCACTCTTATTTCTTTTCTAGAAATGGACCGTGTACTGGGAAATCTCGAAAATGAGCTCGAGGATAAAACCATGATTTATGTTGAGGCGTCGCATTGCCAAAGCAAATGCGGAGGAGATTAAATCATGGGAGAAGAAGCATCTTTGAGGCCGTTGCCTCCCATGAGGAAGAAATCAAGAAGTTGGATTCTCGATTAGCGGTAAGAAATCTTTTACCGTGATTATTTTTATTTTCTTTTCCTCTAGAGGTTTATTTTTGCTTGACCGGTCTTATTCTTTTCAGAGCAAGCGGTCGAAAACAAACGACTCTGCGAGGCTTCGACTCATACCCAACAGGAGATGGAGACAATGAAGATTAATCTTCAAAGCAGTGTCGCGCTCCTGAACAATGTACTTGGTGAGCTACATACTGAGGGAAAAGCTCCTCAAGATGATACGATGGTTGCTTACATAAGTACAATTAGGGAACAAGTCGGGACTTTGCAAGAACTGATGACCACCCTGAAGACCAACCAAGCTGAATCGATAAAGGCGGTCGAAGTTGCAGTAAGTTATGCATTGGCAAAACTTAAAGCTCATGACCCCAAATTTAATGTTCAACCAATCGGCCGAGCCGATCGCTATTTGAAGCGAAGCAAGTCATCGATTGAAGAAATGCAATCGATTGGCGAGAAGGTTTCGGAGGAGATCTTGTCGGCTCTCCCTCTTCGAGTAGTTTGTAACAAACACATGGAAAAAACAAGCTTTTGTCGATGTATTATATAATCCATCTTTTTCACTCGCAAATCATCTTGTCGAGTAGTTAGTAACTCAAAAGATAATCAACGAATGAAAGACTAAGAAATGAAGTCAAATTAATAACTTTATCCTAGCCCCCGACTATTTGCTTAGTTTGTTTAAACAAACTAACTAAATAGTGTTAAAAAGGGTTTCTGAAAACATAGAGGTTTGGTTAACTTGTAGTTTTTGGTCACGATTGTCATGCACTGGTCGAAAAAGTAGTAACGAATCGACACTAGGAAGTTCCTTCTAGTGGGCAGGACCACGTGCAGAGAGGAAAGTCTTCGACTAGGTGATGTCGCCATCTCCGACTAGATTAATTAAATCGAGAACAGCAACTTGAGTTAAACAAACATCCAGAGGACTTCAAAAAATTCGTTCACCCTTCTTTGGAGGACTCGATAAGTCTGTCCTAGTATCAAGAGTAGGAAACTTAACGATGCTAGGAAGTTTCTTCTAGTGGGCAAGACCACGTGCAGAGAGGAGAGACTTCGACTAGATGTGTTTCTTCCTCCGACTTAGTTGAGACGAATCGAATACACCAAAGGCAGCTAAATAAATCTAAAAAAGTGCACTCTGCTGAGAATATTTTTCAAAAGAACTGAAGAAATAATCTAAGGTGAAAGGAGTAGGCTTTCAAAAATATTTCACTAAATAGAACCCGAGCTCTTTGTGTTGGCGGCAAAAGTGAGTAACGAGTCAATACTAGGAAGCTCCTTCTAGTGGGCGTGGACCACATGCAGAGAGGAGAGGCTTGACTAGGTGATGTTACTCGCCTTCGACCGAGGTAAAGGAAACGGGTGTTTGGAATATAGTCAAAATATTATGAAAGCACTACTCAAAAGTAAGACAATAGAGGTAGAGAGAACCTGAGTCTTTATTGTCTGAATGATTGGTTACACATAAAACTTGCGTAACTGGTCGATGTTCCAAGAATTCGAGAGAACTGGCCGTCTTCCATTGCCAATCGTCATCGACCACAGACGAGTAACCCGACCAACGTGTAAGGACCTTCCCACTTGGGAGAAAGTTTGTTCGATTAGACTTGGATTGGCGAGCCTCAATACCAAGTCACCTACAGCGAGGCTGCGAGGTTGGACCTTACAATCGTAGTATCTTCGCAAGGCTTGTTGGTAGACTCTTGAGCTAATTAGGGCTGGTTTCTCCTTTCTTCAAGTAGATTAATATCATCTGCTCGAAGTTGTTCCTGGTTGGAGTCTGTGAAAGTTTCAACTCGTGTTGACCGTATCTTTACTTAGGAGGAAGCATGGCTTCACTCAAGACTAGAAAGAATGGTGTTTCACTGTGAGTCTGACTAGTAGTCGTCTTTAACGACCCATATCTGAGAGGGTAGCTCTTGTACCCAAGCCCGCGAGCGTTTGATGAGCTGGTCGAAGACTCGAGTCTTAATTCCTCTCATTATTTGGCCGTTTGGACGTTCGACTGCCCCATTATTTTGGGGATGGGCCACAGAAGCATAACACAACTTGGTACCCAACTCGTCGCAAAATTCCTGAAATTTTGCGCTCGAAAATTGCTTACCATTATCTGTAATTATTCGACTCAAGACTCCAAATCGAGTAATTACGCATCTTATCATAAACCGTTTTGTTTGCTTAGTTGTTATCGATCCGCGAGTTCGGCTACAATCCATTTTGTGAGCGTATCAATAGCCACAAAAAGAAACTCAAAACCTCCACGGAGCTTTGGGGAATGGTCCTAGGATATCGAGACCCTAGGTACGCAAAAGGCCAAGATAGAGGTATTGTTTGTAATGCCCGATTTGGTTGGTGTATCACGCTATATGAAACCGCATGGACACACTTTTTAACCAACTCTTTAGCATCGTAAAGGTTGTTGGCGAGAAAACCTTGTCGAAAGGCCTTACCGACCAGCCGTTCACGAGAAGCATGATTTCCACAGATGCCACCATGTGTGTCGTGAAGGAGTGTTAATCCTTCGCTCTGCGGAATGCATCGCATGAGCACCCCTTGAGTACCTCGTTTATAGATGACTCCTTCAACCAAAGTATACATTTTGGCTTTTCGGGATAAGCGATCTGCCTCGAGATCGTCTTCGGGTACAGAACCCTTCTGAAGATATTCATAGATGGGTGCCATCCATGTATCCTCGTATTCTAGAGAGGCTGTCTCAATAGGAGGTGTCTCTAGTTCGTCGACCAGAGACGGCTTCTGGAGTTGTTCCAAGAAGACTCCTTTTGGTACTTCAGATCGGGAAAAAGCTATTCGAGCAAGAGTGTCTGCGAGAAATTATCCTTCGAGGATGAATTGTGCCTCGAAACCTAAAAAATGCTTTTCTAGCTTACGCACTTCGATAAGTACCGAGACATTGTCGGGTTAGAGCACCTTGGTACTCTTTTCGACTTGATTCACGACTAGTTGAGAGACTCTCTCACGAGTAGTCGGCGAATCGAGCGCTTTCATTTGCTTTCGTATGCCGACTAGCAAACCTTCAGATTTACGCCACGTTGTTAGTGGCCTGAAAGTTTAATTGTATGGCATACTTTAAGGTCTCTCCGGTAGGAGATACCAGGACCACCCCAGCCCCTGAGCCACTTAAAGTAAGCGACCCGTCAAAGTACATAAATCATCGGGTCGTGGGAATCGTCTTGGGGATCTGAGCAGTTCAGATTTATCCATTCGGCGACAAAGTCCGCCAAGATCTGGATTTAACGGCCGTTCGGGACACGAAATGGATGTCGAACTCCCCAAGTTCGACTGACCATTTTGCCATGCATCCCGCTGTTTCCCTATTCTGGAGGATCGTTCCTAAGGGAAACTCAGACGGCACAGTTAGTTTGTGCGCCTGAAAATAATACCGCAGTTTCCTCGAAGACATGAGGAGGGCATATAGAAGCTTTTGGACCTGAGGGTAACGCTCCTTAGGCCTATGTAAAACTTCACTCACGTAGTAAACTGGTCGTTGTATGTTTTCACGTTCTACGACCAGTACTGCGCTTACTGCCTGTGGCGTGGCAGCTAGGTAAATTAAGAGCGTTTCTTCTGGCCTCGGAGAGATCAGAATAGGGGCACTCGTAAGGTACCTCTTGACATCCTCAAAGGCAGTGTTTGCCTCTTTCGACCACTCAAAACCTTCGTGTTTCCTTAGAAGTTTAAAGAAAGGTAGTCCTTTTTCTCCCGATCGTGCGATGAAACGACTTAAAGCCGCCATGCACCCAAAGTGAGTTTGAACTTCTTTCCTTGTGGTTGGAGGGCATTTGGAGAATAGCCTTGATCTTTTCGGGATTTGCTTGATTCCTCGTATAGATACTAGGAATCCAAGTAATTTTCTGAAGAGATTCCAACACACACTTCTCGAGATTGAGTTTTAGCGATGTTTTACGATATTGTCGAATGTTTCTTGCGGGTCGATAATATGATTAAGTCTCTTGATGCTTTTAACAACTAGATCATCAATATAGGCACGTAAATTTTGGCCTAAGCGAGATGAAAAAGTTGCTTGCATCAAAGCGTTGAAAAGAAAGCGCAGGTATTTTTAGACCAAATGGTATTTTGACATAGCAAAATATACCAAATGGTGTAATAAATACGGTCTTTTCTTCATCGTTTAGACACATATTAATCTGGTGGTATCCAGAATATGCATCTAAAAAACTTAACATTTCACAACTGCGGAGAATCAACCAACCGATCGTCTGAGGTAGAGGAAAATTGTCTTTTGGACAAGCTTTATTAAGATCAGTAAAGTCTACGCACATACACCATTTGCCGTTTGACTTTCTAACCATTACAGGGTTAGCCAACCACTCTGGCGTTATCCGGAGAGAGAGGATCACCAGATGCTGGTGAAGTCCCAGAATTGTGGCTTGCAGAGCTTGCCTCACCAAGTCGGACCGTCTTAGGGGACTCGGACGCCGAGGAAAAACTCTCGTTGTGTTGGGAGTCCACAGGTGTGGTCTGGTCGATTGACCCTTGTCCTTTGAGAGGGTAGATTCCTCTCTTGGGCGTCTTGTTGTGGGGATAAGGATCCTCCTCAACTCCACCGTGCAAGACTGCTCTCTGGATCTGCGGGAAGATCACCGGAGGCAGCAGTACCATCGGATGAGTCATCACTCGGCTCGTAATCGAAACCGGCATCCATGTCGACGTCTGCGTAATCTGCCAAGTCGAACCAGTTCTCCTCGTTCCATTCTCCTGCCATGAGTGCATGAGATTTGGAAAACAGAGAGTATGTTGACAAGAGATTACCTAAGATCCCCACTCGGCGCCAAGCTGCCGGTGTTTTAGAACCAAACTTCGTAAAGATTGTTTGATTAGGGGGTCTCCTAGAATGGAATCACACGAGAGATTGACACGGGGATTTTTATCTGAGTTCAGCCTTCTCAGGAGAGAATAACAACCCTACTCTGTGTGTGTATGGTATTGAGTGTATTACGAACAATCGGGAGAAAAAGCTAAGACTATTACGGATGATAGTGCTAAATTGTCTTCTGATGGCCCGATTTGATCCGCCCTTTCCTTCTCGATTGCCGCCTTTATATAGTATGTGAAGGCGGCGGTTTCTCCAGTGAAGCGGCGCCTCATCACATCTCAGTAGGCGCAAGACGTTGGTAGTAATCACCGGCGTATTAACTCCTCCACGTCGCCTAACAAAGAATATACCAAAGATAATGGAGCATTACGTGCTATTACTTGTGAGTAACAGTATGATGATTATTTGAATTCCTTAATCAATTGGGCCCACTTGTGCATGGGTTTAATTGATCATAAGGTGGTCAAATGGTGACCTAGTCGTAGAAGAACTTACGACCATGAGGTAGTCGTAGCAAGACTTACGACTATGGGGTAGTCGTAGCATAACTTACGACTATGGGGGTGTGGTCATAGAAGAACTTACGACCACCCAGTAGGCTCTTCCCTTATAACATTAAGGGGTATTCCCAGGGACCATATGACGTCATATTTACCTATAATAAGAATTATAGATAAAAGATAAAATAAGGATTATTATATCCTCGTCAAGTCCCTATGCCACTTAGCAAAAGCCTATATTTTTTTGGAGACTTTCTAAAGTTTTATGTCTACCTAACCAACTGAATATTGTAGATGTATTTGTTACTTGACAATGTTGACACTCTTAAGTCCGCAAGGTTCAATCAACACTGCTATGATAGAACCATGTATCAAGGTGTCAAATCCTGATGACCCTGAACTAAACATTAATCTATATGTTGAAGGTGTGAGAGTTGTGAACTTATGACCTGCTCCTACTTGCTAGGTAGTAGTTACTACTTGCTTACCTAGCCTCTGTCATGTACTTGCTACTTGCTAGTTACTACTTGCTTAAATAGCCTCCGTCATCGTGTGATGTATTTAAATTTGCTTGTTAAACTACTAATCTAGTTGCATTTTAGACATGTAGTATGGTTGATTGATCTTTATTTGTGTGACATATATGGTTTCTGTTTTAGCACAATATTCGAATAAGTATCCGTGACTGAGACAATCCATATTCGGTTCAGCGTGTATTCACTCCGTATTCGTGATCAAGACTATCTGCATTTGTATCCGTATCCGGCACTGTCCATGTCCGATTCCAAATCCGATAAAAAAATATGGAAAAGGATACGGGATGAGCGATATCCGCTCCGTTTGCACCCCTACCTGTGTCGATTCCATTGGATTTTAATTATAATTATACCAAAACGGAACAGGATAATATACCTAGATTCCCTAAAGAGGGCCACACATGACTTCACAATTGTCCGATAATTAATCGACGGGTAAACACATTTCCTCTATAGATAACTCTATTGTAGTCTTTCCTTCCTTTGCAATGGCTAAGGCTAACTTCTTGGAATCACGTAGGTCGTTCGCTGTGTACTTTGCTCAAGGAAGGAATTGCAAGGGAAGGATTCTACGACACGATCTAAATTTTTCGGTATTCGCTACTACACATTAATCATACATAACACTTCGTAGTAACACCTCTCGAACTAACCAATTCTATTTTTACAGTGCCACCAGCAGCCGCCGACCTGCAACCTCTGTAGATACTATGCTTTCCACAACATGGAACTACTCGTCGGTTCCGCGATGACCAATAATCCTCAGGTTTGTCAATCTTGCAATAATTATTTCATACGTATCAATTTATATATACACGAATTTAATCTTCCTAGCGACAGGTTGGGAGCGTCGATACAACTGCGTTGGAACAGGACCAGCTCATAAACATTCGAGGACAGTTTGCAGCATTCTTGAATCATGAGGTCATAAATCCAGATGGGAAGTTCCACAATGTAGATTAAACTTGATTGGGATAAGATTGAACTTAATCGTACATTTGTGTAAATGTACATGATGGTTAATTTTAGTTAATTAATTTGTGAATTGGATGTGCTTGTTTCTGAAATGAATGTGAATTGGATCATGTGCTTGTTTCTGAAATGAATGTGAATTGGATGTGCTTGTTTCTGCAATGAATGTGAATTGGATGTATACATGTACTTGTTGTGTTTCAGCTTGTTTCAGAGGGCATGGCTAGCATTTTCTGAGACTAGCCAATAAACAGAAATAGATTTAGTAATACAAAATAATATCACAGACGGTTCCTTGGGACAGTTTAATATACAAACTGTCTGTGATATATCAGCTATCATAGACGGTTTCATCTACAAACCGTCTATGATAGTCTGCATCACAAACGGTTCGAAAACCGTCTATGATGACCTCATGTCATTACTGGCCCATAAACTCAGACGGCTCACGAAACCGTCTGTGATAACGTTTTTGAACCGTCTGTGAAGACCTTTTCTGTAGTAGTGTGCTGTAGTACAGATTCAAAATAGGCCAAAATATTTGCTAAAGACATTGGGAGTTCAAATTCTGCCACTACTCCATATGGTACTAAACTTCACACATTCCAAGTCACATGAAATCATGTAACCCTAATTTTCAAAACCTAAAACCCTAATTTTCGAGACATAAATCCTTAATTTTTGAGATATTTTCAGAACATATGAAATTCTAAAAAAACATTACACAATCAAGCCCACTGTGTAAGGAGCCTTTAAAAAAATCATAATGTTTGGATCTCATTTTCTATATTAAAAAATTTCTACAAACAGTATACTTAAATGAATTTTCGAGAAAATTTTAAAATGGATAGAATTTTGCAAAAATTACACAAATAAGTACACTGTGTTAGGAGGCTCTATAAAAAAATCATAATTTTTTGAGCTCATTTGCTATATTTAAAAATTCATACAAAAAATAATTTTAAATAATTTTTTTTAAAAAAAGGAAAAAGATAAAAAAAATTTATGCGATTGCTTTGCTTGCACGGTGGCCATCTTGTGATGGTTTTTTAAATATATATACATATATACATATATATACTCACCGCACGGGCTTTTTTTAAAATAATAATAATAAAACAAAAAAACTCGTGATACGGTCGTCGTGCGACAGGCAGCTATTTTTGCAAATACCATTCGGCGAGTGCCATTTCTACAAATACCAAACAAAAACTTATCATTTCGGCCAAAAATTCCTTGACAGGAAGGGCAAGAAAAAGTTGGGCCTACAGCCTCCTTGTTATGACAAATATCTAGGCAAGCACTTCAGCGTGTGCACTGTAGCCTCGCTACCTCGCCAGTGAAGAGCTCTGCTGGCGGTTAGATATGGACGAGTGTCCTACCCTCGGTTTTTGGATTTGTACCCAACCAACGACCATAACATTCCTGTTGTTGGTTCTGTGAAGCAAAGGAAGGTGGTGAAGTGGATTCCACCGGCGGAGGGCTGGGTGAAATTCAATGTTGATGGGGCTTTCTCTGAAGTTTCTGAAGATGGTGGCATTGGTGTGGTAGCTAGAGATGGAGATGGGAGGATTCTGCTAACATCTTGGCGCTACCTTCCTTGTGTATCTAGTGCAGAGGAAGTTGAAATCCTTGCCTGCCGTGCCTTGCATTACCCGAATAATCATCGTTCAAGATTCCATTTCTTAGCTCATGAAGCCATGGAGTTCGCTGGACAGATTCAGTCGTTTGCCGTCAGGAATGTGAAAAGAGAGCAAAATGTAGTTGCACATGAGCTCGCACAATTAGCGAGGTGTTTACGTCATAGTGCTAAATGGTGTGCGTCTTTTCCTGCTTGTGTTAAGCGTCTTATTGCTCGAGATTGTAACCCAATTGTTGAGTCACCAATAAAGCTCTCTTTTCCTCAAGAAAAAAAAATGCTAAAGCTCCGATTATTAAGGTGGTAAGAATGAGCTACCAACAGGGGTCGCTCACTAGATCAATAATTCGATTTTTTTGCATTTCTGGTCTTGTAGCTCATTTTAATTTTAAAAGTAGCCCGTTTTTACTATAATTAGCAAAAGTAGCCTCTGCAGTGCTCTCTGCTGGGTACCAGCACTGCAGCACTGCCTCGGCTCAGGCGCTGGCAGGACTCAAATGACCGGCCGGTGAGAGCCACCTACCTGCGTCGGATGGGGCAGGTGACCTGCCCCATATGGTGGGCGTGGTAGGAGGCCAAAAGAGAGAAAATAGGAGAGAGGAAGAAAAGAAAAGAAAAAATAGGAAAAATTCGGAAAATTTTAAAAAAATCTGAAATTTCAAAAAATTACATAAAAGTCCTTGGAACATGAATATATTTAATAAAATACTTTTGAATTTAATTGAAGTTTCTTTTATTCATTTAAAATATTTTTCACTTTCTGGAATTTTGCAATTAAAATTTAAAATGTTTTTCGCTTTCTAGAATTTATTCATTTAAAATTTTATTTGTTCAGAATGTTTCTCGCAATTTCATATAAGTGTACTATTTGTACGAATTTGTTAATGTAGAAAATGAGTCCCAAAAATTATGAATTTTATTTTGAAGACTCCTCATGTAGTGGACTTTGATTGTGTAATGTTTTAACAATTTTATATGTGTTTTGGAGACAAGATTTAGATCACGAAAATTTGGATTTTAGGTTTCGGAAATTAGGGTTTCATGATTTCATGTGACTTGAAATGTATGGAAAAAAACTGCATTGCAACTCCATTGGAGATGTCAATATACAATATGGTGCAGGAGTACACACATAACGAATTTTTGGCAGATACGGCGCATTCTCGTCGCGTATTTGCGGATCTGACCACCGGCGCGGCGTATTTGCAGATATGGCATCGTTGGCGTCCGGTGGTCGTGCTTGCCAACCTTGAGATAAATTTTAATTACGAAAGTGAAAAACATTTTAAATTTTAATTGTAAAATTCCAAAAAGTGAAAAATATTTTAAATGAATAAAATAAACTTCAATTAAATTCAAAAGTATTTTATTAAATATATTCATGTTCCAAGGATTTTATGTAATTTTCTTGAAATTTCGAATTTTTTAAAATTTTCCGAATTTTTCCCTTTTTATTTTCTTTTCTTCCTCTCTCCTATTTTCTCTCTCTAGCCTCCTCTAGTGCCCACCATATGGGGCAGTCACCGTCCCATCCGTGGGGGCACGTGGCTCTGCGCCCGGGGCGGCGATCCTGGCGTGCGGTAGGGGCAAGTGCTCAAGCGCGTCCGTGCTCATGATAGGAGATCAGGCAGAACTGCCCATTCGGTCTGAGGCGGTGGTTTCTTGCGCCGGGGCAGGGTGTCCTGGCGTGCGGGGGTCGAGGCGGTGTGCTGCCGCTTCGGTATCCGCGATAAAGCCTTGTCGAGATTACTTTTGCTAATTATGGTGAAAACATGCTACTTTTGAAATTAAAACAAGCTACAGGACCAGAAATACAAAAAAAAATTCCAATAATTCAAGCTTTGCTGCAGGTACCTTTGTCGAGCAGACTTTTCTACGCAGTTACGAGGTGTATAGTACTCGAGAACTCATCGAAAGGATCTCTTTAATTGTTGAGAGGGTTGCAGGTGTGAGGAGTTCCGACTTGCAACACTTTTTAGCACACGCTTAGTATACAATCTATTAGGACGTGCAGCACACTGCCACAGTGTAGCAAAGCTCAGCGACGTACCAAGTTGGCACCACCCCGGGATGCCGATCGAATCAATCCGTCGAGATCGGCTCAAATCCCATCCTCACGAGCGATTAGTGATGAGAGCAACTGCATTGCATACTCTCAGACTCGACTGTACAGTGAACCAAGCTCGATTCGACTGCCAACCACATTAGAAAATTGTATATCCAACGCATCTATACCGGTCGATCTACGTGACAACACGTTCCATCCAAAATCTTTTTTTAGAAGATCAATCGATCACAGCCTTGCACACCAGGGCTGTTTGGCTCATAACATATGCAAATCCTATCAAAATTTGGCAGTACCAAAATCAGGGTATGACCAAAACTTTATTAACACATAGATGTTTGGATTGCAACCATAGGAGTTACCAAACATTTGGCGAAATAGCTAGGCTCGTGTTTGGTCTCAAGCCAAATAGAAAGCCAAAATTCTCTAGATTGTGACCATGACACGTAGACCCCACATGGTATCTAATATTTGCAGCGCCAAAATATAGTCAACATGGATATTGATTTGTTGATCTCATCACAAGAAATATGATGGTTTAAACATATTGTTAATTGGATACCCAATTTAGAGCATCTACAACAATCTATCTCAATTTATTCTTAGAAGGTTGCTTGCATCGACTTTTAGATGATGTGGAGGAGAGAAGATGAGGAGAGAAGGTGAAGTTTGTTTCTACGTGAAGAAACTATCAGTTATTATCTGAAGACATAAGAAACAACAAAAAACTCTATTGGAGACTTAGTTGTTACCTAAACAATCATTTTGTGGGTCCCATTGTCTACCAACAAAATCTACTGGATCTTGTGCGGCTTCGTCTTCTTGGCTTCCCCCGCAGATGATATGATAAATGAGCCAAAACATATATGCCATAAAGTTGTACCCCATTGTTGATCATCAAGAATCATGCACACTTGTAGCAATTAAAGTCTTAAATACAAGCTTAAGAAACAATATATTGAAATATTTGTTTCTTTTTATTAGATTGAGTACTCTCTCTCTTCTTAGTAGCAAGCTAAGAAACAAACTATTTTAGATACTCTTAGAAGATATCATCGTTTGATGCTTGTTAATCAAATAATTAAAGCATTAATTGCAACCAATCCTCAACTGCCATGTCACTGAAGCACCGCCTGATACCAAACTTCCTCGGGCACGCCAAATTTTGGCAATGAAATAAATACTATCAAATTTTGATAAAGCTTTTGATGGCTATAAACCAAATAAGCCCTAAATCTCACAAAAGAACTGCACAATAACGGCGTCCAATTCGTGCATTGAAGTCTCTGTTCACAAGTTAGTTACAAAATGCAAAAAAAAAAAAAAGTCTTTGTTCACAGGTCCGATTTGGGCCTCGAAGCCACATAAACGAGTACAGTTTAGGTCAAGCAAGAAGATGGCCCGGACTGGAGAAATCGGATGGTTTCGGGACGGGCCGAACTCGCGAGCTCTTCCACGAGGCCGGTCGCCCATTCGCGAGTTGGACTGTAATCTTTTTAAAAAATAATATTAATTTAAAGATAATTACAAAAATAAATAGTCGAAGTTTTTTTTTTTACAAAACTAGACATTTGTCGTCAATTGAAATGACGACAGCCTCCTATCGCCATTCTAATTGGCGACAGAGAGCTCAACAGTACCCAGAGCTCCCTGTCGTCGATTGAATTGGCGACAAGCCCCTGTCGCCATGGCGACAGTGATCATTAATTTTTTTTTTTTGAAAATTTTAAAAACCATCATTTTAAATGGCGATAAGGATTCTGCAAGTCCATGTCACCCTTTCAAATGACGACACAATCTCCCCTATAAAAGACCTTCGGAACCTTAAAATTCAGAGAAAACTCACTTTTATTCAGAAAAAATAAAGAGGGGAAGGAATAGAGAGGAGTAGAAAGGAGGTGAGAAGCTAGCAAAGCACTATCTGTCCGGTCACCCACCATTCGGATAATTTTTTTAACCGAATGGATTACATAGTTTTGGATGTACAGTTACGTAGTGTAGTATGTTGTACATAATCTTTTTCAGTGAATAGTCTAGTTTTAGATATGTGATTAATCGTGAAAATCTTGTTTACGGTGTAGTACGTCAAATATGTCGAACGCCGCCAACTTTAAAATTTACTACGGTTAAAGGGCTATTCTTGAGGGTCTCGAAGGGATTGATTTGTATTATTTCCAATCGATGACTGTTCCCATGCCAAGACCAGAGCAGTATACATGGGGCGCTGTGATGCAGTGGTTGTTTCACTCATTCGATTGGATCATGCTGTGTATGATCTGAGATTGAGTTGCATTGCCCCCCTCCCAGCAATACAGTACACATATTGGGAGTTAGTGCAGCTCAAGGGAACAAGGGCATGGCAGTCATATTTACGTATAGCGAGGGAGGAAGGGTGGGATTTGGTTCTTCCAGTCCAGGCTTATGCCAAGCTCACTCCTGCATCGGCGACTGAATAAGAAGGGGGTGGTGATGCCGAAGAAGAAGTTGGGGACTCTAGCCACAACGCAGCGCACACAATGACCAAAACTCTCGGAGTTGCTGATGCTGTTGATGAAGACCTTGCGAAAGTAGCTCTTTCAGTCAGGCAAGCTAGTGGGTTTACTGACGAGGATGAGGAGCTGGAAGTCCTGGTGCAAAAGATGGATCTTGAAGACCGGGACTACATGGCATTGTCAGAAAATGAAGGATCCGACGATGAGGATGATGTGGACTAGCAAGCGATTCCATCCGAGTGGAACACATACCAGTTCGACAACCTCATCGTTAACAAAGTCCCCGTGTGCCGTGTGAGTACGACCAGATCGAGGTCAGGTAAGGAGCTATGTACAAATACAAGGAAGCCGTGCAGGAGGCGGTCAAATTCTGGGCCTTATCGGTGCGGCGTATATTCACAGTCGTCAAGTTTAACCCAAGATGCTACGACGTGAAGTATGACATAAAGGGATGCCCTTGGTGAGTGCACATATTTCAGCCTAAGTGGGACACCTACTGGAAATGCTCTATAGTGGTCCCTCACACATACGTCGTCGCTAAGTCAGTGTAGTCCGACAAGAACCTGTCATTAGGCTTCATCGCCAACCTCATGTATAGTGAGATCGTAGACAATCTAGATTTTGAGCCACAATCCATCATTCAGGCGATTGGTGCAAGGTTTCAGTACACGACCAGCTATGTCAAGGCATGTAGGGCAAAACAGAAGGCATTGGAATCAATGTTCGATATGTTCGAGGACTCATACCACAACCTCCCTAGGCTACTCCGAGTCATATAAGATAGGAATCATAACACTCATGTCAACATTCAAGATTCCACATCCGAAGTGGGCCAATAAGAGGGTACTCAAGTGAGCATTCTTTGTCTTTGGTCCATGCATCAATGCATTCCAGCATTGCCACCCAATCTTGTGTGTGGATAGCATATTCCTAACTAGAAAGTACAAGGGCTAGATACTGACTGCAATAGCGACGAACGAGAACAATCAAGTTCTTCTCGTGGAATTCGCTTTTGTTGAAAGCGAGAACACAGACAACTGGTTGTGGTTCTTGAGGAATTTGAGGATTTCTGCTGTATAGGGTCCTCCTAACATATGCACCATACATGATCGTCATGCGGGTTTGCTAAGTGCAATAACTCAGATACAACAAGGAGAGAACGAACCACTTCCATAGGCGGATTTCCAGAGCATGTGGTGTATGAGGCACTTAGGTGCAAACTTCTACAAACTGTTCCGCAGTAAGGACTTGATGAACTTGTTCAAGCAGTTGTGCAACCAGAACCAGCAGCGAATGTTTGAAGCACTTTGGAAGATTCTGGATAAGCGGACCTAGACGCACTGAAGGGATGCAACAAAAAGGGCCACCCCATGCGCTGACCAGGCCCCCAAAGCATTGTCACAGCTACCAATAGATGGTCCCAGTGTGACGAGGAAGACAGGGGGCGCAGGTGAAATACTTTTCGGACTGGATTGAGCACGAGGTTAAGGAGAAGTGGTCGCTGCTACATGATAGAAGTGGTGCTCGATATGGTATCATGACAACCAATTTAGTCAAGGTGTACAACTAGGTCATGCGCGGCGCAATGTGCCTCCCTTTGGTTGGTATTGTGGATGTAATTCTCCGCAGTACTACAAATTACTTTATTGACAGAAACAACAAAGCGTCGCTCGCCATGGCAAATGATGAAGTACTCTACTCTGCCATGATCACCAAGTACATAGAGGAGAAGAGCAAGAAGGGTGAGATGCACCAGGCATTCAAGATGAGCACAAGGGAACTTTGCTTCAAGATCATGTGCAGATATAAAAGGACGCCGCGGGACAAACCACGAGAGGATTACCCACGAGTGCACACTATGTCGCGCTAGTTGCGTATGCACTTGTAACAAACCCCTTCTTCTGCATAGGCCCTACTCCTATGCATGGTCGGATGTTCGACGGTGGCGCAGCATCCCGGCTAGTACCTCTCTGACTATTTCAACAAAGAAGAGGTGATGCAAACTTGAAGTGCAGAGATATATGGTTATGCCATGGTTGGCTATTTCATTAGCCATCCGACCTGGGACCAACTTATCTGGGCCGCGAACATTGATAGGCTTAAGAAAAATGTTGGCCAGCGACAGGTACGGCGCATCAGGAACAACATGGACGAAACAGAAACTGTGCGTCGTATGAAGAAGTGTTCTATTTGCAGGGAGTTTGGGCATACCTTCAAGTATGATTTATCTACAAAGTATGTGACAATGTTACGCTGAATGTTATGTAATGTTATTGTGATTTGTTGACAAAAAATGTTATGACGTTGCGCTGAATGTTATGTAATGTCATTGTAATTTATCGCCAAAAAATGTGCTCCGAAATAATCAGTAGAAATTTTGATTTATCGACAAAAGATATATGACGTTGTGCTAAATATTATATAATCTTATTGTGATAGAGCCTAGTTTTGAAAAAAAAAATCGACTACTATCTTCGATTTTTTTTATTTGACGTTTCAAAGAAGGAGATTAGGGGCTTGAACGTGAAGTATTTTCATACGGAGGGGATATTTATTTGTTAATTATCTTTTAAATTACTATTATTATTTTTGAAAATTTCCGTTGGACTGCATACTGCTCGTGCGCCGCCGCCACAAAGCCCACAACAGCAGCAGTCCAAACTCCAAAGTCCTTCGCGAGTCTCTCTCTCTCTCTCTCTCTCTCAAACGCACCCCCTCCGCCGCCGCCGCCGCCTCCTCCTCCTCCCGCCCGCTGGAGATCCGTCCCGACAAGCATATCTTCTCCTCGGTAAGCCCTGGCCCCATGATCCATCCGCCCCTGCTTAGATTGGATTATATTGGGTTGGATTGGATTTGATCTGCTGCAGGTTGGATTCGTTTTGGGGGCGCCTGTGGCCTCGCATCACGGGGCCCAAAATGAGGAGGTGAAGATGGAGGAGCCTGCGCTGGACTTGCCGGAGCTGCTGATGAAGGAGACGAACTCGCCGCCGCTGTCGCGTAGCGATGATGAAACTGAAGATAGCAGCGGTGGTGAAGACGAGCAAGTCGGGGTCGGGATTGGTGCTGGCGGAGGTGGAGGTCGTGATGGCGGCGCGCCCGCCCTGAAGAAGGGGCCTTGGACGCCCGAGGAGGACAAGCGCCTGAGGGAGTACGTGGAGGCGCACGGCGAGGGGAACTGGAACCAGGTCCAGAGGAACGCCGGGCTGAACCGGTGCGGCAAGAGCTGCCGCCTCCGCTGGGCGAACCACCTCAGGCCGGACCTCAAGAAGGGGCCCTTTGATGATGAGGAGGAGCAGAAGATTATCGAGCTCCATGCGATGATGGGGAACAAGTGGGCTAAGATGGCGGCCTGTGTAAGTTTGCTCGCTATGCTCTTGCAGGTTTCTAGATTGTGCAGTGATTTAATCTATTACTCTTATCACGGTAGTTTGGATTTATAATAAAAAGATTGATAAGAAGATGCTTTGGTGGATTGGAGGAAAAAAATTCCCTAGATTAAAGCCTGCCAACAGTTTGGTTGGTGCATCGAATTTATGATGTTTTGTCCAAATATGGTACTTGTTTACCAGTGAACATATTCAAAAAACATCAATACCGTTATACTTCTCTCTCTCTCTCTCTCTCGCTCTCTCTCTATTGGAGACAAATGATTTATTCAATTCAGTTTAATGGGCTTTATAAGTAAACTAGAGAAATATTTTTTTGGCCTTTTGCTGTTAGGCCTTGGTTGCAGGGAATTAACATCCTAAGTATACTTAAATGCTAATTAAAGTTCTGTAATTCCGTGTACAACTTTCAGAAGCATTTACAATTCTTATTCCCTTGAGATCTGAAATACTATTTGGTTTGCTAACAAATGGAAAGAAAGTAGATTCAGGTCTAATTGTACTTTGGCCTCTTGCTGGTTACCTATGTTGCCTTGTCATAATCTGGAATTTAACTAAAGCGGATCGATGATCGCAATTTCCTAAAAACAAGGATCGTCAATACGGTGAGTATATATGTATTTAAAATTAGAAAAATGTATAGAGAGTGCGGCGAGGATCAAAATCCGTGGGTTACCACCGATGAATCGGATTCTGATGGAGCAGGATGAGCGATAGCAAACCAAAATATTTTGAATTTGAATTTGATTGTTTGACTGCATAATACCCTTCCTAGGTTGGTTTAGGTCTTTTTGTTCTAGATTACGTATTGTATGAGCTAAATATGCTTGAATTATTGTATTAGTGAGTCCTGGGCGGTTTTTTGGACTTGGAAAGCATATTGAATTATAGTATTCTCACATGAAGGATATCTATTGTGTCAATTGTTGATGTGTAAGCAATTAGCACTTGGTAGGATTCATTTTAATGTTCATTTTAATGATTGTTTGATCAAGGGTTTGTTGGTTCAACAAAACAAATTCATGTACCAACGCTGATCCGAGGGCATACTAAATGGAGTTTGATATTAGGAATAGCCTATTGATCTCCGGTTTTTTGGCCGGTTTTTCGATTCTGCGCATTCTGGGTTTTCAAAATTTGGTTTGTGAACTTCATCCCAGTATTTCCGGGTTTACGTAACCGATCGGCTCATTATCGATTCTGCGTAGACGATCGTGATTTTCCTCGGTACCGGGTTTTCGATCCTTGGGTACAAGAAATTGAGACAATGAGATTACCTTGATGAAAAAAATGTATTCCTTGCCAATAGCCATTTTTTGGGCCGGTCAAGCTCCTCAATTCCTCCTCTGTCCATGCAAATAAATCATGTAGACAATATTGTTATTAATCATTAAATTGCAGATTTGCAGTTGTAGGCTATATGAGAAATTCTGAATAAAGAAATGATGACTTACCAAACAAAAATGTCAAACTGTGACTCGACCTCATATCTTTGAATGAATCCTTCATGAGTACACAATAACCTTCAACACAACATTACCACTAAGAAATAAAAGAACATATGAGATAAAATTAAAGATAGTCTTGTCCAGGGATAAAATTCCGGCCGGTTTTTTCGGGTTTTGCATATTCAAATTTTGAATTTCGAATTTCGGCTGGTTTTTAAGCAAATTCAAATGGATTTCATCTGGAAAAAACCGGTTTGACGATGCTTCCATGCCGTTCTGGGTCCCCAACCACCAATGAGAAGTTTGCCTGATCCGGTTATGTGATCCCGGGTCTTGTCCGGTAACATGACATCAGGAATTCACACTATCAACACTACCACGAGCTACAAAGGAATTCACACTACCAACACTACCAGTTCCTTGCGCATCAGGAATTTGAGAGCTTCTACTTTCCATCCTAAAGCAAAATGGTAACCAACACTATTGAGTACTGAGAACAAAAGGGACACTTATATGTTTTTCTCTTCTATCTTAGAATGAATCAACTTCACACTTTTTTTTTTTCGTCAAAGATACAAATATGTGTCCTCAGCAGTCAGCACACTTATGTGAGTCGGGACATACCTGGATCGAGAGGGTGGACCGGTGAAGGCGTCGGGAGAGAGCAGCTGCAGAGAGGAGGAGGAGCTCCTGGCGGGGTCAGGCGTTGGGCGAGAGCGGCTCCTGCGGCAGAGAGGAAGAGGGGCGGCGGTGGAGGGAGGAGTGATGGATAAGTCTCTTTTGTGTTGGTTTTCTTTGCCCTTCAAGGACAAACATCTCTTTAGATGACTTTGACTAGCATCTAGGATAGCTTTTGACTAGCATCTAGGGCAAACATCTTAGACTAGCATCTTAGCATATGCTTGGTGGTTAACGACCTATAAATTTGTATCCCCAACCCTCGAGGTTGGAATGGCGTTAATGTGAAAATAAACAAAGAAAATTGCCCCATCTCCAAGTGTCATCCTCCGATGAGAGTAAGGATCTTGCTATCACCAAGCGCAAGAATCCAATGACTAACAAGTGGTATCGAGCCGTACTATCCTCGCAACTGAGCATCTCTCGCTCAATCCCTTCTCCACCTCGCTTCGGCCCATGGCCGATGACGATTTCAAGCAAGCTCTCTCTCCACGCCGGTTCCCTTCCTGTACGCCATGTCCGCAGAGAGCGATCTCGGCCTTCGATCGCCTCGAAACCTTGGCGGCAACAAGCGAATTCGGCATGGCGAGAGAAGCGAGCAGCGGCATGACAGCCGCTGCGGTGGCGAAAAAAGCGTCAAAATTGGCAGGCAGCAAGGTAGCGATAAGAGCGGAAGGTGAAGCGGCAAGCGGCAGCGAATGGCAGCGCGCGTCTTGATAGCAGAGGTCGAGGTTCACATGGCGGCAGCAGCAGCTCCATCTCTGCGATAACAGCGCGACGCGGACCTCGAGCCACTGGAGAGGAGGCAACGAGGCGGAAGCGGCAGATGCGATGAAAACCGCGCGCCACAGCGGCGCGCGGCGAACAGACAGCGGACGCTGACGCGGCGCTCTGGAGAAGACGCAGCGCCGGCGGCAGCAGACGGGTCAACGCGAGAGCGCGGCCTTACAGCGACGCGGCTCTCTCCCCGGTTGATCATCGTGGTCACCACGAGTACCAGTGTCGTCGAGGACATCGGCCCGGCGGCGGGTGCTACCTCACCAAGACCAACTTCGTCGAGTGGGTGCGGTGATGAGGTAAAACTCAGTCGCGGCATATGTGGGATGCGGTCCGATCTGAGAGCGTCGACTTCGACCGGGATCGACGGTATTGGATGCTCTCATCGCTGCGATCCCGCCGAGATGCGATTCTCGCTTACCAACAAGCGGATCGCCAAAGAGGCTTGGGGCGCCATCGCCGCGAAGACGCGGCGGCGCATCGCCCCCACAAGTCTACATTGCGGGCACTACGCAGAGTGGGAGAATCGGCCTTCAAGCGGTGAGGGCGTTGATGACTTTGCTCTCGTCTCAACACTCTGTTGCGAAGTTAGTGCGATTGGCGGCGACACCTCGGCGAGGAGAGAGTGGAGAAGCTCTTCCGCCGCGTCCCGAGAAGTACAAGCGATGGCTCGCTCGTCGAGTCTCTGCTGGACCTCCACGATGACGATCGAGGGCGTTGGTCGCCTCAAGGTCGTTGGCGGCGATGAGCCACGTCTCTCGGGACCCGTCACCATTGGCGGAAGCTCCTCCTCGCTCGGGGCAGGTGGGGCTGCCGGCCAGGTGACGAGAAGAAGAGCCTTCTTCCACGACAGCGACATAAGCGTGGCAAGCGCGCAAGCCGCAGCGTAAAACGCCAGCGGCGCGAGGGCGTCTTGAGGGTGATGACCGTGGGCGCCAGTATGGCGCTGGCAAGCAAAAGCCGCGAGACGCGACTCTTGCCTGGCTGCGGCAAGCTGGTCATTGGGCCAAGGATTGTCGGCGACCACGACGCGGCCAGCCAGCGTCGCGCGAAGTGAGGAGGAGGAAGCGGTATGGCTCGTTCATTGCTCATGCGAGCATCGAACTACCTCGCGGCCGCCGCCGCAGGCGGCTCTCCTCCACCTTGCGAGCCAAAAGCACACGCCTCCGCCGGCGACGATTAAAACAACGACAAGACCGACGGGTGGTGCCTCGACACGGCGCCACCCACCACATGACCGGGCGGCGGAGTTCTTCTCCGAAGCTCGACTTCGGCGTTCGAGGCGCCGTCAAGTTCGGCGACTCCCGCCGTGGAGATCAAGCGTCGCTCTGTCGTCTTAAATCGCCAAGATCGCGCGAAGCACCGCCGCTCGCGGTGTCTACTACATCCGCGTTGAGAACTCCATCATCGACTTGGGGCGGTGGATGAGAACGGATCGCGCGTGGAGATTGAGCACGGGTCTTCTTGCGTGATCTGGGATCATAGTCGCGGCTCCTCGTCAAGGTCAACAGAGCAACCGCCTCTACGTCCTTCACGCGCAGCGGTGGCGCAACCTCTTTGTCTTCGCGCGCCGCGGCGACGGCGTTTGGAGGTGGCACGGCGCTTTGGGCACCTCAACTTTGAGGCCACGAGGCGGCTTTCGGCGGCAGGAGATGGTCGCGGGGCATGCCGCGCGTCGACCACGTGGAAGCGATTCTGCGACACTGCGTCTCGCCAAGGCTGCGGCGGCTTCTTCCTCGCCAGGCGAGCTTCCACGCCAAGGAGAAGCTGGAGCTCGACACGGTGACCTCTGTGGCCCGTGACACCGCTACACTGAGGCGGCGCTACTTCCTCCTCGCCGTCGGCGGCGTGTCCCGCTACATGTGGTACATCTGCTTTCGGCGTCAAAGGCGGCCATGGCGGGCGCCATCAAGTAACTTCAAGCTGCTGCGGGCGAGCGCGGCAAAGCCGGGTCCTACGCGACGGACAACGGCGGTGAGTTCACGGCGGCCGAGTTCGCGGCGTCTTCTTCGCTAACGAGGATCCATCGTCACTTCTCGCCGTACACCCCGCAGAATGAGCGTCGTCGAAGCGCCGCAACCGAGCGGTGGTAGCCACCGCCGCGCCTCCTCCAGCGAGAGGATCTGCGGCATTCTCTTGGGGTGAAGCGATGATGATCGCCGCTTCACTTGCTTAACCGCTTCCTCACTGAAGGCCCTCGGCGGCAAGGCGCCATACGAGGCTGGCACGGCGCAAAGCGCGGTGAAAGCCACCTCCGTGTCTTCCGCTGGCCTTCGTCGAGAGCTCAACCACGTCGGCAAGCTCGGCGGCCGAACACGCCAGAGTCTTCATCGGCTCGCGGGCGCCAAGGCCTCTGCGTCCTCGATCCTCGACACGGCGCGTCGCATCACGCGTGGCGTCGTGTTCGACGGCGAGGCTAGGCGTGGGACAAGATGGTGGATGGCGGCTCGACTCGGCGACCGGCGATTCGTTGTCGACTCGTCGCCGAGGCGAGGAGGCGGCTCGTCTTCACCGAGCTCGCCTACCCCACCTCGTTCGCCGCGCCTCCGGCGAGTCGCCACCACCGCGCGCGCGGCCAGCAAGCCCACGAGCTCCGGCGAGTCCACCGCTAGCACGGCCACGCCTCGTTCTCCCACGCACCTACTCGCCCGGCAGTTTCGCGCGGCGGCCCGGCCCACGGCAAGCGGCGACACGGTGGAGTTCGCCGCTCCGTTGTCTAACGACGAGGATCGCATCGACGCCTACCACGGCGGCGAGCCTGCCTTCTGCGTACCATGGGCGACCTCCTCGGTGGCGGCCGGTCCACTGGGCGGCGCGACTTCGAGGCAGAATGCGCCTCGCGACAGATTTACGGCGAGCCTCGTTCTTCGCCGAGCGGAGAAAGCGCGGCATGGCGTGCGCGATGCGAGAGAGATGGACGCCGTCGGCGAAACAAGACGCGTGGGGCTGGCCGATCTTCCAAACGGTAACCACGCCCATCTCTCTCAAGTGGGTCTTCAAGCTCAAGAAAACGAGGCCGGAGGTGATCAAGCACAAAGCGCGTCTCGTGGCACGAGGCTTCGTCCGGCGGAGGGAGTCGACCGGCGATGCCTTCGCGCTGTTGCGGATGGAGTCCGTCGTCTCTCCTCGCCTCGTAGCCGGGAGGTGGTGCATCCATCACATGGACGTCAAGTCTGCTTTCCTCAGCGGCGACTTGAAGGAGGAGGTCTCGTCACACGGCGGATTCATCATCCCCAAGCAAAAGCAAGGTCTCCGCTGCGCAAGGCCCTCTACTGACTTGCGGCGAGCACGCGAGCTTGAACGCCAAGTGGACTCCACCTCAAGCAAATGGGATTCCAAAGAAGCTTGAGGTCATGGGTCTCTGCGTGAGGGCAAGGAGGCAATGCCTGGCGATAGGCGCTCTCGTCGGCGACCTTGTGATCACCGGTACCAAGGAGAAGGAGATCGAGGTGTTCAAGGCGGAGATGAAGGCCACCTTCGGATGAGCGACCTCGGGCCCTCTCTTTCTACCTCGGGATCGAGGTCCGCCAGACGCTCCAGGCATCTCTCTTCGCCAGACCGCCTCGCCAAGCGCATCGTGGAGTGGGCGGCCTCACCGACCGCGAACCCACCCACGCTCCTATGGAGAGAGGTTGAAGCTAAGTCGTGAGAGTCTGGCGGAGGAGGTCGACGCGACCGACTTAGCGCGTTCGCCGTCGGCTCGTCGGCACCGGTTCATCTGCGACATCGCGACGACGAGCACCAAGAAGCCGTGAAAGGATCCTCCGCTACGTCGCGGGCACCTCCGACCACGGCTTGCACTACCTAAGTGCCCGTGCAAGACTTCATCGAATCTGACAATGACCACCCACCGGCGACATCGACACGAGCAAGAGCACCGGCGGATATCTTGTACTTCCTCGGCAAGTGTCCGTCGGTGGCGATCGGTCAAGCGGCGGTAGTGGCTTTGTCTAGGCTGCGGCGGAGTACATTGCGCCCACTACCGCTTCTACTCGGGCTCTGGGTCGGCACGGCCGCTTGGCGATCTCCTTGGCGAGACGCAGAGCGGTGGAGCTCGAGGTGGACAACAAGTCCGCCTTGGCCTTGGCGAAGAACCCCGTCTTCCATGAGCGCAGCAAGCACATCCGGGTGAGGTATCACTTCATCGGTTGCTGGATGAAGGGAGTGTCCGCCAACTACATCAACACCCAAGACCACCATGACCTCGACCAAGTCTCTTGGGCGGATCAAGTTCGAGAGCTTGGCGCCGGGATCGGGATGGCTCAGATTCTCACAAGGAGACACACAAGACTTAGGGGAGAGTGATGGATAAGTCTCTTTTGTGTTGGTTTTCTTTGCCCTTCAAGGACAACATCTCTTTAGGACGACCTTTGACTAGCATCTAGGACACTTTTGACTAGCATCTAGGACAACATCTTAGACTAGCATCTTAGCATATGCTTGGTGGTTAACGACCTATAAATTTGTATCCCCAACCCCTCAGGTTGGAATGATGTTGTGTGAGAAATAAACAAAGAAAATTGCCCCATCTCCAAGTGTCATCCTCCCGATGAGAGTAAGGATCTTGCTATCACCAAGCGCAAGAATCCAGCGACTAACAAGGAGGAGGGGTGACAGGAGGAGGGGCAATGGAGGGAATCCTGGCGGCGGTGGCGCTTGGAGGCGAGGGGCGGCCGCGCGGCGCCTGCGTGTATGGAGGACAGGAGGAGGAGGCTAAAGGGGCTGGGGTTACCTGTTGTGACTTGTGATGTGAGATTGGATGTTGGGCTGGGCTTTTTGGAATGGGTTTTTCTTGGGCTTTCAAATGAATTGTTTTGGGCTTCGCATATTGGAAACGTTTCGCAGCGTATCGACGACGTATCGGGATTTTTTAAATTTATTTTCGAACCTAAATTCCACCGATACTCCGCGATACCGTATCGCGCTGTATCGTGTACGGGAACGGCAGATATCTGGAGTATTGGGGCATCACAGATGGTTACAACATAGGGTAAGGACTTTTTGGTTCATTACTACTCATTTTCTCTTTTGCCTTGCAGTCTTATTACATTGGTGGCATTTCGAACTCATGTTGCTGTAAGCAATTTGATATACCGATAAGGTGATCCGTTAGTTATACAGACAAACTTGAAAGATGTGATTTTTCAATCCAGAGTTTTCTGAACGATCATTATAAACAAGTTCAACTTTTAAGCTGCAGCATACAGGCCGGTATCTAGGACCACAGTATAGGTACAGTGTGTCAAGGGTCGTGCATTTATTTTGCAAGTATTTCTTGCCACATTAATAGCTTTTCTTCTTCTGTTTTTGTTTTTTGCCTCTTATCGAGAGGGTTTATTGCCTCTTGGCCAATTCCTATGCATTTCCTTCTTCAGTAGTGTTGCTGTCACATGTTTTTTCTGTAGCCAATTTTTCTTCACCTTTTCATTTGTGTAAATACAATATCATGCATTGCTTAATTCTTGTTAATGCATTCTTAGTATCCCTGATTTCCTAGATACATACTGTATCTTACGATCTTATCGTACACTGTGA
This sequence comes from Phyllostachys edulis, assembly GCA_036346405.1. Lineage (NCBI taxonomy): Eukaryota > Viridiplantae > Streptophyta > Magnoliopsida > Poales > Poaceae > Phyllostachys > Phyllostachys edulis. The sequence continues at coordinate 37,817,519 of CM070555.1, read as the reverse complement.
TACATGCTGCTATGTACTATACTGTTATGGAGAAAGGCGCGAGGGGATGTAGCGCGCGCGCGAACAGTACCCGTTGGTACTGTAGCGCCTTTATTTCCATATATGCTGGTTGGTTTCCTAGAATAAAGAATAGTTGGTTAGGTATGTTATTTTGGTATTTCTTATCTATCTTGTTATTGTTAGGAATATGATCTTATTTATTAGGAAGGTTATTTTTAATAGTTGGAAAGATGAGATTGAATTGATATGTTTCCTTATAGATTATTTCTTAGACGTCAAGTCGGACTGTCCCTATAAAAGAGACAACATGTATCCATTATCAATCAAGCAATGAGAAATCAAAAGTTCAACTAAGCCTCAGAGCCTCGCTACCTCGACAGGGAAGAGCCCTGCCGACAGTTAGATGAGAGTGAGTGCCTTACCCTCGGTCCTCGGACCCGTACCCCAACAACTACCACAACATATACGTGTCACCATCCTAGCCTCCTAGCTATAATGCAAGTATCTTTGTTTGAGCTACTATCTTTAAACTCTTCAGTTTAATTTCCTGAAAAAGCCTAATAAATCGTATGTTCTTGGAGAAGAGCACATATCATATGGCTTGAAAACATGCACATTTATTATGTCTTCGTATTTGGAGGGGAGTCATGTACTTATAACTTAAACATCGTTGGTGAGATATCTTACCAGATATCAGATATTATTATGCCTATCAAGCCTTTACGATATCAGTGCCTTTTCTTACCACAATTGCTGCTGCTGTTCTTCTAATCTATAATAGTATTGGTCATGGCATGTACCTGGTTAGCCATTCCCTTATGCTTGTCAGTTGATATGATTGCTTGGACATTGCTCTTTTATTTTCTTACCATTTTGATTTGTGGATGGTACATAGCTTATGTGTCATAACTTATAACTTGCATGTGAGTATGTGACTAATTATAAATCAGGATTTTCCGTTTGGTGGGGAAAAGACAATAAAAACTAGGAGAGCTGACATTACTATTGGCTAATTGATCTGCTAGTATGCAGATGACACGCCATTTGCTGCTGCCTAATTTGAGATATGTATCTGTACTTTTACATTCATTAGGTTTCAGAATATACATCGAGATCACATTTTGCAGTGGTGTTCTTGAATTGGACTTGATAATGATTCTTAGGATCTTAGCTTTGTTTTTCTTTAATCTGGAACTAGAACCAGATGATCGGGTATTTTAGTATTTATCACATATTAGTAAATTCAAAAGGCATATGTCACTATGTCTTAAGCCAAACAATGTGTATCATTGCATTGGGTATTTGGGTCTTACATTCTATGATGCATTAATTTTCGTCTTTCCGATAATAAATGAAAGGGGCACTGTTGTTTTTGCATGCGGTAGCACCATATCAGAGGTTGCCCATTGCAGTCAAACTTGGATTATAGAGTAACCTCTTTGACTGAGATCATCGCCAAATCTGGAATCCCTTTTTCTTTGCTTGTTCTGTTTCTTTGTTGAGATTTCAATATCTTCTGTCATATTGTTTGGCTTGTGATGGCATTTCTAGTTACCTTTCACGTGTTCATCTGCACTCTCAGTATCCAGTCCTTGCATTTGAAAAGCATTTTCTTCTACTCATGCCACTTGGCCTTGGTAGAAACTGAACTTCTATTGTTGTTATTTCAGTTGCCAGGACGCACAGATAATGAAATTAAGAACTATTGGAACACCAGGAGTAAGAGGCTTGAGAGAGCTGGTATACCTCTCTATCCAGATAGCGTGCTATATTGGGTGTCAAATCAAGACATGAATTGTCACAGTCCTGATGAACCACGTGGCAAGAAACGTCCAAATGAGTTGTCACAGGGAAATGGTCTTGAATTTGATGATATCGTATTTGAGAACTTAGACTATAAAAAACATTCAGGCAAAATCGTCGTTCCAAATTTTGCTATTCCAAATACTCTTTCTGTTGATGCCATGAACCCTTTGAAGCGCCATGCATCTTCTGACAGCATAGTATCAGGCTACAATGGCGGTCTCACATGTGAACAACCTCCTGGTGAGCCTGAGAAGACCTGTTACACCACTGATTTCAACTCTGGAATTACAAAGAATCAGTCAGTACCTGTTGGTAGTGACATCGCCAGTGGCCATCCAATATTAAATGGCAATTTCTCTACTTCTGGGACCATACAAAGGCCCATGAAGATGGAGCTCCCTTCACTCCAATATCCCAACTATGACCTTAGCAATAACTGGTTGTATAACTGCCCCTCAGGGTCTCCCATTGAACAGGTTGACACCTTTACTCAATCTCCAGCACCTGTCTCGCTGAAATCAGAATATATCTCTTCACAAAACACTGGTCTACAGGATGCATTGGTTCACGAGGGTCATGGACTAGGGGACCCTACAAAGTCCCAAGGATCATTTGAAGTTTCGTTCCCTCCTGCTTCATATAATCAAGTGTTCCAATCAAATGCTTACCCTATGAGTTCTTCCTCTTCAGCCCTTGGTGATAGTCTCTTCGAGAGCAGTTCTTTGGATGAATTTCAAACTTCAAAATCACCTTCTAGTAAGTGTGCTCACTCTTATTTTAATGTTGTCAACGTCACATAAAACTTACTGTTGGTCTTTGCAGGTTTGGATGCTTTTTTTGTTGGCACTGGCAGCGAACATCATGCAGATACTGGATTTCCCGACAAGTATCTTTCAGCCTGGGTAGATTCCTGGAGGCCTGGTGCATCACTAGAAGCAAGTTTTTTGAATGAAGAGTCACCACACTCTAAGGACCAGTCCATCAATGGTACATTAGACGTGCTCCTTCATGGGGATTCTTGCGAGGAGGCCACGTTATTAGCTGCAGGTCATGACCATCAACTTGTGCTTGAGTCATGCCCCTGGAAGAGCATGCCTGGTGCCTGTCACATGACTGAATTTCCAAATCTATGACCAGCGCTGTTACAGTGTGTGTTTTTAATGCCAGCTTCTTTATAGGGCACATCAGGGCATTTCCTTTCTAGGAACTAAGAACAATGTTAGCAACAACCTTGATTTTCTAGGGCGCCCAATAAATTTGTGGCGAAAAACGGCACGTCCACATGCTGTGGCCATATTATTTCAAAGTTACGAGTCCTGGTCTCTGTGCATTGCTCCCCCCAGGAACAGTTGTCCTGGAACTAGAAGTTAATTTGCTTTGTTTTGTTGCCGTGAGTCGCTGAACACTAGAAGGATATCATTGTTTGGTCGTGACCTTATTTCATTCATTAATGTTACATTGTCAAAGGATTTATTTGGGATTATGTTGAGGTTCTCCTGCTGAAATGTTCGTTGCTACTCTTTTACCTGAAATGATGATAGCTTCATTTCAGGAAGTATCTAGGCAGTTATCATGTGGTATCTAGTCAGTGTCTTGATTGCCAAAGAGTTTGACCCTCTCGTTTCTGGTAGCATCCATCCAACGGTGCTTACCTGTGATAGCACAGGTTTGCCACTTTGCCTGCTGACCGATTAGGATCTTCTGTATTAAAATAGTCAATGCATATGATCTACAGTAACATAATATTAAAAGCGATCTTCACTGTCCGATCAAAAAACGATGGTCCAAATCAATTGTTACAATAATCTTCTCTACGCTAGAATCGCCAAGATGCATGTGGCGCTGTTGCTACAGCCCACCACAAAACACCGTTTGTCGTCTTGCAAGGCGCTGTGCCGCTGTCTACGTAGTGATCCTCTACCGCAAGGATCCGGATCCCATTATGACCCTGTCGTTTCAGTTATCAACTTATCATCACTGGAAGTTTTTTACTGGCTATGTTTTGTTGGTTGCCACAATGGTGCCCTCCTATACTTTCTTAGCATCATGTCCACGTGTTACTTTCTTAGCAAGTCCACCTGTCATAGGCACAATCTCGTACCAAAATTTGCCTCTTGTGTGGCAAGAGAATTGTCCGTCTGAAAACATGTCTTCCAACAAAACAAACCCTTCGCACACTTCCAACCAGAGCCTTTATTTCCATTTCTCGCTTTTGTATCTTTGGGAACATTGCACCTTCTTTCCTTGCTATCCTCTTCTAGTGAAACATCTGTAGCCTATTATTCAATGAGGTTGTCTACAGCAACTATATATTCCAGCTTCTTACCCTTCTGTACAATTTGATATTATCACATAAAAGGTACAATATTAAATGTTCTCATGAACATAATTTGATTAGAATATATATTACAATTGCTTAAGATAAGGATGCCGTATTGTTTCAAGGATAATCGTGGAACACGAACGAGGTCAGGAAATATTACGCTTTCACCACACTAGAGCTCCTGACAATCTAAAGTTTTGAAAACACTTGAGCAATTAATGTGACTAAAGCAATGCTCTTTCCCTGCCTAATCGTATAGGCCTTCCTGCTCCCACGCGTCCACAAGCAAGTCTACCACTTCCTGCAAATAGAAGTTTAGTTTCAGAGTAAATAAGTATGAGAAAGAACATTCTAAAACAAAGGGAAACTCCACAATGGGAAAATGAGTAGTTTAATTAGCATGGGATCTTACAGCAAGAGGGATTGGTTGGGAGAATGGCTTATTGCTCCCTAGCAGACTCTCGTACGTTGCATTCCAACTGTATCACCAGGAAAAATACAAATGATGGGGGAAATCAAATTTGACATAAAGTATATAGAAGTTACAAAAACATAAAGCATCCTGATTCTGCAAATTGTTACTTCATGGGAAGCACAAAAAACTGCTAATACATTGGTTACACAGTTGTACGAAAATGTGCTACTAACATGAATTGTCATAAGCAGTCAATGTATGAATTGTCATAAATTGTTACTAACATGGCATGTCTACTTTCATGAAAGTAGGTACTGCAACAATCTTCTTAGATAGTAAGAACATAAAAAAGGACACAGAGATACTCTTTTGGTTCAAGTGCCATAGCATAAGAAATTCCACACATTTCATGTGCCGTAACAGAAAATCACATATAACTCACCTTATTTTTGGTTCTCGAGGCCGTTGAGGTTGAGAGCTGTGTTTTTTGTTTCCAGCCCACTGTTGTCTGGTCTGGTTCCAGAGTATAAGACCTGGAATACAGGCAGAACGAAACTTCAAATAAGATTGACAGAATATTAAATGGAGAACATTCTGTCCAAATCTATTCACCATATGAACATGCTACAAAAGTAATAAGCTTGACAATTAATATTCTCGATAAATTTATCCAGTTCATTATAGTTGTGCATTTACATTCAGTGTGCCAAACTGCATAGAACAGAAAACGTAATAAGACAACAGAGGCTTTCATTGGTTGTCAACCCCATGAGTTCAAATGCATGATCATCTTATGCCAACTCTCACTCCAGATCACAGTTTAAACCATTCACATCGGCTAAATTTTGAGACTTTTTTTTTAATCAGAACTAATAGTTCTCACAGAGTAGTCCCCAGTCCCCACTGCATATGGTAATGCAAGTAATGGTTTAGCACATATCTACAGCCTATAGCATCTCATTATTTTTTAAGGGTCCACAACAAGCACTATAAATTCCAGATCACAAACATTCAGTGTTCGAATTCAACTTGCATGAACATGGATGATGGGGCTCCAATGATCAATGGTAGACTTGCATTTATTTGACAGTATATTACACTAGCATGATGGAATAAAAGACCAAAAAGGAAATGGAACATGCGCCGCGACGCAAAGAATGATCTCAGGTGGATGCCGTTTACCTTGATTTACAAACTCGTTCGGGTTGCTGCTGCTTCCAGCTCCATGCTGATCGCTTGATTGCGCTGCTGTGCTGATCGAAGACATGCTCCTCTGCGATTGAATTCCGCTGTTCTCAATCTCGTGCGCGCTTGTGCTCCAAAAGTCCTCGGGCAAGCTAGCCTTCCTTATCGAGCGGCCTTGGATCCTCAAACCTTTTGAAGGCTCGTCGACCGCTATTATTGGAGTAGGCTTAGTACAGCATCCAAGGCAACCTCTGCTCTGTAGCAAACCAGGATTGGCCAGTACATGATTAGCACCAGCTATTCAAGAGTCGAGATAAGTCATGTTGAATAACAAACTAGGAAAAACTAAAATTCATGACTATTTGTTTCCAAAATCACCAAAAGAAGGCTTTCGACATCGGTCTGGCTAACAAATCATTCTATGACCTCAGCAATCATAAGACAGAAGATTTCGATAAAACGTTAATTTCAAAGTCAGACTAAAAGTGTCTTTTATACCAAAAATAGGTCATGTAGATTAAACAAGGATAAGATAACCATCACCTAAAGCACCTCCTACGAGGCTACGAAATAACGGGTTCACAGACCGGCCGGCGTCTACACAGCAATCTCCACAGGGTAAATAAATTATAAACCGAACAGCTCTACCAATAAGCAAAGCATGCTTATTTATTTATATATAAACAGCATCAGCTCAAGAATCGGAATCAGACCATAACATTGAGGATGAGCCGGAGCCAAAAGGAATAGAACCTCGCATCTACGAATCTTAGGCACAACACGAACTCTAATCCCTAAACCCAATCGATCTCGCAGACATTACATTACAACAAGTACGGACAAATCGGGGGGGAGGGCACGCACCCCATGCAAGCGACGAGGCGGCGCACCCAGGAGGAGAGGGACCTGCAGCTCAGCAGCATAGCAGCATCCGAGGCCGACCGGTGGAGGCGGGGGCGGGGGCGTTCGCGTCCGGAGCCGTCGCGGTGGGGGTGGGGGCGTGCGCGTCCGGAGCCGTCGCGGCGGTGGCCGGCGAGAGCAGACCCTAACTCCCACGGGCCACGGCGCACCGGGGAAGGAGGACGGAGGTTGCGGGGGCTCGGCTTTTGGGAGGTGCTAAACTACCAGCATGCCATTCATTATCATTTTTTTAGATCCCACTAATAATCAACTGATCATATAAAATCCGCAACTAGCAATATGCTTTGCAGGACTTAACGGTATATTTTGAAACGTAAGGAAATTTACATGAAAAAGTTCAGCACTCTCGAAAAATTCCCGTGTTCTAAGCCGAGCTCTATAGTATGAGCCATTTAATGGATCCTACTTTGCTAATTGATACTACTATTAGGACATGTACAATAATACATACAACTACTGCGCATGAATTTCCGATGTTATCGTAAGCGATCTTAAAGGCGAACTATCTGATGAGTTATGGTGATACATCATTTATAGAATTATAAATGAACACACAATCTTTTAATACTCTTCTTGGGCTTCCGGTCTTACTGATTATGCGATTATTATAGGCGGCGATATTTCTCTTTATTCATTCTCTTCATCCACGTAAGCTTAAATTCTACGTGACAAAAGGTATAGACAGCTGATATAAGCTCATTGTACACGACCAAAAAAATGCCAGACAAAGAAAAGGCATGTCTATTGAGATTAGTGATTTTCGAGCATCGAGGTAGCTCGATGAGGTAAGCTTCGAAGATGCCAGTGGTAAAACTGAATTGGTCGATATTTGTAAGGGAGTTAAGAGGAAAGAAAACGATGCCTTTTCGGTGGGGCCAGAAACGATCAACTGTCCCGCAGGGTGATAGATTTGGCTTTGGGCAGTGGAGTGGGCAATCCGGGTAATCAGTGCGCATGATGTGAGATTGTCCTGGTAAGATCGCTTGTGCGCTTCCTTTTCTTTTGTTTAATTCTGTTAAATCTGTAACAGGTGACCAGCTCAATTATCTCACTTTCATTTTCCCCGGAAAGCACACCGAGAAAGAAAAGCAAGATCGAGAAATGATCAAAGCGACATCACGGGTAGGTACGGCATACCGCTGCTCCGCACCCCCGTCGCACACGGCGTATGGCCCGTCGGACGTCGCGGTTTTCCCGGTACCCGCGTCGCCGCTTTGCCCCGTGGCAGCGAAAACCTTGCGTTGCACCACGCTCGCGCCGTTTGGCAACGGCCGGCGCGTACGTTCCCGTTCGCCGACCACCATCTCGCGGCCGGCGCGCACGCACGACGCGACCAGCAGCGTTCGGCCGGATCCCCGCGCGATACGTACGGTGCAACATCGTCGGCGACCGATAGATGCATTCTCCTTTGCGCATGGGCGCCTCCTCTGCTAGTCTACGCCCCGTAAAGTAGAAACGGGATACTATCAGTATTAGTACTTTAGCAGTAGCGGAAGACAGTGTTGTACCGTTGTGGTTCAGCATTCAGATACTCGAAAAATCTACGTGTGCTAGTAGCGGTTAGAGCCCAACCAGATTTAACGGATCGAGATTGTACTTTATACGAGCTCGGCACAAACTCGGCATCCGCGTCAGGATGGCCGAGTGGTCTAAGGCGCCAGACTCAAGTTCTGGTCCTCTAACGAGGGCGTGGGTTCAAATCCCACTTCTGACAAAGCTTTTTTTTCTTCGGATTTTATGCCCAAAACCAGCATAATAGATATTTAATTACATAATTTATTAGGATTGAGAGGGAGAGGATTATGAAACATTTTTTTGATTCCATCCTGACGTGGAGAAGAAATAGTTTGCTCTGATGAGAAAACGAAGTGCTTAGACCGGGCCATCTGTGATTCCATTCTGCGCCAGACATGCGTTGGTTTGGCGTAATCTGAACTGGACCAAGCGGCCCGTGTAAAGTACCTTGTTTGCGCCTGTCTATGCTCTGACCATTATGAGTTGGACGTTTCTTTTCATGATCTTCTCTCTACAAAGATTGAGGAATTTAGATCGTAGACATGTTGTGTTCTACCTACGCTAGAACAGAAATTTCAAGTGCTAAACATTAGAGTGGTTTTTTTCTCAGGAATTATATTTGCATAGTAGATTTCTAGATTCAGGTCGGAAAGGATGGAAAATTGAATGGCCAAGATGGAGAATAATTTGCTTTTTTTAGGAGGAGGAAATTCATTCTGAACCGTTCATTCAGCAAAATAAAAAACAATAACCTATTTCGTGTGGTGAACACGTACTGGTCCGATCTCTACTTCAATATGCATGAAGGTGATGACAACACTCTCACCACCCATCCATACGATATTTCCCATTTTGATTATCCTTTTCTTTTAATATTCTCCATTGTAGCTGTACAGTTTTCACGAACAATAGACATAAATATTGTAGTACTCCGGAAGTCCAGATAGGAGAAGAAAAGGATCTGAATCCTGACACGCTGCAAAAGAAGCAGGAGATAAGGCCATCGATGGTTTACTGCTTGGCCTGATCTGATGATAGGTTTGGGAGTTGGATGAAAACAAAACGCCACAAGGGCCCCCCTCATTGCTCTGTCCAAAAACCACACCCAACCTCCATATGTTACCTTCGCTGGCTCCTTCGACTAATCAAATCGCAGCCTCTATTATCCCTCGTTTGTTTGTTAGAATCATTCATAGATGACCCATTTCATGGAATTATTCTTCTTGGATGGCTCACCGCTCACATGATAGCCGGTTCATGATTCATTGGAGCTGTAATGTTTGTATATCTTGTGCCCCTAATCCACATGGCAGCATGATTCATGGCAGATTGGCAGCACAGAATATGCATTTGGTCATTGATTTATTTAGTTTATTTACAACAACAATAAGACTGGATAGAGAATCTTGTTCACACAATATGATAGGTCGTCGAGCAATACAAAATTGTGCGATTGATCGATCAACATGGCACGAGCATGGGAGGGGACCAAGGACGTTGATCAACTTATATACACGAGCGTGCAGTCAGAGGGGACCGAATCTGGAACGAATAATCAGCCGACAGGCAACCAATCATGGACTAAGTACCATGGACTAGTGCATATATAGCCACTGTTAACAGCACAAGATCGGAAATGCTCGCAGGCGCCTCGCGTGGCGCCCCCGTTGCCCGCCCGGCCGCCCCTGCTCCTCTGAGTCTGATCGACCCGCACGCCTCCTCCTCCTCCGATCGAACCCGCGCGTCGCTTCCGCACGTTGCGTCGCCACAACACGTGAATCATACGCGCGTATGATGAAAAAAAGTCATGTGTATAGCAGCGCCGGCACAAGATGGCTTAATGAAGTGTATATAATTTTATGTGCTCTTGAACTTGTTGCCGCCAAATTTTTACTGAAAAAATAGTTAGCCACGTCAGTATAAAAATTGGGGGGGAGTCAAGGCGACCAAGGCAACACACAGGATTCCAGAGACACTAAAATCGGATATGGAGTAACCAACAAGAAAGGAAAGCCGATTTTCAAGAGACTGGGGAAGAAAGGTTTGACTGATACGGAAAGGCTCCTTGATGGAAAGAAATTCCGATGCAGAGGTTGAGATGAAGATGGAGATAGAGATGGAGATGGAGAAAAGATCAAGGTGTAGATGGAAATGATTTTCTAGAAGACGGAGTTGGATTGATACGAATATATCGAGACCCCAAGTATACAACCTTGAGACCCTCTATGTAGTTCCAGATCAGTAGTTACCTCACATAGTTTCAATATTGATGTAATCATATCCATACAACAAACTATAGATGAAGCAGACAAATTAATATTAATTAGTAGCAAAGGATCTTATGGTCAAGTCTTACAAAGTGGCCACACAGGGCTTAACAACAAAAGGGAATTTACAGCGAAGAACAAAACATCTGGTGAAAGCCATCCGACATACCACAGGCAATCGAGTAGAAGACGCGACCTGGTTCGCATAATCTTCGAAGTATTCTTTCTCGTAGAACTCTGAGTTCCTTGGTTCTTCTGCAGGGACTGATCAACAAGTGGCGTATAGCCGTGAGTACATAAAGTACTCAGCAAGTCGTAGGGAAATGTATGCAAATAGTATTCATGCAAGGCTTAACAAGGATAGCTTTATGGCTATTTTGCAGAAAGCAATATTAACAGTAAATACAGTAAGTAGATTAAAAGCACAATTTAAAATATTAATACATAAGTAATTGAGTTTCTTTAAATCAACTAGTGAACACCATGTTCACTTCCTAACCATTTACCAAAACTAACCACTTAGATCCAACCAACCCATTCCAACAATTTTGAGAAAGTCTACCCCTCGTGTGAAATCACCAGGCATTGTCCATAACCGGGGACACGGCTATTCGAATAGTTTTACACTCTGCAGAGGTTGTACAGCTTGACCTACAAGACACGAATTCTCTAGTTTGTTCGACATATATCTATGTCATCGCTCACTACCTTAGATAAACGGTCTAGAGCATATGACAAGGCCTTTACAAAGTCCTGTTTTGATCCGGTTTTGCTCGCTAAGGATTCGCCATTCTGGGCCCCCTCTTGCGCCGCTCAACAACCAAAGCAGAACCAAATAAAAACATTGCTAATTAGTTGACCAGGTCTACCCCATAAATGAACTTGTGGTTGCACGGTATGGCCTAGATCAATGGCTTACGAAGTTAAGTACTTAGTGGTTACTCAGGCTAGACTTTCCGCATCCCATGTGCCTCGCGCACATAAGTGCCTCCCGTATCCTATAATGTGCCTCTCGCATTGCCTCGCGCATTCCTCCTTTACCATTCAACCACTCGCCTGAGCTTAAATCATTTTCGTTCAACCCGGCTAAATAACAACCCTTTCCAAGGCACAACAAATTTTATCAACAGTGGCTCCACCACAATTCCATAATTCATTAAGTTAGGTTTAAACATTCTTTGAGTAAGTGATCACGAATCCATCGTATAGCTAAAGCATGGCTAAGCATAAACGATACCCATGTTGGTAGCACAATAATGTCCAACTAATAATTAACCATCCTATGGTGTCCAAGGATTTATGTCATTCAATGGTACATGTCATTCACAATTTATCAAGGAGGTATAATGACAATTAGGTAATTAACTATTCCCGAAACCATTTTTATAAACTTAGCAATGCATGTTTATATTAAACAATATAGTTTTATAACATGGGTTCAACATGATCAAAGGTCTACGACTTGCCTTCATTGAAGAGTTGAGATGCTTGATCGTCGGGTCCACGAAGTCTTCCGAAACGCCGGAATCTATACGTGCGAACAAAGCCAAATAAATAAAATAATACAAAAAAAATCCAAAAAAAATACCAAATAAGCACTAACAGCAAGATAATGAATTTAGAAATTTTAATCACTCGAATCGGAGTTCGAATGAAGAAGTTATGGCCAAAAGAAGTTTGAAAAACACATGAAATAATGGATTTAGGGTTTTCTATATTTTTCTGATTTAATTTTGTAAAGGAAAATCGTTTAAATGACACGCGGGCGCCATTGGACCGCCACGCGTGCAACCGTGTCGATGTGGCCCTGAGGTGGCGCCATGTGGTGTGGCCATGTCGACACCACTGGTGGTGTACACGGGCATGGCCGATGGCCTTCTCTGGTGAGCACGGCGAGGCGGAGAGGGGCAGCGAGGAGCACGGGGCTTCTGGGACGAGCGACATGACGCGCTGTACCGGAGTGGGGTGGCGGTGGAGGGGGGGGCGCCAGTGAGGACGGGTGGCGGCAGAGCTTCGACGCGGCGCAGAGCTCTAGGAGAGAGAAATGGTGAGACGGAGGGAGAAAATGGGAGGGAAAGGGAAGAGGAAGATGGAGCTGGGCGCGAATCTTTATAGCGGCGAGACGCGGGAATCCTGGCCGGTGATGGGACGGCGATGTCGGCGGAAAAGCGGGGAGGGAGCAGGAAACCGAGGCGGCAACGGGACTGGGCGCGGGACGCAGGGCGGCGACGGGAATCCGGGGCTTCAATGCGCGTGTTTCCAGGAGGAGAAGGGGAGGAAAACCCGGGAAGCGATGGAGCTTGATGGCCATCAATGGCGGTCCGGAGCGAGCGCATGCGAGTGACCAACGGGGAAGAAAGGGGCGCGGGAAAGAAGGGACGCAAGGGGCTGACGGGTGGGGACGCCATGTTAGCGAGAGAGAAGGGGAGCCACGGGAGGGCGGGCTACGAGCGGGGAGGCAGTGCAGCGAGAGAAAAGACGGAGCGGGTCATGGCAGGCCGAATCAGGCTAGCACGGCCGTCTGAGGAGGGAGAAGAAGGTGGGCCGAAGGAGAATTCGGCCCAAAGCAAGAGGATGGATTTAAAATCCTTTTTGATTTAAAATAAATGCCAGAAAATCAAAAGCATTTTTAGAGAATAGTTACAATAGTCCAAAAATTCTAGAAAAAATCACAGAAGTCCCTTGAATTATTTAGGACTTAGTAAAAATATTTTCAGCTTTACTTTAGCTTTAAATTTTGCAAATAAAATATTTTTAGCTTAGGGACAAAAGGAAAAACCATTTTAAATCCAATAAAATACTTAAAATAATAATTTTGACTTTTAAATCCAAATAAAAACCAAAAACTTCAATAAACCAACTTTAATTAATTGAAGTTTGATTAATTCCAATTTAAACTGTTTTTTATTTCTAAATTTCATATTAAGCTTTAGTAATTCAATAAAATCAAATGGTTAATTTTAAAATTTGAAATTTTTAAAAAGCCCAGAAAATTGGGATGTTATAGAATAGGAGTTGGAAGCATAATCTACGATTGAGTTAGCCACGTTTAGGAGTTATAGCATGCTATATAAACCCTATACCGGTTGACGGGATGACAAACCTAATCAACCAAACACTTTTCTCTTTACCTTTAGGTTTACTTTTACCATGCACCATAGGAGTACTTTGTAGCTAGTAGAACACATCCTCTATAATTCGATCTATTTTCATCTACTGATTCGATTTCAAGTTACTACCGTCGGCTTCATTGTGTTTGTCGTGCCTGGAACTCTCTTCCAGCGGCATTATTTGTCATATACCCTTTGCCAGTTTGCTAGAAAATTAGCTAGCATGTTGAATACGTCGCTAAGAGGCACCCTCCATAGGGACACAGTGATTGCGCACCTGCAACACTTTTCCGGTGGCAACACACTCTTGGCGCGCCTAGTGGGATCCTGATCATCGATCTTCGTCAAGATGCCTCCAGGGAATCCATCTGATGTTAGCGCGGATCATGTCATCGTTCCGGATCTTGAAGACCTTCCTACATAAATTCAGGCGCAACTCACCGAAAATGAACATGAACTCAGACTAAAGTATCGGCAATGTTTTGCCAAAAAGCGTGATGGAAGAGTCTATTGGAACTCTAATAGGAGAAGCAATGAAGAAAGAGCAGTAGTATTCTTACAGAAGCTTTTATTGATCTTGTCAAGTATTACAAGCTTAGTTTATATGAGATGGGCTGCATACATATTTATAGAGGTGTACAACCGACTCAAATCAACTACCGACTAAGTGTACAGCTCAATTCATTCACTTGTTAACTCATGTTACAGCTCATAATACAATTCATCCATGCTAATAGTAAAAGTTGACACAACTCTTTACCGTCATTGACTGCCTTACAACTCATGGTGATGAAGCTTCTAGTTTGACAGTGCACCAATTAAACTCTGGTTTGCTTTCTCTGCATTAATTACTTCTTGGCTTATATGGCATCATTAGCTAGAAGGCTCCAAAAACCATTACCGACACGCATACAAATTCAATTTGACTTTCCCAAACTCAAGAGAATAAATTAGCATCTAACAGAGTCGTCCCAGGGAGGGGAATCTTCCTATTATCACCGATCCTTCAGCTATTCTACATACTTCGGCTTCTCGGCCAAGTATGTACATGTTCTCGCAAGGAAATATGAGTGAGATAATTGGTCAAGCAGTACAACAAGCGTTCATGAACAATGCTAAGGGATCCATCAGCACATTGGATCCACTTCTGGAGACATGCTTGAAGTATCTTCTCGTCAAGCTTGTGAAGATCGGAAAAAATATGAAAATCATCGCCACCACTGCCCAGATTCCCGGTGTTTCCACAAAAAGTGACCGAGTTCGTCAATAATCTCATCCAACAAGCTCATGTTGATAACAAGTCAGGGGCATCGATGTCTGCACTGTCTTCGTTACCAAAATCGTCGTCTTCTATACTGATGTATACATCTCAACCTACCATCAAACAGATATTCGGGTATACTGAGGGAGCATTGGCAGGAGAAGACAACAATGCATTTGTGGGATTATCAACGGGTTAGGGCTATAACTTGTTGATGGGGTTATTAACTGCTTGCCATAATCAACTAGGATTATCAACTATATCAGGCCATAACACATAATCAGGATTATTAACTGCGATAGGATATAACCCCCCGGTGTTCCCAGCTACTGAGGCCCAACTGTTGGAAATATGCCCTAGAGGCAATCATAGAGATGATTATATTTCCTTATGTTCACAATATTGGATAAAATGTTATATTGTTCCAAGAATAATATTGTTAATATTGATTATCAAGTATGTGACTTGATTGTGAAACTCTATATTTCTGCGATAATTATTCTTATACGATCCCTGGTCGGAAACATATGAGGACATATATGAATAGACTAACATATGTATTGGTTGATGACTATGTTTCACGGGTCATGGATATGGAGATATCAAACCAATAATATGGACATATGTTAGAGAACATGATGTTGGATTAGACCCACCTTGAGACACTATTGAGATTGTTATGATTCTATGTGTCGTTAGTTGGTCTCAAGCAATGGTGATGTATAATCCTTAGACCTGAGATCAGCATGATTTCCTACATGTGTAATAGCACTCTTAGGGGTTGCCAATCGCTACTCGTAACTGAGTAGTTATAAAGGTAGCTTTCGGGTTTGTTGTGAAACATGCGGAGGAATGTGACTGGTCGGATATGGGATTTACTCCTCCTAACATAACAGGAGAGATGTCTCTGGCCCCTCATTGTGATCGGATAAAGAAAGTGCATGGCCATGCCACTAGTGGTCAAAGTGTTCGACCACGTGAAGTTATCCGACACGTGATCGAGAAGTATTGAACAGTAAATGGATGACACAACATCTCACCTGGAGTTCAACTAGACATTGTGAGGCAAAGGGAGTATACACGAGTAGGTTGCTTAGTTCAAACAGTTACGGACTGGTCGTATGGAGATACGAGCTGGTCGTAGACTGGTCGAACGTAATCACAGAGTGGTCGAAACCTGATCGTAAGGAGTTACGAACTGGTCGTAACCAAATACAAACTGGTCGTATAGAGATAAAACCTGGTCGTAAGTGATGAGGACCTTATCGTAGATCATATTGCACTAAGGTTCGTCCGATATAATTCGTGTGTATTCGGGAATCGTTATATCCTGTTAGGAACCGCTAACGACTCGTGATCGGAAAGGGTTTTCGAATCACAACCGATTACGCATGAACCTAACGGGTCACACACTTAACGGGATGGAACAAACCAATACGGATACGATTCGTCAAACGTGTTCGAATAGGATCCGTCACAAACACTATATAAGGAGATGCATGAGGCTGTTGGGAGGTATGAGTGAACGTAACAGACGAGACACACGAAAGTCATGAGTTGAGTTGTTCCACCGAAACTCTAGCCACCATCTCCCTGAGAGCTCTGCCGTGCGACTTGGTGCTAGCACACCTGCGCATGGTTGTTCCTTCCCTGGACGTGTGGATACTGTAGAGGCGCTACTGCGGTTGCTGTTGCGCTTGAGGACGATCCGCGATCTTCACAAGGAACTGCAGAGGTCGCTGGAGGAGACGATCAACCATGACCACCGCACCGACGTGCTCGACACTGGACGATTGACTACGACCACTACATCGACGCGCTCTTCATTGGACAAGGTGCTCCAACCCTTCTTTCGCTGCTCTGCGCGTTTGGTGGTAACGATCTATGATCATCTACTTTCTTGGCTTCCTATTTTGCGTGGTAGAATTTTTTGTTTGTAGCTATCGTAGCCTACCCTATGGCCCAACACCAACAATCGTCGTGTTTACCTGCAAGTGACGTTTATCAAGTAGCACATGCATTTTCAGCTAGCTATGTCACAACAGGTGCTTCTGCCTCTCACAGTTCTCCAGGCATTTCACTTTCATCCAGCATCTCAGCCGATTATACTAAGATACTAAGATTGCCTAAAATAGGACTCGGAGGGCAAAGTTTCATTGAAACATATCCTAGACTTGGGGGGGGGGGGGGGAGAGGTTATGGATGATGTGATCATCCTGTCTTCAGGGGGTAGCCTCCACTACACCCTTAATTACCTCTATGTGATCCAGCCATATGGCTTGAAACCAATAGGACGAACGTCGATCTATCGTAAGCCATACCGTAACAATATAGATATTGTTCATTTTCCTCCATGTTTTAAAGTTTCAGATTTCACGAAATTTACGGGGCATGGTTCAAACTCTACCTTGGAGCATATTGGCCAATTCGTTGCATAATGTGGGGAAGTTATTGTCAATGAAGCTTTGAGTTTGCGATTGTTTCCAGTATCATTATCTGCCATAGCTTTCACATGGTTTACCACGTTACCATACAACTCGGTTCATACTTGGGCTAGCATGGAATGATAGTTTCATGAGTACTTTTATTCCAGAACTGTGGAATTGCGCTTAAGTGACTTCACAGCAATCAGACAATGATTCAATGTGTCGGTTGTTCATTTTATCAAGATATTCAGAGATACATGAGGAAGATGCTTTAATTTGGCTAAATCTGACAAAGATTTGGCCGATTTAGCATAATGGATTATTACAGCCTCTGAAATAAGGTTTGGAGGGTCAAGAATTCTTTGACATCAATCACCTCCTCCAAAGAGCATCAGCTCAAGAAAGCTGATTAAGAGAAACTCGCAACGTCAGGGTTAGATTCAAAGACAACAAGAATGATAAACCCGATGTTTGCATGGCAGCTAACTCAGAAGAAGAAGCCGATTTCATAGAAGAATTGGATCTAGCGGTAGTTGAATGGACTAGATTATATAAAAATGAACCCTTCATTTGTCCATTGTTGAAGCCGTCTACTAAAAAGAGTCAAGTTGAAGAGGTCAAGTTTTCGTTTGACATAACCAAGTGCGATCGCATCTTTGACTTCCTTTTGTAGGAAAGACAAATTCGATTACCTGAAGGACATTCTATTCCACCAATCAAGGAACTCAAGAAAATGTCATACTCCAAATGGCATAATTATTGGTCCCATAATACCAATGATTGCAATGTCTTTAGCCATCAACTTCAGTTGGCTATTGAGGATGGTTGTTTGAAATTTGTCGAGGAACACAGTATGACAGTAGATACTGATCTTTTCCCATCAACACAATTGATCTCAAGGGGGAAAGAATTCTAGTCAAGGCTAAAGAAACTGGTCATCATTCAGTGACGAATAAAGTTATCATTGAGGAGTTGAGAGAGAAGAGAACTTCACGCAAGGTGACTCAAGCAAAGACCGACGGGGGGAAAGTTTAAAGATCACCTTCGAGTCATCTACAAAGCCTACTGGTGATAGAAGGCCAAGGATGGTGAAACCTAAAGGAGAGCCTGAGGTTGGCAAATGGTACAAGAACGAGAGACGTTCATCAACATCTTTCGAGCCAGCGAGATCAAAGCCAACATTCAAGGAGTTGATGGCAAAGTACCAGCGTAGAAGCTGGCAAGCTGAAAGAAGAGATATTCCACAAGAAGGTAATCGACACAATCAACAACATTTATATCCGATGAAGGAGCATTGCCGTTATTGGTCGCCATCTCCACCTCGAAGTTATAGACGATGGGATTTGTCACCCCATAGTTTATATTTATATTTATTTATTTGTTGACGTAAAAGGTAGAGAATTCTCTACCTTATGACCATTGTATTAAAATGGTTGTCAATGTATTACATATAAAGCGAAAATAAAACAAAAGGAGAGGATAATAAAAATAGAAAGCTATTCACATAAGGAGTTGACACCACTGTCTTAGGAAATCTTGTTGTTTGGACTTAGACCTGTAGGACCAAAGATTAATGTACTCTCGGATCTGATGTTGCATTGTAGTGTTTCCACTTTTAGTACTTTGGAATATCCTTTTATTTCTCATGGTCCATAATGTATGAGCGCAGGCTGCGAAGCAAATAGGCCAAACGTCATGGTGGCTCACTGATTGTGCTGATACTTTTTCCACAAATTCTATCATGTCCTTGGAGGAAGTAGCTTCTGCCAATAACCCTAGTTTTGTCCATAGATAGTCTGCAGCTTTACACCTCAGAATGATGTGATCAATTGTTTCTAAAGCTGGGCAAATGTCATAGAGAGGATTTGTCGTCCATTTCTTAACTGTCATATTATCCTTGGTGTTAAGTTTTCCTCTAAAAGCTAGCCGTAAGAAAATTCTGTACCTATGAGGGATGGATCTGTGCCAGGTAAAATCGATAATATTTTGTATATTCCTGATGTAGTTACGTCAATCATGGTCAAAACTATGACACGTCTATCCAAGGTTCCCTGCGTGAGATGCTGCTCAGATAGAACTTGTAGTAAAGCCTGGTGCTCCAAAATCGCTTGCTGAGACAAAACCGGATGAAGCTCAACCACACAGTTGTTATCCACTGACTGCGAGCTGGCTGTGCAATTCGGATTGATGGCAAATGTGAATAGAGTAGGAAAGCATAGATATAATCTTCCTTTGTTCGTCCAATAGTCCTTCCAAAACACAGTAGTCCGTCCATATCCAATTATGACCTTAGTCATTTGCATAGTTGTCTCAATGGATGTTGTTAAAGTTCTCCATATTGTTGTGTCTCCCTGTTGAGACTGTAATGGTATTTGGTTTTGAATATATTGACCTCTTAACCAGTTGAAGCAAGGTTCAGTTGAATCTGATAGTAACTTAGTAATGCACTTCATGATCAAAGCTTTGTTGTGAATCCGAAGATCATGTATCCCTAAACCTCCTTGCTCTTTGGATAGTATAACTGTGCTCCAAGCAACAAGGCAGTGTCCACCTTGAATCTCCTTAACTCCCTTCCAAAGGAAGGCTCTTCTGATTTTGTCGATTGCATTTATGCTGCGCTCCAGCCACTGTATGCAACTCATGTAATATGTAGGTATCGCTGATAGAACTAAGTTGATCATTAATACTCCCCCCCATGATAGCAATCCAGGTATCCAACCTACCAGTCTTTTGTCTATCTTGTTAATAATAGGTTGCAGCAAACTGTGAGGTATTTTGTTAGTGGATAAAGGCAGCCCTAAATAATTGCATGGAAGTGAGCTGAGTGGGCATTAAAGGGCAGTGGCTGCTAAGGTGGCATCATGTTGAGACATGTGGATGGGTACTAATGTACTCTTATGCTAGTTAATCTTCAATCCTGAAAAGATTGCAAACGAGTCCAGTTGCTCTTTAATAGCCATGGCTTGTTGGGTTGTCCCCTTGAGTAAGATTAAGGTGTCGTCTGTGTATTGTAGAATGGTTGTGGTCTCTTGAATATCCAAAGGGTGTAGAATCAGTCCATTAGTATGGGCACGCTATAATACTTTTTGAAGGACATTCGCTACCTGGATGAAAAGAAATGGAGAAAGCAGGTCTCCTTGTCGTACCCCGCGTTTGTATTTAATTTGGTTGCCTGCAACCCCATTGATAAGAATCAATGTTTTTCCTGAAGAGAGAATAGTATGTATCCAGTTTACCCATTTGTTGTCAAATCCTCTTTGTTGTAGTGTCAGGAGAATACATTCCCAATTAATTGTGTCAAAAGCTTTATGGAAGTCTAATTTGAGAACTAACATAGGTTTTTTCCTGTTCATTGCACATTGGACTAGTTCTGAAGCTAGAGTGAAGTTTTCTACGATAGATCTTCTTGTGATGAAGCCAGACTGCATATGACTAATAAGGTCAGGGATTCTTGGTTGCAGTCTATTTGCCAAGACTTTCCTAATGAGCTTGGGAATGCTATTGTAACATCCCAAAGTTCTGTTACTAAAAATAAAATTAATAAAGTTATTATCTTATTGGATTTTCTGTGTTTCAATAGTGTTTTCTTAGTTTCCTTGAATTTCCAAGATTTTAAAAGTCAAAGAGAAAATTTATTGAGTTTTCTTTATTTCATTTGGATTTAAAGTGAAAAATAAAATTTTAATTAATTTTTTGAATTTTACGAGTTTTAAAAGGGTTTTCCTATTTTCTAGAAATTTAAAATAAATTATGCGAAAATGTAAAAGTCAAATTTAAGTTGAAATAATTTTATTAAATTCAAAATAATTCAAGGAATTTCTGTGAATTTTTCTAGAATTTTTGAACCCTATTTGGTATTTTCTAAAAGTCCTTTTTTATTTTTGTAACATCTTGCAATTAAAACCGAATTTCTGTTCACAAATAAAAAATAAATTTGTGTTTAAAATATTTTATTTAAGCTCAAAATATCCTATTAAACTACTCTAAAATTTATAGAATTTTTAGACCTATATTACTATTTTTCAAGTTTAAAAATAATTTTTAGCATTATAAAAATAATTATTGTGTAAAAATAAAATCATTATTTTTACTATTATTATTTTATTTGAACTCAAAATGTTGTGATTAGTATCTGAGATTTCTGTTGGATTTTTCAAAATTTATTTACTATTTTTCCCGAATTAATTAGTGTCTTTTGGAGTTACCACAAGAAAATAAATGATTTTCGGTTTACGAACAAGAACTCCACCACTCTGATTCCGCTGCTCCAATTCCGGCAACAAACTTCGGCGAGCAATTACTCCTAAACTATTACTCATTTGCCCCTATAAATTGAACCGTAGTCCCTCCAAACCATTCCCCTCATCCCTCTCCATCAGATTTGTTAAAAACCTCCCGGAGATCCCTCTGCTAGACCTTCTTCTTCACCTCCGGTGACAACTCCGGCGAGCCCAATCTTCTAATTCGTAGCTCCGTTGTGTACCAAATTTTACCAGTGTGTTCCTTTTGAGAGTCTCTACATTTCTATTCAAACCGAATTTTGATTTCCCTCTTGGTTCACAGCGGCCACAAAAGCACCCACGGTCTTCTTCTCCAACTCTGACGAGCCCGATTTCTTCATCCGTTGCTCCGTTGTGTACAAAAGTTTACCAGTGAGTTCCTATTGAGATTCTCCACATTTTTATTCAAGTGGAATTTTGATTTACATACTTTTTTTTTACCACCAGCCACGTCTTCTTCCCCAAGTCCAATGAGAACTCCATCGAGTCCGATCTCTTCATCCTTTGGGTATTTGCGCAAGCCCTTTTACCCACATGTTCCTTTCAAAATTATCTACATTTCTATTCAAATGAAAATTTGAATTTTGCAATAATTCACAACTGGCCATGTCGAATTATTCCTTTGGTAATTTCCGAAATTTCTATTATTTCATGTAACATTCAACCTTCCGGAAATTCAGTCTCCCTCAAACGAATTTCGATTCCTTCGATCAACTTCCTAAATTTTTATAAATTCAATATCTATCTCCCAGAATCTAAATTATGTAATTTGGAGTTTATTTGAATTTTATTTGGATTTTATTTGAATTTGGCTTATTTTCGCGTATAGATTTTGATGACTTCGGAGAGTCAGATTTCGACGCCGTTTGAGAACAGCAACTAATTGAGCAAGGCAAGTTATACCTTTGATCATATTTGATCCTATTATTTAAATTTTGTTTTAAATTATTGCATGCTTATTTATATTCAGTAATTTAAATCCCTGTTTTAAATTTATAGTTATTCCTAATTCCTTTGTACATCCAAATTTTGACATTGAACAGACATACCTTGACACCTTAGATGAAAATCTAGTTTATGCGATAGTATGAGCTAGAATATTTTGAGAAAAATTATGCTTAGCAGTTCTTAGACCCAAAATTATTTAATTGGGGAACTTTCAGCCAAAAATCAAATGTTGTTTAAAAGTCTATGGCATCGGTTTGTCATGGAAGTTTTTGTAAATGATTTTGAAAAGCAAAAAGGAAAAGTTGGTTTGTACTTAGGCAAAATGGATGGTTGGTGGGTGCAGGTTTATGTACGGGCTCAATCCGGGTAGGATTGTGACCCAGAGTTTTTATTGGAAGTCGCTCAAGTCAGTTAAGGACCGGTCCTGGAGCCGCATCTTGCTAAGCCACAT
The DNA here is from genome assembly GCA_036346405.1 of Phyllostachys edulis. Taxonomy (NCBI): domain Eukaryota; kingdom Viridiplantae; phylum Streptophyta; class Magnoliopsida; order Poales; family Poaceae; genus Phyllostachys; species Phyllostachys edulis. The sequence goes on along the minus strand of CM070555.1, from coordinate 37,794,611 downwards.
CATACTACCACATGTTCTGAGTGGGCAGGACCTGGCTAACTAATTTGCAACATTTCACCCTGGTCGTTCCATCCGGTTGCATGGGTGTCTGTATGACCTACTTTTATGTATTCCCACTTAGCGCAAGAGGGGGCTTGAATCCGACGGATGGTTAGTCTAAAGGAAGCGAATCCTTAGAGAGGCAGGACTACGGTGGGACGATGTTTTGTAAAGGCCTTGATACGTGCTCTAGACTGCTTACCTAAGGTAGTGAGTGGTGGTATTGACGGATGCCAAACAAACTAGAGAAGTTGTGTCATGTGGTAAAGCTGTACAACCTCTGTAGAGTGTTAAGAACTATTCGAATAGCCGTGTCCACAGTCATGGACATGCTGAGCAAAGCCACTCAAAGTTAGACTTTGATTTTGTTTTCAAAAGGTTTTGTAAAACAGTTTTTGACATGGATGGGTGTCCATGAGAAAAGTTATGGGTTGAAGCCCCAGGTTGGTGTCCGTGTTTAAGTTAGTGTTAGGTTGGTGCCTACACTATCTTTATTAATTCAAACTCAATTTTAGTTATTGTAAAATTAAAGCTTTTGAACTTAGTATTGTATTTAAAATGTCAAATATTGCTTTTGCGCAAATAACCCTATAAGCCTCCCTTGTTAATATCCATGCATGTGTTAACTCTGTTATTGGGTGTAACTTGCGAGCACGGAAGTTGTACTCATCCTTGCTTAATGCAAATAAATTTCAGAGGAGAAGGACTTCGCTATTGGTGTGGATCTCGACGACTAGGCCGCTACCCCAGTCGATTACCTGCGGCAGATCCACTGGACTCTACCATGTCTTCTTTGTCTTCCGCTGTGTTTGTTTATTGTTGACTTGTAAGCCTTTTTTCTAATAAACTCTGTTGATTATTAATAAAATTGTACGAATTATGGATGTTACCATATTTGTTTACTGTGTGAACTAGTTACTGATCATGGGACTAGTTCAGAAATACACAGAGGATTGGGGGTGTTACTTGCGGATCCGACAGCTATGTAGCAGCGAGATGGGTCGGAAGTCCTTGATTTGCGTCGGCGTGTCAATCTTTGGAATCAAAGTGTCATAAGATTTGTTTACCCCTGAAAAGTCTGTAATATTGGCATGTAGATCCGCAAACACCTGTAATAGATCAGGCTTTAGAATGTTCAAGAACTTTTTATGAAACTCATTTGTAAATCCATCTGGTCCTGGGCTTTTGTTGTTCGAGGAGCGTAAAATTGCATTTGCTATCCCTTCCCAAGTGAAGTTGTCTGAGAGAACCTATATTCTTTGATCTTGTTGTTGATAGAGACGTGCAAGGTCTATTGTTGGAGACCATGTGATGTCTATACTGAATAGATCCCTGAAGTAATCAGTTGCAATTTGTAATTTGGAGGCATTGTCATAGTATTCAATTCCACCCTTAATGAGCACTTTGATGTTGTTCTGTTGGTTTCTTATGGATGATGTGACATGAAAGAAATGTGTATTTTCATCTCCCAATTTGCATTATATAATCTTTGCTCGACGGTTCCATTTGAGTGTCCAAAACCAGTTTAGTTCCTGTAAATGTATTCTGACATTTCTCCTGAAAGTAAATTCAAGAGTTGTTAGAGGTCTCCACTCCTCCGCACTGTCCAAGTAATCTAATGTGGTTCTTGAATTTTCAAGTTGAGTTGGTAGGCTACGGTTCCTTTTCGACCATGATCTTATTTTTGCCCGAAGCCGTCTTAGCTTGAGGTTGACAATAGAGATACTAGCCAAATTTCTGGTTCCTCGTGTCCAGTTTTGTGTCACTAGGTTTACAAACTCTGTCATATGAAGCTAGTAATTTTCTAGTCTGAAGATCTTTGACGGTTGTAAATCTATTTTGACATCAACCATAATTGGATTGTGGTCTGAAGTTGCTGCTACTTGTGATCTTGCTGAGATGCTTAAGAATATTTGAGTCCACTCTGTATCAATTAGAATCCTATCTAGCTTGGCCATTGTTGGAATTCTCCTCTTGTTCGTCCATGTAAATCTCTTGTTCGGAATGTCCACATCCAGCAAGCCTTGGTTTTGTATCCAAGCATTGAATATAGACATGTCTGTCCAGTTTATGTTATCATTGCTTTTCTCATATGCATATCTATATATGTTAAAGTCTCCAATGACCATCCATGGTCCATCTAAGTTCTGCCGAATATCTGCGAGGTTGTCAAAGAAAGGTTCACGGGAGTTGTTTTTGAAAGGTGCATATACATTTGTGATGCTGAACCAGATTCTGTTAGTTTTTGATTGGAAGGCTATTGTTAACGACCAAACATCTGCATGAGTTAGTGACGCCTCCAAATTAGTGTTGCACCAAGCCATGAGTGTGCCCCCTGAAGTCTGGATAGATGGATGATATCGGTAATTTCTCAATTTCGGGGGCAGAAAACTTATTGCTTTGAATGTATCAATGTTTGCGAGCTTAGTCTCTTGAAGGCAAATGATATCTGGTTTTAAATCTATCAAAGCCTGGTAAACTAAGGCACTTTTCCGAACATCTCCTAACTCTCTAACGTTCCATGTTAAAATATTCATTTTTTGTCTCTGACTATCTCCCTGTGACGCCTCCAAAATTCTGGTGCCTCCGTAGCGGCAGAACCACTCAAGGAGCAATCGTTTGGTGGCTGTTGACTGTGAATTAGGTGCATCTGTAGCTGGGGTCTCGGGTAGTAGAACCATCTTGTCGGGCTGGCCGAGTACGAAGCACTCGTTCCCGACGGCCATGTCTTGCTGCACTTTCCTCCCCAACTTTGCATCCCTCCCCAGCACCCCAAAGAGAGAAAGGCCAGCAAGTTGTTTAGTTTGCCAAAACGTAAAAGTCCAGACAGAAACACAGGAGAAATGAAGAAGCACCGATAAAACTGGAACCAAGTGCTCTCCGTGCTGTACTGAAGCCAAACGGTACCAGACTCTAGCGCCTGTTAATGCCAAAAACCGAAAATGAAAGTGAACAAGACTTCAGAAGTATCAATCGAGAAAGAGCCGAGACAAGATCACGGAAGTACCAGTCTCGAAGATCGCCACGAGTAAGCAAAGCACACAACAACAACAATGAAAGCAAGGAACCAGTCTAAATAGATTAACTGACAAACCAGGTGCAGCACTGCCGTAGATACATTCGAGGATACATAAAAGGATGTAGGATATAAAAAAAACCATGATGCAAATGGTAGGAGTTGTGCATGCAGACGAAGTGCAGCATAGATGCTGAAATCAAAATGGATGCAGATACAAGGGAGGTAGTCTGAAGCGGCCACTTCCATCGGCAGGGCAACATCGACTTAGGCATTGCTGGGGTCCTGGCCACCTGATGCTGCGTTGTCGATTTCTGTTGCTTCTTTGATTGTCTCCTTTGCATTTAAACCACATAAGTCTGCTAACTCCCTGATCATCGCCTTTGAGGTCGGCTTTGGCTTTGTTTTGAACAGCAGCTGGATTATGTCCCCAATCTTCCTTGTTCTGGACCGGGTTCTTTGGCCCCCCAAAGCCAGTGATCGCGAACTGCCAGAAGGTTGATGTTGCCGCCGCTACATGTCGACTGGCTCGTTCCACCGGTGTAACCCGGTCTCCGTCATATGTCTTTTGTAGTCTCGGGCTCCTCCGGACATATATCTGTATATCTGTCCCGTTGCTGCACCCACCCTCAACCATCGGGGTGACATTGAGGTCTGGGATGGTGTCGTTGAGGTCTAGAATGATGTCTTCAGATCTTGTCCTTAATGGTAGGAGTTGCAATAGTTTTGGAACTGAAGTATTTGGGGTTGCCGGCTCACTAGCATTGGTTCTATCATCTACCTTGCTGTTATCATTCCCTACTTCCTCTGAAGGCTGTGACACTATGCCTCCCATTCGCACACACTGCAATGACTCCAGGGGCACCAGCGCCACCGGGCTCCGCTAAGGAGGAATTGGCAAACGGTTTGCAACTGGTGGCATCAAGAAAGGTGGCATGGTGCAAATGGGAGGTGATGGCATTACAATCGGGGCTTGCTAGCTAATCACCAATTGGAATGAGTTGTGTGGCAGAATGGCCGGTTGTTGGGACAGCGATGCAAGTGATAGGGGAGAGACTTCAGTGGCGATAGGCTTCATTTGTGTAACTGGTTTGATCTTGGAGCGACAATCCACTACCGGCAGTAAGGGGAGAACCGGCCCGTCTTCACTGTTTGGTAGCAAGTTGAACAAGAGTGACCGATATCCTTCCCTAGAGATGGAGCCCATTTGAATGTTATAACAAGGGAAAGTGGGTTCATCTATATGGTCTACTTGAGTTACTAGGATCCAAGTTTCTACAATCCTACAAGGGCTAAGCTCCAGCCTGACATGGTAAGCACCCCTCTCGAAAGTGACCGAAGCATGCAGTGTATGGCTATGATAACCCTCTAGCTCGAGCTTGGCTGTTTGGGCAAGAAAAGCTAGGAGATCAAATAGGTTGGGGTTTGCATTTTGTTGTAGGGTGCGTCTAGCCTGGTTGCCCATGAGAAAAAGAGAGGCGACGGATTTAGAGACAGTTCTGGAGGAGTTTGAGTTTGAAGAGTAGCTGAGATTGTTTGCCTGTCCAGGTGTATTGCTGCTGGTGCCAAGGCTTGGCACAATAGGTGGTCTGTTACTGTGACGGTGGCTAAAACGGGTCGGTGGGTGTCTGGGGCGAGGAGGCTATGGTGGCGGGGTGAAGGATGGGCTGTCGATATCCCATATTTCATTGATGTACACGTATGCATAGGCTCCAGTCTCGTCTGTTCTATGGAAAGCTAGATGATGGGGGATGTGATCCAGTGATTCGACTTTGACCATGGCAAAGATGGCTGCGAAGTCATGGCCCCGAAGGCAAGCATGATCGATGTTGACGAGGCTTGCGAAGCCATAGATACTTGCAGCCACCCCACGTCTGTCCCAAAGCTCAAGAGGGACCTTCTCTAGCATGATACAGACAACGTAGCGGTAGAAGAAAGTGAAGAAGTTTTCCCCTGGTCATGTGGGAAGATCGAGATCCTATGACTGTTGGAGGAATATTTCTCCCTCCTAGACACAGGACCGCTTTGCGGCGAGACAAGATGAGATCCAAGAAACGCTATACTCTGAAATCTTCGTAATGCCCTCGCTTGTAATCATAGGACATAAATCCTCATAAGGGTATTTTGGTCATTTATACAGCAGAGAGAGCCTATAAATACCCCCATGTATCCCTCCTTTGAGGGGATTTTTCTAAGGCAATACATGAAAGGAACACACTAGGTGAGCCTCCGGGAGGAACCTCGGACCCGCGTAGGCCGCCGATAGGAGTAGGGCGGTCCTCTCGGACCCCGAACTCAGATAAATCTTCGGCGTCACGCCGCTCTCGTGGGCGTGGGCAGTGCTGCGCCGATGTCCGTCCTCTCACTCACGTTTGGTTTCACACCATCAACATTGGCGCCGACCGTGGGCGTGGGCGATCAATGTAAGGCTATGGCTCCTACCAAGAAGTACTCCAAGTCCGCGAGGCCTCCTCTCACTTCAAAGCATAGGGAGCTCATGACGGCCGTCCGTTCTCCAAGAAGCCCAAGGCATGGGTTATCTTCGAGATCGAAGCTATTCATCTGGGATGCATAACGTCCTGCGCATTCCTGGGCTGCCAGGCATCCCCACCTCCATTGCACCAGCTGACGCGGTGTCTGGCCCAAGGCAAGAGGCCCGAAATGTTGCTGAAGCTCCAGGGCCATCCGCCGCTCCTGGGGGGCTCGACACCGCTAATTGCAAAGCAATGGTGGAGGCAACCGCAAGGCAAGTGGTGGACTACATGATGGCCACGTATCGCACTCCCAATGCCCTCAAGACGCCTCCCCACTCCCAAAGACCGCCTTGGTTCAAGTGGCCACGACCGATCGGCGTGGGGATTTTTCCTTGGAGGAGGCCAGGGGCATCTTACAACCTCCTCCACTCGCCCACGCGGCGGTGATGAGTGGGGCTCCTCATCGCCAATGCACCCACCAAACTCGGATGGGAGGAGCTCACCTTTTCCATTGCAATTCATCCGTCGCCTGACCTCCGAGGCTGAGTTCATACCCACGAACAGGTGCTCATGACCTCCTCCAAGCTCCTCCTTTGAGCAATGCTTTGCAGACCCGAGATGGTGAGTCAACTCCCCGATAAGTGTTGGGCTCCATCCTCAAGGTGCTACATGGCCGGGCGACTAGGAGCCCGTGTGGCCAAAGTTGCTCCCGGTGCCCCTCCAAAGACCTTGAGTGTAAGGACCATTCCACCGTCATGGCCCAAGTGCACTCATCAAGCCGTAAGGATTCACATCAAGGAGGTCAGGGCCGAGGCGGTCGAGAGCATGTACTCTGCGGGCACTAGGCGTGTCCCGTGCCACCAATCGGATCCGCTGGGAGCGCGGTCACCACCGCCACGAAGAAGAGGATCTTGAATCACTAATCTCCCGTAATCAAGTTGCAAGTCGTGGCGACGCTCAACTCGCCAATGCGCCGCACCATCGCCGCCACCGGCGGCATCTAGCTCTTCCACCAGAGAACCCGCCATCGCTTATCGCCGCACCGCCTCGATCACCATCACAGCACGCGAGGGAAGGGCGCCCGTCGAGATCGAATCCTCTCACAAGAGACATCTCGCAAAACTCCTTTCCGATCAAGTTCCGCCAAATTAACCTCGGGCCTTCGATGGGGACTCGACCCCATACAATTGTTGAAGTATACTCCACGGCGATTCGGGCGGGGGAGGTGGAGAAGTAGGGATGTGCAATCGCCTCCATTGTTCCTTTCTGGACAACACGCTCTGGTTCTTCAACCAAAAGAAAGGCTCCATCTATTCTTGGGACCATCTGAGGAAGAGTTCAACAGAAATTTTCAAGGAAGCTATAAACGCCTATGCTCCCCAACCAGCTCTTTACTGTTAAGCAACAAAAGGGTGAATCCACAAGAGAATTTCTTAAGCGCTTTTCCAAAGTGAGAAGCCAAGTCACAGATGCCCCAGACTCAACGGTTATAAATGCTTGCAAGGAAGGGCTGCTCCCGGGAGAACTCAATCGCGCGCTTGGGAGAGATCCCCCGAGGACGACCCATGAGCTCTTCGAGGTCGTGGAAAAATACGCCCGAGGGGAGGAAGATGACCTGGCCAAGAAGGGACTTCGCCCGCAAGATGAAAGCATCTCCCCAGGGAGGAGGTCAAAAGGCTCCTCCGGAAAGAGGGGCAAGGACCGGAGGGATCAATCCGTTGTGAGCGCGACTCAAAAGTTCTCGTCATGACCGATGCACCTCCGCAGGAGCGTGGGGGCAACTCCACCAGAGGACCCAAGAAGGAATCGGGGCCTAAAGCCCACTGGAAGGGGCGCCCTGGTGAAGGCCGCAATGAAAAAAGAGGTGACCCAAATCAAGGAGACGGACGCTGGTGTGCCTACCACAAGATGCGTGGGCATGATACAAATGAGTGCCGCCAAGATGTCATCAAATAGCGAAGCTTCTCAACGCTGCCCTCGAAATACGCGCCACGGTCGCCATCACGTCCCCACTACCGCAGGTTATGCCTCTTCAAGCAATTCCACAACCCAAATCAGGGCCCTTGGTGATCTACCCCGAGCAAAGAACCGCAGGATGCCGAGCATGAACTCCCTTTTCAAGCACCGCAAAGACAAGTAAACGTCATAATAGGGGGCTCGGCCTCCGGGCATGCGTCAAAGCGCCAACGAAAGGAGTACGCCCGGGAGGTCAATGTTGTAGGGGTGGCTCCTCAAAGCATCCCTCCCAAGTGGGCAAACATTCCTCTTAGCTTCACAGCTGAGGATGCAAAGGGCTTAAGATTCCCTCATGATGATGCCCTTTTACTAACCGCCACAATATCCAATTGCGAGGTCTCCCGCATCCTTGTCGACGGAGGAAGCTCTGCAGATATACTCTATTTGCGTGCACTCAAGGAACTATAGGGGTCACGGGGATATCATCATGGCATCCTCGCGCCATCCGACGGCCTCTCATTTGGTTTCGTGCATCAGAAAATCCATTCAACCCCTTGGGAGGATTGAGCTTCTCATGACATTCGAACACGGGAGAATCACCGCGGAGGGAAGTCGGGTTCGATGTCGTTGACATCGAGTCCCCATTCAATGCTATCATGGGAAGGGCAACTCTCAACCGCTTCTGTGCGGCGGTCCATCAAAACTACCTGTGCTTAAAGATACCAGGCCCTCGTGGGGTCATCCCCGTGAGGGGCGACCAAGACTTAGCTCGCCGTCTATACCACAAAGCGGCAACTGACTCCGGCGACATCAACTTCCTTGAGACTAAGGAGTCAAACGAAGGAGCGCGCTCGCTTCTCTCACCAGGGAACACCAAGGACGTATCCCCCCCGGGGAGATGCTGTCTGAAGCCTCGCTCTGAGGGGGACCTGCACAAAGTGCGACTCTTCGGGCAAGACGACCCGCGGTCTCTTAGAGTCGGGGTCGATCTCCCAAGAGAAGTGGAGAAAGAGCTCGTGAAGTTCTTAAAATCCAGTGCTGACGTGTTCGCTTGGACACCGCCGACATGGCCAAGATCCTCGGGAGGTGATCCAAAGATCACCTCGCGGTGAGACTGGATGCCCTCCAAGAAAGCAAAAGCTTGAAGCTCTCTTAGGCGGTGTCGAGCAATTAAAGATGAAATTGACAAGCTCTCAAGGGCGGCCTCATTCGGGAGGTTTGGCATTGAATGGCTAGCTAATCTGTTTTGGTAAAAAAGTCTAGCGGCAAGTGGCGCATGTGCATCGACTTCACCGACCTCAACAAAGCATGTCCGAAAGACCATTACCCACTCCCGCGAATCGACCAACTCGTTGACTCCACCGCCGGGTGTGAGTTGATGAGTTTTTTAGATGCATACTCAGGGTATCATCAGGTCCACATGGCGAAAGAAGACGAGGAAAAACAAGCCTCATCACCCCTCAGAGGCGCTTTACGCTTTATGCATGCCCTTTGGGTTGAAGAATGCTGGAGCCACTTTCCAACGTCTCGTCTGTCTCATCCTCAAGGACCAGCTAGGTCGCAATGTGGAGGTTTATGTCGATGACGCTGTCGTAAAGAGCATTCAAGCTTCGTCGCATATTGAAGATCTCCAAGAGACATTCACCAACCTTCGCAAGTTCGGCGTCAAACTAAACCCCGAAAAATGCGCCTTCGGGGTAAAGGGAGGAAAGCTCCTAGGGTTCCTGGTCTCACAGCGGGGGATCGAAGCCAATCCTGAAAAAATTCGCGCAATCCTTGACATGGAACCACCCCGCTCCACCAAAGACGTCCAGCGCCTCATGGGGCGCGTGGCCGCGCTCGGACGCTTCCTGTCACGTTCGGCGGAAAAGGGCCTCCCCTTCTTCAAGATTCTCCGTAGGCTTGAAGGCTTCCTATGGACCGATGAAGCCCAGAAGGCCTTCGAAAACCTAAAAGCCTACCTGGCAGCCCCTCCACTCCTCACAAGTCCAAGACCAGGAGATGTGCTACTCCTATACCTCGCTGCAACCCCTATCACGGTGAGCGCCGTCCTAGTCAAGGAAAAAGAAGGAATTCAACACCCGGTATATTATGTCAGCGAAGCCCTGGCAGGAGCAAAGACAAGGTACACAGAAATAGAGAAAATATGCTATGCTCTGCTTATGGCTTCAAGAAAGCTTCGTCACTACTTTACGGGATATTCTATCATCGTTTCCAACAAGCTACCCCTCAATGAGGTGATGAGGAACAAAGAGGCCACAGAAGGATAGCAAAATGGGCCACGGAGCTAGCACCTTTCTCTCTCAAGCTCGTGGGGAGGAATTCTATCAAATCTCAGATCCTTGCCGATTTCGTGGCTGAATGGACTGCATCCCTAGTCGACCATGAAGCACCAGCAAGCACCCTAAACACCCCTAGCAAGCATTAGACATTATACTTCGATGGGTCCAAGCGTCTGGCAGGAGGGGGTGCAGGTGTCGTCTTAGTAAGCCCGGAAGGGAAGGCACTTGAGTACGCGGCCCACTTATCTTTTAACCCCACAAACAATGTGGCCGAGTATGAAGCATTACTCTTGGGTCTACGCCTTGCTAAGGCAATGGGCATCCGACACCTTCTCATCTTAGGGGATTCCCAGTTGGTTGTCAATCAGATGGATAAAACATATCAGTGCCTCGATCAAAAAATGGCCAAATACTTGGACAAAGTAAGGAAGATGGAATGCCACTTTGCCGGACTTGAAGCTCGTCGGATCCCCCGTGGAGATAATCACCGAGCGATCGCTGGCTCGTCTCCGCAGTTCTCGAGAACCCCTTCCTCCAGAAGTCTTCTTTGAAGTGTTAAAAACGCCATCAGTGGAAGAAGCGGCTAATCCCGAACTACCCCCAGAGGTCAACGAGACTTCGGTCCTCCCTCCCTCCTGGATGACTCCCATCATCAAGTGCATACAGGGAGAAGAAGAGCCTGAGGATGCGATAATGGCACAGAGGCTACACTCCAAAGCCAAGGCTTACGTGATCATTGAAGGAAAGCTTTACAAGCGCGGAGCATCTGCCCTTCTCAAGTGTGTCACAAGAGAAGAAGGCATTTCTCTTCTCCTTGATGTGCATGAGGGCCTCTGCGGCTCTCACATTGCGCCAAGGGCAACTGCAGCCAAAGCCCTCCGTCAAGGCTTCTATTGGCCCACGATGGTGCAAGATGCCCTCGGCGTCCTCAAGACATGCAAGGTGCCAAAGGATGGCGACCAACCACAACGCTCTGCTAGCCCTCTTTGCACCATACCGATCACTTGGCCGTTTGTCTGATGGGGAATGGACCCGCCGCCATTCCCACCGCAAGGGGGCTATAAGCATGTGGTGGTATCGGTGGATTACTTCACCAAGTGGGTGGAGCGGAACCCTTGGCCTCCATCACATCTCGTTCCCGCATGAAGTTCTTTTGGAAGAATGTTGTGTGTCGCTTCGGGGTTCCCAAGGAACTCACAGTGGACAACGGCACCCAATTTGATGCCTCCTCCTTTAGGGATTTCTGCGACTCCATTGGGACCACCCTTTGCTTCGCATCGGTGGCTCACCCAAAAACCAACGGGGCTGTGGAAAGAGCTAATGGGCTAATTCTGCAAGGCATACGACGTCGTCTTGAGGCAAGTGCCCTCAAGCGAGGAACATGGGCGGAGGAGCTCCTCAGCGTCCTATGGGGATTACGCATGACTCCTAGTCGTGCCACTGGGAGAACTCCGTTCTCACCGGGTGTCTGAGGCGGCCCTCCTCCTGCTGAAATCCACCACCACTCCCTCCGAGTGGAAATGCTCTCAGGGCCATCACCTGTTAGCTTCAGCCAAAATGAGGACAACCATAGGATTGAGGTGGACTTCGTTGAGGAGATCCGCGACCAAGCCCTCCTTAAACATGCCGCTTACAGGCAGGAGGCTGCCCGGCTCTACAACAGCAGGGTGAAGGAACGTGCTTTTCTTCTTGGCGACCTTGTCCTCAAAAGGGTCACCGATCCGACGGCTCAAGGGAAGCTTCACCCCAAGTGGGAAGGGCCCTACCGCGTCTCCTCAGTCCTAGGATCAGCGCTTACGACTTGCTACCCCGAAGACAATCACCAAGCATGCATGGAACGCGGATAAGCCGCCAAGTTTTACGCTTAAAACCCTCTTGTATGCCCTCCGTGGCACCTATCAAAGTGTAAACACCATCTTGCTCAATGAAATGAAGACATGAGATTCCCAAGACGATCCTCTATGTATGCAATTATGCTACAATTTCGTGATAGCCCCTTAACACTGCTTGTTAAGGGGTCCTAATCACAGGGTAGTTCCTTAACACGCTTCATTAAGGGACATGTCTGCTTGTGTGTATGTTCCCAAATACATGCTCGTCGGCGATTGAAAAGTTTGCCTTCTAACACGTTCTTTGTTGGAAGGCCACCTCTAACACAATGTTGTCGAGGTTGCACCGTTTCAGAGATCGTCTAACTAGCACGCTTACAACCAATTGTAAGGACTTGCTCCTAACACGCCGTATTATGAGCCGTCCTTACCAAAGAATCTCATAAGTCTTGCTTCACCCTTCCTTACAAAGGGTGTCACCCCGTGGTGTGTAGGGCGCCACGACCTGTGGTCTCCCTAACTAAGTCCTAAGCGGCTTAGGCGTCCGCCGCCTACCTTGGCGACTTGCGTCTCTTGGACCAGGCGCAAGTGACGGCTTGGGCCTAGCGCCCGAGTCTATGGATGTGCTAAGGATTAGTCCCCCTTCAGCCTCCAGGCTACGTGCCGAACGACCCCCGGGTCACTTCTCGCCTTGCTCCAACGCAAGCAAAGGCCTGCTGTGCCTAAGACGCTCACATCCCTCGGGAACATATACCTACGAGCAAAACAATAATACAAGCCAACAACATTTACAGGTTCTGAGAGGCATGCCCTCTCAGTGGGCCCAAGAGCGCTTCCCTTATTACATCTGGCGTACCAAAATCCTCACAAACAAGGCACCCACACTTTCTAGGAAGTGTTTAAAACTCCTAGTTACCTCGCCCAGCTAAGGCTGGAGCGGAAAGGGGGCCTACTTGGGGATCGAAGCGCCTCGCGACGATCATACCCAAGGCTAAACCGCCCACCCTCTGTGGGCTATCCTCATAAGGCTGGTTTCGATCGGCCAGGCGTTTGGCCCTCGCAAGACACCGCTTATATTTGATGCCAATCACCTTCTTAAACATGCCACAATGGAGTATAACATCGTCATGTCATTTTCATAATAGTGATAAATGCTAATGTAACCATGCTCTTGCATGGGAGGCTGCATAAGCCCTCAGGCCTAACTCATCTACAAAAAAGAGAGCGCTAAGCAGCCTTGCATGATATCACTACAAAGTCTAGACAAACGAGAACATGTCGGCAGAAGTCATACGCTAGCTGGGGCGTCACGCTCTTCGTCTGCTGGGGCAGGCACGTGAGCTCTCGGTGCCAAGGATGAAGCAACGCTCTTCACAAACTCTGCCGCAAGGGGCCTCAGCGCAGCTCGCTCCCCTGGGGACGCCTTCCTCACCTCTGGGGTAAAGGAGCCGCGTAGGCCCTCGCGCACCGCCTCCTTGCCTGAATCATCACAGTGGTGGGAGATAGCAAGGGCCCCTGCCGTCAAAACTGCTGTGGCGAAGGATTGACTCTGGTCCTTTACAGCCTGGGAGAACAGATGAACTCGCTCTCCTCTGGCCGCGTCACCCCTGATGGGACTGGGGCAACCTTCACTCCCAAGCTCTCCAAGGACCTCTGAGCAGCTAGGGTGATCTCCTGGAGTTCGAAGAAGTAGTTCAGTCGCTGCCAGGACTTAGTCACGTCCTCCTCCAAGCTCACATTCACATGTCGAATGACCTTAGCCTTCTCCTCCGAAACCTTCAACTTCTCCTCAGTATCTTTCAGCTTGTCTTCAGCAATCCGCAGTTTATCCTCTGCAGCCTTTAGCTTCTCCTTTGCGGATGCCAGCTTTCATCGTCTGACGGTGGGGCACTCCGTCGAGCGTCAGCTACTGCCTCTTGAAACATCTCCTCTATGATTCGGGGGGCTTCATCCCTAATGATGTTAGAGATGGAAGTGGCCTACAAGGAGCATGCAAAATGCCAGCGTTAGAAGATGATTATGAAGCGGGTATTGAGTAGAGGAAGGCAATAACCACAAGGGTACCTGGAAGTAGAGGTTTACGGCAGTACCCAGTCGGTCCTTGAGAAGCTGGGAGAACTCTCCAATGTCTCGCGTATCACGAAAGCGAGCCATGTACTTGTTGACACGCCCCTCGGTGAGACGACGGATCTGTGCTGCCGCATCATCATCATCAATAAGCGGGATAGCGTAGGAGGGCAATACACTGGAGGAGTGGCTCGCGGCCTCATCACGATCCTCGTGCACCTGAATCTCGAGGCTAGGAAGGGCCTTCTCTCCTCTTGGGCTCTGAGCCTTGGGCATCACATCCCCTGTGTCCCCAGCTTGTGCTCCTGCCTCTGCAACATCTGGCGAACAGAAAACATTAGTGGGCAATGAGCAACAAATGAACAAAAAGGTAAACAAAAATTAAAATGCGTCTGACCTTCATTGGCGCCGAAGAGAGAGTCGAAGGCGTCACGATACTGGATAACGGGTGCCTCCGAACCACCGTGAGGAGTCGAGCCCAACTCTCCCTCCTCCATCCGCTCCTCCACCTTGCGTCCAAGGGACCCGACAGAGCCGGAGCCGGTGGAAGACGGGGAGCTAGAGCCCGAAGAAGAGGATGTGGCCTGAGAAGTCCCACGGCTCTGAGGATGCTCCTCAGCAACCCCGCGCTCGGGCTCAGTGGCATGAACACAAGAGTGATCTCCACTAGAGGTCTCTCTCTTCCTCTTCTGCAAAGACGACGTCTGAAAGGCCTTGGGATCCTGAATCTTCTCCTTACGCGAAGCATGACCCAAGGCAGGAGGATGTATAGGATGCCCCGAGGGAGGTCGTGCGGTACCAGGAGCACGAGGATGGCCACCACCTGTCAGAGGAGGCCTCGCGCCCACAGTAGAAAGCTTCGTTGTCAACTGACCCTTTCGAGGAGGGCCCCTGGCAGTGCCCTCGGGATCCGACACCTTGGCCTTCTTCCGCTTCGTCGGGTCAGGGATAAGCTTGCCTCGGGGAGGCATCATCAACTTCAAGCTATTGGCAACGCTGTTCCACCCTCGACCATCAAAGATGCCGACCTCTTCAAGAGCCTCATACTCAGTCACAGTCATCTCCCCGAGAATCCAGTCGGCCTCCTCAACTGCCCTCGCAGCAGGGCGCACTGCACAAAGTTAAACAAGATGATTCAGATTCACAAATCAAGAGTCAAGCCACAAGTAAAGAAGAAAACTAGCCAAACCAGGCCCACCTTTTTTCTTGGAGAATGTAGAATAGTCACGCTTCTCAGCAACCAGGGGGCTAGCATCCAAAAGGGTCATCTCCTCCATCAAATCCCGAACGCCGCTCCACTGGCGGACATCGATATGGCACGAATAAGCTCCCAATCGGCGTCCAGAGGAGGAATATCGGGATAAGCATCTGGGTTATCTTAGGTTGGTCACGGTGTATGGAAAGCCCTCTACCTTCAAATAAAACCACTTCTTCCCGGGGCGATTCCAGTTGTACTTGGTGGCATGGACTGGATACTCACCCTGGTTCTGGACAATCGAGGTCAGCGTGCCTAGCGGTCCAAACCTCCCGTTTGACCGCTGGAGACGGAAGAAGTGGTCGAAGGCTGCAATGGTAGGATTCAGACGCTTGCCATCAACTGCCGTCTCACACAGCCACATGAACACTCTCACCCTAGCAAGGAGGTTGGGCGAGAGGTGCGAGAGCTCAACCTGGTAGTGCCTCACGAGGGTCCGAATGAAGGGGTGGATAGGAAGCCCCAGGCCGACCTCAAACCAAGCTTTGAGTGCAACTGTGTACCCTTTCGGGGGACAGGGGCGCTCGTCAGGCCCCGGCCACCGGACGTCGTCCAGTGTGAGGCGGCTCCCAGGGGCCACCAACGCCGCCTTCTCCGTCTTGGTGAGTAAGGATGGCTCGACCCCCACAAGAGCCTCCTTGCCGAGGACGTCGTCGAGGATCTCGACGTCCTCGTCAAGATCATCGCATGGCGTATCCGTCACGGCTACCTTAGCCCGATCCTTGTCTCCGCTTCCCCGGCGGAAGAGACCGTGGTCCTTAGCCGCGGCGACGAAGCGAGAGGAACCTACAATGACAACAATGCAAAAATTGATAAGTGCTTGGCAAAGGAGCACCGGTAGGCGCATAGATTATATGGAATGTAACGTATTGCTAATAGATCCAACATGAAGGACATCATGCTCGCCGTGTACGACCGCGCCCCCCACGTGCCTCGCACACCATCACAAACCCTCACACTAGCACCAAGCATGCCTGGCGCCACAGGCCTCCGATGCCTCGCGATTGAGGCCTTGAACCCTCGCCCGAGGCCTTGAAACCCCGCCTCGAGACCTCAATGAAACCCTCACACAGGCCTTCATGAAACCCTCGCTTGAAACCTTCGTGAAGCCCCCGTTTCGTGAGGCCTTCGCGAAACCCTCGCGCCCGAGGCCTTCGCGAAACCCTCGTTTCGCGAAGCCTTCGCGAAACCCTCACGCCCGAGGCCCTCGCAAAACCCTCGCGTGAAGCCTTCGCAAAACCCTCGCGCCTGAGGCCCTCGCAAAACCCTCGCGCGAAACCTTCGCAAAACCCTCGCGCCTGAAGCCCTCGCAAAACCCTCGCGCGCCCTCGCACATACCCTCGTGTCCGAGGTCGTTGCATGCCCTCACGCGCCCGTGCCCTTGCTCCCGAACGTTATCGTTCACCATAAACCAACAAGCTGCACGTATACACACAGACAAAGCACATCCACAATTGCTGGTCGTACACACGAAAAGGAAATCTACTGCAACAACGGCGAAGGCATTTCATCGAGCAGTGATGCGCGGCAAAGCCGAACAGAAGGGCGACGGCTCGAGGCGCTGGCCTTGCCCCAACACCAACACCCCCGAGTATCACATCTTCCACCCGCCGCCGGCGCAAGATCGATGGTCGCTCGCTCCAACCCGGTGTGGCCGGTATGCATTGCACGCCGCCACGCTGCGGCCGGCCAGGCACGATCGCCTGCTGATGATGCCGCCTCGCAACGCGCCACCAAGACGCGCCGCCGCCGCGACTTCAGCGTCGCCGTGTGCCACCAAGGCAAGCGCCCGCCAACAACCGCGGTCGCCCTCAAGACGCCTCGCCTCCCGTAAGCACAAAATAAAGAAATCACTAAAGGGAGAAAAAACACCGCAAGAAAAACGCGCTACAAGGGTCCCAAGAAAGGCACTGCGTGGTGGCGCTGCGTTTTCAGTCGGTGCCCGACCGGTCGTGGCCGTCCGGCTCCGGCCGCACTAACGCTGCTTGGCGCTCGAGCCAAGCTCCATGCGCGGGCGGCGCTCAAGCCCAGGCTCCACGCAGCGGCAGCGCCCGAGTCAAGCTGCCACGGCCGCAGTGGCTTTGGGAGGGAGGAGCCGAGGCGGCTCGAGCGCTCCATCGGTAGAGGGAACGATGGCGGTGGCAGGCTACAACGCCGGCGTCAGCAGGTGCGGGGAGAGAGAAAAACAGCAGCAGCACCGGCCGAGCCCATGGACTCGGCGCAGGTAGAGAAGGCAAGGACCCGCCGGCGCCCTTCCGCTCGCCTCAAGTTGGAGCTTGACTCGCGTCACCTTCTCGAGAGGATCTCCTGTCCTTTAGAGAGGTTCGGCAGAACCAGCGTGTTTTAAAAGCACCCGACAAAACTCCTTTGAAGAGGCGGCGGCATCAACAAAGTAGAAGCGGTTGTCTTTTGAGCATCCAAGGCACAAGGCCGTTGGTCCTCAAATAGCCGATCAAACCCACCAGGGACTTGTTTAAAGGGGCCGTTCCAATCCGGTCTAAAGGTGGTCATCTATTTTACATAAGTCCAAGAGGGAGGTGCGACCAGAGCATGGCTCTGTCCAATCTGGTCGACAAGGAACCAGGACGATATAGCTGTTCCTTAATAATTGTTGTCTTTTGTCGTCTTCATGTGATACTAAAGCAGTGAATTACCACCATCTTCAAAGTGTGGTGATTAAGAATTGCTCTTGCCTGATGCCACTACCTCCACTTCCTCTTGGTCCTAAATGTAAGTCGTTGATTGAGAATGTGCCATCATTTCCATGTGGGCACATATCTTCTGATGTGGATACCAATCCATGCTTGCTCTTAAAGGGAAGAATGAACTGAGAGTTACGAATGGAAGTTTTCTGTCATTTGAACATATACAATTTTTGGAAGAGCTCTCTATTGATAGTCTGTCCAAGCCTCATTTAGTTCTCATGGGAAGGATTCCACCAATTCAACGCCTTGAAAGATCGACCATATATAAGCGTCAAAACTCGCTCTCGGTGCCAATGACACCGGTGAGCAAGAGTATGCTAAGGGCCTTCTTCCATCACTTGAGAGACTCGAAATATGGTCCTGTGGTATCACTTTGGGAAGAATCTGTCTTGTTTGCTATTACATCTACGACATCTCTCCTTCCTTAAGCTAAAAGCATGTCGACAAATCACAAGTTTGGCCGTGGCCCAACAAGAAGACCAAGGGAGCTCGATTTTCCTATCCAATGGTGTGGCGGTGGCGGCTTCTTTGCACATCCCGACCTAACTCCTTGCCATCTCTCGAGAATTATGCTTGGACAAGCGCCCAACAGTTTGTGAAAATAGACAAGGTCTCGAGAGGACTTGTCACACTTGAAAAATTGGAGATATATGAGTGCAGGGTTCTTTTCTCGATTTAGAGTTAGAAAATGAAGATATGCATCATGTTGAAGGACATGTCTCATTCCATCATCACTTGCAAGAGCTCAAGATAGCTAGTGTGGAGTGGAAGTTCTTGTCCCTTCACGGACTCACTTTACTATCGAGAGGCTATCCATTACGCCATGCCACTTAGAAGCTATTGACTTGGAATCCTGCGTGGAGTTGAAGTATGTTGAGGTCTGGTCTTTGTCGACCTTGTCATACCTCAAGGTTTGCGTTCTTGCATTATTTCGGGATATTGGAGGTCATTTTCACTCCACAGGTTTTGGAGAGCTTGGGACCTCGCATTGCAAGGAGAGGGAGCAGAAGATGAGTTATCATTCCCGGTGGACCTTGTCCATACGAATGACAGTTCAATTCTTACCATGTCAATATGCAAACACCTAAACTACCTTCGACGGTTAGAGTTTCACTGCCTTTGCAATAAACTGGAAGTGGAGCAAGAGCAGGCATTTGAGCATCTCATCTCGCTCAATGAGCTCCAATTTTTAGAGTGCAAGGAGAGCTTCTCCTTACCCGCAGAACTACAGCAGCTTACATCCCTTAGGAAGTTAGAGCGATGGCCGTGACATAACCGGGTTGTTTAGACTTTGTGTGTCAAGTATGAAGATATGTCGTCTTCGGGATACAGCTTTAGACACGGCTATCACCCGAGTGCTTTGCTCGAACAGTGATAGAGCAGAGGACACGACCACCGTACAAATCCGAGTATTGACTTTCGCATCAAAGGCATAATTCGATATTGCCTCTTTGGCATTTCCTTGGCGCCAAGCGGCAAGAGACTCTTGTTGGAGGAATATTTCTCCTCCTAGACACAGGACCCGCTTTGCGGCAGACAAGATCTGAGATCCAAGAAAGCGCCGCTATACTCTGAAATAATTGTAATGCCCTCGCTTGTAATCATAGGACATAAATCCTCATAAGGGTATTTTGGTCATTTGTACAGTGAGGAGCCTATAATACTCCCCATGTATCCCTCCTTTGAGGGGGATTTTCTAAGGCAATACATGAAACGAACACACTAGGTGAGCCTCCGGAGGAACCCTCTGACCCCGAGGTCAGCCGACAGAGTAGGGCGGTCCTCTCGGACCCCCGAACCTGTATAAATCTTCGCGTCACGCACGCTCTCGTGGACGTAGGCCCGTAGCACGGCCGACATCCGTCCTCTCACTCACGTTTGGTTTTCACACCATCAACAATGACCTTCTACAAGGAGTGGACTGCTCCGGAGGGCTCGCTCTTGGTCCTTGGGTCTAAGGAAAATAGCAAGGATATGCCCACCCCTCTGGCAGAGAAACGGACTTGCAGACTGCCTAGGCGAGCGTGGAAGACTCGTCGTAGCCAGGGAACAAAAGAGGGGGCGGCAGGCTCAACGGTGACCGTCGTAACAAGGGAGTTGAGGTCACTAGCTGGCAGGCAGTGAATGTCAATGGAAGTAGGACGACCTAAGATGGTAGGTTCCATGGGGAAGACTGGTTCTGGAGGAGCCTTGTAGTGCTTGTCGAACTGAGTGGTAAAAGGACAAGTTCTTTTGAAGTGACCACTAACTCTACAGAACTAGCACACCACTGGGTCCCTGCAAGAAGCTATGAAATGGGAGAAGGAGAGGCATCAAAAGCATCGGTTATGTGGGTTTTTAGGTCTATTTGGGAAAACGCGGTGTGAGAGTTTTGGTCTTAAAGGATCAGATGTCTTAGACAGAAGAGCTGTTTTATAGGGAGCTGGGTCAACAGGTTTTTGCAAGGCCACGCTACAAGAGGGAATGATGTTTTCAGGGTTTGCATGTTGCCGATGTTTGGTTTTATCAAGATGGGATTCTGATTCCTGGTAGAAGTTGGGTGGATAGCAGGTTTTTTGCGGGAATTTTGCTGTCCAAATATGCTTTTTTAGGCCAAAAGCAATCTTTAGACTTATGGCGATTGGCTCCATATCCGCATGCAACCCCTGTCGAATCAGACCGGTACTTTCCAAGCAAAACGCAATCTTGAGACCGTTGGCTATTGGCTCCGAATCCGCATGTAGTCTTTGCCGAATTGGGAAGGTAACCAAACAAGGTTGTCAGATGTGTTGTCTCACTAAGCTGCTTGTGATTTGAGATGTCTTGAGTCTACGCATCTGAGTTGGTAAGGTTGTTTTGTCGCATCATCTTGGGGCTTTTGCTTGGACACACTGTCTCATACGCAGAATACGCCGAAAAGGCTTTCTCGTTGCTCAGCTTTATACTGAGTGCAATCAGTATGCAACCTGACTTAATCCAACCACGTAAAGCAACCTCAGATGCTATGTCAGCCGAGGCTACTTTGAATTCAAAGGATCCCACTCCGAGCTGTCTGACTGCGAAGCCAGAAGACGAGCCACTGAACCGAGAAGATAGGAGGGTTGCCAATCTCTTCGCGAGATGAGGATGCCAGGAGAGATAACCGATGCAAGTAGGAAAGCTGGCTGACGCTTTTTTGGGTTAATGGGATCGCAGGTTGCAGAATAGTATTTGGTAAGCATCAATGATTCGAAAGAGGTACCACAGATTGTGGGTTTCCCCTTCAGAAGTGAAGAATCCATCGGAAGCAAGGTTGAATTGCAAGCAAACATGATCAAGGTTTAATAGCAGTATGCAAGGCAGATTCAGAAGCTAAAACGAAGTGAAACAAGAAACCAACAATAAAACACTGTAAAAAAAAGAACTCCAAAAGGCAATCCTGAAGAAAATATTGCTGAAATAACCCAACGGCAACCTGAATTAACCTCTGTACCCCTGCACTACGGAGATGGGTGGTGAACTTAACTGGGCGGCGTCATCGTCGTCGTCAACGACTATTGGGGAATGTTTCCCTTTCCTCGAAGCAAGGTTGGCCCCATGTATCCCCAGCTTCCTATGGCTAGAAGTCCACTTCCACAAGCTATCCGGTGTCCGGCGACGGCATCCTGATCGAGCAGGGCTTGACGGCTTAGGTTGGATTGGTGTCGGAAGCGATCTACAACCGCAGCGGCAACAACATCCGCAGACCGTCACGGCGTCACCACTACAACGAAGCCACCAAGAAGGATCACCGACGGCCACCGCTGCGCTCTCCCACCTTGTACATCTTTGTGGGGCCCGCAGCTAAAGAACTAGTAACAGGTTCCTGCTTCCTAGTCCTTCCGAGGCCACCCCCATAGTTTATATCACCAGTCTTAGGAGCAATATCGTAAATGGCAACCACCAGCGGGAATTCATCCTGTATACCCTCCACAGATGTGGTATCCTCCATGGATGATAGCCGATTCAATTCCACACGATGAAGATATTGAAAGCAATAGGTGTCCAATTCGGGAATGATTTCCTTATCCAAAGAACCGGGATGCTGATTCTCATTCTCTAGGAACTGATCATACGATCAAAAGGAGGAAGGAGTCTCCCAATGATGAATCTAAACAAGAATCAACAATAGAGTAACCAGTCTAGACTATGGAGAATGCTAAGCAAGCCGATAGTATCTTAAGGAACAGATAAGATCCAAAGTCACAATGGGTACAGTTTGGTCTTACAAAGTCACAAAGATATCGGTTACAATGACTCCGAAAGCAAGAAGAGTACAAGACACAAGCAGGGGAAGCATGATACCAAGCTTTTGACGAAACCAAACTGTGGATAGTATCAAGGAAAGAGTGGTGACCGAAGTCTATCATACAAGTGCCATCAAAACAAGATGAAGACTGCTCGGATAATGATACTACATCAGGAGATGATGATTTCATCGGCGAGTCTACACTTAGGGGGCAGGGCAACATCAACATGGTATTTTTTTTTGTCGATAGATTTCAAGAATGCTAGTGAATGCTTTGAACATGTGATAGCAAAGTTGTGTCTTGGGCCAAAATAAGCAGTGTTCCAGAAGCTGGAAGGAGATTAACTTCATCTCAGACCTTTGTATCTAGGGGGTTGATCAATGGTAAGCCGATATCAAGGATGTTAGTCGATGGAGGAGCTAGGGTCAATCTCATGCCCTATACTATCTACAAGAAGATTGGAAAAGCTGATGATGAGTTGACCAAGACCAACATGATGTTGAATGCTTTCACTGGAGATTCTGCCAAAGCAAAGGGAGTACTAATGGCCAAACTCACTGTAAGAAGCAAAACTTTGCTTACAGCCTTCTTGGCGGTGGATGTTCAAGGAAATTATAGTGTGCTTCTAGGAAAAGACTATATTCATGCCAATTGTTGCATATCCTCAGTGTTGCATCAGATACTTATTTAGTGAAACGATCAAGAAGTTGAGATTGTACCAACCGATACATCATCTTATATTGCTTTAGCTAGTGTTGATGCCAATTGGCATCATGAAAAGGCAATATCTCTATCGGGCAAGAGTTTAGAAGGATATGACTCAGTGTTACAAAAGATGGGTTTACGCAAATAAGTGTACAGCCAAATACTATAAATCGAACGATGAAGTATTGTGTCGATGGATGTGCAATGAGGAGTAAAACGGCAATACGAGCACATAGTATCAACAAATTACAAATGCTGATATTTTAAAAATAATAGTATCTAGATTCTAGGAAAGTTAAAGGTGTAAGTTGTCGCAATGTTAAAGGTTAAGTTTGCATCGGCTAACTATGTAAAAATAGGTCAATTGCAGTGTTAATTAATTTCAAGGTGATGTCAAAATCTACAAGAGTCACATCAACTTTATAGCCGTTGGAAGGTCGATTGTTAAGTTGCCCATAGAATAAAAAAATCTTTTTCAATTAACATATAAATTATTCTATTAGAACCGATGGTGTCTTGAAAGGTTTTATGTTTTATTGCTGTTTTCAAGCTGACTTTTTACTTGATGTGTTTATAACCGAAAAATTAGAAGCACTATAACATTTGTGTCATAAACAAAAGGGGTTTCATTAAAATTGGCCAAATAGTGTGGCCCGTCAAATTTACAAAAATAAGCTTTGTATCATAGCTGACAAAAGAAAATAAAAAAATCCTAAAAAGTCTATCGGCGGATGAGATTCCAGATCTTGATCTTCTGATTATCCTATATTTCCTCATCGGCTTCAATAGTGGGAGGATCGGTAATAGACTGCTCGAAGAGTTCGAATCGCCACTGTGCCTCCACAGTTTCCTTTTCAAGTTGATCCACCTCAGGGGTTAGATCCATGATGGCCTAGAGGTTGTTAGCATCGACTTCCTCAATCGTTGCCTGGTCGAACCATTCTCCGTGCATCCGAATCAAGTCATCAATTCGGTTAACCATGTCCTGAGCTCAAGCAAGGCAGTTCTCCAAGACGATTTGGAGAACTAGGTCTCTGCGATGAACCGCGGAGATTGTCATGCTCCGACGATGGACCAGGAGTTCGAGCCGATGGACAATGGCCATCATTGATATTGAAAGGTTAAGAGGGCGAGACCTGAGGGCTTCTAACAACGAAGGACGGTCAACGACCTAAGAAAGTCTACACCTGCAAATTTCTGCGTGGAGGGGAATGAAGGAGAGCACCAGCGAGAATGAAGAAGAATCTATTGTTTGAAGAAGTAGGAAGAAAGATTTTTTTTTGCCAGAATACAACAAGAAGAAGACTTGAAGAGTTTGAGTAAAGAATTTCTTTGGGACGACCTTCTATTTATAAAATAGAAATTAAGGCTAGTGTAGGAGCCGAAGAGATGCATCGGAAGCCAAAGCAACATTAGTGTGTTTTAATGGGTAGTTGTATGACACGTTGAAAGTTAAAGAAGTTCAAAAGACCAACGAGTGTGAATGTGATCGAGCTATTTTAAAGAAGCCGATGGTAGTTTGAATTATTTGTCCTATGAAGACCCAGGCATATCATCGGCTTTATAGATAATATGTTTAAGATAATTCTAGCAAAATATTGATATGCTAGAAGCTAAAATAAGTATTATAAAAGCTTGGCTTGAATTTATAAAGTTTTTTAGCCAAAGTTTAATGTATCAGGCCATATCAGACCGATAGACATTACAAGAGCATAATGGCCCTTTACTTGGCATACAGGTCGGTCAAGCATTACCCAAAAAGGACGTTGATTTTCTCCATGACAATAGTTACCATATTGTTAGGTTGGGCCAGGATTTCTGCATCAGCTTTTTATCACCCTGCATAGAATCCTGCTCTTGGATGTCCTGCTCCTGGATCACCTCCTCAAGACCTTTGACTTCGCTCTTGGGTTTCTCACCATCTGCTTTGAGTTTCCTCAGGAGCACGATCCGGTCAATAACAGGGGATGTCATGCTATCAAGTTTGTCCTTGGACTCCTTTAATGCCTCAAGACTTCCTTCTGAAGATCAGCTCTTGTTTTCTTGTCCTCGTTAAGAAGCTAATTTTCTATTTGGAATATCTAGTGAATGGCTATAGCCGATGAGTTGCAATAAGCTAGGCATTGGTGGAGTATGGCCGAAGTTGAAGTAGAGGGGAAAAAGTAAGAACCAAAGAATCATACCCTCGGTAAGTTTTTATGATCGCGCGATTGAGTTAAAGATCGTGGGAACTCAACAGTTGCCACCTCTTCGGGAACCGCTCCAACGGACAGATTTGTGAGAGTCGATTGAGATTCTTTAATTTGCCTGTTCGAGAAAACCGAGTCTGTCTTTACACCTCAAGAGAAATTACCTTCTTGACCAAGTCTTTTTCTGGTCAAAATGAAATACTAGTCGAAAAGGCTTTTACTTCTAACCATCATTCTATGACTATTTTGTGGTCGTAAGATCTTCTACGACTACTTTGTGGTCGTGAGACTTTCTACGACTCACTTTTCCAAGTAAGTTATTTTTCACTTGAAGCTGACGGGCTAGATGACGAGGATCTAATAATCCTCATTTGTTTATTTATCTGTAATTATTATTATAGATATTAACATCTCCATATTAGTCTTAGGTATACCCCTTAATGTTTATAAGGGTGAGATCAAGCTGCCTGGTCATAAACTACCCCATTGTCATGAGTCTTCTTACGACCATGGTATAGTCGTAAGCCTTTCTACGACTATCGAGCGGTCGTAAGATCTTCTACGACTTAGTTGGCTTCGACCAACTTGGCTTTGACAACCCTGTAATTGATAGGTCTTGCTGATTTATGGGCCTAATTAGTTAGGGAGTATTATTCGCCATGTTTAACACATGAGGTACTTAATATACGATTTTACCCTCTGTGAGTAACTATATGAATTACTACATCTCGACAACAAGCGCTTAACAACGGTCGGGACCCAAATTACATTCAGACCCTCAGGTTCAACGACTAGCCCAGATCACGCTTAGTGCACACAAAGGGTAACAAAGGTGAAATCGATCCATACTGCTTAATAATAGCATAAACGAATAACTTTGATTAATAAATAATGGTTTTGACCTTAAGGTCGAGTTTACATTTATTCAAGCCACGCAGGCTAACAGAGAATTAAAGCAAATGAAACAAAAGCGGTAGCGGCACCCCATCGATTCACCACAGCAACCGATCGATCAAGACTCGCGATCGGGCACCTTCGATAAACTCGCCCTCGAAAGTCGGTGAAGACTCCTCCTCTTCGCTTGATTCGTCAAAACAAGCGTGAGTACACACCGTACTATCGCAAGCCACACCACGTAAATGCAATATATACACTTGCCGGCATTTTACAAGGAAAGGCATTCTGTGGTTCTTTTGCGTAAATGCAAGTTTGCAATTGAATACCAAGAATAGATTGAAAACAGTAAAACAAATAGATAACAATAATTTTAACATTTGATTTCACAAAGACACACACATGACTAGACAATTTTATTCACATAGTCGATGATTCAAACCACACAGCTCCCTTCCCACACAGTTTTAATAAAATCTACCCCTAGTGTGATATCCCCGAGCATTGTCCATGACCGCGGACGCGGCTATTCGAATAGATTAAATTACACTCTGCAGAGTTTGTACACTTTACCCACAAGATACAATTAGTGTAGCTAGCACTAATCATAACAAAGCATTTCAGATACCTTATCTTACTATGCTAGGCCCGTCTCAAAACAGACATGTGGTCGTACAGGGGGCTCAGTTCAATGACGCACATGGTGAGGTCCTTAATTGACCGAGGCAAGACTTCCACATGCCAACTAAACCACACAGCCACACAGATTATGATTCACATAGATCACACAGATTATTGTCCACACAGATCACACAGATTCCACCATTTCACACAGTATCCACCACTTGCCTCAGTCCAAATCCTTTTACCACCCAGTTGATTTACGTGCAACACATGCCACAAAGACACATAGTACACACAGATTATTTAAGATTGCATATTCACTTAGTCGATTAATAATTGCGCCTCACATGAATAAGTGATTCGGGCATGGCTAAGCAATCTACTCGTGCTAACCAACCCACGTTGGTGCTACAATATTTACCAACTAATAGTAACTAGGGTGACAAAGGATCAGGGCATAATAATTACACAAGGATGGCATAACAATTTGGGATTAACTACTGCACCCAAAACATTTAAATAAATACTTGAATTAAGATGCAGAATTTGAATTAAAATACTTTTGTAAAACTAGGGAGCAAAATGGTCAAGGGTATAGCTTGCCTTGGAATAAGTTTAGGTAATGGTCCTGGTCTTGGAAAGCTCCTTCTTCTTCAACTCTTCCAACAAATACAAGGTCTACTCGCAAACGAAGCACAAAAACAAAATAAATAAATAACAGAGGCAAAACAACTAAAAAAAATTAAAAATCTCCATTAGGTAGATCTTGATTTTAGATGAATTTAGAAATTTGAATGGGCTGATTTGGAGTTAGGATGCAAAAGATATGGGGTTTCAAAGTTTCAATCTAAAGAAAACCCTAAAATTGATTTTCTCGAATTCAATTATTTCTTAATGTAAAAATCAGAATATTATGTCCAGATGACATCAAGATGACGTCAGCCCTGGGAATTTCGGAAAAGGAATAATAAAGAAAATCGACATGGGACCCACATGTCGCTGGCACAACTCACGGTGGACCAAGTCCACCGAGCCTCTGGATCGGCAAATGGCCGGGCGCACTGCGTTTACGGGGCGCCGACGCTGCACTCCACGTGGTTGCCACGCTGCGCCAGCGTGGGCTGGCGGCGTGCGACGAGGCGAGGGTGACGTGGATTTGGCGTGGGGGCGGCGTACAAGATCGACCCAATGGTCCCGTGAACAGCGGCGATCTGGTGGCGGTGGGTGGTACCAAAGGGTAGAGGCGTTATTGCGAACCCATCGCGCGCTCCCAGTGGTCGGGGTGACGGTGGTGGCCGGCGAGGTTCAAGCGGCGAAGAGCTTGGGTTTTGTCGGCGGCGCCCGATGTGGCTCGGTGACGGCGAGGGTTTCTCGGTAGCTCAAGGCGAGGAAGGCAATGTGCACTCCCGAGGCAATGCGCCACCGACGGCGAGAGGATCGGAGTTTTAGGGTTCCGGTGACGGCGCCCAAAACTCCGATCATGGCAAGCACAAGGGCTCGAGAGGGCAATTGGTTTGGGGTTTTTGGAAAGGGTGCGATGATCCTCGAGGTGCTACTTATAGGGTCTAGGCGGCCTCGAGCGACGTCTTGCGGCGGAGGTTGAAACCACCCGAGAAGGGCTCATGGAGATAAAGGAGATAGAGGCGAATTTGAATTTGAATTTTGTTTGAACGAGTCCGGGAGGATAGGGCTTTAGAAGCGATCATCCGCACAAAATTGGGGCCAAGGCGATATTGTTTGACGGAGCCAGACGGCAATGGCGACGCGGGCGCCACATGGAGAGGAGACTGGTCGGAGACGACGACCTCGCAGCTGCCCCACGCCGAGAGAGCGAGCGCGCATGGGCGGAGATCTCGAAAGGCCTAGTCCCGATCCAACCATGAGGAATGAGTGGGCCAAGTGGGGTGGGCTGGCTGGAAAGGAGTTGGGCCGAGAGATTCGCCCAATCACTATTTGGAGATTTAACTACCTTTTTTCTTTTTAAGAAAATAGCGTAAATTCAATAAGCAATAGAATAGCAAATGAACTTGGAAAAATTCGAGAAAATTCTAGAAAATATATCCAAGCTCATAGAATCCAAATAAAATAGTTTTGACCATTGTTCATGTTGACTTTAATCATATTAAATTGTTTTGTTACTCAAAGTCCAATATTAAGCTTTTAAATTAAAATCAAATAAATCCAAATGGTGAATTTTCCCACTACAACTTATTTAAAAGATTTTTGAAAGCTCAAAATTGGGATGTTACAAACCTCCCCTTAAAGGAATCTCGACCCCAAGATTCGTGCTAACCGGAGAAAAGGTGGGAACTCGGCTTTTAACTCTTCTTCATGCTCCCACGTTGCTTCACCTTCCGAGGTGGCTCCATCACTTTGCAAAAACGAACCGCCTTGCTTCGGTCCGACGCTCTGCGACATCCGTAATCTTGTCCTACCGCTTTTTGTAGGTGAGGTCTTCCTTTAGTTCAATTGACTCCAACGGGCTTGTTCTTCCGCACACGAAGACACTTCTTCACCGTGAGACGTGAAAGACATCGTACTCGCTAGCTTATTCGGCAGCTCCAACCGATAAGCTACTTCTCCGACGATCCAAAATCTTGAACGGACCAACATACCGAGGGGCGAGTTTCCCTTTGGCATGGAACCTTTTCACACCTCGAGGGTAAACTCAAGATACACAAAGTCCTCTCGCTCAAAATCGAGATCACGACGACGATTGTCGGCATAACTCTTCCGCCTCGATCGAGCTATCTTTAGCCTCTCTCGATCATGGACACTTGCTCTTCGCTTCTTGAATAATATCTCGACCAAAGATCGACGCTCAATTTGTTTCATCCAATTTAACGGGGTTCTACAGAGCACGACCATACAAAGCTTCAAATGGTGACATTTGCGGACTAGCTTGATAACTTGTTGTTGTACGAGAATTCGCGATATGGTAAACTCTTATCCCAACGGGTAGCATTTGCTAGCGCACATGCTCTCAACATATCCTCCAATATCTCGATTAACCCTTTCATCGGCCCATCATGCGAGGATGATACGCAGATCTTGAATTCAGTGAGTCCCTAGGGCTTCGTGTAAACTTTGCCAAAATCGGAGGTGAATCGAGATCCTCGATCCGACACTATCGCCTTAGGTACCCCATGCAAACCGACAACCTTTGACATATATAGCTCGCTAGACGATCTCTCGAGTACGTGGTCTTGACCGGCAAGAAATGGGCAACTTTGTCGACGATCCACTATTACCCAAATCGAATCATAACCGGATTGAGTCTTGGGTAAACCGTAATGAAATCCATTCCGATTTCTTCCCACTTCCACTCGAATCTTCAAGGGTTGCAGCAGACCTGCCGCCTCGATGTTCTGCTTTGACTTTCGACACCGTCGCACAAGGCAACGAACTCGCGACGTCCGCTTCAAATTCGCCACCAAAACTTATTCTTAACATCCCGAGACATCTTAGTACTACTAGGTGAATCGAATACTTTGAGTCATGGGCCTCCTTCAGAATTAGCTGTCTCAATCCATCAATATCTGGAACACAGATACGTCCATTGATCCACAGTATGTCCTGATCATCCACTGTGAAGTCCTTGAACTTCCCTTCTGTCATCTTCTTCTTGATGTCGGAGAATTCTGAATCTTTAGGCTGAGCCTCGCGAATCTGCTTCTCCAAAGTAGACTGCACTTCCAGATTGGCTACAAATCCCTCCGATACTACTTCTAGTCTTAGCTTCTGGAATTCCTCTTGAAGTTCTGCACAAGGCTCTTCCACTTCCAAAGCATTGCAGTGGCTCTTACGGCTCAAAGCATCGGCAACGACATTGGCTTTACCAGGATGGTAATGGATTCCAAGATTATAATCCTTTATCAATTCTAGCCATCTTCTCTGTCTCATATTCAGATCTCGACCGAGTAAAAATGTATTTCAAGCTCTTATGATCCGTGTATATCTCGCAGCGATTACCGATGAGGTAATGACGCCAAATCTTCAAAGCATGCACTACTGCAGCTAATTCCAGATCATGGGTAGGATAATTCTCTTCATGAGGCCTTAACTACCTTGACGCATAAGCGGACAGCTCTTCCCTCTTGCATCAGGACACATCCTAATCCTTGACGCGAAGCATCACAATAGATATCAAAATCCTTGCGAATATCTGGCAAAATCAGCACAGGGGCTGAAGTCAAACGCTTCTTCAATTCTTGAAAACTTTCTTCACAAGCTGGGGTCCAAGTAAACTTTTTCTCTTTCTTCAACAATTGTGTAAGAGGTTTAGCAATCGATGAGAATCCTTCAATGAAACGGCGATAATATCCTGCTAATCCCAAGAAACTGCGAATTTGAGTGACAGTCTTGGGCTGTTCCCAATGTAATACTGCTTTAACTCCATCAGGGGTCAATCGCCACTCCTGCAATTTGCCATCACATGACCAAGAAAATCCACTTCCTTTTTCCGTAAATCACACTTACTAAACTTAGCATACAACCGATGCTCTCTCGAAGTTTCTCTAGGATTAATCTCAAATGCTCAAAGATGTTCTTCTTCCGACTTGGAGTAAACCAAAATATCATCGATGAATACAACTACAAACTTGTCCAAATATTCCATGAATACCTTATTCATCATGTTCATGAAGTAGGCAGGGGCATTAGTCAAACCAACGGACATGACTAAGAACTCATAATGCCCGTACCGTGTTGAGAAAGCGGTCTTAGGTACATCCTTGGGACAAATCTTCAACTGATGGTAACCTGATCGCAGATCGATCTTCGAGAACACTCCGGCTCCTTTCAAAGTGACGTGGTTAACACGACCTCTAACCACTGACTGAGGCGTTCCTCCTGGTTGATTGGTTCCCTGAGAAACTCTTTGGTTGTTCTGCACTGGGGTCTTGGCAGGTGTTGCTCCAAGGTTGAAGCGGACTGGAGTGATAGCTCCCTTCTGAGGACACTGATTAGCAAAATGCCCTGGTTGACGGCAATGGTAACATACTCTTGGTTCATTCTGCCGATTGTCGTTCCCGGGGGTGGGGTTGACTGGTGTAGGGTTGCGAGGATTCTGAACAAAAGGACGAGGTGCTGAGGGCGGTGTAGGTGTTCTGAACGAACTCTGCGGCTGGAAACGAGTAAACTGTTGTGGCACTACTCTTGCCCTCTGCTGTTGCGGCTGGTGGCTTCCCTGCTGAATCATCCTACGCTTGCGGTGATCTTCCAGCTCCTTGCGTTTGTCCTCCATGACCAACGCCTTGTTAATCAACTCCTGGAAATCCGGGAAGGTGTGGGCAAGCAGATTGACTTGTAGTCCTGAGTTCAAACCCTTCAAGAAGCGGTTCTGGCGAGACCTGTCAGTAGCGACATCCTCCGGAGCATAGCGAGCTAGTTGAGAAAACTTATTTAGGTAGTCAGTCACTGACATACCCCCTTGCTTGAGAGCGCGGAACTCATCCTTCTTCAGATCCATAATGCCTTCAGGTACATGATATTGGCGAAAGGTCATGAGAATTCCTCCCATGTGATATTCTGCGGTGCCTCATGCGCCAAGCAGGTTCTCCCACCATTCGTGGCTATGCCCTCCATCCGATGAGTGGCATATAACACCTTCTCGTGATCGCCGCATTGGGTGATCGCCACTTCCTCTCAATCACGCTGAAGCCAATCATCGCCTTCTCTTGGTGAGACATGTCCAGAGAAAGTTGGCGGACGAGTCCTCATGAATTCACCAACTTGATGGTCCTGATAACCCCGAGTGACAGGGGCTCCTCCCTGACGATTGTTGCTGTTGTTGTTGTTCATGGCTTGCATCTGGTTCATCATTGTATACATCATCTGAGTTTGTGCTGCCATAAAGGCTCCAAAGTTCTGCAAGTCAAGGGGTGGTGCTTGGGGTGGCACTGTCCCTGCGGGGGTTTGATTATCATCGGTCTTTGGGTGCTGGATCCACTTGCAAAGCGTGTGAGTCTGAACCATCCGTGAAGTTCCATAGGTTAGAGAAGGTAGCAAGCACGAGATGAGTTTAGAACTAGACAGGGGAATAGATTAAACCCAACAAACACAGCTCAAGAAACTCGAATGCAATAACCTTTTATTAATAGCTTACTAGCATGGCTGCAACAAATGCCTAAGGGCCTTTGCGGCTCATACTTGCACACAAGAAAATAGAAGCGAACCTAAGCACACAAGCTACAGCCTAAAGGGCGACTCGAAAAGGAAATCGCTAAGCGACTAAACTGGAACTTAAACGAACTACTACTCGAGAAAGCCTCCAAAGCCACGGCGGCGCCTCGCTGTGTAGACTTCAAGTGAGCGGGCATCTCGCGAATCGGTTCTCGATGTCCTGGGGCCAGTGCACCGGAGCAGTGTCTTTGTGTCAGTCTGGTGGCTCCTCTGGTGTCTGAGCTCTCTGGTCCTCCAAGTGTGCAACCTCTGCTGGATTCTCCTAATCTCCTCGGGATCCTCTTCGTCCTTCCGATCTTCCTCTTGATCATCCTCGACCTCATGTTGACCGTAGAGAGCTTGCTCTAAGACGGCGATCCTCTCCTCGCTTCTTCCCAGTTCGATAGGCGCACCTCAAATCGGTGGCGGCCATCTCCACGACTCCCCCTGGCAAGCGAATCGTGCTAGATGCACCATCGAGGCATTGCCTTCCCGTGCGTGAAAGCGCCGCAGAATATCTCCCCGGCGGCTACTCGATGGTAGCGTAAACAAGATGTGTTGCGCTTCTTCCGCGTAGATGTGGCAGACTCGGAGTATGGCCAAACGTGACGACTCATGGATTCCTTGCGTGAAGGTGATCCTCCTGACTGAGACATCCAAAGGCTGGCTGCCTCTAGTGTTCCTTCTGGCGTAGACCGTCAGGCGGCAGACTATACCACGATCCCGTCCGTTGACCATGTACTCACTGCCACGGTACATCGGGCAATCAAAGCCTCCGAGCGTCTGCAGCAGCTTCCAAAGCTCGGCGGCAAGTCCTCCGTTGCAATCTCCAAAGGTCTGAAGGTACGGCATCTGCCGAGTGCACAAAAGGTAAGAACCAAGTTTTAAACAAAGGAAAAGAGGAGAGATTATAGCAAGAGATGAGTCGAGAGAGATATGAGAGGAGTTAAGCGATCAATTTAGTCTTGCGGATAAATTTTCTTTTAGAAAATAGTTTGGACATTTAAACGGCCGATCTAACTAAGGTCTAGACCTACAACAAGATGGCTCGATACCACTACATCGGGACCCAAATTACAATTCAGGACCCTCGTGTTCAACGACTAGCCCAGATCACGCTTAGTGCACACAAAGGTAACAAAGGTGGAAATCGATCCATACAAGCGAATAATAGCATAAACGAATAACTTTGATTAATAAATAATGGTTTTGACCTTAAGGTCGAGTTTACATTTATTCAAGCCACGCAGGGCTAACAGAGAATTAAAGCAGCGGAAACAAAAGCGGTAGCGGCACCCCATCGATTCACCACAGTAACCGATCGATCAAGACCTCGCGATCGAGCACCTTCGATAAACTCGTCCTCGAAAGCTGGTGAAGACTCCTCCTCTTCTGCTTGATTCGTCAAAACAAGCGTGAGTACACACCGTACTCGCAAGCCACACCACAGAAATGCAATATATACACATGCTGGCATTTTACAAGGAAAGGCATTCGTGGTTCTTTTGCAGAAATGCAAGTTTGCAATTGAATACCAGTAATAGATTGAAAACAGGTAAAACAAATAGATAACAATAATTTTAACATTTGATTTCACAAAGACACACACACAGCCTAGACAATTTTATTCACATAGCTGGATGATTCAAACCACACAGCTCCCTTCCCACACAATTTTAATAAAATCTACCCCTAGTGTGATATCCCCGAGCATTGTCCATGACCGCGGACGCGGCTATTCGAATAGATTAAATTACACTCTGCAGAGTTTGTACACTTTACCCACAAGATACAATTAGTGTAGCTAGCACTAATCATAACAAAGCATTTCAGATACCTTATCTTACTATGCTAGGCCCGTCTCAAAACAGACATGTGGTCGTACAGGGGGCTCAGTTCAATGACGCACATGGTGAGGTCCTTAATTGACCGAGGCAAGACTTCCACATGCCAACTAAACCACACCTGACCACAGATTATGATTCACATAGATCACACAGATTATTGTCCACACAGATCACACATTCCACCATTTCACACAAGATCCACCACTTGCCTCGGTCCCAAATCCTTTTACCACCCGGTTGATTTACGTGCAACACATGCCACAAAGACACATAGTACACACAGATTATTTAAGATTGCATATTCACTTAGTCGATTAATAATTGCGCCTCACATGAATAAGTGATTCGGGCATGGCTAAGCAATCTACTCGTGCTAACCAACCCACGTTGGTGCTACAATATTTACCAACTAATAGTAACTAGGGTGACAAAGGATCAGGGCATAATAATTACACAAGGATGGCATAACAATTTGGGATTAACTATCGCACCCAAAACATTTAAATAAATACTTGAATTAAGATGCGATAATTTGAATT
This sequence comes from Phyllostachys edulis, assembly GCA_036346405.1. Taxonomy (NCBI): domain Eukaryota; kingdom Viridiplantae; phylum Streptophyta; class Magnoliopsida; order Poales; family Poaceae; genus Phyllostachys; species Phyllostachys edulis. The sequence continues at coordinate 37,759,781 of CM070555.1, read as the reverse complement.
AAAATACTTTTGTAAAAGCTGGGAGCAAAATGGTCAAGGGTATAGCTTGCCTTGGAATAAGTTTAGGTACTTGGTCCTGGTCTTGGAAAGCTCCTTCTTCTTCAACTCTTCCAACAAATACAAGGTCTACTTTCAAACGAAGCACAAAAATAAAATAAATAAATAACAGAGGCAAAACAACTAAAAAAATTAAAAAATCTCCATTAGGTAGATCTTGATTTTAGATGAATTTAGAAATTTGAATGGGCTGATTTGGAGTTAGGATGCAAAAGATATGGGGTTTCAAAGTTTCAATCTAAAGAAAACCCTAAAATTGATTTTCGGAATTCGAATTATTTCTTAACAGTAAAAATCAGAATATTGCGTCAACATGACATCGATATGACGTCAGCCCTGGGAATTTCGGAAAAGGAATAATAAAAAGAAAATCGACATGTGGGACCCACATGTTAGTGGCACTCACACGGACCAAGTCCACCGAGCCTCTGATCGAAATTTGGTCTGGTTGGCCAAGCGACCTGCGTTCAAGCCGCCGACGCAAGCCACGCGTCGCCACGCCGCACCGCAGGCGATGGCGACGAGGTGGAGGTGACGTGGGCGGCGGGCGGGCGGCACAAGATGGACCCAATGGTCCCGTGAGCAGCGGCGATCTGGTGGCGGTGGGTGGTACCAAAGGGTAGAGGCGTTATTGCGAACCTCATCGCGCGGCTCCGGGTGGTCGGGGTGGCGGTGGTGGCCGAGGTTCAAGCGGCGAAGAGCCGGGTTTTGTCGGTAAGCGCTCGATGTAGCTCCGTGACGGCGAGGTTTCTCGGTAGCTCTGGCGAGGAAGCAATGTGCACTCCCGAGGCAATCGTCACCGACGGCGAGAGGATCGGAGTTTTAGGGTTCCGGTGACCGGCGCCCAAAACTCCGATTCATGGCAAGGCACAAGGGCTCGAGAGGGCAATTGGTTTGGGGTTTTGGAAAGGGGTCATGATGATCCTCGAGGTGCTACTTATAGGGTCTAGGCGGCCTCGGGCGACGTCTTTGGCGGAGGTTGAAACCACCCGAGAAGGGCTCATGGAGATAAAGGAGATAGAGGCGAATTTGAATTTCAATTTTGTTTGAACGAGTCCGTGAGGATAGGGCTTTAGAAGCGATCATCCGCGACAAAATCGGGCCAAGGTTGCGATATTGTTTGACGGAGCTTCATGCGCAATGGCGACGCGGCGCCATGAGAGAGAGAGACTCGGGGCAGAGACGACGACCCAGCCGCCCCACGCGCCGAGAGAGCGAGTCTTGGCGCTGCAAGAGATCTGAGCGCCTAGTCCCGATCCAACGGCGAGGAATGAGCGGGCCAAGTGGGTCAAGGCGCTGAAGGAGTTGGGCAGAGAGATTCGCCCACCACTATTTGGAGATTTAACTACCTTTTTCTTTTTAAGAAAATAGCGAAATTCGAATAAGCAATAGAAAATAGCAAATGAACTTGGAAAAATTCCGAAAATTCTAGAAAATATATCCAAGCTCATAGAATCCAAATAAAATAGTTTTGACCATTGTTCATGTTGACTTTAATCATATTAAATTGTTTTGTTACTCAAAGTCCAATATTAAGCTTTTAAATTAAAATCAAATAAATCCAAATGGTGAATTTTCCCACTACAACTTATTTAAAAGATTTTTGAAAGCTCTGAAAATTGGGATGTTACACAACGTGGGGGTGCCACGTCCCTGGCGGCAACTTCCATCATGCGGTTCATCAATTGGAACGTTGGGACACCTCTTCGTCCGAAGGAACTGCCCCCTCTTTATACATTATATAAGGTTGAAGTCAGAAGGCAGAAGGAGACAAGCGCAGTCTGGAGTATAAGCCCTAGTCTTTCTCTTGATTGTAATCAACATAGTCAATATAGCCACACAGGAGTAGGGTTGTTATTCTCTCCAGAGAAGATCCGAACCTGTATAAAATCCCCATGTCATTCTCTGCGTGATTCTTATCCAGGAGACCCCCTGAATCAAACAATCATATGTAAGATCGGTTCTAGATCACCAACAGATCCATACTGCCCTCTTCTAAGAATCTACTCGATTGAACCAATCTCTCCATCCCTTTAGAGCAGCTGGCCAAGATCTAAAACTATTTGCCCATCCCTTCAAATTGAATTTAGTCGAGTTCAAGGGAATGGAGGAGAAACTATGGGATATAATGCACTCAGACTCTGAAGGACCTTGCGGACCAAGAAAAAAGCGATACGGAGATTCAACAGAAGGGCGGAATACTTGGGTGGCGTCCATTGTAGCTCAAGAGAGAGAGGTTGAACCCACCAATGAAGAAGAAATTTCCTGATGACGAAACCCTATATTTCGGGGATTTTTTTTCAGAAATGGCGGCGAGAGCAGGAAAAGGTGAAATGGTGAGGAGAAGCTTATATTTATAGAGGCTGTTACGAGTGGCAGAACAATCATTATTGTGAGATTGTTGTCGGAAATAAAGGAATTGATTGCTAAGAGATTTGAATAGATGTTATCTAAAGATTGGCCGACATATTCTAATAATTGTCATTTTCGCAAAGGTATCTACCTTCACAAAACATGGGAGGGGTATGTGTTGCCGACTAATTTTGGTAGACAAAATAGTCAGCCACTTCAGTATATAATTTGGGGGGGGGGGCGGGGGAGTCAAGGAGACCAAGTGAAGAATCTAGATCCACCATTATGAGTTAATGGTATATTTTGATAATTAATGACAATCGTCTTTTCGAACTAACATTTTCCTTGAGTTGGATAAATAGGTTATGTTCCATGATGATGGAGACTTTGGATGATATTATGAGTTGATCATCATCAAGTCAAGACTTGGGATGAAGGAGATCATCATGTGTTGATGATATTGAAGTCAAGAGCTTGGAGTAAAGGATGCATCATGTGTTGATTCATGTCAAGATCCCTAAGAAGATATGATCATGAGTTGATCATCAAGTCAAGAGAAGATCCTTCATGTGTTGATGGAGTCTTGAAGTGAAGATGTGCGTCATCAAGATTCAAGAGGATGCTCAAGGCAAAGGTATAACTAGCTAGGGCTAAAGATGTGTTCCTGGTCTTTTACCAGTCTTTGTGTTTGGTTGGAAGACCGGATTGCTAGTATAGGTTGTCGTACTATTAAGAGGGGTCTTTGACTAGTAGCTTAAGTGTGTCATGTGTTGATAGCTCGTTGTGCTTGCTCTAGCTCTCTTCAGCATGTGGTTATTATTTGCGAATGTGTTTTGCAAATAGATGAAACTCATGCATAATCTTTGTAGCATGAGACTATACTTTGCAAATATGTTTTGTGATTGGTTGAAGTCCATGCACCTTCTCCTTGTGGCATGATGCTATTGTTTGCAAATGTGTTTTGCAAATAGTTGAGGCTCATGCACGTTCCTTGTAGCATGTGACTTTGGTTTGCGAATGTGTTTTGCAAATGGTTTAAGTCCATGTATCTTATTCCTTGTAATGTTGATTCTAAAAGTTGGCAAATGTGTTTTGCAACTTGTTGAGAATCTTGCCTTTAACCCTTGTTTGCATCATGCATCAATTGGCAAATGTGTTTTGTAAAATTGAGTTAAAGCAAGTTGCAAAAATCAGCTTTTGATTCCTACACTAGACTGACCGCAAAAGTAACCCCGGACTGACCGCCATGTGTTGGCGGTCGACCGACCCCCTCCGTGGTCGGCGGTTAGCTTTTTCCGTAAGATGTGTTTTTCGGTTTTATCAAGCGCGGATCGATCAGATTATTAGTCCGGCTCGACCGACCTCCCTCAAGGACGGCCACTTTTTCCAGAGAATGTGTTTTTCTGGAAATGCTATTTTCGGTTGGCCGGTCTGACCGCCATGTGTTGGCCGGTCTGACCGGGTGGCGTGGTCTGACCGGCCATTAGTTGGCGGTCAATCCGGGTGTGTCCAACGGCTAGTTTTATAGCCGTTGGAGCATGTCTGGTCTGACTGGGCCTGGCTGATTTTGAGCAGAATCTTTCCATAACGGCTAGATTTTGTGTGTGGGCTATAAATACCCATCTTGATTGGTTGTGGGAGAGTTGCTGATGCCCCATTCTATTCTCTTGAGCTAGTGCAAGCCCTCTCATCTCTTTTGTGCATGTGTTGCACTTAGTAAGCTTAGAGAGCAAACCCTAAGTGCATGTGTTGCCTTAGGTAGTGGATTGTGTATCCATTGAGTTTAGACACTTGATTCGTTCAAGTGAACGTCTCTGACTTGTTACTCTTGGTGTTTGCCGACACCTAGACGGTTTAGAGGAGTTGCGCCAGTGATCTTCTACAAAAAAAAGGTTGTGAGAAGACCCGGACGGTTGTGAGTGGTTTGGTGCTCGCCATCTCCGGAGTGGAGGAAGAGCAACCCCGAGTGGATCGAGGTGTTGGTTCAAGTTGTGAGCCGGTCCAAGTGATTGGACTTACCTCGGAGGTGTTGGCTCAAGTTGTGGAGCCGGTCCAACATGGTTGGGCTTACCTCAACGTGGATTAGGGGAGACCGGTAAGTCTCCAATTACCACGGTAAAACATCATCGTATCATTGTGGTTTGCCTTCTTGTGCTTTTCATTGTGCAATTTACATGCATTGTATTAAATTGCTTACTTGTCTTTGTATGATTGCTTTCTTTATTAATAGTCTTATATTGTTGGTGCACTTAGTCAAGACTAGATGATTTAGGTTTTAATTGTGAAAAACTGATTTGATTTACAATTCCGCATTAGAAATCGGTTTTAGCCAAAGAAGTTTTTAAAACCGCTTATTCACCCCCCTCTAGTCGGTCTCCTCGATCTTACACCAAGTCAACACAGAGGATTCAAGAGGTGCTAAAATTGTGTATGGAGTAACCGGCAAGAAAGGAAAGCCAGTTTTGGAAAGACTGGGGAAGGTTTGACTGATATGGAGATGTTCCTTGATGGAAGGAAAATCCGATACTTCCCTTCCTGTTTCTCTATCATCTAGTTCACCCGACGTCGCCGCCTCTCTCTGCCTGTGCAGCTGCCGTCGCCTTGGCGAGCAGGCGAGCTCCTCCACCCTTGCCTCTGTCAGCCTCCCTCTCCCCACCGCAGGCCCCTCGCCACGGCCCCTTCCTTCTCTCCCTTTCTCACCCTCCCCCTTCGCCTCCCACCTCCTCCGCATTGCCCACGGTCCCTCCTCCCCCCGTGCCATGGCGCCGCGCTGTGAGGGCGCGCACTGGCACCTTCCAGGCGCTGACCCTCGTGCGCCCAGGCAATGCCATGGAGATCGACTGCCTCCCCTCCGACGTGCGCGATTGCGCCATGGACACCATTGACTACTTCGGGGCCGCGTCGCCATCGACCACTTTGGCGGTCGTGTCGCCATCGGTGATCTCGCCTCACGCGCCGGCATGCAGCTCACCTAAGCCACGCTACTACCAGCATGCCGCCACTTCATCCCGACACCGTCTTCGCTGTCGATCCTCATGCCGCCGTGTTATCGCCGCCGGTGCCTCCACGTTCGAGCGACAATTGCCTCCCTCGTCTGCGACGACCCGTTCACAGTTGGAGGAGGCTAAGGGAGAGTAAGAAGAGGGAGTGTGAGGAAGAAGACAACAAGGACAAAATGTTATTTGCACAGCCACTTCACGACTGGACTAGTCAACAGTGGCATAAAATGGTGTGGTTTCGACTTTGCAATGGCATATGAGAGAGATGCCACTTTGTAATAACATATTAAGGATTCGAAACAATTGCAGTGACATGTAAAAAAATTTAAGGAGGGAGTAGTAGCTGATGGTCACACGACAAGTGAGAGTTATTGACTAAAATGGCACTAGTGCACGAAAAATAGGAAAAATAACCCCCAAACGAAAGGGGAAAAACAGCAGCAAAAAATAGTTATTTTGCACAGCTACGAAGAGTGCTGGTGCAGTCATCGAACAGTGTCACTACAGTGATGAATAGTGCCGGTGCTGTGTTGAATTACTGTTTTCCCGAGTGGCTGGCACACATGCCGAGGAGAGTTTTCAGGGACGCCCGTGGCCGCGGCTGTCCCAGTCACGGACCGATATGCCGTGTGAGGCGCAGGGCCGCCGCTCGTTCAATCCGGCGCGCCGCGCATGTTATCCCGATTGATCGCGCCCGCTTTTTTATCCATCGTCCGTCCACCGTTGGCGATCGGTTGATTTGTAGCTGCCGGAGAGGAACGCCAACCAAACCGAAGTGGTCACCGCTCGGCTCGGAAAGTCACTGAGCTTTCACAGCCATGAATGAATCCAGAGCCCCTGTATCTCTCGCTCTCCTCCTCTGGCGCCAGATACTAAAGCAAGGAAAGGAAAATCTAATAGAAAAATGGAAGCCGGTAGCGGGCCGTATTTATGGCCGTCTGACAAAATGAAGAGACGAAAAAAAGTTGTATTTTCGTTGTTGTTGGGATCAGGGCAGCAACGGCCGACCACAACTGCTGATATGATATGATGATACGAAATCCAAATCCAGCTTTCCTGCACAGCACTGCACACAAATTGGGGAGGGAGAAAAATCTATTGCCAAGAAACTGCTCACCAAGAGAGGAAAATAAAGTCATAAAGGAGAATAAAAGAAAATCATAGAGGAAACTGAAGAGCAAGAAGAACAAGATCGAACTTTCTAGATCAGTTAGAACTTGGAACAATGCCAGAATCCATTGTTCGATTAATTCACTACTCACTCACTCAGAAATCAGAATGTACATGTACAACAAGTAGAACAACAACGCGCACCACACTGCAGATCGCTCGCGCCGCGAGCGCGCACGGCGCGCACGGGATGGGATGCTCACTAATTACAAAACTTCCCAATTAGCGACGGCGTTAATGAACAAGAAAAGCAAAGACAAGCTACAGATTAAGGCGGGGATTAAGGATTAATGGCCGATTAGGTGGTGATTAGCTAGCTAGCAGGTAGCGCTAGTAGGAGCAGGCGACCCTGAGCATGGAGCGGCCGCGGAGCATGCCGCGGTACAGCGCCTCCCGGTTCGCCGGCATCGTCCTCAGCGCCGCCGCGGCTTGGCCCCTGCAGGACGGCTTGGCCTCCTCCTCCGGCGCAGGGCGGGCGGCGCCATTGTCGACGACGTCGTCCGCGAAGCGCACCCGCTTCTTGCTCCCGCGTCGCGCCTTCTCCCGCTTCCGCTTCTCTGCAAGCACGCACGCAGAAACGCAAGAATCAGCACACAAGAACTGCACGGCCGGACGTGACGAGACAGCCAAGAACGACCAAGGCCGCGTCGTGCACACCGGAGGAGGAGAGGCAGGGCCGGAGCCGAGCAGGAGACGGAGGAGTGGCGGCGGCATCGGGGGCACCGCCGCCGTCGGAGGAGACCAGGTGGTGTTGGTGCGGCTTCGCGCGGCAGAGGGAGAAGAGGACGAGGGTGCCGGAGAACGCCATGGCGGTGGCGACGAAGGCGAGGCCGGCGTGAGAGCCGCCCAGCGCGGAGCCCGCCGACGACGAGGACGAGGACGACATGGCACAGTGCAGAGAACGGAATTCGGAGGCCCTGGCAGCTCGTCCGAGGCAGCAGCCAGCGGCCAGAGGGGAGAGAGCCGAGCTGCGGCGATTGTGGGAGGTAGTTGGGTAGTTGAGCTGAGGGGGACCGTACAGTAGTGCCAGAGCCTGTAGGCACGCACGCTGCTATATTATAGGTCCTCGCTTTGCTTACCTGCCGTTGGGCTGAGGTGGTCAAGTTTATTTAGTAGATTTATCAACCTGCAAAAGTTACTTGGAAAGATTTGTCTGGGCTTAAATCATTGGTGCAGGGGCATAATGGTCATTTTGCAATTCTTAGTTTGCACTTTGCAGTGACTTTTCAAAAAAAAAATTGAAAAATCAAGTATACTTGCTTATTAACGATCTTTTTATTGAAAATAAGATGGTGCTTGTGCTTGTGTTTGTGCTTGTGCTTGTGCTTGTTACCATTTGATTTGCTTCGATATTTATATGTATGCCACCTAGATTTGTCGTTCAACCCCCATATTAGATTCCAGGGAGTTCTTCGAGAAAAAAAAATTCCCACCAAGCACCAAAATTGTAATGCCAGGCAAATCATTACACTCTACCTTGAACTTTATTGCGTATAATTCGCTACAAAAAATCCATATGAATTTTACAGGAAATACAACCTCCATATAATTTCTATCAAATTCACATCTAAACACTGGTGTTTACTCGAGGTTTTACTCGTTGATTTGGATCAACTGGTGGTCTGTCGGAGCGGAGAAATCAATTTTGGACATACAAAAGAAGCTGGCAATAAATCCCCGTGGAGCTGGACAGTAGTACACACATTTCTCTTCATACTTTTCACTATAGCAAGAGGCAACTCCAGTAAATCCTATTGCTGGTATTATCCGGCACGACACCAACCGCTATTGGGAGATGTCAGCCGCTAGTTTTGACATGAAATTAGACAAGATGGGCACCCAATCATATATCAACAAAAGAATTCTGTTTTTTTTCATCCTAATGTATAGTAGCATAGATTAAGTGGCCTTTTTTTAATCCTAGAACAAATTCCTTGAATTACTTGAGGCCAAGAAGCAAGAGCGAGTGACTGCTTGCCCGCGCGGTCAGCAGTTCCCCTGTTGCTTGTACCTGCTAGCTGCTTCGATGTTGGTGTTGCCGCTCTTTCTACAGGCAACATCATTTTCCAATACATCCCTATTAAATAACGTACTACAGCTATGTTTTTTCCACGAGGGCCTTATGTTGTGAGACAACGTTTCTCAAGAATAGAGACATATATTGTGGGACGAGGGAGTAATAAAGTATTACGGAAAGATGTGCTCGTAACAAGCTTTCACAAATTTTAGTTGTTTGAGCTTAGTTAGGTACGCGACATTTGCTAAAAAGTACTAAGTTCCGGAACAGATCTAGCTCATTTACAAGAATTTTGTGTAGATATAGCATATTTACAATTCGTATTTACAATTTTGACCAGCACAAACATATATTTACAAATATAACATCATTGTCAGACGGCCACCGCGGCGGCGACGTGGGTTCTCCTCGCCGCCTGCCGGCCAACTCACCAAGTTGCCACACACGGCCACCGTGGCGGAACGACACCTGGCCGCCACATGGCTCTCTCGCCCTCCTGCCCGCCACATTTCATTTGTTGCCACATGGCGGTCATGCAAAGAACAACCCACATGCCGCCACGCCTCCCTCCCACGCGCCGCTAGAGTTCAGAGAAATTACAGCTTTGTGATTGTTTGTAGAAATTTTAAAATATAGCAAATGAATTCAAAAAATTATGAAATTTTATGTGGAGCCTCCCAATACAGTTTACTATACGGTGTAAATTTGCCACAATTTTATTCGCTCAGAATTTTCTCGCAATTTCATATAAATGTATTGTTTGTACGAATTTGTAAATGTAGAAATTGAGCTCCAAAAATTATGAATTTTATTTTGAAGGCTCATCACGTAGTGGACTTAATTGTGTACTATTTGGACAATTTGATATGTGTTAAGGAATTGTCCCAAAAATTTAGGATTTAGGTCGCGAAAATTTGGATTTTAGTTTCAGAAATTAGGGTTTCATAATTTTATGTGGCTTGGAATGTATGGAAAAAAAAGCTACATCGCAACTCCATTCGAGATGTCGATACACAATATGGCGTATGGGTACACACATAACAACCAAAATACGCGTACAAATATAGCAAAACAAAATATGAATACAAATATACTCAAACATAATCACATAACACGGGATATACCAAAGTCTAGATAAGCTTGTTCATGAACCGGGATGAAGGGGGACGGGGTATTATCACATGTAACCCGATCAAATAGGACACTCTTTGTTAATTTAGCAGTCTACTGTTGATGATATTCTTTAATACTGTATTGTACCACAGTCTAGATAAGCTTGTGCATGAACCAACTGAGGGAATTACGTGGCATGCAGATCATATAACAATGTACCGTAACCTCCAACTCGTGTGAGTTTCGAAGTCTACGGTACATCGTTATATGATCTGCACGTCACGCATTTCCCTTAGTTAGTTCATGTGCAATGTTATCTAGCCTGTCGTATAATATAGTATTAAAGAATATCATCCACAGAAAGCTGATAAATTAACAAAGAGCATCCTATAGCATAAAAAAAGGTGTCTGCAACTAGTCTCCACGGCAATCTCTTTTCTTGCTGAGCTCACCTCATCACATAGTAGCACCTTCGATGCATGTTGATTGGTGTTTGCATTCTCTTCAAGCCAGTAGCACCTCCGTTGTCTTCCAACATTCCATGTTTTCTAGACACATTACTTTCTCTACAGGAATACTGATGCAGTCCAGTGTTACTTAGGTTAATATCAAGAAATGAAACTCCGGTTGTATCTACATGAAAGTGATGCAGTCCACATTGGTGTTGGACAGACTGCATGATATAAAGTCCAATAGCGAGTGCCCATTATCTCGGGGTTATTATTTAACGATGTGTGCAACTAGTCTCCGCGGCGTCTAAGTGAGTGCCCCTTGTCTCAGGGCTACCCACAGTGGCTGCGAGTGTCGAAGTCGTCCATGTCCTGCGATTCCATGATGTAAGTGGATCGTACAGTAAGAAACGTAACAATGATATAAATTGTATATAACTCACATCTTCAATACGGAGTTCGCCCGATCGGCTGGATACGCTACGACGTCGGCCAGTCTCAGTCGAAGGAGCCTTCCCCTTCCCCTTGTCACGGGACTCTCCACGTCGGGCTAGTATGTCGAAGTCGTCCATGTCCTGCGATTTCATGATGTAAGTGCACTGTACAGTGAAAAACGTAACAAGGATGTAAATTATTTATAACTCATGTCGTCGATATGGATTACGCCCGGACTACCAAATACGCTATGGCGGCTAGGCTGAGCCGCATGAGCCTTTTCCTTCCCTTTGTCGATGGACTCTCCACGTCGGGCTGAAATGTCGAAGTTGTTCATGTCCTGCGATTCCATGATGTAAGTGCACCATACAATGAAAAATATAACAAGGGCTTCATAACTCACGTCGTCGATATGGATTACGCCGGGGCAAGTTCTAGGCTCCTTTGGTGCCTCCTCAACAGGGTCCGGTACGTAAGGTTTCCACCACACGAAGGTTTCGGCCCGCATTGAGTATTTCAGCATGTACTTCTACTGGATGAACGTCCTGTCGTACATCTCTAGGCCATCGATCCACTGAAAGAAGTGGCAACACATGTTGGGCTGCCATTACATGGGGATGAAGTTAAAAATTTGTGGAATTCAACGTAGGGAGAGGAAAATCAATACGTGCGAAAGAAACGCTTACGAGATGGTGCCCGCACGTGTAGTACGTCCGGCGGAGGTGTCTGAGTGTGTGGACTGAATGATTTCCACCGGCTCGCCACACACACAATGTAGGACCGAAACCGTGGTGGTACCAGAGCTTCTTTCAATGAATAATCTAGGTATTTTAGACGTTTTGCCTTCTACACAAGCCACTTGCGCTTCTGCAGCATACTCGCGTAGAAGTTTGCCGATGAGTCCGACATATCTGGGTATCGTAGAAGTTTTGCTGTACATCACAAAATAAGGCGGATAATATATTAAATTACGACACTGAATGATGACCAGACGAGGTCGGTCTGTTAGGACAATCCTTCAATGAGTGGCCAGGGATCTTGCATATCTTGCACTTGATTGTGCGGCTAATACTGGTACGTTGGTTGGTATCCATGTCGTTCCGAAAGCGCAGCGTCTACCATCGCCCCTTCCCTATTCTCTTCAAGTCCCTGTTGGGACCCTATTGCACCATGTCCGGCCAAAAATCCTTATAGTTCATTTTCAAGCCATACGAGTGAAACTCTCCACTCTATGTACCGAAAAGGTGCTGCATGTCGTAGTACTCTTAGATGTACGGCGTAGACATCCGCCTCATTTGTGCACACGCCTTGTACACATGTGAGCATGTCTTATGGAGGAGCTTCGGCTTGTTGCAAGTGCATGTCACCACATCACTCAGGGTGCATGCCTGTTTCCTTTCCCTCTGGCATGACTGTTAACGTATTTCTGCTGAAGCCTGATCTCGTACTTCCACCTGAGGCCGTCGATCACCCGGATGCCGTGCATTCAGCCCTTCTCCACCTTCCGATCCATGTGCATCTATATGTTCTCGGACCACTGCTTGCCTTCGTTCATCTATCGCTTAGCTGCGACAACTCTATTAACGAAATAACCAATAGTATGAGTCCATATCTCATGGACGATCACGGTGATAGGGAGGTACCGCACACCTTTGAAGACGCTGTTGTAGACCTCAGACATGTTGGTCGTCATAATTACGTAACTCGCACCGTCTATATCATAGAGGGGGGACCATTTCTCCTATTCAGGAGCGTGCCCATTAAATCCACTCCGAGATGCTTATGGCACTGCTGGGTTGCTCTCCCTCCGAAGTAGACTCCCTTGTATGCCTCGTAGTCCGGTATTCGAGGTCTCTTCATATGGACTCAAACTTCCGCTTTTGGTTCTGCAGACACAATGCCTTAAACGTCTTCATAACTTCCTGACTGTGGAACCACGTGAATAAGTTAGATGCAAGATGCCTCATGCACCACCTAGATTGCACATCGTTCCACTGGTGAGAAGGATCTGTCCCACACTACATGGTGTTGATGGCCGCCAACAACCCAGCATTGCAGTCTGTGATTAGAAACCACAGCCAGTTGGCTGTGTTCTCGCTCTCTACAATGGCAAATGCCACTGGGAGAAGCTAATCATTTGCATCGGCCATCACCGTGGTGAGGATGGCGCCCTTGTACCTCTCCGTGAGAAAGTGTCATCCATCGTTAACACGGGATGGCAGAGCTTGAAGCCCTTGATAGCCTGAGCGAAAGCCCAGAACACCCAGTTCAGTATGAAGCGGTTGGGCCTTTTCCCAGCATCTTCACGGTCAAGTTTGTTTTTGTACGTGTCGGGCTTTGATTCGGCAATCTGGTTAAGCAATCTCAACACAAGGTTGTACGCCTCTTCGTATGTCCCGTACATGGTCTCGATGACCTTCTGCTTGACTCGTTGGACCTTGTTGTAGCTGACTAGATAGCCAACCCGATTGGCGATTTCCGACATCATCATCTTAGGGGAGATAGACACATCCGCCTCAACTAGGTGTGTGATGAGGTTTGCAACATATGCGGAAGTCACGTTCTGATGTTGCCGCAAGGGCTCGCTAAACTCACAAGTGTGGTCGATCAGCTCCTTGACTATAAAAAACGAGCAAAAGATCTTTGCTCGGTGAACGCTGACCTTGCTAGGGCAGCCTTCCACTACGCACTTCACTGCATACTTTGCTGGGTTGGACCGGTGCACTTGGTACACACGACTGATGGACAAGATGTACCGTGTTGTAGCTTGTTGCACAGCCACCTTGTCCGAGAAGCGCTGCCCAACTAAGAGGGTATCGCCTTCAAACCCCCACTGGGAGCCTTCTTCTTGCGGCAGTACGAGCGAACGCACCGCGATATCATCAAATCTCGATGCTACATAAGGACCACCGGCTTGGTGTGCGTCTTCGTCGCTACCATCCGAGCTTGGGTCGCGTCCTCATTAGACTCCAACCCGAGGGGGTTACGACTAATTAATTACCTATAAACTAACTAATAACGACTAATTAATTACCCCTAAACTAATTGATTACGACTAGCTGACTAAGACTGGTTAATTACGACTACAGTAATAACGACAAAAGCATCCGACAAATTACCTGCCCTTCGGGGAAAGTAATCAAAAAAGGCCGAGCGCCGAGCAACGAGAAGCAAGAAAACAGTTAACCTCCCAATAAAATTAACTATGTTATGTTCTCTGAGTTCTCATCGACGAGCGCAAGAACGAGAATCGAAACACAAATAAGATGAGCGAAGAGCGAGTGCCAGAGTTCGGTATTTATAACCGAGTGAAGGAGGAGTCGCGATGTTGGCGTTGGGAATTCCGTAAGTGTTTGCGTCGGAATTTCTGGACGAGGTGATAGATGTGTGGAGGAGAGACGGTGGAAAAGATAGCCACCGCACAGTTTTTTAATTCTCCGCAGAACAGTCCGAGTGCGTGGCGGGAGAGGTGGCTGGCGTGAGGGAGGGCCGGAGGGGGGCGCGTAGCGGGAGGGGAGGAGAAGGCGACGTGGCGGTGTGTGGGCCGTTGCCGCATGGCTGCCGTGCGGCAACGAGCTGCGTGTCGGGTGGGGAGGCCTCTCCGCACGGTGGTCATACGGCAACAGAGTCATATTTGTAAATATATATTCACGATGATCAATACTGCAAATACAATTTGCAAAGTTACAGTATCTGCCAAAAATTCCATTTACAAGAAGAGGTAGAAGATGACTAGAAGCTACACGCATCGTACTGATCCACACAAATAAACCTAAACTACGCAGGTGGGAAGAATATTTTGATCCGGCACGCCAAGCGACACGGTTGGGCAACGTCGTGATCCGCCATCTCCCACCGTTCGGAAGCGCACGTTTCGCAGTTTGGGTGCACTCATCCATCCGTCGATCGATCCGCCGATCAGCTCGGCGCATGCGGCTTCTACCGTCAACCACCGTATCTGACGGCATAAAATCCCAGAAACCTCGTGCAGATTCTTGGGCAATATCACTGTATATACTCCTTTCCGTCACCAAAAAAAAACGTTGTTTTTAGTTAAGTGTAGTCAAATTTTCTAAATCTTAACTATCTATATCTTCTTTAAATATTTATATTTAACACATTAAAATGATATATTTCTTTATTTATTTAGCTCAAAAAAACTTTCCTCGTAACCGGAGGGAGTATAATTGGCGTCTTACCCGGTTCTCGGTGCTGCCGGTAAACGCTGTGTTGTGTGGTGGCTTTGTGTTGTTGCTTATATAGATTGCAACTTGCTTGCTTGCATAGGGCGACAACAAGAGGTGACGCACATTGATGGAGATGCCAAAAGAGCCCACATTCGCAGCTAATGGAAGATTTGTTGTGAGTAAACCAGTTGGAATATGCTAGATTCCTAGAATGACGCAGGGGGCTGGTGTTTTATTTTTTTTTAAGTACAAGGCGCACACACTTAACGCACACGCATAAGTGCACATCTACTATATACGCTAGAAATTTTTCGAAAGCATCTGAGACCCTAATTAACTAGCCTAATTAACTAACCTAACCTACGGCTAACCTAACTGGCTGCTATTTGGCTGGCATGGGGTGGCCATACGCCCACGGCACAAGATGGCCATCGCGCACACAACATGGTTACATGGAGGTGGCGGGTCATGGGTGAAGTGGCGATAATTTGGCGCTGCGCGGCTGCCTGCGCTGGCCGCCCTGCATATGCGTGGTCATCCGCCACGCCCGGCCGAGGTGTTGGCACGCCAGCTACTGGTAACTGCAAGGCCAACAGAGTATTTTCACAAATACCCACGGCATACTATCAAACCTACAAATACGGTTCGCAAACTGACCGTATCGATCAAAAATTCTAACAATAACATAATTTCTCCACGCCTTTCCTAACATTTCGTTGCATGGCTCAGTTTGTACAGACCAAATGAACAAAAGCGAGGCACCACACCAGGATGCTTTTCTTTTGTTTGTTTGAAGAAACACCACACCAGGATGCTGCACAGGTTCTCCTTTTTAGGACGATTAGTAAAGTGTGCTGCGCTAGAAACGAGCAGTTCAGGTTCATAAGCTTAGGTCAGACTTCTCGGGTGCAGAATTTTTTTGTTTCGTTTGTTTGGATGGTTGTACTCGTAAAGAAATCTGATTGAGCAGATGCAAAAGATATCTTCGGGCCAGGCTGGACAGAAAAGCCTAATTTCTTCGTTTCTCTATATACAGGCTCTACTAATGACGTTATTAAAAGATGATCAGAGCATATTAGGTAGTATTAGAGTGGATTAAGGTGGGTTAATGTAAAATGAAGGTTATTAGAATATATTAAGACAAAATTAAAGCAATGCTAATATTTTTTTCCACCGTCTCTTACATCTACACTTGTGATCAACGTTCTTATACATCCAATCAAACAACATCTCAACACAATCTAATCCAACAGAAACAGTCAACTAAACAACCTATATTACATCCAAAAGTCTAACTCATTTTAGTCTAAATAATCCGTACGAACCAGGTTAAAGGTACGCAGAAACCAAACACACCCGCAGCATCTGCCATTTTATTACTCCCACGCGTCCTTGTGCTTATCCATTCCGAGATTCGGAACACAAAGGGGTCTCCGATTGGAGAACATGGCCGACCGATGCATCATGCATCCGTCATGTTCCAGCCAATGGGAAAGAACGAAAGAGCAAACACCAAAGCGGAGCGGAGCGAAGAAACCGATGAGGCCTCTGCTTTGATTCTCTCCCTCCCTCACTTTGGAGTTTTTGGCTGAACTGCCGTCTTTTTTATTTGTAAAAGTAATCTTTGCTCACGTAAAATTATGAAAATTGTTGAGTATATAAGTATTTTTTTGAATTACTTTAATCCAGAAATATAGTAGATAAAATATAAAAAATACTCTAGTTATTTTCACAAAGCAGATCACAAAGAACACTATAGCAATACTAGATTCTAGAAGAACAGAAGCTAGCATTCCTATTACAGTATTCAAGACAATAATAGACAATAAAATAAATCAACTAACAAGAAAGATATAGGCATACTCAGATTCTGTGGAAGAAGAAGTTGCAGTAGAGTTCCTGATGAGGGCATCGTTCGTCATGATGTAGTGGTAGTAGACGTGCAATTGATGTAGAACGTAGCAGAGTAGTAGACGTGTAGTTGATGTAGAACGTAGCAGAGGAACAGCGAGCAGTCGCGTGAACGCTCCCCAAAAACCTTATTCGTCCTCGCTAGTGCAAGCCTTCAAGGACGAGGTTCCGGAGGTCTGCTCTCCTGGTGCGGCCGTACACACGTATCGCCGGGGTGGAAATCGCAAGAGATAGCAAATAAAACTATGGAGTTCTTTCAGACAGGAAGTGAAAAACTTCGGACAGAGCCAAGATTTCGCCTCTCTTAAATAGCCAAAAGACAGAGAGTCCAAAAGCTAACAGTCACCAGAAGACCAAAGGCCAACGGCACGGCATGGCTCGGTTCGGCGAGGCGAGCGAGCGCGCGCATGTATTGGCTCTCTCCAATTTTACAAGAGGAGCAACCACGTCCACCTTATAAACTGGTGTAACTCTCCTTAATCCCTCTATATAGGATTAAACAGATTTAGCACATGCATATGAACCTTTGAGATTTATAAATTAATTAGAATATAATATTTAGGTCTAGTCCATATTAATTTTAACAAAAATAGCACCACAGAAAATAGAACAGCGGAGGCCACGAGTCCAACCGTGCTCCCAGCTCTGCTGTGGTACCGCACCGCAGAAGTAGACATATGTTGCCTGTGCTCGCTGCTGCCACTGCCACAAAGGGGGCTAAATTTATAAATACGGATGGAAAGAGGCCATTTGTGCCAAAAAAAGGAGGAGTGCTTCTGCCTTCATGCTCGGGGCCCTTCATCGTGAAAGCCCTGACGCCGCGAGATGCAGACTGGCAGACGCCGTTCTTCTTCTAGGGCGTCCTGAGAGGCGTCGCTGTTGGGACTTGGGACACTTGTCGCCGTTGCGGCGATGATATGCCATTTGGTCACTGTTTCTGGAGGACGTCGTGTGGCTGGCCGAGTCCGCCTCGTGATGTTTCTGCACAAAATTAACTCCTATTTATCTCGGTTATGCATTTTTACCTTTTGTTTTGTTTTTTTATATGTTTTTCACATGCTATTTTACGAATGAGTCAGACCTTGTTTGGAACGCAAGAATATTTCTTAATTCATACCGGAACTAAACCGTTTCATATGTAAACAGTACCTCTGACTATTTATTGGGTTTGTCATAGGCGAAGCCAACGCAAGGCATGTTCAAAATGGTTACGTTGACCTGAGCGAAGCCTAGGTTAGACCATGTGAAGCTAGTAGAAAATAGAGTTAATTCTTTATTTGCTGTAGAAAGTTGAACTGCTCCTTAAAATACCATCGAAAAATTGCTCATTCTTTGTATACCACTCGTTCTCATCTTTAATCACTTCTTTGCCACTCCGGTCAGTTGACCGTGGATTTGACCGTTGACTTGGACGCGAAAAGACAATTTTGCCTCTAAGTATGTCGAGATCTTTAGAGAATTATTTGACATTGTTGTAGGTGTAAAAACCAAACACGAGTGAAGGGGTGGGACGCCGGTGCCTAACTGCCCTCGCCCACGAGAGTAAGAAATGACACGAGGATTTATACAGTTCGGGGTCCGAGAGGACCGCCTCTACTCTGCCGCGAGCCAACAGGGGGTTACCTCCGGAGAGGGAGCCCCCGAGGGCTCACCAGTTTGAATATACTTCTTTATTGCTCAAAAGAGCCCCTCCCTTGAATGAGGGATACATGGGGGTATTTATAAGCTCTTGGTCCTATACAAATGACCAAAATACCCCTTGGGGTTGGCTATACTATGAGTACAAGCAAGGGGTACTACAGTCTTTTATGAGCACAATAGCATTTCTGTCTCAGATGCATGTGTCTTCCGAGAGACGAGCCTCACAAGATGATAGACGAATTATTCTTCCAACAGACATAGTAATATAGTTCCAAAAATTATGAAATTTTTAGGAGAAGTTCCTGACATAGTTTAGATTATTATGTAATTTTATAGGATTTTATTTCCAACATGTTTTTCTAAAAATCTTTCAAGTTACAACCTAAAATTTAAAGATTTTTTGAGAAAAACATGTTGCAAATAAAACCCTATAAAATTACAGAATAATCTACACTATATTAGAAATTTTCCATAAAAATTTCATAATTTTTGAAACTATATTACTACATCAAACAATTCCCTAAAAATCTCAACCCTACATAATGCACTTAGGGGCAAAATCGTCTTTTCGCGTCCAAATCAATCTCAAATCCACAAATAACCTAATCGAGGGAAAAGAAGGGATTAAAGTTGAGAACGAGTGGTATACAAGGGATGAGCAATTTTTCGATGGCATTTTAGGAAGCTCGCCAACTTCCAATATCAAATAAGGAATTAACTCTAGAAAATACAAGTCTAGCTGACTTGGTCTATCTCTAACAGTGTAGTAAAAAATACTCTTAACGGCCGACTAATCGGCAGCTAATTCGGTGACGGTAGCCAGAGCGTCACGGTTAGCATATGCGGAGGCGAGTTAATGGCTTTGAACGCTTATCTCGGACATAATCGACTAATCACCCGCTTATCGCTTAATCTACCACAAATCTCGTTAATTCACATGCTATGGCCCATAAACATTTTTGGCATCCCGCCGACGCAATAATATATCCCTTGTTTGTCTCATTGTCCTCTGTTTGCATTGCCGGCATCTGTAACTACTAGTTACACAGTTTTCTACATCTACTTGATCCGAAAATTCCATCATGCACTTTGTCTTTCTTTCTAATATAATCTTTCATCTGAAAAATTCTAACCCAGAACTCTCTCATTTATAATTCCAATCAACCCGAGCAGCGCACGGGCTAGCAATTTAGAAAATGTTTACACCATTTTCACGGAAAAGTATCTTTTATATCTTTAGATTTTTTAACGTTGCTATAGCCTTTTTTTATTCTACATACAAAAAATTAAGCTACATGAATCAGAACCGGAAAAGAAGTTCAAAAGGACTAGACCACGGGAATAACCATGTATGCGCTTCGCGTAATGAGTGCGATTGATCTATTACCTAATATACAAAACTTAGATGAACAAACTGTTTCAAGCTTTAACGAAATAGTAAGATATTTTTTGTGTGCAGTTTGCAAGAGCTACAAGATCACCTACGACTTAGCAATTCTCTACTCCAAACTAGTAATTTCTCTACTCCAAACTAGTAATATATATGTTTAGTAATTCCGGCAATATTATGTGTTTAAATACTTTTAGGGCTAGTATTATCATCACATACATATGTATATAAGCGGAACGCCAAATTGCCCGCATAATTCCGATTAATCGTTTGTATTCCGATTAATCACTTGACGGTACCTTAACCATCTGACGACCGTATTCTTTTTTTACAACACTGATCTCTAAGGCCAAGCTCTACTAGAGTCAAATTAGTGATAGCAATGGCCCTCATTCCCCGTATCCCACCAGGGAATTCATCCATTAGGGATCGGGGTTAAGGCTATTTCTTTCCTCATGGGGTGTTAATATAAAAATCCTATTCCCTATCAGGGAATCGGGGTCGGGGCTATTCCCCTACTCCCCATCTCCCTACCCACATAGGGCCTCAAAAACCCTATGGCATGTGGGTCACTACCGCAATAAGTCTGTATCGCACTAGATTGTGGCTCTTTTCACTCATGGATACTTACTTGATTCTAAATTACTTAATTCTAGACATATCTCAATTCTCAAATGCTTGATGTCTCCATTTGCTTGCTTGGTTGATGATGATCCAACTTTCAAATCTATATTCCCGTAGGGCCCCGATAGCCCGATAGGAGCGGGGAACGGAAGTGAATAGCACCTGAGGACAGGAACGGAGACGGGAAACAGAGCGGTTTCCTTCTCTCGGGGCCTTACTTTGCACCCCTTGTGCCTAAGGCCCCCTTACCAAGATATGTTGTACTCGAGCAATTTCATCAAGTACCTGTAGATAAGCTTCATAATATCGAGTCGCATAATGGTATGCGTACTGTTGGACCGAAAAGGCGACTAGAGGAGGGGTGAATAGGAGCACGCTCACTTTTTCACAAAGGTCAGATTCAACTCCAATCTCACTCAAGTAGCTATAGAAGCTATGAAGATCAATCTACAAGTACAGCGGAAGACTTGTATTGAATCTAAACCAAAATCCCCAAAGCACAAAATCAAACGAGGTTCAAACCCTAAAGGGCGGTCAGACCGGAGGGCAGTCTGACCGGCGTTATAACTTCGGTCTGACCAATTTCGTCCAGAACAGAAGAACAGCTCGAAAACTCAAACCTCAAAGCGATCTAACTTTTGATTCGTGAGGGCAAACTCCACGAAACGTGACACACACCTTCTCAAAGATATTTGGAACCTATTCCAATCGGAGATCGTGAAGATCCAAGCCAAAGTTCCTATCTTTTTCGGGCTTGAACAAAGGTGGTTCAAAACCGAAGTCAAAACGAAAATATGATCTAAAGACTTGCTCGTGGGTGATTGATGATCAAGATGATCCTAGATGGGTTCCTACATGTCAAGCAAGTTAGATCAAGGCAAGAAACCGCGGGACCCAAATTACATTCAGACCTTCAGGTTCAACGACTAGCCCAGATCACGCTTAGTGCACACAAAGGGTATCAAAGGTGGAAATCGATCCATACAAGCTTAATAATAGCATAAACGAATAATTTTGATTAATAAATAATGGTTTTGACCTTAAGGTCGAAGTTTACAATTATTCAAGCCACGCAGGCTAACAGAGGAAAATAAACGGCAATGAAACAGAACGGCGGTGGCGCCCCATCGATTCACCACAGTAACCGATCGATCCAGACCTCACGATCAGCACCTTCAAGATACTCGCCCTCGAATGTTTGGTGAAGACTCCTCCTCTGCTTGATTCGTCAAAACAAGCGTGAGTACACAACCGCATCGCAAGCCACACCACGTAGATGCAAAATATACATGCCGGCTTTACAAGGGAAAGGCATTCTCAGGGCTCTTTTGCATAAATGCGACTTTTGCAATTGAATACAATTAATAGATTGAAAACAGTAAAACAAATAGACAATAATAGTTTAACAATTTATTTCACAAAGACGCACACAACCTAGACAATTTTAGCACATAGCCGGATGATTTAAACCACACGCCTCCTTCCCACACGCTTTATGAAGATCTACCCCTAGTGTGAAATCCCTAGCATTGTCCATGATCATGACGCGCTATTCAATAGTTTTACACTCTGCAGAGGTTGTACACTTTACCCACAAGATACAATTAGTGTAGCTAGCACTAATCATAACAAAGCATTTCGGACATTCTGCCTTACTATGCTAGGCCCGTCCCCATAACAGTATGTGGTCGCATGTGGGGCTCGGCTCAATGGCGCACATGGTGAGGTCCTTAATTGACCAAGGCAAGACTACCACAATCCCTATGCACACACACTTTATCAAACCCATGCACACAGCTCCACCAAAATAGCACACAACCCACCATATCACACAAGATTCACCACTTGCCTCGGTCTAAATCATTTCCCACCCAGTTGGTTTTAAGTGCAACACATGCTTCACAATACACAGTGCACACAACTTTTATCACATAGTTGCATATTCACTTAATCAAATTATAATAGCAATCTACATGACAAGTGATTCGTGGCATGGCTAAGCAATCTAATCGCACTAACCAACCCACGCTGGTGCTACAATATACCAACTAAATATCACTAGGGTGACAAAGAATTTAGACATAGCAATTTACAAGGAAGGCATAACAATTAGGGATTTACATCTACACCCAAAAGCTTTTAAATAAATACTTGAATTAAGATGCAGTAATTTGAATTAAAATACTTTAATAAAACTGGGAAGCAAAATGGTCAAGGGCATAGCTTGCCTTGAAAAAGGTCTAGGAATTGATCTTGATCTTGAAAGGTCCTTCTTCTTCAACTCTTCCAAAGAAATAAGTCAAGTCTACTCGCAAACGAGACAAACAAACAAACTAAATAAATAACAGAAGCAAATAACTCCAATAAAATAATTAAAAATCTCCAATAGATAGATATGGATTTTAAACGAATTTAGAAATTTGAATGGATGAATTTGGAGTTAGGATGTAAAAGATATGGGGTTTCAAAGTTTAAATCTAAAGAAAACCCTAAAATAGGATTTATCGAATTCAATTATTTTCTAAAAGAAAACCGGATTAATGCGCAAGCATGACGTCAATGAAAGGGTTTGATCAAGACGGTGCTCCACCGACAGTGGGTCCCACTCGAGGTGGTGGGTGTACCGTGGACTAAGTCCATGGACCCTGGATATGGTGGTGTGTGTAGGCGCCACATGGCGTTGCCACGCGATGCCACGCGAGCAAAAAGGGGACGTGGCGGCTTGCGTGGCGGTGAGGTGGATTTGTTGACTAGGCGCCACGACGGCGATGCGCAAGAACGGCGACGAAGCGTTGTTGGACCGACCGGCAACAATAACCAGTATGCGGGGCTCATACGGATGTGCGCAATGGGCAAAGCGGGTTATTATGAACTCCGATGGTACCGGAGTTGGCACCGGGTGATGGTGGTGGTCGGAATTGGCGCCGAGCGAGAACGAAGGTGCGATTATTGTTTGAATCGCCGCCAACGACGCCACGCCTTCTGAATCTGGTGGGGTCTTGTGACGGTGTTTTGCGACGAGGAAGCGGTGGTACGCTTCCACGGGACACGGTCACCGGCGTGAAGAATTTCAAGGATTTGGCCGGCACCAAAACCTTAATCTTGCAATTGCGCCGCCACTAAGGTTTTAGGAGGAGAACGGGAGGGATTCGGGATCGAGGCGAGGCGAAAGCATGGGGATCTATTTATAGGGCTAGGGCACGCTAGAATTCAAATCCCCAATTTGGGATTGGTACGGCTCACGGATTTTTAGAGATAGAGCGGGTTGAGCTGGGTTCATATCCCAAAGGATGCGAGGATAAGAATCGAGTTCTACGAGGGAATC
Organism: Phyllostachys edulis; assembly: GCA_036346405.1. Classification (NCBI taxonomy): domain Eukaryota; kingdom Viridiplantae; phylum Streptophyta; class Magnoliopsida; order Poales; family Poaceae; genus Phyllostachys; species Phyllostachys edulis. The sequence continues at coordinate 37,736,111 of CM070555.1, read as the reverse complement.
TGGGGCTTTAGTGGCTAAACCGAAAGCAAGTGAGACTTCTAGAAGAGTTTCAATGGCGGCAGCACGGAGTTTCATGGAGAAGAAACAGTTCGAGGACGACGAAGTCAAGGGCCCCACACTGCAGAGACACAAGGATCGCGCCCACTTAAATCAACGGCGACGCCGACAAGGGGGACCACTGTCAGCATGAAAGTGACGCTACATGAGAAGTCGGGTCAAGACAGATCGGGTCATGAGGGAAAGAAACGGGTCAAGAGAGAGATTCGCCCGAGGCTAAAAGGAGAATTTTATTTAGCTTTTCTTTTTAAGAAAATACCGTAAATTGAATAAGCAATGGAAATTAGCAAATGAACTGGAAAAATTCTAGAAAATTCCGTAAAATATATCCAAGCTCATAGGATCCAAATAAAATAGTTTTGACTATTGTTCATGTTGACTTTAATCATATTAAATTGTTTTGTTACTCAAAGTCCAATATTAAGCTTTTGAATTAAAAACAAATAAATCCAAATGGTGAATTTTGTCACTACAACTATTCAAAAGACTTTTAAAGCTCAAAAATTGGGATGTTACCAACCTCCCCCTTAAAGGAATCTCGCCCCGAGATTCAAAGCTATTTGGAGAAAAGGCTAGGAACTCGGCTTTCAACTCTTCTTCACGCTCCCACGTTGTTTCACCTTCCGAGTGGTGGCTCCATCGCACTTTGCAAAACGAACCGCCTTGCTCCCGGTCCGACGCTCATGACATCCGAATCTTGACCGTTGCTCTTTGTAGGTGAGGTCTTCCTTCGCTCAATTGACTCCAACGGGCTTGTTCTTCCGCACACGAAGACACTTCTTCACCGTGAGACGTGAAAGATATCGTACTCTGCTAGCGATTGTGGCGGCTCTAATCGATAAGCTACTTCTCCGGCGTTCTAAAATCTTGAACGGACCAACATACCGAGGGGCAAGTTTCCTTTGGCATGGAACCTTTTCACACCTCTCGAGGGCGAACTCGAGATACACAAAATCCTCTCGTTCAAATCGAAGTTCATGACGACGATTATCGGATAGCTCTTACGCCTCGATCGAGCTATCTTTAGCCTCTCCCCGATCATGGACACTTGCTCTTCGCTTCTTGAATAATATCTGGACCAAAGACCTAACGCTCAATTTGCTTTCACCAATTCAACGGGTTCTACAGTACCGACCATACAAAGCTTCAAACGGTGACATTTGCGGACTAGCTTGATAACCGTTGTTGTACGAGAATTCGTGATATGGTAAACTCTTATCCCAACGGTAGCATTTGCTAGCGCACATGCTCTCAACATATCCTCCAATATCGATTAACCCTTTCACCGTCCATCTGTTGCGGGGATGATACGCAGATCGAATTCAAAGTGAGTCCCTAGGGCTTCATGTAAACTCGCCAAAATCGGAGGTGAACCGAGATCCCGATCCGACACTATCTTCTTAGGTACCCCATGCAAACCGACAACCTTGACATATATAGCTCGCTAGACGATCTCTCGAGTACGTGGTCTTGACCGGCAAGAAATGGGCAACTTTAGTCGACGATCCACTATTACCCAAATCGAATCATAACCCGATTGAGTCTTGGGTAAACCGTAATGAAATCCATTCCGATTTCCTCCCACTTCCACTCGAATCTTCAAGGGTTGCAACAGACCTGCGGGCTTCTGATGTTCTGCTTTGACTTTCTGACACACGTCGCACAAGGCAACAAACTCTGCGACGTCCCGTTTCAAATTCGGCCACCAAAACTTATTCTTAACATCCTGATACATCTTAGTACTACCAGGGTGAATCGAATACTTTGAGTCATGGGCCTCCTTCAGAATTAGCTGTCTTAATCCATCAATATCTGGGACACAGATACGTCTATTGATCCACAGTATGCCCTGATCATCCACCGTGAAGTCCTTGAACTTCCCTTCATCATCTTCTTCTTGATGTCGGAGAACTCGAAGTCTTTCAAATTGAGCCATGCGACCGCTTCTCTAAAGTAGATCGACTTCCAGATCGCCACAAATCCTTCAGACACTACTTCTAGCTTCACTTCGAATTCCTCTTGAAGTTCGAACAAGGCTCTTTCACTTCCAAAGCATTGCAAAGGGTTCTACTACTCAAGGCGTCCCAAGAACGACATTGGCCTTACCAGATGGTAATGGATTTCGAGATTGTAATCCTTTATCAACTCTAGCCATCTTCTCTGCCTCATATTCAGATCCGACTAAGTGAAAATATATTTCAAGCTCTTGTGATCTCAGATATATCTCGCAGCGACATCGATGAGGTAATGACGCCAAATCTTCAAAGCATGCACTATGCGCTAATTCCGCATCATGGGTAGGGTAATTCTTCATGAGGCCTTAATCGCCTTTGACGATAAGCGGCACATTTCTTCCTTCTTGCATCAGACACACCCTAATCCTTGACGCTAAGCATCACAATAGATATCAAAATCCTTGCGAATATCCGCAAAATCAAGATCAATAAGTCAAACGCTTCTTCAATTCTTGAAAACTTTCTTCACAAGTCAGGTCCAAGTAAACTTTTTTCTTTCTTCAACAATTGCGTAAGAGGTTTAGCAATCGATGAGAATCCTTCAATGAAACGGCGATAATATCCTCGCTAATCCCAAGAAATCGCGAATCGAGTGACGGTCTTGGGTTGTTCCCAATGTAATACAAACTTTAACTTTATCGGGTCAATCACTACTCCTCAAATTGCCATAACATGACCAAGGAAATCCACTTCCTTTTTCCAGAAATCACACTTGCTAAACTTAGCATACAACTGATGCTCTCTGAGCTTTTCTAGGATTAATCTCAAATGTTCAGCATGTTCTTCTTCTGACTTGGAGTAAACCAAAATATCGTCGATGAATACAACTACAAACTTGTCCAAATATTCCATGAATACCTTATTCATCATGTTCATGAAATAAGCAGGGCATTAGTCAGACCAAAGGACATGACTAGGAACTCATAATGTCCGTACCGTGTTGAGAAAGCGGTCTTAGGTACATCCTTGGGACAAATCTTCAACTGATGGTAACCTGATCGCAGATCGATCTTCGAGAATACTCCGGCTCCTTTCATCTGGTCAAACAGATCATCTATCCGGGGCAATGGGTACTTATTCTTGATAGTGACTTCATTAAGAGCTCGGTAGTCGATGCACATTCTCATGCTTCCATCCTTCTTTTTGACGAACAAAACCGGCGCTCCCCATGGCGCATTTAACTAGGCCTCACAAAACCTTTCTCCAAAAGTTCTTCTATCTGTTTCTTCATCTCTACCAACTCATCGGCTGGCATCCGATAAGGTCTCTTCGAGATGGGTGCTGTTCTTGGTACTAGATCGATGACAAACTCGATGTCACGATCCGGTGGCATTCCTGGTAATTCTTCTGGGAACACATCTGGATACTCTTTGACAACTGGCACATCTTCCAACTCAACGGTCTTCAGGCTGTTGACTATCAAATGCCCATTACGCACTGAGGTAGCTAGGAACTCCACTTTGTTCCCTTTGGTATCCTCGATTGTAACGGCTCTTCGGCCACAATCTAGCACGGCTTTGTGCTTGGTTAACCAATCCATGCCAAGGATTACATCTATGGTTTGGGTGTCTAGAATAACTAGGTTAGCTAGAAACTCAACTCCAGCTATGAGTAACTTAGCCCCTAAACAACCCATATTAGAACTTAGCTCTGCTCCAGGCGACTGGACTAACAGAGTACGCTTAAGAGGCATAACTTCCAACTTATTCTTAGTTGCAAAAACTCCAGAAACAAACGAATGCGAAGCTCCTAATCAAATGTAATCGGATGCAGTAATCTTGAATTTATTAGAACTTACCCAAGACGACGCCTGGTGCTTCCTGGGCTCCTTCCAGAGTGACGGATTAACACGACCTCGACAACGGATCGAGGCGCCCCTCCCGGCCGATCGGTTCCCGAGAAACTCCTTGATTGTTCTCAGATCGGGTCTTGGCAGTGTTGCTCCTAGGTTGAAGCGATCGAGTGATAGTCCCTTTGAGGACACCGACATAATGCCCGGTTGACAACAGAATCAAACACACTCTTGTCCCATCCTCGCCGCACCGTTGTTTCTGGGGGGGGGATCATGGGTGGGGTTGCGAGAATTTCAACAAAAGGACGAGGTGTCAAGGCGGTGTGTGTCTGAACGAATTTCGCGGCCGAAACGAGTAAACCGCTGTGGCACTATCCTTGCCCTCTCTTTGTTGTGGTGGTGGTTCCTCGTTGAGCCATCCGACGCTATGGTGATCCTCCGCTTCTTTGCGTTTGTCCTCCATAACCAACGCCTTGTTAATCAACTCCTCGAAATCCGGAAGGTGTGGGCAAGCGATTGACTTGTAGTCCCGAAGTTCAAACCCTTCAAGAAGCGGTTCGGCGAGACTCGTCAAGAGCGACATCCTCCGGAGCATAGCGAGCTAGTTGAGAAAACTTATTTAGGTAGTCAGTCACTGACATACCCCCTTGCTTGAGAGCGCGGAACTCATCCTTCTTCAGATCCATAATGCCTTCAGGTACATGATATTGGCGAAAGGCTCATGAGAATTCCTCCCATGTGATATTCTCGGTGCCTCATGCGCCGCTTGTGAGGTTCTCCCACCATTCGCGCCTATGCCCTCCATCTGATGGGTGGCATACAAAACCTTCTCGCGATCGCTGCATTGGGTGATCAGCAGCTTCCTCTCAATTACGCGAAGCCAATCATCAGCTTCTACCGGCGAGACGTGTCCAGAGAAAGTTGGCGGACGGGTCCTCATGAATTCAGCCAACTTGGATGGTCCCTGATGACCATGAGCGGCTGGGGCTCCTCCCTGATGATGGTTGTGGTTGTTGTTGTTGTTCATGGTCTGCATCTGGTTCATCATGGTGTAGTTTGTGCTGCCATGAAAGCTCCGAAGTTCGCAAGTCAATCGGAGGTGCTTGGGTGGCACCGCCTCCGTGAGGGGTTTGCTCATTGCCTTCGATCCTTGGGCTCTGATCCACTTGCGCATGACGAGTCCGAACCATCCGTGAAGCTCCATGGGTTAGATAAGGTAGAGAGCACAAGGTGAGTTAAGAACTAGATAGGGATAGATTAAACCCAACAAACACAAACCAAGAAACTTCAATGAAATAATCTTTATTAATATTTTAATAGTATGGCTGCAACAAATGCCTAAGGGCCTTTGCACTCATACTTGCACACAGAAAATAAAGCGAACCTAAGCACACAAGCTACCGCCTAAAGGGCGACTCGAAAAGGAAATCGCTAAGCCTCGACTAAACCGAACTTAAACGAACTACTACTCGAGAAAGCCTCCAAAGCCACGGCGACGCCCCGCCTCGTGTAGACTTCAAGTGAGCGGCATCCTCGCGAATCGGTTCGATGTCCCGGATCGTGCAAATGGAGCAGTATGTTGGAGTGCAGTATACCGCTCCTCCGGCCAGGTCAGCTCGCTAGTCCCCAAGTCAGGTAACCTCGCCGATTCTCCTAATCTCCTCGATCCTCTTCGTTCTTCCGGATCTTCCTCTTGATCATCCTCGATCTCATGTTGACCGAGAGTGCTTGTTCTAAGACGGCGATCCTCTCTCGGCTTCTTCCCAGCGCTCGATAGGCGCACCTCACTCGGTGGCGGCCATCTCCAAGGACTCCTCTGGCAACATGCGAATCGTGCAAGATGCACTATCGTGGCATTGCCTTCCCGTCAGAGACTGAAAGCGCGCAGATAGCTCCCCTGGCGGCTCGGGGATGGTAGCGAAGACAAGAGTTTTGCGCTTCTCCTGCGTAGATGTGGCAGACTTCGAGTATGGCCAGCGTGATGACTCTGGATTCCTCGCTGAGGTGATCCTCCTAACCGAGATGTCCAAGGGCCGGCCGCCTCGGTGTTCCTCCGAGCGAGACCGTTAGGCGGCAGACCAAACCACGATCTCGCCCATTGACTATGTACTGCCGCCACGGTACATCGGGCAATCAAAGCCTCCGAGCGTCTGCAGCAGCCTTCCATAGCTCTGCGGCAAGTCCTCCGCTGCAATCTCCAAGGTCTCAAGGTACGACATCTGTCCCAGCGCATAAAAGGTAAGAACCAAGTTTTTAAATAGTGAAAAGAGGAGAGATTATAGCAATAGATGAGTCGAGAGAGATATGAGAGGAGTTAAGCGCTTAATTTAGTCTTGCGTATAAATTTTCTTTTAGAAAATAGTTTGGACATTTAAACGGCCGATCTAACTAAGGTCTAGACTTACAACAAGATGGCTCGATACCACTTTTGTCGGGACCCAAATTACATTCAGACCTTCAGGTTCAACGACTAGCCCAGATCACGCTTAGTGCACACAAGGGTAACAAAGGTGGAAATCGATCCATACAAGCTTAATAATAGCATAAACGAATAATTTTGATTAATAAATAATGGTTTTGACCTTAAGGTCGAAGTTTACAATTATTCAAGCCACGCAGGCTAACAGAGGAAAATAAACGGCAATGAAACAGAACGCAAGGTGGCGCCCCATCGATTCACCACAGTAACCGATCGATCCAGACCTCACGATCGGCACCTTCAAGATACTCGCCCTCGAATGTCGGTGAAGACTCCTCCTCGCTTGATTCGTCAAAACAAGCGTGAGTACACAACCGCACTCGCAAGCCACACCACGTAGATGCAAAATATACATGTCGGCTTCTTACAAGGGAAAGGCATTCAGGGCTCTTTTGCATAAATGCGACTTTTGCAATTGAATACAATTAATAGATTGAAAACAGTAAAACAAATAGACAATAATAGTTTAACAATTTATTTCACAAAGACGCACACAACCTAGACAATTTTAGCACATAGCCGATGATTTAAACCACACACCCCTTCCCACACAGCTTTTATGAAGATCTACCCCTAGTGTGAAATCCCGAGCATTGTCCATGATCATGACGCGCTATTCAATAGTTTTACACTCGCAGAGGTTGTACACTTTACCCACAAGATACAATTAGTGTAGCTAGCACTAATCATAACAAAGCATTTCTGACATTCGTCTTACTATGCTAGGCCCGGCCCCATAACAGTATGTGGTCGCATGGTGGGGCTCGCCAATGGCGCACATGGTGAGGTCCTTAATTGACCAAGGCAAGACTACCACAATCCCTATGCACACAAATTTTATCAAACCCATGCACACAGCTCCACCAAAATAGCACACTGACCCACCATATCACACAAGATCCACCACTTGCCTCAGCCTAAATCATTTCCCACCCAGCTGGTTTTAAGTGCAACACATGCTTCACAATACACAAGGCACACAACTTTTATCACATAGTTGCATATTCACTTAATCAAATTATAATAGCAATCTACATGACAAGTGATTCGTGGCATGGCTAAGCAATCTAATCAAGACTAACCAACCCACGTTGGTGCTACAATATACCAACTAAATATCACTAGGGTGACAAAGAATTTAGACATAGCAATTTACAAGGAAGGCATAACAATTAGGATTTACATCTACACCCAAAAGCTTTTAAATAAATACTTGAATTAAGATGCGAGAATTTGAATTAAAATACTTTAATAAAACTGGGAAGCAAAATGGTCAAGGGCATAGCTTGCCTTGAAAAAGGTCTAGGAATTGATCTTGATCTTGAAAGGTCCTTCTTCTTCAACTCTTCCAAAGAAATAAGTCAAGTCTACTCGCAAACGAGACAAACAAACAAACTAAATAAATAACAGAAGCAAATAACTCCAATAAAATAATTAAAAATCTCCAATAGATAGATCTGGATTTTAGACGAATTTAGAAATTTGAATGGATGAATTTGGAGTTAGGATGTAAAAGATATGGGGTTTCAAAGTTTAAATCTAAAGAAAACCCTAAAATAGGATTTATCGAATTCGAATTATTTTCTAAAAGAAAAACCAGGATTAATGCGCAAGCATGACGTCAATGAAAGGGTTTGATCAAGACGGTGCTCCACCGACAGTGGGTCCCACCGAGGTGGTCAGTGTACCGTGGACCGAGTCCATGGACCCTGGATATGGTGGTGTGTGTAGGCGCCACATGGCGTTGCTACGCGGATGCCACGCGAGCAAAAAAGGGGGACGGGCGGCTTGCGTGGCGGTGAGGTGGACGACTAGGCGCCACGACGGCGATGCGGCAAGAACGGCGACGAAGCGTTCTGACCGACCAAACAACAATAACCAGTATGCTGGGCTCGCAACGGATGTGCGCAATGGGCAAAGGGGTTATTGCGAACTCGATGGTACCGGAGTTGGCACCGGGGTGATGGTGGTGGTCGGAATTGGCGCCGAGCGAGAACGAAGGTGCGGCTATTGTTTGAATCGCCGCCAACGACGCTATGGGCCAATCTGAGGGTGCGCGACGGTGCTTTGCGACGAGGAAGCGGTGGTACACTCCACGGGACACGGCGTCACCGGCGGCGAAGAATTTCAAGGATTTGCTTTGCACCAAAACCTTAATCTTGCAATTGCGCCGCCACTAAGGTTTTAGGAGGAGAACGGGGGGATTCGGGATCGAGGCGAGGCGAAGCATGGGGATCTATTTATAGGGCTAGGGCACGCTAGAATTCAAATCCCCAATTCGGGATTGGTACGGCTCATGATTTTTAGAGATAGGAGCGGGTTGAGCTGGGTTCATATCCCAAAGGATGCGAGGATAAGAATCGAGTTCATGAGGAATCTGGGGCTTTAGTGGCTAAACCGAAGCAAGTGAGCTTCTAGAAGAGTTTCAATGGCGTCACACGGAGTTTTCATGAGAAGAAACAGGCTCGAGGACGACGGTCAAGGGCCCCACACTAGAGAGACACAAGGATCGCGCCACTAAATCAACAACGACGCTGACAAGTGGGGACCGCCTGTCAGATGAAAGTGACGCTACATGAGAAGTCAGCCGCCTGGAATCGGGTCATGAGGGAAAGAAACGGGTCAAGAGAGAGATTCGCCCGAGGCTAAAAGGAGAATTTTATTTAGCTTTTCTTTTTAAGAAAATACCGTAAATTAATAAGCAATGGAAATTAGCAAATGAACTGGAAAAATTCTAGAAAATTCCGTAAAATATATCCAAGCTCATAGGATCCAAATAAAATAGTTTTGACTATTGTTCATGTTGACTTTAATCATATTAAATTGTTTTGTTACTCAAAGTCCAATATTAAGCTTTTGAATTAAAAACAAATAAATCCAAATGGTGAATTTTGTCACTACAACTATTCAAAAGACTTTTAAAGCTCTGAAAAATTGGGATGTTACAGAAACCAAGCAAAAACTTGCGGATCAAAGAAAGACCACAAATCACCAAATAGAGAGAAAGAAAGCAAATAGACTCATCTTGGAGGGAACCTTCTTTGGATTGATTTGATATGGTATTGGTTTACAGCCACTCCATCAATGGAGGACAAAGGCTCAATACATGAGCATGAAATCAAATCCAACTCTCTATAACCCTAACCTCCACTAATCCTCTTCCTAAGCAAACTAGAGTTTCAAACACAATCAAAGGATTGAGGGGGTGCAGCCACCTCCCTCCTCTATTTATAGTGGAGGCTTAGACCTTCTAGAAGATTGAACCCTAATGGGCTCCCGTTAAGGCCCAACACAAACGGGTCACACACGCACGTATTTTAAAGCGATGTCTTCATCTCCTCTTGACCTAATCCACTTCTCCATGCACCATCTTGCGCCAAGGGTTGGCAAAAGATCACCAAGGCGGTATTTGATAAAATTACCAAAATACCCCTTCTCGATCTTTTTCGAAGACCGAGTCCCATCTTCGTGAAGCACCTCCCATGCTTCGCCACATGTAGGTTGATCCAGCGGCTCTCATCATGTCGGCAAGTCTCTCCCATCTGGCTCCCACCGAAACCACCATGGCACTTGTACCGACCCCCGCGCCACTTGATCCAACCCGTCGCACCGAACTGCCCGTTCGGTCACCTTTGTCCCTTATGTGCCATGCTTGACTCCATTAATCTCACCCGGCATCCTCGATCGTTCTAGACCTCAGCTCTCTAAGCCTAGTCCCGATCATCCTCGCCGTTGACCGTCATTGACCTCCAAGCAACCTGCACATCAATAGACAAAGAAACCGAATCCGGGAACAAGTTCTTCACAACTTGACCCACGTTAGTCAAAACATGCATCATGCAACACATATGCCATGAAACCCATGACCTTGATCTAACCCAACAATCATCGCCACCAGTTGGTCGATGAAACAAGTGAAAGCCGGTCAGACCGCCACTTTGGTCGGTCTGACCGTCCCCTGGGACTTAACCAAAAATCCACTCGAGGCAGGGCCGGTCTGACCACCAAAATGGCCGGTCGGACCGCTGGCCGGTCAGACCGCGCGCCCAACGCCGGTCGGACCGCACCTAACTTGACAACATTCTCAACTTTGTCGAAAACGCGTGTTTCGACAAACCGTAAGCGACATTGCCAATTGTAACATCATCCTAAGATCTCAGGCATATCCCCATGACATCCACATGTACCTAACTAGTGCCCTAGTGCCTAGTATAATACTAGATGGTGCTAGCATGAATTTTTGGCCGTATTGTCATGTTTTCGTAGTGTATGTACAGACGTGGTCGGTCCTTTTTTTTTGCAAATTTAGCCCCTGTCTGCACGACCACCGTGCAGCAGCCATTCTCCGGCGCCACGTGCTTCAGTCTGCACGGTCGTTGTGCGGTGACGCTGCCGCACGACCACCGTGCGATAGCGCCCACGGCCCGCCACGTGTCCTCCATTAGGGGTTAGGGTTAAATTAGGGTTAGGGTTTCGGGTGTTCGTAGGAATTTTAAAATATAACAAACGACTTCAAAAAATTATGAAATTTTACGTGGAACCTCCCGACACAGTGTACTTACTTGTGTAAATTTGCCATAATTTTATTCGTCCAGGATTTTTTTCACATTTTCTTAAACGTGTACTGTTTCGACGAGAACAAACAAATAACAAAAAAAACCTTGGCATGTGTTGTGCATACAAACATCCCAATGAGGCTCTCCCTCTATCTACCTTTCTTTTTCACCAAAAGTAAGTAATCTTGTCATCCCATCGCCTCCATCACCTCCATCTATTCATGATGTCTCTCGCGTCTAATCCTTGTCTACCGCATGCAAATTAAAACCAATCGTGCGCGGGGGAATGATTCACTCTTGGCTATAAATTAGCGAACGAACGAGCACGATTTCATTTCGCAGTCGCTCGCTCACTCACTCTTTCTCTCGCACACTCGCTCTGTCCATTATATTTTCGAGGACATTTCAGCGCTATTGACCGCCGTCATTCGCAGGTAATTTCTATCTCCGTCGTTTAATTCTTGAGGGCTCGTTAATTAGTTATGAAGTAATTAGTCATAATTTTACGATGGATGCGTACTTAAGTAGTTGTAATTTTGCAGACATTGACTTAGTTTAACGTTGTTAGTCCTATATAATTAGCGTTCTAAGATTTAGCAGTCCCATGTAATTGTCAGTACGTATGCTATCAATGTAATTAGCATTATGAGATTATGGTTGGGGTGAGATGACGGTCACCCTGCAAGACATCTCGTTTATCACCGGTCTCCCAATCCGGAGTTGCAGGCACTGTACCCCGGAAGTGAATTTTTCGAGTCTATCGCTCATGACTTCTTTGGAGGTGTCCCCCAGGGTGGCATGCCTCATCAAACTCTGCTGGGCCAGACTCAGCCTACTGGTCCACCTCTGCCCACTCAACGATCTCTTTACCCCCTCCGAACTGACACGCAGCCTCTGGACTGGCTGACGTATCTCACGGGACATGCTCGGCGCAAGACAAGGCCACGCACGCCGATTACTACACAAAGGGTCATCACAAACAGTTCTAAACCGTCATCACAGACGGTTTCCTGAACCATCTGGATTTATGTGTCTGTGATAACAGACGGTCATCATAGACGGTTTTCAAACCGTCTGTGATAGTTTTTTCTATTGCAAAAAAAAAACAGATTTTGAATGTTTCATAGTTGGTACCATCACAGTTCCTAATATAGAACTTGAACCTAGGAGATTGAACAAGATACTAAATGTATATGTGAGCTTTCCATCTTCAGAGACTTTTAAAAATACATGGAAAAGGCATCACTCCCATACATCAGAAGGGAACACTAATGCTTACTCACATACACAAAATTATCATCCATTCAAAGTCAGTTGTTGGAAACAAAACTCTGTAGATGCTAACTCGTCCGACGATGTTATCCCATCAGCATATAGGATATCCGTATGAGAGAGCTAATATTCTGTTCGAGAAATATCACCAACCTGATCATCCCCAAACAACAAAATTAAAGAATGAGCAAACATAGTTGCATGACCCAATAACTACTTAAACAATCCCATCCTACATGAAACAGGGGTAGAAATGAAACATCAAACTAATAGAGGCCAAGACGAGCTCTGGCCGTAGCTGGTTCGCAGCGCACCTCCAATCCCTCCTCATGATGAGCTCCACCTCCGCCGAGCTAAGTAGCCGCCGCAGCACGCAGGAGCCTTGCCCCAGCACGTCCCGCTTCAACTCGGCTATAATATATAAGGATAGCGCCAAAACATTTTGCATCCCGTGCACGCGTTCAAAATTTTTCGAACTCCCACGCTGCGAATCACAGACGGTTTCGTACAAAACTGTCTGTGACGACATATCACAGCCGGTTCGTATCATGAATTGAAATGTCAATCCTCTGCCACACCCCTGTCGTGGCAGCCAATCCTCTACCGCGCCCCTGATGTGGCAGCCAATCCTCTGCCGTGGTAGCCAATCCTCTGTCGTGGTAGGATTTGGGCAGCCAATCCTATGCTATACCCCTGTCGTGGCACCCCAGCCTCTGCCGCGCCCCTGCCAAGCCCTGCTGCGGCAAGTTGTCGCCCTGCCAAACCCTACCGCGACAGAGGATTGAGTGCCACGGTAGGAGCGCAATAGAGGATTGGCTGCCACGACATGGGCACGGCAGCGAATTGGCATTTCAAGTCATGGTAAAATTAGGGTGTTAGTGATTTCAAGCCATAGTAAAATAAGAGACTAAGGCATACTTATCATAGACGGTTTTTAATACAAACCGTCTATGATATTCGGAAACATCACATATGGTTCTTATTAAAACCATCTGTGACGTTTCACTATCACAGACGGTTTGTAAATAGAACCGTCTGTGATAATTCATAGACGATTCTTTACAATAACTGTCTGTGATTATCACAAACGGTTCTTCTTAAGAACTGTCTGTAAATTATCACAGACGGTTCTATTTACGAGAAGATCGCCGGAGCCTGCGTCGCAACATTGCCACTGAAGAACTCGTTGGGACGCCCGCGCCGCCTCCAACCGTCGCCGCCGTCCACCGACCTCCCCTCCTCCTATAGTCTCTCTCTCGGCCTTGGTGAGTCTCTCCGTGCCTTGATCTCTTCCCTTGTCCCTACGACCACCTGGTGTGATTGTATTCCTTGTACGACCACGTTGTGTAGTCGTAGCCTTTGTTAGACCTTCTCCTCCTTTGGATCTCCTGAAGGACCTCCTGTGTCCGGGCCAGGATCGGGTCCTGCTATGCACTGCACTTGAGACCTCTGGTTCGACCGTGACAGGACCTCCTGGGTCCTGTTGCGGCTAGGTCTGGAGACCTTCCGGTCGGGACGTTACAAAGTGGTATCAGAGCATCTCGACTGCAGGTTGTAACCTAGTAGAATGGTCGTTAGCTAGAATTTCAAAACTTATTTTATATAACAAGAAAAGTAACTTTTTCTCTTCTCATCTTTGTCATCTTTCTATTCTTACCTCTTCCCTGGTATTTTCCCTTACCTTATTCTCTACTCACCATTTTACAAGGTCGAATGGATCCTCTTTCCCTTATAATCTCTATAGGATCGAGCCCCTCGTGTGCAAGCGCTGGATGCCCCGGGAAGATTGGAGCAGTTGATTCCACCCTGTAAGGCTTTTGGAAGCTACCCTTGTGAGATAACCAGTGCGTTGGAATACCAAGTTAGGTAGCTTTGAAGGATTATTGATGTGGCTGATTTTGAGAATTAAAGATTCTGAGAATTGCGAATGATTATTAGAAGTCTTGTGAATGTTGGAGTATGTTGGTGAATATGCTATGATTGTGAATGGATTAAAGAAGAGCAGAATGGTGGATTGTGCAAATTGTGCAAGCAGAAGTGGATCTTGAAAGAAAATTTTGGGTGATTATGAAGGATATAGGGATATGAAGTATTGATTCGATTATTAGGACAAATTGGGTGATTGGAAGCTTGGAATTCAATATGTGGGTTATACTGGATATAGCTGGATATGATTGAATAGAGAATTTGGATTTGAAAGGAGTATTGGTTGGATTACAGAGTTATGTCTTGATTAGATGATGGAATTGTATGATTGTTGAATGTTGGAAGGTATGTTTAAAGGATGCCTTGCTGATTTTGGAATGGGTCAAAACATTTGCTGGATAGATAGTGATAAAATGATTTGGTAGATCAAACTTGAGCTGGTGGATTGCTAGAAAATTTTTGGGGGGATTCTGTAATGAAGGTTTGTGGATTTGGTGGCCTTTCCAGTAACTTGTGATCTTGATTAAATGATCGGATTCTTCTAACTTGGGTGATTCTAAGATATGTGAATTGGTGGATTTCAACAATAATAAGTTGTGGATCTGACAAAGATGGGAAGTTTGATTCATGGCTCCTAGCTAGCACTAAGCACTTGGTTGAGACCAGTGACTCATGAAGAGAGCCGGATGGAAGAAAAGGAGCATCGTCGTCTCTACCCTCCAAGGACAGCATGCAAGACCTTCCTAAAGACCGAGGATTGAAGATCATTTCGTCAGCCCAACCATATAGCTTTAGTTGCCAAGACTCTTTCTGTGTATTGAGTTGCTTCGCCAATTTGAAGTGCTGATCGTTAGAACGTCGCAGTTGTTTGTTCTTCTGGCTAGTTTTTGAGTTGGTTCTTTGCTGGGGTGTTGTTTGTTCTATCCCCTCTTTGTCCTCTTTGACTCTTACCTACCCTTGGTCTCCTTCCCTAACCCTTTGGAGCACCCGGCAGATGGTGAATTCTCGTCACTCTAAAGATGGAAGCAATGCCAGCCGCAAAGCCCCTCAGAGTATTAGTGCCGAAGAAAGCCAACAGCTGACAGCAGAGACATTCCATAATTTGAATCAGTTTCTTATCACCCAGACTCAGCTGATGCAACGGATAATACAACAACTGGATGCCAACAATGTTCCCTCAGCAACTGCCCCCGCAACTCAACAACAGTGTGAAAGTTATCAAGCCACTCCCAATGAAGCCGAGGAAGGTAGGACCATGGTTTCACCTATCAGGCCATCCCAAGGATCTAAGGAGCTAAGTTTCAACAAAATCAACCTGAAGGCACTCAATCTGCAAGCTACCTGCCGTCATCAGGACAGTGGTCACAAGAGGAAGATGGTAGAGCAAGGGCAAGACTTTGCAAAGAACTCCCAGACCAGCTCTTGCACCTCCAAGTCACCTGTTCAAGGCCAATCCCGGAAGAAGCCATCTCATGCCTCAGGGATCAAGTGCTTCTACTTCCTAGAATTGGGACATTGCACCAACAGATGTCCGAAGAAGCGACAGGCAAAGAACACAGCCGTCAACCATTAGTCCCAGTCAAAGCCTTTGTTGCCCGCCCCTTCCTCTCTAGCCTCTCCGAATCTCGGGGTCGAGATTCCCTTAAGGGGGGTAGGTTTGTAACACCCTGTTTTTCTGAGCCTTTTTGAAAATATTCAAAATAAAAAGAACCATTTGGTTTGGTTGAAACCCTCAAACTTAACTTGAGATTTTTAGAATTCGAGAGTTTAAAATGACTAAACTAAACTTCAACTAATTCAAAGCTTGGTTTATTTGGAGTTGTTTGAGCTCTTGCGTTGTCTCTCCCGCCTCTACTGCTCGCTCTCCTCTTGGCTCACTCTCTTTCGCCTGCATTCCCTCTTGTTTGGGCATTCCTTGATGCCCAGACATCCCTCTTGTTTGGACTCTCCTTGAGTCCAGATCTCCTTGTGTCTAGATCTCTCTTGTGTCTAGACTACCATTGTGTCTAGACCTCCTTTGAGCTTAGACCTCTTTTTGTTTAAACCTCCTCTTTGGTCTGGACCTCCCCTTGTGTCCAGACCATCCCTTCGGTTTTGACCTCCCTTTGGGTCACAACCACCCCCGAGACGTTCCAAGCTTGGGTTTGCGTTTCAAACGTCCTTGATTTCTGAAATTCAACTTCGGGTTGAATTTCTCCCTTCTGGAACTCTCTTGTTCAACCTTCCTACCTCCCTCTTGTTCATTTGGACCTCCCCGTGTCCATTTGAACCTCCTTTGATTTCATCTTGACCGTCAGGACCTCCCTTGAGTTCATCCTGACCGTCAAGACCTCCCTTTGATTCCATCTTGACCGTCAGGACCTCCCTCAAGTTCATCCTGGCCGTCAAGACCTCCGTTGAGTTCATCTTGACCGTTGAGACCTCCTTGGATCTCATCTTAACCGTCAAGACCTCCCCTTGTTCCATCTTAACCGCTGAGACCTCCTTTTCATTTGATCTCCCTTTTCCTTCGCGTGGTCTGATCCAGCGCCCGCGCCTTTCCCCTCTTGAGGAGCGTCCGATTGAGCTTGGGTGGTCCGATGGAGATAAACGTTCGAGCAATCTGAACATTCCTATCGCCTTGGCCCACCCGATCAAAATCGGACGGCTCTGCTTCATCGTGCCTTTTTCCTTGTCTTTCGGACCTCCTCCTCCTCCTCTTGACCTTTGGTCTTTTTGCAAAGACCACCTCTGTGGTCTTTTTGCAAAGACCACCTTTGCGGTCAAGACCACCCTTGATGGTCACGACCTCCTTCTTTGGTCACAACCTCCCCATTGGTCGCGATCACCCCCTTTGACTGAACTGTTTCCCAAGTTTGACTGGCTCCACTTGTCAGTCCTGCCCACCTTTATCTTTCTCCGCCACATAAGTCTCTTGTGCATTTAATGTCGGTTGTGTCACATTAAATGTGGCCACTTACGTGGTCACTTGGGTGGCACCCTGTTCTCCCTCCTTGTCCCCTTCCTTCTCAGCATATCTTGTCCTGTTGTCCTTCACCAGTTCGGTCGTGACACTTGCCCTGTCTCCTACCTACCTTTGACTCATCCGTCTCTGAGTTTTTCAGTGACTCTCTTTCTCCTCCTTCTCAGGCGATAAACAACTTGAGTGGCCCTCTATCATCACCTTTTTCCATGCTTATCACTTTTAGCTCTTGCCCAGTTGCACTACGTTGAAGCTTCGTCGCTAAGAAGATCGTCGGAGCCTGCGCCGCAACCTTGCCACCGAAGAACTCGTCGGGACGCCCGCGTCGCCTCTAACCGTCGCCGTCGTCCACCGACCTCCCTTCCTCCTATAGTCTCTCTCTCGGCCTTGGTGAGTCTCTCCGTGCCTCGACCTTTTCCCTTGTCCCGACGACCACCTGGTGTGATCGTATTCCTTGTACGACCACATTGTGTAGTCGTAGCCTTTGTTGGACCTTCTCCTCATTTGGATCTCCTGAAGGACCTCCTAGGTCCGGGCCAGGATCGGGTCCGGCTATGACAGATTTGGAGACCTCTTGGTTCGGCCGTGACAGACCTCCACAGGTCCTGCTATGCTAGGTCTGGAGACCTCCCAGTCGAGGCGTTACACAATGGTACAGATGGCTGTTGTCTTTTTAGTTGTCTTTATAGAACACACAATCTTTTAATGATTTTCTTGTTTCTTGTGCTATAGTCGACTACAGGATTGTAGATAGCATCTCTCTCTCTTCATTCTCTTTCATCCACGTCAGCAAAAATCCTACGTGGCAATGACTATAAACGGCTGACATAAGCCCATTGTACATGCTCTAAGTGGTTGTGCGCAAGTGTACTTTACGTGTAAAGCAGTTCATCAATGCCGTCACGGCAAAAACACAAGATCTGTCCGGTCTGGAAATGTCAATTTGCCTGATGTGGCTGCCAACATTTGGAGGCAATGTTGGTCTCCGGTCCCGTTAAATAGGAAGTAAATTGTCTATATTGCCCTTTGTTTTCTTCTCACTCTCTGAGTAGACCAAAAGCAAAAAATACATTTCATTCAAACAACAATATGTATACATGTACCCATTCAATCATTTCATTCAATAGGATAGACAACCTAGAAGCATCTATAGATATATTCGCTCATTCAATCATTTCATTCAACCAGAAAGAGAATCTAGAAGCATATATGCATATATTCATTCATTCATTCATTTCATTCTACTTAGTCATTCATGTATGCATATATCCATTTATTACATCACTTGCGCTTTCGATGTCGACCATTTCCCGGTGTGAACCTAGAAGCTGGATGTTCACCGCGCGTGCCCTCGACGACGTTGACTGAACTAATGTCCGCGCAATCACGGCGTTTACGGTGTAGAGGCGTGGCCCGAGTCGATCGCGTGGCGGTAGGTGCACCAACAAGGTCTGAGATGACTATCTTGCCGGGCAACCTTGTGTCCACGATGTCGTCGTCTTCTTCGTCATCGTTGTGAGAACCCTCAAAATTTACCTAAATTAACTAACAGTAATCGGTAATTAGCGATAATTAAAATTCTTTAAATCCAGAACAAATAGTAATTTCAGAATTATATTAAATGCATAATCGTTACATTCTGGCAACAAGAGGGTTATAAAAATAATTTCTCCAATAACATTATCAATCAAGATTTAATTACAAAAATAAATCCATTGCAGGCATAAGTGGATCATTAATACAAACTCAGAAATATTTACATCATTCAATGCAACCAAAGAAAACATTGCCTCAATCCAAGTACAAAACACAGGTAATATATTACAAACCCATTGCTTGTTTCAAAATTAATTATACAACCAATTGCAATGCTTGTAACAACAATTAATTAAATCATAATATGCTCCTTGCATCCTTGTAGCATCAGTTATCCTTGCCACCTTGTACCTTGAGCACCAGTCCATAAAGTCGTCTCTTGATCCATTCCCGTTGCTCGTTAGAAAAATTAGAAAGCGGTTAGTAAGTCAAAGCCAAGTGGATAATAGAGAATAGAAAGTAGAAGGTTGGAAGTGGCTGTCAGAATTTTCCGAAGCACACTAGGGTTCCCAGATCAACTCAAGCTAGCCAGCCCCTTAATCGTCAAGGTACCCAGACTAGCTAGAGTTAACCCAAGCACCTCTTTGCTCTCGAGGTTTCATCATCCAAATTTAATTTAATCCGACACCCACGTATATTGAATTATTACCACGTAAAATCACACGCATAGTGATTTTCTAAACACATACCAAAAAGCCCCCAACGAAAACCTTGCCATATGAATAGAAACAAGGGCAATATGGTCATGTGCAAGTTAAGGAGAATGCCCAACATAGAGCATAAAAGGGAGCATGCACCACCTCAATGCCATTTTCCATCCCATTTTCTTCACAAAAGTGCAAGCACAAAGAGCAAGCACCACTACACCACTGCTCTCCACAACAAAGCTTCACATTCAACCACAAAGCTCCATTCTCAAACCCAAACCAAGCTCAAGCACAAAGCCAAGAGACCAGGGAGCCAAGGAAGAACCAAGGCAAGCTCAAGCCGGGGTGTCCAGCCAGACAAGGAGGAGGAGGAAGCACGGTGGCCACGAGGAACCAAGAATAAATGCATAATCGAACCACTGTGGAGAGCACCAAGTCAGTAATCCCAAGACTACAACCCCCTTCCCCATCCTTAGCTCAACAAGAGGTAACCCACAATGGAATCTCAAGATGCAAAGACACATGCACATCTTTCACCCATAAAGCATCTCATCATATCGCTTAGATAGCTCTCGCTTGCTTTTCATCACAGAGCAAGGGAGGATTTGGGTTAGAGAGCGAGGGGAGTTTACCGCAGAAAGCAAGACTTTAGCACTCCACCATCACCAAGCATGTGCATCACCCATGCATCTGGTTAATAAGTAAAATGTATCAATCCATTTTGAGGAACATCAAGAAGCAAAACCAGACGTAAAGCATCAATCAATCTCTGAAGCATAAGTAAAAGAAAGCAACCAAAGCATGTAAAATCTAGGTTATCGAGGGAGTTAGGGGAGGTGAGTAGGGTTCACCGAGCCACAAAGGGAGCAGAGGGTGCCGGTGGCGGATGGCCGAGCCGGCCAGAGGCGAGGAGAAGCGGCAAGGCGGCGGCGCTGCCTCTCGCCCGCCGAGGAAAGCCGGAGGCGAGGCGCACGACCGAGCGCGACGAGTAGGAGAGGCGCAATGGCGCCGGCGACCGGCCGGGCGATGACGGCGGCGAGCGGCGGTCGGGCCTTGAGGCGGGATTTGCGCAGAGCGGCCGCCGACCGTGTGAGCCAGGCGGAGGCGGTGGAGCAAAGCCGAGCACGCCAGAAGACGAGGGCGCGGGCGGCGCCAAGTGGCGCCGGCACGGCAATGATCGAGGGAACCGGGCCGGCCAGAGAGAGCGGCAAGACGCACGGCCACGGAGGAAGAAGGCCGACCAAGCCGAGGCGAGCAGACCGGATCAGAGCCGGCCGGCTCCAGCCGAGGAGCCGAGCCGAGAGAAGAGCTGGCGGCGGCGGCATGAGGGGATCGGCATGATGGCATGCATGGAGAAGCGCACACCGAAGTCAACATGGCGCCAGACCATGGGCCCCAGAGGCGCAAGGCTTGCCAGTGGAGTTGAGAGAGAGAGAGGAAGTTGGGGAAGGAGAGTGGGATTGGGGATATTAGAAGGGTGTGTGCGTGGGTCAGGTGCAAGCGTGTAGATAGGGCCTACGAGTGAAGAGAGAGAGAGAGAGAGAGAGAGAGAGAGAGAGAGAGAGAGGGGTTAGGATAAGGTTAGAGATAGGATTAGAAGTGGAATTAGGACTTTAGGTTTAGAAGTGTTATTAGGATCTGGGTAAGTGTTACTTATTTGTTGCAATATTGTGTTTAATCGGTAGCTTTGTAAATTAATTGTCTGTTAGCTGTTTGCTGTTAAATAACTTAACTTAGATCTTGTTTAGTTAACCAACTTGCGATTAACCGGTGAAGTAAAATTGCTAGATAGATCGAATAGTCGTTAATTCTGTCGTTAATAAAATAACTAGCTTGTGTAGCAAATCTTGTGCATCGCTAGTATTTATTCTGGTAGTTTGAGCTATCTAATTCTGTTAGGTCTATCAGTTAAGCGTGGACCGCGGGTTGTCGACCTTAGTGCGTGTTTTCGGTAGAACGATTATTTCGTGAAGTGCTAACTTAGTGTAAATCTCGAAAAATATTTATTTAATTAAAATTGTGCTAACAAACTAGAAGCCACTAACTTATGTATGCGTAATATCACTCAAAATCAACTATGTATTTAATTATATTACTATTCGTGCTACCGTGTTGCTACAGAAGACAAAACGACACCGACGGGAGCAGTTGATCAGAGATTCGTCGACGCCAATCTTTCCTACAACTCCAAAGGCAAGCGATCCTCTTAACCATAAACATAGTTAATTTAAATGTAAACCGTATATTGCACTATTATGTTTATTGCATCAAAATTATTTTCTTAAAACTTAAATAAATGATTGAGATGAAAATGATTAAGATGAATATGAAAGAAATGAGGATGAGAAAGAAAGAAAGAAATGAGAATTTATATGTGGGTAAAAGGGGGCCCTGGCAGTGGAAACGCAACGATGATGATGATGATGATAATGATGATGATGATGATGATGAGGTAAAGAGGTGGGCCCCTTTTGACATATGATTATAATATAAGGACGAACAAAACTCTTGCTCTGGCCTCGAAGTCAGAATTCAAGACCAACCATTTTCCGCTTCGATGGGCGTAAAATGCTACCTAGTTACGTAATTAAGATTCTCCACAACGGGACACATTGGAGTGTTTGGGCTCGGAAGTGCGCCGGCCCAAGGAGGAGTGTTGAGCACGGACGATGGCCGCCTCAACCAACGTTACTGGAACTCGGTGAATGACAAGGTCAGCACCGACGGAAAGTAATGGGTTGAGACTTGATCATGTAACCTGGAAAACGTTCTGTATTCTGGACTCGAACCCGCATCAAAGGAAATGCAGGGGACCCAGCTCATTTAGAGCTCAGAATAACTATGTGTAAAGTGGTACAAAGCCTGCGTAGTGCTATGCAAAATCATGAATTCATGCCAGTCTCCTGGATTGGAGTCTACGGGAACCACCGGGGGTCTTTCTTCTCTCCGAGTAATAAGTAGTGTTTTCAGTAATTAAAATTTGCCACCTAATGTTTTAACAAATTATTTTCAGAATTTAGATGACTTAGAAAATGTGATAATAACCAGAGGTAGTCATCCAGTGCATTCTTTGCTATTAATGCTTGCTGAGTACATTCGTGTACTCAACCTTGTTAGTATTCTCCTTTGTAGATCCTAGTCCGATCGAACTATCCCGAGGGGATGAAGGACTTGCAGTCTTCAAGCAACCACGGAGGAGAAGGCGCAGACTCACGAGGACCAGAGCGAGATGGACGCCATATTTGACTCGTGGGACGAATAGAAGGCCGAGACTTTAGGGTTGGCAAGAAAAGTGGAGTCATTCCTTTTGTAGCTGTATAATATATGTACTAAGAATCATAGCCTTGCGTGGC
This sequence comes from Phyllostachys edulis, assembly GCA_036346405.1. Taxonomy (NCBI): domain Eukaryota; kingdom Viridiplantae; phylum Streptophyta; class Magnoliopsida; order Poales; family Poaceae; genus Phyllostachys; species Phyllostachys edulis. Next base: position 37,713,456 of record CM070555.1, on the reverse strand, counting down.
TATTACTGGAATAAAATGTACAGTTTCTATCTTATTGTTCTGCTGCGTGACTCTGGTAAAGGCTTACTATTCGTTGGAGCAGTGTTCTACTGAGCAAACAAATAGTAATCCGTATGCCTAAGTGTGATTACCCTTAGGGTAATGACACGGGGCGTCACAATCGTCCCGTGCGACCGAAGCGGATGTCATCGCCCGGGATGACGTAGCACGCGATGAGCCACTCCGAGCCGAGGTAGGTTGAACAACATCTCCCGTCAAGGTGCGGTTCATCTTAGTCACCATTCATCGGCATCGGCGGCGAACCATCTACAAGATATAGATTCATTGATGTCAGGAATGGCAAGCAACAAGCAACTAGCAAGATATAGATTCATTTTTGTGTTTCTTGCAACAGTATGTAATCCATTTCTTAGGGAAAAAGACATTACATCTTGCAAAACAGAAAGCATCAGTCTTGAGAACTCCGTCGATGGACAGCTTTCATTCTTGAGAACTCCATCGATGGACAGCTTTCAGTCTTGAGAACTCCATCGATGGACAGCTTTCAGTCTTGAGAACTCCATCGGTGGACAGTCTTGAAACTTGCCAAATTGTCTCATCACCCGATGGGGCATGTGGTACTCCAACGCATGGAAGTAAATCAGTGGTGAGAGAGTCATCCACAAACCGTCGTCCCGCTCACACATTGGGTTCAGCTCCATTTCCAAGACCTCATCGCAGGTATATGTCAACCACGTGAACTACACATGAATTATGAAACATTACCGATGAAATCCTAGTTAGAATAAAATTATCAACATGCAAATGAACTCGTGAAACTATACCTGGTCTTGAGTGATGACGTCAAGCTCGTTTGTGTAGCCGAGGTAGCGCGACCTCAGACGCCCAGTAGGTGGCACGATGGAACTCCAAAGGTAGGCCATCGTTGGAAGTGACGAAGGGTCGTCAAGGGGCCATGCCTGCAGGAAGATGGATTTAAGTCGCTTTTTATTAAAGAGAAAGAATTAAAAAAAATATGTATGTACCTGTAAGGTAGCACGAGTGGGCCTACCCACAGGCAAACGCTCCCACATCCACACTTGCATGAGCACCTGCTAGAGAAATATGCATAGACAATGTCAAAAGGTTGAGAGCATGATCGGGCAAAAAATTGCATAGCATGGCCAAAAAAGGCATAAATCTCACCACACCCTTGTCTGCTATAAGGTGTGCGCGGTGCTCATTATCGTAGTCCAAGAAGAGCAACGTGTACTGCTGGTGTTGCGGCATCCTGCAATAAAATTAAGATTTAAAGATTGGGTTCAGTTTCAGATTTAAAATTTCCTTGACGATGCCATCAAAAAGAAAAGGCTAGCATAAAAGTTTTAGTTTTAGTTTTAGTTTTAGTTTCAGTTTTAGATTTCAGGTTTCAGTTTCATATTTCATTTTCAGTTTCAGATTTCCAAATTTTTTGGTTGCAGTCTTAGTCCCAATTTCAGATTTTTCATAATGCAGTAAACATAGAATAATTTTCGGTTTCAGTAAATCTCACCACAGATCACCATTCCTTGCTCAATTTTAATTAGTTTATCAACAAGGTGACCACACTTCCAAATTTTCTGAGTAAATAAAAGGGACCTGTGATGAAATTTACTTCAAAAATTGACCACATTAAGCTATTTAGTCTGTGAAAGTTTCAGACTAGACCTGTTCAAATGCCGGGCCGGGCCAGGCTTGAAAAGCCCGGTCCAAAATCGGTAGGCCCGAGCTCAGCCCAACCCGGCCCAAAATTTTGAATTTCCTATTAAAATGCATTTTTTAATCTTTTTGGAATAAAAAATATTATTTATTTCATTTTCAAGATTAAAATAATATATTTCTATTTTTAATTTTAATTTTGGGATTTCGGTCAACTTCCATCCCCAAGCTTGGCTTGGACATGATCGGACTCGAGTCGGGCCGCCCATGAACAGGTCAATTTCAAACCGGTACCTTCCAATGGTAGTAAACTGTACGTTAGGCTATTACAATTAGCAATCACAAATAAACATATACATCAGATCCTACAAATAAGCATATACATCATATCAACATAAATCTTGCAGTTTTAGATTTCCATGATTGGGTTTCGCCATAGCTGATTTGCTAGGAGGAGTGAGAATCAGAGAACCTAAAGGCGACTAGAGGGGGTGAATAGGAGCACTATCTATTTTTCGCTTTGCTCGGATTCAAACATGATATTGACTCCAATAGCTATGAGAACTATGAAGATCAATATATATAAGCGTAGCGGAAGTCTTGTAATCGAAACCCTTCAAATCCCCAAAAGAAACGACCAAAAACACAAAAAAAAAAACAGCCTGATGAACAGTACCAGTCGAACCGGATGAACAGTACCGGTCATTCCGATTTTCGGTACAACCAGATGAATAAAGGCTACCGTTCAAGATGAACAAGAAAATCAAAGCGAATGAACAAGAAACAGCCTGAAAAACGAAAATAAAAATCGCCGTAACTTTTGATCCGCTTGGCCAAACTCCACCAAATTTGAAACACACCTTCCTAAGGATGTCAGGAACCTATTCCAAGCAACGATCGAGAAGATCCACGTCAAAGTTTTGACCTTTTTGCATTTTACCGAAGGAGGGTTCAAAAAAAGTTCAAATACCCAAATCTGATCCTAGGCTTGCTCGTGGGCTATGGATGATCAAGATGACCTTAGATGGTCTCCCATAAGTCACAGCAAGCATAAGCAACAGAGGGAATCGAGGGAAAACCAGTGGATCAACAAAATCACCGAAACATCAAAGTAAGGTGCAAGAACAAGAAAAAGAACGAAGAGAGCTCATCTCAAAGAACTTGCAAGGATTGATTGATGATTGATGATTCATGGTTACAGCCACTCCATCTTGGAGGGCACAACTCATTACATAAGCATACAAGGCATCAATCCCTAAACCCTAGCTCTCCTCTTCCTTTTCTAAACCCTAAGACCAAAAAGGGTTTTTTCTCAATGGACACCCTTGGACTGTTAGAACCAGCACCCAGGGCTTATATAGTGGAGGCTAAGCATTTAGGAATATTCTATTAGGGCACCCATTAAACCCTAACTCACAATGGGTTAACACACGCACGCATCTCAAAGCGTCGTCCTCATCTTTGATTGACCTAAACCACTTTTTCATGCGCCGACCCGCGCCGCAGTTTAGCCAACAAGTCACAAAGGCGGTATTTGGTGAAATTACCAAAATACCCCTTCTCGATCCTTCTCCATGGACCGAGTCCAATCCAAATAAGCAATTGCTCGCTCCGCCACGTGTAGGTTGATCAACGGCCTCATCATGTCGGCAAGTTCTCCCATCCGATTCCCATCGAACCTCTAAGGCACTTGCACCCACCCCGCGCCGCTTGATCCAACCAACAGATCGAATCGCCTGCTCGATCAACCTCGTCCATTCGCACCATGCTTGAGTCACCCGACCACCCTTTGCATCCATGATCGTTCTGGACCTCAGCTCTCCAAGCTTAGTCCCGATCCTCCTCGCCGTTGACCGTCGTTGACCTGCAAGCCACCTGCACAGTAATAGACCAAGAAATCGTCTCCGGAAACAAATTCTTCACAACTTGACCCACGTTAGCTCAAAACATGCAATATGCAACACATATACAAAGATAAACATGGATATGACCTATCCCAAAACCAAATCTCCAAAATGGCAGACAATCGCACCAAATTCGCAGACGATCACCAGAGTTACCAATGCAGATTACCGATCTTCTATCGCATCGCTTCAATAATCAAGTCGTTCGATTTTCAATGAAGAATGAACTCCCAAAACATCTTCTCTGAAAATAAGCTACCGCCATCTACTAATCGGTATAACGCGATCCCAGATTACCGCCACACAACTTATGGGCGTCTTGTTTCATTGTCGCATCACCCTTTAAACGCCGGTTCTTCCGATTATCCTGACACTTTGCTGAAACTTTCTGAAAAACAGGAATTCCAACAAACCTTCAACCAAATTGCCAATTGTAACATCACTTAGGATCATGAGCATATCCTCATGATGTTCACAGAATCAGTGAGCCACTATTTATGTAAAACGACATTACAACTTGATTGAGAGAATTGAGATGAACGTATTGCCAAAAAAATTAGTGAAACTTCCACATGTCAAGAAGTAGTAAAGAATTAACTTTGCTATCTCTAAAATTGGCTCTACATTATTGTCAAAATAGTGAAATACAAGTTGTTTCTGAAATTAACTTCCAGCATGGATCTAAATGGCACTCCTAAACTTTCTGAAAGAGAAACATTACTCCAATTGAACAAACTTATTTGATTGGAAGCCAAAGCCTGGTGTTTGTAACTTAGCCAAAGTGGAGGATTAATGAAGAGCACAAAGCAGGCATTAAGAAAAGCAATGTCTACATATATAATTGCATTGTATTGTGTCATTGTGTGTATTGTTGTACTCAGTTAGTTACCTGGAGGACCTATATTGCCCAGACCATTCAAACCAATTCTATCAGACATCCAATTCGGCGTAAACCCTAAATCCACAAATCAAACCGATTTAATCCAAAATAAATGGAGGGGATGGGTTACATTACCTTGGGAGATGATCTACATAGGTTTATGGGCGTCGAATCAGCTCCAAATCGCCGAATTTAGGGAGGTTGGGGGCGGGGAGGAGAGAGGACATGCAGGAGAAAGAAAGGGATTTGGAAAGAAAAAAAAAGAACTAGGTAGACCAACAGCAACTAAGTCACCACTGTCATACCACGCGTGTTAGCATGACAAGGCAGACTTATCACACCATGAGTTAGAGCGTGACAATGACCACGCAAGCCCTCTGCACGCTGGCACGGCGTGCGAACGAAGGCTTACGTGGCAGATTTGGTCACGCCAAGGACAGTGGTGTTACAGAATGATTTGATCACGCCACGAATCAAAGTGTGACCAAAAGGTCAGAATTGAAAATAAAGTTAACTTTTAAATATTATTAAAAAACATTAAATAAAAAACATTGCCTCGGAAGTCAAGGAGCTCGCAGATCAAACCCAAATAACATCAGCAAACAATCCACACGAGGTATACTATGCCTTGAAAATTCCGGCTTTCCAAACGGAGCCTTAAGCCCTTAATCACATAAACCAGATGCCACACCGGTTGAACTACCCAAGTACCCAGTACCCACTCGTTTAACATATATCGCCCATTGCTGCTTTCCTAATCTCCCGTCCAACATAACATAGTCACGAGACCTTGACCACAGCTGGTCAAGAAACAAAGAAATTTTAGTTCAAAAAAAAAGGAAGCAGAGACATAAATCCACGTGGATAGTGGCGTAACTGCTGGAGGACGGAGCGCGAAGGCAGCATCAGCCACCACCACTGCATCGCTCACCCACCTCAAACGAAGCTTCACACCAGTTTCCTCCTCTTTCCACCCTCTCCTGGGCTGCCCCTTTCAGCTCCCTTCATTATCTCTGCTTTCTTGGGATGTATCCTTCACACCAGTTTCCTCCTCTTTCCACCCTCTCCTGGGCTGGCCCTTTCAGTTCCCTTCATTATCTTTGCTTTCTTGGGATGTATCTTTCGGCTATGAGAGCTTCTAGAAGACCATGACAACCTAGAGACTGCGAACCACCAACCATCGAACTGTCCCTTGTTTCCTACAATCCTAGTCTAGTCTTTGCGAGAAGCTTCTTTTGAGAGCATCATACAAAACACATGGCTGCTTTGAGTCTCTGACAGGGAAATCCACAGCATCATGTCTCCCATGATCACTGATAACAGGTAAACAACGGGCACAGCTGACAGCGCACCTTTCTATCATGCTTCTGGCAATGTCATACTCGGCAACTGTGGAATAACCAGTGTCCAGTGGTAGTATGTGGCGACAGCCTACCTGTATGGATGCATCAACCAGCTGCATACACTGAACTGGACTTGCTTATGGAACAAGAACACGGGACTAACATGTGAACACCCCCCAGTGGAGACATTTGCTAAGCAGATACACACACACTTCGAGTATTGTACCGTCTTTACATTACTCAAGGCTCCCAGAGTCCCCCAGGTCGTTTGCGTTGGCGATGCGTAATTTTATGTATGCAACAGGGTAACCATTTAAAAAGCTATATCGGGATTGGCAACGCAAGAAGATTATTACATACAGTAGGCGTTGACTTTTGGCAAGTAGCCGAGGAAAATACATACATGTATAACCAGCACCCTTTCTGCAGGGCAATTTTGCGGTCAGTAAAGGTCACAGCTCCTGTCGAGTTCAGGAGCACAAGGAATCGTAAATTAAGTTGAAGGGAATTTTTCCTGTGTGTTACAGTTTGACTAACAAAACTCACCCCAAGACTGGGGGAAAAAATAAGCCTTCAGAAATTCGCGATAAATAGCTAACTCGGAGCCGATGATGCCATTTAACTGAAACGTGGAAAGCCAAGCAAATGAGTCATGAGTTAAAATGACACATAATTTATCCAAATCGAACATGTATCAGAAAATGTGTTGCAAGTTCAAATAACTGCAGAAATTGTCCAGTTCGGCAAGCAAGTCATTAGCTGAAATGACGTGATAATTTAACCAGCACAAGGGGATTCAAATAATTGACAATAGCAATGACTAGGTAACATAAATCATTTAGAAGTGAAATGACAAGTATTGTCAAAGGTCAAGCATAATCATATTCAGATCAATTAAAGCCAGAGAGAAAATATATATATTATCCACTTCCGGTGCCAAGCTTATATAGGAGAAGTGAGCAAAACCACAAGCGGCGAAGTAGAGATAAAACCAAACAAATACATTGCACAGACTTAAGTTATTGACCAAATTTGGAAAACCCCATGCATTCTCTCCTACAGATGGGATGAGACAGTGACTGTTGTGCTGAATACTTAACTAAATGCTCAGGAGAAGTTTTGGAGGCAAGAATGCACCATGATACAAAAATGAAATGGTAATACAAAGCTGAAAAGCATCCCATCGAGAGTATTACCCCATGGGTACAATACAAGACAGAGTGACATCATGGCAGATGAATGCAGTTACCATCAGATGCCTGCTCCTAACCACAGTTCGCGTGCCTTAGTAGAAATAATCGAAGAATTTAGCTCCAACAACACGGTTAGAACTTAACATCTGGGGAACGCCAGCTGTATCCTTCACAACTTTTATTTGTTTATTTTATTTTTGTGGGAAGACAACCAGATCGGTTATGTAAGACACAAGAATTGTACGGGACACTGAGTGATAGCTAAAGATTCGTTGAACTCTAAACATACTTTCTACTAAACTACTCCCGACTCCTGATTCCTGAATATCAAAACCCAAGGTTCACACGAAAGAAAAAATAACTAGGTGGCTCATCTTTATTCTACTTTCTTTGAAGTATAGCACAGTGCAAGGCTAGCATCAAGGCATCTGTAAATCAGTTCCACATTACTTATTCCCTCTTCCATTATAACACACTATTGTATATATAAAAAATGTGAGCATAAACCTTTCAAGGACACAATACAGACAGCACATATCTGAGAGAAACACAATTGGACTGCAGGATTAAACTCTCACTTAGATAATGTCTTCAGGCCAATAGTGTTTCTTCAGTCAGAGCCTACAAGGCGACACCACTTCATCTCATTAATTTACAGAGGCAGTGCATTTCGCATTTCGTCTTGCACCTTTTCGAGATGCTAATCCTACACAAATATTCAATTTTAAACCTAATATCGGCCAAATTTCGATCTGATTTGGCCATTAGTATTTACACACCTTCTCACAAAGACGAGATCTGATCTAATAATAAACTTGTTCTCTATGGGATAGGTTCATTTGACCTTAAAATAACCATCTCATACCGGTACCATATTTCTTTCTACACATTTGCTACCCTACAACATAACTAACTAATAAACTAAGCATATTCCTTTAACTGTTAAGTGTTGATTTTTTTTTTTTTGTTTATTCATGAATCATGAGACTTAGGTATATTCAGCTGTGGTAGATGACAATATGTGTATGCGATAACTTGTCACTTAAGAATCCATGCCACTTCTAGAAGTCGAAGTGTTATGGATTAATGCTATTCATATTAGCACTATCAAACTGTACACCAAAATTAGCAACATTTAGCTGCCACCGGTATTCTCTAGTACTCTCTATAGTAATAAAAAAAAGGTATACACAGAAAATCGAAGTACCAAGATAGAAAGTGCACACCGTTGCAAGTTTGCTGTTTGCTCATTATTAGCTTAAAATTACTACTAGAAAATATCATCTCTAGTTCCCAAAAATGATCCAAGGCTCACAACGTAATATAAATTCACTGTGATTCCCAGATCTCAAATATGTGCAGAAATTTGAAGGTAGTTGTGTATGCACAAAGAACTATTATAAGACAAAAAAGACATATCAAGTATAATTGCTGTAATACAACCTGATGGAAGTGTTACCAGTATGCCAGCATGGGTGCCTCAATGATCTGATAATTATCCTTTCATTGCTGCCAAATGAAAATTAGGAGAACATGCCACCATAGCTTCCAATTCTATCTGGAAGGCACCATCTTTCACTTCAAAATAAAGGAGCTATTTAACCGATAAATTAATGTGTCGTCATTATCTCTACAGTCAGCCATGTCAATAATGATGGCTGATTTGCAAAACAACTCCAGAATTTAATCAAGAGAGAGGTTTTTCTTCATCGCCTCATAAACTAGATAGGTAATACTTGCAGCAGGCACCACTTTAAGGAGATTTGGTAGGATTCCTTTGTAGAATCCAGAAATACCCTCATGCTGTAGGGTTCTCCAGAACACATCAGACATTCCTCTATATGCGGCCTCTGAATTGGCCCGTTGAGCTTGCAGTCTACAAATATTTAGAAACACAGTTGAGAGAGAGAAAGATTCCTGTCTGTACAATATACATTTCTTACCTTGTTCTGATGACCTGTAAAGGGTAGACACATGTTGCTCCCAAAGACCCTGAGATAGTCCCACAGCCAAGTTGTACTAGAGGACCAGGATCTACATGATCACAATTATATTCAAGAATCAAGAACCATACAATTTATAAGAAAAACGATTAGAAATGCCAACAAAGTCTGAGCGAGAGCTTACCGCTGTCCTTCAGTATATATGTCTTGGACACATCTTTCAAAGTCTCGTATACAGCAAGATCAATTCCAGCATAAGGAACAATACCAAGCAATGACGGAACAAGGCCTCTATAGAATGCTCGAGGACCTTCGTGCATCCATATATCCCTTGACAATGCACCAAGACTAGGAACTTTACCACCCACGCATGAATAAGTCTGTAGCCGTGTCTTTACTAAATCTATGGGATAAATTGCTGTTTGTGCTACTGCACCAGCCAAACCACCAGCAACGAGACGTTCAGAAGCACCAATTTCATTCTTATTTTCTCCTTTGCTCTTCATAATGTATTCTTTTAACATTTCATATGCATAAAATTTTATTGCACTTTCTGGAGCAACTTTTACAACATTCAATCCATTCCCTCTAAAAAATCCCGATAGACCACCCTGAGTCCATATATCCTTAATTGCATGCATGACCGTAGTACGTGTTGTTTGTACTTGCATGATCACTTTAAGGCGATCAAGAGGTGCAGTTGCGGTACGAGATGCTGCACCAGCAATCCCTCCTGCAATCAGATATTTGCTTGCATTGACATGCTTACTTATGCCTTCTGGTATAGCAGCCTGTTCACCTATATCTACAAGGCAGACTCTTTCCCAGTGATGATAAATGTTCTCAATGGTTGCTTCATTAGGATAAAGCAAAAGAAAGTCCCTCCATTCTTCGAAAGTAATAATTCCATTGTTGTCCTTGTCCACATGCTCAACAAATCGTGCAAGCTCCTCATCATCAATCTCTATACCTGCAAACAGCAAACTGACATTGCTTGTAAGATATATTATGGATACAAAAATGATGAGCTCTAAATAACTTGATTGTGAAGATATTTAAGACTTCAGGCAAAGCACTGTCAAGAAAGCAAACTACGTTGGCTGCTTTCTAAAATCTAGACAGGGGTTCGAATATAATTCGTTTTTTTTTCTTTTTTGACAGAAGCTAATGCAGGAATTAGATCAATGTGTGTTCCCTACAAGATTGACAATCCACAGGAAAACACTCCTTGAATTTAGGTGATACTGGAGGACCAGAATCTGTGATGAAGTTGAGTCTAAATGAAGAACTAACAATCTAACATGAGTTGCTCCGCAACTTGCTGCCTTGCTGGAAATTAAAACCAGCTTAAATCTTCCACATGCGCAAACATCCCCAAATCAAAGACCCAAAACCTATAGCTACCATTACAACCCCTTCAACCTATTTTCTCATCCTTTGGGAAGTATTTGTCCTCTAAAGTCATTCACGCAGATCTTTGACCCAAAAAGGTATAGTTGAAATACCCGGTTGATCATTATTGGTTCCCATGTCAAGCTGATATATCAGCATAGCTCGTAAGTATGAAGCCCACCTAAATTATATTGCTTAACTTTGTTCAGTATCACGAACTCCACTTAGGCAATGCATTGGCCAACTCACAAGTAACTCTAAATTGAAATCCTAAACACCATGCTAGCAGTTAAAAAAAAGGAACATGAAACTTAGCATGCCAATATTTCATGAATTAAGCAAAGCCCAAAGTTTGAACCCACTTGGTAGGCTGGGGAAGCTGCCTCAGCCTCCCTCCTTTCAGTAGGCTAATGGTTGTTGTATATTATGTGGTGCTTCACACCTTCAACTAAGGCACTCAATTTTGGTTGCCTATGCTATGCAACTTTTAGTATGGGGTATGTAGCCTTGGGGTTGCCTCACTAAGCTACAGCAGCATTGGATGCGGTATTAATTCAGACAATTAGTGATGAATAGTAGAATTGCTCCCTCAGATAAGGCAAGGATTGAAGCAAATAAATAACAGGCTAACACCCTAAACTGTCCTGAGTTTTTGGAACCTGTAATAATCTAATGTCTAACAAAAACTGGTAAGATTTGAGGCTGCATGTTTTCTCTGAGACCCACAAATTACCACATTAATTAGAGAACAAAAAAGTACAACATTAATCATGAGAAAAATGGGGGAAATTTCTTCCACGTATTTGGCGGAACCAGATTACAACAGTGTAGATTTAGTTGAAGGAATTTGAAATACCCTAATGTGGTACACTAACTAATGCGTACCAATTGTAAATTGTAATATCATGCAGGAACATGCACTCAAATGAAGGAGAGCATGCCACACGGATGACACCATCAGCTGTGTTTAGGATCATTTTGTGACCATGTGGAACTGTTTGATAAGAAATGATTTAGGGCCATGCAAGGTATCAGAAGGATCTGATCTATATGATCTTCAACGCCTGCATCTGGTGGGTGAACACCTCCAACATGAAAGTCCTGTGAGTGGTGGGAAATATAATACATGGTCAATCCATCATTATTATTTATAGCAACTGTTGTCATATGCCCAATTTCAACTCGTTTAGAAAGACACAGACAGAAATTTGACTTAATGGTACGACCATAGTTACCGGATTCGATATAAAACCCCGCGAATCGCGAACCGGATTCCTCGAACCCAAACCGGTTTAGAGTACGGTGTTCATGTTCGCAGTGGAAATTGGAATAAAAAGTGGCAAACTACGAACCCGAATCCTGTACCGCCACGCGGACGAACCGTGTTTCTAGTAACTATGAGTACGACCATGACGAAATGCTGATAATTGAGATAATTTCCGTAGTATTTCATTACATATAACGGTCAAGCAATTATGAGAAACAAGATGGCTATGGACGTTTGTGCAAATAGTCGTATTAGAGGATTAGAAAAGCTGATGACACTTGCATTGCACCAATGCAACTGTTAGATTTTAGGAGAGGAGAGGAATAGGGACTGAAATCTTGATTGTATTGCAAGAGCCCAAGGGGCTATATATAGTGTACAAGTGAAACCCTAGACTAGAAACCCTAGCTAGACTACAATTACATTACTACCCCTACATAACTATTACACTAACATGACTATTACACTACTAACTTTAACACCCCCACTCAAACTCAATGCGTATGCAATAGCATTGAGTTTGAAGAGGTCAAACACTAAAAAAAAAAGAGATAAATCCAAAGTCCGGGCTTGAAGATGTCGTCGAAGCATGCAACTCTTGAACAAAAATTGTCCTTCAGCTCTTCACACACGAAGAGCTTGATTTGGAGATATTGAAACCGACATGAATAGAGAGATATGTCAAATCAAGCCAATGAAGAGAGAGATAGAGACGAAGACGAGAACCGATCCGCCCACCCAAGAAGCGAGGTGATGGTGTCGAATCGCACTCGACGAAGGCAAAGACAACGGACCAAATCCGCCCACCCAAGATGTGAGGTGACGGTGTCGAATCTGGCGCCCGACGAAGGAGAGACAGTTGATGATAACGACAAAGAAGGCCATTGGTCAAGAGTCGCAATGATGCGAAGATGTGTAGCAAGATGGCTACAAGAGAGGACCAAGAGGGCAAGGTCGCATCAACAACGATGATGGGGTGACCGCACTCGATCCAATGGACGGACCGCAGCAACCCGAAAAAGGAAAAAACAATCGGCTGATCGACAAAGGATATGATGAACTGACACGACTTTGACGAACTCAAAGAGAGATGCAGTGGACTTGGATGGACTCGATGGAATTCAAAGGAAATAGACTAAAGATACTACCAGCAGCAACAGATATTAGCAGCTGGATACTTGTAGCAGATACAAGCATTAGCATTGATGACACAAGCACCAACAAGAAGAGCTAGGCAAAGACACTCTCGGCTGAGAAGCAATTGATCAGAGGCAAGCAATCAACAGAGCAAAGTCACTTGGTATCAAGAGCAGAGGAGAAGGCAGGCATTGGGAGTTGCGATTGGTACGAGGATCAAGCAATACCAAACAGAACCCACGAGCAGGCAGAGCAAAGTCTCGGCAATGGGCATTCTCCAGTGACGTCTTACAAGAATCCGGAGGAGGCAAGGCAGATCCGAGCAATGGGCTGAGGAGGACGTGACACAAATACGAAGCAGTGACCCGAGGCGGCGTGGGCGAGCTCCGCGGCCAAGAGGAGGAGGAGGTGGAGGCCGCAGCACCCTGAGTCGAGCAACTCGGGCGGCATGCGGCCCCGATCCAGATGACCCGGCGAAGGAGTTGCAGACCGGTGGCGACGGCCCCAGCGATGGAGGTGCAGAGAGTTGGTGATGGAGGAGCTTGGGGACAACGTAGACGATGAAGAAGCTCGTCGGGGAAGACGATCCCGAGCCCGGATCCGGCGGAGAAGACTTGGAGACACCGGTGCAGACCAGATCCGAGCGGATCTAAGCGAGAAAGCCAATGACGGCGGAGGAGGCGGCGGGCCGCACCTCGATTCAAGTGCCTCCGCCTCGAGGTCAGATCGAAGGCTCCTCGCCAGATCCGGCGAGCCTTGACCGCCACCACCATCCTCTCCCGCCAAACGAGCACGAGGTGGCTCTGCTACACGGATCTGGAGGAGGGACATCGCCAGACGAACTCGAGGAGGTGCAGCGGCGCGGATCCTCAAACCGGCGGCGAAGATCCGGAGCTCGAGGAGACGTACGGCGCGGATCCGCGAGCCGGCGAAGCAGAGGAGTCGATGAAGACGAGGCGGTGGAGCGACGCCGGATCTCGGCTTCAGCTTGTGAATCCGGACAGAGGAGCTCGGATCCGCCGGATCCGGTGAAGTCAAGGCGAGCGACGAGGATCGGGGAGGAGGAACGCGGCGATCTCCAGCGTCGGATCCGCGAGGACGCTACGGGTGAGCTCCAATCATGAGGACGACAACCAATGAACGAGAGAAGAGTAGTCGGGCTCGTAACGCCTCAACAGATGAAGACGCTGCTGGGAGTTGCTCTTCTTTGGGACATGAGATGGCCGCCTGGGAGTGAGATTGTTCTCCCGGGCAACAGAATGGAAGATGATGGAAGCTAGATCGTGGATCTAGGCTCTGATACCATGTTAGATTTTAGGAGAGGAGAGGAATAGGGACTGAAATCTTGATTGTATTGCAAGAGCCCAAGGGGCTATATATAGTGTACAAGTGAAACCCTAGACTAGAAACCCTAGCTAGACTACAATTACATTACTACCCCTACATGACTATTACACTAACATGACTATTACACTACTACCTTTAACAGCAACAACCGTTTTACTGTGAAGTTATTATGCACCATGCAATGTAGTCTAAAGCGCAAGACTAGGCACTAAGTCGAGCCACAGGGAGACAAAAGCACCTCAATCTGCATGTAATGATCTTAGATCATTACGGGGTAAACACCGTCAGGAAGAAGGCAGGACGGCGTCGACTTGATGGGATGAGAGATTAGACTATAGACTGAGATGATAGAACCTTGAGAGGGAGACTAGATTAATTCTTGCTTGCTTGCTTGATAATAGATACATGCTATCCCTTTTATAGGGACAACCCGACTTGACCTCTAAGAAACAATCTCTATTTCTATGGAAACTTATCTCTATTAGATGGAATACATCTCTAAGGAAGTAAACCTAACTAATAAGGAAACTAACTATTCTATCTCTATTTCCTAACTACTAATGCACCCGTGGGCCCGACATGAATAGTACGTGACGCTACAGTACCGCGTATACTGTTCATGCGTGAACAGTAGCCCAGTCCATGACAGCTACTCCGCTCCTCGACAAGCGACGAGCTGTGGTGACGGCCATGGCTGAAGCCCTAGGAGACCCCATGTTGACGAGAGGTTGCGATGGCTACATGAGTCCTTGGAGATCGTTGCCTCCATGCGTGGTTGCGACAAACTCGCCGGTAGCTGTGGCAAGCATGGCAGCAACCTGGTAGCGCTGCAATGGCCACAACAGACTTCGGCAGGGCCGCGACGAGCTCCAGCAGCGTTACGGTAAGACGTGGAAGTGCGGCAACTGCCGCAGTTGCTAGAGGTAGCTCCGCCACCGCTGTGGAAGGCGTCACCGCCTCTACAGAAGGCACCGCCGCCGCCATGGGAGGCTTCGCTGTCGTCGCCACGATCTTCTCCTCCAAAGTGGCATGCATGTCGAGGAAGATGGTCGCGATCTTCTTGTCATTATCGTTGGTACTCATGGTCATCTTGTTGGCGTTAGCCTTTATCATAGCCAACGACTCGACGGCAAGTCTGATGGTTTGATCTGTCGCCATAACCATGGTAGTAGAGGCCGTGGGAAAGGATCGACTGCTCTGATACCAAATATAATGATCTTAGATCATTACGGGGTAAACACTGCCAGGAAGAAGGCCGGACGACGACGGCTTGATGGGATGAGAGATTAGACTATAGACTGGGATGATAGAACCTTGAGAGGGAGACTACATTAATTCTTCTTGCTTTCTTGATGATGAATACATGTTATCCCTTTTACAGGGACAACCCGACTTGACCTCTAAGAAACAATCTCTATTTCTATGGAAACTTATCTCTATTAGATGGAATACATCTCTAAGGAAATAAACCCAACTAATAAGGAAAATAACTATTTTATCTCTATTTTCTAACTACTAATGCACCCGTGGGCCTGGCATGAATAGTACGCGATGCTACAGTACCGCGTGTACTGTTCATGCGTGAACAGTAGCCCAGCCCGTGACACTGCATAAGGCATGGCATGCTAAGCTAGGTGCGCACCTTTAGCAGCAATATGCAAGGCACTATAGCAAGGTGCAAGGCATGCTAAGGCACACGCTTTTCAGCACAACATGGTTTAGGAATGAAAAATGGAAAATAAACCAAAGCCAAAGGGTTCATGGACCAAACAATGGTCCAATCAGACACAAGTGGGTCTAACTCCCAAGATTCAGTAAATTATTAGCGGTCGCTTGTCAGAGTGACAAAGACAAGCAGTGGAAGCTTTCTTGGTGGCAATGTTTAGCAAAGAATTAACTTGTATGTTAAACATCTTGGATGTGCTATATATGCTACGAACATTGCAAATCTTTATTTAAAGATGACATGTGATGGTCCAACTTTTTGGTAGAATATTGTCGTACATATTAGCTAGAAGCTCTGATGCACCGATACTCCTAACCAACAGCGTACCAGTATCCCGATACGTATCGGAAACATTTATGTTTAAAAGAAAAAGGAAAAAAACCAGGACTTCCCGATACCTCGATACGGTCCACAATTCAAGCTCAGCCCACTTATTCTAACCCTAGCCCACAACCTTAGCATGTAATTGTTAAATTCAAACAAGAATTAAGAGCTCGTGTGTGTTATCAAAGTTTGTCGAAATAATTCTAACTTACTTTATTAGGAGTTACCGAGTATCCATCAGGTTCCAAATTTTGATATGTGTAATCAGTTTCACTTGACAGCCTTTTCTTAGGATTTCCTGAATTTATTGAAAACGAGTGATCATTCTGTTCAGGATCACTTCTAGAGTGATCTTGATAAAGATTGACACTTGTGTTGCTAACATTATATCCTAAATTATGTTCCACATTCCCTTTCCTCGATCTCAAACCATCAACAGGGATGAAGTCCCTATCTTGTTCGCAGCACAATGTTTTTTGAACTCTTTTTAGGTTTTTTCTGTTGATAAAAGTTGTGAATGACACAGAGATGCTTAGAATCAAGTGAGGGCTTAGTGTCCTTGCCTGTACAAAGATGAGCAAATTGGTAAGAAGGAAAAATGAATTGATATCTCCACTATAATTCTCGAACTACTGCTGTTGGTCATAGTACAGGATAAGCTAATAAATTCTTCAGTGTTATGTTCAATGAAATTAACACTCATGCATAGGTAAATTCTTGACTGAAACTTATCAAGTATCGTATTTTATATTTTTACCATTTTTAATATATATACATCCGTATCGCCATATCGGTTTTTTGGGGGAAATGTGGTATCGCCGTATCCATACCGCCGTACCGGTATTGCGTATCGGTGTATCATAGGCTAAAAGTATGAAGCGCACAAATTTTTTTTCTAAAGTTTCTTCAAAACTTCAATGGGGCTACAGGTATTTTCAAACTAATATCATTTGTATTTTTGCACCAGATATGTCAGGCACTCCGGTGCATGGTTCTTTGGTAACTACACCTCAAATGATTTACAGAGCAAACGGCCCAAGTGAACCTTTTGCCTTTCAAGCCTTTTTTTCAAGAAACCTGCTAGCATATTGCAACATGTTAGTGTAGAAATTTCTTCACAACATTAGTGTCTAATTTTTTCTACCCGAATAGATGGTTATCTATATAGCAAAAGATGTTAAACTGATACCTAATTCAAACATTGCTTTGTTGGCATATTGGAATTCATTATTTTTCTCCACTCGTTCTCTCAAACCAAACATACGCTCCTTGGCTCCTTGCAAGTACAATTAAGCATAACTGGTATTGGTATCAATCCCATAGCAGAGAATCCTCTCCATCTCTACACGACTACACATGACAAAACTCACAAGTAAACCAAAAAAGGAAAGAAAAAAACCCAACGGTTGGCTACTAATTTGCTGCAAGCATCCAACAACAATCAAGTAGTAATATGCTACCGCTACCGCATTTCGCCCAACGCGTCGGAATCCGGACACCGCTGCGACCGACGTGTGACAGCCGAGCACGAGGTGATCAAATTGCGGCGGTACAGGCGGGGCGAAAGGTGAGGTGAGGCCATGAAATACATACCAGCCTTGACGAGCGCGTCCCAGAGCTCCTCGGGGAGGATGCAGCCGTTGTGCTCGACGTCGATGGCCTGGAAGATGCGGTAGAGCTCGAGCTCCTTGTCGTCCATGTAGCGCCTGAAGTCCTCGTACCCGACGCGGCCGTCGCGGTCGCGGTCGCAGGCGCGGAGCAGCTCCCGCGCGTACTTGCACTCGGCGGGGACCTGCAGCGCGGCGAGCCCGGCCTCGATCTGCGCGTAGTCAAGCTGCCCCCGCCCCGCCGCGTCGAAGAAGCCGAACATGCCGCGGATCCGCTCCTCCCGCTCCGCCTCCGTCTCGTGGAGCGCCAGCAGCACGTGCTCCATGGTCACGGGCCCTGCCTTCCGCACCGGCTCGCACCCTCCCGCCGCCGCCGCCGCGGCCACGGGGGAAGAGGAGGAGGCGGCGGTGGCGTCACGGGGACCCACCGCGTGGGCCGCCACGCCAGGCATGGCGCCGACGGCGAGGTGGAATGGGAGGGGAGAGGTGGTGGTGGTGGGCTGGGTTGGTTTGGTGAATGGAATGGAGAAGTAAAGGAGACAAGGGGAAGAAAGGAAGCGAGCATTCGCGTGCGCTTGAGACCTACGAGCAGACCTGGCCGGTCCGGCACGGTATGGATCTAGGTTGGCATGGTCTATTACTCTATTTAGGCTCGTAAACTATTTGTATCATGGTGGAGGCGCATCACGGCTCGTCGGCTATTCATGCTATATCGGGACTTCGACATGCGTCTGTTTAGTTCATCGGATCAAGTGTGGCTTAATTAGCCTGTTTGGTTCGATGGAATAAAAAATTCAAAAAAAAATTAAAAAAATATATATAATTTAGAAGTAGGCATGAAAATTGAAAAAAAAATTGAGATAGTCATATTAAAAATGTAATAAAAAGCTTTATTAATGTCCAATTGACTGCCTCGTTAAAAATTTCGTCAAGTAAAAACTTAAAATGAAAAAACCTTAGCAAAGAAAAAAGAGTACAACATATAGCTCTATATACATAATACATCATTGTTCTACGTATCGGTGTTACTGTCATTTTCTAAGTACAGATTTTTTAACACCTTCGACAACTCTGAATTTTTCACAGAGTGTTGTATTCGTGAATCAGCTTGTTCTCAATCCTTCACAGTTAGAAGGATCTCCACCATCTCACTTGTGAGACTTGTTCTTCTCTCCTCCAATATTCTTCCAAAAAGATTGAAAGCAGACTCGGAGGAAACCGTAGAGACGGGAACATTTAACACATCACATGTAAGTATGGATAGCACGGGATATGTTAACTTACGGGTTTGCCACCATTTCAAGATATCGAAACCTTCTGAGTTGAAATCCACCATATCGCTGTCCAGATAGGCGGATAGTTCCTCGCTCCTTGTGGGTCTTGGCTGAGCAGGCGATGGTGTAGAAGAAGAAGACCTGGATCTAGAGGAAGAAGCACCGAAAATCTTGCCCGACATATTTGTCTTCCCACTCGAGGTGGGGGCTACTGGAGGTCGTTGCGAGCGGACTCCCCGAAACTTATTTTCATACCTTTGGTAAACCTCGTATAACTGGGAACGAACTTCTGCAAAATAGTCAGTATAGTCTAGCCCTATAGCATCACTAGGAAGATCAAGTACAATACCAAATGTATCAATTTTAGCCCTAGAATCTAAAAGAAATACAAATGCATATAGGTAAGAGATTTCTCTCCAATATTTAAGGTATTTAGATTTCATGGAAACAACAGCATCATGTAAAATTAAGTCATTTTCACACATTTTCAATTGAGTAACAATCCGTAAAATAGTATGCACAATGATAGGAGATGTTGGATAGTAGACAGCAGACAAAGCAACAGTTGCCTCATAAAAAAATTCTAAAAACGACAGTATCTTCTCAGCAACGAACCAATATTGCTCAATTAATAGTATACTATCGTCAGTGCTATAATAGTGTGTTTCAATAAAAATAGAAAAAAATGCTCTTGTATGGTAAAAAAAAATCTTAAGCATGAGGTAAGTAGAGTTCTACCTTACTCCATGTCCAAACCAAACTTTCTTGGACGTACACCCATCGCTTTGCAGAAGTTCTTATATTGTGTTATTCTTACCTTAGAATTATTCAAGAAAGAAATCGCATCACGAAGAGCTTTATTATACGGACTCAACCTCTTCAACCCATATTTGACTATAAGGTTGATAATATGACAAGCGCATCGTTGATGCAATAAGAAGGAATCGGCATATTTACTAAACACTGGAGTAAGAATGTCCATGGCCCTAGAGTTTGAAGCTGTGTTGTCTAAAGTAATTGTGAATATTTTATTTGTAAGACCAAAATCTTCCACAACTTTGATAATACAATTCGCAATATTCTCACCCGTGTGTGTTACATCAATTAATTTCAAAACTATAATCATTTTCTCCATTACCAGTCGTCATTAACATAATGTGCAACTACACTAAGGTAATCCTCCCTAGCCTGACCACTCCATATGTCTGAGGTTAGGGCCACAAAAAATATGCACGTACTAAATAGTTCCTTTATTTTATTACAACGTTCATTATAGTATTTTACTAGATCCCTAGTTATTATCTGTCTAGAAACGGAAGAAAATATAGGATTATGCGTAGTCCTAATGTAATTTTGGAAAGAAACAGACTCACCAAAACCTAACGGTAAATCCTCAGAAGCAATTAAACGATAAAGAGATTGGCGGGCAACCTGAGGATCGTAGTCCCAACTACATACCGTACTGTCGAGGTTGTATTGCAGCTGCGTCTATTTCATCACCAATCCTTGCTTGGCTCGACATCTTGTAGTATGTCTAAGCAAGTGCCATGTTTCACCTGTAGACTTTGCAGACAATTCATGGCGACAAATTTTACAAATAGCATATGGTACCTCATTTCCCACTGTGTCTTGCTTGGTTGTCCTGTCGAAATTCTCCCACACTCCCGATGTAGACGGTCTCGACCTCTTTGCTCCGGTTGCCGCGGAGCCTGATGACAGAACTCCGCTTTACTCTTCCGGTGAAGCCTCCGGTTGGCTTGAGGCAGCCACAGCCGCCTCCATGGACACAATTTCCTCCGGTGAAAATCAGTAATCACCAAGAGCAAAGCTGTCGTAAGGACTGTCTATAACGAAAACTGTAAAATCGAAACTAACACTATTACTACTTTCATCTTAGCATAACAAGCACTAACAATAAAAGTTTGCAAAAAATAGTATTGTACCAAATTAGCTCAACACGAATTTGAATTTGCACAATAGAATTTCAAAGAGAGAATGGAGAATGAAGGAGTGCTGAATGAGGAGGGGTATGGTGGCTATTTATAGGAAAAATTTTGGGATTTTTTGAATTTTTTGCAATTTTTATGACTCAAACGATCAAAAAGGGTCAAATGCCCCAACGGTTTGATTTCAGTCGGGCCGTGTCGAGCTAGGCACGGCCCACGAGCACATTTTGGCCTGCATGTCGCCTGCCCCCACCCTTGCCCTACCGCCTCGCCTATATCCCCCTACCCTACTTTGCCGCCTTCTTCTTCTTCCCCAACCTGCTCACAAGATCGTGTGCAGCATGCCCCCTCCTCTCTCCTCCGCGCCTCCTTGTCCGCGCCGCCTCGTCTCCTCCGCACCTCCTCGTCCACAAGACCGCACAAAGTGCACAACTGCCGAGCCACCTCCTCGCCTCCTCTCTGCTCCAGCTAGCCGCGTCGCCTCCTCTCCTTCGCGCCTCCTCGTTCACAAGACCGCACAAGTGCACAACCGCCGAGCCGCCTCCTCGCCTCCTCGCCGCACAGCCCGCGCGGCCGTGTCGCCTCCTCACCTCCGCGCCACCTCCTCACTGTCGAGCCGCCTCCATGCCCTTTGCTCCGACTCCCTCCCGCGCCACCCTTTCTCTCCTCCTCCTCCCGATCCGGACCTCCCGGTGGCCGGCCTTCTTCACACCGGTCTTCCTCAAGCCAAGCATCACCTGCACAAGGCCTCCTATCTGAACCTCCCGGCTTTGGCCTCTCCCTCGGGCGTTGGCTCTCCGGTGTAAAGACCTGGGGTTTAAACCCCCAAGTTGTCACGACCGGACCAGGGAGAGGACTCCCAGGGCCACCCGAGAGGTCCATCAAAACCATCCGAGAGGTCCTTCAGACCACCCGGAGGTCTATCGAGACCACCCGAGAGGTCCTTCAGACCACCCGGAGGTCTATCGAGACCACCCGAGAGGTCCTTCAAGTCCACCCGAGAGGTCCTTCAGACCACCCGAGAGGTCTATCAAGTCCATCCGGGAGGTCTGAGGGTGGTCGTGTGGCTCGGGGATTTTCCCCAAGCTCTCTGTGCAAACTGAGCTAGTCCCAAGATCAACTGCTAGCTCACACAGTACACAAAAGTGGTAACATTCATCAAACACAAGCTTTATTAATAGCAACCGAGTTGATTACAAAGGCAGCTTAAGAGCCAACAGAACCAAAACACAATGGAAACACAAGCAGCAGACCACCCGATTCACCACAGGCAATCGGCTAGAGGTCGCAGCCTAGTCGTCCTGGACCTCAGGCTTCTCGAAGACGTCCTCACCTGCTCAATTATGAATCAAGCAAGAGTGAGCACAACAACCATACTCGCAAGTTACACCCGTCAAATAACAGAATGACATGCATACAAGGTGTCATCAAAGGAAGGCTTATAGAGTTGTTTTGCATAAAACCATGTTTGTTTCTAAATACTTCTACTAAGTTCCAAGACAGTTAACAATAACTAAAATTCATTTTGTAAATCTTAGTTTTATAGCTGGATAATATTCATCAACAAGTGGTGAAGGATACCCTCCTATCACAAGACTCCCCGCCCGAAACCCAATTGGATAGACATCCAAAACCAGTTTAACAAATCCTTTTGAAAACAAAACCAACATCTAACTTGGAGAGGCTTGCTAGCATGTCCATGACCGTAGACACGGCTATTCGAATAGTTTTACACTCTGCAGAGGTTGTACACTTTGCTCACATGACACGACTTCTCTAGTTTGTTTGGCATCCGTCGATACCACCACTCACTTCCATGGGTGAGAGGTCTAGAGCACGTGATAAGGTCTTTACAATGTGCCATTCTACCGCAGTCCCTTCGCACTAAGGTTTCACCCCCTTTGGACTAACCATCCGCAGAGTTCAGGCCCCCTCTTGCGCTAGTGGGAAACACAGGTTATAAAAGACCACCCACACATCCAGATGGAACAACCACGGTGGAACTTTACAAACTAGTTAGCTAGGTCCCCTCCCCATTTTCAAGACATGTGGTTGTACGGTGAGGCATAGCAAGTTATCACTCGAAGACCGGTCCTTAATTGACCTGGGCGACTGCCACCAAACCCTGGGCCTCAACCCTACTCGGCTTGAGCTCGTGCATGAACATGCACCATCCAACCAACTATTTCGCCCAAGTTCAAACCAATTTTCCTTTTTCTTTACTTTTCAAAAACATTTTGCAAACTATCATGACAACCCCATGTCATGGATTAAAAAACATTTAGACAATATTGGTCTTTTGGCAGTAAAACTCCCAAAACAAGATTTTTGGTCTAAACTTGGCTAAGCACAGATTTTTGCAACATGCTAGTTCATACTAATGTACCAACTAGCTCTTTACTACGGTGAAAAGGGTGATCGGATCAATAATCAAATTCGGGTGTACAAAGGAACTAGGAATAACTATGAAGTTAAAACAAAGATTTAAATTACTTGAATTGAAATAAGCATGCAGTAATAATTTGAAACACAACTTAAATAATTTGAGATACTGGGTTCAATATGATCAAGGGTGTAACTTGCCTTGCTTGAAAGCTTGAGAAACTACTCCTTCACAGAGCTCGGGCTCCCCGGAGACGTCGAGATCTATACGAGAGAACGAAGCAAAACAAGTAAAGACCAAGTAAGCTCCAAATGAACTCCAAACAAACCGAACTAGAAATAACGGCAAAGAACAGAAAAGATAGCTAGGAACGAGCTCTCAGGAGGAGGTCCAACGGGCTGGGAGGAGGTCCAACGACCTGGTCGGAAGAGGTCCGATGGGTCAGGAGGAGGAGGTCCAACTGAGAGGGTGGTCTTTGCAAAAGATCAAAAGGGGATGGCAAAGACCAAGAAGGTGGTCTTTACAAAAAAAGGGGGGTCTTGAGAAGGTCAAGGGACGTCCCGATGAGGACCCAAGAGGGTCGTCTTTGCAAAGGGAGGCCCTCAGGAGATCCAAAGGAGGAGGAGGTCCAACAAAGGCTACGACTACGCAACGTGGTCGTACAAGGAATACGACCACACCAGGTGGTCGTAGGGACAAGGGAAAAGATCGGGGCACGGAGAGACTCACCAAGGCAGAGAGAGAGAGAGAGAGAGAGAGAGAGAGAGAGAGAGGTCGGAGGAGACTGGAGGAGGATGACGACGGCGGCGAAGACGGCGCGGTGCTCCGGCGAACTTCTTGGCGACAAGGTGATTGAAGAAGGCACAAGATTTAGCAGACTCCTTGGCGAAACTTGAAGCACAGAGAGGCTGGGCAAGAGCAAGAGAATTGGAAAGAAGTGATGAAAGAGGGCTACTCAAGCTTATATAGCCAGGGGAGAGTCACTGAAGGACTCAGAGGTGCACACGATCAAGGGCACGTGTGACAGGACAAAGCATACCAAGTAGGTGAAGGAGATGATGGAAGCAGGTGCTGCAGAAGTGACAACATTAAATGCGACACATCAACATTTAATGCGCAAGGACAAATGTGTCAGTAGTGACACGACGAGAGGAAGGAGAAGGTGAGAAGGACTTGCAGGTGGGGCCTGGTCAAAGCTAAAAAGGGTGGTCAAACCAAAAGGTGTCAAGTGACCTAGGGGAGGTCGTCACCAAGGGGTGGTCGTGACCCAAAGGGCGCACGTGACCAAGGGGAGGTCGCGACTAAGGACAAAAAGGAGGTCGTGACTCCAAGGGGAGGTCGCGACTAAAGGACAAAAGAGGAGGTCGCGACTACAGGACCCTGCAGGACGAAAGAGGAGGTCGCGACTCCAAGGGGAGGTCGTGACCCAAGAGAGTGGTCTTTGCAAAAAGACCAGGAGGGTGGTCTTTGCAAAAAGACCAAGAGGTCCTACGGGGGAGGTCCTGAGGACGAAGAGGTCCAAAGGACAGGGAGGTCCTGCGGACAAGGAGGTCAAAAGAAGAGATCCTGAGTGGTCCCGATAAGTCCACGCGGGTGATCCTAGGGAGGTCCTGATGGCCAAGATGAACTCAAAGGAGGTCCTGACGGTCCAGATGAACTCAAAGGAGGTCCTGACGGTCAATATGAACTCAAAGGAGGTGCTAAGCCTGAGAAGGAAAGAGGGCTAAACGAGAGGAAGGTTCAGAAAGGAGAAATTCAACCCGAACTTTGAATTTCGGAAATCAATGATGTTTGAAACATAAACCCGAGCTTGGAGCACCTTGGGGGTGGTCGTGACCCAAGGAGAGGTCAAAACCGAAGAGGAGGTCTAAACCAAAAAGGAATGTCTAGACACAGGGAAGGTCTAAACCAAAAGAAAGGTTTAGACACAGAGGAGGTCTAAACTAAAAGGGAGGTCTAGACACAGAAGAGGTCTAAACCAAAAGGGAGGTCTAGACACAAAGGAGGTCTAAACCAAAAGGAAGGTCTAGACACAGGGAAGGTCTGATCCAAAAGGAAGGTCTAGACACAGAGGGGGTCTAAACCAAAAGGGAGGTCTAGACACAGAGGGAAAGTCCAACAAGAGGGAGGTCTCGAGATAAAAAGCTGGGCCAAGAGGAGAGCAGAACGAACAGAGAAAGGGAAGGACCACACCAGAACTCAAACAACTCCAAATAAACCAAACTTTGCATTAGTTGAAGTTCGATTTAGTCATTTTAAACACTCAAATTCTGAAAATCTCAAGTTAAGCTTTGGGGCTCTAACAAAACCAAATGGTTCTTTTTAGTTTGAAAATTTTCAAATATGCTCAGAAAATCGGGATGTTACATCCAGCCGCTCGCCGTCTGCGTACTGGCACAACTCGACATTATTTGTGCGTCTTGAGCCGTCATCGTCTTGGGGTGACGGCCGAGCACGCGCCCGAACCATCGTCGGTCTTGGCGCCAAGTGAATATTGTGGGTCGTCTTGCGTGCTTGGCCGCTTAGCGGAACGACCCATCTGGCCAGCTCTACCTACGAGATACGGGAATCCGTATGTACGTATAGGAGCATGGCTGGATCGATATGGGGAATTTTTGGTAGATACAACACTTTTTTGCACCGTATTTGCATATATAGCGCCATTCTTGCACGCAGACGCGGTCAGAAGCACACTCTCCACCGCCACGTCAACCCGATGTCAACCGGCTACCATGCGGCAACAGATTCTTGCACGGCGGCCGTCAAGACAACGACCTGATCTCCCACGTCGCCGCCCCGCCCGCCATTGCCGCCGTCGTCGCTTTCGCGCATAAGCGCCATGCGACAATGGCCCTCGTCTGCCACATGTCCAAATAGTTAGGGTTAGGGTTAGTTAGGGTTAGGGTTAGGGTTAGTTAGGGTTCGGCTGAAATTTGTACTAAATTTAAAATATAGCAAATGAGTTCAAAAATTTATGAACTTTTTTGTGGAGCATTCTAACACAGTGTAATTGCTTAAGTAAATTTGCCATAATTTTATTCGTTTAGAATTTTTCTTGCTATTTTGTATAAGGACGAATAGCGAGAAAAATTTTGAATGAATAAAATTATGACAAATTTATACAAGCAAGTAAACTGTGTCGGGAGGCTCCACAAAAAATTTCATAATTTTTTGAACTCATTTGCTATATTTTAAAATTCGTACAAATTTCAGCCGAACCCTAACTAACCCTAACCCTAACTATTTGGACACGTGGCGGGCCAATGGCCATTGCCGTACGGCCGCCATGCAGCAATGGACGATGTGGCGGTGGGGTGGACGGGGGCGGCGACATGGTGGGCTGTGTGCCATTGCCGCACAGCAGCCGTGCGACATCGGGTTAACGTGGCGGCCAGAGAGGGTGCTCCGCACGGTGGTCGTGCGGCAACGGTGCTATATATGCAAATACGGTTCGAACATGGTCAATACTGTAAATATGGTACGAAAAATTGCTATATTAGCCAAAAATTCTCGATACGGGTTGCATATGCCGTGTGATGGGTGACGCACGGTGTGATCCACATGGAGATCTTTTTGATCAAAATGGTGGGGAATTAGGTGCGGTTTCTTATTTTCGGCATCTCACATCTACAATTTCCATTAATGCGAATACACTATCTAAAAAAATGTTAAGACATGAACAACGTAATGTCTCGAGCTATATTGCATTAGATTTGTAGAGTGTCACCCAGTCGCACAGACGTGGTCTTCTGAACCATTGCTACTTGCTAGCGTGCGTTGTTTTCTTCGGAAGAACACTTCTTCCATGTGTTGGAAATTGACCTTTTTTATACATAAAAAACTTTCTCCCATGTCTCATAAGATTTTCTTGTGCTGACATTGACATAGGTGGTTCAGCTGTTGATCAAACTTGGTGAGTTGGGCGGTGGATAGTACGGTATGAATACTCATTGTTCAATGCTACTCGTGATCAATGCTGATTGAGGTGGGGGCGGTGGCTGATTGAGCGAGTGATTGCGATTTAGCTGATGGATGGATGGATGGATGGTGCGATCCACGTGCTTTGTTTTTCAGTTAAAACTCTGCTAGTACTGTACTTGATGCCGAGCATCCTGGCCAACCACCTCGTGCTTATTTTGTACACCTCGAGCCTTTGAAGATGAGCTGTGATGCCATGCCGTGGTGGCTGGCACAAGAATCATATCAAGGTGTAGTGTAGGGTCAGGTACTACTAATATCATTAACATTTTTTTTGCGACGAAATATTATTAACAACTTAATAGCGCCAATATTGAAGAAATATATGCGAATATGATATGACCATTATCTTATCTACATTCATCGCAAATCCATCGCTACCTTCAGCATTAGAAAAACTTGTTTGCCAACACTTGGAAGAAGTATACATTGAAAAACAACAAACACTGTGAGGCAGACAAGTTGGTCCTGTGGCCGCTTGCCAGTTGCCAATGATCCACATATGCTGTTTTCCACCTTGAATGGCCTTTGTAGTGTTTCTAGCTAATTTGCCCCATGAATATATTTATATCAGCATCTCAGTCATGCTGGTGCTTGTAAACACAGTAATGGGCTAGATCCACCCAAATCCTATCCTAGCCCAAAAAATCTAATAAGCGTGACCCAATCTAGTCCAATCAAATTTATTAATGGCCACCCGTCGGATGGGTATCGTTTCAACCCTAGGGTGGCGGTTTAGTCTCAGTCTCTGGTCGCTTCATTCTCTCATCTCCTTCGGTCCTTCCTCTGTTTCTTCTTCGCTCTCGACTCCTCTCCTCGGGCATTGGCCTTCCCTGCGCGCCCCTACGGGAGGTGGTCCGACGAGAGAGTTCGAGCGACCATGCGACCTCTCTGTCCTCCCTCGTCCGTGAGATCTGGAGAACTCTTCATCTTCGCCGCCATCTGCGTAAACCCTTCGCCAACCGGCCTCTAGTGAGTCATCCTCCTTCCATTTGAAGCCTTGAAGAGAACCCCTCTCTCGTCGCCGTCCTCCTCCTCCTCCATGCCCTACTAGATGGCGTGGAGTGAAGATCCATCCGGACGTGATTCCTTTTCTTGGTAAGAAATCCCAAGCTTTCTTGGATTATTGTTCGATTTGCTCGATATTTTATTTGTTTGTGAACAATCGAATCCAACCAGATCTTTCTTCTTCTTCAAGATCGATCGATCTCAACTTCGGTTGACCAAGCCACCCAGTCCCGAGCCTTAAGCAAGTAGCGATCATGGCGGTCACAAGCATGGCGAGTTTGCCCTCAATCGCAGACTCGAATCCTCAAAACTCATGGCCTAGTCTCCTAGATTTATACTCATAGTCTCTTAGAGTATTACTCTTAGCCTTAGTCAATTTTTGATTATTTTGTCACGAAATTCACAGCCACAAGAAGAGCTCATGGACGCCGGGAGCTTCTTGGCGCAGCAAAATAACATAGTTAAGACGCGCTGGAGGGTTGGGGACGGCGAGATGTTTCCATCGAGGTGACGAGCTCGGTCATGGCGGGCCATCATTGGAAGAAACAACATCCATTTCAATTCTAACCCAACCCAATCCAACCTGTTTAAAGCCAACCCAACCCTATCCTAGCCCATTTTTATTTTAGCCCATTTCATTTGATCCAAGTCAACCCATACAAGGTCCAACCCTTTTGGCCCTTTAAATTCTGGTCCATTACCAGGCCTAGGTGCTTGTTGCGTGCAAGGGCCATTTTGTAATCTCTTAATTAGAGAACAGAAGAAAATGGAAAATAAAAGAAAATAGTGGGCCCACCTATCATTGGGAGAGAAGAGATGGGATAAGGTTGCACACGGGATGGGATTTCCCCTCCATAATGGCAGCGCAGGCATGTGTTGGGGGCGGCTCGGGCGGATTTCGCGCCGACCGTTGGAAGGGTCGTGGCTCCTCCTCTTTCTCCTCGCATGGTACATTAAGTTCTCCTCGTTTTGGTTTTCCTCTCCTCGCTCCTGATTTGATCTCGAACTCGGGTCATGTGAGCTGCTACGGCTGCCGTGGTTGTGCACGGTGCTACCGGTGGTGAGGTTCATCATCCCCCGGTCCTTGCAACACCTCCTTATTGAAGTCACCGAGGAAGCTAGGGTGGTGCGCCACTGTGGTTGGGTCCGGCCGGATCTATTCTTGATTTGGGTGAGAAGAAAGGCTTCGGTGTGGTGGATTTGCTCCTTGTTGATTCTTGTGCGGCATTTTTCCCAGTACATTGACTTCACTTTTTAGTGTGTCCCAAATTGTGAAGAACAACATTGTATCTCCGACGACCACGTCTGTTCACCGCGGCATAGTGGGCGCGATTGGTTTTCTGAGACAGCGCCTCGACGTGCCTTGCCGGGTGACTTGGTGGCTTTGAGTGCCATCCGCTCGGTGAGTTTGCATTTTTGTTTCATCTCTGTTACTGTGAAGAAGTGTGTCGTGCTAGTATATTTCAGATTATATTATCTTTGTTTCATCTCTAGCATAGGGTGACTTTGCCTGGTAATATTGTGGGATTGTGAATTGCTCGATGAGGATTGTTGTTGCTAGTTAGATTAGACTGGCAATTTAGATTATAAATCGGATTTGAGCTTGTTAATTGCATATTGTTGTCAAGTTGATGATTCATCTCTATTAATAGTGTCACATAACTTTGTTTTTACACTGTGGTTCGGTTGCTTCATTTCTGACCGAATTTGATTAGTTTAAACTCTGGTCTTGCACTTTAATATGCTTGTTCCTTCTGTTGTATTATCTTGCTCGCGTCACAAACTAGGTTTTTCATTTTCATTTTTATACAAAATAACAGAGGTAAACCCCTCTGGACAATCATTTCAAAATCTCCCAAATTTATATTCAATATTTCATCCATTTTCCAAATTTGGTAAAACTAGAACGCGGCTAAGCATTTATGCGATATTCGCACTCGAAATACCCAAATTGATATCATATATTGCATAAACCATATCCTAAATGCATACAAATATTTCAAGGAGGATCATGCATTGAATAAGAATTTAACTACTGATACCCGCAAATATAGTAATTTTTACTAAAACATACACACATGCATAATAGAATTTGCAAAAGAAATACAATAATTGAAATAATGGGATCAACAAGGTCAAAGGGTGTTCTTGCCTTGCTCTAGTATCTCAGAGTATGAGGATGGAGGATTGTCAAAACTTTCGTTCGAGGGATCAACATCTATTCAAAAAGAGCCGATAGCAAATTAATTATAGAAAAATAATTTCAACAGCAACAAAATCCAAATATTTTTTTCATATCCATATAGAGCGTGATTTTAGATGAATTTAGACAAAAAAAAGATTCATTAAATTTAGAGTTCATATGCAAAAGTTGTTAAGGTTTGAATTTGCATCGATTTTGTAAATCCCGAAATTAATAAAAATGGTGATGTCGAAAGCATATTATCTGAGGTTTACACTTTCTAAGAGAGAAAGTATATTTTCCTCTGAGTTCTTCTGAGATTTACGCTTTCCAACCGAGAAAGCATATTTTCCTCTGAAGTGAAAGTGGGTTTTCTCATTTTTCTATTTTTTTGAATTTTATTAACTTACATGTGGGGCTTACTTGTGAGTGACATATTTTGATTTTCTTGATTTTATTTTATAAACCAGTGGCAGTCCCACATTTCATATACTCATTACTTATTTAACTAAAGGAATAATCAATTATGTGCCACTGCAAAGATGTGGATTTTACCATTTGCCACTACATGTGTGGATGACATCTGGGTCCTAGAGCCACATGTCATCCACACATAAGTGGCAAATTGTAAATTGCAGATCTTTGGCAGTGGCATATAATCAGATCTCTCTTAACTAAATGATTAGTTTTTTATTTGATTTAATCCACTGACAGCTGGGGTCCATATGTCAGTCTCTTGGGTTTTAAAACACGTTTACAACCGAGAATAGTGAGTGGGCCCACATGCCAGTGACACATATTCTAAAAACATTTTGAATTATATTTCTGTTTAACTTTCCACTAGTCTCACTTGTCATCGACAATGTACTTTTAAGTAATGTTAATTAGCGCTAATTACCTCCTAATCATATGGGTCCCACCAGTCAGAGAGAGAGAGAAGGAAGGAGAGCTCGGCTGGGAGGAAGAGGAGCTCGTCGGCGGCGAGGTGGATGCGAAAAAGGTTGGGGGACTCAAAAATGTAGAGATGGTGTCACGGCGATGCTAGGGGAGGTGAAGATGGTAGGAGAGGTGGACGGAGTCGATGGTGCGACGGTGTAAGATTGAGGAGGCCGACTAGAGGGAGGTGAATAGGTGATTTTTAAAATCTTTTGGCTAAAACCGAGTTTTATGCAGAATTGTAAATCAATTCGGTTTTGCTAAATTAAAACCTAAATCAACTAGTCTTGACTAAGTGCATCAACAATATAAGACTATTGATAATGATAGCAAACAAACAAAGACATGTAAGCAATTTAATTCTAGGAATATAAATTGCTCAAAGTAAATCGCAAGAGAGCAAACCACAATGACACAAGGACGTTTTACCGTGGTGTTCGGAGACTTGCTGGTCTCCCCTAATCCACGTTGAGGTAAGCCCAAACGAATTAGACTGGCTCCACGAATTAAGCCAAACACCTTAATTCCACCAGTGGTAGCTCTTTCCCGCTCCGGGTAGGTAAGCTACAACATTCACAACACGCTAGGCCTTCTCATAAGCTTCTTGAGAAGATCATCGGTCCACGACGCCTCCACGCCATCTAGATGTCGGCAAACACCAAGAGTAATAAACCAAGCCCCTTGCATGACTCTCACCACGTGCAACGAATGCACAAGCTCAAGTGGATACGAAATCCACCTCTGGATGCAACACATGTAACTAGATACCTCTCTCCTTACTCACAAGGTGCAACACATGCACAATTGAGAGGAGAAACTCACACTAGCTCAAGAGAGTGAAATGTGATGCCAAAGGTAGTCTCTCAACCGACCAAGGGGGTATTTATAGCCCCCACCACAAAAACTAGCCGTTGAGAGCATAAATTCCCAAAAATTAAGATTTATGGTAGTACCGCTCTACAAACCCGGTACTACCTTTTTACTGTTCAACGGTCAGAAAGGGTGCATTAAATACTAAAAAACTAGCCATTGAAAGTTTGGTGCGGTACTACCGCACTCACAGAGGCCAGTACTACCGCTCTAGGGTAGTACCACTCTTTTCATGCGGTATTATCGTAACCCAATTTCAGCACAGACGCCACTCGAAAAAAAGGTCATAACTTTTGACTCCGATGTCGGAATTGAGTGATCTTGGACTATATAGAAAGCTTATTTAGAGGGCTACACAACACATCTAATTGCATGATCTCAAACACATTAAATCAATGCATAAAGTTCAAGAACTCCAGAGAGTCACAACCATGGTCTAAATCCAAGAAAATAGCAACAAGCAATCTTAGACCATGCCAAGGGAAAATGCATGAATCCTAATAATTTACAAAATACATTTGCAAACTTAGATCATGCCACAAGGAGTAGGTACATGGACTTCAACCATTTGCAAAACATATTTGCAAAGTATAGTCACATGCTACAAGGATTAAATGCATTAGCCTCATCTATTTGCAAAACACATTCGCAAATAATAACATCATGCCACGGAGAGCTAGAGCAAGTGAGATTTAGCTATCAACACATGATAAGACTCAAGCTACTAGACAAGACCCCTCTTAATAGTACGGCAAATCTATACTAGCAATCCGGTCTTCCAACAAAACACCAAGACTGGTAAAAAACTAGGAACTCATCCTTAGCCCTAGTTAATTATACTTTTGCCTTGAGCATCCTCTTGAACCTTGATGACACATATCTTTACTTCAAGTCCCGGTCATTGTCCTGATATGCATCAACCCATGATGCATCCTTTACGTGCCCTCCATCAATACATGATGGGTCTTCTTTTGACTTGATGATCAACTTATGATCATCTCTTTTTTGAGATCTTGATGTGCATAAACACATGATGCATCCTCTCCTTGAACCTTGACTTGATGACGGTCAACTCATGATGCCATCCAAAGTCTCCATCACTATGGAACATAACCTATTTACCCAACTCATGAAAATGTTAGTCCCACAATGTTATTGACATTAATTACAAAATATACCTGAATTAAATGCTTCTGAACTAACCATTACTGTCAGATGCGATACTACTGCACTCACAAGGTCAGGTACTACCGCACGCCGATAGTACCGCTCGGCTAGATCGGTACTACCGATTTCCGTAGGATAAAAACACACACAAAAAACACCCTCTCTAGAAATAACGTACCACCATGTAAACTTTGGTACTACCGCACTCCGGTAGTACCACTAAAGAAATGCGGTCATACCGATTTTTAGGGGAGATGAAAACTCCCAAAAACATGCTCTTTGGAATAAACATACCGCCATGTAAAACCCGGTACTACTGCACATCGGTAGTACCGCTCATCAAATGCGGTCATACCTATTTCCACTGAAGTTCTTCCAGAAGCAATTCTAAATGCAATGAATGACTCCTTTGTCTTGAGCCATGTTGATCTTTTGTCATCTTTGCATTTCCTTTCCATGTCATCATTCAAACTCTGGGACTAAGCCTTAAAAACATCTTAGCACACATGTTAATCTCTTAACACATTGTTGTCATAAATTGGATATAAAGCAATATGAGTATATATGAACTACACAAGTTTCATATACTCAAAGGATGTGTTTCAAAGTAGAGATCCCTAATATATGTGGATAAAGAAATATGGATCGATACTAATGAAACCACAACACATAGAGTGAACTCCCCCTAAATATGTGCATACACGAATGTGTTACAAAAACATATGCGCATATTCAAGTTACACTTTTAGTGGAGTTCAATCTATATTTTGGATCCGAGGAATACAACAAGATATAAGAATATGATGTCAAGTGCATATCTCCATGATTTTCACCTTTTTATCCAAATAAGACTACACAATAGATATATCAATAAAAGTGTTAGTCTCACATATAGATTTGTCATTAATCACCAAAATACTCTATTAACTCATAATAGCGGATCTAGATTCTTCAGACGGTGAGAGGCGGCGAGAAGCTTCGGGTCTGCTACGGCTTTGGCGAACGAGGTGTTACCAGAGCTAAGGGAGAGGCGCACTGGACTCAATGAGTCCAGACGATGCTAACGGAGTAGGTGCGAGGACCTTAGGTCACTGGAGGTGAGCCGGCGGCATGCAACCGCAGCGACGCCATGGGTGGCTAAGGGGAAAGGGGTGGTAGGGACTCGCCCTTGATAAATTGGTGTGTGCATGAGGACCAGAGGCTCACCACGATCACGAGGATGAACAAGATGAGGTCAAGGAAGGATCGAAGTGGCTTCTTGACGACGAGCAGTGGCGACGCGGAGGGGGTTCACAACAACAACTCTTCACATTGATGGTGACGCTACAAGGAGTGTCGTATTATTTCACCGATGTCCTAGAGATGGTGTATACGCAAGCAATTGGATCGAGGCTAATTGAGCTTCAAAGAAGAACGAAAATGGTGGCGATCATGAGTGAGAAAGATGACGGTGCAGCTCAGATTCTTAGCGAGTTTGCCTGCGTTGAGTGAGGGGAATGCATCAATAAGGTATGGAATAGACGGTGACACGATGGATTTGAGCTCGAACTCACCGAAGTGGCAGAAATGCTAAGACTTGGATCGGGTGTGCGCTGGAGCCAGGGACGAAGACCAAAGCGATCAAGCTACGAGGCTCTCGAAGCTGCATTAAGCAAGGAAGAGGGATGAGTGATGGACAAAGGCCAAAATGATGCGAACGTCGTAGGCGAGGAAGCTCACTAGAGCGGCAGAGCAGCGAAGGCGTGCTCACCGGCATCGAAGACGACATAATTATTCCCACAAAACCAAGGAGCGACAAAGCTCGGATTTGCATGAAATGAAATGTGTGCGAGCTGAGTATTCGCGTGAGAAAATCGGCGAGACACCGACGGTTGTGCGAGATTCTCACGGATGCTCTCGGGCTTCTCCGTCCATGAAGGAAATAGCGCGTCAACGTGGCAGATGGCATGGGCGAGGGCTGACAGAGGTGATGGGGCAGTTGGATTCCAAAACGGTGGGCGATGGTCTTGAACCACAAAGTAGCGATGGAAATTTGGCGAGCGAGTCTTGTTGGCATAAGCAAGAGGTAGAAAGAAGAGGCCTTGGCATGCGAGCCCAGTGATGTCGTGAGGGAGCAAAGGGTGGCGTGAAATTGCGCATTGGGCGCAAAAAGCGAAGTTAAATTTGGGCAAATTCGACCCACTAGCTCGGCGGAAATTCAACTTAGGTTTTCAAATTTTCAGAATGGCTGATTGTTGTTCGAATTGCTAAGCATAGTAACTAGGATTCAAAATTTATGAATTTTTTTTGGAGGCTTCTAACATAGTATGGTTCCTTGTGTAAAATTTCCAAGATTTTATCTGTCCTGTGATTTTCTCGAAAATTCTTCTAAGTTGTTGTTTTCATATAAATGCATAGTTGCTTTTGATGGAAATTTTCAAAACATGCTCAAATAAATTTTTCCCAGATATAAACAATGCTTAAATTTTTATTTCCTCACTTATTTTAATACACTTACCCAAAATAGGATTTTTGGGGTGTTACAAAAGTCATATGAAACTGTCTATTTTCTATATGAATTGGGAAAGTTCCCACATTCCAAATGGGCCTAAGAAAAAAAAAAGTAGATCTTTCACATGCCCATTGGATTTGAAAAAGAGAGAGAGCTTAGAAATAGAGCGAGATACGAGAATTATTATTATTTTATTACATTAATTAATGGCCTTGTCAACATCTATAGAGTTCTTTTATTTTTTAATCCATTTTTAAAAAATATTTTAAAGATAATATTTTCCTAACTTTATTTCCAATTCTGACCTCTTTGGTCATGCCATGACTCGTGGCGTGACCAAACTGTGCTGTCACATCACCGACCACGGCGTGGCCAAACTTGTCATGATAGCCCTCCAAGCCAACACACGTCCGTTTTTGGGCTAAATCCCATAATGCCAAGAGGAGTGGCATGACAGTACTTGTTTGCCACGCCGAGATCCATGGTGTGACAACGTGCTTTTGTCACGCCACACGTTATGGCGTGACCAAAAGGGTCAGAATTATAAATAAAGTTAGAAAGATGTTATCTTTAACATATTTTTTTTAAAATGGATTAAATAAAAAAAAGTTCGCATCTAGACTATTGAGAAGGAGTTACTAGAGAGACTGATTGGGAACAGTGTTGAGCTTATAAGATGTGAGTCAAGCTATTTTTCCATGAAAGTGTATTTGAATATTATGTTATTGGGCTCAAATTGACTTTTTTAATCAAGTATTATCGTTCAATTATGTTTCCTCGAAATGTGTTTTGGTTTTGAAATTTTATCATCATTTCAAATGTTTATCTTAAAAGACCTATGTATATCACCAAAAATTATATATAAAAGATATTCTTCACCACCTGAGTTGTATTCTTTGATACTAAAAAAGTTATAATAAACTAACTACGCAAATGTGCGAAACACATCGCTAGTTGAAGCAAATTAAAAAAAATCACGCTGGTCCCACATGTCATCTTGTTTGCCATCGATGCGAACTGCACTCCATCGCGCCTTGATGGAGGTTGCAGTCGCCAGATCAAAGTTGTTATGCATTGGGATGAGGCTGGCACTGTTTGGAATTTTGTGGAGCAGGAGATTTGAATCACGTTAGAAGTGCTTTTCTAAAGCGATTATTTGCACCCTGTCTAAATGCTTCGAGGGTCTACTACAAATAGTCTAATAGGATAAGACGAGCCTGGACAAAGTTTGTACTAAAGAAAACGTGAAAACTCGTCGTGAACAGAACTAGATTGCGAGTGCTGAAGGGCTTCTCTTTATATAGAGTTTGAAAAGATACGAAATGAAGAGGAACGACTCTTCGAATACACCCTTTCAACTTTTTCACATGTTAGAGCAAATTGCTAATTGCCCACGTGACATAAGTGCGTCAATGAAAGGCGTCACACAACCCATGCCCACACGGCACGTGTGGTGGAAATATAAATGGCAATTTCAGCATATTGGGCATTAGCTCTACCTAGACTTAATTTTTCTCAAAGCCCATATGAAAGGTAGCTATTTAAGTTAATCAAACTCTTCATAGACTTTCCATATAAGACTAAACTTTTGTTTTGAAAATAACTTCCAACCGGCACTGTCTTATCGAGACCGCCGGCCCATGGCTGGAGGCCGTTGTTGCTGGTTGTGCCTCCAATCTCTCGGCCTGCTTCGCTACCTCCACCTCAAGCCTTGTTAATTGCCTTCTTCACTAGCATCTTCACGTGTTTAATAGGCTGATGGCGATCACGTGTTGGACTATAAAGGGGGAAGGGATTGGCGAAAAGTGACCGTGACGAGGGTTTCCTTCTCTTTTTCTTTTTAATTGTGAGGCGGACCCCGCTAACCGATGCTGTACAACTGAGCAAAAGAAGCTAACGACATATCATCGCTCCTGTGTTCCACCTTAGTACCAGAACCGATTCAGACTGTGGAGGCTCTTAGACTATCTCTAATGTTGTGTTTTAGTCGTCTCAAATGAAGAGAGAAGGTATTGAATCGATTCAATACATTGGAGGAGTCGATTCCAAAAAAAAAAAATACATAGAACCGGACTCTGCTTAGGAGTCGATTCAAAGTATTAAACAACTCATATGAGCATTAAACTACATAGGAGATAGTACGGTTGAGAGATGATATTATTATTTTGTGTTTTTTAATATAACGTAGGTCCCAGTTATTAGTATGAATTGATTCAATATATTAGAGAAAAATAAGTTCAGTTCCTAAAATACTTACGTGACTTAACTTTAAATCGACATCGATTCAATACACCAGAAACGCTCCTACAACACTCCATAAAATTAGGAGGTCCAAGCGTGGACCACGTATTCATGCATGCGTTTAGAGAGAGGCTAAGAGGAGTTGAAAAAATGTCCAGTCGTCTTAAATCTTGCCATGTGTTGGGGGAGGAGATGGAAGCTGACATTTCACACCGCAGGGATGTTGACTTTTATTCGCGCTAGCAGCAAGGTAGCATAGCAGATCACATCCACATGTAGACTCCGGTTCCGTGCAAGCATGCGTGCCATTGTAGACGTGTAGCTAGCCACAGTGAGACATGGGAGCTATACAAGTCATCTACAACCCCGACGCGGACCCAAGTCGCCGGAATAGCCGAGCAGCAGGTGAGACGGCACGAGAGAAAGGCTACGCTGTCAAGACCACTCAAGGCATCAAATCACCATCAATCATACCACAAAGTGAATGGAAGAGGAGGGCTAGCTAGGGCTATCTGATCTGCCATCTGCGTGTCTGAGTGATTAGGCTTTTTTCAGAGTCCGAGAGCCCAGGTCCAGGCTAAGCTAAGCCCAGCCAAACAGCCCAAACCTACAGCTACCGCTAGTGGTGGGCATTGGCCATACCGTACCAGTATGGCACATGTCTATCGTGCTTCAGACCACATCGTGTCGTACCGATTCGACTCGGCCATCCCACCATACCGTGCTGTGCCGTGCCGTGTCAGCCTGCTTCGTCTCCGATCAGGCCTAGGCTGCCGTGCCGACCCAAGTATAGCCTTAAGTAACTATAGACGTCTGGAAAGACAACAACCGCTGCCGTTCAGGAAGACAAAGACACTCGTGCGCCATCCACACCCACACCCACTCCCCCTCGCCATAGTCTCCTCCTCCTCCTGGACGTTGATGAAGAACTTCGCCCACCTCAGCCGCGCCGCACGCTTGTGAAGGAGGTGAGAAGGACAGCGACGAGGAGGTGGTTG
Organism: Phyllostachys edulis; assembly: GCA_036346405.1. NCBI lineage: Eukaryota > Viridiplantae > Streptophyta > Magnoliopsida > Poales > Poaceae > Phyllostachys > Phyllostachys edulis. The sequence continues at coordinate 37,674,242 of CM070555.1, read as the reverse complement.
GAGGAAGAAGCGTGGCGACGGCGATGTGGGAGAGAGGAGGAGGTGGTGGAGGAGGAGGAGGAGGGGCGGCCAGGCGTTGGGAGGGGGGAGGGAGGGGCGATCGGCAAGTGAGTGAGGAGGTGGCTGGAGCTGGAGGGAGGGGAATTAGGGAATGTGACTAGGGATTGGGAATTTGGGAACTAGGGCTCGGGATAAGGGGTTGAGGATAGGGTTGGGGGAGGCCGAGAGGGATGTTGGGCTAGGCCAAGTGGCAGAGAGGGGTTATTGATTGGGCTAAACTAAAGTGGGGGAGTGATTGGGCCAGGCCGAAAGAGGGAGGGGTTGGACTAGAACGAGAAGGTTGAGTCTATTTCGTGCCGTGTCGGTCCAAGCACGGTTCAACTGACCGTGCCTTGCCGTGCTGTCCAACAGACCGCTTTCTTAGGCTCAGCTCAGCCCACCGTTCGTATCATGTCGGTTTAACTCACTATGTACCGTGTCGTACCGTGTTTAAACTGCACCGTGTCGACTATTCTTCAGACCGGCCTAAAAAGCACCGGCCAAATGCCGGCTCTAGCTTCCACCACACTCTTGTATGTAACCACCCGGCGACAGCCTCATTAAGTCATTATTGTGCCCGGCCAACTCTGTCAACGTGGTGCCTTTTTCCATGCCTCCGTTTCCGTGTCCCCCATGCCGTTGGTCCCATGTAATTAGACGCTCTTTGAGCGTGTAGGACAAAATCTCAAAACCTCACTGAACCACCCATCTAAAATGAATCAAATCTTAGTGGGTTTTGGCCAAACTATAAGCGAATTTTCTGGACTTGTTTGGTTCATTGGTTGGTCGACGCAATTTGCCGGAAAACCTTAGGTCCCTGGCTGGTTCCTACGCAGAAGGTGGGAGTCTCACACCAGAAGCTCAAATGTGGCACGCGACGTTTCCCTAAATTAAGCGTGCGTAGCCACATACCGACAAGCCCTACACTCAAGTATGTATCAGGCACCAGTGGTATATCTACTGTAGCACACTAAAGTGTACAGGACACCGGGTCTAAAAATCATTTTTCTTTAGATATAATCATGTATATGTAATGTGGACATCTCTAGCTCAACATAAAGGGACACCCTAAGTCACAATCCAGTCTTGTCTCAAAGACCCTCGATCATTTTCGTTATGGATCACCACTGTGTGCCACGAATAATGGTTATGTGAGACTTCGATTGTCTCTGCTTCTCCTGAAAGTAGAGGCCGGAGATGAGATGTAAGTTTTCTCTTTCTGAGTTGGTCCAGGCGTTTTCATTGCGTGATTGAGCCCGGCGAACGAGCTCTAGCGCGAAGCATAGCTGACTGTCTGGCCGGGACGTCGGTCGTATTCTTCCTTCGCCTACGAAACCTCGAACGAATGCAACACACCAGTACAGACCAATTAAAACGTCCTTTTCGACCATGAATAAGCCACTGACGCCGACTACTCACCAAGAAATTGACTACGTGCCTGGACAGCGTTGCGTCTGCATGCGATCGGCCTCGTCGATTGGATCTCCGATCCGGTGGTCCTTCAGGAGGACAGCAAGCGGGCGATGAGTCCATGCGAAGATCCCCATCAGAGATCACTTCAAAAACTCCAAATTTCCATCGGTGATCGATGGCTTGGCCGGGGTCCGGGGATGAGTGAGTGAGTCTACCTTGCTAGGTTTGGACTTATCAGCGCAGATCTTCTACATCGCTTCGATTGCTGCAAACACGGCAATAACAGCGTCAGTCAGCCAATATACTGGCGAAATATCAGTAAAAATGCGAATTTGGTGATTAGAATTTGAGATTTTTAGAAACCTCTAAGTTAAGTGAAAAATAGAATTTGGCGCATTTTCACTGAATACGTCCTCATATATACTAGCAACAAGGTTGCAAATAGCCCAATATAGCGGTGATATGGCATTATATCATCAAAATTAGGTCCAATGCTAAAATTTAATGCAGATACCGCAACGGGTGATTTTTTGCGATGTATCATGTTTATCGGCGATGTATCTTGTGGCGCCGTACATCATATATCACTGATATCCGCCAAATCTGTTTTTCAACTTTTTTTTTTGGGGAGGGGGGGTGTAATATATTGATATATAAGGTTAGTAACTCTAACCGCTTCACTTTTCCTACCAACCTGACGGTTGCTGCCTGCTGCTTTATCTTCACTGCATCACGCTAAAGATAATCATATTGCTGAGTCAGGAGCTCATCTCCTGAATCTGCTGGTGGCTAATTGGAGGTTTGATGTTTAGGAATGGTAACTTGAGTACTTAGTGGTTTCTCTCTAATTTGTTTGTGAGTTGTAACTCTCTTAAAATTGTTTTATCATGTCTATTTGTATCTGCGATGCTATTTTGTTGAACCTAAAACCATATTTGCCTATTTCATAATCATACAATGAGTTTGCAAGTTCAACATCGTTTTCTCATGTCATTCTTGCACTCTTACAATTGATTTAAAAAAATTATAGTCTTATATATTGTAGATGTGCTATGTCATCTTGTGCATTCTATTAATTTTTTAAACTATGCAAAATTTTGTAGAAATGATCTTATTATCATATTTTTCAAACGTTTAGCGGCCAATATATCACGCTATATCGCAAAACGCTAAGCGGAACCCCTGCCGCTAAATGCCGCTATACGCTATTTGCAACCTTGACTAACAACAACAACAACAACAAAGTCTTTGGTCCCAAACAAGTTGAGATAGACTAGGAATAAAACCTCCTCAAGATCAAAGAGACGAGAGCCTTATAAAAAAAAACCTACAATGCTAAAACCCTAAGCCGTACATCCTGCCATCTGAGCCGAGAGCCTAAAACACCGCCTTTAAACCTTCTTATGGTTCCGATACGTGGATCGCTAACTTCCGTGCACTCCTATCCAAAGCTAATTCTTTAGCTACATTCCAATCCTCAAAGCTCTTTTAACTGCTTCCTCCCACGTTAGTCTTGGTCGACCTCTACCTCTTCTTATGTTTTCAGTACGACTTAAAATTCCACTACGTACTGATGCCTCAGAAGGCCACCGTTGGAGATGTCCAAATCATCTCAAGCAATGTTGGACAAGCTTATCTTCAATTGGTGTTACCCTTACCCTATCACGTATATCATCATTGCGGATTCGATCCCGCCTTGTGTGGCCACATATCCACCGCAACATCCTCATCTCCACTACATTCATCTTCTGTATATGTTGTCTTTTAGTCGCTCAACATTCTGCTCCATATAGCATCGCAGATCTGATCGCCCTCCTATAGAACTTACTATTTAACTTTTGAAGGACTTTTTTTTGTCACATAGTACACCTGATGCTCGGCGTCATTTCACCCACCCTGCTCTAATCCTGTGGCTCACATCTTCATCAATCTCGCCGTCCCACTGTAGCACCGAGCCCAAATATCGAAACGTGTCCTTCCTAGGCACTACTTGTCTGTCTAGATTAACATCTCCATCATCTGCCCTAGCACCACTGAAATCACACTTCATATACTCAGTTTTAGTCTTACTAAGTCTAAAGCCCTTCGATTCTAAGGTCTTTCTCCACATCACCAGATTCTGATCGACACATATCCTACTCTCATCAACTAACACTACATCATCATCGAAAAAGCATACACCAAGGATATCTCCTTGTATATCCCGCGTGACCTCGCCCATCACTAGGGCAAAATGTATGGGCTCAAGGTGACCCTTGGTGTAGTCCTATCTTGCGGACCGTCCATCAAGGCATGCTCGGCGGCCTTGCTCCCTCCTCGGCGTGGACCCCAAGCTTCAGCAGCGCCAGACCCTTGCCCTCCTCCTCGACTCTGGTGAGCAATGAGCACCCGAGCAGAGAGAGGCACTTGATGGCGAGGCGCGACATGAGGCAGGCTCAGGGCACTCTGCAATGCATAGGGGCGGCGGCAACCTAAGGCCGCAGGGCCAGTATGCGGCAGGCGATCGACCATCCGCAGACTGCGATGGCCGACAGGCAAGGCCGCCACTCCACTGCGTCGTGCGCTCCACCTCAAGCTCCAACTCCAAGGCTCCAAGCGAGGTACTAATGTCTTGGCGTCAATATGGTATGTTCAAGCTTAGGAACTCCATCCCCAAATCTATCGTTTATTGCCAAGTCCGGAGGCAAAGCGCTCAACGCTCGTCGTTTCTTCTGAGTTGGTAGCAAGAGAGGTGAGGTTATATAGTAGTCAGTGTCTTCACAGTTCACACTAACATATATCTTATTTGATTTGCTTTTCTGGTGACTTATGTTTTGATCTAAGTGCCTTTAACGATATTTTATATTTATAGAACTGTTAGTTTTCTTGATGAAATTTAAGGTCTCGGTGAAGTGTCGATAATTTTTATCATTGGACACTAAGATGCGGAATTAGGGCCTGGCGTCCGGCAAGGCGGCTGCGGCATTTAGTCTTCTGATCTTGGCGACGGCGAGTCTTATAGTGCGAAGGTGGCTTGGGGCTTGATCATGCATACTGCTAAGATTTAGCCCAGGTCCGCTTGGTCCTATCTTAATAGGAAGTCACTAGTATCAAGCACCACATGTTCGACATTAGTCACAACATCTTGGTACATATCCTTAATTAGGGTAACATACTTTGTTATGACTTTTTTCTTTTTGAGCCCACCACATGACCCTTCTTGGCACTTTGTCATAGGCTTTCTCTAAGTCGATAAACACCATGTGAAGATCCTTCTTTTGCTCCTATACCTCTTCATCAAAGCATCATCAAGAAAATCGCCTTTGTGGCCATTGTCATGCATAAATCAAATTGGTTCATCGTCATCTAGTCACTCTTCTTATCCTTGATCTCAATCACTCTTTCACCAACAGTTTATTAGTGTCGTCTTTGATGAATTTAACTTGGTTGAAATCTCTCGTCTTCCTTTCTCGAAGTTTAGCCATCTTGTAGACATCCTTCTCACCCTCCTTTGTACTTAGCTTCTGGTAAATTTCCTCATAGGCATTGCCTCGTGTCTCACTCACCGCTTTCTTTGCCTTCTTTTTTGCTGCTTTGTATTTCTATACGTTGTATTTCTGTACGTTGCTGTCTCTCCTATCATGGTGCATATGCTTGTAGCATGTCTTCTTCTCCTTGATAGCCTTTTGCACTTCCTTGTTCCACCACTACGTGTCTTTAAATTCGCATCTTGTCACTCGGGTCACTCCAATCACCTTCGTAGCCACCTTCCTAATGCGAGATGCCATCTCTGTTCACATACTATTCGCTTCTCTCATGTTCCATATCCCTTCCGGGATCATCCTATCCTTAAACGCCTGTGAGGCGTCTCCTTTAAGTTTCCACCACTTTGTCCTCGTGGCTCTGGCGACCTTAGTCTGTCAAACCCGTGTCCTAAAACGAAAGTCGGAGACTACCAACTTATGTTGCTGGATAACGCACTCTCCAGGTATAACCTTGCAGTCTATGCAGGCTCGTTTGTCCTTCCTCTTAACAAGGATAAAATCGATTTGGCTAGAATGTTGTCCACTACTAAAGGTAACTAGATGGGAATGTCTTTTTCTAAATAAAATGTGTTAGCTATCATAAGATCATAGACTACAGTAAAGTTTAAGATATTTTCTCCCTCTTGGTTCCTATCACCATAACCAAAACCCCATACACCCTTTGAAACCCTCCACTAGTTGTACCGACCGACATAACCATTGAAATCGCCTCCTAAGAAAAGCTTGACTACACTATTAGGCAACCTGGACTAGCAATGTTCAAAAATCGATCAAGACCGGATTAAATCGTGCGATCGACAATGCATCAAAACCGGACCCATGAACAAGCCAACAGGTGCAGAAAATCCGGCCCAAGATCGATCGATCGATCATCCCCATTTTTTCGTGTGTCCAAGGTGGTGGTGGTACAGTGGTACTACTACTGGTGGCGACTGGTGGTAGTGAGTGGCGTTTGGTGCTGGCCAATGCACGAGAAAGCCCCCATTGGAGTTAATACAGGCAGCTTAAATGTCAGTAAAACCACTACTAGTAGAAGCTTTATTGCCCTGTCTCTAAACCTGCCCCACTTGGATGATATGCTTTTGGAGAAAATAAGGATTAAGTCAAGAACAGCCATGGAAAGGGCTGAGTCACAGTGGAGACTGGAGAGCTCAGTGCGAGTACCAGTACGGCAAAACTACTCTTCCTTCCCCATCATGTGCTCTTCCTCCCTTCACCGAAACCTCACTCGACGTTGAGTGCAAGGTACAGGACGATGACGATCGACCGCCTTCTAATTGCGGTGGAACAAGATAAGCCAGGGATTAACTCATAGATTAAGTTTGGGAAGCTGCCAACCACTCCGTGTATGCAGCTTCTTGAAACAATGATGCATGCATACTAATACTATACATTTTGGAGACTTCCCTGACCAGGAAACGATGGCTGCCAGCTCGGCTTCGACCCCACCGTTGACGTACGAAATGTGAACTTGCAGAAAATGAGAAACCATCAATGACAGTAGTAGCAATGTAAGCATATACAGATAAGAAATCACATGAAGCAAATTGCCAAGCGCTCTGTCCATGCTGATGATACTACTCTGCTAGCTAGACTGATCGATCATTAGAGGATGGAGTACTGGCATTGTACTGCTAACTGCTAAGAGTGCGTAGCTGCTCACCTTTTTTTTAACTGTGCTTACACGACAGGTCCTGACAGTCCTGGACAACCACCTTAACCTGCCTGCACTTTCCATGGGGAAAAGAAAGGATCAGCACGTGTGTGTAGTGTACGACGACAGATCGAGCGATCTCTGCTCAGCAGCAGCAGAAGCTTCCATCCTGCAAGAACTCACTGACACACGTATCTGAGTGGAGCCGATCGAGCTGTAAAAGTACCGGGTGCTCATTCAATTTGGCTGGACAAGGGCAACGAACGAGCGCCGCCATTAATTCCGTTTCACCTTTCTACGGAGCTAGCTTCTTCTACCGATGCGCCATGGATGGATGGATGGATGATTGGCTGCTTGATTGATTGATTGAGTGCCTGATGGGTTGCGTATGGATGGATGGATCACAAGGCTGCAGTTATTTCCGACCAATTGCTCAGCAGTTGCAAGTGTCCCATGGACATGGCTTTAGAAGTAGTAAACCTGCAGTGCATGTCACAGATTATAATCGTAGCGCTCAACTGCTTAACTTACCATATCCATCATGTTCAGTTCTGGAGGAAGAGTAGTAGTAGTGTAATGTCCACATTCTTCAGTCTTCAGTCTTCACATCTGCAGCAATGTACTGCAGCCAAAATGTACGCAGCAAGTTCGATTCAGTTACTAATTTAGCATGCATTCACCATGCATGCAGTGAGTGAGTGACGACAAGTGACAACCAGCTAGTTAGCATTAAGAGCTAGTGATGGATGGATCCATGGATCAGCTCAGCTCAGCTCATTCAAAGGACTCGCTCGATCCACTGAGCGCTCCCGCGCCATAAATGAGGTCGCCAGGGGCGTAGGTGGGGGAGTTTATTACCGGCGTACTGGCAGCGGGGGTGGTTATGCCACTCGCCAGTCGCCACGGTTCACCGACAGCCCACCCCAACAGCCCATGAGAGGGTCTCTTCTCCTTCTCTCTCTCATCTCACCAAAGAGTCTTCTTCTTCCTCTTCTCTCTCTAAGCTTACCTTTCTCTCTTCCTCTCCAGTTCAGTTTTGTCCCTTGCTACACGCCTGCTATTACTGCTGCTGACCCCACAGCCCCAACCTCCCTGCATGCATGGATTACATTTCAAGTTAGCAGTAGTAATTCAGCGTGTACTGATGATGGCCACAGCAAATTTGACCAAAAACTTACAATGGCAGTACTGTACTCCAATGTCCTAGTAGAGTACAACAAGCAATCTAGCATGCAAGCCCAGCCATTGATTGACAGATACGTGGAACGCAGGTCAGAAGTACTCCCAGTTAACTTACTTGGCCACCCCAATCTCATCTCTTCCGCTTCCGCACGCGCGCGCACATGTAGCCATATATATATATATATATATATATATATATATATGTATGCATCTATCTATCTAACCACATTTAACGCTGCACTGCAGGGACAAGTACAGGGGTGGGTAGTTTATATTCACTGGAACCAGGGCTATACACCTCCCCACACCCCCCGTTCCTCTGGAGGCAGAGGCAGGCTCACACACACACACACACTGCCTGCCGGCCTTCTCGTTCCCTCCCCTCTGCCTGCATCCTCTGCTGTCCTTCCCTGCAGGAGAATCAACCTGCAGGGGTAGCCCTGCAGAGGAAACATGGTACAGTCGAAGAAGAAGTTTCGCGGCGTCAGGCAGCGCCACTGGGGCTCATGGGTCTCCGAGATCAGGCACCCTCTCCTGTAAGTCTCACTGGCTACTCCTACTGCTACGTACCTATCCCACTGTCTTGATAGATACATTTTGCCAGCCAGCTAGTTTGTTGTTGTTGCTTTCTTTCTTTCTTTTTCATGGTGTGTTGATGAAGTGCTCAAAAATGCATGCATGCATGGGTATGAATGGTTTCCAACGTTGTTTCAGTAAGAGGAGGGTGTGGCTGGGCACATTTGAGACGGCCGAGGAGGCGGCGCGGGCGTACGACGAGGCCGCCATCCTGATGAGCGGGCGCAACGCCAAGACCAACTTCCCCGTCCCGAGAAGCGCCAACGGGGAGCTCGCCCCCGCAGCGGCGGGGGACGCCCGTGGCGGCGGCGGCTCGTCCTCCGCGGCCGGCGGCAACCTGTCGCAGATCCTCAGCGCCAAGCTCCGCAAGTGCTGCAAGACGCCGTCCCCGTCCCTCACCTGCCTCCGCCTCGACCCCGAGAAGTCCCACATTGGCGTCTGGCAGAAGCGCGCGGGCGCCCGCGCCGACTCCAGCTGGGTCATGACCGTCGAGTTCAACAAGGAGGGGGCAGCGGCAGCAGCAGCGTCCAGCGACGAGCCGACTCCCAGCGACAGCGCGGCGGCGACGACGACGACGACGTCCATGTCCACGACGGACTCGCCACCGGCAATGGACGACGAGGATAGTATCGCGCTGCAGATGATCGAGGAGCTGCTGAGCAGAAGCAGCCCGGCCTCGCCGTTGTCTCATGGCATGCTGCAGGGTGGAGAGGCAGGCAGCCTCCTCATCTGAAGAAAAAAATTTGCAGACAATGCATGGTTAAAATGGCGTGATCAAGTCACCATCCCAGATCAAGGATCTGGTAGGGTGGTTGGTGCACAAGCAGTTAAGAACTTAAGATTGCTCCATATGATAGGTATCTCTCTATTACTACGTGTTCCAACTTAGGAAACAATTATAAGATTAATTACTACTGTGTGAAGCTCTGTGTATTTATTACAGGCTTACTTGTATGTAACTATATATGTATACGCCGTCCCCGTCATGATAGTCAACAGTGGTATCACTTTCTAATAAATGGAAATAAACACCTTGTAATTGTGTACCCTTGAGCCTTTTGCTTTTGCTTTCAGACTACTGTTGGATTTTCATCAAAAGGATAACAGGAATATGGTGAAGGTGATATTTGTGAATAAGACGTGTTTTTTATAACACAATTAATCATCTCTAAGCACTGTTAATTATGTCTAGTAGTAGACTAGTAGTACCCCAAGATTGAGAAACAATAATATGCCTGAGTTGTCATATGAACATAAGCTTTTTGTTTCTTTGCACATGTATGCCATGTACATTTACAGCCGGAAGAAGGCACAAATGAAAGACAAACAACACAATCATCACTAAGCACTGTTCGTTCTTGTCTACTAGTAGACTATTAGTACCCCAAGATTGAAAAACAATAACAAAAACAAAATATGTTTGGTTTGACTAGGTAACAGTATGAAATTGGTTAACGCTTGGACCCATACGTCCGAGCGAAACTCGCTCTAGACGCTTTGCCTAGCCAGGCCCCACGTGGCCACGCTCCGTGCGAAGGGAAGAAAAAGCCCACACACCCACACGAAGTGAAGAAAAAGGATAATGCTTAGCATGGGACGCCTCGCCAACCACTCATCTCACAGCTCTCCATCCCCTTTCAGTGACTTCTTCGATTGTTGATTTTTGACTCCCGAGCTCCAAAGGCCCTCGCCTACCCATGTCAAGCTCACCGGCGTTGCCACCCAGTCGCTGGGCCTGTCCATCAGTGTCTCGTCGTCCTCCTCCTTAGGTGGTGGCGCCAGGAGCCACCGGTCCTACATGTGCTCGTTGACGAACCACCCGGGCTCGCTCCGATGCAGCCTCCACAAGAAACGACAAGGGCAGCCACAAGCTGTCTCCCCGCCTTCTCCTGGCAGCTTGAGTAGCTGCAGGTTGGGCGTGAAGCGAAATGGTCATCTCCGGGACCAGACGAGCTTCCGGGTACGTTTTGTTGCAAGCGTTGAAAATTTTTGTTGCAATAGTTAGCTCGAAATGTTGCATGTAGTGTTTTTTATTGCTACGATATTGTTGCATCAAATGTTGGGGCAAGATGTATTTTTTTGTTATAATTTGATTTGTTCTGGTTCTTAGATTTTTGAGATGTTCTTTGAAAGTTTTTTTGTTGCGACCGGGCGATAGATGTGTTGTAGTCCCTTCATGAAATTATTGCATAAAGTGTTTCCTTGTGTTGCAGTGATCAATTTGATGTTACAATAGGTGTTTTCAGATGTTGCATAAAGTGTTTCCACACGGACCTGCCCTTTTGTTTTGATTGTTGCAACAATTTTGTTGCATCTAAGATTTTGAGAATATGTTGCAATGAAATCCAGTACGAACCAGTCTTTTTTGTTGTGGCCGTTGAAAATTTTTATTTCATTTGGAGCGTACAGTGAGAGACATCGTCGTCCAAGCACTAGTTGCATTGCACCCTATCAAATTTCATTACACCGTTTTGTTCAGCTCAAACCACAATGTAATTGTTATCCAAAACAAAAAATCGAAGAAAATCGAAGCCACGGCTGTTGCATCATGCCGCCTCCACCGCGCCACCTCCTTGCCTCGCCGGCCGACGCCCCATCGACGTGGAGAGGAAGAAGATGAGAACGTGGGAGGGAGATGGAGGTTGCGACTTGGGAGGGGGCGGCTGTCTCGGAGAACTGTTGCAGCCGGCGAGAGGAGGCTACGTGAGGGCTTCGTCTATGTTGGGAGGAGGAAGAAGGTGAGAGTAGGCGGCCGTAGGATCGCCGGCCAACCTCATTCACTCGGCGGAGGAGGGGATCGCGATGAGCGCCGCCGCAGCTCGCAAGTGCGTGGGGGAGGATCGAAGCAGAGGGCGAGATCGAGACGGGAGTCGGGAGATGGCGATCCGCATGCGAGCGATAACGATTCCGAATACGCCCGACCTAGCGTGTAATGGGGCTTGTATTGGGCTGTATCACATTACGGGGAACCCGATTACGGCCCACGCTAAACCAAACAGAAACTAACGTAATTAGATTGCAATGTAATCGGATTACGTAGGAAAACTGCCAAACCAAACACCATCTAATATGTATGATTTGTCGTATGAATATAAAACATTTTTTTGCACATGTATGCCATGCATGTACATTTACAGCCGGAAGAAGGCACAAATGAAAGACAAACATGGATGTTCTCAACTTCACTAGTCAACTTGAAGCAAAAGTTTAACCCCAGTGCATCAGTGAGAATGAAAAGTAAACGAAATCCGAACATGGAGACCATTTGGTAAGACAAACGAGATGCAAAACATAATTTACTGAAAACAATTTGGCATAAAGGCCATATTCCTGGATGTTCCCTTCTGTCAGTCTCACTTTCATGTAATACATGGGAGCTGCCATCATCAGGGAACCATCAAATGCTCTCAAACGTTGCTGTATAGAAAGTTAGAAACACCGATCACGCAAGAGCTAGTGAACTCAAATACTCAAAACATGGACAATCAACATATGTTAACAACAAATAACAGAGAGATACAAGACTCGTATTTTTTCATTCAAGAAGCAAATGCAATACAGTTATACAGAGAGAGTACAGACCATTATGACCAGCTGAACCGTTGTCGTCAGGCTAAGAATCACTGATACGGTGATACCTGCCTAGGGGGCTTAACTAATAATTAAACACAATGATTATGCAATAAACAGATGGCCATCAACTAAACTGAGACAGTGCACAACATATGGGTGTTCATCCACATAGCAGTATGCAGTAAAGGCAAAATGAGACCATGTCAGCTTCAAGCCATGGTGTCTTTAACTGTGATGCTAATCCAGCATGAGAACAAAAAAAAAATCAAGATAACATCATATATGAAATATCAAATGAAAAAAAGAGAGGAAGGACTGAAATGGATGACAAAGACCATTGTCCCCATATTCTTTCCCTTAACTAATTTCACAACACACATATAGGAGCAATGAAGCGCGAATCAGCTACACGGTTGGTTCTATATATAGGTTGGTAAAGCATGCAGTGAATGCGGAAGGGCCCAGTCAATTAGTTGGTCAGTCATGAGGATATTAGCTGCCATCAAGATGCTGATGCATACACTAGTCTGAGGTCTAGGATGTTGATGAAAACAACAAGGGCACTAAATCTAGTACTACACAAAATGATAAAATAGCACCTGATTAAGGCCTTAGTGAAGTTCAATGATGGCCAGAAACAAAAGCGATGCCTCTATAGTGAACTCCCTGTTTAATTTGGATGCTTAAAATAAACAAATCAGTTTGCCTTTTTCATCATGTCCTTACAGCAGAAAAGTGCGCACATTTGGGTCTCCATCTATCAAAACATAATAAACTGGTTCCACACATAAAAAACTCAAACTGAAATATGACAAATAATGTTCCTAATATGTCCTGCAGAACAAATTATTAGATATATAATGTTCTCATAATTTAGGGAAGTGACACTACTGTCCCTAAATTTTGGAAAAGTCGTACTAGTTTTGCCTTGATACCTTGGCTTGTGGTGCCACAGTAGCTGGTTAAGGGCCTCCCATGTCGCAAAAGCATGCATTAAATATGTCCAGTACGATAGCTGTACTGGTCCCTCAACATTAACTTTGCCCTTTGCTTCAATCTCATTCCGATCAATCTCGAGATGTCATCTTAATTAAGATTGTAAAGCATATTGCATTAAGTTACTCTGCGTTGTCGACACTGTCATCCACCAGATCTACCTAAAATGGCTCAAATTATAGTACTTGTACATGTCAATTAATTGATTGATGACATTGCCAAGTGGATGGTAAAGGTAGAAGTATATTGTCTTGCGCAGAAGTTCCCCCTGGCAATGAGTTTTTATTTAAGAAAGCCCCCTGGCAATGAGTGAAACATGGAAAGCTGGTTTGTTTCAATTCTGAATACTGAGAAAGATGCTAAGTACATGATCAAACAGAGAAAACTAAACACTCTTAGCTTGTAAAAGTGTAGAAGCAATTGAACTATTGAAGTGAACAACATTCCACTATTCAGCTATTCCATATTTTCTATTTAATTGGTAAGTTAAATTAATAATTCTTGCTTAAAAGCTGTTGATGTTAGTCACAAGTCCCAAAAACATGGTTAGATGAGTGGTCAGCTAAAATATTTGGTGAAGAAACTATTCTACTCAAAACTATAATGTAAAAGAGACACCACGCAAGATCTATTCACTGGTCTATCAAATTTGGGAAGATGCCAAAGAAATATGGTTTAGGCATCAATTCGCAATGTACATAGCAAATGGACCTGCTTGATAAATATCGGAATGCTCTGACCGGCACTCAATGTGTATGACAGTGTCTGGATTTATTGGCATCAATACTTACATAAAATATAAATCAAGTCTGGCACAGCATTTCTGCAAGCAACTAGCCAGCTGTAGACCAGCCAACCACCCATTGCAAAGTGTTGGTAAGTATAACTGCTAGTGTATGATCAAACCCTTGCCCTCTGAGGAGGGCTTAGTACCATGGCCTGGTGGTCCTAGGCTCCTAGCCAGTTGTTAGATTTTGACACTATTACAGCCACTCGAAATGGTTAGATGCTTGATGCCTTGATGTATCATTATCTTGGTTAATTTTAACAAGCCCTTCCATGGAATGAAAATCAAAGGTATATACTCTTCTTTTATAATTCACACAAAGATAGCATCAGAGCCTTGAACGACAACTATATCTTAGTTAATCCCTCTTTTTACAAATGTATATCACCGTGGTGCGCATGCAGACAAACTCCCCAATTTCGACCCCGGTAACTATCTACATTGGACACACAGAAATGATACAAATTGATTAGCTGCCAAAATACTTACACAATATATAACTACAAGCTTTTGCTAATATACATAACATAAACTAACACCCAAAGGTGCACCTTAGGGACTGAAATTTATAAAACTGCAAACATTTTTAATGAAGGGAGTAAAAAAAAACTATAACAAGTCCTGTACATGGAATATAATTTTCAAGCCATATACTCATCTCTGATACATTTATAATGAATGCCACACCGCAAAACAATACAAGAAAAATGACAGGTGATCCATTACTTTTGCTCTCAAGTACAATATTTTATGTGCATGAAAATATTGTCATCGCCAATAACCAAATTAAACCAATCAAAACCATTACAAGGCTAAAAAGGATTTTTATTATTATTTAATCATTTTTTAAATTTTATTTTAAAGTTAACCCCCGCAAACTTTATTTCTAATTCTGACCCTTTTGGTCTTGCGTGGCAGCTTTGGTCACGCCACCTCTCATGGCGTGACAGTGGTTTGGTCACGTCACGGGCTGTGGCGTGACCAAAGGAGGCAGAATTGGAGGCGTTGCCCAAAAAAGGCCAAGTCCTATCACGCCATTTACCACGGCGTGACAGGACTGTGTTACCACGCCACTATTGAAAGCGTGACAGCACCAGCTGCTACCCAATGTATTCATCCAAATCAACATTTCATACATTCAGAATCAATACAGTTATTTCATTCAAACAACAATAACAATCAACCATCAGTCATCTCATTTCATTCAACATTCAAAATGGTCATAGAAAGTTCCATTCAATATGAACTGTACAAACATGTATGCACCCATTCATTCATCCCATCACTTGCGCTTTTCAAGCGCAAGACCACCCCAAGATAAACCTCATTGTTGGGTCTTTGGCCTCGCGTGCCCTCCACAACGTTTACCGAACTAATGTCCGCGCGATCACGCCGTTTACGGCGGCGTGGAGGCGTGGCCTGAGTCGGCTGCGTGGGGGACGGTGCACCAACAAGGTCTCTGAGGACCATCTCGTCTGGAAGCCTTGCATCGATATCTGCCTCGTCCTCCTCGTCGTCGCCTCCGTCCTCATCGTCCTCCTCCTCGTCGTCGCCTCCGTCCTCCTCCTCGTCGTCGCCTCCGTCCTCGTCATCGTCCTCCTCGTCGTCGCCTCCATCCTCATTGTCCTCCGCATCCTTGTGTCGCGCGGCGGAAGCGGATGTCGTCGCTCCCGATGTGGTAGCACGCGAGGAGCCACTCCAGGCCGGGGCAGGTTGCACGACTCCTTCCGCCGCAGCCCTTGTGGCTCATTTTTAGACCAATCGCGCATCATCAAGAACCATCTACAATGTTAACCAACAAAAATATATTGAAGTTTAATACAATAAAAGGAATAACATGGGCACGGAAACATTAAGTATTGTAAATTGCGGTACAAAAGGAATTAAATGTTACCACAACAAAATCCCTCAAGCGCTGGTAGCTCCCTTCTGAACCCTCGGGCAGCCTAAGGGCCTCACCGGCCTCGTTGATTATGCGTGTGAGCTGCGTTCCCTGCAATTAAAAGGAGTAAATTAGTTTGCTCACCCTGAGTTCACATAATAGTAGTGGGATTAAATGTACTCACGTAATAGGCGTTGATGGGGGCCCTCTCTGGCTGCGTGCCCGTCCGTGTGAACTCGTCGTACTCGTCCACGATATCCTCCTCGGACGAGTGCCCTTCCCCTATGTCTGCATCGGTCATGGCCAGTCTAAGCCGGAGGCGCGCGACACCATGGAGCCACTGGAGGTAACGAACGAACTAAGCCTTCTAATGGACTGGCGGCGTGTCCATAGACCGATTCGCCCTATTTTCCCACTCCAACACGTAGGCACGGTGATAGGCCCCCCAGTCGGTGTGGCGGTACCTCCGCCTCCGGTTCATCCTGCCACGGCAAGAATCGAATTGTTAGCATGAAAATCACTACGGAAGCTGGGAAGGAACGGCAGAAGGTACCCTTACCCGTGAAGATTCAGATCTGTCGAGAACACCATTAGCGTCGTGGCCTGAAGCTTCCCAAACTGATGCATCACCCGTGGGGCAAGTGGTACTCCACCGCATGGAAGAAGATCAGCGGTGAGAGCGACATCCAGAGGGCGATGTCCCGCTCGCACATCGGGTTTAGATCCATTTGGACCACCTCGTCGCGGGTGTATGGCAAACAAGTGACCTACACCAGATGTATAAGACAGTAGCAATGAAATCATAGTTCGAAGACAGTAGCAAGCAAAGTAACTTATGAGGCATGTACCTGGTCTTGCGTGATGACGTCGAGCTCATTTGTATACGCGATGTACCGCGATCTCGGACGCCCAGTAGGTGCAACGATGGAGCTCCAAAGGTAGGCTATCGTCGGTCCAGACGCAAGGTCGGGAAAGGGTCATGCCTGCAAGGAGATAGATTTCAGTTGCATTTTTGGTGAAAGGCGACACCTACGACGAATGGAATAAATGGTTACCTGCAAGGGAGCACGAGTGGGCCGACCGATGGGCAAACGCTCCCACATCCATACCTGCAGGAGGTATGCGCATCCACCCAAGTTGCCTTCCATACTCCTTGATCGGCACGTGCCGCACAAATGACGGTAGAGACACGCCAGTGTCGCAGAACCCCAACTGTATATCCCTGCAGTCGCTAAATCTTCCAAAGGTGGCAAGTAAATCTAGGAGACGGCGTTGCCGGTACCGTCTGGGAACAGGAAGGAGCCTAGAAGATGCCACATCCATGCACGTGCGAAGCGCCCCACTATCTCCACATCTGCGTTCGGCGGACACACACTGAAGTGCACGCGCAGCCAGGACGCAAGAACCGCGAATGGCCGATTGTCCCTCGAGTCGGCAGGCGGGTCCTCCGGTCGAACTCCAAGCCACTGTCCCACTTGGTCTCGCCAGCCCACGCTGTTGATGTCCCCAGTCACTGGATTTCCGTCTATGGGGAGGCCGAGAATCATGCCAACATCCTGGAGCGTGATGCTCATCTCGCCTGACGGTAGGTGGAAGGTGTGGGTCTCTGGACGCCATCGGTCCACCAATGCGGTAAGCGCAGAACCATCTATACGTGGGAGCCCATTGATGACTGTCCGCGCCAAAGCAAGTAGACCGGCCTAGCTGACGTGTGGCTCGTACCGCTCATCCCAAGGTAGAGGGGTGTGGATACGAGGGCGAAGCAGCGGAAGTACCTGTATGAGAGAAATGGAAATGAATGAGGGAAAAGAGCACATAGTCAACAAGTTGGAAGCATGAACGAAAAATATATCAGCAAGTCTCACCACGCCCTCGTCGGCTATGCGGTGTGCGGGGTGGTCGTCATCGTACTCTGAGAGGAGCAACACGTACTGTGGGTGTTGCGGCATCCTACATTGCAGGAAAAGATTTTCAGTACTTACACATGAGGTACAAAACAATATGTGAAATGCAAATGAAAGTACTATGTACTTAAAGAACAACCACTAGAACAGAGCACGAGACTAGCACGATTTGGTGTCCTCGTTATAATTAGAGACCAATTGGGGCATGGAGATTGATTGAGTCGCATTGCAGACAATCAAATATGCTCTGCCGCCGTGGATTGTGAATCCCCACTAGCGCATTATCAAGTACCGAACAAGAGTATCAGTTGGCAACAACAATGACACAAGAAAGCACCTAGCCAACAGACTATGAATCAAAGCGAGTAACGATTTAACAAGTAAAATGTGGATGGGCATGGCTTCCTGGATTATTGGTACAGAGGAGTGATGCTATTTGGTCTTCTTTTTCGCCCTCTTTTTCCTGGATTATTGGCACTCTGTACCTTTCAATTAATTGCCTGAGATATTGGTCAATGGTCAGTCTAGTACAACTCACAACTTGTAGTAGACTAATATTGCAATGGCTGGCAAACTCACATGAAACTAAGGTCATCGAAGGATATATCGAGGGGTGCCAACAAAGACATATAAACAAGCTGCATATATGCCCACTATCCCAGAACATAAGAGACCAATCACAAACACTAAAGCATTTGTCAGTTGATCAAGCATTTCTGTCGTCATCACCCACATTGATCCCCATCCATTCACGAACCAAAAGAGGCCAACAGATGAAAAGAGGCCATACAAGCTAGGGTTTATCGATTGGACCTTCGAGCCCTCCAAATCTCACCACTCCCATCTCAAAATCGGAGCATTAGCCCTCGATCCCCACCAAGCACACGTTCTACTATACATTTAAGCACACATTGTAGTATACATTCAATCACAAAACTATATTATGCAGTCATTCAAGCACACATGTATACCTCGATCTAGGAGAAGCCGGCGGGGGGAAGGACAGGCGGTGCCGAGGAGGACCAGGCGGCACGGGCGGAAAGGGAGCAAAGCCATGGGAGGAGAGCCACATGGGAGGGAGGCGGGGGAGTAGGAGGCCCAGTGGAGAGCATCGCGTGGCAGGATGAACGGGAGGAGGAGGTCGCGATGGAGTTGGGGAATACGGGGAGAAATGAAGAGGTGCCTAGGTTCAGGGCTTAAGTGGCCACTGTCACGCCACGCGAGTTGGCGTGACAACAGCCATTGTCACGCCACGCGAGTTGGCGTGACTATTGCCACGCAAGCTCCACGCTAGCACAACGCGCGGGCGAGGGCTTGCGTGACAGCTTTGGTCACACCACCTCTTATGGCGTGACAGTGTGGTTTGGTCACGCCACGGGAGGTGGCGTGACCAAAGGGGTCAGATTTGGAAATAAAGTTCGCGGGGGGCTAACTTTAAAATAAAATTAAATAAAGGATTAAATAAAAAAAATCGCTAAAAAGCAATGTGCACTGAATTTGAACCAGGTTTGATATACTTCAATTGAGCATAAATTTATAAAATTTAATGTGAAGAGTACCTAAAGTATTCACCTCAAAAACAAAAAAACATTTTGTTTTAGCGTTATTTGACTAAAACCAGCCAACTAGCTTTTGGACAGTTCCAGCTAACTTCTGTACCTTTGAACATGAAGTGGCAGATTTGACTAATTCTATCTAGTCTGGTTAGTGCACATTACCAGCAAAAATGCAGTACGGGCCTGATAGAAATAAAACAATTTGGAAAAAAAGCCAAGTGATCTTAGTTTGGACGAATAAGTCTCGTAGAGCTATAGGAAATAAATTATAAATCAAACCTAAAACTATGTTAAGAAAATATATACAAGTGTAGTTTGGTTTGGTTCAAGCTTGCCATTAATATTATTAGAATAGGACTCTATTTATATTTCCTTATCTGTATATGGCAACCCCTTTGTACTCCCTATATATATTGCCAATTGGGCCCTCTTGAATATACACACAATATTCATAACATGGTATCAGAGCTAGGGTTCTAACTTAGCTCTCCTTCCGCTGCCATCCCGCTGCCCGACGCCGACTGGTTGGATCTGATCCACCGCCTCGACCGCCTCAGCGTCGGCCTCAACGTCGAGTGGCGCCCTTCCTCCCACGGCATCACGCCAGGCCCTGTCGCCGTGCTGGAGATCTACATCGAGATCGGGAAGCCGTAGAGCGCTTCACCTTCGTCGGCGTCGGATCCGCAACGAGCTCGGGAAGCCGGCGCTGCGGAGTACCGCCGCTCATTGAACGCTGTCGCCGACCGCCACCGTGTGCCATCGTTGCCGCGCGCCGTCGCCACTCGCCGCTGCCGCAAGCAGGGAACCCTAGTTCCCGGTTCCCCGTCCTTGTTCTTTGCACGGGCCATAGGAGGCTTTCCTTTTAGCCCGACCGAAGAAAAAAAACAATAAAAAAAACGTCGACCTAACCGCCGCGCCGTCCAGCGCCGCCTGTTAGACTTTGTTGCTTTGATCGTCGCGCCGTCCAGCGCCGCCTACCGATGGCTTCCGTTCCATCCGCTGTGATCCCATTTTCGGGAACAAAGCTTCATGGGACGAACTACAGATTGTGGTCTTCACTCATGGTGATCACGCTCAATGGTCTCCGCCTCTAGGGACGTGTCACTGGTGCTCGACCTTGTCCGCCGTCGTCAGTTCAGCCTCCTCTCAGACAGCCTACTTCTGCACCTCCTGCAGAAGATGAGGCTGCCAAGACGGAGACAGAGGCCGCTATTGCTGCTGCTGATGAGGCCTTTCAGTATGCCATAAACGCTTTTGAGCACTGGTGTGCTGACGAAGCTCGTGTTCGCGCCATCCTGGTGGTCAGTGTCGACGATTCCATCCAGCTAGACATTGTTAGTCTGCGTGCCACTCGTCAAATCTGGGGGTACTTGCGCGAGCGATACCAGCAGAGCAGCGATGCTCAGTTCTTTTCACTTCAGCGTGAGTTGGAGACGCTTCGCCAGGAGGACTCTTCCATCGACGACTTCTTCCTAGATCTAGCCAGTCTCTGGCGCCAGCTGGACGAGCTGGCTTCTCCGTTCTGCCAGGAGTGTCATAAAGTGCAGAAGACGGATCGTGATCGCCTTCGCCTTTATGACTTCGTCTGTCGTCTTCGCCCAGAGTTTGAGCCTGTCAGGGCTCAACTGCTAAGCCCCTCACCACGACCGACAGTCACCGAGGCTCTTTCGACACTTCGTGCTGAGGAGCTTCGCCGCAAGTTAGCAGCATAGTTTGTTCTGACTGTGCTTGCTACTCCTTCTTCTTTGACTACACCGACGGTTTCTGCTTCGACTACAATCCCTCCTCAGGTGTCTATGTCTACTCCTGTTTTTGCACCAACTGAAGTTCAGTGCAATTATTGCAAGAACTTCGGGCACGACTACTAGCGTTGTGCGGTGCGAAAAAAGCAGAATAAGGCGTGTGGAGTTGGACGATCCAAGGGGGGCAGGGAGGCCCTTCCTCCACGGGAGGACAGACCAGCACTTCAGGACCTTCTCAGCGAGGTGACTCTGTTCAGCAGATCTGCCAGGCTCTACTTGCCAGCTCTCTCTCACAGCTCGGCGAGTTACGCCATCTAGCTCGGACATCTCCTCCAGGTACTTCTTGGGTTCTGGATTATGGTGCCTCTTTCCACATGACACCAGACTCCACATCTCTCACTTCAGTAGGACCTCATGTTTTTCCTATCTCGATTCGAGACGGTACGGTACTCCTCTGTCTGCCGTGATCAGGCACTCTTTTGTCCACTGAATTTTCTGTTCCAGCTGTTTCTTATGTTCCTCGGCTTACCATGCACCTTCTCTCTGTGGGTCAGCTCACTAATCTCGGCTGTAGGGTTGGTTTTGACTCTCACACCTGTTTTGTCCAGGACCGACAAACAGAGGCGGTACTTAGGACTGGCCGACGCCGTAGGGATCGTCAGGGTCCTTACATTCTTGACTGCCTTCATCTTCCATCCACTTCAGTTGCTCCTATCACCTCTACATCCACTGCCACTGCTGCCACCACCTCTAGTGTTTTTGCACAGTGGCATCATCGTCTAGGTCACTTGTGTGGGTCTCGTCTTTCTTCATTAGTTCGTCAGGGTGTTCTTGGACGTGTTCCGGTTGACACGTCCATGTTTTGTCAGGGTTGTAAGCTGGGCAAGCAGCTCCAACTTCCTTATCATTCTAGTGAGTCATTGTCTTCTCGTCCTTTTGATTTAGTTCATTCAGATGTATGGGGACCTGCGCCTATTATCTCTAAAGGCGGGCATAAATCTTATGTGATCTTCATTGATGATTATTCCCGTTTTACATGGATTTTCCCTATATCTAATCGTGCTCAGTTTCTTGCGATCGATCATAGCTTTGCAACGATGGTTCGTACTCAGTTTGATTCTCTCATCCGTACTTTTCGCTGTGATTCTGCTGGCGTAATCTTTATTCGACGCTTTTAGATGCTTTTTTCGAGCAAGGCACTCTTTACCAGTCTTCTTGCCCTGGTGCCCATGCTCAGAATGGGATTGCTGAGCGTAAACATCGTCATCTGATTGAGACTGTTCGTACTCTTCTCCTTGCCTCTCACGCTCCACCATAGTTACGGGTTGAGGTCGCTTTACTGATTGCATATCTCATCAATATGCGACCTTCCACCGCTCTTAAGGGTGTCGATCCTATAGAGCGTCTCTACTCTCGAGCCCCCAAACAAGACTCACCTTCGTGTTTTTATCAGACTTGTTTTGTTCTCTCAGCACTGCGTGAACGCACTAAACTATTGGCCCATCGGTTGAGTGCGTGTTTCTTGTTACGCTTACGAGCATAAGGGTTATCATTGCCGATCCTTCGCCGACGGTCGATTTCACGAGATGTTGTCTTTGACGAATCTCGACCTTTCTTCTATCGAGATTCGGCCCCTCCTGTTTCCACCGTTGAGTCGATTTCATGGTTGTCTCTTTCTAACTCTTCACCAATCTCCACTATCACAGCTTTCCCATCGTCTCCGATGGTTCCTTCTATACCTCCGCCCGGTCTTTGCCTCCTACAAAGATGACCTCTTGTTCTGCGGACCACCGTCTCGTTTCTCTGGTATTCACTTCTCCAGACGTCCTTGTCCTTCACCAATCTCCTCCTAGTGTCTTGCCGACACACACATCTGATCCTTCTAATGATGCTCCACGTTACGTGCTTCGTGACCGGACATCCCTTCGACCTCCTGATCGTCTTAGATTTGCTTCGATAGCTCATGCTCTCTCTGTCACTGAGCCTAGTTCTTATTGTGAGGCTACTCCTCATTCTGAGTGGCAGCTCGCTATGGCAGAGGAGCTTGATGCTCTTCGACGTACGGAGGCTTGGGATATTGTACCGATACCTGTGCATGCTCGTCCGATCATGTGCAAGTGGGTGTACAAGATTAAGACCCGGTCTGATGGTACTATTGAGCGCTACAAGGCTCATCTTGTGGCTTGTGGCTTTCAGTAGGAGTATAGTCGTGACTACGATGAGACTTTTGCCCCTGTTGCTCATATGACCACTGTTCGCACTTTTGTTGCGGTTGCTTCTATTCGCCGGTAGTCTATCTCTCAGTTGGATGTTAAGAATACCTTTCTTAATTGTGTTTTGCATGAGGAGGTCTACATGCAGCCACCACCTGGGTATTCTGTTCCTGATGGGCACGTCTGTCGCCTTCGTAATGCTCTTTATAGCCTCAAACAGGCTCCTCGTGCCTGGTTTGCGCGTTTTACCTCAGTGATTACTGCATGTCGGTTTCATTGTCAGTTCCCATGATCCTGCTTTTTTTGTTCATATCTCATCTCGGGGTAGGACACTGCTTCTTCTGTATGTTGATGATATGCTCATCATTGGTGATGATTCCTCATTCATCACATATGTGAAGAAGCATCTCAGTGAGCAGTTTTTGATGACTGATCTTGGTTCTCTTACTACTTCTTTGGGATTGAGGTCTCTTCCATGCCTGAGGGCTGCTACCTCTCCCAGCAGAAGTATGTCCAGGATCTTCTTGATCGGTCTTGTCTTACTGACATTCGCACCGCCGAGACTCCTATGGAGCTATCCCTCTGACCTTCGCACTAATCGATGGTGATCTTCTTGAGGATCCTACTCGATATCGCCATCTTGTTGGGAGTTTGGTGTACCTTGTGAGCACTAGCCCGATATTGCTTATGTTATTCATATCTTGAATCGCTTCATGGCTCGCCCTACCCATCTTCACTCTGACCACCTTCTTCGTGTTCTTCGCTACTTGCGTGGGACTATCTCTCGTTGTTTGTTTTTCCTAGCTCTACCTCAATCTGCCTTCAGCATACTTGATGCGACTGGGCTAGTGATCCTTCCGATCGTCGTTCTCTTTACGCCATCGTGTTTTTCTTGGCTCCTCCCCGATTGCTTGGAAGACTAAGAAATGCATCGCAGTTGTCCTGCTCGAACGCAGAGGTGAGTTGGGAGCTATGGCAACAAAGGATGCAGAGAGATTACTTGGTTGAGGTGGTTACTTGCAAATTTTGGAGTGCTGTGATGGGACCCACGACTCTTTGTCTCGACAAAGACATGTGCTATCAAGATTGCTCGGGACCCAAGAAGCATGAGCTCACCAAGCACATTGGTGTGGATGCTTCATACACTCGCTCCACAGTGCAGGAGGGAGTACTTGCTTTACGATTTGTGCCATCGAGTTACAGAGTTGTTGACTTCTTCACGGCCACGACTAGAGCACAACATTTAGAGTTTTCTCTCCAAACTCAAGGTGTGTGATCCACTATGAGTTTGAGGGAGGGGGTGTTAGAATATGACTCTATTTGTATTTTCTTATCTGTATATGACAACGCCCTTTGTACTCCCTATATATATTGTCCATTGGGCCCTCTTGAATATACACACAGTATTCATAACAAATATTACCAGGCTGCAACTTTTTTTTTAAAAAAAAAGGCCAAGCCCTGGTGTGGGCTTCGTACTTCCATAAATTGCTTATTTGGATAGCTGTAGTTTCAGTTTCATCCAAAGTTGTCAATACCGTTCCGTTCCGACCAGAATAACCGAAACATTCCGTTTCATCAAGATTGTAGGAGTGTTGGACGGAAGAGCGTTCCCCTAGGCCTCGGCAGCGCTTGGGTGCCAGCCGAAGCAGGGAGGAAGATGCGCACGGCGACACAGGGGACAGGGCTGAGAGGTAAACTCTCTTTTCTCTTTTTTATTGCTTGATCAAACAATCTCACCGGCTGCCCCTTTTATAGTAGGGTAAGCCCCCTAACAATCATATCTCTAAACTTTTGGAATAATATCCCTAAAGAAGGGATTCTTAAAGAAGGAAAACTTTATCTCTAAAACATGGAAACCATATCTCCTTAATAAATAAAGTAAATACTTATTTGCTATATAAAGGATTGGATGCCTAATCTTTAGTGTAGAGTCCGGCTTGGACTCTTCCTATATTGCCGCATCCCTCTGGAGTGCTCCTGCCGCAACTCCCTTTGGTCGGCGTCTTCTTTGGTAAGGTATGCCGACCATAACATCTCCCCTCGTGCGGAAACAACTTCTCCTCGAGTTGAAACATGGGAAATAAATTCTTGAATTCCGAAATGGTCTCCCATGTGGCCTCAGAATCCGGCAACCCATGCCAAGCTATGAGAACCTGCCACATGCCGCGATAAAGACACCCTTTTAACACCTTCTCTGGTTTGGGAATTGCACGACCATTAGATAACTCTGGTAGACTTGGCGGTGTAGATGGAGGTTCACCATGGAAAACCTTCAATAACCCAACGTGAAAAACATCATGAATGCGAGCACCCGGTGGAAGTTGTAGACGATAGGCCACATCACCAATATGTTCGCTAATTTGATGTGGTCTGAAATAACGGGGATTGAGCTTGCTCCGGGCATGCGTTGAGAGAGACAAGGCCTATCGATGGGAAATGCTAAGCCAAACCCAACCGTCTACCTAGAAAGTGAGCTCACGATGGTTGGCATTGTAATAATGCTTAGCCGATTCTTGAGCTTAAAGAAAACGCTCGCGGACGTCGCCGAGGAACACATCACAGTCGGCCATCGCCGTATCCACGGCTGGAACGCGAGCATCCCCACGTTCATAAGTACGAAGTGTAGGCGGATCACGCCCATATACCACACGAAACGACGTCTACTTCAATGTTGTTTGGTACGAGGTATTGTAACAGTATTCTACCCATGGCAACCACCTGCACCCACTGACGAGGGCGATCTCCGGTAAGACAACGGAGATACATGGCAATGATTTTATTTACTTCCTCTGACTGTCCGTCTGACTAAGGATGATAGGATGTACTCGTGTAAGCGAACCCCTGCAAGCTTGAATAATTCTTGCCAAAAAACACTGGTAAAAACCACATCACGAGCGCTAACGATGGACGAAGGCATGTCATGTAAGCGAACAATCTCACTGAAAAAAAACCTGGCTGACCGTGACTGCCGTGTACGGATGAGCCAGAGGTATGAAGTGCACATACTTGGATAAACGATCGATGGCAGTCAAAATCTATGATTTGCCACTAACACACGGCAACCCTTCAACAAAATCCATTGCAATGTCGGCCCACACCTGGTTCAGTATCTCCAAGGGTTGGAGAAGACCTGCAGGATGAAGATGATCTGTTTTGTTACGCTAACAGGCAGCACAATTGTGTATGAACGCCTGGACCTCCTGGCATGCACGTGGAACATGAAAATCCGCACGCAATCGATGGAGGGTCTTCTGAACCCCCTCATGTCCCCCGTCATGAACGGTGGCGAGGATGGTGGGCAACACAGGAGAAGTAGCCGAGACATATATGCGACGTCCAAAAAGAAGACCATCGTTGAATGACCATGGTGCGCCACGTTGTCCGGACAAAACTTCGTCACGGAGGGCCACCAGTCCTGGACCCGTCATGGCCGCCTCCCCCAATTCGTCAAAAATAGCGAGGCGAGGTCCCGCGAGGGCGCACGCTGAGCCATTCTCGACCACGTCCTATCTGGACAGGGCGTCGTCCACTACATTAAGACGTCCTAGCTTGTATTCAACAGCAAAATCATAGCCCATCAGTTTACTCACCCATTGGTGTTGCGGAATTGTCGAAAGTCGCTGATCAAGGAGGAACTTCAGGCTGTAATGGTTCGTACGAACAAGAAAGGAGCGCTCCCAAAGGTATGGGCACCAATGCCGTATAGCCTGCTCCAAACCAATTAACTCTCGTTCGAATGCGACCAATTTGACATGTCGGGCGGCGATGGCATGACTGAAGAAAGCTACTGGCCCAACACCTTGATGGAGGACGACACAAAAACCTGTGCCTGACGCATCACACTCGACGATGAAAGTGGAGACGAAATCGGGTAGCCGAAGGGCATGTGTCGCTGCCAATGCTTTCTTAAGTGCCTGAAACACGCTTTTCGTTTCCTCGGTCCAACGAAAACGTTCCTTCTTGAAGAGGCTTGTGAGGGGCAACATAATTGCACCATAATCCTTGATGAAGCGCCGATAGTAGCTGGCAAGGCCTAAAAAGGAATGAACCGTGCGCACCAAGTGTTGTACGGACCAATCGGCCATGGCCGCCACCTTCTGCTTGTCCATCTCGACACCGGCGACCGAGATCACATGAGACAGATAGGCCACGGAAGACGCCCCAAACGTGCACTTGGATTCTTTCAAAACCAAGTAATGGTTGCGAAGCTCCTGGAACACGATGCGCACATGTCGCAAGTGTTCATGCCATGACGAGCTGTAGATTAATATGTCATCAAAAAATACCAAAACCAAACGGCAGTGGAACGAGCCCAAGATATCGTTCATCAAAGCCTGGAACGTGGCTGGCGCGTTGGTGAGACCGAACGGCGTCACAAGGAACTCAAAGTGCCCATGATGCGTTCGGAATGCAGTCTTTGTGACGTTGTCAAGATGCATGCGCACCTGGTGATAACCAGAAGCAAGTCAAGCTTGGTGAAGAATCAGGCGTCGCGGAGTTCATCCAGAAGTTCCTCCACCACCGGGATGGGAAACTTCTCCTTGATTGTCTTCTCGTTGAGAGCGCGGTAATCCACGCAAAATCGCCACGAACCATCTTGTTTCTTGACTAAGAGCATTGGTAAGGAAAATTGAGACGTCCTGATGCAAATAATCCCTTGTTGTAACATCTCCATACACTGGCGCTCGAGCTCGTCCTTTTCGAGTTGTGGGTAACGATACGACCGAACGGCCACCACATTCGTGCCGGCCACCAGATGGATCCGGTGGTCATAGCGTTGTTTCGGTGGCATGCGGCATGGTGCTGTGAACAAGTCCCTGAACTCCTGGAGTAGTGCTTGCAGAAGGTCTTTGTCGTTGTCGCTGGTCAACGCGAAGGCCATCGGTCGAGTGGGTTCCTATCCTTGCCAGCATACCAAGTGGTCAGTACGCCAGAATGACATGGTCAGGCATCCAAAATCCCATATGATGGGACCCAACGTCTCGAGCCAATGAACGCTGAGAACAAAATCGAACCCGCTTAGTGGAAGCAAGTAACAATTGATGAGGAAGACTTTGATGGAGAGATTGCGAGCAACACCGCCGCTATCCAATTTCTCCTCGTTCGCCACGGCAACGCGCATGCCCGTGCATGTTGGCTACATGGTGAGTCCCAGCTGCTCCCGTGCGGACTCGCTGACGAAGTAGTGGGTGGATCCCGAGTCCACCAATGTCGTGAGCGTCACCGTGCCCACGCGGACCTCCAATTGCATCGTCCGGCCAGTATTAATGTCAGCTAACGCATGTAGGGATATCTCTGGATTAGTGTCAATGGGCTTAGTGTCGTCGTCGTCCTAGGCGAGCTCGAGGAGATAGAACTGCTTAAAGTTATGGGTGTGATGGTATTTCTCGTCACAATTAAAATAGAGCCCTGCTCGCTTGCGTTCTGCCATCTGTGCTGGTGTAAGTTGTCGAACCCACTTCGTCTTCCCAATGGTGTCTGGCATTGTCGCAGGAGCGCCCGACATCGGCCCGACGACGGTCTTTGGTGCGGTTAGAGGTTGTGCCCCATAGCGCTGAAGGGGTGCCGACTTGGACGGCTTGGGCATAGCCGCAGCCAGCTCGGTGATGGCCTAGGCACGACGCTCAAAGGAGCGAGCGAGGCTCATGGCCATCTCCAAGCTCTGCGGTGCCTGGAGTTCGACGTCGATGCTGAGGGGTTCTTGCAATCCCACTGTTTAGAGTTGAATCTACTGCGTCAGGAGCAAGGGCCCTACGCGACTAAGGAGTACCAAGAACTGGTCAATTTAGTCGGCCACCGCTCCCATGTGCCGCAATTGGGTGAGCTCGCCAAGAGAATTCTTGCGGATGGGTGGGTCGAAGCGAAGGTTGATCATCTCTATAAAAACGCTGCCATGATGGTGTGCCTTCGTCACTTTCAACGTGCAAGTACCATTGTTGGGCACTGCCGATCAAGTGATAAGACACCAACCATACCTTCTCATCTTCCAGGGTCCGTTGCCCGCGAAAAAAATGTTCGCAATGTTTGAGCCATGGCAACGGATCCTCCTTGTCGTCAAACACCGGAAACTCTAGCTTGTGGAATGAGGGACGCGTTTCTGCTCCCTGTCCTCCCCCCGAAAATTTCCTCTCAATATGGGAGGAATTGTCGGGCCGCGGAGCGACATTCTGAGCCTTCGCCGACCTTCGCCGCTCTCGACCACGCCAATCGCACATCGTGGCTCTCCAATCAATTGTTGATGGTCGTCAATTGTGCCCCATGCGATTCAAGCGTCGTGCTGATTGTCTTCAATTGCACGAGGACCTCCTCAATCGTTGCGGGATCGACACCACCACTACCCATGGATGAAGGTGCAGCAGGTAGCTCTGATACCAAGATGTTATGTTCTAGAACTTGATGGTGAAGATTGTAGGAGTGTTGGACGGGAGGGCGTCCCCCCGGGCCTTGGCGGCAAGGGCTGAGAGGTAAACTTTCTTTTCTCTTTTTTATTGCTTGATCAAACAATCTAGCTGGCTGCCCCTTTTATAGAGTATGCCCTCCTAACAATCATATCTCCAAACTTTTGGAATAATATCTCTAAAGAAGGAAAACCTTCTCTCTAAAACATGAAAACCATATCTCCTAAACAAAGAAAGTAAATACTTATTTGCTATATTAATAATCGGATGCCTAATCTGTAGTG
Organism: Phyllostachys edulis; assembly: GCA_036346405.1. Lineage (NCBI taxonomy): Eukaryota > Viridiplantae > Streptophyta > Magnoliopsida > Poales > Poaceae > Phyllostachys > Phyllostachys edulis. The sequence continues at coordinate 37,644,516 of CM070555.1, read as the reverse complement.
TTGAGTCCGACTTGGACTCTTCCTATGTTGCCACATCCTTCTGGAGTGCTCCTGCCGCAACTCCCTTTGGTCGGTGTCTTCTTGGGTAAGGTATGCCAACCATAACAGCCACTCCTATATATGGTAAGTCATCAATCAAAGTTAACTATATGCCTATGTTGGAGCTAGCATACAAGTACAAAACCAAAAGTTCTAAAGCTATGATATAACTCTTAACAGATTTTATATAACTTGTGGACAATAGAATCAAGGAAAATGCAAATCATACCGTTTGTAATTGACTCGTACATTGTTGACACTGACATATGTGGCAGCTAGTTACATTTGACATATGAATTTATGCTATAGAAGCCCCTGTAAAAGAGTGTCCCCTGCAGGCTTCAGAGCCTGAACAAGCTCTCTGAAAAAGCTTCTGGTCTTCCTCATTCACAAAGACAATTTTCATATCCTCCTTCCCCATTCAAGATATTCATCAGTGGAATTTGACAGGTTAAACAACATGGCTTGGCATACTTTCACCCATGATCCATACCATGTCCCAAGACCTGGTAGAAACAATAGCAGATATTTACCTTGTTAGAGTCTTTTTAAACTGTATTGTCTCCAGCTTGTCATCTTCTTACTGTTGATTGAAGCAATTTTCAATGTAGTAGCAAGCATTTGCTTTAAATTTAGCAACAGTAGTTGCAATGTGAGATCAGCTCTTATTATGAAACCAATAGACATGATAGCTGGAGGCTTACAATGCTGCTTGCTAGTCACTCTCTCGAAACCTCTGCTTCTTCTGCTAAAACTCAACAATGGCGACTACCTGTTTAGCTGTTTAACTGATTTGTTCAGTCTACTTGGCTTCCCACAAGTACACATCATACTGTTACCCAGAGTTTGTCACCTTCCTGATTTCTAACTATAATGTTGCTGAATGCTGATATGTCAACCTGGGCCTGTGAAAATGCTCTAAAGAGTTACATGGCCTGATATCTAAACCCCCTTGGCCATAAGCAGTCTACATCATCCAAAAACATATGCAGAACTTTATAAGGGTCAACGTTGTCCGATCAATCAGCGTATCAAACCTCCATGGTACCAACTAACACTCATTTCAAATTCTGTACTTTTGGAGCCAAAGGATCTCCTTAGAGCAGTTAAAAGGTAAATCCTTTTGAAGCACTATTGCTTGCCTTTCCGCCAAGAAGAGGAACTGCAAATGGTCCTCACTGGTCAATAAATGCTACAACTGCACATTTGAACAACTAGAGATCATGTGAACCGGGAAGAGAACTGTTTCCTTAGCTGATATCTAGCATTAACAGAAACAAAAGCTTCCATTATTTATCGCTGGCATCGCTGCATGGCTTGCTTGCATCTGCACGGGAAGGCATAAAATATACTGAAGTCTCAAGATTGAGCAAAACCTTCCCTGGGAGACCACAAGACGATACATACTTACACAGTGTGATTGCGCTTCTCAATTAAGTGATATCACCGGTACGTGAAATGGGTAAGGTAGGGAAGCTGCTGCCTCTAGTACAGAAGCTCTCATCACCAATTGGAAGTTCAGCATATTTTTCTGCTTCTACTGCTAGCTTTCTCTTAGTGGAAAAGCCAACGAGGGGAATGCTCTTGAATTCATCATCAGTCTGGCCACATTTGCACTTGCCATATCACCCACATATAACACAATGGGGCTCCTTAAGAAGGCTTCTCCCTCCTCGAAATACTTTGGCAGGGAAGTCATAAAAGTAGCAACCCCCTGAACCAGATGCATGAAGCAGGACGAGCACCTGCATTGTGCAAATAGTTTTGCAAACTTAATTATTAGTGATAACGCCAGAACGCAAATAATAGAGGAAAGCTGGAACAATAACAGATAAGCCAACTCTAGCTAGTACCTCTTTGTTGTGGCATAGAATCGAACTAAGTTTTATATGAACATTCACACGGTTATAACAGATAAAGCTTTTTTTTAATCAAACTTAACTACAAAAGGCAATGAAGCATATTAACAAGGATCCCTACACTTATCACACATCCATGTCAATTCAAAGGCAATTTAAATAACTACTACTAACTCGAAACAACAATTTTTTCAGCAATTCTGTCCAGAAAAGCTAGCAACAGACAAACGCCAGCCAAACCGACTCAAAGTTGCCGATAGCAATAACAAAAATCACATTTGCGCACAAGCCAGGCTTCCACGCAGCCACCTCGATACAGCCTATTCCAGACCAAAGCAAGGGGCCTAATCACGAGTGTACACCTCCAAAACACAGAAGAATCGCATCACAGTTCTGAGTTGGGCGTTCCGTCGCGGCCCCAGTGCGCGACTGCGTTGGGTGGTGCGGCCGTGCGGGGGTGGGGGTGTTGGATTCGCGTGCGGCCCGCGGGCCGTGGTTTGCAATCGTGGTGCGTGGCAGAAGCGGTCAGGATCGGGCATTTTGAGCCGTGGTTGATGGCGTCGTTTTGGATTCTTTGGGATCGACGACCAATCGGCGCGTACGGCCATCGGCGGCATGCGGACTCTCGCCACTCGTCGCACAACCATCCCCATTCCCCCCAAGGCCCCCAACACTCCAGCAGCAAGGTCGTAAGCAGTGGTTCTTCGGATTACGAGAGGAGACGTTTCGGTTTACCTCGCGCAGCGGAGGAGAGCGAGAGGGCGGCAGCGTACTAGCCCGCTGCTGCGCCCGCGCGCAGGGACTCGTGGCCGGCGAGGGGTTTCGAGTCGCCTGCGATGCGAGCACGGGGAGAGAGAGAGACGGAGAGGAGTGGGGCGATGCGAGCGACGCCGACGCGGCGAGCGAACTCTCGAAAAACTCGTGCTTGGGAGTTTCTTTTTGCTTTTGCGGCTGTATTGTTGGGCTGGGCTCAACATGGGCCAATGCCTAATGTGTGGATATGCTCGCGGGCCGCGGCTGTCCGCCACTCCTAAACCTAACTCGCCTTTCAGCCTCCTTTACCAGCCACCCTCCAATGTCCGACGGTCCCAACTCTTCCATCGGACATTGCCCTCCTAAACACCCATGGCCGGTGGTCGCCTCGTCGCATTTTTCTTCTTCTTGAGGCTCACTCGGAGCTAAGCTTTATTTATCATAATCAAGGTTACAATCATGATAAATACTGGTAGACATAAAATCAGGTGTCTATTAAGCCACATGCACCTCTGTCTATTTGGTACGTGATGCTTGTTTAGCACACAAATGTGGCACAACATTGTTGCCTTGGCGCATGTTGTTGCCGCTATTAGGTTGTTGGATGCCTAGAATCTAAGGTTGAGTAAGCCAGTAAACCTGGCGTGTCCGCCCATGAACTCCAGTAGGGCACCGTTGCCAATGATATAGTATCCAGAAGTATAATATGCCCACATATAAGACGCCTGCGGTTTTGTTTTACTGCGCTCAAGGTTTTTTTATAGTACAATTTTACATAGTTATGCCGCTAATATATTGAATTTTTCCATTGGACGAAACCTCTCCCAAAAGGTCAATGATGATTTTACAAAGAAAGAAGAGAATCGGGCGAGGTCCATGTAAGACTATAACTTGAATCAACTAAAAAAGAAAAAATAGGCAAGGTTATTCTTCTCATTATAATTTCTAAGGATTCATGCTAGTTATAGTTTCTAATATCATGTGGTTTTTTCGTTGGTGTGTATTCTTATCAATGTATGGGCGGTATCGCGCCAACGATATAGTATCAAAATATAACCTACCAGTTGTGTCATTCTATTCGAGTGATATATGAGAGTGTGGCAGAGTCTCACATAATTTCTTACGTATACATACATCTCGTGACTTGTAATTGGATGTATGCTTATTAAAACAAAGTAACCAATAGAATCCGTCCAATTAGAGCCCCTCGGGTTTCGAAGAAAGCATCCCTTCATATATGCGGTTGCTTGTTATTCTAAATTCCAATAATTATTACCTGAGCCTCGCGGCGCCGAGAGGCAGTCCCTTGCGCATTGCCCCTCTGCAATGCAATTTGAAAATACGGTAGGCACTAAATTAACAAATCTCTCGGGTGTCTAGGTTGATTATGCTACTCTTAGTCTAAAACAATTGAAAAAACCATAAGATATGCTCTTTTGATGCCATGCGGAGATCATTGTTCCTCACTCTCATGAAGAAAATCATATCTAGGGTTATCTTTTGGGCCATCATTTTCCCAAGAATCCGTACGATTGGCTAGGCTGGTTGCTGTTGCTTCTGACAGTTCAGATCAGGACAGCCTCTTCTTCACGTCGCCTTCTCCCGGATGAGAAATCGAGAAGGAGCCTCTTTTTTAGAGGGATCCTTTGCGCATAGAATATTACTGCCTTAATCTCAAGAGATAAAGGGAGGCTGGGAGAGACGACGGAGGGGCGGGCCACGTCGTCTTTTTTATTTGAGTCGTCTGATCTTATTCTAATAGTTCATCCGTCGTTCGATCGGTCGTTGCGTGCTGCCTTCGTGTGCCTTTGTGCGGGCTCGTGTGCTTTTGGTCAGCGTCTCACACACGACTTCGCGAGTACTGCTGCCCATTTCGCTGCCCGGTCCACGAAACGCTGCTCGCCTCGACTCCCGTGCCTATCTTTATAGCTGGCGCGGCGTTGCGCTCGTGAGTTGCATCTTCGTCTTTTTTCCTCGCTTCCTTCTTGCTCGTGCATAGGCGCGCGCGCCAGCCTCTCGTTGCCAGAATAGATGGACTATCGGTTGGTTTATTTTTCCTATTTTGCTACGAGTTTGAAATGAGAACTATGCAAGCAAATGAACATGATGTTTTTATGACATCTGTTATCACTTTGACGGACTATCAGAGTCAATATATCTTATTATCCTTTTTTATGATTACAAGGAAGACGTATACGCATACATACAACCACACATGAGTACGCCCTACCACACGCTTAAATAGATGGAGGCCAAAAATAAATCCGCAACCTCACAAAATTTCTATTGAATAGCACTCGCATGTGCATAATAAGTAGACACTGGGATTTAAATCCTAGTGGATAGAGTCATACATATGCAACTTCATCACCCCACCAAAAAGCGGTACCCCAATACATCCTATTATCTTTATAATCCATGTTCCATAACTTTTACTATTAGTGCGAACTCTTAGATAATAAATAAAAAATAACAAAGGTGTACGATGGTTATATTCTTTGTCGGGAAAAAATACGGTTCTATTCTGCCAAGGCTATTAATTTGTTTTGGTACGATTTGCCTTAAGCACACAGATTGTTCCCACTGGGTGGTTTATGACCATACTTAAGGAAAAGCGTGGTGATCAATTTTTGACTGCACATCTTGCTTGGAAAGAGTGACAAATTAAGGGTGGAACCAAAGCTCGTCAGATACCATACACTATTAACTAACGAATATTAACGTGAGAAACATGGTAACATGTGGTAATGAATCAAACAACAGCTCAGTGCATACGTGGTTTTTATAAATTGGCGAGACCATAATTACACATTTTTAACTCTTAACATAATTATTCTAGCTAATAGTGCGTACCGAAAGTATAAGGGTGAAAGATATGTTTAAATAATACATCCAAATGACTCACTGTCAAATAACAATTCCAAAGTGGGACAGAAAACCACATGTAATGGTCATTTCATGTGGACGAAAAAGTTGACCAATAGTGATGTGTACTTTTCTCTATACCAAAGATAAAAAGACATACTATCTAATTATCTTATATAGACCGCACTGCTGACCAACCATAATACTGTACTTTTCTCACCAACCAGTAGCACTTGACCTATCCTCTAACAAATCCTAATATTGGTCTCTTGGTCTTTTCCCAATTCCCATTTTAACTTTGGTCTCTTCCTTAAATATTCAGACAGCCACTCAATCTTCTTTAAAATAATCAGATAACCACTCGGTGCCACGTAGACTACCACACACTAGAACTCAGAAAAGTACACTGTCACATCAAAACAAAAACCGATCCAATATTTCCTTATACACATCACTATCTTAACTAGCAAGAATATATTGCCTACGAAGTAGTAAAAATAGAGTGCACATCTCTCTGACGCCTTAACTTAGCCTGCGGACTAGCCATTTTGAAATGACAGCACTTGCACTAAGAGGATCGAGTAATCACCTGGTTCGTTCATTAACGCACACGGGCACGGTAAACTCTTCCCTTCTCTCTCTAGGTTTTCTGCTGATAAGATAACTTCGAGGCGTGAGAGGGTTAACTTATCCGTGTGTTTTTTCCAGTCGGGTAGAGAGAGAAGGGGACAGGCAGAGAAGTGTCGGGGCTTTAAAGGCGGGACAGGGACGCGCAGAGGATCTGGGACATATCCGGTTGGATATTCCGCTCCGAATAAGGAATTATGCTCCGAATCTTCCATTGCCGCAGGTCATGGCGTGTACTTTGGTGAAGAGGGGAGGAATAGTTTTGGAGTTCTGTTTCGATCTTCTGTGCCGCGCGAATTGCGTTGCTCCGTGTAGCGGATTTGTTTGTCCCCTTGGCACGCAGCATTGCCGCGCCATCGCTTCACTGGTTTGAATAGAAACGGTACCTGTACTGTATGTTTATATAGTTGGTGATAAAATAGAATTGTGTTAATATATGATTTTTTATTATTATTTAACCCTTTTTAAAATTTTATTTTAAAGTTAACCTCTCGCGCATTTTATTTCTAATTTCGATTTTGGTTACACGCCCACCACTCACATGTGACAAATGTTAATTAGTCATACCACAAACCAGGCGTGACAAAAATGCAATTTGGAGACTTATTCTGCCGTGGAAAGATTGTTATTACGCCACTGCGGGTGTGGTGGCGAAAGTTTAATTAAAATAAAGACGCGAGAGTTAACTTTAAAATAAAATTTAAAAAAAGTTAAATAATAAAAAGTTCTTAATATATAGAGTCGGTGGCCGGTGCGGGTCTCATTGTAACGGGAAGGGTTGATACTCTAAAAGCAGCTATGACAGTGCTGCGCGGAGAAAAATCTATGCCGACGTTCAGTTGGTTTTTTCCGAAAAAGAAACAATAAGTAAATAGGCGATTTCACTAAACGTAGGAAACCAATGGTGTCAAAGCTTTTTATTGATAACATGGAGAAAATCATCTAAGTTGTCCAATTTAACGGTACATTGTAGTTCTATTAACATCTTATTCCTACATTTATGTGTGAGAAATACCGATGTGTGTGTATATATATATACACACACACCGACAAAATTGTTTCATATCCACAGTTAGCAACATAGTAATTTATCTTAACTAATAAAAAAATGATTTACCTTCGCGCAGCGGGAAGAATCGTCCCACCCCTAGGTACAATTAAAAAATCAGGTGACGGAGCCAGAATTTTACCGATAGGAGTGCAAACTTTTTTTTGTGATTACAAGGAAGACACTTACACACACATACGTGAGTGCACCTCATATCATATGTCTAGAAAGACGAAGGCCAGAAATAAATCCATGACCTTACAAAATATCTACTGAAAGTGCACTTGTGTGTGCATAAAGGTGCGAACTTAAATAACATATTTCAACATAAAAGTTTAAATGACATAGTAAAGGTTGAAGTGGAACAAATTACATGTTTCTAGTACAACCGACATCACAAAATATTGTTTGTGTTGGTGGGCTGCTGACTATTGATTGCTGAGAATAACACAATGTAATTTATTGTATAGTCTGTGTATTTTACTAGGTATATATACTGTATAAAATATTTACATACAAAAATCTTAGGGGTGCAACTGCACCCCCATACTCTAGTGTGGCTCCGCCATTGAGCTATGATAGTGTCACAAGGTGAAAAATCTATGCCGATGTTCAGTTGGTTTTTGGGAAAAAGAAACAATAAGTAAATAGGCGATTTCACTAAACTGAGGAAACCAAATGGTGTCAAAGCTTTTTATTGATAACATGGAGAAAATCATCTAAGTTGTCCAATTTAACAAGACATTGTAGTTCTATTAACATCTTATTCCTACATTTATGTGTGAGAAATATCGATATATATATATATATATATATATATATATATATATATATATATATATATATATATATATATATATATATATATATATATATATATATATATATATATATATGAAAATGGTATGGTACTTATGGGAGACGTACTTCCATCTCTTATATATCACTTAAATTGTATGATGATACCTTTTTATTAATTTGAGCATACTCAATAATGATTATAAGATACTTCAAAGTGAGTTCCATAAAAAATTTCTTTAAAATTCATTTTTTATAGCAAATTTTTTGTATATACTTCTTTTATATATGAAAAGGGTATATAGAAAAAAAATAAAGGGCTCAAATTTATTTTTTTCAATCAAGTCACATTGGAGTATCTTATAATTGGTATTTAAGTATATGAAAGTGATAAAGAAGTATAATATATTTGTTTAAGTGGTATATTGAAAGTGAGAGTACATACTCTCAGGAGTACGACATGGGTGTCCCACACACACACACACCCCAACAAAATTGTTTCATGTCCATAGTTAGCAACATAGTACTTTATCTTAACTAATAAAAAAAGGGATTTACCCCCGCGTAGAGGGAGGAATCGTCCCACCCCTAAGTACAATTAAAAAATCAAACGAATCCCCACACGTCCCTGCCTTGCCCCGCCTAATTGCATTACACATCTCAGCAAGACCTCCACGCTAGTTCGCATGCCCCCACCCCCACATTCTCGCACCGTGAAGGAATTGGCCCTTGAGGGTGGCTACCTCTCTCCATCCCGCTTTGCTTCACCTGGGCAATGACGCCGTCGCTGCTCCACCTGCCGGTCATCTCTCCTCTCTCTAGACCTCGCCTCGCCTCCCCTCCCCCCGCGTCCCCTTCGGCACCGCCCTCCATCCACCTTCTGCATTGTCGTCGTTGCTCCGGGTGGCCACGCCCCCAAACCCTACCTTGTCGTTCCCACTGTAGAGGAGGAGTTGCGTTGCTCGCGTGCAACCCGTGGTGAAGGCGACACGAGAGGTTTAGGCGATATCCGAGCCTAAGGGCAAGGAGGTAGCCACTATGCAGTGATGTAGCTGGACCCGGAGGCGGTCGCCGACTAGCTAGCGGCAGCGGCAACAAACATGAAGCCCCATGGAAAAGGTGCCGCCCGGATCTTCTCTCTCTCCGCTTTAAGTGTTCTTGGTAGGAATCGACATGTTCTTGACTTTTTGGTCAAAAAGATTTGATCTAGGAGGGGAAGGAGGGGTAGGAATGGATGAGGTTGAGACGGCTGTAGGGTTTGGTAACCAGAAATCCTCATGTATTCATAACATATGTTGATTGTTGATTCGATGATTTTTGTGTTGTTGTTGTTGTTTATCTCACACTGAGGTCTAGGTGGCAAGCAAGCTAGGTGGTAACCATGTTCGCAGCAGAGGATAATAGCTCGATGATCCTAATATTCATCTTGACCATAATCGTGTAGGAGCGCAATGGATGCCTAAATCAATATGCGGGTGTGGACGTGTGGTCTACACTCTTAGCAGGTAATCTTTCGTCTTTTTTCTTGAAATTACCTATCTTAACAACCGGTGGATTGCACCCCCAGTGGCCCTGGCCACGTCGCCCACAAATCGCGCGCCTTCCGATCACACGGAGATCGCCTCACTACCGCCTCGACTCTGAGGCGCCATTAGTGCGAAGGGTGACGCCTTCGCGCGTCCGGTGGTCCAATGACCTCGCGTCTGCTCCACGGCCGGCGACGCACATCTGTGCCCGTGCCATGCCTTCGGCAGAACACACACCAGGTAGGGCTCGCAGCCACAAGATCTATCACGCTCCACTCCGTAGGTCCCGCTTCGATCGTAATCACAGGCGCGTCACGCTGCAGCCATGGGTGATCTCCTAGTACAAATGAAAGGCTACTATGGTTCATACTAAATTCTGACAGTACCTTTCCCGATAGAGATAGGTGATCGGGCCAATGTTGATGTGGTTCTTCACCAAAAGTGCCTTAGCAGCTTTGCCAATTTATGATGGTAGACTGTCCATGGCTCAGGATCTAGAAGACGATGGGTGATGATATGGATGGTGTGATTGTTGAAGCACCCGCTGGATGCACACTGCTTAAACTATGCCAGATAGGGGCACATTAAGGAGCTTCTAAGAATTCTTGCATGTGCCCTTGTGTGTGTGTGTGTGTGTGTGTTTATTGTACGACGCATGTATTAGCATGAACATGATATGCAAGGATGGCCATGCTGATGCATTATAACATTAACGGGTAAGAATTGTTTTTGTTTTTTCCCCATTTTCCTTGGTGTCAGAATGTTAACATATTTGTTCTTTTCACGCAGTATGGCCACTAGAAGCTCCTTACATGTTTGCTCTTTTATTATCCTATGGACATTGAAAGCTCAAAATATTCTACAAATGCTAAATTATTTCAATGTTGAGCCCAGTTATGTTAAGACCGAATGGTATACCATTGGAATTTGGAAACATGCAAGACTGCTCTCAACATTTGTTTCTCAGCCTACCTTTACTGCTATTCGCTATAGCCCTATCAAAAGGAGAAAAAAAATATCTCCACTTTTACTACTCAATCTTTTCTTTGCATTACATGTACCATAGATAGTTAATATCTAGAAATTTATCAGTTTACAGAAAGACCTTCAATGATAATTTTGCTCAAATTTATACAAAAATCACTTAATGAAATCATAGACTAATACCATAGTGACACAAGTAATTTCCCTGACAAAATGCAAGACTGCATTTCATTGATAAAAGAAGGAATTCACAAGGTTTCAACCGGCTAGAACTGAACAGAGCGAAAATTAAACAGATTGACTATACCAAAGGACGAGGGATTAACTCAAAATCAACACCGTTTCCTAATTATACCTTGTTAGAACTTGCTGGGGCAGATACAAGAATTCTTAGAAGCTCCTTAATGTGCTTTCAACAGATGGACAACAGGGTAGAACACTTAAACATGACCTCCTATCTGACATAGTTTAAGCAGTGTGCATCTAGCATGTGCTTCAACAATCACACCATCCATATCATCACCCACCGTCTTCTAGATCCTGGGCCATGGACAGTCTACCATCATAAATTAGCAAAGCTGCTAAGGCACCATAGGTGAAGAACCACATCAACACTGGTCGGATCACCTATCTCTATTGGGAAACGTACTGTCAGAATTCAGTATGAACCATAGTAGCCTTTCATTTGTATTTCAAGAAAAAAGACGGAAGATTACCCGCTAAGAGTGTACACCACACATCCACACCTGCATATTGATATAGGCATCCATTGCACTCCTACACGATTATGGTCAAGATGAATATTAGAAACATTGAGCTATTATCCTCTGCTACGAACATGATTACCACCTAGCTTGATTGCCACCTGGACCTCAGTGCCAGATAAACAACTGCAACAACACAAAAATCATCGAATCAGCAATCAACATATGTTATAAAGACATGAGGATTTCTGGTTACCAAACCCTACAGCCATCCCAACCTCATCCATTCCTACCCTTCCTTCCCCTCCTAGATCAAATATTGTTGACCAAAAAGCGAAGAACATGTCGATTCCTACCAAGAGCACTTAGAAGCAGAGAGAGAGAGAGAGAGTTTATCCTGGCAGTATCTTTTCCGTAGGGCTCCATGTTTGTTGCTGCCACCACTAGCTAGTCGGCGACCGCCTCCGGGGTTGACCGCACCACTGCATAGTAGCCGCCTCCTTGCCCTTAGGGCTCTGATACCGTTTGAACCCCTCCTGCTGCCTTCACCATGGGTTGCACGCGGGCAACACAACTCCTCCTCTGTAGTGGGAATGAGGAGGTAGGGTTTGGGGGTGTGGCCACGCGGGGCAGCGACGACAACGCGGAAGGTGGAAGGAGGGCGCGGCTTGGAGGGACGCGGAGGAGAGAGGTAGCCACCTCGAGGGCTCATGAGGGTCGATTCCTCAGCACGAGATGTGGTCGGGGCGGGGGCATGCGAGCTGGCATGGAGGTGCACAGATGTGGTCGGGGTGGGGCGGGGTGGAGATGACAGGGTGATCCCAACTACGTGTGGGGATTCGTTCGATTTTTAATCGTATCTGGTAGTAGGACGATTTCTCCCGCTGCGCAGGGGTAAACGCTTTTTTTATTAGATAAGATAAGATAAACATGACGCCCCACTCCCCTTCCCACTCTCGTCTCCACCCCGCAAAAGTGAAATCGAAACGCAAGCGAAGCAAAGGAATAATCACTCGCATTATCGCATACATCGTAAGAGCATGTACAATGTAAGTGCTTAGAAAGAAGCTTAGCAAATAAAAACTGACTTTTCTTGCCACGTGGAATAGATATGATGTTTATTTTGTAGCATTGATGCTTAAATTAGGCACCGGTGCTTAATATGTGCTTAGATGTATAACTATATATAATAAAAAATAAACAACCATCTAAACACTTACAAAAAAAGTGTTTGCATTGAAGAAAATAATTTTTACATAGGTACTTGTGATGACTATATTATCTCACTTTAAACACTCGTATACCAACATTTTAACTATATTGTCTCACTTTAAAAACTCATATATCAGCATCTTGCATTACACACGCCCTTATAGCTATCCTCCTCGCGAATATGATTTTTTTAAATAATATTAATTTAAAACATAATTACAAAAATATATCGTCTCTCCAAAAAATTACAGAAATATGTTCCTGTCGCCAGTTGAAATGGCGACAGGGACCTATCGCCATTTCAACCGGGCGATGGGATCCTCTCCTCCTGCCGCCGGTCCGGCCACCTATCGCCATTGAAATGGCGATAGGTCCTGTCGCCATTTCAACTGTGGCGACAGGAAGCAAGCCAAATTTGCCCCTCTCTAGCTAGGTTTGCCGCCTTTTGATTTTTATACGTTTTTATCGGTGCAAAATCATTTAGACTCGCAATAACATTTTTGATCGTTGTATGTTGTTCTAGTGTGATGAATTTCAAGAATTTTACGAGAAAGATTGAGATATGAACGATTCGTAAGTAGAAAGGTAAGTGATATTGCGATGCGCCAGTGAATTAATACGCTTGCTCATGTACATGAACTGCATATTATGTAAGGAAACAAATGTGAACTTACATTACTATGAAAACTATGATAATTACATAACATTCAGCAAAACATCATAACACTTAATAGCACTGATATTACATAACATTCAGCAAAACATGATAACACTTAATTAAAATGATAATTCAGAACATTGACAATAACATGTTACTACCGTCTGTGCAATAACATAATTGAAACATTGGTAATAACATTGGTCGCACCTCAACGTCCCCCCGTGGATCGCTCTCGAGTTGGGTGACGGATGAGGTCCCATTACGGACGTCCGGAGTGACGATGTCTCCTTCATCTTGAGGATTTCTCGTGGGACATTTCTTGAAGGTGTGCCTGGACTCCTGCAAATAGAGCACTTCTTCGTATGACGTCCGGTTTACGCCGTCCATGTCGTTCTGATCGTCGTACTGCCGCCGTCAACTTTTCCCTTGAGCCTATCAATGTCCGGGCCCAGTTAGTTGCTCCCGGTCGGATGGCGATGAAATGGCCAACCACAACAGAACCATATATCTCCGCGATCCGAGTTTGCATCACCGCCTCCTTGGTGAAATAGACAAAGAGGTACTGACTGGGATGCTACGCCACCGTCGAACATGCGGCTATGACATGGGAGCAGGGCCTATGCAGAAGAAGGGGCTTGTTGCAAGTGCATGTGCAACTAGCGCAGCAGAACGTGCACTCATGGGTAACCCTCTCACGGTTAAATCCATGGCGTCCTTTATCCTGCACATCACCTCGGCGAAGCTCCCTTGTGCCCATCTTGAATGCCCTCGTCTCACCCTTCTTGCTCTTCTCCTCCATGTACTTGGTGATCATGGCGAGTACAAGATATGTCATTTGCCATGGCGGCGATGCGTTGTTGCTTCATCAACAAAGTACTTCGTCGTCATCATGAGTATTGTCTCCACAATACCCACCAAAGGGAGGCACCTTGCACCGCGCGATGACCCAGATTGTACACCTCGGCTAGATTAGTTGTCATGACACCATATCGAAAGTGCCACCTGTCATGGAGCAACGACCACTTCTCCTTAGGCTCGTGCTCAATCCATCCGAGAAGCATCTCACCTGCTTCCGTCCTCCTCGTCAATCCGGAGCATCTGTGGGTATCTCTGGCAATGCTTGGGGCACGGTCGGCGCAGGCGACCCTTCGCTACCTCCATTCTCGTGTGTCTTGGTCCGCTCATCTAGAATCTTCCAGTGTTTGAACTTCCGCTGCCGGTTACGGTTGCCTGACCGCTGAACATGTTCATCAAGTCTTTGTTATGAATCGCTGTAGAAGTTTGCACCCAAGTGCCTCATGCACCACCGCTCTGTAGATCCGCCATGGAAGTGGTACGCTCTCTCCTTGTTGCGGTGGGTTATTGCACGCAGCAGGCCTGCATGCCGATCATGTATGAGGCACACGTTGGGACGGTCTTGCACAACAGAAATCCTCACGTTCTTCAGGAACCACAACCAGCTATCCGTGTTCTCGCTTTCAACGAAAGCGAATGCCACGGGAAGAACTTGATTGTTCCCGTCTGTCGCTATTGCAGTCAGTATCTGGCCCTTGTACCTCCCAGTAAAAAATGTGTCATCTACGCACAAGATTGGACGGCAGTGCCGAAATACGTTGATACATGGACCAAACGCGAAGAATACTCGCTGCAATACCCTCTTATTGGTCCACTTCGGGTGCGTGGCGTCTTCAATATCGATATGGGTGCCAGGATTTCTGTCTTGTATGACTCGAAGTTGCGCAGGGAGGTTGTGGTAGGAATCCTCGAACGTGCCCCACCTTAATTCCAATGCCTTCTGTTTTGCCCTCCAAGCCTTCGCATAGCTGATTGTGTATTGGAACCTTGCCTCAATCGCCCAAATGATGCATCGTGGCTCAAAATCTAGATTATCCACGATCTCACTGTACATAAGGTTGGCGATGAAGCGATGACAGGTTCCGGTGGGACTGTATTGACTCAGAAACGACGCATGTGTGAGGGACCACTATAGAGCACTTCCAGTAGGTGTCCCACTTTGGTCGAAATCGTGCGCTCGCCAAGGGCATCCTCTATGTCGCGCTTCACGTCAGAGAATCTTGGGGTCGACTTGACAACTCGAATGTGCGCCAGACCGACAAGGCCCAATTTGACCGCGTCTGCATGACCTCTTTGCATTTGTACATAGCTCCTAGTCTGACCTCACTCTGGTCGTACTCCCACGGCACACGGGAGCCTTCGTTGACGACGAGATTGTCGAACTGGTATGTGTTCCAGTCGGATGGAACCGCCTGCTCGTCAACTTTATCCTCGTCGTCGGAACCTTCATCTTCAGACAATGCCATGTAGTCTCGGTCTTCGAGATCCATCCTTTGCACTACGGCTTCAACCTCCTCACCTCGTCGGCAAGAAGACCAAGAGCTTGCATGGTCGTAGGAGCTACTCCGCAGGTCTTCATCGACAAAGATCAAGAACTCCGGAGCTTCAAGAATTGTGTGCGCCAAGGCCGTGGTCATAGCCCCGACTTCCTCTTGGCCTCGACACCTCCTTCTTGTTCACCATGCAAAGGAGGAGTGAGTTTGGCATATGCTTGGACGAGAAGGACCAATTTCCACCCTACCTCCTCGCGATGCATACATATGATCGCCATGATTTTGGTCCCCGGTTGCACTAACTCCCAATATGCTCGGTTGTTTCTCGTGGGAAAGACAACTCAATCTCGATCGTACACATCACGGTCCACTTGGAATGTATGGAACAACCATCGCATCACAAATACCCCATGTACGCCGCTTCGGTCTTGCTAGGGAATGCGGTTGCCGATTGGAAATAACACAAATCAATCCCTCGGGACCTCTAGAATAGTCCTTGACCATAGTAAATTTTGAAATTGACGATGTCGAGTTGGACATATTTGACGACTACACCATAAAGAACATTTCCACGATTAACCGCGATATCTAAAACTATACTACCCAATCAAAAGTATTATGTAAAACTATACTACATTACGTAACAGTACATCTAAAACTATGTAATCCATTCGGTAAAAAAATTACCCGAGAGGTTGGCAATCCGACCTGACAATAACATTAAGCTTCTCTCCTCACCTCTACTCTTCTCCTTCTTTTTTCTCGAATAAGAATGAGTCCTGCACATGAATTTTGGGTTTTTTATAGGGATGGGCTTCGTCGTCATTTGAAATGGCGACAGGAACCTGTCGCCAGTTGAAATGGCGACAGGGACCTATCGCCATTTCAACCGGCGATAGGTGGCTGGACCGGCGATAGGAGGGGGAGAGGGTCCCTGTCGCCAGTTGAAATGGCGATAGGTCTCTGTCGCCATTTCAATTGGCGACAGGAACACATTTCTGTAATTTTTTGGAGAAACGATATATTTTTGTAATTATGTTTTAAATTAATATTTTTTTTAAATTCTCGCGAATATTCCCCTCTTCCCCTTCCCATCTCCGCATATTCTCCTCCAGTCCTCCACCCTTTCCGCTCTATTTCACCACCCCGTCCGCCGCAAGAACTCGATCCTGCGCAATTCGTTCTTCCTTCTCAATTGGAGATCGAGCGAGAAGGCGAAATTTTCTGTGAGGTAGGATGAAGTTCGGCAAGAGCCTGAGCAGCCAGATCGTGGAGACGCTGCCGGAGTGGCGCGACAAGTTCCTGTCCTACAAGGACCTTAAGAAGCGCCTCAAGCTCATCGGCGCTGGAGACGGAGGAGCCGAAGGGGAGCGGCAGGCCAAGCGGGCTCGCGTCGCGGCCGCTGGGGATGGCGAGGAGGCGGCGGCGATGACGCCCGAGGAGGCGGAGTTCATGCGGCTCCTGGAGGCCGAGCTCGACAAGTTCAACTCCTTCTTCGTCGAGAAGGAGGAGGAGTACATCATCCGCCAGAAGGTGCCTGACCAAACCTCCATCCAATTCGTCATTCCTTTCCTCGTAATTCTTGGGGTTTCTTGATCTGATTGGGATTCTGGATGGGTGGAGCAGGAGCTGCAGGACAGGGTGGCGAGGGCGGCCGGGAGGGAGTCCAAGGAGGAGCTGATGCGGGTGCGCAAGGAGATCGTCGACCTCCACGGCGAGATGGTGCTGCTCGAGAATTACAGCGCCCTCAACTACACTGGTGAGCCGGCGCACTTTCCCCTCTCGTTGCATCGCATCGCCTCGCCTGTAGTTGTCATGTCGTTTCAATAATTAATATTGTAAGGGTTTGTTGCTGCTTTTGCTGTTAATTATCTCTTCTCGGAATCATTTGTGCTTGTGGCTGATGGCAGGGGAGTAGGAAAATGGGGTAAATTAGACCATCTCCAATGTTGTGTTTTAGCCCGTTCAAATGAGGAGAGAGAAAGCATTGAATCGATTCAATACATTGGAGGGGTCGATTCCAACAAAAAAAGAGCATGGAACGAGTCGATTCAAAGCATTAAACAACTCATATGAGTATTAAACAACTACATAGGACAGAGTGCGATTGAGAGATGATATTATTATTTTGTGGTTTTTTAATTTAACGTGGGTCCTAGTTATTAGTAGGAATTGGTTCAATACATTAGAGAAAAACACGCTCAGTTCCTAGAATGCTTACGTGGTATGATTTTGAATCGACATCAGTTCAATACACTAAAGTTGCTCTTAGGGTAATCAGGTAATTTAGTGCGCATCGTAAAGCGGGTGAGCTAAGCATGATCTTCTGTGAACTTGGGTTAAGAAAGGGACGACTTGCCGTGCCTCCTGGCAGCTATGGCTCACTGTCGGTGACGGAGCACTTGTGTCGCTGTCAAGGAGAATGAATCCTTGTGGCGCAGTTGAAATTGCACGTGCATTTTTCCTCGCTATTGACGAATCTATACTTGGTGAGAAATTGACTGGGAGTGATATATTAACAGTTTGATTTATCGCGAGAAATTAGCGATTTCTGGCATGAGTGCAAATATATCGCTCATTTTGGAGCACACTATGTTTCCGTCTGTCGCGATTTGAAATGGTCCTAATAGGTTCTGCATCTTTCTGTGTAAACAATTTTTTATTTTGCTTGCTATAAAAATCAATCAAATATTCAACTAGAGGATCTAGACAAGTATAACCATTGTAACAGGGTTCTAAATTCACATGGTGCACTGAACCTTTCACTCAGAGTGGAGTTTTTACAAGAAAGATTGGCAATTGATTGGTGGGGTAGATCGGGTATTTTTTTATGGGAAGGGTAGATCAGATATTATCCTGACAATGTTTGCGCACTAAAAATATTGTTCAACTCGAAAGTCGCATACTCGCATGATGATGTGGTATTATGCAGTAGATTATCTGCTTCCTTGCCAGCCTGTCTTGTGGCAGCATATGGAGTGTGTGTACAAAGTAGTCCAGAACTGTTCTGCTTTTTTTTTTTTGGATAGGCTGTACTGCTGAGTAATCTGGTTTCCTCTTTATCGGCGTCGCTACCTTCTAATGTCAGGAAAGCTGGCCTCCTAGTCAGTGGCGTTGCTAATAAATCATATATAGCTTATAATTATAAACAGTTAAGTGTTGGTTTAGTGTTTGCTGTTGGGACAAATTTACTAACCTGGATAGGATATGTTAGAACATAGTACCATCTTAAGCTTCATAATTATTTTATGGGTCTTGTTTACAACATTGAGAAGTTGTATCAGTTAACCTTTTTTCTTTGCGCTCTATAGATTATTGTGAAAGTAGTGCCTTTGTTATTTGTCTATACTCTATACACTCTTTGTTAAGGTTTACTCATCCTCAGCACTGTGAACATGTACAATATGTTTAGGAATATGGATTTTGTGAAGTTGTATCAGTTAACCTTTTTTCTTTGGGCTCTATAGATTATTGTGAAAGTAGTGCCTTTGTTATTTGTCTATACTCTATACACTCTTTGTTAAGGTTTACTCATCCTCAGCACTGTGAACATGTACAATATGTTTAGGAATATGGATTTTGTGAGCAGGGGGGCATATGCCCCTCTTTGCCAAATAGCGCCCCCAAAAAAACACACTGCAATATTCCCTAGATCACCAAAAATTGCATGGATCCATTACGTATATTTATCCACACTTTGCAAAAGTTTGGATGCCAAATCATCTACAGTGAATATAAACAAAAATAGCAAATTGTCATGCACTATTCATTTGCAACTTGTTCTCTTTGTTCTCTTTTGTTCTAGATGAATTTTGCAAAGTGCACACAAACTATATGTACTACATCCACATTTTTTTAATGATGCAAAGTACATAAAATGTGACACATGCCCCCTTGCTCAACAAAACATTTTCAGTTTGAAAGTCTACTGACTAGAGTCATGCCTCAGAAAAATGTGTAATATATGCCACGTTGGCAATTTGCATGTTATAGTTGTTGTTCAATATAAAAAGTGCTCTAGTTCATCTAAAAAATTAAAAGGTGCTCCAGTTTTGCAAATCATCTGAAGATATAGTACTATTTGGCAACACAGATGTGGAGATGCCAGATTAACACAAATGCATGTAACTGCTTATCCATATTCACGAACTTCATTAGTTGACTCCTTTATGCTAAGCTGTGATGAACGGTCATAACTTCACCTGCAACGCGTGATCTATTTTCTAGTGCTACTTTGGTAGGCTACTTTTATAAAGTCAGCCTTTTTGCTAGCTGTAATGAACTTGAGGCTAACGAGTAGCTTGTTTTGCTGTGTTATTATGTGCTTGTGCATAATGGCTTCAGTGGGCATGTTGTGACCACACCCTAATATCTGCCTCTGGCTCCTGCTATTTGCCTTTACAATGATGCAAGTTGATGGCATCACAGAGCTATGTGCCATGCTATGATCTATCGATGTTCAAAAAGTACACCACTAATTTCCCCCCTGCAAAGTGTTATCTTATCTGTTTCATGTTGCTGTCTGACTAAAGGAGATAAAGGTTTTTACTACGATGGAGCATGTCAGGGTGTATTTTTTTGTTGTAGTAGGGAGCCATTTTCCCCTACAAATTGACTAAACATGTTAAAATGCATGTTTGTTATATAGCAATAAGCATGCGCCCATAAACATTTGTTTGTAAGACACTCTTGGGACTTCGATTAAAGTGACTTAAGAAAAACTTCTGATTAAATTGGGGAAGTCAACTAGTGAAGTCTGGACACTTTCACAAAGTTTAGTTGACTTGCTGATTGTGACACATAAAAGCCTTGCAATTTTAAAGTTTTTGTTGTTTTGGATTATGACAAATTGAGTATGTTTTGCTTCATCAACATAGCATGGTAGATGCTTGGTTCTTGTATACGTTAACCGGAATGCTTCACCATTTGCGCTCTGTAATTGTATGATACTTTTCTGTTGCCATTTTTTACTCGTGTGGTTCTGGTCTGTTTCATTTGTTTTTGTGGGCAAGACACTATTATCAGTGTTCTACAACCGTTTGAAACTTTTCGGTCATCATCTTTGCCCCATGTAATGTTGGTTTATTTCATCTGAATTGGATACTGGTGTCTTCAGTGGCATCCTTTACACAATGCTATCATGTTAGCTTTCGAGAAGCGAAAATCTTCTGGGCAAATCAGGTTCACTAGTGAGGGACATGATAAGTTGCATATGGCTGTGCTGTTTCAAAAGTTGCAGCTTGTTCAGGATACGAAGAAATACATTATTTGCCAAATGAACATATTTTCTGTATCTGTCATTTTCTGCAGATCTCACCTAATGTAAAATCTTTGTTTAATTTTACTAAAGATGAGTCCTTGTTTATTGAGTTTAAGCTCCATGATTATTCTTGGCTTTATAAAAGCAGAAATCAGCCATCCTCCTCTTAGGGAAGACTTTCCGATGAGGAGGGGAGAGATGGGCACTGGGCAGTGATCCGCATGCCACTTGAAATTTGGAATATGTGTACCTTCTAGTTTGTTTTAGCTGCTTGCCCTCATGGATTACTGTGCTCCGTGTCTCAGCTATTGCAGACGCCAAATTTTCTTATATTTGTCATCACCAGCAATGCTTATGTTCCATATTGCCATTTGCAGGATTGGTTAAGATTCTCAAGAAGTATGACAAGAGAACTGGGGCTCTGATCCGTCTGCCCTTCATCCAGAAAGTGCTGCAACAGCCTTTCTTCACCACTGACCTCCTTTACAAGCTTGTGAAGGAGTGTGAGGCCATCCTGGACCAGCTCCTACCATCAAACGAACCGTCTGTATCAAGTGAAGATGGAAAAGGAGATAGCAACAGCGAGGACAAGCCTTCGAAGCCCAGTTCGTCCTTGGTTAACAGTGGCGGCATTCCAGAGCTAGATGAGATCGAGTATATGGAGAGCATGTACATGAAGAGCACGGTCACGGCAGCGCTTAGGTCACTGAAAGAGATCCGGAGCGGCAGCTCGACTGTCAGTGCGTTCTCGTTGCCGCCTCTTCAGGGCAACAATGCACCAGAGGAGCAGGAGAGCTGGAATCAGATACCTGTGATCGAGCAGGCCGCCAAATGACAGGACCAACATGCAACATGCGATACCTCTTACCGTGACAACCTTAATCTTGACATTTGCTGGAGATGGGACCGGGATCTCACTCTCCCTGTCGTATATTCAGTAATATGCATGATTCCAGGATTCTTAACAGTTGTAAAATGGTGGAAATGGTCAGTATTCATTGTTAAATCATAGAATCCCAGCATAACCATCAGACAGTGACAGAACCGAGGCGATTTTATTCACTACTGTGAATTAAATCCTGTAATTTTGCTGATCTATAGCTTGTGCACTGGTCTTGTGTACAGAGCTGGTTTATGGATTACACACAGTTGGTTTTGATCTCGTATATCAAGAGATGTACGTAGCCTCTGTACTACATGACGCTATGTTAACTGTTGGCATAAATTACGAGTTCTTGTTATGTGTTCCACCAAACTTGTTTGTTGCATGTAAAATTGGGTTGCTTGTTGCAAGGAAAAACAAATGAAAGATGTGGTTAGTGAAATGCATTGGGTGAGGGTTATGCTGTAGATTCCAGTCCGTTCAGGCTTATGCCTGACATTATAGCTGAGTAATGCCGTCCTCTAGATGGTTATTTGAACGTCTCATAAACAAAAAGATGGTTATACTTTGTGATCTCAAATTGTTACTCTATTTTTTTGGGAAGAATCAAATTGATACATGTACCATCACCTCACCACCAACCTCGAGATTGATGAAAAATTTCAAAATTGAAGCCATCATCTATCTTCTAATAATTGAATATTCCTTGCATGAATCCTGAGACACTTTTAAGGGTTAATGGATCTTGATTCTTGAGACACTTTTAAGGGTTAAGATAGTGCGTGTAGACGTATTTTGGTCGTCAATAATTGCCTTACAAACAAAGAAACTAATCGGCCCCACAAATTAGCCTTAGTATCATTTCGGCCTGGCCTATATTACGCTAGAAGGCCCAAATAAACTCAGTGCAACTGCAATCAGAATCGCGATTTGCGAAGGCCCCAACCGAAACCCCCCTTTCCTCCTCCCCACCCCCGCGCCGCCGCCTCCCACCCTCCCTCATCGGCCGCGCCATGCCGCCGCGCAAGCGCCCGCCGCAGCCGGCCCTGGCCTCTGCGCCGGCACCGGAAGCCAATCCCAGACACTCCCCACCCCCAAAGCCCCCGCCCCGCACGTGCGTCAGCAGCGGCGCCGCCGCCGCTGCGGCGGACCAGACCATCTCGGACGCCATCGTCAAGAACCTCCCGGGGCCCGAGCGGGAGGTCTACAAGCTCGTCTTGGCGGCGGGAAACATGGGCATGTGGATACAGGAACTCCGAAAAACGACGGGACTGGCCAACAACACCCTCACCAAGCACACCCGCACCCTCGTCTCGAAGGGCGTCCTCAGGGAGGTCCTCGACGTGCGCCAGCGCAGCAAGAAGATCTTCATGGCCGCCGGCATCGAGCCCTCCCCCGAGATCACCGGCGGCACCTGGTACCACGACGGCCAGCTCGACTCCGACGCCGTCGCCGCCGCGCGACGCAGGTGTCTCGACCAGGTCGACCGGCTCGGTCTCGCCACCGCCGACATGATCTACGATGGCGTCCACAAGGAACACCCCAGGGCGGGGCACACCATCGAGCAGATCAGGGAGATCGTGCGGACCATGGTGCTCGACAAGGTCCTCGAGGAGTGCAGGAGCACAGGGGTGGGGGAGTTCGACCTGATCAGGGCAGGGAGGGTGTGCTACCGGAGGGGCGGCGCGCCGCAGGGTGGCATGATGGAGGGGATCCCGTGCGGGGTTTGCCCCAGGATTGATGAGTGCTCGCCCGATGGGGTCATCTCGCCGACCACCTGCATCTACTACAAGAAGTGGCTGCAGATGGACTTCTAGGTGGTGAGCCCCCTTCCGCTGGGGATTCTGGTTGCATTGATTAGGGAATTCAGTTTCAGATTGCTCAATTGGCACCGTTGTTTACACTTGCCACAGTTCCTATGGTATTGTGTGTGATCTCAGATAGAGTAGACATGTCAGGTAGTCTGTACCTGATTTCGGTATTTATATTAAGATCAACCCTATAGTTGTTATTTATTTGCAACAAAGTCTTCTCAATGTCAACATCCCAAATGCTGGGGTACTTGGCAAGTTCAGCCATTATACTCTAGTCATACTCTGGGGCTGGGCACAACAAAAACATACCTTTTTGACAGCCACAGGCATACCGTTTAACAAACAAAGATGCATCTTCTATTCAACTTTGCAGGTGCAATTGAACTTAAATGAACTGGAACTTTTTTTTTGAATGAAAAATGAACTGGAACTTAGTTTGTTAAAATATAAAATTTTGTCGTGCCAGTAAATGTACAGTTGGAAACCCCCAATGGCTGTAATAATCAGAAACCACCATGTGCAAATCATATGGTATCTGCATCACCCAATTTAGTTGGATGTTGTAAGCTTTGACTAAATTTAATCTATCACAACTCAGTAGTATCATTTATACCCATGTTAGTTTATTGTTCCTGCAGCAGAGGTATTATTTATAAGGTACCAGCTGCCTGCATATTATATATCAGTATTCCCCTAAAAAACAAACGGTGCTGTCGGTGGAGCCCTTTTGTGACCTAGATTTACCACACAAATTGGCTTTGGATGGACTTGTATGTGGCAATTTTTGTGCGAAATGGTTTAGCTGCTGTTAGTTGGTATTAAATTTGTGTAATTGGTGTGAACTGTAGAGTTGTTCGAGTGCTCATGTATGTTCTGTGGTGTAATTAGTGTAGAGCCTTTAATACTTGTGCGTCCATAAGAAGTGCTCAGAATGGATTTAGTGGTGAGATATCTTGTTTTGTACAGTAAGATGGAGGCAATGTATAGCTTTCTGTGTAGAATGGTTTAGTTGGCGGCGGATTGTGTTGTGTACTTGTATCCACAGAACTCGGTTGTCTATTTATGGAGGTACTACTGTTTTATACCCTTATGAGTTTTGTTTGAGCTTGCTATATTTAACCTACACAATTTGAGTTGATATCTTGATTGTATTGCTCTTGTGGGCATGAATAATATGCAATTTTTCTTTATTTGTGCTACTACCTAGGTTTTGTACATTTCAGTCGATTTCAGCTATATGGCAATGACAGTGCTCAGTTCAACATTTAAAAAAACCCACTAAATCGCCTTCTAGTCTAACATGTATCTTCCAAATTCCTTAGTGTATGGTTCTGTGATTTGTGAGATGCTACTTAACATTGAAGTTACTCTGTATACAATCTCAAATGAGTATGAACCATGGTTTTGGAAACCGTTTCTGGAGCGAAAACCAGAACCTGGCTGGTTCCGGTTTGTGGCTGGAAAGCTGGTTTCCGTCCCAAACACTGGTCTGGTTTAGGTTTCCGTCCCACACACACCCAAATATTGAGGTTTGGAACCTGACTTACTAGTCAAAGCTTCCGCAAGAAGTGAGCAAAGGAGGGGTGTAGAGCACTGATCCAGGGCAGGGTTCAGAAAACTGGACCCAGACCGGTTCCAGTTTACCGGCCGGTAACCAGTAGTTTTCTGAACCCTGGTAAAATTTGAGTTACTTACTATGACTCCATAATTGATGGGATGGTCTTGTAGTGTGTATCTGTCATCTGCAGTATAGCACATTGCCCTTTCACATGATCAACTGGACCCAGACTGGTTCCAGTTTACCGGCCGGTAACCAGTAGTTTTCTGAACCCTGGTAAAATTTGAGTTACTTACTATGACTCCATAATTGATGGGATGGTCTTGTAGTGTGTATCTGTCATCTGCAGTATAACACATTGTCCTTTCACACGATCAACTTTGTATCCTGCATGTTGTTAATTTTGCTGGCAGTCTAAATATGTTTCCTTTGCCCTTCACTGGTGTTAAATTGTACTTCACTCTTATTGTTGTGCAGGACTTAATTCGTTGCATGCTTGGATGTATTTTTGGTTCTTATGACTTGATGTGTTGTATTGTAAATGGGGGAGAACCTCATGAGATCGTTCTCAGTTTGTCATGGAATGGGATGCTTTGCTGGTGTGTTTTGGTTCAGCTCCAAATTCCAAGCCAACACAAATAGCTATGTTGCCACCCAAATGAATTTTTTTGTGCACTAAGCAAGGTTCAAGAAAGCGTTAGGCGGGTAGTGACCCGGCGTCTAGCGCTTAGGCGGACTAGGTAGCCGGCTTGGCTACGGTGCAATTAAGCTTACAACAGGAATAATATAATGAATTGAGCAAGTATCAGACATCAAATTGAGCAAGATAGAAGAAAAATTACCTGAAGAAGAAAGACACGAGCAATTTGATGCAGTCATGCATATTATCTCTCTTCCAAGAGCTTGATGTAAACATTTATATAATCAAATAATGATGTAAACCTGCATATTTAATCAATGATGAGTTATTTTGCTATTGTGTGAGAAAGAATGTATGAATGATTGATGAATGAATGAAAGTATGAAACATATATATAGAAAATATCATAACATGATAGTGCAAACTTCACATAGTCTCACTCTCACACCATAAGATATAGAACCACACATAGACATAGTTTGAGACTCTTAGAAGCAAGCAAAATACTAATAGAGTTTAATAGGTTATGATGAATTGCTAAGATGACTTATTTTGTTAATCATGAGTTAGTGTCTTTGTCCTCTTCCTCCTCATAATTCTTGGTAACAACCACTTTATCTTGGTTGGACTCTAAATATCTAAATTCTCATCCTATATCTTCGGAATCTCTCTTAAGGGTGTTTGAATTTGTCGCACCTTAGGAAGCAATGGATGACATCTTGACAAAATGACAAATCAACAATAAGTCATAACATACATATCACACATTGCAGGACAACACCATGGAAATTGCAGCATAACACCAAATTCAGACAATCAGAGGATTGATGGAGTTAAGCCAAGTGTAGGCATCAGAAAATCAGAATCGTATGGTATCCTTAGTCCTTACAGTCACAGCAGATCAACAAGCAGTATTCAGTTCACAAGCAGTATTCAGCAGATCAGCTGAATATGGAGTTAAGCCAAATGTAGGCATCAGAAAATCAGTCACAGCAGATCAGCAAGCAAATCAATTCAGTTCACATATCACAAAGCAGATTAGCAAGCCTCCACAATATTTAGTTGATCAGTTTACAAATCACAATCACAAACTCACAGCGAAGGTTGAAGGCAGAGCACATCACAAAGCTCACAAAGACAGCAGAAGGCTGGGAGGCAGAGCAACAGAGCAATAGAGGAGGGGGAGCTGCAGTGCAAGGGTGGAGCAGAGAAGATGAGAAGGGAAGGGAGAGTCGGAGGGGAGGGCAGCGACGCGGGAGAAGAGAGGGGAAGGCGACGATGCGGGAGGGGGAGCAAAGAGGGGAGGTCGGCGGGGCCGAAGGGGGAACAGAGAGGGGAAGACGGCGGTGCGAGAGGGGGAGTAGAGAGGGGAGGTCGGCAGCGCGGGAGGGGGGCAAATAGGGGAAGGCGGTGGCATAGGAGGGGAGCAGAGAGGGGAGGTCGGCGGTGTGGGAGCAGAGGGGAGCGGAGTACCTCGATTCGGCGGCATAGATGGCGGGATGGCCGCGTTTCGGAGGCAGCGAGGTCAATTCGGCGGTGGAGATGGCGCGGCGAGGTCGAATCGGCGGCGCAAGATGGCTGGAACCTGGGGCGAACTCGATTCGGTGGCGGGGAGGCACGATGCAGGAGCCCAAACCCTAGCGCGCCGCGACGATTGGATGGGGTCAGGGTGTTGGCCGCAGTCCTTCTTAGCTCCCGCCTCGGTGCCTGCCTCACGCCGCCTCGACTAGAGCCGCCGCGCGCCGCAGAGGACCGGCTTTGACCGCCTAGCCGGTCCAAGGCGGCCCTCCCGCCTAGCTCACCGCCTTGGGCAAAATTGCATCAGTAGCACTCCGCCTCGCTCTGAGTCGGCTCCTAGGACCGACTTTTAGAACCTTGGCACTGAGACTCTCCTAAGGCTAAGAGTATATAGCCCAGGACAGAGCCTTAACTGCATCACATATGTGATATGAAGTGTTTGGATTATGTACTAACTGTGATATGAAGTGTTTGGATTATGTATTTTCTAGTGTTTATCTTCATCTATGTATTCTGAAATGCGCTGAAAATAACTGTTTCTGGAAAAAGAGAAAAGATGGCCCTGTTTTTTTTCCCTGGTGGAGGGGGTGGGGTTGATGATGTAGGTTGACCTCAAACTACATAAATGTGTCACAACTCACAAGGCCATAGGCATTCTAGATTTGAATATTAAGCGAAGTTGTGCAACATTAGGTCATTTTGAGACTTGTTGTATTTTTTGTTCCTCATAATTTTGTCAAAATAATTTGATAAAACCTCCTCAATCCTTAGTCAACTTGAGGGAGTCCGGAGGTGTGCTGGAGACAATGTTTCAAAACTGTTTTTGGAAGTTTCTGTAGAATATTTTCTCCAATTGCTGTTTTTTTTCTTTTGTAAATTAGAACTGAAAAAACAACCATAACG
Source organism: Phyllostachys edulis (assembly GCA_036346405.1). NCBI lineage: Eukaryota > Viridiplantae > Streptophyta > Magnoliopsida > Poales > Poaceae > Phyllostachys > Phyllostachys edulis. The sequence continues at coordinate 37,616,516 of CM070555.1, read as the reverse complement.
TTCTTCACACAGTAGAACCTTTTGGCAATGTTAGGATAAAGCGCGGCAAATTACATAAAGCGTGCACTTGGGGAAGATGTGGCTGTTTGTATGTTCTCTTCAGCTTACACCCGACCATATTTTATTTTGTAGTTTGAATATTGTATGAGGGAAATAAGCTCCTGCTAAGCTAAGTCTTAGGAGCTCCTCTATCAATTCTGTTAGAGATATTAGAGTTTAGATAATAGTCCTAGTCGTTGGGGGGAGTCTAATGTAAGAACTAAACTGATCTAAACCAGATGATCAGCTAGATATTAATAGGATCTCATATGTGGTAATTGCAACACCTATAAATCTGTAAACGCGAAAGCGTACCTAATTGATGATGTCATGATCGACGAATAATTGATCTGAAGTAGTAAATGAACTGTTGTTCTGTCTACCTAGGGTTTGGTCTTTCCCAGCAAGAGGTAAGCCACAAACTCCAACTACAGATGGGGATAGGTGGTATGGTATAAGTTACCCTGCTGGGAGGACCTAGCCCCTATTTATAGCCTTTTGGTATAGAATCCTATCCCGTCCCATAATTAGAGATAGATTCAAAATAGGTCTCTACACATATTTAAAATCTAACTCCATATTTACCTTAATAGATACTCGAGCTCTTAATAAATACTTTATTTGATCACTTTATATATTTGAGCCAACCAAAGAATAATAGATAGCCAATATGTATATTATCTCATGTAGGTCCACATTATGGAAATTAATCTAACATCTAAGAGTCCAAGTCGATTGTAATATTTAGTACTATAAATAAAGGGTGTGGGGTTTTAAGGGACACACACAGTTATTCTTTAAAGTCCTACAAATTCTGCATCCCTGAGTGAAAGAATTGTTTTGTCCAAGGACATGGGAGTTGACTTGTTTCTACTCTTAAAAGTTGTACTGTCATTTGCTTTATATGTTAGTTATATTATCATTTTGTTCGTATGATCATAATCTCATATCGCCCATAGATGTATGCGATGCATGAATTCTGAACATACAAAAATGCACTGTCATGCTGCTATAGCCTACAGTTATGCAATGCTTATAGGTTCCTTTTCAGTTATCTATTGCCTGATTGCCTCTCATCGCAATGTGCTGTTGCATGTCGCGAGTTTTTAAGGAACTATTCACAGTCCCACATTGTCCATTGCTGGTACTGTAGGGGAAGCCTAGCATTGCTTTCCAGCCGAGAGTTCCATGCTTGCTTTCACCTGTAGTAGATAAATGAAACTGTAAAACTTACTTGATTGCAAAACTCAAGATTATGAGGTGATTTGCGCAGTATGTGGTAACTAACTTTACACGGGTGATTCCTCCAACAAGTTTCATTGGCAATGCTAACTTGTGTCACATTGTGCAGCATTTGCGCCCATCTCTGAAAGAAGAATTCTCGCTGATCTTTGGAGTTAAACTGAAATTGGAAAGGCTACCTCTGGCGGAAATATTGAACACCTTCAGAGACTCAGAGTGGCCCGGTATCTTCTTGGAACCCTTCAGATTAAGTGGATTAAACTACGAACCTGTTAACATCAGCGACTCGGTCTTTTACCTCATTGTATATATGCTTATAATGCATGGCGCTTTCTTGCACGCTTCTATGGTGTGCTGGGCCAGAGCAGAAGGCAAAGCAGTCTGAATCAGGTCATGGTTCAAGCCTCCTGCTGCTGCTGCTGCATTGTCAAACCTTGAGAAAGTGACGGCGTTTCTGAACAAAGTACTCGCTCAGTTGTTGCCGAATAATTGTCAGATGGGGGAAATGCGATGGATGGTGGCTGTGAGCATGACTTGTTACGCTACACTTTTTACCTGCTAATATTTTCGGCGACGAGTCCTGCCTGCACCTGGTGGTTATTGAAGCAGCCCCGAAGGTGCCGAAAAATGTATTTGCTTTTGGAGTTGATTTTTGCTCACCTATGTCTCGTTTTAACCCGTGTTATGAGGGCGGATTACTGTATTGTCCAGTGGTTGCAGCTGATATTGTTCAGGCCCGTGTGGCGTGCATGGATAAAAAACTCGGCGGTAACCGGTTAGAAAGAGGTGCTTTCGTACTACTTTAATGAAGACTTTATGCTAATGCTGGTAGACAGTGGTGGAGCTGGACCTGAGGGAGCTAGAGCAATGGCCTGAGACCTAAGATCAAAACCCTATAAAAACAGTAGCAATCCATGAGCGTATGTCTACCAAATAATAGTTTGACTCAGCCCAAGGCTTAGGCTGTGGCTGGCTCTGCTCTTGCTTGTAGAACACCAAATACAATACTTTGAGGATAAAAAATATATAAAGATGAAAAATAGGAAGTACCAAACCGGAATAGACTGGAAAGAGATCGGTAAAAGGCCGGTGGCTGCCCTTGCTCCGATAAATTTTCAAAATCCGGTATTTTATTTCGATCCTTGGTGCGTGTGCACTTGCTTGAAAATTAGCTTTGTCCAACGGGTACCCCCCCCCCCCCGGCGTTTTTCTTTAAAGGTGACTATGGCACATGTCATGTGTATGTAATTTCTGTACTTTCCTCGCCGTCCAAAAATCATCCAATAATCTTAATACTCCAGCGGCACAAGAGGTTTAAATCGGGTGCGTATCCATGTCAGCGGTTTGGTGAGCCCAGCAAGCCTCGGGTAGCTTATTAGCCAAAACGTATAGGTCCTATTTGTTTAGGTTTTTTATCTGATTTAAAAGCAAAAAAGTCTAAGCCTAAATAAATAGGTGTCTTTTTTATCCGGCTTATAAAAATCTTAAGTCATTTTAAGCCTAAAAGTCATAAGCCGTGAGAGGGGTGTTTTTTTTTTGCTTTTGTAGAATAGAATATCTCTTTACTACCGAAATTCATTGAAATCACTCTCAAAATGCCATTAGTATATAATTGCAAACCGTTTCGTTAATTTGCTTTGATTTCCCATCCCTTCCCCTCCCCTTGGGTCCCCAACCCGACGCCTCCCCTCCCGTTCCCCATCCCCATCTCCACCCCAGACGCACACCACCATGCCGCCAACCCCGAGGCGCCGATCTCGCTTCTCCACCACCGCCAGTAAGCCACGCTTTGCCGGAGGCCGATTCCGCCCATCGCCCTCGCTCTCGTAGTCCGCTCCCTTGATTTTTGTTTGACGCTTAATGCTTGTAGGTCTCCTGCGACTTCGGTTTGATCTCGACCGACGAGGCCGAGGTGACCATTGGATGGAGGCGGAGCTGTTGGTGGCGCCGAGGACGTCGCGGACGGCCGGTACAAGATGCTCGCACCGTGGCGCTTCGGCAGACTTCGCAGCAAGCAGTCAAGGCGGGTGACCGTTTTGATGCGAATCGCCGTGGCTTGGAGACACCGAAAGCAACGGCGTGGCGGCGATAAGAATCGAATCTCGGGCTCGAGAGCGACGGAGGCGATGGAGATCGCGAATTGGAGAGGTTCGAATCGCAGTTTAACGGAGCGGCGACATTTCCAAGAGCAATGCGGTGGCATGGTGCGGAAGAGAATGCAACTCGGAGAGTCTCAACGGCGACGCAGTGCCAAAGATTGCAACTTGGAAGAGGATCTCGACTACAACGGAGTCACCAGAGAGGCAAATGGGGCAGCCAAACCTAGCAATCATAGGTTTCAGTGCAATGGCGCCATGAGCGAAAGCAATTCAGCAGCTAAAGATTGCAATTTGGAAGGTTTCAAAACCAGTGGCGGTGCTGTAATGGGTTGCCGCAAGGGGCACAAGTCAGTGGCACCATGGAGATTCCAGATTGGGTTCATACTTACTACCGTCTGATACAAGCCTCGAAGAATCGACCTTGTAGCAGTAATATGGCACTATTAATGCATTATGTCCACAACAACATAACTGTTGGAGGCATATTGTATTAGAACATCTCTTTTAGGCATTTTGGAAGAGTGGATTTAAATATGTCTAGTTATATTTTTAAGTTGTCACTTGTCACTACTTTGAGATCGAACAAGTACTCGAGATATACATCTCTGATAGATGTCGAGATTTACAAATTATTTGGATAGATGTTGAGATTTACAAATTATTTGGATGGGTTATGATACACACGTATACACGTACGAGTGGAATCTATTTTGTTTCATATGTATATTTGTACGTATCGTTATATTTTCAAATCCCATGCAAAAATAAGTTTAAATGCATGCTGAACAAAGTCCTTTAAACCCTTAAAAGCAACTCAGATTTTTTATCCTTCACACACAACTCAATAAGCCAACATCCTATAGAAAACCAGATTACCGAACACCAAAGCTTGACTTAAAAGCTCAAGGGCTTATAAGCTAATTAAGCCAAAAAACTGGCTTTAAGCTATAAACCAAAAAGGCTAAGCCTAAACAAACAGGAGCTTATAAGCTAATTTACATGTAGTATTAGCTTTTACCACGAATATTATGGAGGCCAACCACCCTATTTTGTCAAGTTTTACACTAGCGCTAGCTCGGCCCCCTGTTATTTTCCAGCTCCTTCCTGTAAATCGGCACGAAGCTGAATGCGGCTGCAGGCGAGCAGAAAAACGTGCCAAAATCTGGTCAAGCCTTCCCCCCTCGTGCGCTCGCTCTTCTCACCGTCCGGCCTCGCTTTCCTTCCCGTCAAGCCAGCCCGCGGCCGCGCGTCTCCGATTGTGCGCTTGACGCGTACGAACGTCGTACGCTCCGCACCAGAATCGCCCGTGATTTCTTCTCGGTCCCGCGGTCTCGCCAGCAAATTGCACAGATTGAAGGCACGCCGCCGCGAGCGCGATAATATATCAGAAGCTCAACTTGTCTCGCCAGCGAGATAACCACGGCCTCAACTCGATCTCTTAGTCGTCTCCATGTGTGCGAGCTGACTTTCGCAGCCTCTCGGGCCGATGGCGTGAGGTGAACCAAAACCGGCCGTGGCTCAGCCGAAATGGACAGGAAGGATTTAGAAAATCAAAGCCATGGCCACCGCATTGTATTATTTTTTTCGATGGTTGATTTTATCAATGGCAGCTGCAGGTGGGCCCCAGTTAAAGGTGCATTGTCAAAAGGTTTGTTGCATGATACGGGGCCATTACGTACGTGTGCCTGGGATCTGTTGTGGCCGTCAGAGATCATGTTAGTTTGGTTGTAAAATTGGAAAAGTAGGTTTCGATACGGATGACCCGTCTCATCGATGAAGATACAATCTTTCTACATAAAAGCTAGCGGACTTTGAGCCCAGGGAGGGCATCCGCGTCGACAGTTTTTCCTTGTCCGTCCGATTCTACGGCGCGTTTCTCTTCCTCCGTTCATCGCTCAGGTTAACAATTTGCGCTGAACGGACGATGAGCCACAACTATGGCCACGAAAACGTGAACACATTGGATGGACCAATCGCACGTGCCATGCCTTATCACTGTTGTCCCCTTCGATTTCCCCAGTTGACCAAGAGGCCTAATAATGCCAAGAGCACACAGGACGGTGTCCTTGCCTATATATGCCATTTGCTCGGTACACCGATTTAGCCTTTTGCTGTCACCCTCAAATCTTTCGTGTCCGCCTCAAGTTGCACCCATCCATTGTCGTAGTAGCTATCCATCGTCGTCGTCGTCCGTCCATGGCCGCCGCGAGCTTCGACGGCGACGTCCGGCACAGTGGCGCCGGGGGCGGGGCGCTCGGCGTGCACGGCGCGTCGCGCAAGATCGGCAAGACGGCTGCGCAGGCGCAGGCGCAGCAGCAGCGCAAGCCGGTCATCATCTACATGGTGTCGCCCAAGGTCATCCACGTCGAGGCCCACGAGTTCATGTCGCTCGTGCAGCGGCTGACAGGCCCGGACGCCGGCGGCGAGAAGAAGAGGGCGTCGACGCCGTCGTCCCCCAGGCCGTCGGGCTCGCGCAAGGACGCGGGGAGAGCAGCGCCGGTGCGCGTGAAGGCGCGTGCCGTGAACCGACCCGGCCCGGCGGTGTCGGTGTCGGTGACGGCCACGAGGCAGCATGCTGCTCCCTCGGCTGCGGGGCCAGGGCCGTCACCGTCGCCGTCGGGGTTCCTGTTCCACGACCTCAGCCCGCTCCGCGGCGCGGCGCTCAAGGGCGAGGCCCCCTTGGTTTCCCCTGGCTGGCTGCACCACGTCGGCGACCATTTCTTGAGCCCCGGCGCGCCAGCGCTCGGCTCGCCGTCCGCCTTCCTCGACATCTTCTGGCCGTTTTCCTCTCAGCACCAATGATATATCACCGGAGCGACATAACTGCCATGGTCACTACTCACCATTAGGGTTTCTGTGCGCGTGATCTTGCACGCATGATCATCGAAATGATCGAGGTTAAATCTTCTTGGTGCACGCATGTACAAGCTGGTACGTTCAGCAAACTGTAGATATTGTATGTTTCTTTATTCCCTTCGATATCATGGCTTTACAACAGCAAGAAACAAGAATTGACGCCATGGCTGCTGCAAGTGAAGAGATCGAGTTGTCTTCTATTTGTTCATCTCATATGCCTTTCCTTCGCTTTGTGCGTCTGTTATTTCTTGGTGCAGCATGGATATATCATATATGCATGAGATCGATGATTTGAACTCTGCCCATGCATGCATCCATGTAATTTTTGTGTGTTTGCCTTAATTTGGGGCAGGTTCTTGCTCTACATTGTAATATTGTATACAATTACGAAATTTGATTTGTTGATTCGTCTTAATTAGTGGCGTGCAAGTTGATTATAATTGACAGCGATTTGTCCGTGCAGCTATCAGTATTCAGTAGCAGCTGGTGAAAGAATCAATTTATTTTAGGCGCTTGACAGAATTAATATACTCATCCTGCTGGTGCCTGTTGCATTTTTTAATAGTATGGAATGCAAAACAGTTGCGTCTTTGCATTCCATGGCTCAATTTTTTTTAACAAAATCTCAAACGGCTGTTCAAAGTAAGCAGAAAACACGTATTTATATTAAGAAATCAAACCCAATTGTTCTAATAGCTTAAACCATGCACACATTTGCCGTCAGAACTCGAAACAAATGATGTTTTTTTTAAGTAAACCAACCATAACATGTCCACGAATGAATTGATTCCATGTATCATCATGTCCTACAACCTCACTACCAGAAACAGGATATTTCCCGAGTGCCAAAAACACTCGGGAAAAGACGCCAAACACTCGGAAAATGTATTTCCGAGTGTCACACTCGAAAAAACACTCGGATAGATTAGTCGATAATATCAGCTTTCGAGTGTTACACTCGAAAGATTACTTTACCGAGTGCTTATGTTTACACTCGAAACTCTAACACTCGGAAAAATCCAAATTAACGGCCTGCACCAGAACGGAATCTTTACCGAAGTGTTGACACTTTCGAATGCGCTTAAAAACACTCGTGAATGTGTCAACGCTTGACCGATGAAACCATCGAAAATTGACACTGCCATTTTCCCGAGTGCATAGCGAAAACGACACTCGAAATATTCCGATGAATCCTACCGAATTGCCACGAACACGCTTTTCCGAGTGTCAACACTCGAAAGTTTTGTCGCTGTGCGAATGTCTTTTCCCGAGTGTCGACACTCGGGAACTATTTGGTTTATTTCCCAAGTGTTGACACTCGGGAAATATTTGTCAATTTCCCAAGTGCCAAAAACACTCAGGAAATACAGAAAACACTCGGGAAAGCGACAAAACAGCTGAACTGAATTTTTCACAAATTCATTTAAAATCCATTCCACAGCAATCAAATAATCCATCCATCCATTCCGCAGCAATCAAATAATCCATCCATCCATTCCGCAGCAATCAAATAATCCATCCATCCATTCCACAGCAATCAAATAATCCATCCATCCATCCATCCATTCCACAGCAATCAAATAATCCATCCATCCATCCATTCCACAATATATGTATATATATTTATGTATAGACATCATAACAGCTCCCAAGCTCACAACATTCAAGTTCAAGTTCAAAATGTAAGCATAAGGCATTATACATATGACATTCAAATAGTAATTTCATACTCTTATGTACATAAAAGAAAAGCAAGTATCAAGACAACCATTTGCATGCATGTAATTTTTGCTTCAATTTTCACAAGACAAAAGCATCATTTTGGGAGTTCTGCAGATAGAGCAAAACTTAATATTAGTGCCATCTTACAACAAAAGTTAGGAATTGATATTACATGAAAAGATAATTAACCAAACTATTGACAAAGCAAAAAATTCCTTTAAATCATGATGAACAACCTAATAACATGGCAAATCGCTTAAGAACATGAAAAGCACAAAGCTAAAAATGTTAAACTCCAACTCTCAATATTTTGTCATTGTGAACTACTTGATCAACATTTATGTCTCAAGCACTTATCATCAAATTCATAGAAAGGAGTGTACATACAAATTATTATATGTTGACACATTTCAAAAGAATTTATGATATAGATATAGAGAATTAGTTATATATGTAGCCATTTTTATCCATTTTTAGCAATCACCGATTGTGAATGTTTTCTAATATTGGTATCCTTTAGTATATCATGAAAATAGCAAGCACTGGTGGTGGCCTCTCGGCGATGGACATCGTGTGAACATTAGGAGCAAGATCTTCACTTCAAAGATTAGCGAGAGAAGCAATCGATCCCGCTGCTCCTACATTTTCATAAGAAATCGCATTATAAGAAATTTGCAAGATGCGACCAATAATTACATTGCATGTCATTGCAATGTCTTCAATCAAGCAATCATAAGAGACTAACAATATAATAATCAAGATGTAGTTACTAACCGAGCAGATAAGTGAGGCAAAGGGTTCCCTGACGGAGAGACATTAAGTCGAGTCCCGGTCCCGAGTGCTCGTGATATTTGTTTGCACATTGCCATACATTAGCCAAGTATATATATATATATATATATATATATATATATATATATATATATATATATATATATATATATATTGCATATTACTTTGTTATTGTACTACCACGCCCAACTAACTCAGCAGGAGCATTTGCTCCAACCACGCTTAGCCTCAATTTCTGTCATAGCAGCTACCAAGCTCGTAAAACCGAGATCGGGAAACATGTGATGGTTGTTGCCGACTTTGAAGGTGTACTTCATCCGTTGATGCAAAGACTTGTGGATCGGACCTCGAGAGGGTTGTCGGTGTGCTAATGTACCGCACCCATGAAGAAACGACCATGTTTCTTCCCTTTCCACTTTTGTACACAAAGATCGCGTTTAGTGGTGAATTCATGACGTCAGAGTCCGGCCATGAATCTCCTTAGCAAGATCAAGATATGCACTGTTGGACAAAATCATCAGGAGCGAAAATCATCGGGACAAAATGATCGAATCGCACCAAGTTCTCTGTCACAAGACCGGCCGCACAAGGTGCCCTCCGATCACCCTCCTAGTCGCTACATATGCCTCCATATCGAGACAGTATCCGCTTCTTTTTTCTCGCACCCAAAAACCACGGCGGTCAATACATATGTATCTACAACATACAATAAATATGAACATGTTGACCTACCAGGTTCTTCTTGTAACGTGCCATGGAGGAGCTGCCTTAACGATGTGCTGTCCCGTCCATCAACAATCTCCGCTCCCTAGCTGCACGAGAGTTTTGTAACCATCGTTCGTTGCACCACCTGTCTTAGACAATTTGCCGCCATGCATTTTCACACTTAAGGGTCCACCAAGGTATTGCCTAAATTAACCAAGTGTTAAATATGAATAAACTAGAATTGATTGTAATCAAGGACATCGCTTGTTCGGGCTTGGTTACCCGCATGTACTCGTCCAAAGTGATATTCGCTCGCAAGCGCCGGCCCATTTAATTTGTCATTCCAAGGACTTGTGTGTGGTAACAGATCACCGCTTGATGCGTGCTTCAGAAAACATCTGTGGGATCACTTCTTAACACAATTACGTAGCACTCTCCTAGAATTAGCTTCCGTCCCTCAAATTTCATCGAAACCACCACTACAATCCAAGAATAAAGAATTGATAAAGAATAAGATGATTAAGTTAGTTGATGAAAGCGAAAAGGAATTGATAAAGAATAAGATGATTAAGTTAGTTGACATTTATTACTTGGCTACTAAACATCCAAAAGAAACACACACACACACACACACAAAAGTATCCACCCTTCTAGTAGTTTAGCTCGCTTTTGCTTGCTTGTCCCAGAGCAATTGCAAAGACTCACATATTACTTTGACAATATGTTGCTTTACATGTTCACTTTTAAGACAGATAACATTTTTTCTGTGATTTATATGCACTCTATGAAATTGTCGATTTTTTCTTACAGTGATAGGCATGGTGCATTATCAAGTTAAAAGGACCGTATACATTCTAGCACACCTAAGAAAGGATAATGCAAAATACTTGGTAAATTTCTAATTATGCTTCTTTCCAATATATCTCGTGTTGTGCTTTGCATATCAACCTACTACTGTAATAAAGATTAGATGGGTGAGATTGGAGGCTACATGTTCACCAAGGTCGACGAAATATTATACGTAAAAAACCATTCATTCAATGTACACTAGTAGCAAAGAACTTAAGTTCTTATTTTGAATATTTTTGTCCACCGTTATCAATTTAAAAGTCGATAGAAGGATTACCTAACCCCATGAATGATCTAACAGAGTCAGACTCTAGAAAACAATATACTATTGCTTTATACTAATGACCGATGTTACCCATAGAAACCAAAGATGGATATAGCTAGTTTTAGTATAAATTTGTTGTGGATCATTGAAAAAAACGACCAAAGAACAAGATAGATTTATCTAGAAATTAGCCAAGCTAATTGCTTCCAAATTTCTACAAAAACCATCATTTTCATGGTTATGCATCATCTAGTTAAATAAATTAGAAACAATGGTTCTTTAAATCAAATGGGTACAACTCATTGTGACTCGAGAGTTGTGACCTAATCAACCCTAACATGCATAGGAACACATAGAAGCAGATTTGAATATTCAAATACTTACCCAAAAACTTTCCTCCACCACAAGCAAACAAATTGTCAAATGGAACCTCTCCTTCAAGAAATGGCAGATCTTCAAGAATTTTGTAGTGTCACCATGTCCATGCAGTTCCCGCCTTCCTCAGAGGTGACCAACCCAGGAAGTGCCATCGAATCAACACGCCTAATTATGCCATTCGAAGTCTACATTTGTCACCCCGCCTTCTTCTCGCCATTGCCTGATATTAGTTTTTTGAGGTATGCAATTAAGTGGGCTAAATTAGTGAAAGTGCAAACAGCTTTCTTACGTGTCGCAGTCCTCGATCCAAAATTCTTGTGTCTCATGGTGCTCATCCTCCTCACCTCCGCCGCCTCAGGTACTCTTCCTCCTCACCTCCGCCTCACGGTGCTCATACTCCACATCATCAACACGCGAGGGTCATGGGCATGGCTCGATCTACTAGAGGTAGACCCCCGCACGCCTCGAGGGGCATGCTGCCGCCTCCGCCTCGCCGAGTGGCCGCTGCCGCCTCAGGCCTCCCGGAGGGGCCATGGCTGCCCCTCCGCCTCGCCGAGTGGCCGCGGCCGCCTCAGGCCTCCCGGAGGGGCCGCGGCTGCCTCAGTGCCTCCTAGAGGGGCCGAGGCTGCCCCTGATCTTCCTGGAGGGGCCGCGGCTACCCCTCTGCCTCCCGGAGGGGCCGTGGTCGCCCTCCGCCTCCTCGAGTGGAAAACAAGCATCTACCTCGACTAGAGTATGCTATCTCGCCACTCATATTTTGGTGTCCTCAAATGAAATGAAATAAAATAAATCAATTAATATAGCGAATCAAGTAAGCTCATAGAAAAATGTAATATAACGTAATCAAGTAAGCTCATACAAAAATTAAAAACATGCAAAGAAATAAATGGAAGACATACAAGATCATGCTCAAGTAGTCATCTACAATGGGATCCTCCGTAGATGGGCCCTCCAAAAGTCATCGCCACTATCATGAGGTGTTGACTCAACCTCATCCTTCATGTGCTATCAATGTCTAAACAATTAAGTAGTTCCAAGTCCTCTTAGTTTACAACCTCATCGGCATCGATTTGAATATCATCCATGTGATCGCCCTCTTCCCCAATTATTATTTCAAAAGTCCCCGTAGCCCATCTTCTTGAAAGAATAGGTCAACACCATTGTTGGTCTCCATGTTGTAGTCCTCGCTCACTAGGGGTAGGTAGTTTACCATATGGTTGCACCTTATGTACTACCCACCAATCCACTAGACTACTCATAGTTTTGCATGGGTGCGGATGTAGTATACTTGGGTGGCTTGTTGAGCCACAATAAATGGGTCATTGCCCGGTAGGATTGATTGATGTGCAACTTCAACCATTTCAAGTGATGTATCCCGTCGACTTCTAAACGGATGGAACCAATGACATTTGAATAACATAAGTTTGAGAGGTTTGCTACCATGGAAATATAGTTCAATTATTTCTTCAATTACTCCATAGTATTCAACAGTGTATCGCTTCTCATCTTGTCCTATAGTCACCAATCCACTGTTAATTGTTGTTGCATTAGGCCGCTCCTCTCATGTGTCGATGTTCTAAGCTGTACCCATTCACATCGAGGTACTATAGGACAAAGACCCGAGTGTGGCATCCTTGAGCAACTTGCTTCAATTCGCTGCTCATAGACTTGTCCTTGAAACTCTACAAAGATAAATAGAATAGGTTTCATGTATTAGTTCCTCTTTACTTAGTAAATATTATGTACAAGGGGAGTAGCTAATAGAGAAGTTAATTTCGATAGAACCAAGTCGGAAATTCGGTTTACAATTCCCAAAGACCCTTCCTAAGAAGGGTCGCAACTTGTTTTTCTGATGGGTCTCGACGCTACTTCCACTCGCTCCTAACAAATTCCCTAGAGGCAACAAGACAAGTAGATTAAAACACTCATACATCAATTATTGGGAAAAATAATTGTTGCATACCTAATGTAATCATCCACTTTGAGAGGTTGGTAAAGACATACAACATCACAGCCAACCACTCATCCCACGATAAAACTTTGGGAGTACCACCGCTTGAAGTGTCACCTCTTCCTGAAGAGGCTAAGTTGGCAATTATTTTGAGGATGCCAATATTGTATCGTGAGGTCTTGATTGTGCACCGTAAGTAACATTGTCAAGAAAGTATATTGATGTGAAATGGGAAATTTCTCAATTATGTACGCCCGCTATGGATGCTTCAACACGTGATCGATTTTTGCTTTGCCTCGTAGTTCCTTTTGTTCCTCTCAATTGGATACATCCACCGATTTTGCATCGTCCCCCATCCTAGCTTCATAGGGAAGATGGAGAATCAAATGTTGCATTGATTGAAGAAGCCAGTGGAAAGATCTTTTCCAACTTACAAAGCAACACAGTACTTCATGCTCCATAGTTGACATTACCATGGGATCTATCTCTTTCGCACATAGTCATCGATAAAAGAAGCTCAACTCCGCCATCACTTGCCAAACACACTCTGGGACGAGCTACGGATCATCATAGGCAAAAGGCGCTCCATGAATATGTGGTAGTCATGGCTTTTAGGCCATTGATGCGTATGGTAGCTAAATTCACTCCTCTCCTTAGATTTGTCGTGATACCCATCAGAAACTTTAGGGTCTAAAACCATTCCAAAATCTCCTTCCTCTCAACCCTAGTTAGGCAATAACTAGCTCTTGGCTTCTCCCACTTGCCAAGAGTCGGCTTATGGATCATATTCACGAGGGCTCATATAAAGCTCCTCCCGATCAAGGCGAGCCTTCACATTGTCCTTCGCTTTGTCCGAATGTCAAAGAATGTGCTAAATATGGCCTCTCGCAACATTCTTCTCATTATGCATTACATCTATATTATGGGGAAGAATGAGCTTATGGAAGTATGGCACCGCCACAAACTTGAAATGTGAGTCCAATTGTGCTCCTCACCATATTTCTAACCCATCACCATCATCAAGAGGCTTCAAAGCATCTAGCCGCAGCACGAACCTCCTCACCGCCAGACGACGTGGTGGTCCATCATGACAAAGAATATTGGCCCTAAATCCAGCTTGTGTCACTTCAATTCGTGCTCAATTGGAAGGAATTGACGATGACAATCAAAGAAGGAGTGCTTGCACCATGCTTTAGCCAACACCACGCAACGCCTCCCTACAGATTGGGCATGGCATCTTCCCATGTACGCACTCACCCACGTAATATCCCGTGACGCCGAAGTCATGCATGGATGTGTGGTACGCGACCGCATGGTGAAGTTCTCGTTTCAATGCCCGATCATATGTCACTATGCCTTGTTCCCAAGCATGTAACAATTCATCCACCACCGCTCCATGAATACACTCATATTCTTCCCCGGGTACTCGTGACCGTGGATTATCAAGGAAAGGAATATGTACCGCTTCGCATGCAAACGCCGGTGGGAGGTTAAGGAATGACAAACACAGTTAACAAATCAGATGGCGCAATTTCATACCAAATGGGTTAAACCCATCGCTTGTAATTACAATTGAACGCTCCGAGGCTCCACAAAGAACTCTACATAGTCTCGGCCAAATTGCTTCCATGCTTTACCATCGATGGGTGAACCATCTTGTCATTATAGTACCGACGACCATACTTATGCCATACCATTTGTTTGGCGTAAACCTCGCATATGTATAACCGCTGGATTCGTGGCACAAATGGTAGATAGCGAAGTATTTTTTCGCCAATAGAAGTCAGCTTCTTCCGACCATCACCGAGTCAACCTCAACAAACCTAGACTCACCACACTTATCACAAAGATCTTTGTCCACATTCTCATTCCTAAATAGCATGCAATGATTTGGACAAACATCTATCTTCTCATATGTCATATTTAGTGCGCTTATCAATTTCTTGGCTTCATACAAGTTAGCGGGCAGTTTGTGACCATCTGGGAGAAGGGTGCTAAACACGCTTAAGAATGCATCAAAGCAAGCAATGCTTGTGCTGAACTGAGACTTAATAGCAAGTAGTCGTGTGATGGCATCTAGTTGGGACACCTGTGTATGCCCATAAAGTGGTTGACTCATCATGACAACATATCAAAGAAAACCCTTGTTGCGTGCTCGGTTCTTCCTCAAGAGGTGGCCCATATGCATGACGACATCATCTAGCATGTCTTCTATCCTACTCTCATTGTGGCCGCCATCGTCTGCTTTCTTCCCTTAGCACATCTCGACCGCTATCTTGTGACTCGCCGTGATACACCCACACGGTATAGCCTCGCCCTAACCGTGATTTCTGCACAAAAAGCGATCATTGTTGCCCTCATTTGTGGCCGTGTGTTCAACAACGCGAACAAGGGCACAACACACCCCGGCCCATTACTCCTAGCAAATGCTCGATCCACAAAATCACGACTTTTCCATCCATTCTGGGTACAACACCCATCGCTTCTACGCCCAAAGGTACATCCAATTACGATCCTCACCATCCTAGTGTGCAAAACATAATGCATATTTTAATCCAACTTTTATTTATGTCAAAATTACAACTACAGAGCTAGCTAGAAGCTACCCTATGATGCATGCCCTATATATGTACACTAAAACAGATTGACATGAAGACAATATACATGATCAACTGAGCATAAAAACACTTTCTTTCAATATATATGAATGCCATTATTTATTAACACGTTAATGTAGCATTGTAATGACAAAGATATCAATCCACCATAATGGACAACACAAAAGAAAATAAGCAAACTTTATTTCTTTTTCCACTTATCCATTACCTTACAATACTTCTTGAGCCGAGGGAGCCGAGGAGCTGCAGGGGGAAGATGGTCTGCAATGTGTGTGTCGGTGGAGGCAACATGAGGGGAGGCGGCAAAGATCAGAGGCAAGTACCATGAGCTATATTAGGACAGAATCGCACTTAAGCATCGAAATTTAGACAAAACAAAATTTTTTATTGAAGTGAAGTGTAGATGTAAGCATCATGGACATACTTAATCTTATGGACCTTATACAAGACATATAATACAAGAAAACCCTAGAGCTCATTCTCTCAAGGAACCAAAGGAGGAAATTAGGAAGAAGAATATTGTTAATTCTTGTGAGGTATCGATTAACTATATTGCACCCTTTCTATACGCTTCTTTTCATATGATTCTGTGGTGTGTTTCTACTTTCTACTAATAGGCAAAGTTAGAGGCCTTCTTTTTGTGTTGAGTGTTGAGTTTGTCCCCATCCATCTACCGTTAATTCCCTTTAGGATCGTGCAAAGTGGGAGAATATTTGATAGCATGGCAGAACAGGGATGTATGAGGAGATGGCAAAGAAGAGGCCAAACAAACTCATGGCATGCAGCGAGAATATCGCTCATATGGAGAGGGGAAGGCGACAAGGAGGCAGCCAAGACGTGTGAATTTTGTTCTCATTGCAGATTTCAGGAATTATATTCATTGATCAAGTCTCCTCTGTAACATATATATATATGCAAGAATTTGATTTCTTACAAATTATTTCTCTTCAGATGTTTTCTTGCCTTGGATCAAGAATTTTCAAAATGGTTAAATGTTGTGGTGCATGCCAAAAAACAAGGGCATGGCATGGGCACACCAAAATCCAAAAGAGAGGACTAAAAAAGAAGAGGAAGAAGAAGAAGAAGCGAAAGAAAAGGAAAAGGTAGGATTCTTGCGTATGGGAAGAATGCATAGTCGATGCAACTTGATGACAATTGCAAGAAGAGGTCATGATCGCCTCAGCTTATGGCTCGAGTAGTGGAAAAAGATCAACTAGCAAAGACGAACAGCATCGTAAATTTGGACGCAATTAATTGAATAAAGATCCACTACATGTATACTGTGCTATTGAAGGAAATACACATGCAAAGCTTGCAGAAAGGAACAAAGATAATTTTCTTGGAATAGACTAATAATGGAGAGAAGCTACGATGGTTGATTGGTTGGTTCCAAGATCTTAAATTCAAGTACCAATTCTCAGAGTACCAATTGACTACATACTTGTTGCTTGAAAAAGTACCAATTGGAGTGTGTATACCATGAAAAAATAGTGCATACTACATGCTTAATATAATGTATTAGAAAGATGTATTATTTACAAGCGCTTTGTAAAAGTCAGATTAGAAAGCTTAAATTTAGTTTGTATTTCCTTAAGCTTTGAAGTAGTATGATACCTTAAGCTTTCCATATTTAGGAACAATACTAAGAACAACCAGGGGAAAAATCTCACATGTAAGATAAGAATCGCAGTGGAGGGAGAGAAGAGGCAGAGGCAGAGCTGTCCCTTGACCTTGTTGCAAATGCAAGCAGAGTGGAGGGAGAGAAGAATCGCAGAGAGGCAGAGTCCAACTTACCTATCCCAACCTATACATGCACCACCCACAGAGAGCAAATACAATATTGATAGTGATCTACTATTCTACTTGCCTTCAACCACAACCACAACCACAATGCAGAGAAGCACTGGTGATACCAGAAGGCGACGGGCGTCGACGAGGGGCGGCGCGGCCGAGGAGGGAGCCGGGAGGCGGCGGCGGGCCCATGAGGAGGCAGCCATGAGGCGAGTCGAGAGGCGGTGGCAAGGCATGGACGAGGGGTGATTACGGCGGAGGAGGAGGGAGCTGGGAGGCGGGGGCGCCATGAGGAGGGAGCCAGGGGGAGGCGGAGTCGAAGGCAGGCCATCAAGTGAGGTCAAGGGCGGCAAGGCCGAGGAGGTGGGGAGGAGACGAGGGGAGGCGCGGGGCAAGCAAGGCGACGAGGGGGGGATGACGCCAAGGGCGGTGAGGTGGTGGAGGCAAGGAGGACAGGGAGGAGCGGCCATGGGGATTGGGAGAGGGAGCAGCAAGGGGATTGGGAGAGGGAGCGGCGCTGGGGTTTTGGGGAACTAACGTTAGAAACGAACGGCAAGATGTGGGGAAAAAAATGGCGCGACCGGATGTTTTAGCTCTGAGTGTCGACACTCTGACATTGTTGTTCCGGCCAAAGTTTCCCGAGTGTCGATTGGACACTCGGAAACGCACTTTCGAGTGTTTTATTCTATTACCGAGTGTTTTCAGAGGCACTGGGAAGTTCCCGAGTGTATTACTCAAAACACTCGGGAAACTTCTGAGCACTCGGGAAATTAGACGATTCTGGTAGTGCCTATGTACAAAGTCTTGAATAGATTGATTCTATATCTATTTCTCGAGTTGTATAGAAAAGAAAAGAAAACTATAATGTCCATTAGAACAACAAATACATTATAGTGGGAGCTAGGGGCATGGGCAGTGTCTAATATACATTGCCCACTACAACAGTTAAGTATATGCTCCCATTTAGCATGTCAGCTAAACAAGACAAGAAAGCAAAGGAGCATTTCCATGTTATGGTTCATCTCTCCACTAAATTTCTTGAGCTCCCTGACAAGGCTACTGTGCAACTACATGAAGACCTTGTGTGTGGCAACTGGATCACAAATACTTCCTTGTCCCCGTTGACATCCATTAGCTGAACACAAACACAAACACCACCATGTCATAAATCAGATGAATTAGCGATTTCGCCTCATCTCTCCTTATAAAAGGAGGCAGAAAGAGACTAAGGGGAGAGTGGCCACGTCGACAAAATTTTCCTAGCCGTCGGATCTCCGCTCCGCGTGTCCATGCCCGTCTGATGGAATCCGGTCTTCCTCGCCGCGCTAGCTCACCTCGCGATGTGTGTGCAGGTCGTGTCATTCCTTCCTCTTCCCACCACGCCTCATTCATTCTTCCTCCTCTCCTCACGCCCCATGCCATCCCATTCCGCCTTTTCCATTCCCCTCCCACGACGGCCGCCTCCTCCCCGCTTGGCCCTGCTCTCCCCCTTATCCGTCTCCCCTCGCCGTTCCTCCGCCTCCCCTGCTGCCCGTCTCCACTGGCCCTGTTGCTCCCTCCCCACCTCTCACCCCGTCGTTGCCTCCTCATTATCCGTATGTCCCACCCGCTCCTCTGCACCCCGATCCAGATTCACGTTGCTGCGCCCCACCCCTACTCCGTTCCCCCCGATTCCTGACTCGCACCGCCTCTTCCCCTTCCTTCCTCCCACGCATCTCCTCTCTACCACGCGTTAGCTTGGTGGATCCAATGGCGGTGCCCCGTGTCGCTAGATCTCGTCTTCAGAAGCGGCAATGGCGACGCGGCTTTTTGCGGCAACGGAAGGCATCTCCGGCGGTGGCGGCGACGAGTTCGCCATAGCAGCAGCAGCCGCTGCAGTCGGGGTCGCCGACATCGACGACGACCAACACCGCGTCCTCGTGGCAGCCACGCCGACCTTCGCCGACAGTTCGCCCGCCGCTGTTCGCCGGTATGGACGACGACCCGGTCAAGGAGGATGTCACCGCCACCGCTCGCTTCCGCCGCCAAGCAGTTCGCTCGCTTTGCTTCGCCGCAAGTGCTTCGCTTTGGTTGGGTTTGGATTTGGGAAATGTGGTTTGATTTGGTTTTTTGTTTCGCATGTGAAGCCTGCGGGAGATTCGGTAGGGGGAGGAGGTTGAGTGGTATGCGGACAGTGACATGGTCGTGCGGAGCTAACAGAACCCCAACGTCACGTATGCTTATGGTACGTGCCTGCTTTGGGTGATCATTTGTGGGTGGATTGCTTGGTTGTTGTGACACTGGCATATTGCTTTCTGAATACTATCACGTTTGCCATATGCAAAATTAGCTGCATTCTGTCTAAATGGTCAGTCTTCACATTAGGCAGGACCAAATTAGGCGAGGTTTGGATAGAGTTCTAATTGCTTATGTTGGCTATATGCCTTTGTGATCTAAAGCACTCTTAGTTAAGTGTTGCCATTGTTACCTAGGCAAATTGATTTTGCTCTAAAAAGACAAGGCAAACTTATTTTGGTATTATCCGTAGTGAGTTATCTAGGCATGCTGATAGACAAGACAATGCTCATCTCAAATTATCTACATATATTTATTGCAATGATGGAATTGCTAACATTCATGAATTTGTTGAGCAGTGGAAACTCCTTTGGACTGTACTTCAGCCATGTTGTATTGCAAAATGCGCCAGAGGATGGAAGAGCTTGCGCCATCACAACGACCCGAGTGATAGATAGCATGTATTATGGGCTTTTGTGCTAGCTGTTTGTTGAACCCGGGAGCGAAGGATCCCGAGTACTCTGTGTTTCATACACTAGTCTAGGAACAACCAGTGTACACAGTTGAACAAAAGTGGATAGCATAACCATACAACACCATTCATTCATAATAATTAAAATTTGTTACAAAAAGGGGCATACAACCAAAAAGCAAAATACAGCGGAAGCAAAAGCAGTAGGGTAGACCACACGATTTGCCACAGGCAATCGTCTGGGGGCGTAGCCTAGTCGTCCAAGTTCTCATTCTCCTCGTAGCATTCCTCTCCTGCTCAACAATTGTATTAAGCAAGAGTGAGTACAAACAACTGTACTCGTAAGTTACTCCCAATAACAGATTATAATGCATGCAAAGATTTAACAACAGGAGGCTTATATGGCTCAATTTGCATAAAGCGATATTTTTTATTTAAATATTTATACTAAGTTCTAAAGCAGTTTACTCTATAACTAAAATTCATTCTCTAAATCTCAAGTTTTATAGTCAGATAACATTCATCAACGAGTGGTGAAGGATACCCTCCTATCACATGGCTACCCGCCGAAACTCCCATTTGGATAAACCATCCAACAACAATTGATAAAGTCTTTTGAAAACAAAATCAAAGTCTAACTTTAAGTGGCTTCGCTTAGCATGTCCTTGACCGTGGACACGACTATTTGAATAGTTCTTAACACTCTGCAGAGGTTGTATAGTTTTATCCCATGACACAACTTCTCTAGTTTGTTTGGCATCCGTCGATACCACCGCTCACTACCTTAGGTAAGTAGTCTAGAGCATGTGACAAGACCTTTACAAAGTATCATTCCACTGTAGTCTCGTCTCGCTAAGGTTTCGCTTCCTTTGGATAGAAACCCGCCAGACTTAAGCCCCCTCTTGCGCATGTGGGAATACATAAAAGTAGGTCATAAAGACACCCACGCAATCGGATGGCACAACCACGGTGAAA
Organism: Phyllostachys edulis; assembly: GCA_036346405.1. NCBI lineage: Eukaryota > Viridiplantae > Streptophyta > Magnoliopsida > Poales > Poaceae > Phyllostachys > Phyllostachys edulis. The sequence continues at coordinate 37,595,488 of CM070555.1, read as the reverse complement.
TGATACAAATTATTTAGTCAGGTCCCGCCCATACAGGACATGTGGTAGTACAATGGGGCTTAGCAAGATACGGCTCGAAGACCGGTTCTTAATTAACTTGGGCGACTTTCTAAAATAACTCCTGGGCCTCGATCATAGAGATGACTCGATCCCGTGCATCAACGTAAACCATCCAACATCTATTTCGCCCAAGTCCAAACCAATTTTTATTTTATTTACCAAGTCAAATCATTTTATAAACTTCTATGGTACAAACAATACCGTAGTATCATGTTAAATCATAGTCAAACTTTTGGCTAAATTTCCCAAATTAAACACTTTTGGTCTAAACTTTGTCTAAGCATACCGTTTTTCAACATGTTCTAGCTCATACTAATGTATCAACTAGGCTTTCACTAAGGTATTAAGGAATGATTAATTTAATAGCAAAGTTTGGCTGTACAAAGGAATATGGAATAACTATAAAGCTTAAAACAGGAATTTAAATTACTTGAATTCAAATAAGCATGCAATAATAATTTAAAATAAATTTAAAATAATTTAAAATTTTGGGATTCAATATGATCAAATATGTGACTTGCCTTGCTCAAATGCTTGAGGATGTACTTCTTCGAAGTATTCGGGTTCCCCGGAGTCGTCGAAATCTACACGTGAAAGCGAAGCAAATTCAAATAAAATTAAAATAAATTCAAATGAACTCCAAATCAAATAATTTTAGTGTAGATAGCTAGATCTCAAATTTTAAATAAATTTAGAAATTTGAATCGCTCGAATCGGAGTTCGAACGGGCTTTCGGAAGTTTGGAAATACATGAAATGATGAAAAGGGGATTTTTTGGATTTAATTTTTTAAAGGAAGATCAGTTTATTGCGTCATGATGATGTCAGCACCAGAATTTGGTTTTCGGTTGAATTAATTTTGTAAAGGAAAATGGGGAAAGCCACGTAGGCAGCCACGTGGCTTGCCACACGGGCCAGAGGGCTGAGGTGGCCGTGACGTGGTGGCCACGCCGGCCTTGATGGATGCCGCAGCGGCTTCGCCAAGAAGTCACGGGCGCCACGCATCAAGAACGAGCCGGTGAAGGCACCGAGATGGAGAGGGAGGAACGGCGAACCTAGCGCGCGGGCTTTTGGCAACAACGCGAAGGGAGGTGGCCGGTGGCGAGGTGCGGTCAAAGGCGGCGATGAGGTTCCAGCGAGCTTCCGGTGGCGGGGAGGTGAGCACGAGGTACGCCGCAACCGTGCGGTGCCGAAGGTGGGGACGAGGGCGGCGGAAGACCTTCAACAGCGGCGAAAACACCGACGGCGAGAGCTTCGGCCGGCGAGCTTGAAGCTTGAAGATCCAGTGAACAGAGGTGAGAGAGAGGGGGGATAAGTGGAGGGAAAACAAAGAGGAGTTCAAGGGCTCTCTAGGGCTCGCCTTTATAGGCGCCGGGGCGGAGTGGGGTAGCAGATGGGCGGAGCGGGTTCTGTGCTGGTGCGACATGGGTGGCGGTATGGTGCGGTGGCAGGGCATGGGGGCCAGTGAGGCAGATAAAAGGAGGGCAACGAGCACGACGGAGGCCAAGGAATTAAATGCATGTTGAAACAGGGAGGAAAGGGAAGGAAAACGCGGGTGAGGTGGCGACTTTTGCGCGGCGGTGAGGCGCGCTAACGCATGGGCGTCATGGCGCTCAACGGGAAGAAGATGGGGAGGAAGAGGAAGCTGACAGGTGGGCCCCGCCTGTCAGCGAGAGCAAGCGGAGGTGCGGCCGTTTGGACCGTCCGAACGAGGGAGGCGCGACCGTTCGGATCGTCCGAACGAGATGGCGGGCCCACCTAGCAGGGACGCGCGGGCACGTTCGGACCGGACAAATGAGGGAGGCACGACCATTTGGACCGTTCGAACGAGATGGCAGGCCCACCTAGCAGGGGCACGCGGGCACGTTCGGACCGGACGAATGAGGGAGGCGCGGCCATTCGGACTGTCCGAACGAGATGGCGGCGCGATGCGGGGTGGCGAGGGATCTGGGCCAGAGGACTGGGCCGCGGGGAGGAGAAAATGGGCTAGGAGCGAAAGCTTTTGGGCCAAAGCATAAAGGGGTTTTTAAATAGATTTTGAATTACCGAAAATATAATCATTCAAAAAGGGTTTTAGAAAATAGTAAATAAAGTCCAAAAATTCTAGAATAATACACAGAAATTCCTTGAATTTTTTGGGACTTAATAAAATTATTTACAACTTAAATTTGGCTTTTAAATAAATTATTTTTTGGCTTTCGGAAAAATAGGAAAACCCTTTTTAAATTCCAAAAAATTCAAGAAATTACTTAAAACACTCTTTTAACTTTAAATCCAATAAAATCCAAGAGAATTAAAATAAACAAAATTTTGAATTAATTAAGGGTTGATTAACTCATATTAAGTTGTTTTTATTTTCTAAAATTTCAAGTTTAAGCTTTATCAATCCAATAAAATCGAATGGTTAAATTTTAATTTAATTTTTTTTAAAAAAGCCTCGAAAATCGGGATGTTACAAACCTACACCCCCTTAAGAGAATCTCAACCCTGAGATTCAGACTTGATGAACAAAAAGGTGGGGATACTCTGCTTTCAGATCTTCTTCTCGTTCCTAGGTGGCTTTTTCTTCTGAGTGATTACTCCATTGGACTTTGCACGAATGGATAATCTTGCTTCTGGTAATGCGCTCTATGACATCAAGAATCTTTATTGGCTACTCCATATAGGTGAGATCCTCTTGAAGATCGATGCTCTCAAGCGGGGTTTGCTCTGTTGGAACTCGAAGACACTTCTTCAATTGCGATACGTGGAAGACGTCATGAACTACAGATAAAGATACCGGTAGCTCTAGCTAATAGACAACTTTGCCTTTTCTTTCTAAAATATTGTACGGTCCAACAAATCTTGGTATGAGTTTTCCTTGGGTCTGGAATCTTCTTACTCCTCTCAGTGGAGTTACTCTGAGATAGACAAAATCTCCTGTTTCAAAGGATAATTCTTTACGACGATTGTCAGCATAACTTTTCTGTCGGGATTGAGCCACTCTCAATCATTCTCTTATTGTTCTTACTTTACTCTCAGCATGCTTAATCAATTCAGGTCCAAAGAATTGATGTTCTCTGACTTGATCCCAAAGGAGAGGGGTCCTACACTGTCCGCCGTACAACGCTTCAAATGGGGACATTTGCAAGTTGGCTTGATAGCTGTTGTTGTATGAGAATTCTGCATAAGCAAGTTTCTGATCCCAACTCCTCCCATAGTCTATAGCATAGGCTCGAAGCATGTCTTCCAAAATTTGGTTTGCACGTTCCGTCTGTCCATCTGTTTGGGAATGATATGTTGTACTGAAGTTGAGTCTGGCCTCCAAGGCTTCATGCAGGCTCTTCCAAAATCTAGATGTGAACTATGATCCTCTGTCGGACACTATCTTTTTGGGTACTCCATGTAGACAAACGATCCTGTCTATGTACAACTCTGCTGATTTACTACTTCTGTAAGTGGTCTGGATTGATATAAAGTGTGCCACTTTAGTCAAACGGTCAATCACAACCCAGATGGAATCATATCCCGATTGGGTTCTAGGTAATCCAATGATAAAGTCTATGCCGATATCTTCCTACTTCCACTCAGGAATTGGTAAAGGCTGCAACAATCCAGCTGGCCTTTGATGTTCTGCTTTGACTCTTTGACACACATCACATTGTGCAACAAATTTAGCAATCTCTCACTTCATAATGACCCACCAATACTTTTCCTTCATATTCTGGTACACCTTGGTACTTCCTGGATGAATGGAGTAAGGTGATTCATGGGCTTCCTTCAGAATCAACTATTTTGTTTCTTGGTGATTAGGTACACAGATGCGGTTACTGAACCAAATAGTACCTTAATCATCCTAAAAAAAATCCTAGGGCTTTACCTCTTCTCATGTTCTTCTTGATTTCCTTCATGTTTTCATCTTCTTCTTTATTTTCTCTGATTTGTCTCTGAACAGTTGGTTGAACTTCTAAAGTGTTTACACAACCTTGGTTAACAATATCTAAATTTAGACACCTCAATTCTTCATACAGTCTCGGCTGACTTTCCTAAACCATCATAGTGTTGTAATACCCTTTTTGACTTAGAGCATCTGCCACTACATTTGTTTTGCCCAGATGGTAATGGATTCTAAGGTCATAATCCTGTATGAGTTCTAACCAGCTCCTTTGCCTGAGATTTAGTTCTGATTGAGTGAAGATGTATTTCAAGCTTTTGTGATCCGTGAAAATCTCATAGTGATTACCGATGAGATAATGCCGACAAATTTTCAAGGCATGCACAATCGCGGCTAATTCCAAATCATGCGTAGGGTAATTTCCTTCATGAGGCTTCAATTGGCGAGATGCATAAGCCACAAGTTTACCTTCTTGCATCAACACACATCCAAGGCCCTGACGAGAGGCGTCACAGAAGACCTCAAAATCCTTATGGATGTCGGGTAGGACTAATATAGATGTAGATACTAGTCTTTTCTTTAACTCCTGAAAACTTTGCTCACAAGCATCTATCAATTCAAACTTCTTCTCTTTCTTCAAAAGCTGAGTCATAGGTCTAGTGGTTTTGGAGAAACCTTCGATGAATCTTCGGTAATACCCAGCTAAACTGAGAAAACTCCTTACTTAGGTGACAGACTTGAGTTGCCTCCAATTCATTACAGCTTCAACCTTGGCGGGATCTACTGCAACTCCTCCTACGGATACGATATGTCCGAGAAAAGCTATTTAACTTAGCCAAATTTACTCTTACTAAATTTGGCATAGAGCTGTTGCTCTCTGAGCCTCTCTAAAACTGTCTTGAGATGTTTTTCATGCTCTTCTTCATCCTTTGAGTAGATGAGAATGTCGTCAATGAATATGACCACAAACTTATCAAAGAATTCCATGAATACTTTATTCATCATATTCGTAAAATAAGCTAGTGCATCCGTCAAACCGAATGACATTACTGTGAACTCGTACAATCCATATCTTGTGGTGAAAGCAGTCTTTGGTATGTCTTCTGGTCTGATCTTCAACTGATGATATTCGGATCTTAAATCAATCTTGAAGAAAACACTTGCTCCTTTTTACTGAATGATTTGAAAGATTTTGAATATACACTAAGTTGTATATTCTTGTTTTGACTTTTGAATGGAGCAATTAATTCTTGATATGAGTTCAAAGAGATGAAGAATTAATTGTATTCAAAGTCAATCAATAAATAAACAAAACTGCCCCTAAGGATGTGCATTTAGATTCAAGAGGTGATTTTCATGCACATTTGTGAATTTGGAAATTTCAGCGGAGTTTCCTCTATTTGTTGAATATGGAGAACATGTGAATTATTCAAGTCATAAAGAGACTGATCATATAAGAGAATACTTGAACAGATAAACTTGTTAGTCAATGATAATACTAAAAGGTAGCATAGCATAAGAGTCACAAAGTATGAAGTTTAACTAAGCTATTACAAGCACACATGTTCGAAGTACTTAAGCATAATAAAAATATTACATAACACATAGTCTTTATCATAGATAATAGATAGATAGATAGCAACCCCTTCTTATTCTTTGTCCTCCTTAATCTTTCAATCTTCTTCCTTCAATTTCTCCCCCTTTGGCATCAAAGACCAAAAGAAATCATTCTTATGGTGGAGGATCCTAAGGAGGGGTATTGGGGTGACGACGGCGTCCAAAACGAACTGGTGCTGACAGAGTTTCCTCTAGAGAGTTCACTTGATCTGTAGATGGAGCACGTGGTCCTGCTTGGTGGTCGGCATGTGGGCGCAGATGGAGCCGACGTGTTCTCCATGTCGTTGCGGAGGTGAAGGAGGAGGAGGAGGGGGAGGGAGTCCTCGTCCCAGCAGAAGCTCCACCCACGTCTATCGAGGAAGCGGTCGCAGCACACGGGGAGGGTGTTCACGATGACGACGATGACTGCACGTCAGAGACCATGTTGCCCGTGCACTCCTCGTCGAACACTGGATCTGCCGCGCGCGGGGGTCCAACCGCCGCCTCCCCGTAGGAGCCGCCCACGCCACTGTAGTCAGTGATTGGAGGCAGAAAGATGAGGCGTTTTTTCCCTTCCACTTTCGCTCGCCAATGGCCCCTCCTTGATCATGGCGGCATCCAATGCGACGTTAGAGCCCGATCAGTGCACAACGCCTCCCTCTTCGCGGTGATATTGAAGGAAGAAGGGGATACAAGAAGGAGGAGATGGGAATGGGAGAGGAGGGATGTAGCGGTTTGTGTATTCGAATTACAGAAGAAGTGTGGGGGAAGTGGCTGTTTGGATCTTCGGTGGGACCATAGGAGAGGACAAGACATGAAGTTGCGCCTTGCGATGATTGTTGGGCTGGTCGTGCTCACCGGCAAGTTGGGCCACCAGTCGGTGCGCATGGTAACGAGGGAGGACGACAGAAAAGCTCACATTTTATATCAGTAGAAATGCGTTCTCCATAAATCATCGAACGCCAATGTACCAGATCTATAGATTATAAAATATTCCGCTAGCATTGCAAGGGCATTTGGTCTAGTGGTATGATTCTCGCTTAGGGTGCGAGAGGTCCCGAGTTCAATTCTCGGAATGCCCCAATTTTCAATTTTATTTATTTAAACCTTTCTTCTCTATCTCTCTTTTCGGTTTAACATAATAAAACGCTAAGCATGTGTTATCCTGTCCTATCCCTCATGATTTATTCAACCCCGTCCATTGCAGCGTTTTCATTAATTACTTCCTCCCAGTTTTGTTTCGATTGTTTTCCGTCGGGCGAACCGGATGCTGAAGGTATCCATCCATATCTTTTTCTTTCTGCTTCGCAAGTCAGCCATATTTTCGTGATCCTTCTGCCCTTCGGAAAAAAAAAACATGCACCATTATGCAGTTATCTTTCTCACCTATATTATTGACTGCAAAAGAACCCTTTTAGTGAGGCCACATCATCAATAAATCATAAGCCCTTAGATACGTTCCTCCCTGCAGGTGTGTTACTAGACGTGTCACGTCGATTGGCCAAGTTGACACGGCCACCAAAGGCCGTAGCGGTTATGTTTCTAATAATTTTCATGTGCTCCTGAACTATCGAACAACGTAGGACTGTAGGTAATTCCCACCAAAGATAACTATAGGTGCTTAGGCTGCTCCTAACGACAGTATCTTAGTGCAGTTTCTTTAGTACGTGAGGAGTGTTAGAATACTATCTTCTCAATGCATGGTTTCTTATGGTGTAGTATCTTAGGCTGTTTCATTTGATTACATGCATGATCTTTACTAGTATTTGAGCATTGTGACCTATTTGTGGCTTGTACTAAAACAATGCATGCATAATCTTCCCAATGCACGGGATCGATCACAATAAATTTTATACGTTGGATTTCGAGACCGAACTGGTATCCAGATTAGATACTAGAGTACCCTCTCTCTTCATTAACTATGTTGCCACATCATTATTTTGCCTACATGGCAGACTTAAGATACCAGTCAGGGTGGAGCACTGAGAGCAGCCTTAAAAAGTGGAATCTTTGCTTGGCTAGGAGTCGATGCTCGGGAATTGCTCCGTTCGTAATGTCCATTCAACCATTGCAAAGAGAACTAACCAAGCACCAGTAAGAACAATGCTTGCATTGGAGGGTTATACTCTTAGATAGATGCTTGGTTACATGACATACTTTTTTTCTCTCTGAACACCTTATTAAACGGCTCTTGCATTGGAGATGTCCTGGTAGGGACCCTTTAGTCGGGCCATTTCGTGCACAACCTCCATGGGCCTGCATTCTATCAATTCAACCAGGTCATGTTTTCGAATTTTCTCCTAATTTTGTTAGCATAATAACATTTAGAAATACAAGACGTTGGTAGCCATGTGCACCTTTTCTTGTCTAAGGGCTGACAGCACACAAGATTTTAGTTCTTTCGGGATAGTAACACCTAGCATAGTCAAGCCCAAGATACTTTCCCACAAGAAACTCATATGTTGATTAAAAGAAATGCTGCTGCTTAGTATTCCAAAGATGGTGTAGCATCTCTCTTAGATCTATGCACGAGAGGAGTGCTGCCCCCAGGAGCCATCCACGTTATTTTGCTTGCGAAAAGCACCCCGTGGCTTCTGAAATTGTGTGTAGCTCCTGTTTCGCCGCTCAGCCGTTGGATCGCCATCGCATGGTTCAGCTTGGACGGGTGCGAGCGAGAGGATTGCTGCCCCAGGAGCCATCTATGTCGTTTTGCTTGCACCACCCTCTCGATCCTTCCAACGGTTGCCGCCTTATCCCCTTCTCGTAGCTCTTTCGCCCTCCCCCTGCCACCTCGCCCTTGCCTAACCAACGAGGTATTCCGGATCGCCTGGCCCAGCGACGGCGGCGAGGGTGACCAGCGCAAGGTGCTCGTGCGCATCTACGGCCAAGGCGTCGAGGTCTTCTTTGACCGCGCCGACGAGGTCCGCACCTTCGAGTGCATGTCCCGCCACAGCCAGGGGCCACGCCTCCTCAGTCGCCTCCACAACAGCCGCATCGAGGAGTTCATCAACGTGAGGGTACGTACGCGTCACCATCACCCATGTGGTAATGCCTGCTTATGCTGCCATTTCTCCTTTTGATTTGCTCATTTTGTTGTGTCGCTCCCATTCAGACACTCTCGGCGGCGGATCTGCGCAACCCTAAGATATCTGCGCTGATTGCCAAGAAGCTCTGCGAGTTTCACAATCTTCACATGCCTGGACCGAATGACATCTCCTTGTGGCAGAGGCTGAGGTAGGCTTGCTGTTTCTTTCTTGGGTTATAGAAACAAACTTGCGCAATTGACGATCAGAAGATAATTGTGTGATGTCATATTAATCAGGCGGTGGCTTCAAGAAGCTCGTAGCAGGTGCTCGCCAGAGGAGGCTAGGGAATTAAGATGGGTGGTGAGGTTGCAATGCTGGAGAATGCATTATTAGGGGTTGATCAAAGAGTACGATTTAGCCATAATGATATGCAGTATGGGAATATTGTGATATATGAGGAGACCAAACAGGTGACCTTAATTGCAAGTAGTTCTTACTACCTTGTTTGTATGGATACAAATAAATAGACAAACAATCCTGATTTTTTTTATTTAAACATCAACTGACACCTGGTTTATTTGCTGAATTGACCATTTATTTGCTGAGCTTCACATATCTATGGAACATGATATGGTATTTGCTGAGCTTCGCAGATTTGTGGAAAATGATATGGTATGAAGAGCTTGGCCGCCAAAATTTAGCATCGTGCTAATTGATTAATGAGGTATGCTATGTTCGATCTCTTACTATCTTCTTGCACACATTGGTTTATATATTTACTCCTCACATATTTCCTATTCAGGTAAATTAATTTATTATTGTTTCACATGTTGATATGTGAAACATGATATGTGTCGTGGAAGAAAGATCAGACAGTAGAGTGAGGGGGATCCTTGGCTTCCGAGCGGGGAGCCAGAGGGTCCCAAGAGCGGGATTTCAGCTGGAGTGGTACTTGTATTTTATTCAGGAAATATTTCTCCTTTTTCTTTTCCCCTTTGATGATAGGGGGAGGAGGCTATTTATAGCCTCCTTTGCTTGGTACAAGAAGTTACATACATACCCCTATGAAAGTACAACTACCCTAGGGGTAGCAGGGGTTTTTCCTAGCCTAAGGGTAGGCCTCGGCGCATGGTAGACTCCCCTGGTCCTGATCCACCGGGACCGTGAGCTTGGTCCACCTTTGTTGCATCTCGCTAATGGTTGCGAGGCCCCTCCGGGGCCTTCCTTCGGGACGCCCGCGGGGCCCCCTCGCAGGGGCATCCTTGCAGCCGGCCTTGGGGCCCCTCAGAAACCCTCCAGAGGCTTCGGGAGTGCCTCCGGAGCCCTCGGGCCCCTCCGGAAGTCGCCTTTAGTGCCGCCCTCGGAGCCTCTGGCGCTCCTCCGAGTGCGCCGAGGCCCTTCGGGCGGCTCGGTCGCCGAGCCCCCTCGAGGCTGGCTCGGGTCCCTCGGGGGACCCTCTGTCGCACCGCCTATGCCGTGGGGCCGGTGGGCTGCCCCTACGACAATATGGTTCGATCTCTTACTACCTACTTGCACACATTGATTTTGGTATTTACCCCTCACACATTTCCTATTCAGCTAAATTAATTTATTTTTGTTTCACATGTTGATATGTGGAACATGATATGGTATTTGCTGATCTTCACAGATTCATGGAACATGGTATGGTATGGGGAGCTTGGCCACCAAACTTAAGCATCATGATAATTGATTAATGAGGTATGATATGTTCGATCTCTTACTACTTGCTTTCACACATTGATTTTGACATTTACCCCTCATGCATTTCCTGTTTAGGTAGATTATTTTTTTCCCGCATGAGATTGCTTGACAATACTGTAGCCAACATGGATGGTCTAATGATTATCAGGTCAGGTCTTTTGATGATAATGGAACCAAAGCGTTCAACTTAAATGTCCAAGTACGGTTTCTTTACTATTCTTTAGCATTAAATTAATCATGAATCCAATTCATTGTGTAACATAAAAGGGATCTACAGGCATTTGGCCAAGCAAAATCAGGGCCTAATGGAAAAATACCGAGCGATATCACATGAATTATATAAACTTCAGGTCAGCCTTAGATAATTTAATCTTCTGTGTTGATACCTGATAGTGTACCTTGAGGTAATATTTTTAGATAGTGATTTTTTCCTACCATTTTGTGCAGGTAGAAGAAGAAACAGTCATGCACAGGTTATATGGCTTGATGTCTGCAAAAGAGCTTCTTCGAAAGGTAGGTTCCTCACTTACATGTAGATGATTTGGAGTGGTATCTGCCCAGCTCCAGGATGACCCATTTAAGAGCTTTGTAGAATGAAAGCATGTGTAGGGGAGTACTACTCGGGTACTCAACGTTGAATGCCAAACTAAGCTTGCCATACAACACAATTGCTTCAGCAAAGAAGCATCGAAAACCTTCGCTTCCGGATTGCGTACAAATAGTGCAAACTTGTACCCTCACATTCAAAGAAGCATATGAAATACTGACGCTAGCCTGTTGCCGTGCTTCAGATTGAACTTTTAAATCAGAAGTGCTAGTAGATTTGTAACATCCCAATTTTCTGATCTTTAAAAATCTTTTGAATAGTTAGTAGGGAGAAAATTCACCATTTGGATTTATTTGAATTTAATTCAAAAGCTTAAACATGGACTTTGGAGATCAAAACAGTTTAATATGATTAAAGTCAACATCAACAATGATCAAAACTATTTTATTTGGATTCTATGAGCTCGGATATATTTTCTAGATTTTTCTAGAATTTTTTGAAGTTCATTTGCTATTTTTTAATTGCCATTTGGATTTTCCAGTATTTATAAAATAGAAAAGCTAATTTAAATCTCAGAATAGTTCTTGGGCCGAATCTTCCTTCCATCCAGCCCATTTCCTTTGTTTTGGCCCAGTTTTGCACCGGCCCACTTGCTCGCGCGCGTCCGCTCCTCCGTTCCACTAACGCGTGGGGCCCACACGTCAGGTCTTCATCTTCGCTACGTCATCGTCCTCGCGGGGCCGAGCACCTTCGTCCGCCATGGCTGGAGTTCGAAGCTTCGTACAGCAACGGAGGAATCCCTTCGAAGCTTCGTACGGCAACGGAGGAATCCCAACTAAATCACCCTGGATTTTCGCATAGGATCCTATCTCTAGCTATCCCGCGTCCAAATCTACAACCAATCGTCCCCAAAACGGATTCTATCTCCTTCCAATTCGGGATTTCTTTTCGTGTTCAACTCGGACTGTTTTGGGGATTCCTTATCCCGTGCCGTCCCAACCCTATAAAAGGCACCCCCGGGATCACAAGCACGCCCTCATTCCGAAACCCAGCTCAATTCCACCCTAGATCGATTCGAGCCGGCGCTATTCGAGATTTAGGGTTTTGGAGCTGAAGCCCTAAAAACTCGAACTCCTCCACCGCCGTAGACGCCCCTTCGACATTATTTGCACTGCCGAGTCTGTCGTCACGCAGGCTACCTCATGCACCGTTCCTCACCACCGGAGCGCCACCAGAGACCAAATCCGACAATAGCCGAGCCTTCACCGCCGCTTAACCCTCGCCGCCGGTCACCGCGGTGGTTCTCGAACACCCACGCGTACATCACTAGGTCCGCAATAGCCTCCTCTACCCAGCGCGCCCATTCATCGCCGGCAAGGAGCCGCCGTTCGCCGACGACCACCGGATCGGGAGCACCACCGCCACTGCAGTCATACACGTCAACGCCACCTTGCTAGCCACCTCAGCACCGCGTCAGTCTCGTGTGTGCGTGTCCACTGATTCACCACCGAGTCAGCGCCCGCGTGGCATAGCTGCGTCCAAACCCGATCCAACGGCTCGGTGAACTAAGTCTACCGTGAGCCGTTTCACCAACATGTGGGTCCCACATGTCAGAATTCCTTTTGATTTATTTTAATTCCGTAATTCCTTTGATGACATCAGCCGATGCATTAATTCCAATTTTTCCTTTGAAGAATAATTTGGAAATTCTGAATAAATCATTTTTAGGGTTTTTCTTTAGATTCAAACTTCCAAAGCCAATATCTTTTACATCCGACTCCGATTGAGCCCATTCAAATTTATAAATTCATCTAAATTCGAGATCTATTTATCTGAGATTTTTATTTAATTTTTGGAGTTTGTTTTGTCTCTATTATTTATTTGTTTTGTTTATTTGCTTTATTTACAAATATACGTTGATACTTCAGAAAACTTTGAAGAAGAAGGAGTGCTTCAAGAGTAAGATCAGTACCTAGACCTATTCCAAGGCAAGTTATACCTTTGATCATATTGAACCAAGTTTTCAAAAGTTATATTGGTTCAAATTATTACATTTACTTGAAGTATTTATTTAAATGTTTTTGGGTTTAGTTATTAATCCAACTTGTTATATCCACTTTGTCTATTGTTATGTCATAATCTTTTGTCACCCTAGATTGGTTCATTATTTAGTTGGTATTATCGTAGGACCAACGTGGGTTGGTTAGATACGATTAGATTGCTTAGCCATGCAACGAGTCATTATCTCATGTGAGTTGCAATTATAAACCTGATTAAGTGATTATGGAACTTTGTGATAAATTTGTATGTACTGTGTGTCATTACTCGTTTGTGGCATGTATTGAACTTAATCAACATGGTGGGAAAATATTTAGACGGGGGCAAGTGGCACTGTGTGAATTGGTGGACTTTGTGAATGGGAATGATAATCTCCGTGGCATAGTTAGAAATTGGAAGTCTTACCTTAGTCAATTAAGGACTTAACTTTGTGCGCCATTGAACTGAGTCTTACTGTACAACCACATGTCTGATGGGACGGGCCTAACTTAGTGATTTATGGATTCTCGACATTGATTACTCAGGATGTAGGTTAGGAGCTCAGTGATGGGTGGAGGTGTGTACTACCCGGTAGTCACATCGTAGGATGGTTCGCCGCTTCCCTGTCCAACGGTGTGTGTGTCATCCCAATCACTGTGTATAGGTTGGTATGACGGTTAAACACACTAGGAGTGTCAATGCTTGAGATAAAGTTTCTGAAACGTTTTGTTATGATTAGTGCTAGCTACACTAGTTGTATCGTGTGGGTAAAGTGTACAACCTTTGTAGAGTGTTAATTAATCTATTCGAATAGCCGCGTTCACGGTCAAGGACATGCTCGGGGATTTCACACGAGGGGTGGTTTTCATAAAACCTTTAGGAAGGGAGTTGTGTGATCTAAGTCATATGGCTGTGTGAATAACTTATTTAGGCTTTGTGTTTCTTTGTGAAATCAAACTGTTAAAATTAATATTGTTTATTTATTTTACTTTATGCTTTCAATCTATTACTCGTATTCAAATTGCAGATGTTGCATTTCTACAAAAAGAACCACATAAGCCATTCCTTTGGAATAAGCCCTCGTGTATAAATTGCATTCTGTGGTATGACTTGCGAGTACAGTTGTGTACTCATGCTTGTTATAATCAATCAACAGAAGTGGAGGATTCTTCGCCTGCTTTCGAGGAGAAGTTCTTGGAAGGTGCTGATCGTTAGGGTCTTAATCCTAGTAGGTTGCCTGTGGCGAATTGATGGAATTCCGCTAAAGTTATTGTTCCGCTGCTTATTTTTTTATTGCTAGCCCTGCGTGGCTTAATAAATGTAAACTCCACCATAAGGTCAAAATGGTTATTTGTTAATGAAATTACTCGTTTATTCTATTAATCGTCTTGTGTGGATTGATATTCATCTATGTTGATATTGTGTGCACTAGCGTGATCCTGGACTAGAGCATTATAAGCAGAGGGTCCAGAATTGCATTTTTTGGTCCCGACAAGATTGTTATCTAAAGTTATGATCTAGTTCCAAGGATTCCAAGTCACTAGAGTAAATGGAGCCCTTTTCCCCTACAAAGTGTCACAGGATATAGCACATGCTTTTCTGTTATTGTTTTCAAAATCTGCTGAGCATATTTACAGAAAATGTTACATAAGATAAAGTTGGCATTGAAAATTTCAATTGGCCAACATAATTTCCTATTTATCTCTTGCTGGTCAACCTAGCTTTCTATTAGCTTCATTACAGGGACATGCATCAAATATTAAATTTGGTCTCTTAACATTTTATTTAGCAACTATTATTGTACTGACCAAAAAAAGGTTTTTGCTTTATAGCTCCGTGTATATCACTTGGTTCGACTTATGAAAAGAAGCATTGATTTCCCTTTCCAGTTCACCGATCACAAATAAAAGCCATCATTTCCTATTCATGTTGTAGGGATACACCATAAAACAACAAAGATATCCAAAGACTCGAACACCGCGAAGCCTTGCTTCTTTCAGATACATCATCACAACAGCAACAATGACTGCCTTTTGCTCATATAGCAGACTACGCTTTGTTATGTACATAACTTTAACACCCATGCCACAAGATTAGACACTACATCCATGATGTATAATACCTACTATGTTCAAAACAAAAATAGTACCCAACAAACTATCTATGTTGCAGCCTTCGAACTGGAACCTACAAATATTTTGTGCTACATGACAAAAAAATGTCTTATATATTTCCTGTAATGTAGATCATATCGTTGCTATCATTGTTTAGCACTTGTTGTTATCCAATCAACACATCGATAGTACCTGATATACTCGGGAACACAAATTAGCCCCTTCAAAACAGGTACTAACACATTTCCAATTAAACCGCTGAAAACACACCTTTTTTTATATAGCAGGAAACATTAATGATCCTGGAGTACACTTCCATTGGTCTGCCATTCCAAGGAGATCACTTAGTACCAAGAACTAGCTATACAAGATATACAATAGTCTGCTCTCTTTTTATTATATGCTTATGTACCAGCCCTATTCAATACACACAAACTTTGATTTCCTTTGATTGAAACTGTACACAGACGTGTCAATACATATATGAAAAATGCAAAATAATAATAATAATAAATAGCAGTCAGGCGCAGCATCATGCATTTTTTTCTTTGTTATTGCATACCATTTTGATAATTATGAATATTTATGAACCTTGCAATTTTTCTATCCTTTATTATTGTTATATGCAAACCACCATATTAAGCCACGCCATCTTCAAAATGTCAAATGTTTGATAGATTTGCTATAAAAGCGTAGGCGTCGGATTGTCCTCTTATATTTCCCCTTCACGAACAATTAAGAGCCATTAATTGCCTCTTCAACATGTACATAGAAAAAGAACACTCGCAGTTGACTCACTAACTCGTGAACTATGCTCTTGAACCTTAAATTTCACTTTTCTGAAATATTTTCAATCAATTTTTGCACATAATTTCCATGCATATATGTTAGAAATGATTCTTATCTACTTGAATTGACATGCAGTGCATATTGTCACTGTTGGAGATATGCCCTAGAAGCAATCATAGAGATGCTTATATTTTGTCATGTTCATAATTTATTAGATAATATGTTATCTTGTTCTAAGAATAATATCGTTAATATTTATTATCAAGTAGGTGACTTGATTGTGAAACTCCATATTTATCTTTGCGATGATTATTCTAAAGTGATCCCTAGTCGGAGACATATGAGGACACATATGAATAAACTAGCATATGTATTAGTTGATGACCATGTTTCACGGATCATAGATACAGAAATATCAAACCAATAATATAGACAAATGTCAGCGAACATGGAGTTGGATCGACCCACCATAAGACACTGCGAGAACGTTGTATTCTTATATGTCATTAGTTGGTCTAGTTTACAATGTGTATGCTATATCCTTAGACTTGAGGTCGTCGCACGTACTCGAGCTGTGTAGTGACTTACTTAGGGGTTACCAAACGCTACTTTATAATTGGGTAGTTATAAAGGTAGCTTTTGGGTTTGTCATGATACATGAATCGAGGCATGGTCGATCAAGATGGGATTTGAACCTCCATGCAATAGGAGAGATTTCTCTAGGCCTCTTGAGTGATCGGATTCCAAAAATGCATGGCCATGCTACTCGTGGTTAAAGAGTTAACAATAGTCGGGGAATTCGAGTCACATGATTGATAAAGCTAACCAATAAGGATGACACGTACTTGCCTTGAGTTTGACCAATATCGTGAGGCAAAGGGAAATACATATGAGATTTGTTGAGGTTCGTCCGATGTGATCTTTACGTAGGAGTCGGCATGTCCTACTAGGGGTCACTACCAATTAGTGGACGAGTAGGAGTACTCGGGCCATGTCCAAGTGTACGTGAACCTATAGGGTCGCACGCTTAAAGGGCTGGAATACATTTTGGATGGTGATCTAAATTCTTATGGGGCCACGAGTTCCTAATGGGCCTCAAAGGTCGAGACCCATCATGGATGCCTATAAATAGAGGGGCGGTGGCATAGGGTTTAGTGTGATTTTTGGAATTCCCGAAACCTTAGCCGCCACACCTCCCTCACCCAAAACCGCATCGCCGATGCTAGCACTCCGGCGCGTGGTGTCCCTGCCCCGTACGTGTGGATACCTTAGAGGTGTTGCTGTGAGGCTTAAATGCTAGGATGATCCGCAACCTATGACGGTCACGAGGAGCAGTTAGAGGAGGCGCGAGGCTAGTACGACTGCAACCGCACCAGTGCGCTACATCGACTCTTTTTCCATTGCGAGTCTACTCATCTAGTAGTAATCTCGTGATCTATTACTAGCAGAGGTTCCTTGGTTGCGTGGTAGATTTTTAAAATTGCGCTAGTGTATCCTACCCGTGTTCCTTCAGTGGTATCTGAGCCATCCCGTCTAGTTTTAGGTTCGGATTAGATGCATATTGTGATATGTGAGAGTCATAGATGTGATCTATTACTGTTTCTGGTGGTCGTTCTATATGATAGATTATTTTTGGCGATAGTCGATATGATTGTCCATACGCGGTGGTCTCAAGATGGGTTGATGATTGTTATTCCGTGATCGTGTCTTCATGGTCAAATCACGACTTGCCTCTACCAGTCGATTTCTGCCATCGGGGCAGATAGTGATCGTAAATCCATGGAGCACGCGAAGATCAATCCGGTTGATTGAATCGGAGTTGCGATCGGAAAGAGTTAATGTGATTAATCGAATATAATTTACATGGATGGAACGGTAGATTGGATCTACGTAGTTCCAAAAAAAATCGAAATAGGGGCTGTCGCCCCTGTGACGCCGCTCCGCTCACTGCCGAGCGGAACCGCCGTAAAGGACCTTGGTGTATGAATAGGGCTACTGCCTTTCTAGTGCGGGTTGCCTTTCTAGTATGGCCCATAATGTATGAGATGCATGTATGTGTGTAATGTTCATGACCTGCGTGTCATGCTTATTGCAGTCCAAGGCTGTCTATATTTGTATAATGGCCTGCGTGTCGACTTGTGATGCTTCTTTATTCCTTGTAATTTATTACTAGTGCTATTAGGAGTAATAGCTTAGTGGGAGTACTTAGAGGAATTGGCCACTTGGAGACACGGCGAACAGGAAGCACGGCGATGGAGATCACCTTGTGGAATGGTCATACTATATCACGATGCAATGTGATTGTCTATGAATGCCTTTATATTCCTATTCATTTATTTCTATGCATGTTTTTAGTTTCTCCGAATGCTTTTAACATGGTAGAAGTAAAATTCCCTCATATAATATTAAGTTAAATTGATGCCCTCCCAATTATCTGCACCATCTAAGGTCATGTATTTTAATGGTAGGTCTTGCTAAAGCAGAGTGCCATTAACTTTCCTTCACTAGATGAGTTTGTGTCAGACACTTACTCGCATAGTATTGGTTAAACTTGACAAGGTCATTATAATGGTTATAGACCTTGGGGCATAGGGTTGGGAGCCGGGGCATAGAGATGCCACCCAACAACAAGAGTCATATACATATATGATTAGTAAAGAGTTGCTTACCAATTTCACCAATCTTCTAGCAGTGATGCTAAAACTTACTAGTAGATTAACTGATTATGGGTCTTGAATCACTAAATGTCATAAGAGGGATATGCAATTTAGTGGGAGTATCTTTATTAATTTTTTTAATAGAAGCTACTTTTATTGAACATATATCTTAGTTTTTGCATATTTTATGTTGTAGATCATGACACCAATTGTTGTACCTACCTCCAGTTTTGCTTTACGTTCAATACTTGATAAAGAAAAACTGAATGGAACAAATTTTGCGGATTGGTCCCGCAATCTAAGAATTATTCTTAGGCAAGATAAAAAGGAACACGTTCTAGAGGAACCAATTCCATAAGTGCCTGCTGAAAATGCTACTGCTACTTTTAAAAATGCCTATAAAAATGCATGTGATGAGTCCCCTGATGTTAGCTGTCTCATGCTTGCTGCCATGAACTCAAACCTTCAGAAGTAGTTTGAGAACATAGAGGCTTACGATATGATTGTGACGCTCAAAGGCATGTTTCAGACACAAGTAAGAACTGAGAGATATGATATCTCGAAGAATTTGTTTGGGTGTAAGCTAGCTGAGGGTAGTCCGGTGAGCCCTCATATGATCAAGATGGTTGGTTACACACAGAGCCTACTAAACTTGGTTTTCCCCTTAGCCAAGAGTTGGCTACTGACTTGATTCTTGTTTCGCTTCCTACAAGCTATGGGCAATTTATTCTGAACTTCCATATGAATGGTTTAGACAAGAATCTCACTGAGCTACATATGATGCCCAAGACTGCAAAGGACAGTGTTAAGAAAAGCAACAATTATGTGATGATGGTGCAAAAGAGGACAAGCTTCAAGAAGAAGGCTAAGACTTGTGTCAAAGAAAAAGGCAAGGCTAAAGCTATGGATAAGATCCATACTAACAAGTCTAAGCCTAAGACTAAGGCCGGCCCGACTTCAGAGAATGAATGCTTTTACTGCAAAAAGCGGGGCCATTGGAAGAGGAACTGCAAGAAATACCTAGTTGATCTGAAAAAGAATGGTGGGATTAAGCCTTCCACTTCGGGTATTAATGTTATAGATATTTTTATTGCTGATTCTTCCGTTAACTCTTGGGTATTTGATACCAGATCAGTTGCTCATATTTGCAATTTGATGCAGAGTCTAACAGAGAGTAGGAGCGTTGCAAGAGGCGAGATGGATCTTCGCGTCAGGAATAAAGCAAGGGTTGCTGCATTAGCCGTCGTGACCTTGCCATTACATTTGCCTTCAAGATTTATTTTGGAATTAAATAATTGTTATTGTGTTCCCGCCTTGAGTGGAAACATTATCTCTACCTCATGTTTGTTGGCAGAGGGTTATAAATTCATTATTGAGGACAATGATTGTTCTATATTTTTGAATAAAATGTTTTATGATTATGCTCCTGTTATGAATGGGTTGTTTATTTTAAATCTTGATGATGCACCTGTCTATAATATTAATGCGAAGAGGCTTCGACCTAATGATATGAATTCCACTTTTATTTGGCATTGTCATTTGTGTCATATAAGTGAGAAACGTATGAAGAAGCTCCATGATGATGGACTTCTAAACTCATTTGATTTGGAATCATTTGAATTGTGCGAATCTTGTCTACTTAGAAAGATGACCAAGGCGCCTTTCATTGGACGAACTGAGAGGGCGTCTAACTTGCTGGCACTCGTATATACAGATGTGTGTGGGCCAATGAGCACGACAGCTAGAGGTTATTTTCAGTACTTCATTACTTTCATCGATGACTTTAGTAGATATGGATATATCTACTTAATGAGGCATAAGTTGGAATCCTTTGAAAAATTCAAGGAGTTCCAAAGTGAGGTACAAAATCAACTTGGCAAGATAATCAAATTTTTACGATCTAATTGTGGAGGTGAATAGTTGAGCCATGAATTTAGTGATCATTTAAAGCAATATGGAATTGTCCCACAGCTTACACCACCAGGCACTCTACAGTGGAATGTGGTGTCCGAGCGACGTAATCGGACCTTATTGGACATGGTTCGGTCGATGATGAGCCAATCGGATCTGCCATTACCTTTTTGGGGTTACGCTCTAGAAACTTTCGTTTTCACTTTAAATAGGGTACCATCTAAATCAGTGGATAAGATACCATATGAAATGTGGACTAAGAAGAGTTCTAGTTTGTCTTTTCTAAAGATTTAGGGATGTGATGTCTATGTTAAACGTTTGACGTATAATAAACTCATATCCAAGTCAGATAAATGCTTCTTTATATGATATCCTAGGGAAACCAAATGATATTACTTCTACAACCGAGAAGAGGGCAAAGTATTTGTCGCTCAAAACAGTGTCTTTCTAGAGAAAGAGTTTCTCTCGAGAAGGGCAAGTGGGAGAACCGTGCAACTCGAAGAGGTTCGAGAAACTCCACTTGGGGAGGACCTGGCTGCAGACGCCCCAATAAGGGAAAATGTGATTGGGGAACCCGCAATAGGAGATACCCTGGTCGGGGAAGCATCAAATCCACGAAGGTTAGACAGGACGCGCAAAGCACTTGCTCAATATTCGCGTGATATATTGTTGTTGGACAGTGATGGGCCTGTGACTTATAAGGAAGCGATCATGGGCCCAGACTTCAAGAAATGGCTTGGAGCCATGCAATCCAATATAGACTCCATGGGAGACAATCAGGTTTGGAACCTAGTCAACCCGCTTGATGGTATTAAAACTATTGAGTGCAAATGGGTCTATAAGAAAAAGATTGACATGGATGAAAATGTTCACATTTATAAAGCTCAACTAGTCGCAAAAGGGTTTCGACAAGTTCAAGGAGTTGACTATGATGAGACTTTCTCGCCGGTAGCGATGCTTAAATCTGTACGAAACATTCTAGCTATTACTGCATATTTCAATTATGAGATATGGAAAATGGATGTCAAAACAGATTTCCTTAATGGAAATCTAAGTGAGGATGTGTACACGACACAACCTGATGGTTCTGTTGATCCAAAGAAAGCTAGTAAAGTGTGCAAACTTTAGAAATCTATTTATGAGTTGAAGCAAGCATCTCGGAGTTGGAATATACGTTTTGATAAGGAGGTCAAAAGGTTTGGTTTCGTCAAGAACAAAGAAGAACCTTGTGTTTACATAAAGGTTAGTGGGAGCACACTTGTAATCCTAATCTTATATGTGGATGACATATTATTGATTGGAAATGCCATTCCTATGCTGGAATCCGTTAAGGCCTTATTGAAAAATAATTTTTCTATGAAGGACCTAGGAGAGGCAGCATATATCTTAGGGATAAAGATATATAGAGAGATAGATCGAGAAGGATAATTGGATTAAGCTAAAGTACTTATATTGACAAGGTGTTGAAACGGTTCAACATGCAGGATGCCAAGAAGGGGTTCTTGCCTATGTCACATGGTATAAATCTTAGCAAGAGTCAGTGTCCTTCGACAACTGATGAGCGAGACCGTATAAATGGTATTCCATATGCTTCAGCTATTGGATCTATCATGTACGCCATAATATGTACTCGACCAGATGTATCATATGCTCTAAGTGTTACAAGAAGATACCTAGTTGATCCCGGTGAAGGTCACTGGACAGTTGTGAAAAACATTTCCTAATTTATGGTGGTGATGAAGAACTCATTGCAAATGGTTACACCGATGCAAGCTTTCAAACCGACAAAGATGATTATCATTTGCGATTTGGTTTTGTATTAATTTTGAATGGAGGAGCAGTGAGCTGGAAACATTCCAAGCAAGAGACGATTGTTGGTTCTACGACGGAGGTCGAGTACATTGCGGCTTCTGAAGATGCGAAGGAAGGTGTTTGGATAAGGAATTTTATTGTTGAATTGGGTATGGTACCGAGTGCCTCAAGCCCAATGGATCTCTATTGTGATAATAATGGAGTCATTGCACAGGCTAAGAACCTAGATCTCATCAGAAGTCCAAGCATATACTCAGACGCTATCATCTTATTCGTAATATTGTGGATAGATGAGATGTAAAGATAAACAAAGTACACATGGATTTAAATATTACTGATCTGTTGACAAAGCCTCTTACACAACCAAAACATGAGGCGCACACAAAAGCTATTGGTATTAGATACTTAAATAACTGACTCTAGTGCAAGTGGGAGACTGTTGGATATATGCCTTAAAGGCAATCATGGAGATGATTATATTTCATTATGTTCATAATTTGTTGGATAATATGTTATCTTGTTCCAAGAATAATATCGTTAATATTTATTATCAAGTATGTGACTTGATTGTGAAACTCTATATTTATCTTTGCGATGATTATTCTAAAGTGATCCCTAGTTGGAAACATATAAGGACACATATGAATAAACTAGCATATGTATTGGTTGATGATCATGTTTCACGGATCATAGATATGGATATATCAAACCAATAATATAGACACATGTTAGTGAACATGGGGTTGGATCGACCCACCATGAGACACTGCGAGAACATTGTATTCTTATATGTCATCAGTTGGCCTCATTTACAATACGTATGTTATATCCTTAGACTTAAGGTCGTCGCACATACTCGAGATGTATAGCGACTTACTTAGGGGTTACTAAACGCTACTCCGTAATTGAGTAGTTATAAAGGTAGCTTTCAGGTTTGTCATGATACCTGCATCGAGGCATGGTTGTGATTTGCTCCTCCATGCAATGGGAGAGATATCTTTAGGCCTCTCGAGTGATCAGATTCCAGAAATGCATGGCCATGCTACTCGCGGTTAAAGAGTTAACCATAGTCGGGGAATTCCAGTCACGTGATCGAGAAAGCTAACCAATAAGGATGGCACGTGCCTTGAGTTTGACCAAAATCGTGAGGCAAAGGTAAATACATGTGAGATTTGTTGAGATTCGTCCGATGTGATCTTTACGTATACTCGGGAGTCGGCATGTCCTGCTAGGGGCCACTACCGATTAGTGGATGGGTAGGAGTACTCGAGCCATGTTCAAGTGTACGTGAGCCTATAGGGTCGTACGCTTAAAGGGCTGGGACACATTTTGGATGGTGATCCGAATTCTTATGGACCACGAGTTCCTAATGAGCCTTAAAGGTCGAGACCCATCATGGATGCCTATAAATAGAAGGCGGTGGCATAGGGTTAAGTGTGATTTTTGGAATTCTCGAAACCCTAGCTGCCACACCTCCCTCGCCCAAAACCGCGCAGCTGGCGCTAGCACTCCAGCGCGTGGTGTTCCTACCCCGTACGTGTGGATACCTTGGAGACGTTGCTGCAAGGCTTCAATGCTAGGACGATCTACAACTTGTGACGGTCACGAGAAGCACTTGGAGGAGGCGCGAGGCTAGTACGACTACAACCACACCAACATACTACATCGACTTTTCTTCTGCTGCGAGTCTACACATCTAGTGGTAATCCCGTGATCTATTACTAGCGGAGGTTCCTTAGTTGTGCGATAGATTTTTGAAATAGCGCTAGTGTAGCCTACTCGTGTTCCTTCAATCACATCTACACATATGAATGCCATACATGTTGGAATTTACAACCTAAAAAAACTCACAACCCCATGAGGGCTAGTTGGGCTTTGTTTGATTTTAGGATAGACTAGCATTAACTTGAAAGGGAAAGAAACGAGCACTCATCCGAATATATAATGGTGTGACGTCAGTTGTCTGTAAACCTTAACACATAGGACATGAGATGATGTGGAGGAGAGAGGGGGTACATAGAAAATTAGGCTGTCTTTCATGCAGTAGTCGCTTGTAACACAAGAAACAAGACACATTGTACATAGATACGCTGTCTATAGAGACATGTAAAGAGACAATCTATTGCAGAAGCCGTCTTTAGTGCTGTCTATAGATGATATGGAGTGATACTATAGACAACAGTTATTTATACTATTGTATATGCCCTAAAGAGGTTAGACTTCTGAACCGCAAAAGTTATCTCTATTTTGGAAATTGTAGCATGGTTTTATAATGAGAAAAATTCGTGTGAAAGTTGGCTTGATCAATAAAAATACTTTCCAACGGGAAATCTTCGTATTTTCACTGGATATATACATAATGGGTATATCGTTATACACATCTAAACATTCTTATGTTTGGAAAATAGAACTAACAAACCCAATACATATGGACAATTTATTTAAGAAAAGAATAAAAGCACACGCCATTTTCTTCTCACAATTTGCAAAATTACTTTGCATATAAAATCATAGGAGAAGGGAGATCATAACCGCAGCAACCTGCGGGGCGATACACCTAGTTATTACCGATCCGGAGCACAATTACAATTTTTCCGCAGGATCCGAATGTACGAAGCCCGATAAAGAACCAAAGAAGTGTACGGCCAGGCTGCAAGCAAAGGCCCGTTTAGTTGAAGCCAGATGGGCCAGTCTCCAGCCTAGCCCTCAAAATTTACGTGCCGTGCAGGCCCAGTTACAACTGAGGACTAAGACATTTAGCCCGGTACGGCTCTGAATGCTGACCGGCCTACCTCGTGGACGTCCTTGTATGGACCCTGGCCCGGATACATGTCGTCGCTGTGGCTTTGTTCCTTCATGCCGCGTGGATAAGATTGGGCGGACAGCTCACCACCCCTACACACAAGTACACAACCCATTCGCTAGCCTTTGCCGTCGCAGTGGCACACAAACTTAGAGCATCTATAAGTTTCTAGCTTATTATTAAGAGAGGAAGAGTACTTAACCTAATAAAAAGAACTAAATCTTTAAATAAATTATTTTTTAAGTTTGTATCTAATACTTTAATTGCTACAAATATACATGATTCTTGGTATCAACAAAACGAGTTTTTAGGTAACAAATAAGTCTCCAGCATGGTATTTTATTGTTTCTTGTGTCTTGGTATCAATAACTTGCTTGTTTCTTCATCTAGTAACAAGTCTATCTTCTCTCATTACCGTCTCTTATCTATATCATCTAAGTACTAATGTGTCTATCTTTTAATAATAAATTACGTGTATTATTATAGATGCTGTTACGAACACCCAGAGCAAACAAGTACTCCCTCCGTAATGGAAGCTAGACGACGTCAAATGAATAAAACGGAGGGAGTAGCAAATTTAAGGCGTCGTCAAAGCACCACCCGTCCGGCACAAAAAGAAAGCGACTGTGCCACCCGTTTTCGCTTCCTTTCGTTTTGGTGCTTTGCTGCCAACCGCACCTTCGTTTAACACGCCAAGCAAAGTTAGAATTACTGCAAGTTAGTCGGCCCGGCCGTACATAGCGATACCGGTAAGCTTCTCTCTATTGGAGGGAGGAAGTTGGGGAAAGGGAATTTGTCGCCATCATTCATTCCCATGGCGTCAAGCAAAGCTCCTGGCATCCCATAGACCAGAATTTTTTTTATTATTTAACCCTTTTTTAAATTTTATTTCAAAGTTAACTCTCTCAAGACTTTATTTCTAATTTAACCCATTTAATTACGCCATCATCTACATACGTGACCAAACAACATGTCACGCCAAATTGCTTTACGGACAATCTTTTGTCACGCCACCACGTGGCGTGCGACAATTGAAAGCACACGCCACAACCAGGTGGCGTGACAAAAAGTGTAATTTGGAGACTTATCCTGGCGACAAGATGTTGTTTTGTCACGTCACGGGTGGTGGCGTGACCAAAGGGATCAGAATTGGAAATAAAGTACGCGAGAGGTTAACTTTAAAATAAAATTAAAAAAAAGGTTAAATAATAAAAAAGTTCCATAGACCACTGGTGAACTCGAGAGCTGTGACGTGTACGCCTGCCACTGGCTGGGCTCGCCGTGCCGTACTGCCGTTGCTCCTTGTTTCTTTGTTCTTTCCCCCTGGGTGAACGCCGCGCACGCACGTTTCGGAGCGGATGTTATCCACAAATAATACTGGACGGGACTTTATGACATGTGGGACCCTCTTTACGGGGGGAGGCATGTCAGTCACGCTTGGAGCTGTGGCGGAGGATGGGTGGGCGACGTGGCCGAACGAGAGAGGTTAGCTAGGTTCACGGCGTCACGGCATTGAAAAGCGTAGCTGCTATACTGACCGGCCCCACATGTCACAGTGACCGACCGTCCCCACTTCTACCTCGCATCAAAAAGAAGGGACCCCGTCGTCTTTTCCAAACCGAGAGCCACTGACGCCATCGCTGCGTTGCCATTTCCGGCCGTTCCAACCCATTGCCCGATACGAGCGAAATTAATACTCTATTCCCCATTTCTTTTTTCCATCCCTTCCTCTCTCTCCCCCGTCTCCTCCTCGCGCTCCTCACACTCCAAGCGCTCCGCTCTCGCTTGCGCACTAGCAACAGCACCGCACTCCAAAGCAACCACCCAATCCCTTTCGCCATCGCCGCCTCGCCTTGCTCCGCACGAAACCCTGCCGCTATAAGAGAACCCTGGCCCTATCCTCCCATGGCGCCCGCGGCCGCAGCATCGCTTTCCAGCCCCCGCACCCTCGCCCCGCGCGTCGCTTCCATCCCCACCTACGCCGCCGCCGGGAGGAGCGGCGTTTCCGTGTCGGTCGGGTCGCTGCCGGCGCCGGGGCTCTCTGCGGCGCCGCGGAGGAGGCTGGTTGCTGCTGCGGCTGCGGCGGCGGAGATGGCGCCCGCCGCGAGCGAGGAGGATGGGAGGCCTTTTGTGGAGGAGATGAGGGCCGTGGCGATGCGGCTGCACACCAAGGACCAGGCCAGGGAGGGGGAGAAGGAGCCCCAGGCGCCGCCCGTCGCCAGGTGGGAGCCCTCCGTCGAGGGCTACCTGCGGTTCCTCGTCGACAGCAAGCTCGTCTTCGAGACCCTCGAGGCCATCGTCAACCGCGCCGCCGTCCCCTGGTGTGAGTGATCGCAAACCCCCTCGTCATCAGCCTCTCGTGCCTTAGTTTTTGGCCGGTGGAAAATATGCGGCTCGTTTGCGACTGCTAGTGTGTGAATGGTGTTCTTTTTGTGCTACGCGTGCCTTTGGTTGATCGATGAAATCTGATTGGTTCATAGCTCATACGGTCATACCCTGAGAAGGGGAAAATGTTTCTCCTCTTATCTATGTTGCACTAGAAACTCAAATACAAATTTGTTTAGCCAGAATAATTCATCCAAGGTTTTTTTTTGATGGAGTGAAGTATAGAGGGAGAACCAGGATGGGAGGGGGACAGTAAGTCATTTTTTTGGGGGGTTGGTTTAGATGTTTGCGAGAGAGATGTTATCCTAACATGGTTTGCTAATCAAAATTAGGTTATAGAAAGATTTTTAAGCCCGTGATTATTGCGTATGTTTTCGGGGAAATATGTACTTATTTATATAGTCAGGTATCAACCTGAAATTTTCAATAAAATGTATATTTTTTTCCATGTTGTGGTGAGATGTTGATGTACTGCAGTACTGTACTGTCCATAAGACTAGTGGCAGATCCTAAATATGAGTTGGATGGGATCTATTTTTCCATGTTGTGGTGAGATGTAGATGTACTGCAGTACTGTACTGCCCATAAGTCTACTGGCAGATCCTAAATATGAGTTGGATGGGATCTTCCTGAAGTCGACATTCAACCCACAATTTTTAATAAAATGCAGGTGCTTACCTGTCGTGAAGAGACATGCTGGATGCTGCTATGAAATCAGTGGCAGATCCAAAATATGCCTCGGAGGGTATCAAGTTCAATAATTTAGGTGTTTTGACAGCATTTGTGTATCATAATTTGCTTTAGAGGCAACACTTGTTTAATAAATTCCCAGTCTGAAGGGTTCCTCAGAAAAATATCAATGACTGCCCATATATCAAGTTATCAACTAAAAAGTACAGGGAGCTGGGGCATTTTCATTCGCATTTGGTTGTGTCATGGTGTATCTGTATGCTACACATAAAAACTGTACTGCCATAGTAATCTTCCCCTTTATTTTGACAAACCTGTAGAAAGCTTCTCTGATTCATCTATCTTATTCTTGGAAGGCTCAAATCCCCCCTTTAGAGTGCAGGTCGAAGCCGTCCATTTTTCTATTGATGGCTTTCAATGCCTTCTGCAATATTTATCTTTGCAGTGCCACCTTCTTCTCCCTGTTTATGGTGACATCCCTAGCACGACTGTTTCTGCATCCCCCACTCTATTGCTTATTCCAGTCATGTGAAAATCTGTGCATTTTAATGCTGTTCTTTAGTACTTATTTTGACACGAGAAACAAGAAGTCCTCGTATTACCACTTGGCATGATGGATGTCAAATTGCCTCGGAGGGTTGTAGTACAAACTATTTAACCAGGTGCCACGAAAACCAATTTTCCATATTGTTGTTCTGGCATTCAGCTAGTGCTATAGTCTGGCATGCAAAGCACATTGCCTTCAATTACGAGGTGTTATAAACGAGTAGATTAAAACCTTTGATTCTGGGGTGCCCATTCTGTGATTACAATGCTAATTTGAGTTGCGTCTGTAAGTGCCCTTTTCCTCATAACAATTCTTTGTTTGGAAGGAAGAACCGTTGACACAAGTATCTATTTGGAATTTGCACCCTAATTCCATACACCCTACTTTGTTGCTATTAGGTTTGCTTCCACTAGCTCTTGATTATGAATTGGTCGGTTGGACGTGAGAAATCTCTTTTTTGTTAATCTACCCCGTTTTTTGCAAGGAAAATAATGGCTCACTCAAAACCAGCAAAAAAAATCATGATATATTATATTCATAATGGTACCTCGTCTAATTGTTTTAGCTTGCGTATTAAAATTCACCATATCTAGATTGTCTGTATTTATCTGGTTTGGTGAATGGAGTTTTATTTTCCGTTTTACATTTGAACTTATAAAATCCATAGTTCTTGACTTTGACCAGCTTCAGTTATGCAGCAAATAATTGCCACAGCATTCTATTGCATAGCACTATGTGTACACTTCGTTGGAACTTGACAAATTTAGCATAATAGAAACTTCTGTACTTTGTTTATTCTGTTTAGAACAACGAAAGTTATAATTAGTGGACCCCCCTGGTTAATTGGTGCTGCGAAAAATCTGTGTTATCTTACTTGTTTTAGCAGGAAAATTAAAATTCTTTACGAAGAAGCTAGAAGGGTTGTCTTTCATCAATATTAGCAAGATGCTGCTTATTGATATTCTTGTTATATATGCCTTTCAGATGCTGAGTTCCGGAATTCCGGGTTGGAGAGATCAGAGCAACTGAAGAAGGATTTGGAATGGTTCAGGCAACAGGGTCACACGATTCCAGAACCATCTGCTCCTGGCACTACATATGCTTCCTATCTGGAAGAGCTGTCTGAAAAGGACCCCGAAGCATTTATCTGCCACTTCTATAATGTGTACTTTGCTCATACTGCTGGAGGCCGAATTATCGGCAAAAAGGTGCCCCTTATAAAATCTTATACCAAAACCTTGTTGTGATGTCAAATAATGTATGTTAAGATGGCTTCCTTATTGCTGCTAAAAATGTATTAGCTATTGCAAGGAGAAAGCTGACACTAGCAGCTATTCCATTGATTGTGTCATTATGGTTCTCAAAATCTCAAATCTGTTGCTAATTAAAATTCCAACAGAAGATAGTTGTATGTTATTACCATGTATACTTGGTTGAGGATCCCCTTAAAGACACTTCAGTTTTCAAATTTTGGTGCTCTGCTGTGTAGATATTTTTCCATTCATTCCATGGTACAGTGCAATTTCGGTTAGGAATACGACTCCTAGTATTTTTACTTTGCTAATAAGGCATCTTAGCAGTCTGTAATCTGTCTCTGTGGTGTGAGTGGATGTTATTTGTTTCTCCATTAATTTATATTCTTTAACGGTTTAACCGAGTAATCATTCCATGCCCTCTGGTCATCTTAGGTTGCCGAGAAGATTCTGAACAAGAAAGAGCTGGAGTTCTACAAGTGGGAGGGCAATCTGTCCCAGCTGCTGCAGAATGTCCGCAACAAACTTAACCAAGTCGCTTCTGTAAGTCTTGGAGCTTTAAGTTCGCGCTCTTGTTTTTTCTGCTCATTTGTTCGCACGAGGAATAGGCTTTAACCAAATTGTAATTCTGCCCATCTACTCGGTTTGCAGAGCTGGTCTCGGGAAGAGAAGGACCACTGCCTGGAGGAGACTGAGAAGTCGTTTGCGTATTCAGGAGATCTGCTCCGTCATATATTCACCTAAGGCAGGAACAATTTCAATTCCATTCCATGATGAACGTTGTAACTATTAAACCCATGTCTGTGACTGGGGAGGGACATACTCCACCAGGCCATTGCTTCCCAGTCAAATCATCAAATCTTAATAATCCTTAATTTCGTTTGCCCATTTGCCTCGCTGATATATATAAAGGAGAAAAATTATATGCCACTTCAAATGTTCCGAATTCCTGATCTAACATTGCAAAGTGATATCTCTCTTTTATGCTACTGTTGTCAACTTCATTAGATTTCCTCCGTCAACTTCTAAAAAAAATGCTCATGTTACCCTCATCTCCATCCTCCACTCTTCTTTCCCCCACGTCGCCCTCCACATCCTAAGCATGCATCGCTCGCTCTTCACTTGCATCGTCACTGTCTTCGTCCTCCTGCCTCGCTAGTCGTCATCCATTGCTACCACCTTGTCGTTTGCCAACAACACCACAAGTACCTCTCTGGCCACTACATGTCCACATATGTTGCTTTCTACCCCTTTCGTTCCTCTGGCGCCGCATCCACTCCTCTGCCTTATCTCACGCCGACGTCGAGTCCGGCGTTGTCACCAACCCCACTCTCCTAGGCCGACTCACCCACCTATCTCATCCACCGTTTCCATGCCACCCTCTGTTGTGTCCACCTCGACCCTGACGCTGCCCTCCACCCCTTTCCCCTGAATTTGCCACACCACATTCTAGCCTATGCGTATCTTGGTATCCCTTTGAGCCCGCTGCTTTGTCGTCGCCACCGCGAGCCGAGCCGCTCCGTTACCTTCGTCCCCGTCTCCAGCTGTCGTGGTCGTCTCTGGAGCAAACCAACCGCGTCATGACATGTTCCCGAGCATCACCTTCACGTTTCCTTAACCAATAAGATCCGAGGAGCTTCGAGCGAGGAGATCAAGGTCGTATTCCCCAACTCTGTCCGAGTCCCTTCACCGTCAAAATCCGCCATTCCGGTGAGCTTCCCACCACTCCATATGCCTCATTGTATTCACCATGTCGCATTCTATCCCATGCTTTCAGCTTTACCATCGGGGGATTGTCGGAGCCCCGACGTCGCCGTAAGCCGCAACCACGCCGCCGCCTTTCCCTCGCTATCAGTCACCTACAAGATCCTCTAGATGTTGTGACCGTGTCATTGCATTTGCCATGCCCTTATCTCTATGTTGTCCCTCTTCGCTGTCGCATCTGAGCCACTGTTCGTCGGCAAGCTTAGGACTCCGTGTGCCACTGCCTCCGTTGAACCTACATGGCGGCCACGTCAACACCATGCCAACACTCAACCTTGCCACCTCAACGCCCGCATGGTCAATTCCAGATCCATCTCAAAAGAGAAGAAGGAAGAAGACAAGAGCAAAATGACAGCTACTTCACGACTTGACTGGTCAACCATGACATAAAATGATATGATTTCGAGTTTGTAGTGACATAGAAGGGAGAGATCATTTTGCAATGGCAGATCATAGACTTGGTAACTTTATAGTGGCATATAAAAAATTTGCCCATATATAAATTCTGCAAGTGAGGTCGGGATGTTGGTGTCTTGGTGCGTCGGATGTAATGCAAAAATAGTTTGGCGTATGGTCCTGAAGGAAATCATTTTTTGGTCATGGAAATTCTGAGATGCAACGATGCCCATGTGGGGGCCGGGGTGAGCCTGGCATGAAAACAGATACTCGAGGTTGTTTTGAGTTCCTTTCGAACCAAGCTTTAGCTCAATCTGTGGGTGTCGTCGAGCTCAGCTCCCAGCTGTGTCGAGCCAAGGTAACAACGCCCTGCTTGGCTGAGCTTTGTTCCTTTTCCTTTTTTTTGTTTAAGAATGCAGAGGCTGACCTGGATGTCTAAGTGGTGCTTTGGCTCGTCAGTTTAAATGGAGGGCTTAATCACCCATTTGGGAAGTTTTAACTTTCTTTGGTTTTAAGATCAAGCTAAAGCAATCCAAACATCGGGCCTTAAGTTTGCTGGAAGCGTAAAAGCTCAACAACATCTGCATCCTATCAAGATTTTGTTTGGGACCATAGTGCAACTATGGCAGTATGGCAGGTTATATCAATCTCAGTTCTCCGTAGTCCTCGAGACAAAAGTTCGTAACATTGCCGCAGTATTCTCTCTTCGAGACTTCATGCTCGCTTGAACTACAGTTGCCGTTTCTGGAAACAAAACCAACGGACGGTATAGGAACAGTGCTTACTATCTGTAATTATTCACGCACATGTTTGGGCCCACAGTGGCAGGCAGTGGCGCCCCGTGCTCCGCGCATTGATTCTTATATGAGTGGACGCAATACGACGCGCCACCGGTTGATCGGTTTCAAACTCATTTGGCACCGTTTGGCGACACGTGTTTCTATCGTGTCTATATCATCGATCTCACCTACCGTGCACCTGCTGTGCGGCAGCCCCAAAAGCCATAAAAGCAGTTTTTTACTGTAGTGGCACTATTCACCGATACCGTTCACTGATGCGGCGTGTGCGCGATTTTTTGGGTACAACACGGTGGGATGCGGCATGGGCACGTGTCGTCTACCGGCTTGTCCGCAGTGCCCTTTTTTGTCAATTTGCTTGCGGGTCTATTTGTTATATTTCATCGCGCAACAGTGCTATTTTAGCCAATAACTCGTCGATCGTGATTCGCGGTACGACGATAGCCTCATTGGCCATCCCCCGCCTCGTCGTGTTGTACTTGTGTCTCCTGGGCTCACATTACCTCATCACCCACTGCCACTGCCACCGCCAAGCCAACTAGAACTAGTCTCTCCCTCTTCCTCGCTGGCGATGGAGGTGGTGAGCTAGTATGTCGCTGTCAAGCACCACGTTGAGAGAGCCCCCTCGAAGGCCGACTTCAAGGTGAAGGTGGTGTCGGTGGCGCGAGCGCCAGCCTCTGGTGAGGTCTTGGTCAATGTTGAGTATGGATAACTCATATCATAACCTACTATGACTTGGAAATATATTCTATAAGGATTCCTATCCTAATCCTAAGATTAGGATTCCTACTTTCTTTTGGAGGAGAACTAGTGGCACTATATAAAGTCATCAGGGGTGGTCATAGAGAACACAAGACACAAACTAACTCATCCAAAACAAGAGATGCACGAGAGGATTAGAGATTGGTTATTCTTTAGCACTAGATTCTTGTGTAGGACAACGATCTGAGGGTCCTAAAAGGTTCGAGAAGGTTGTGAGAGAGCGACAATCCCTTGTACCCTTTTGAGGCTGTGCTTAAGGAATTTGCGGTCGGCTTCGCCAAATCTTTCTCTCTCGTCGTGGTTATTTCATCGTCGTTATTTAGTTCTCTTTACGAGATTCATATACTTCGTTCTTGGTACCGTGCAGACTCGTGTTGTATCTCATAATTCTAATCCGATCTGGGGGCTGCTGTGCTTAAGAAGTGGTACCAGAGTATAACAAGTGGTATCAAAACCAAGACCAGATTAATCTCATTTGTGAGAAGGTCGGCGAAGCGTCAGGTGGCACAAAATCAAGATTGATATGGACGATGTGGAATCAAGTGGAGAAATTTGACAGCGGAGAAAATTTCAGCGTGTGACAATGTGGTAAAGGATATCATTGTCCAGCAAGGGTTAATCGATGCTCTTGCAGAGGACAAATAAGAAAAGACGTTCATTGAAGAATGGAAGGTGATGGAGAGGAAGGCTATCAATACAATCCGTCTATGTCTTTCTGATGTGGTAAAGCACTCGATGATTAAGGAAAATTCACCGAAGAAATTATGGAGTAACTTAGAAGAATTGTATATGGCAAAGTTGCTCACAAACCGATAGGTGCTCAAGCAGCAACTATTTGGATTGTTCATAGAGGAAGACACACAGTTTGTTGATCATCTCAATGTCTTCAACAAGGTTATCACACAACTGACCTGTGTCGATGAGAAAATTAAGGAGAATGACAAAGTTGTCATACTAGTATCATCTCTACCACCATCATGAGAGCAATTGGTAATGAATATTTTCGTTAGGAAAATCACTCTTAATTTCAATGAGGCAGTGGCATATCTATTAGAGGCGAAGTCCTTGAAGAAACCATCAGATTCTTCATTCTCGGGTGATCAAGCATTCGTTGCCATAAGTGTTGCAAGCAAAAGTAAAAGTCACAGAAAGAAGAAGGGTAAGAGAAAGGGCACACGTGTGTGCTATCTATGTGATGAGGAAGGTCATATGATAAATGATTGTTCAAGTTTGAAGCAAATAAGGGGAGCATGCTCAGTGGCAGTAGCGAAAGATGATTCGAACGTACTAGTCGTCAGTCAATCAAGTACTTCTCATGTATGGATAATACATTCAGGTTGTTGCTTCCATATATGTTCGGCTATGGAGATGTTTGACGAAGGATCTCTACATCCAGCACATAGTATTGTTCACTTAACGGATTGTAAGGAATATGCAATTACTAACTTGAGAACGGTTACACTGGAGATGTATAATGTAGCACATCGCACATTGGTGGGAGTTCGGTATATTCCCGGCTTAAAGAAGAATCTAATATCTGTGAGGTTGCTTGAACTCAAAAGTTGTGAGGTATCACTTTAAGGTGAAGTCATGTGAATTACTTGCAACAGACAAGTAATTATGAAAAGTATCTAGAGCAATGGAGAATGCCGATTAATGGGTAATCATCAGGGAAGAGCAACCAATGGGAGGTCTGATAAAAATTCTGACCAGGAGAAAAAAATCGTGTCGTCAGCGGTAGGTACTCAGATCTCATCTGCAGTTATGTGCGGAACTACAAAGACAGTTGCAAAATCTAGTAGGCGCAATGGCGAAGGTACGAGCTGTTGGAAGAAGGAAGATGTGGTGGGACCAATCATGTGATATCGAAGAGCAGGTGGAGCTCGAAGGTGGTAGAAACCTATGGCGTGGAGGGCTATAGGAACATGAGTTGTGGTTAACTAAACTACACAATTAAGGAGCTCTCAGGTGGAGTGTCTGGGCAACCAAGCCCAGATACCAACACACACATTACGGTGATGTGCATGATCCCCACTCCCAAAGGTGGGAGGAAAAAGAAAACAAAAATAGCGGAGTCGATTTGGAGCGAGTTCTTGGAGGAGTATGGTGACTTCAACGAATAGGAGAGGTGGAGATTGTTGAGTATGGGTGACTCATATCATAACCTAGTATGACTTAGAGATGTGTTCTATAAGGATTCCTATTAGGATTACGATTCCTAATTCCTTTTGGAGGAGAACTAGAAGATACTATATAAAGCCATGAGGGTTGGTCATGGAGAACACAAGTCACAAACCAATTCATCCAAAGTAAGAGGTGCACGAGAGGATTAGAGGCTATACTATTCTTTAGCATTAGATTCTTGTATATGTCAAGGATCCGAGGGTCCTAAATGGTTCGAGAAGGTTGTAAGAGAGCGACAATCCCTTGTACTCTTTTGGAGTTGTACTTAAGAAATTTACGATTGACTTCACCAAATCTTTCTCCCTCATCGTGGTTATTTCATCGTCGTTATTTGGTTCTTTATATGTGATTCATCAACTTCGTTCTTGGTACTGTGCACATTCGTACCGTATCTCATAACTCTGATTCGATCTAGAGGTTACAGCGTGTAAGAAGTGGTATCAGAGTATAACAGTTAGGTTCCTGTACTTGTTCGTCGACTCCTACAAGCTCAACTACATGAATCGGCATAGCGCGACGAACCTCACCATCGTGCCTAGTGAGGTACGTAATTAACTAACCACACGTGAATATATACGTAGTGCAAATGCACGATGTTTCTAGTGGCGGTATGATCGAGCTCGACCATTTGGTGATGAAGAGTATCGCGGCGAAGGGCATCGGCGAGGTGGTGGCCTCTGGGAGTGTGACGTACAAGGAGAGCATCGTGGTGGTCGGACCGCTCACATGGGAGTACACGCTGTTCCACCCGAGCACAGCTCATGGCATGCTTTTCTCCAAGGTCAAGGGCTCTGACTTCCCCTTGTCCTACTACGTCAGTGTATTCAGTGAATGACTATAAACCTTATGTTCCTAAGTTCCTTCCACCGGTTGGGAGGAGTCGGTAGTTGGGCATGGACCCTTCCGACCTCAGCCTGTTTAGCCCTGTTTGGAATATAGAAATGTTTTCCGATTCCCGTGGGAAATGAACTATTTACTATGAATTTCTGCGTTCCAAATAAGGCCTTAGTTTTTAGACATGTGGTTCATTTTTTGACTCCTTAGGATCCCAAAACTTGCTAAGGAAATCGCTCTTACTCAAACACCCACACATACGAATGAGACCTTTTGCGCCTGTTCAACAAATGTTTTGAAGCCAATTTTAACTGGGGTCGACTATACTACAGCCACTTGAAATTTTTAGAAAACAGAGTAGATTTCACCCACCCCTACAATGTGGCATGGGTGGTTGAGATTTTTCTGACCTTTTTGGTTTCTAGTTCTCACCTAGGTTGCGATTTGTTTTGTTAATGGGTTTGAAATTTGCATGGACCAAAGTGTTCGGACCTGTTAACTTATTGGCTGGTCATTTTATGGTGAACTTTCAACCCAATTCCTAAGGCCCAACATATTGAGCCCAGGGAAAAAAACAACCAAACATGAAAAATAATACAAAAAACCCATGTTTGTGGAAGCCCAAATCAAAGAAAGAATGTTATATGCGACCACCCGAATCAAAATAGAGAGAGACAAAGGGCACATAGATCTTTCACCATCATGCAAGAAACAAAAAGAAACAAAGAAAAACATAAGGCACGTAAAGAAAGGGCAGAGACGAAAAACACAAGAAACAAGCAAAGGGAACGGGAGATACCATCTTGCGTGAGGAATGCCCATGTGATCTATGACTGTATGTCAACATCAAGAAAGCGCCAAGTAGGTTGCTTCTTCTCCGCCAGCTCTCCCTACATCTTCTTCACCAAATCAATAGATGCAATGCTTTTCCAATTCCAGCACCTTGTTTTCTTTTTCCTTTGTCTCTCCATCAGATATAGCAAACAATAAGAGGCCATCAGAAGAGAAGATGATGTACTTACATCAATTTAAGATTTCTAGCAATTGCTTATGTTTGATAGATAACATGAATTTAGTGAAATTGAACACACCCAAGACATAATCACATATATGGGATATTCAAAACAATATGCTCAATACGAGTTCGCGAGGAACACATTGCTATACATGATTTCAAATATAAAGTTTGTACACAAGGCATATGCCAGAGGACCTGAACAACACTACTCAATATGACATCATTGAGTTCCTAAAAAAAGAACTCAAAATCAAAACTTGGAAAACAAAAAATCTACTAAGCTAGACAAAAAAAGAGTACATGTTGGTAAACCCTTACATGAAAAATCAAAACATGAAAAAAAATCTACTAAGCTAGACAGAAAAGAGTACGTGTTGGTAAACCTTCATAGAAAAAAAAACATAATAGTACATTTTGGAGAACTCTAACATAATACATAATACATATAAGGCCTGATCAATCAAATAGCATACCTATACACATTCCCTAATTAGGAAACTTCATAATAACCTGCAGAATGGAATATGAAAATACTAGAAAACTATATCTTAAACTTTGAAATACTCACAAGTCAAGCATAACAAATGAAATTGCACTACCAATCTACACAAATTGCACAAAAAGACAAGAAGCAATATCAGTTATGAAATACCGCAATTGTTCACATGGCATAATATTACTTATTTTTATTGCATGACCTCATATTTTCATATATGGGATGCATCACTTTACTGTAATTTGATCATGAGCTACAAACATTTGACTACTAAGTACTAACAAGTACATCTGTCAATTCAAAAAAAAAAAAGGAAACACAACCCAGAAGTTACAATAGGAACAATAAATGTCAATACAGAGCCAATAATAATTCAAAGTCAAAATTGCAGACAACATGAAAAGAATTTGCACATTTCTAGATATTGCAATATTTACTTAATTTGCTTGCAATTGTTAATTTGTAGGAAATGGCAGCTAGTAACCCAACAGGAGAAGAACAAAATAAAGAAAAATATCAGAGAGACATTGATGTGGTGGCTATTACAATTCTTAATTCAGAAAGAAATCATTTCAATGAAATTGGACACATTTCCATTGAACATTATGAAGCCTAAACAATATTGGAATAAATTCTGAGGTCTGCAGCTATGCATGTGTGTTGGACTGTTTAGATCATCTAGTTTCCCAATTGGAGACTTACAACTAGGTATACATCAATGCAATAATAGCATTGGGGAAAAATTGTAGAGCAATATATTTAGAATTGCACTGACTTAAAATCTGCAACAACCATGCATATAACCAGCAATTTATTCCATTTAACATATATTCAACTGAAATGGTCATATGACAGATGAAACACAATTTTGTTGAAGAATATAACAACTTCAGTGCAAGTATTCAAAATAATTCGCAGTACATATCGATAAATCTTTTACAAATAACATAGATACACATTTCTAATAGTGCATGTTTAACAGTTCAGGTTATCGCAAGACAACATCAATACATACACAAGCCTACTAGAACTGGTCAACAACTATGGTCAACATAAATGACAATCATTTAAGGTAATTTCTTTTTAGAAATTCTGCATCAAACACAAACCACCATAATTTTTTTCTTCAAAATTTACCATGGTTCTAAAAAGTGGTCCTAGGCGCCGACTCAGTGCGAGGTGGAGCCCTGTCGACGCGACTTTGCCCAAGGCAGCGAGCTAGGTGGGAGAGCCACCTTGGACCGGCGAGGAAGTCCAAGCCGGTCTGCAACGCTAGGCGAGGCGGCATGAGGCGAGCGTCGAGGCAGCTAAGGACTACGCGTTTGTGCCCGATGCCCTAACCCCATCCAATCCACCCTCGCGCGCTATGGTTCGGGACTTTGGGTTCCCGCATCGTGCCTCCCCCGTCGTCGATTCGACCTCGCCACCGTCGAATAGAGCTCGCCCCGCCATCTCCTCCACCGAATTGACCTCGTTGCCATCTCCCTCGTCGAATCGAGCTTGCCCCGCCATCTACGTCGTCGAATCGAGGTACGTCGCTCCCCTTTGCTCCCGCGCCACCGACCTCCCCTCTCTGCTTCCCATCCCGCACCACCGTCTTCCCCTCTTTGCTCCCCCTCCCGCACCACCGCCTTCCCCTCTCTGCTCCCCTCCCACGTCGCAAACCTCCCCTCTCTTCTCCCCATCCTCTACTGCTGCACCCTTGCGCCGCAACTCCCCCTCCTCTCAGCTTCTCTGCTCCACCCTCGCGTCGCAGCTCCCCTCCTCTACTGCTCGGCCTCCTTGTCTGTGGTGCTGCTTTGTGATTTGTGAACTGAATTGATTTGCTTGTTGCTTTGTGATTTGTGATTTGTGAACAAGCATCGCGTCGGACTCAAGGTGATATTAATTATTTTTTTGTTTCTATTATACCATACTCTAGTGCTCATATAAGCTACTTAGCAATATGTACTCTTTGCATGGAAGCAAGTGTTTTTGTTTTTCCTTTTCCTCCTTGTCTGTGGTGCTTCTTTCCTTCACTAGTCATTGCGATAATCTGAATTGTTATCCTGGTGAAGCTTATTTAGTTAGTTATGCAAATTCTTCAACTAATTATCAGGCCCCAATTGTAGGTATGTCTTTGTCAAAGCTCTGGATTTGATGAAAATAGAGGAGCCAATCTGGATGATATGGCTGTGTTGTCAGGAGGAGAGGTTAGCCATTATGACAATAATAATAAAGTTGCTTAACATGAATGACATTACTATGACTGAAATTGACTTATTATTTCATTTTAATTTCAAGGTTGTTTGTGAGGATCGAGGTCTTGATCTTGGTAAAGTCTAGCTACAAATGCTTGGCACAGCTAAAAAGGTATGTCAGCTTTCATAAATTGTTGCACCTGAGAACCATATAGTGGCATTGTTTCAAGAAAAAGAACCACACAGTGACATTTCCGTTCACAAGTTACTGTATCTCTTGATAATACTATCATTCTAGATGGCGGAGGTGACAAACAACAGTGTCGCGACCCCGGGTAAACAATCCCCGGGACCCTCTGTGCATTCTGGACTAGTCTCATGATCAGTAGCTAGTCCGCACGGTACCAACATCGATGAGATCACAACCATTCAACAAACTATAGAAGAAGCATACAAATTAACATTAACAACAACAAAAGACCTTATGGTCAAGGTTCTTACAGAGTTGCCACGCAGGGCTAACAACAAGGGGAGCTCGCAGCGGAAAAACAAAATAACACGCGGAAACCATCCGACATGCCCACAAGCAATCGAGTGGAGGACGTCTCCTAACACGAGAAGTCTTCGAAGACCTCCTCTTCCCAGAGCTCGGAGCTCCCTGGGTCCTCTTCTGCTGCTGATCAACCAGAGGGCATAAAGTCGTGAGTACTTTGAATGTACTCAGCAAGCCGTAGGGAAATGTATGCAAATAGTATTCATGCAAGGCTTGACAAGGATAACTTTATGGTTACTTTGCAGAAAGCAATATTGACTGGAAATACAGTAAGTAGATTGTAAAGCACAAGTTGAAAGATTAGTACATAAGTAATCAAGTTTTCTTTGAAACAACTCGTGAACACTCTGTTCACGTCCCAGACCACTCGGGAACACCCAC
The DNA here is from genome assembly GCA_036346405.1 of Phyllostachys edulis. Taxonomy (NCBI): domain Eukaryota; kingdom Viridiplantae; phylum Streptophyta; class Magnoliopsida; order Poales; family Poaceae; genus Phyllostachys; species Phyllostachys edulis. Next base: position 37,554,301 of record CM070555.1, on the reverse strand, counting down.
GACCACATTTTGAGAAAGTCTACCCCTTGCGTAAAATCACCAGGCATTGTCCATAACCAGGAACACGTCTATTCGAATAGTTTTACACTCTACAGAGGTTGTACAACTTTACCCACAAGACACCAATTCTCTAGTTTGTTTGGTATCCGTCGATACCACTGCTCACTACCTTAGGTAAGCAGTCTAGAGCACGTGACAAGGCCTTTACAAAGCTCTATTTTGACTCGATTCTGTCAGCTAAGGTTTCGCCATTCTGGACCCCCTTTTGCACCATGTGATTCCATCCGGTAACTCGGAGATCACACCACCATGACAGAATCAAACCACAATATTACTAATTAGTCGGTGAGATCCACCCCATAAATGAACTTGTGGTTGCACGATATGGCCTAGATCAATGGCTTACAAGGTTAAATCCTTAGGGACTACTCAGGCAAGACAACTACATCCCAATGTGCTTCCTGCACCCCCCTTTACTGCACGATCACTCGCCCGAGTATAAATCATTTGGGTTCAACCCGGCCAAATAACCACCCTAATCATGATACAATAAATTTTTATTAGTGGCCACACAGGCCACAATTCCATATTCCCTTAGTCAAATTTAACATCATTGAAACATGTGATCGAGAGACATCGCATAACTAAAGCAGGTCTAAGCAATATACGCACCCATGTTGGTATCACAATAGAAATGTCCGACTAAGATTACCCAACCTATGGTGTCCAAAGGTACATGTCAACATGTCAATCACAAGTATTCAAGGAGTCATATTGTCGAGCAGGTGTTTAGCTATCTCCCAAACCATTTTTATACAAATAGCCATGCATGTTGATATAAAACAAAGTAACTTTACAAACTGGTTACGACATGATCAAAGGTCTACAACTTGCCTTCGTTGAAGAGTTGTGGTTCTTCGGTAGAGGTCACCGGGTCCAAGAACTCTGCAGAGAAGCCGGAATCTACACGTGCGAATAGAGCCAAATAAATATAACAAATCCAAATAAAAACAAAAAACTACCAAACTAGAACCAAAAGAAAGGCACAGAATTAGAAACAGGGTCTCGGGAGGAGGTCCATCAAGTCAGGAGAAGGTCCAACTAAGAGGGGTCGAGGGAGGTCCTGAGGAGGAGGCCTTGAGGAAGAGGTCCTGAGGAGGAGGTCCTGAAGAAGAGGTCCTGAGGTCCACCGAAGGATACGACTACTCAACGTGGTCATAAAAGGGATACAACTACACAACATGGTTGTGAGAGATATACAACTACGCAACGTGGTTGTGAGAGCACAAAAGAGAACAGGGTCCGGAGAAACTCACCCGGACACACACACACACACAAAGAGAGAGAGAGAGAGAGAGAGAGAGAGAGACTGGAGAGATAGGGTGAGGACGGCGAACGGCGCAGGCGCTTTAGTGAATTCTTGGGCAGAGAGGTGGTCGAAAACGGTGCAGCTCCAGCAAACTCTTTGGCGACAAGGAGGCGACGGCGCAGCTTCAACGGACTCCTTGGCGAAACTTGAAGTACAATGAAACTGTGTGAGAGCAAAAGAGAGTAGAGGTAAGGAAAAGGAGATGAAAGGGGGCTACTCAGGCTTTTATAGCCAGGGGAGACGGGAAGAGCCGCTGAGAGACTCAGGAGCGCACGCGAGTTCAAGGGTTGGTGAAAGAGGAGATGGGGGCAGGTAAGGAAGGAGACAAGAGGGGGAACAGGTACTGCAGAAGCGACAACATTTAATGCGACACAACATCATTTAACGCGCAATGACCTTTGCGTCAGTAGTGACGCGACAGAAGGAAGAAGAAGGTGAACAGAGCTGACATGTGGGGCTAGTCAAAACTCGAGAGGGTGGTCCGACCAAAGGGGAGGTCGTGACCTAAGGGGTGGTCGTGATCCAAGGGGTGGTCGTGACCGGTGTCCAAGACCACCCGGAGGTCTCTTAGGACCACCCGGGAGGTCTCCCAGGACCACCTAGGAGGTCTGGACAGGGGGGAGGTCCAAACGAGAGGGAGGTCTGGACAAAGGGGAGGTCCAAACGAGAGGGAGGTCTGGACAAAGGGGGGGTCCAAACGAGAAGGGGGTCTGGACAAAGGGGGACGTTTAAATGAGAGGGAGGAACAGAGCGAACAGAGGAAGGGAATTCAACACCAGAGAACTCCGGCAACTCCAGAAAAACCAAACTTTGGATTAGTTGAAGTTGGATTAATTCATATTAAATCGCTGCCAATTTTCCAAAATCTCCAAGTTAAGCTTGAGCAAACCAACAAACCGAATGGTTATTTTTATTTTCGAAAATCTCAGAAAGCCTAGAAAATTTGGGATGTTACAAACCTACCCCCCTTAAAGGGAATCTCAACCCCGAGATTGGGGCTAACTAGAGAATAGGTGTGGAAACTCGGCCTTCAGGTCTTCTTCACGCTCCCAGGTAGCTTCCTCTTCAGTGTGATTGCTCCACTAAACTTTGCAGAAACGGATGACCTTGCTTCTTGTCACTCGCTCGGACACTTTCAAAATCTTGATGGGTTGCTCCTTGTAGGTGAGTTCTTGCTGCAGATCAAAGGCTTCCACGGGCATCTGTTCCTCTGGCACATGCAGACATTTCTTCAGTTGTGACACGTGGAAGACATCATGCACATCCGACAATTGGGGCGGGAGCTCCAATTGGTAAGCAACCTTTCCCCTTCTGTCTAAAATTGGAAAAGGTCCGATATATCGAGGTGCAAGCTTCCCACTTACTCTGAAGCGACGCATTCCTTTGAGAGGTGAAACCTTTAGATACACATGATCTCCTAGTGCGAAGGCTAAATCTCGACGACGGTTATCCGCATAACTTTTCTGCCTGGACTGAGCTGTTCTTAGCTTTTCTCTGATTGACTTAACTTGATCTTCGGCTTCCTTCAGGATATCAGGTCCAAGTACTTGCCCTTCTCCTGATTCAGCCCAATACAATGGTGTTCTGCACTTTTTTCCGTAAAAGGCTTCAAACGGGGACATCTGCAAAGCTGATTGATGGCTATTGTTGTAAGAAAATTCTACGTATGGCAACATTCAATCCTAGCTGGTCTAGTTCTCTAGAGCGTAGGCCCTCAACATATCTTCTAGGATTTGATTTACTCTTTCGGTTTGCCCATCTGTTTGAGGGTGGTAGGTTGTACTGAAATTCATATTAGTACCCAAAGCACTCTGCAGCTTCTGCCAAAATCTGGAGGTGAACTGAGATCCTCAATCCGACACGATCTTCTTTAGTACTCCATGCTGACATACTATCTTTGCCATATACAACTCTGCAAGTCTACCTCCAGAGTAGGTGGTCTTAACCGGGATGAAGTGTACAACTTTTGTTAGGCGATCTATAATTACCCAAATATAATCATATCCAACTTGGGTTCTTGGCAAACCAGTGATAAAGTCAATGCCAATTTCTTCCCATTTCCATTCAGGTATGCTCAATGGTTGTAAGAGTCCAACAGGTCTCTGATGCTCGGCTTTAACTCGCTTGCAAATGTCACATTGGGCTACATACTCAACGATCTCACGCTTCATGTTAAGCCACCAGTACATTTCCTTGAGGTCTTGATGCATCTTAGTGCTTTCAGGGTGAATGGAGTACAATGTGTCATAAGCTTCCTTGAGTATCAACTACTTGAGCTCTCCCTGGTCTGGTACACAAATACGCTTATCGAACCACAAGGTGCCTTACTCATCTTCTGAAAATCTTAGGGATTTACCCTTCTTCATGTTTCTTTTGATCTCCTGGATATTTGCATCTTCCTCTTGACCTTCTTGATCTGATCTGGGAGAGTTGATTGCACTTCCAGAGTAGCTAGGTAACCTTCTTCAACCAATTCAAGCTTGAGCTTCTGAAATTCTTCGTACAGTGCTGGCTGGCTTTTCTTGATCATTAGAGTGTTGCAGTAGACCTTCCTACTTAAATCATCGGCTACCACATTAGCCTTTCCTGGATGGTAATGGATTCTCAAATTGTAATCTTTGATTAATTCCAACTATCTTCTTTGCCTCATATTAAGATCAGCATGAGTGAAAATGTACTTCAAGCTTTTATGGTCAGTATAGACTTCACAGCGATTACCGATGAGGTAATGGCGCCATATCTTCAAAGCATGTACTACGGCAGCCAATTCTAAGTCGTGAGTGGGGTAATTGACCTCATGAGGCTTTAACTGACGGGAAGCGTACGCTACTACCTTCCTTTCTTGTATTAGGACACAACCAAGACCTTGACGTGAGGCATCCCAGTAAATCTCAAAGTCCTTTCGGACATCAGGCAAGATCAGCATTGGAGCGATGGTCAGTCGCTTCTTTAACTCTTGAATACTCTGCTCACATGATGGTGTCCAAGCATACTTCTTTTCCTTCTCCAGCAACTGAGTGGGAGATCTTGCTATTTTGGAGAACCCTTCTATGATCATCTTAACATGTGGACAACCCTGGTTCGTACTTAACTCCGAACCGGGGGATTGAACCAACAAGGAGGTTTTAAGAGCCAAAACCTTGAACTGATGCTTTGCAACAAAAATCTGAGAAACAAATGAATGCGAAGCTCCAGAATCAAACAAAATAGTAGCAGGTGCTGAATGTACTAGGAACTTACTCAGCACGACGTCCGAAGCTGTCTGGGCTTCCTCCACCGTGACATGGTTCACACGATCTCTCCCAAAAGGCTGGGAGGTCTTGGTTGGTGCAGCTGGAGTCTGAGGAGCTCCATGTCCTGCTCCTGGCATAGAGGTCCTGGTCGGAGTAGCTCCCGAGTTGAATTTGACATGTGAAGGACCTTGCTTTAAGGGACAATTGCTGGTGTAATGTCCCAATTGGTGACAGTTGTAACAAATGATCCCTGTGGCAGGATTGGTGGTTCTTGACTAGTGGTTGTTGTTGCCGGGACTGCGAAGACTTGGAGTAACCGGGCGAGGCGTCGCTGTAGAGGTCTTGGAAGCAACAGGAGGAGCAAAGCGGGCAGGAGGTCGTGCACTCGTTCTGGCTCTCTACGGATGTTCTTGATGGGTACCATGATGTATCATCTTCCTCTTGTAAGATTCCGCAAGCTCCCAATGAGACTCTTCTATAAGCATAGCCTTGTCACTAGGTGTTGGAAATCCGTACAATCGTTGCTAATGACTTGAACCTTTAAGCCAGGGTTGAGTCCTCTCTTAAAACGCTTCTGACGTGCATCATCCGTGGCAACATCCTCTGGAGCATATCGAGAGAGTTGAGTGAACTTGTTGATGTATTCACCCATAAACATGTTTCCTTACCGGCTCACGGAACTCGTTCTTCTTCATTTCCACCTTTCCATCAGGGATGTGAGATTGGCAGAAAGCTTCTGAAAATTCAGCCCAAGTGGTGTTCTGGTGGTCTGCATGGGCGACACAATAACTCTCCCACCATTCTGCGGCGGAGCCTTTGAAAGTATCTAGACCCCTAAAAATGGTTTTGGTAATTAATGATAATATGTGTATATGTGATTAACATGTTTATTAAGTATTTACAAGGTTAAGTCCCATTGGTGAGTTTGATGTCTTGAAGATGCATGCTAAAGGACAACATGAAGATCTTTTGGAATAAAAGACAAGGTACAAATAGTCTAAGATCCTTTTTATATTTTGCCGGTCTTAGGAGAAATGGTTGGAAGACCGGATTTTAGGATAAATGTCGTACTATTAAGAGGGATCATGGCTAGTAGCTTGATAGCATGTTCTTGTGTCATTTGGATCAATTTAGGATCATGCATGCATTTGAATTTGAATTTGAAAGCTCTTTGTGCAATTGTCAGCACAATCGGTAGTACCGGAGTTTGCAGGGCGGAAATACCGCTTTACGGTATGACCGTGTTTCTTTTGGCGGTACTACCGTGTGCCATTCGGACTGTCTGAAAATGACATGATCGTTTGGCTTAAACAAGTGGTCCGAACGGCCCAATGAATCTGAGCAGTCCACGTGTGCAGTCCGATCGGACCTTGGTTCTCTAGACGTTCAGCGGTACAACCGACTCGTGGTGCGGTACTACCGCAGTCCGGTCGTTTCGAATTTTATTTGGCGGTATCTAATTTCCAGAGAGACTCCATTTTGGTTGAAATTGCAAAACCATTGGAACGGTAGTACCGCCGTTGTTTAAATGGTACTACCGCTCTATGGTACTTCAGGAAAATGGAGCGGTACGTATTTTCCAGAGAGACCCTTTTTGGAGCTCTTGTGCTCCCTTGGCAAACGGTAGTACCAAGTGTTTCTTAGCGGAACTACCGCTTAGCGGTATAACCGCACTTCCTTTGGTGGTACTACCGTGGGTCGTTTGGATTGTCCGAAAAGTTCAAAATCGTGTGGTTTAAACGTGCGGTCCGAACAGCCCATTGCATCTGAGCCATCCACGTGGCTAGCGTGTTTGGGTGAGCTGGTTCAAGTCAGGGATGCGGTAGTACTGGAGCTTTAGTGGTGGAATTACCGCTCCACGGTTGTTCCGTTTTCTATATGGCGGTACGTAAAATCCAGAGAAGCACCCTTTTCAACTGAGATTGAAAGCCCTGCGAACGGTAGTACCGCTCCAATGTGCGGTACAACCGGCCTTAGCGGTATGACCGCATGATAGTTGACGGTAGTACCGCACCGCGTTTAAAACGGCTATGTCAGAGGCAGTTAATGCTCTTGTTGTAGCCGTTACAGAGCGGTTGGTGGAATGCGGTAGTATCGCACCTTGGTTGGCGGTAGTACCGTATTTCGCTGAAAAGTTAGGACTTCTCTCATAACGGTTAGATTTGGTTGTGGGGGTTATAAATACCCCTCTACCTGCTCTAGGACTGAAGGCAACACTTCATTTAACATCCTTAGAGTCTTGTGCATCCTTTCAACACCTAGAACACTCTTGTGCATTCATTGTGAGGTGGTTGAGTTCATTCAAGTGCATTCATTCATTCTAGTTGATCCATTTGTACTTGAGTGCCGTCAAGCGAAGATCATTGGTTCATTACTCTTGGAGTTTTGCTGAACTCCTAGACGGCTTGGCGGTGATCGCACAGTGATCTCTTCAAGAAGCTTGTGAAGAGGCCCGGTGCCCAGATTGTGAGTGGTTTGGTGTTCACCATCTCTAGAGAGGAGGAAGAACAACCAATAGTGATCGAGGGAAGGCTTAATTCGTGGAGCCGGCTTGATTCGTTCAAGCTTCCTCAACGTGGACTAGGGAAGACCGGCAAGTCTTTGATACCACGAAAAAATATCGTTGTCTATATTGTAGTTAATTCTTGTCTTTACTTATTCCGCATTTACAATTCTAGCATTTATCTTGTATTAAATTGCTTAGCTAGAATTGTATCTAGTTTAGGCATAATCCATAATTGGCTTGAATTGTTAATTTGCTAAAAAGTTTAAAAACCTCCTATTCACCCCCCCTCTAGTCGGTTATTCTTGATCCTACAGCCTTCCAGTTGGTGTGCAACATACAGGACTTTCTCACGGTCATCACACCGGGTGATGGCAAACTTCTTTTCGGTAGAGCGCAACTAGTCATCTGCGTTCAATGGCTCGGAGGAGCTGGAGAACATAGATGGACGGGTCCTCAAGAACTCTGCCAATCTTGACTGAGGAATAACTAGTGGTGGCGGTGATGGCATGGCAACTGCTTGGTGGTTCTGGTTCAGCATTGCGAGAAGAGCGGCAGCTGTCTGATTTTATTGATTCATCATCTGGTTCATGTTCTACATCATGGCATTCATCAGCTATGTTTGGGCTGCCATGAACTAACCCAAACCTTGATCTGTTGGGGCTGCCGGAGGAGGTGGTGGTGACTGTGAAAAGGGGTCCACTGGTTCATCTTGACTTGCCGAATTATGGGTCTAAACCATCTGCACAAATCCTCCCAAACTTAATAGATGAGGAGAAGAAAGCATACTAGGTAAGAGGGAAAAGCACAGAGGTGAGCGAGAACAAGGGAGAAAGATGGGAACAATCTAACTGGGGGAGGTCGGCTAAACCTAAAAAGCAAATAGTCAGAGAGCTATTAAGAGGCAACAGAACTCAAACAAAAGATCCTATTTGTCGGACTAAACGGTACTAAACTGAGTGGGCAACTCTACGAAAGCATCTCTAACCCAACTTATCTGGGTGGTCAATCTAAAGCAAAGCTCGGTCCTATGGAGATTGCTGAGATGAGAGGGATCAATTCAAATTTGAAAACAAAATTTCAGAAGAGATATGGTGAGGAACGATTAGAATAAGAGGAGAACAAAATATAATAAGTTGAGAGAGGAATAACTACTCATGTTACTCTGTTGATTTAATTTATAAAATAATTTTTGAAACTCTTGACTAAAGCGATCATGCTAACTAAGGTTACATCCTACAGTCTAAATGACTCTGATACCATCTTATCGCGACCCTAGGTAAACAATCACCGGGACCCTCTGTGCATTCTGAACTAGTCCCACGATCAATAGCTAGTCCGCACAGTACCAACATCGATGAGATCACAACCATTCAATAAACTATAGAAGAAACAGACAAATTAACATTAACAACAGCAAAAAAAAAAAAACCTTAACGATCCAGAAAACAATGCGAACATCAGATATTCCAAACCTCAACTACATTTACTATCCCATCTATCGTTTAACAAAACAAAAAAAGCCCAGCACAAACACTAGTATGCATATATATATACCAAAGGGGGGCAAGAAAACGGCGCAAACAACCTGCTATACTCAGCAGTGGAAAAGGAGAAGAAATCAAAGAATACATGTATCCAATCAAAATGTACCGGTTTGCCCAGAAGAATCCACAAGTTAATACAACGAAATCTCGTGCACTACTGGTTGGTAAATAGATTGGGTGCCGTGGTTTCTGACGAAAAATGGACCACCTTGGACAACCCGCAGCGCAGAGAAACCGAAAATTCCAAGATTATTAATGGTTGGGTTGATATAATCCTCTAACATGACCTAATGAGCTATTAGTGCTGTATAATCTCCGCCTGCTACTGCCGTGGTCTCCTGCTGTACGGTAACTCAACTCAAGCGGTTGTCTATAAGAGCATCCATGTGGATTTGACGCTATGTGCTGCTTCTTCAACTAGTACAAATGACTAGCTAATGGGTCAACGCCCTCAAATTTTGATCGTGTAGCCTACCCCAGAATCATCTTACTGGGAGTTTCATAAGCAATGCTTGTCATCAAAGCCTTCCTGGGTGAGCAAACCTGTCGCAAGTTTCTTTAACCTGTCCGCACCAGGCCCTGGGCGGAGATCTTGTACACGCTCGACAGTAAAGTGTCTTCCTTTCATTGTTGTATTCAACAGATCCATCCATCCACCAGATACAAATCCATCAGGTTGACGGCCCAATAGTTCCTGGTCAATCTTGTCTAGCACAGGATCATCTCTTCCAAATTTCCTTGCAAAGGGAGCATTGCTATTAACCATACCATCAAAGTCATCAAGTGTGAGGTAATGAGGATGTTGCTTTGGTGGGTTGTCCCAAGAAATGAAATGTAGATCATGGTTAACCGTGGTGTTGCGAAACTCTGGGACATTGCAGATGACTGTGTGGAAGTAACCCTCTGGCGAAGAAAGAAAATTGGCATAATACATTAGAACTGTCCTCGGAAGATTATCCCATCCCCATATGCAGTATTCGATAAATTGATGAGTAAGCATCATCCATGCTGAGCCTGAAACATGATACATACAGAAAGGCATGTGTTCATATTCCACAAGTGCAAAGTGGAAAAATATATAAATATGAATATTACATGCATGACAATGAAATTGGACAAGAAATGACTAAATTATATATGCTCAATGTAACCCCTTCTCCAGAACCACATTCCTTTGTGTGATTCTTGTTGTGCCATCAGAACGAGAAAGAAGCAAATATAACTACTAGTGCAACACTGAGATACTTCAATTAGCTATAATCTGAGGTCAGCAGTAGCAATTTGGTTGCTTATAAGGATTGAAGAAGCAAGTACACACTGATTTTTCCAACATCACTACAAACAATGATACCTTGACGATTTCAGGAATAGCAAGTAGTAGGCATAGCAGCTGCTTCGTTGTCATGTGCAACATAATGTAATAGTTAATACTTACGGCCAAGCAGAAACTATGGTACGGGCAAACACAATCTTAGTCACTTGTAAACTATGACTTGCAAAATGGGAGAATAGAGCACTAGCACTAAGGATTTTAGATGAAGAAAAGCCAGAACGTCAGTTTCACCAATGCAAGCCGATAACTACCCAAGGTGATGATTGGTAGTGTTAGCAACCAATCAAATGTGCATTCTGTGTGATGCTTATTCTTACAAAGATCCTCTGCTAGTGGTTCCAAAGTATGAAAGTAATAACCAAAAGTACAAATTATCCTTTCTCTAAAAAAAATTCAATGTCCCTCACCATGAAAAGAATTCAATTTTCAATCACCCAGGGAATCAATGAAATTTACCATCTATCTAACCAGAGGAAGCAAGCCCAAGTGCCAGTGGCGGAGGCAGCTTAAACCTAAGGGGTCAATTGACCCCATAGGTTTTTGCATAAAAAGCCCAATTACTATTGATATTTGTATATAAACTCATGAAAGTCTAAAGATTTTACAAGGGTTGACCCCATAGGGTTTGGATCCTGGCTACGCTTGTTGTGGTCTTTAGTTGGGTAAGGATCCGAGGACTGAGGGTAGGGAACTCGCCCTCATCTAACCGCTGACAGGGCTCTTCCCTGTCGAGGTAGCAAGGCTCTGAGACTTGATTAGCCAAAGAGGCGAGGATCGCCCTCCAAGCTCGGCCGGAACTCTTCACGACAAACAAGGAAGCTCTCATCTTTAGCCAATCGGTTAGGGACTAACTTTGTTTATTTCTTGTTTGATTGATAATAGATACATGCTATCCTTTTTATAGGTATAACCCGTCTTAACCCCTAAAAAACAATAGATAAATAAACTTATCTCTAACAATCCAATCTAATAATAACTTGCCTAACTAATAGATAATATCAAACACCTAATAGATAGATTCCTAAATAATAAATCATTCCTTAATACGGTATTACTGTTCAGACGTTACAATGCCACATGCTACAGTGCTCGCGTTAATGCACTGTGCGTGCTGCAGTACTCACCTGGATATTGGACCATAACAACACCACTGCCAAGTGCGGTATTCAATTTTGACACCTATGTCTTGAGAATATAAAAAGAAAGGATAAAACAAATGCAGAGAGGATGTGTAAATGTATAGACAACTTCCATTTGCACCGATGTAAACATAGCCATTTGATTACTGAATAAAAAGCGTAAATGTTCTGAAATGATCAATTGGTTCATGCTGCTAATTGCTGAATAGGAAATAAATAACTATTACTTGTGTCATCCCTGAAGCAAAGTTGGTCTATCTCTGTAAAGAAACAGTATTTCATTTTGAAGATACCAGTGGAGCAAAAACATAAAGATTATATTGAACTTGATGCTCTAAATATTTTTCTTGGTTTCTTTAAACCAGATTTGGTGTCTGATACAAATTGGCAAGCAGCCCAATCATTGTGTGCTTAGAGAACTACAATGAAGCTATCCAGTGCCATTTGAACTGCTAGTCTGCTACAGAAGTTATTTTCCTTTTCTGGATATATGCTACATAGTGTGTTGTACCATCTGTTTCCTAACAAATTACTAATCATTTGTTGACACTTGATAACAAGATATCCTGGTGATGCAGCAAGCATTCATAAAGAATATTCATTAACATGTGAGCCCAGAAATAGTAGGTACTAGTGATTAGTAGTGCACGCCATATTAACAGTTGAAGACCATAGCCCTACATCTAAGTGGCATTAATTGATGGAACATTGCACTAGTTGTACTAATTTTACAACTTGGCACTAAATGTATCAACAACCGAACTAGTAAAACTCAACACTATCTGTTCATAAAAGTATTAACATCATGACTCGTGCTCAACCAAAAAATGTAAGCCTTAAGAGGTCAGGAAAAAAAATAGAAGTGTTCCTTTTGTATGTCTCAAGCATAGTCAACAAAGACCAACAGGAAAGGCAATAAGTACTGAGTAAAACATGATTACAGGAAGAACAAATAACTAATGATAAACACAACACAACACTGTGATTCTGTGAATACACACGGTAATTAGCAACTGAAATCGGGAAATACACGAGGTGGTGCAAATGAAGAAAAATCTAAGAACAAGAGATGGCTCATATCATAGCATTAGGGAAAAGGAAGCATTTACCAGTGAAGAGCTTGAATGCGGTTGGGACACTCCTTTTCTCTGTAATCCAGAAAACATCGGACTTTTGTAGGCTGTATAGCCCAGGGTCGATGATCACAGGCTTTGCCCTCTGATACCTACACAGACACATTTAGCCACTGCCAAACTTGCAGGAACAAATAACAACTCTTTCAGCAAAATTTGATGCTTACTCCTTCCATCCGATGTCACTGGTATGCTCAATGAAGTTAAGCTGCCTTGGCAAGCCAGAGAGAACATACAACAGATCTGAAAAGAAGCCAGGATAAGTCAGATACACAGAGAGACATGTTAATCCCAAGTGCCTAACAAATACGCTTACTCAAAGACAAATCCTAATCATAATCCCAGTAGGCGCAGCTGCAAGGCCACTACCGCAAAAGAAAGAAAGATGAGCACAAGACAGATACCAAATTTGGCACAACCCAAATTATCTCCATGAACAAGTAGAACGATCGAATATAGTAGTAGATTGAAATAGGAAAGGCGAAGCAAGATTGGAGTCAGGGGAGCAGACAAGTGGAAGTTTTCATTTAAAGAAAGAATACGCCCCCAAGATTTGGTTACCCCAGATACCACCTAGAACTTGGAAAAAGTAATCAAATCTTACTAAATTCCCGTGCCAGTGGAATAAACTTGGCATAAATTAACCTAAATAATAAATATCACTGCATACCCCAATTGGCAACTGCAAGCGTATAAAGTTCGCATCTTCTCCCCCCAAACCTTCCACGCAACCACCAACCCCAATTTGAAAATTCCAATCCCAGTAGCCTCCAGGGGCCCCGATTTCGAATCGATTTCGCCCAAATCGACACTGTGCTGCGCAAAGATCGCGCCTTTGCAACCATGGAAACGCGAAATTTGGATCGGAGCTCGTGTGTTTGTGCGATCCAATCGCGGAATTGGGGTGGAGCAGATCGCATCTGTGCTTACCGTCCTGGGTGATGAGGGGGTAGTCGGAGGCGGAGAGGTTGATGAACCAGTCCCAATCGCCGCCCTCGCGCAGCAGGATGGACGCCGCGTGCAGCGTGTTTGCCACCATGGTCGGGCCCCGGTAGGTGACCAGGTTGGCACGGGTGACCACCTTGACGTTCCGGAACCGCGAGTAGACGGGGTCGGCGCGCACGGCGGCGGCGAGCTCGGAGCGTTCGGCGGCCGGCGCCTCCAGGTCGAGGTGCACCACGTATAGGTTGGCCGGGTGGTAGAGCACCCTGAGCGTCCGGCGCAGTGCGGCGCCGTCGCCGGCGGAGCCGGAGACGAGGTAGGCGATCCTGGGCACTGCCCGCTGCGGGCGGGTGGGGTCGGGCCGCATCTGCTGCTGGCGCAGCTTGGCCTCCACGAATAGCGGCTCGGCGGAGGCCGCGGAGGGGAGCGGCGAGAAGGAGAGGAGCAGCGCGCGGGAGGAGGAGAAGAAGAGTGACGCGGAGATGAGGAGCGAGGAGAGCAGCACGGACGCGAGCAGCGGCGCCGCCCACCGCCGGTGGTGGTGCGCCGCCGCCGCTGACGCGGCGGACCCCGGCGACGGCGGCTTCGTCTCCATCATCCTCGCCTCCTCTTGCTCCGGCGAGGCGGTGGCGGGATCGATTCGGGGGACGCGGTGGTGGTGGGGCGGGATTAAATGTGGCCGATGACGGTTGGGGTTGGTGTGCGGCGCGGCGTGGCGTGGTGGTGTGGTGGGGGGTGGAGAGGTGAGGTTACCTTCTTACCTGATCCCAGGGGCTCGCGATCAATTCAACTCTGTTTCTCTTGGCAGGGAATAAGTGGATACCGGTCTATTTCGGTTGATTATTTTAGATTTTAATATAATAATATTTATTTCACTTGAAATCTCACTTTAAATACGTAATCGTATAATAAAAATGACACATAGTTCATAACTTCATAAATACAAAGGTCGTACGTAGTTATATAATAAAACATGAGTTCATAACTTCATACATTTTATCATAGTCTAGCAAACTAGTCTACATAATTTTACTTACCGAAGGAGTAGTATTGGACTGGGTCTTCCGAGCTGATTCAAAGGAGTTGTCACTTCAATTTTGTCTGGTATCGGAATGGACTAGAATTGACCGGATTGACTGGTATTGAGGCCGATACCGGGATTAAAACTACGGTGTGCCGGTTTGGGTGCCGGTATGGCATGTTCCGACCATTCCAGCCAGTACGGGAATGGAATTGATAAGTATGCTCATGACTCACGAGAGGAGGTGGACAAAAGCGCAAAACTACAAGCAAACTTGTGTGTTTTACGGGGTTGGTGCATCGCTGCCCGTCGCGTTGGGTTGGGTTGGCCTATGGGCACGACAAGATGGAGACCGATGAAAAGGTTCTTCTATCTGGTCGTGGAATAGACTAAGGGGTTGGGTTTGGAATTTTGTTGGTGATATTGCTCTTCCCGTATTTTAACCCATTTTTTACGTTGGACTCTGGATGCGAATACAGATACGGATTTTTTGGGATACAAGCACGGGGCGGATGCGGATCGGATTCAAATTAGTCACAGATAAGTTGACGAATAGTGTACACATAAATAAAAGATATAACTTTACCAACGAAAGCGTCAAATTATACTACCTATTAGAGGATTATTTATCCTACTTAACAACATAAATATAATCAAATGTAAATTCATATTATATATTAGTCTATGACTAAAAAACCATAGAGGATATTAAAGGATATTCATGTTTATCGGATATCCATTTTGTTGATTTATCGGATATCTTATAAAATACAAATACGAGTCGGATATTGCTCTTCCCATATTCCATGATTTTTCTGGATACAGAAAATATCGGATGCGGGCCGAGACTTAAAAATGGTACCTCAGGCGGATTTTTTTTTTTCTGGATACAGCATTGGGGCAAGAATTATGTGCCCCGTTTTCACCCCTAGTTGGTGATGCTCATTTACCTTGAGTTTCCTTCATAGATCAGCTGTGAAGTCCTCAAGTCGTATTGGTGTGGAACTTTTTTGTCATAGATAAAGAATGTTTGATTTGTAGATGGGTAATGATAGCGTCTAGGCGTTCGTTAGGACATTACGCTTCGAACAGCCCGCGCCGGACACGAAAGTTTCCTGAACCAAAATAATGTTCTAGCTCTTATGTCTGATGGACCCAAAACCATCTAACGCTTTGAGGCATCCCATCATCCAACTAGCACCCAATCTACCACCCGCGCCGGACACGAAAGTTTCCTGAACCAAAATAATGTTCTAGCTCTTATGTCCGATGGACCCAAAACCATCTAACGCTTTGAGGCATCCCATCATCTAGCTAGCACCCAATCTACCACCTTATCTATCCAACCATCTCTCTCTCAAGTCAAGCACGCCTCCAGCGCGCTCCTACCGGGCGACACTCGCGAGTCAAGCACGCCTCCAACGAGCACCTACCGGGCACATCTCAGCGAGTGTCGCCATGGCACCCATGTCACCGCCTTCATGCCACCATTCCACACTCTCTCGCCTCCCTCCAACATCTACTCTGGTGAGCCTCGAGTAGCCCACCTTGGCAAACTCTGGTCGAGCCGCTACTAGTGACCTCTCTAGCGAGCTCCGACCAAGAGGCTCCGATGACCCCTCGATGCTGTGCCACCACCATGCACGTCTTCGACGAATTTCCATAGATGTTGCAAGTCTAGCAACATGTTAATGCAAAAGGTTGGTTGTGATGTTGCAATAATTCGGTCTAAATGTTGCAATAGTTCTTCTGAATTGTTGTAGCTTTGCACTTGTTGCAATGGTCTTTTTTGATTGTTGCAATACAAGAGTATTTTTGTTGTGTCAGTTTTGGTGATTTGTTGCACAGAAGTTTTTTGTTGGCATTATTTGATTGTGTGTGTTTGTTGTTGTAGTGGGCGAGTTTTGTTGCATGCTCAACCTTCCATTGTTGTGCATCTTGAAAATTTGTTGCGCCACTAAACAGGCAGATCGGACGCCCTAGAGGTGACTTCGTAAGTGAAATCCGATGGTTGCCTTGGCATCCGATTGTTTGTTGTGATCATGTTTTGATTTTTTTTTTTTGCACAAGAGTAAACTTTTGTTGTGACAGGGATGTTTATTTGTGGCATCGAGTTGGGAATTTGTTGTATTTTTTGTTGCATCGAAAGGGGGATTTTGTTGCGGGCTTGCTAAATCATTGTTGCGCCTTACCAATTTTTGTTGCACCCGATGGGATGGCTGAGATCAATATTTCAAGTTAGATCTGACGATGGAGAGGAGTGTACCATAGGAAAGCTCCTATCGTACGTCTGGATGCTAGTTGCTCCCTTTGTAGATTGAGACTACGATATGTTGAATTTTGCCCTGCAGTTTATGTTTACTTTAAAGAAAAGATACACATAAGAGCACATAGGAGTTTGTAACTCAAAGGTCTTGAGGTTTGTTGTGGATTCTCGCACTTGCAAGCATAGTTATAAAACCCGAACCGGCCCGACGGTTGAACCAAAAAAAACCCGGACCTAGAGGCTTTGTCAGACCGTTCACACTCACAGGATCGGAGATGTAATTGGCCTGAGAAAACAAAGCTGGGTTTTCGTTGGCCCGGCTAACCCGGCCAGTTTTGCTCGACCCGGCGGGGTTTTGCTCATGAGGCCAATAGACAAGAAACCCCTAAAATGAAAGAGCTTTTTAAGATAAAACTGAAGGGCATGTTCGTATTTTGGGTGCTACTAATATTTTAGCAGGAATCCCCTTGTGAAATTGATAGCTACACATAACAAAAATCCATCTTTCTCGTTCTCTTATTTCAGACGGCAACTCCTCTATGTTCTATGTTTAGCTTAGCTTAGCCTCTGTAATACCATAATAAATTAACAAAAGTAGAACATTTTAATCGCTTTGTGCTATGTTGAATGTAATTAGAACTGCATATTTGTAGAGGATTAACATTTTTATGTTCATATATGCATTTTTTTACATGGTGTACATAGTAAAATATATTTTAATAAATCGTGCGGTCCGACCGTTGACTAACCCGACACCTCAACCAGTTGATGATAGGACTGGGTTTAATACCTATGCTTGCAAGTAGAGCTAGGACTTGGTAGTGCTTTTTAGCCAAACCAAAGCCTTGATCGACACAAGACAAGCAAACGGGCAGGTTGGGCCTGAGAATGTGGCCTGTTGGGCGGCACGACATGGCACGGTTAGTTGGGTCGTGTTTGGGCTAGCCCGACACGAAATAGGCCCAACCTTCCCATTCTAGCCCAATCCCTCCCTCTCTCGGCCTGATCCAATCACTCCCCCACCTCGGCCTGGCCCAACCAATAACCCTCATTTGCCACCCGGCCTGGCCTAACATCCCTCTCGGCCTCCCCCAACCTCCATCCCTAACCCCTTATCCCGAGCCCTGGCTCCCAAATTCCCAATCCCTAATCACATTCATTGATTCCCCTCTCTCCAACTCTAGTCGCCTCCCTCCCCACGCGCCGTCGATCGCTGCCCTCCCTCCCTCTCCCCCTCCCCCCCCATGCGCTGTCGCCCGCTGCCCTCCCTCCAGCCACCTCCTCATCGTTGTCCTTCTCACCCCCATGGCCTTGGGCGCTGTGCCGAGGTGGGTGGAGTTCTTCATCGACGTCCAGGAGGAGGAGAAGGCTATGGCGAGGGGGAGCGGGTGTGGATGGTGTACGAGTGTTTTTGTCTTCCTGGGCGGCTGCGGTTGTCGTCTTTCCGAGCGTCTACGGTTACTTAGGGCTAGACTTGGTCCAAAGACGGCACGGCCCCAATAAGCAGGCTTTCGGCGTGCAGACCTAGCCGGCGAAGGCGAAGAAGACGACACTCAAGACGGCGGGATGGCCGGGCCGTGCCGAATGCCCACTACTACTTGCAAGACAATATTTTGTATGCCATCCTACCGCAATTGTCAAATTTTTATATAGACTTTTTTCTTTATCCATTGCGTCAATTACTTCACTTATTCTCTGTTGTTAGTAGACCACACGTAAAATGCATTTTCCGGACTTTTAAGCACTGCATTAGCGTTGCATTTATCTTTTAGTGCAGCTGAATTAACTCATGCTAATTACTACTGATTTTGACCATAACAAATAAGATCTACCTCACATATAACTGAATCAAAATCAGTTTTTTTTTCTTTCAGAATACAAGTCGAAAACAGCTCCTTTTTTCATAATACAAGTCAAAATCAGTTTCTGAAACAAAAAAATAATCTTGCTAGGAGATCTTGAATCCACCACCTGTATGCAGCCTGCACACGTCAACGAGACAACAAACATTGCCTTTCCAAGAAAAATTAAAAAGGATAAGCATGCCGCAGCGGAGGCACTAACTCCAGAAAATACAATTAAAAAGGATAAGCGTAAGCCACTCGATTTGTCTAGGAGTGTTTGGAACGCTGGAATTTCACACAGATTTCTTTTCAAGAAACAGTGCAACTCCTTTGGATTTCTCGTATATCATTCATTCTACTCCCCATCTTAGCACTAATTGTTCACCGAAGAACACCATGCATCTGTTGGAAGCATTGTTGCTGATCATAAAGCTCTCTATCACGAGATGGCAAGAACTTTAAGAACAGTGTCTCTCTCTCCCCTGAGTCATGAGCAACTTCGTTGTCCCTTCCATTTGGGGGACGTAAGAACCCAGTAATTTTCACGGCCATGATCGCCATGACTACGCCAACGATTCTTGGACGTCACTATGGCATCAGGAAGGGCGATCCAGGGAGAGAATCCGGGGTAGACATATGCTGCGGAGTTGGATGCCGACACCTGCAATGCCTTCCCATTTGCTTTGATTTATGGAACCTTTCATCGCACTTTACTCATGAGCCATGAGCGGAACTTTAAAAAGTTCCTCGTGATATGAGTGAGATACACCTGTCGAAGAAGGGATGGCCATATCTTGCTCAGCCATCAGGAAAATGTGGAAAATGTATTCTATGGAATAGTTCCGATTTGTAGAGTGAGATACACTTCTGTTCTGCCTTTCTTTCCTTCCTCTTTTTGGGGAATCTTGAGTGATGCTTTGCTCTTGTGAACAATTTTCTTTTTGTTAAGCTGTCAGTTTATCTTTATAATCCATTTCTAGATAGACAGATTTGGATATGTCAACTTAGGAAGGACTTACTCGCTTTGTGAACCGTTGGCTAGTCCAAGCTGTATGACGCCTAAGTTGTAATCTAGCTCTTGCAAACGATTTTTTTGGGATTTGATCCAGTGATTGCTGGGTTACTTGAGTCTTAAATTAGCTACATTAATCAACTGTTTCTTCTTAAACAGAGAGGCGGGGCTTTTCTCTATGGACATCACATGGGGGTAGAAAGGCAGTGTTATTGACTTTTTCCCCCCGAAATGGCGCAAATTTCTCCCGTATTTATAAGAATGAACGTTTTCGTACGGAATTTGCAAAAATGACGTCTCGCCGCACGCTGTGCGGCAAGGCGTTCGGAGCACACACCTGCCCCTCCTGCACGGTTACCGTGCTGTGAACGCACTGTAGCACCACCCGGCACACAGTGCGATAGGCACTGTAGCATTTTCCTTTTTAAAAAATATTTAAGTATACTATTGTATGAATTTTTAAATATAGCAATGAGCTCCAAAATTTATGAATTTTTTTTATGGAGCCTCCTGACATAGTGTACTTACTTGTGTAATTTTGTCAGAATTTTATCTATTCTGATTTTTTTCTCAAAAATTTATACAAACAGTATACTTAAATGAATTTTTTCAAGACAAAATCAGAATGTATATTTTAAATTGTTTTTACAAAAACCAGTACACTGTATCGGGAGGCTCCACAAAAAAATTAATAAGTTTTGGAGCTCATTTGTAATATTTAAAAATTCATACAAAGTATACTTAAATGAATTGTAAGAAAAATGCTACAGTACCCTGTCCCACTGTGGCCATGCGGCAGGGGGCAGGTGTTGGCTCCAGACGCCCTGCTGCACGGCCATCGTATAGCAAGGCATCATTTTTGCAAATTCTGCGCGAAAACGGTCATTTTTGTTAATACGGGCGAATTTGCACTATTTTGACCAAAAATTCCAGTGTTATTGCAACGCCTCTAGCAGAAACTGAAATACAGATAATGGTTCCCCCGTTCACAAAAACAAATAGTTTTGGAATGCGTGCAGTCAAGCTTTAGAAACATTGATTATCTATGTCTTTATGAATATCTAGATTAGATACATAAAAAGCCATATCCATAGATTCATCTTGAAAAGCGCTTTCGTAATATTGTAATTTTATTGAGTTTTACAAATATATTAAAATAGTAATTAGTAATCAAAGTTGTATCTTGGAAACCGTATTGATATCAAAATCGACTTGTTTTTGCGATCCCTCCGGTTTTTACCATTTTGTTCCATGTAGAAATGGTCCTATTTCCGAAAATAGGAATGGACTAGTGCTGCTTAGCATGTGGAGTAGAGTGTGGTGATCAGCAGCAATTGGACAAGTTTCTCCTTCCCCAAGAGTTCAATGGATGGGATAATGGGCGCCACAGCTGCCCATGCAGTTGACAAATGTACGATGGATTGATGCTCTGGTCTCTAGATTACTCCAGCTCTTTAAATATCGCTCCTCGAATCTTGTAAAGTGTACGGTACAATTTTTTTCTGAAGAATACCACAGGTGGTTGTACGCAAGGAAGAGTGTGAGAATGGGACTTCAGAGGTCTGGATTCCGTGATACGTGTTCGAAGATACTTTCACGGTGGTGCAAGGCGCCGCCGAAAGAATTCCACATGGCATATTTTGTTTGTTACGAAAGGTGAATCAAAAGCAAACTTTGCTAACGTCAATTAAAATTAATTATCATTTGATTTGCTATCAATATTTTTATAATATCAACAAAAACTTGGTTTAACCGTAATCTAAACAACGTTCATTTTGTTAGCTATACCAATTTTTGGCTTAATTTATTAGGGTCATGAACCAAACAACCCATCGGTGACCAGAAACCAGAGTTTTTTTTTGTATGAACCTTGTATTGTTTTTGACCCTATCTTAATACGGAGGGCACGCAAGTCTTCTGCCTGTATGTAAAACATAATAAGTTGTAATCTTATTTCTAAGGAGAGATGCTTCTGCATGAAATTTTTAAAAAGAATAATCGTGTGCATATTGTTTTGAAGTCATAGCATCAAAAAATGTCGCTGTAAACCCTTTTTAGAACCTTCAAACTCTTACTGATGTAGAAAAGAACAATTGTTTTGTATCATGTACACATCTCCGACTATTCACCGATCATCTTATAAGTAGGAGACCGGGAGCACTATAGGTTGAAAAAATGGAGTACATGAGACAAGTTGAGAGACATTTCGAGCTAAAGGTTGCTTGTACGGTTGTTTCCATATCTACTATTTATGAGCTTGTTTGGTTAGTGGCGCGGATTTACGTCGCGGAAAAAAGAGGTGTCTCGAAAGAACTCGAAAAGTAGATATTTTTTTTTTGATCGAAAAAACGCGAAGATTTAACTGTTTGATTGAAAGTATATATCTAGAATTAGTGAATAAAAAATAGACTATTGAATTGAAGCAATCAACAATGGATCGAAAAGCCTAAAAGGCCTGGGAGCCAGACGCCTATTTTCTGCGCCCACGCCTGATGCCTTGCCTAGGAGCCAACCAAACAGCGATGAGTCAGCCGACAGACGCAGTCCCCGGCCAGGCAGCGGCAACCAGACCTTGAAGCAAACACACCCTATACATGGCCACGGAGCTAGGGCCGCAGCGTATCACACTACCTGAGGTGAGGTGAGCACTGAGCACAGGGGAGAGGACCACTTCTGCTGCGTAAAAGCTGACGAGATAGGCTGGCCGTTGATGCGCTGCCCCCGCGCCGTGCCGTGCATGCCGTTGTACCGTGTACGGATCCTTCCATCTGCCGATCCACGAGAGGAAAAGAGAGGCGGCCGGCCAATGGGAGGTGGCCACCGGCGCGCCAGCTCCACACGCGTACCACATTCCTGCCTAGCTCGACGATTTGTAGTACTCTTCCACCCTCTCGTCTTACTTATCTCGTACTTGGGCTGAATTGATACATTTTTTAATTTATAATAATAAAATTAGTTTTTGTTCGTGTGAAAATACAAAAACAATTAGTATGCGAAAACTGCTTCTGCCGTACTCTCAATCTGTGATAGGAACATGCCTACCTACAGCAGGAACGTGTTTAAACCACATACCACGTTTGTGTATCAGACATGTTTCTACCACGGTCTGAAAGTGGGGTATATAACTTCCACAGAGAGGATATATGTTTTAATTTTATTATTTTGGATATGAGAAGGTTTGTTTAAAGGAGAGGTAGATGAGCAAAACCTCGCTTACTTTATGCGTTGTTTTTTTGCTGCTGTTGCCTGTTAGCTCCGGGCCGGGACAAGACGTTTCCAATGCTGACCTGCACTTACTGACACGACAACGAGACAATCTATGCGACGCCTCTGAGCTCTGGGATGACGCGTCTCCGAGATTCAAAATTCAAATCGATCAAGCAAGCACAACAGGCACACGATGACTGTAACTAGTAACTGGATCAAGTAAAGCTTGTCGACGCGTAGCTATGGATGTACACGGGACGAATAATTTCCGACCAATTTGATGCTATATATATTTGGAAAAATCCGGTATTATTTGTGTCCGTAAAAAAATCACAAAATATATTATAGGATATGGAAAGAATAATATCCGATTCGTATCCGTATTTTTTAGGATATCCGAAAGATATCCAATAAATCAACAAAAAATGGATATCCGATAAACATCAATATTCTTTAATATCTTCTAGGGTTTTCTAGTCATTGACTAGTATATAATATGGATTTACATTTGATTATGTTTATGTTGTTAAGTAGGATAAATAATTCTCTAATAGATAGAGTTATATATTTTATTTATATGTACACTATCCGTTAAGTTATCAATAACTGATTTGAATTCTATCCACATCCGTTCTGTGTCCGTATCCTAAAAAATTCATATTCATATCTATATTCGGCTCCGAATCCAACGTAAAAATATAAATTATGATAATAAAAAAAATTCGTTCGTATCTGATCCGTTTTCACTCCCACACACATAGGTAGCGCTGGACGATAAGCTAATGCCATCGTTTGGAACACGAAAAATTCCCAGCTAATGATTCCTGCAAAGGATGCCGGTTACTCGACGGGTGGGGACGTGGAGTACGCCTTCGATTCTTATTTTGTTAAGCTTGTTAGTTCAGGCCAGCGTGTGCCGTAAGCGATGAGATTTGATCACTCAATTGCCCCCCGGCCTGCCGCGGATGCTGACGCGTGCGGATTTTGATTGCTGCTAATAATGCTGTCTAACTTGCTATCGTGTCATCGCACAACCACGCTTCTTTTCGTGGTAAACACGTGTAATGCACGGCAAGGGCCCGCTGGTCCGGCCATGTGCGAATCAATTAACGGGCCAACAAACGACTAAACAATATCTAGTGGGCTCTCACCACTATAAACTATACTCTTACATACATGATAGATATAGATGAATAAAGATATATTCTCCTCTCTATATACTTGTGTTAGACCCATATTTTATCAATTCAGAATTCTATGTGATTCTACCGCACTATTTCTTGGATCAGTAGATAGTGCTCAATGCTCACAGATACATTACTGAATATAAAAAACATATCATGCGAAAGCGTAAATATAATGATGGACTTACTCATGGGCCGATCAAGCTGAAATCATTAAAAAGCAATAGTGGAAACGGAAAACTTCATACAGGTGGGACCCTCAGGACACACCCGCAAACAGTCAACTGGGGTTTGCGACCTAGTTTTTGGCCTCATCGTCTTTTAGCTCTGTCGATTCCTTTAGATGACAGCAGGACTTGACTCTGTCCTTCTTACTGACTGAATAATGGTAATTGAGCAAGAATGGGTACAAAGGTACTCAACAAGCCACCACACATAATGCAATAATAATAGATGCAAGGCTATCAAGGAAGGCTTGAGGTTCCTTTATTTGCGAAAACGCCAATAGTTTGAGATGCAATTATAGAAAATTCCTGAGACCTAGCATTTTTACCAAATCAGATATTATAAAGTTGTTTGAGATAATGCAGTAATAATAGTAGTGCAGTTACATCCACCTGTTACGGCACATGGTTACCTCCACCGGATGCTAATTTTGGGTTACATCCGTCCATTATTGTAACGTCCCAGTTTTTCTGAGCTTTTTGATATTTTCAAAATAAAAATAACCATTTGGTTTTGTTGAAATTCTAAAGCTTAACTTGAGATTTTTGGAATTAAAAGTGTTTAAAATGACTAAATCAAACTTCAACTAATTCAAAATTTGGTTTGTTTTGCGGTTGTTGGAGTTCTCGAGTGTTCATCATCCCCTTTCTCTGTTCGTCATGTTTCCTCCCTCTCGTTTGGACCTCCCCCTCAGTCCAGACCTCCCTCTCGTTTGGACCTTCCCCCTCAGTTCAACCTTCCCTCTCGTTTGGACATCCCCTTTCTCTGTTCGTCTCGTTCCCTCCCTCTCGTTTAGACATCCCCCTCACCCTAGACCTCCTGGGTAGTCCTAGGAGACCTCCTGGGTGGTCCTGGACGACCTCCTCTTTGGTCACGACCTCCTCGTTGGTCACGACCTCCTTGTTGGTCATGACCACCCCATTGGTTGGACCACCCTCCTGAGTTTTGACAGGCCTTACCTGTCAGCCCTGCTCACCTTCTCCTTCATTCCGTCGCGTCACTACTGATGCCAAAGTCTGCGCGCATTAAATGTCGTTGTGTCACATTAAATGCTGTCGCTTCTGCAACATGTTCCCCCTCCTGTCCCCTCTCCTACGTGCCCCCATCTCCTCCTTCACCTACCCAAGAACTCGTGCGCCTCCGAGTCTCTCCGTGACTCTCCCCGTCTCCCCCGGTTATAAAAGCCTGAGCAACCCTCTTTCATCCCCTTTTTCCTCACCTAACTCTCTTGCTCTCATCCTGTTTCACCGTGCTTGGAGTTTCGTCACCGTCCGTTGAATCTGTGCCGTCACCTCCTCGTCACCAAGGAGCCCGCTGGAGCCTGCGTCGTCTTCGATCACCTCGCTGCCGAAGGATTCGCCGGAGAGCCCGCACCGTTCGCCGTCCTCCTCCAGTCTTCTTCGCTCTCTCTCTCTCTCTCTCCCTCCTGGTGAGTCTCCATGCATTGTTCTTTTCCTTTCTCCTACGACCATGTTGCGTAGTCGTATCCTTCCTGTATCCCTCTTACGACCACGTTAAGTAGTCGTATCCTTCATTGGATCTCCTCCTCCTCAGGA
Organism: Phyllostachys edulis; assembly: GCA_036346405.1. Lineage (NCBI taxonomy): Eukaryota > Viridiplantae > Streptophyta > Magnoliopsida > Poales > Poaceae > Phyllostachys > Phyllostachys edulis. The sequence continues at coordinate 37,528,787 of CM070555.1, read as the reverse complement.
CCTCCTCCCGACCTGTTGGACCTCCTCTCTGTTGGACCCTTTCTTTTGGTTCTAGTTTGGTAGTTTTTGGTTCTTGTTTGGATTTGTTGTATTTATTTGGCTTTTTTCGCACGTATAGATTCCGGCTTATCCGAAGAGTTTTTGGACCCGACGACCTCTACCGAAGAATCCCAGCTCTTCAACGAAGGCAAGTCGTAGACCTTTGATCATGTCGTACCCAGTTTGCAAAAATTACATTATTTTATACCAACATCATGGCTAATTGTATAAAAATGGTTTGGGAAATAGCTAAATACCTACTCGACAGTATAACTCCTTGAATACTTGTGATTGATATGTTGACATGTACCCTTGGACACCATAGGTTGGGTAATCTTAGTTGGACATCTTTGAGATACCAACATAGCTGCATATATTGCTTAGACATGCATTAGTTATACGATGTCTCTCGATCACATGATTCAGTGATGATGAATTTAACTTAATGATATATGGAATTGTGGCGCAGCCACTGTTGTTAAAAGATGTTGTGCCATGACTAGGGTGGTCATTTGGCCGGGTTGAACCCAAAATATTTTTATACTCGGGCGAGTGATCGTGTAGTAAAGGGGGTGCAGGAAGCACATTGGGATATGGTTGTCTCGCTTGAGTAGTCCCTAAGGACTTAACCTTGTAAGCCATTGATCCGGGCCATACTGTAACAACCCAAAGTTCTGTTACCAAATTAAAATTAATAAAATTATTATTTTATTAGATTTTCTGAAATTTGAAAGAGTTTGATTGCTTTATTTGAATTTCTGAAGTTTTAAAAGTCAAAAGTAAAATTTATTAAAGTTTTTGAAGTTTTATTTGAGTTAAAGTTGAAAATAAAAAATTAAACTAACTTCGGAATTTTAAAATCTTTTCCTAAATATTTTAAAACCAAAATAATTTATTTGCAAAATTAAAAGCCAACTTTAAGTTGGAAATAATTTTATTAAGTCCAAAATAAATCTAGGAATTTCGTGAATTTTTCTAGCATTTTTGATTTATTTTGCTATTTTCTAAAGCCAAAATGAATTAACCAATTATTTAATTTACTAAATCAATTAATTTCGGAAATGCCTTTTGGTAAAACCTCGTGCCGCCCACCTTTCCTTTATCGCACCTGCATACCCCAACCCCGACCATTTCGGCCCGCCAGACCGCTTTCGCCTCCTCTCTCGCGCCATGCATGCCCGCTGTCGGCCGCACCAAGCCCAGCGTGGGCCCCGCCCGAGCCATCTTCTCCCCCACGCCCCTTTCTTCCTCGCACAGACACAGCCGCACGCCTGTGCCATTTTTGGCCACGCCCGGAGCTTCTCAACCGCCGTCCCCAACGGTCCCCGCCCCTCCACTCGGTTGCGCACTAACCGCGCCCCACGTCCGCCCCCACTCCTCCCTTTCTCCCCTCGTCTTCGCGCACGAACTCGACGGAACGCCCGCATGCCGCAACCGTCGCCCGCGCCCACGATCTCCCCACCCCGGCCTCCTCTCGCCCTATAAAAGGGAGCATCGGGTGAGCCTCCTCCTCCTCATTCCAACCCCGCCACTCACCCCGCCACTCACCCCTCCTCTCCTCTCCTCGTTTCGCCGAATTTCGGAGTTCACCGCTGGCCACCGAAGCGGGCTTCTTCTTCGATTCCGGTGACCACAAGGCCTCTCCGCCGCCATCCTCTACATCATCGACATCGCCTCGCCCACGCCTACCCGGTGCGCTCGTCATCTTCGCCGAAGCTCATCGCTGTCGTCAACCCCGCATGCGCCGCCGCCTTCTCTTCGCCGCCGACCACCTCCGTTCTCCTCTTGATGATTGGGTGAGCTCACCGTACTCGCCTCGCCTCCCTCTTTCTTCTCGTGCCCTCATGGCCTTGGCCGAATCGCCGTTCTTGCGCCAGCAGTGCCCTCATGCAAGCCTTGGCCAAGATCGCCAGACTTGCGTGTGCGTCTGATTCGAGCCGCCACCATGTTCCTCGTGGCTTGGCCACCTCAGCGCCACCGAGATGCCACACCAAAGATCGGGTCCGACGTGGTCGCTGCGTGGCGCCACGTCACCCTCATGCACCACATCTGCGCGACCACTAAGCCAAAAGTCCGTGAACTCGATTCGCGTGGGCGTGTCTATGACACGTGGGGCCCTTTGTCGAAATTATTTTAAAATTCTTTAATTCCCGAAAATCTCAGGGTTGACATCAGCCTTGCGCAATAAGTGGATTTTCCTTCAGAAAATTAATTCGGGAAATCCATTTAAATTCCAGATTTAGGTTAAAACTTGTAAAATCCATATCTTTTGAATCCCAACTCCAAATTGGGCGATTCAAATTGCTAAATCTTAGAAAATTATTATCTAGCTAAATAAAATAAAATTATTTCATTTGGAGTTAGTTTAAATTGTCTTTTTGAATTTATTTGAATTTCATTTGAATTTGTTGTACTTTCGCGTTTAGACTTCGACGATTCCGGAGAGTTAGATCCTTCGGAGGATTTAGAGAGTCAAGACTTCAACGAAGGCAAGTTATACACTTGACCATATTGCTCCCAGTATTTTAAAGTTATTTAATTTAGTTTTTAAAATTATTATTGCATGCATACTTTTAATCAATTATTTTAATGCCCTGTTTAAATGCTTAGTTATTCCAATACCTTTGGTATGGCCAATTTGATTATTAATTGTCTTGCCCTTGTCACCATTAGCTAAATTATTATGAAAATATCCACATGCTTAGCAAATGCTTAGACCATGATTTGATTTTGGGAGGATTTAGCCAAACCATTACAAATTTGTTTAAAATTAAATCTATGGTATTGTTTTACCATAGAGAGTTTATAAAGGTGGTTTTGCAAATAAAATAAAAAATGGTTTGGACTTGGGCTAAACGGATGAATGGTGGGTGCGAGTTTATGCACGGTTTAATCTGGTTAGGATTAAAGCCTGTGGTTTGATTTTGAAAGACGCCCAAGTCAATTAAGGACCGGTCTCGAGCCGCATCTTGCTATGCCTTACCGTACCACCACATGTCCTGTATGGGCAGGACTTGGCTTAATAATTTGTAATACCTCTTAGTTATTTGTGCTATGTTGTATGAGTGGGTGTTGGTTAGACAGTTTTCCCACCTGGCGCAAGAGGGGGCTTCCGGAGGATGGATAGTGAGCATTGTAAAAGCCTCGTCACGTACTCTAGACCGCTTACCTAAGGTAGTGAGCGGTGGCATATATATATGCCGGACAAACTAGAGAATTCGTGTTATGTGGGTAAAGTTGTACAACCTCTGCAGAGTAGAAACTATTCGAATAGCCGTGTCCGCGGTCATGGACATGCTAGCAAAGCCACTCTGAGTTAGACTTGTTTTTGGTTTTTAAAAGTGTTTTCAACAGGTGTTTTCAGGATGGTTAGTCCGGTGGGAAAAATTGGGCGGTTAGCCATTGTGATAGGAGGGTATCCTTCACCATTCAAATATGGAGGTTATCCACACTATAAAACTGTCATTTAAAATCTGATTTTAAATATAGTATAAAAATGGCCTTGGAAATTAATATGATTATTTAAACTTGAAAATGCTGCTTTATGCAAATAAACCCTGCCAATACCCCTTGTTTACTTTATAAATGCATTCAATCTGTTACTTGACGGGTGTAACTTGTGAGCACGGTAGTAGTGCTCACTCTTGCTGAATAATCTTTATTCAGGAGAAGATTTCTACCAGGACGGTGAGGATCCAGACGCTTAGGCTACGCCCCCAGATGATTGCCTTTGGCAAGTCGTGTGGCCTACTACTACTACTTTGCTTCCGCTGTGTTTTACTTTATTTAGTCTCAGGCCCTTTGTAATAAACTCTGATTTACTATTAATGCAATGCGAGATATGTTTATGATGTCATTTTTGTAACTGTGTACACCGGAAATCCTGGACTGGTGTATGAACACAGAGGATTCTGGATCTTTCGTTCCCGGGTCTGACACATACCGTGCAACCATAAGTTCCTTATGGGGTGGACCTGGCCAACTAATTAGCAATGCTTTGAGTCGGTTCTGTTTGGGTTGAGAATGATGCAAGAGGGGCCAGAAGATTTCCTTAGCGAAAGCGTAACCGAGTCAAAACGGAGCTTTGTAAAGGCCTTGTCACGTGCTCTAGACTGCTTACCTAAGGTAGTGAGTAGGGGCATCGACGGGTGCCCAACCAACTAGAGAGGTCGTGTCTTGTAGGTCAAGCTGTACAACCTCTGCAGAGTGTAAAACTATTTGAATAGCTGTGTCCCCGGTTATGGACAATGCCTGGTGATTTCACGCAAGGGGTAGATTTTCTCAAAAATATGGTCGTGGTTGGTTGCGACTGGTCTGGGAAGTGAACAGGGTGTTCATGAGTGGTCTGGGAAGTGAACAGGGTGTTCACTTGTTGTTTCAAAGAAACTTGTTTACTTATGTATTAGTTTTCAACTCGTGCTTTGCAATCTACTTACTGTATTCCCAGTAAATTCTACTTTCTACAAAGTAACCATAAAGCTATCTTTGTCAAACCTAGCATGAATACTATGTGCATACATTTCCCTACGCCTTGCTGAGTACATTCAAAGTACTCACGGCTTTATACCTCTAGTTGATCAGTCGCTGAAGAGGACCCAGGGAACTCCGAGATCTTTGAAGAGCATGTCTTCGAAGACCATGCGTGCTAGGAGACGTCCTCCACTCGATTTCCTGTGGGCATGTCGAATGGCCCACGAGTGTTTGGTATTCCGCTGCGAGCTCTCTTTTATTGTAAGCCTTGCGTGGCAACTCTGTAAAAATCTTGATCATAAGGTCTTTTGCTTCTATTAATATTAATTTGTCTGCTTCGTCTATAGTTTGTTGTATGGTTTTGATCACATCGATGTTGAAACTGTGTGAGCTAGCAACTGATCGTGGGACTAGTTCGGATTACACAGTGGATCTTGGGGTTGTTTACCCGGGAATTCGACAATTATCAACACTGGGTTACGTCCACCCAAGAAAAATCCAAAATTAGGGTTGCATCCATCCGACGAGTTTTCATCCCACCCACAAAGTTTTTAGAAATAGACACTAGCTCGAGCAAGTTACCATGCCCACCCATGACCATGGGCATGACTGTTTGAATAGTTTATACTCTATAGAGATTGTACACTTTACCCACAAGAGATAATCATCTTATTGTGCTCCACACGTTTCCGTATACATGTGAGTCAAGACATCATCACAAGGCCTTTACAATGCATCACTCAGTGTAAGTTACACCCTCTAAGGTTTAGCCTGAGGGTGGTTACGTTTGTCACACCCGGACCCCTCTTGCGCCACACGACGGCTTACACCAGCGACACGACTTATGGGTCATTACAATGGTGCAATTTGCACTGGTGGATACAAATTATTTAGCCAGGTCGATACCATTATAGACTTGTGGTTGCACTGTTTTACATTGGAAGGTCATCATGGGATTAAGTTCTTAAGGTTTTCTGGGCGGTGCATACCACATACCACCACATACCATCATCATACCATCCACCCAGAAGTGGTAACTACAAGTTGTTAGGGTTTTGATAAGCATAAAACTAAGTTATCTCAAACACACCAGTCATTTCCCTCCAATGACTGCCCAAAACAAGTTTCATGATAAAAAGATGATGATTATGGCACTAATCTTAAGCAAAACTAGCATGATGCTTAAGTACGACCTATAGCTAGTAAAGGTACCAATAACATATCTAGGGTGACAAGGATCATGTGATTCAATGTCAAGGGATGGTATAATAATACTAAAGAATCAAGTCGGTCATGTATCTACCTTGAAATTTGACATACATTTGCATAAGGAATTAAGCATGCAATTTGATAATTTAAATAAATACAAATTTGTACAAATGTAGGTTCAATATGGTCAAATGTTGACTCGCCTAGCTCAAAAGCAGGTGGGTCTTCGAATTCTTACACTTGTTCAAATTGGGGCTCTTCTGCGTCCTCGTACTCTACTTGGACGACCGCATCGGAAAATGGACAAACAAACGAGCAAAGCAAATAAATTCAAATGTACTCCAAATTGGAAAAAAAAACTGCCAATACATAGATCTTGAATTTAGAAAATTTTATAAATAAATTTTATTAAATTTGGAGCTAAAACGAGCGAGAACGTGCTCTCCAAAGTTTAAATTTAGATTTAATAAAAAAAATAACCAGATGAGAGAGAAATTATCTCTCTAACAGGTGGGGTCCACTAAACTGTAATTTAATTTTTTAATGGATTTTCTAAGGAAAAAGGCCATTGAGACTGACAGCTGGGTCCCACAGAATTTAATTTAATTTGATTTATTTTCTAAAAGGAAACAACTGAGGGGATGACAGGTGGGACCTAATTACTGTGCGCATAGTAAGCGGGCCCACTTGTCAGTGGCTTTACTGACTTAACCGGGTTTAAAAGAATTTTAAAAACCAAGGGGCTCACACGTCAGCGGCTGATTAACAGAGGCTACGCAAGTTCATTAAGAACTAATGACGCATGGTTAAGCCTAATGATGACGCTACAATGTTGTCTCTGTGCTGAAGAGAGGCGAAGCTCATCGCCAACGAGGAAGTGGACGATGGTCTAAGGCAAGGGCAAAAATGGGTTCCATAGCATGGTGCAAACCTCTAGGTGAGGTAGCGCGGCAATATTTGGAGCCTAGGGTGTTCGGCGGCGAGCTCATGCGGCGGTAGAAGGGTCGAGAATGGCGCCACGGCAACACAGGTCACGATAGCCTAATTCCTTGCTATAGGAGCAACTAGGGGCGATGAGAAACTCACCCGAGGTGACGGTGGTGCTCGTGAAAGCTCGAGGTGGGCTGACAATGGAGAGACGAGGCGGCGGTGAGGTGGTTGTCGCAGAGGGCTCGTTGGAGGGGAAGAAGAGGCTTGACGGAGAGAGGGGCTACACGCAGCTAGCTTTCGAGAAGGCCATTGCAGCAAGACCGGCGAAGGCTCTGATGGCGTCTTGAAGTGCACTAGCGCAGAAAGAGGAAAGAGAGCAAGACGGGCGGGCGTGGTAGGCACGGTTGGGGCGAACGCACGCAGGCAGGCGGCGTCGTTGTTCGATCGAGCAATGGCTGAGTTGGGTTGAGGGAGGCAGGGGTGGGCTGGGCTGAGCCCAAGGAGGGTTTAAAAAACTTTGAACTGAAATTTGAGTGAAAATTTTGAGTTTCACCAATTGAATTCAATTTCAAATTTTGAACCATCCCAAAATGGGATGTTACACACTAGTTGCAGTATTACCATCCCACCTCATCCCCATCCAGACACAACCTTATTTCTTCTGACTCATCACATCACTCATTGTTTTTTAGGAACTCATTTCATCACTCAGCAGCAGAGTTGGGAGTTCAATTAGAAGGGCGATTTGCTCTCATGCTAAAATAAAATAATTTTGTAGGATTATAATTCTATAGGATATTTTCTACATAACCCTTTTAAAAAAAGAATGACTCTCAAAATTACTATAGGAATATCCTCCTTACTAGAGCTAGCTAAATGGGCCGGACTTACCAGGCAGGCACGAGGCACAACACTGTAGGCCCGCTCCAGGCACGGCATGGCCCACATTGTTCATGGGCCGTGCTGGCCCGGCACCTCGGCACGGTGGGCTGGCCCGGCATGGTACGAACAGTGTCGGGCCGTGCCAGGCATGGCACGACCCAAGCAGGCATGGTATGGCCCGAGCGGCCGGGAGAGCCAGCGGCACCGTGCGCCCGCGTCGACCTGGAGCCGTGGAGGAAGAAGGGCGGGGCCGCGGGGGAAGCGCGGGACCGGGAGTGGAAGAACGACTGGCGTAGGACCGAGAGGGGAAAAACGGCCGGTGCGAATGAGGAGGCAATGCAGGACTGTGGCGAGGAGACAGCTCGGCGGCGAGGAAGCGGTTCGACGTCGGTGTTGCGGACGAGGAGGCGGGGAGCCACCCACCCGTCCATGGAGCCCGACGCTGACGCGGTAGGTGACCGCTTGGAGGTGAGGAGGCGACGGGGCGGCGAGGAGGCGGCGGGGCGACGAGGAGGTGGCGGGGCGGCGAGGCGATGAGGAGGCGGTAGTGCGTCGGGCCGTGCGGCACTACTGCGCGTGTGAGGTAGGAGCCATGGGGAGAAGAAGAAGGGACGGGGCGTGGGCAGGTGAGGGGCAGCTGGGCCGTGGCAAGCTTGTGGGCTGTGCCTAGGCACAACACGGCCCGAAAAAATCCGGCCGTTGGGGATTTTAGCCTTTTTTTGACTGTTGGGGTCTTAAAAAATAGCCAAAAAAAAATAAAAAAATGCTAAATTTTTTTCTATAAATAGCCACCATACCCCCTCTCATTCAGCATCCCTTCGTTCTCCTTTCTCTATGTGAAATTGTGTTGTGCAAATTCAAATCCGTGTTGAGCAAAATTGGCAAAATTCAAAAAAATTGTGCCAAAATTTGGAAATTTAAATTTTCGGTAGCAAGTGAGTGAAAGGGGTAGAATACTATTTTTGTAATACTTTTATTGTTAGTTCTTGTTATGCTAAGATGAAAGTAGTAATAGTGTTAGTTTCGATTTTGCAGTTTTCGTTATGGACAGTCCTTACGACAACTTTGCTCTTGGTGATTACAGACTTTCACCAAAGGAAATTGCGTCCATGGAGGCGGCTGCGGCTGCCTAAACCAATCGGAGGTTTCACCAGAGGAGCAAGGTGGAGTTCCGTCATCAGGCTCCACGGCAACCGGAGCAAAGAGGTCGAGACCGTCTACATTGGGAGTGTGGGAGAATTTCGACAGGACAACCAAGCAAGACGCAGCGGGAAATGAGGTAACATATGCTATTTGTAAAATTTGTCGCCATGAATTCTCTGCAAAGTCTATAGGTGGAAACGAGACACTTGCTTAGACATGCTACAAGATGTCGAACCAAGTAAGGATTGGTGATGAGGTAGATGTAGCTGCAATACAACCCCGACGGTTTGATATCTAGCTGGGACTACGATCCTCAGGTAGCCCGTCAATCTCTCTGTCATTTAATTGCTTCTAAGGATTTATTGTTTGGCTTTGGCGAGTCTGCTTCTTTCCAAAATTGCATTAGGACTGCGCATAATCTTAGATTTTCTTCTATTTCTAGACTGAAATACTATAATGAACGTCGTAATAAAATAAAGGAACTATTTAGTGCATGCACATTTTCGGTGGCCCTGACCTCGGACATATGGAGTGGTCTGGTTAGGGAGGATTACCTTAGTGTAATTACGCATTATGTTAATGACGACTGTAATGGAGAAAAGGGTTATAGCTTTGAAATTAATTGATGTAGCACAGACGGGGGAGAATATTGCGAACTGTATTATCAAAGTCGTGGAAGACTTTGGTCTTACAGACAAAATATTCGCAATTACTTTAGATAATGCCGCTTCAAACTCTAGGGCCATGGACATTCTTACTCCAGTGTTGAGTACATATGCCGATTCCTTCTTGCTACATCAACAATGCGCTTGTCATATTATCAACCTTATAGTCAAATATGGTTTGAAGAGGTTGAGTCCGTATAGTAAAGCTTTTCGTGATGCAATTTCTTTCTTGAATAATTCTAACGCAAGAATAGCACAATATAAGAAGTTCTGCAGGGCGATGGGTGTACGTCCAAGAAAGTTCGGTTTGGACATAGAGGTAAGGTGGAACTCTACTTACCTCATGCTTAAGAATCTTTTACCATACAAGAGCACTTTTTCTGTTTTTATTCAAACACACTATCCTAGCACTAACGGTACTATACTATTAACTGAGCAACATTGGTTCGTTGCTGAGAAGGTACTGTCATTTTTAGAAATTTTTATGAGGCAACTGTTGCTTTGTCCGCTGTCTACTAACCAACATCTCCTATCATTGTGCGTACTATTTTACGGATTGCTACTCAATTGAAAATGTATGAAAATGACTTAGTTTTACGCGATGCTGTTGTTTCCATGAAATCTAAATACCTTAAATATTAGAGAAAAATCCCTTACCTATATGCATTTGTATTTCTTTTAGATCCTAAGGCTAAAATTGATGCATTTGGTACTGTACTTGATCTTCTTAGTGATGCTACGGGGATAGACTATACTGATTATTTTGCAGAAGTTCGTTCTCGGTTATATGAGGTTTTACCAAAGGTATGGAAATAAGTTCCGGGAAGCACGCTCGCAACGATCTCTAGTAGCCCCTACCTCAAATGGGAAGACAAATATTTGGGGCGCGATCTTCGGTGCCTCTTTCTCCAGGTCCGGTCAAGGTCTTCTTCTTCTTCTACACTAACGCCTGCTCAGCCAAGACCCACAAGGAGCGAAGAACTATCCACCTATCTAGACAGCGATACGGTGGATTTCAACTCAGAAAGCTTCGACATCTTGCAATGGTGGCAAGCCCATAAGTTAACATATCCTGTGCTATCCATACTTTCACGTTTTGTGTTAACTGTTTCTGTGTCTACGGTTTCCTCCGAGTTTGCTTTCAGTCTTTCGGGAAGAATATTAGAGGAGAGAAGAAGAAGTCTCACAAGTGAGATGGTGGAGATCCTTCTAACTGTGAAGGACTGGGAACAAGCTGATTCACGAACACAACACTATGTGAAAAATCCAGAGTTGTCGGAGGTATTCCAAAATCTGTACTTAGACAATGACACCGACACATAGAACAAGGATGTATTATGTATGTAGAATTGTAGAGCTATAGGCTGTACTCCTTTTCCTTTGCCAAAGTTTTCTCATTTTGAGTTTTTACTTAGCGATGGTTTTAACAAAGCAGTTAGTTGGACATTAATAAAGCTCTTTATTACATTTTCAATATGATTGTCTCATTTTTTAAAAAAATTTTCATGTCTACTTCTGAATTCTACATATTTTTTAATTTTTCTGAATTTGTTTTTCAATCTGACAGGCCAAACCGGCCACACTTGGTCCGATGGGCCAAACGAGCTTGGGCCAGCCTAGCACGACACGAATGCCCGACGAGCTATACCTGGACCACCATCCTGCCCCGTGAGCCGACCCGGCCTGTCACAAATAGTAGCCGAGCTGAAATAGGCCGTGTCTATCTAGACCCATGCCGTACCTGTTCGGACCATCCGTTTGGCCAGGTCTGCTCCTTACACGTTTCGCAGGAAAGCAAACATGTGCTCAGATCTCATATAAATTTTCCTTTGAGAATTCCTAGGCAATCTCTCTGTTTACTCCATTCCCTATGTCCGGTTGAAAATTTCCTCCAAATTTCCTATATTTTTCCTACGAAGTATCCAAATATTCGTTTCTATTCATTCATGTATTCTCACTCCCTATAGAATTCGACTCCACGACATCTAATTCCTGTATTTTTTTTATCCCTATGTTTTTTCTATGTGTTCCAAACAGGCTCCAAGTGTGTCAACGAGACGTCGACCCATGCCTCACTTGCCATTTGTCACGGCACCGTGTACTTTGGCAACCTATGACTTTGCTCAGGAAGGAAATTCTATGGGGCACCGCCCTATGTGAGGCCTCGCCCCAGAGCCCTTGGATCAGGAAGGGATTGAGATAAACGGTGATGGGGTGAGGCCTCACGGTGAGCCCCTGTTTCATAACATTTCTTCTCTTTGCTCATGCTACGCTGGCAATTTCCCCTAATTTTTTTTTTGAAGAATCAACGGAGGAGGGTTTAAGCCCTATCGAACTCCAAAACCGTGTCGAAACTACACGGAGGCCGGTATCCTGCGCAACGGGCGCCTCCAAGGGTGTAAAGCAGGGAGGCCGCCAATTTCCCCTAATTAGGACTGATTAAAGGTATTCTAATCGGCCCGACCGTGTAAGCCCATTCTATAGTATTAGTTGAGTTACTGGGCCTGCTCAGAAAAGAAAAAAAAGTCTAGTTATTGGGCCGGTTTGGATCAGGCCCGCCAAGAGAGTTTTATAATCTGCCTATCAGGCAAAACTCGAACGCCCAACCAAAGCACAAGCACCAACCGGTCCAATCCCTTCTTAACGCTTGCCTGAACCGGAACGGGTCGACCAGAACTGACCGCACCCTTAGAACCCTCGAATTGACGAAAATAAATACCCCTACCAGGCTACCTCTCGCTGGGCCAATGGCCCACCGCTCAGCTGGGCACAGGTGAGGGGTAGTATAGTAAAAGGACGTCGATGTAGACGAGACGAGGCCAAAAAGCCCTCGGAATCCCAGAAGGGGATTGGGCTTCTCCCTCAGAAAAGGCGGCACCTCCTTGCGAGCACGAACGAAAAGGGGGGAAGCGGAAGCCGCCCCGCTTCTCCGGCCTCCACCAACCGCGCACACGACGAAGAGAAGGGAAGGAACAGACAGCCGTCTACATCGGATTCTAGAGTGGTTGCTACCTTGAGGTATTTTGTCCTTCTTTGCCTCAACGCGCCGCCGCCGCCGCCGCCGTAGGCTTTAGCCGCGCGCCGCTGCTGCGTTTGGCGTTATCTTCGTAGTTGCCTGCGGGGGAAAGGTTTTGCTGATTTTTCTTGGCGATAGCTTCGTTTGGTTTGGGTAGAGGTCGGCGGAGACGTTGATTAAAATATTTTCCAGGTTGCCGTTCAGTCCTTAAAGCGTATTTTGGAGTTTACGCTTTGTTGTCATTGATTCCCTTCGATTCTTTCCTACTTCTTCCATATCTGATTGCATTGTAGAGTTTTTTACTCTAAGGAATCTTCAGGTTTTTCTTTTCCAATATCTGGGAATTTTTGGAGAGGCTAGGTTCACTGAATCTGCCCCATGCTTAGTCGAGGAGTGGAAATATTTAATTAGTTCATCAAAAGTTGAAACTTTGACCACTTTTCATTGTGCTAATTGGTAGTGGAGAGAGTAGGATGTATTCTTGGTGTCAACTTTTGGAATGGGTGGCTAGTAATATGCTCCTTGTTGTGACCGTCAATGCAGTGCTGCGAACCACCTCCACTGAGCGCTGCTGATTGAGGAAAAACATTTTGTTAACCCATGGCGGCGACGATGATCGCGATGACCGCCAAGAGCAAGAACGGCGTGCTGGCCGTGGAGAAGAAGCAGAGCTGGTTTATCCCGCTCCCAGAGCTCCGATTCCCTTGGGATTTGCATGAAGACAAGAGCTTCTCTTTAAGCTTACAAGGCTCTGCCTCCCCTCATGGTGGGCTGTTTGCTAGTGTTGGTCTCAAAGTGTCAACGGCTGCTCCGACAGTGCCACCCACTCCGGGGGAACAGGAAATCAAGATTCCGTTTGCTGATCATTTCATAAAGTATGTCTCCTCGGCAGTTGGGTATCAAGTTGTTGGGACCGTGGCTGAGCCTGACAAGGAGGAGGAGGTGGTGGATGGTAAGGCTAGGAAGAAGGCCAAGAAGCGTGGACTGAGGCTGAAAATTAAGATTGGGAACCAACATTTGAGGCGGCTGGTTAGTGGAGCTATTGCGGGGGCTGTATCGAGGACTTGTGTGGCACCACTGGAGACAATTAGGACTCATCTGATGGTTGGGAGCAATGGGGACTCAATGACGGAGGTGTTCCAGTCAATCATGAAGACAGAGGGGTGGATGGGACTGTTCCGTGGAAATTTTGTCAATGTTATCCGTGTTGCGCCAAGCAAGGCGATTGAGGTAAGCTATTACTTTCAGTTTATGTTACTTTGCAATGTCCAAGAGATCCTGTTGCTAAAATGTATCATGTGATGCAGCCATTGTCTGCTGTTGGATGCTAATACTGGTTCCTTGCTGAATAACCAATTTACCAGGGTAACAGGGTTTCAATTTTTCTTTCAATTTTGATCAAATAGTGCAGTTTTCCACAGTTCAGTTGGATACTTAGGACAAGATGAGTTATGTTAGCTAATAGCCTATAACAACTTTCATTTTGATAATAGAAGCAGCAAATTTCATGTGGAAGGGGAGCTGTACCAATAATGAGACAGCGCCACATTGTAGACAGGCTGCTATCAATAAAGTAGGTATATGCAATTTGTAAACACACTTTCTGGAAAGGAGCTTGGGTTCAATTTACTGGTGTGTTGATGTTTTCCTCCATTTAGTTACAAGTGATGTTTCATCTTTGATATGATCTGTATCCTCCACAAGGATCTATGCTCTAATATTGCTATCTAGTGGTCTTGAGACTCTTATCAAGTCAAACTATGGACCCTGTAGCTTGTGTTTAGATGGTTTTTCCTTAGTTTTACTCCTTGGTCTATGATTGAATTACAACTGTTTGCTTTCTTATACTTTGGGTCTTGTTTTTCTTCTGATATTATGAGCTCACTCTCTATTCAAGTGTCATATAGGCTTCGTGAGGCACTCTTTAGACGGCAAAGCATGAATAAAATGGTACTGTAGAAACATCGCTTGGTAACTATACAGAGGCTTCAAAATAAACTTGTAAAGTAGCATATTTGCTTCTCGGGTCTTCAATTTTGTGGTCTTATATTGCAAAAGAAATATGTTTGGTTACGAGACTGAAAAGATACTCATTACACTGACTTTGGCTGTGAGAATCTGTGCCCATTTCTTTTTTGTGCTTATGAATTTCAGAATGTTAGAAGGACTTAGGATTATCAAACACTGTGATTAACCTCTACAGACATAGCAGCATCTTAATTTATCTGATCTCTTTTTGTCCAAAATGCAGCTATTTGCTTTCGATACAGCCAAGAAATTCTTGACTCCAAAGGCTGATGAGTCCCCTAAGACCCCCTTCCCTCCGTCGCTTATTGCTGGAGCGCTTGCTGGAGTCAGCTCAACCTTGTGCACATATCCTTTGGAATTGATCAAGACTCGATTGACTATAGAGGTGATAGAACTCTTAACAACTTGGAGAAGCAATGTTCTTTGTGCACCTCACCTCACTCCTACTTGTTTCTGCAGAAAGATGTCTATGACAACTTCCTCCATGCTTTCGTCAAGATTCTAAGAGAGGAAGGTCCCTCAGAGCTTTACCGTGGTCTGACACCGAGTCTGATAGGAGTGGTGCCATACGCTGCGACCAATTACTACGCCTACGACACCCTGAAGAAGTTCTACAGGAAGACATTCAAGCAGGAGGAGATCAGCAACATTGCAACTCTCCTGATCGGTTCAGCTGCGGGTGCCATCTCGAGCACTGCCACCTTCCCCCTTGAGGTGGCTCGTAAGCAAATGCAGGTTGGAGCAGTAGGCGGGAGGCAGGTCTACAAGAATGTGTTCCATGCTCTCTATTGCATAATGGAGAAGGAAGGGATCGGTGGCCTTTACAAGGGGCTTGGACCGAGCTGCATCAAGCTGATGCCTGCGGCGGGGATCTCGTTCATGTGCTATGAGGCCTGCAAGAAGATACTGGTTGAAGATGAGGAGTACGAGTGATGCGCCCTTAAAGAAAGGGAGATGATCCCCTGAAGAAGATACTGGTTGAAGAAGAGGCGGGAAGGACTAAGTCCTAGTTTTGTTTCTATCAAGAAATGAAAATTGGATGATTAACTCATAAAAAAATAGGTCTAAGATATTTGAGATATCTGTTGGATCAAGTTTTGGCTTCGGTTAGTTCCGTGTTTTGACCATTGAAAAATCTATCGCCGGGTTACCGGTAGGGTCCAATAAAATTTATATACCGGGCAAACAAAATCGGATTTATTTAATTTTCATCCAAATTCAAATTTAGATAAATTTTGTCTTTACATATGAAAAATCCAAATTTCAATTCAAAAATTTCGCCCAAAATTTCTGATAACCAGCGAAAACCAGTTTATTACTACCCCGACAAAATTTTCCGGTAATGTTTTCCTGGTTTTGACTAGATAGTGCGGAAGCAGTTTTTGTCGTACTCTTGTTTGGTTCGGATAGTCCTGTTCCCTCTGAACACCTAATCTTATTTGGTTGGCCGTGCGTACTTTGCATGGATTTTAAGAGAAACCGACGCCCCATCGCTTAAGCTTGACCGTCTTTCACGGTAATGCCAGGAAGCGTATGATAGATGGCGCAACGGTGTGGCGGAGTTTGATTCCCACCTATCACAGATTTAGTCGGTTATTTGTGTATATTTTTCATTACCATTGTATATTTTCACTACGATTTTTCAAGATTTGGGATTTGATCACGTCAGTTGTGAGCCCTAAAATGACTACACTAACCAACTGTATCTTTGCACACAGCATAAACTTGGCACACCAACATGCCATGAACATAAGTTACCATTCAAAACGAATCAAACGTTACACATCAAGTGAATGGTCCAACTCACCAACATACCATGAACATTAGCTACCATTCAAACGAATCAAATAAGCAGAGCTCTTTGATTGATTACACCAAGTATCTGTCTCTTGCTGGCCAAGAGATTGAAACACAAAAACTAGCAGCAGGGTACTAAATTAAACTACAACAGCCAACTTAAAATAGTTTATTTAGGTCTGTTCCTCGCCCTCCGCGGCAGCTGCGGCTTCCCTCTCCTCCGCAGCAGCTGCCATCAGCTCATCAAAGTTTTCCGTTTTGCCCAGCACTATTTCAATCTGGCCGTGATAGCAGTAAAAGAATCAGGAAAAAATTGTCCTACTAATTCTGAAATACTGCTACATCATACCATTCACAGGAATTGGGAAGAAATATAACCTTGGCCTTCTGCATAGGTCGGCTCCTTAGATCGTCTTTGACATCAACAGTGGATGTCATTATCTCTACAAACCATTTTGATTCAATGATAGAGAAACAAATGCAAATATGAATTGCAGAAATCAGGCAACAGGAATCTTACTCTTTTCTACAGCGAGGCCATTATTTTTCAGAATTTCGGCAACTGTCACCACAGTGGCAATCGCTGAAAGGATAAACAAGAGATTCAGCAGTTTAAAAACATCATAACGATACGATCATTAATGGATTTTAACATAGGAAGTTGATGAGTGTATTCTCAGGGGTCAAGCAAGTGGAACGTTCTGAAGTATATGAAAGGCTTTCCATCTAGATTCATAACAATGTCCCCCCACATTAGGAATAATGGGAAAACGGGTTTCCATTAATATTAAGAGAGTTTAATCGTTCAACTTTCTCAGTTTCCCCCGGTACCCCACCATTTCTACTAGCCCGGCCTACAATACCGCTACTTGTTATGGTTAGCTGAGTCATGAATCAGTGTTATGAAGTTACATGAATTGATGAATGTAACTTTGACCACATACATTTCTCAGAATTCTGATTGATAAGCGCAGAACGAACCCACTGCTGAAAAAGCAACGTATACAAACTTGCTAAAAAATTAACCATGGCAATTGTCAGTTGCACATGAATACAAATAAAATAACATGGCATCCCATATGTGAAATTAAGACAGCCAATGTCTTGAAAGACCCAACTGGTAAAGATAATTCAGATAAGGTACACCACTGCCCCAATCTTGTTAGTTCATGAAGTCATGTTTATGGTCATTACTCATTAGACATCACGGAATTAGAAATTGTAAACTCTACTGCTGACCTTTCATAAGGAACTTACACAAGGAATTACCATACGACTATGAGATGGGACAATTGACATGAATGCCAACAAACAAACATGGAAATTCTGTCACCGAATATGGCATTGCAAACAATCGATGACTGTTGCGGTCAAATCTCAAAACTAAAGTAAATCACGGGGTAGACATATAAACGGTTCTAAGATCGAGGCAATTAACAAGAGCACAACGGCTTCATTGCAGCAACGCAACAGCAATGACTAATTATTAGTACGAAAACAACAGCCGATATCGTCCTAAAGGGCAGAAGAGCTTACCCATGCCGAGGGCCGAGAGCTCCACCTCGTTATGCAGCTGCATGTACCTCTGCAAATCATCACAACAACATTAGCTTCAGGTTATTGCCCAAACAAACACCACAAAGCTGAATAAACCTAGGCGCCCCCAACAAGACCATACAGAGAAGCAAACCACAAATTCAAACAGTGGAAAGAACATAAATCAAATCCTAATTAAAAAAAGCGCAGTAGTAAATAGAATAAAGACACCTTTTTAACCGATCCAAGCACCAACAGAAGAAAAAAAAGCTATTAGCTCAAGAACCCACACAACCCCGCAAAAATCTAAGAGCAAAACAGCAACCAGAAACAGCAAAAAAAGATCCCCACCTTGGCGAGGTTAACGTAGAAGAATAGCGGCTTCTTGGTGTTGGAGACCTGGATCCGGTTCTTCTTGTGCGGCTCCGTTATGGCCAGGTTGCTGACCCCCTCCGTCACCTCCTCCATCTCCGCCTCCTCCCTCGAACACACCACCCACACAAAACCCTAACCCTAGCCCACACGAAAACCGAGGCAACCCGGCGCCGCCGCCGCGCGAGACGAGCAGTGGATACTCGGATGCTGGGGAGCGGAACGCGAAAATCGCACGCACCGAGAAGGCAAATCCGGCGGCGAGATGGGAAAAGCCCTATCGGGTGAGTGGCTTATATGGGAGGAAGCGGAGGAGGAGGAGGAGGAGGAGAGGGGAGTTGGAGTTCGGGTTGAACTCGAGTCCGAGTCCGACGCGACGCAGTTGCAGCTTGCGGTTCTCACTCGGGACGGGCGCGGAACGGACTAGCATCCACCCGTGCAGGCAGGCGGGCTGTGGGTTATGGGTCGAGTCACAGGCTGTCCCATAAAGAAGTGTTGTGATTTGTGGCCCGGCCCAACACAGGCTTTCTTTATGGGCCCCAACGTGGAGACTAGGCACTCCAATAATTGATCATTTCGAAAAAAAAGATAAAGAGTAAAATGCAAACATGAAACATTGCTAGGAGTTTTAACGAAGGTAGGGCCAAAGTGCATAATGGTATCTTGGGTGCAGGAGGGAGAGTCGTTGCGCCTCCTATCCGTGAAGATACGCTAAGATATCTCCACACGGGAGAAGATAAGGATGATGTCAGCCCCCGATTTCTAGAGACCGAGATTTTTTTTTTTTGAGATTTGTTAAATAACATTCGACTGTTTTCTTTTATTAAAATAGTCAAATTTTCATTCGTTCGATATGTTTTGAGATTTGTACTTTTTCTCATATGATGAATTAAGTTTAAATTTATTATGATTTTTTCGGAACATAACGGGTTCATCACATTGCCGTATTTTGTTGTTATAGAATTTTTGTCTTTATTTTTACTCAATATCTCAAAGTATATGTTAGATTTTGAATCATGTGATGGAAATATGAGTTATTAAGACTTTCGATAATAATTACGGTGACTAAGAACAAAAATTACATACATAAATTACTGTAATTTATGTACAATAGTGAAGAAATGGATGAGGAGAAAGCCAAAGAAGTAGAGGAACGTGCAGGCCGGCTACCGGGAGGCGGGAGGCGGCAGTCCCAGCCCAAAGACATTGATGGGCCCTCCCTGTATATATACAAATGCGTCGAGACACGGTACTAAGATCTAAGTAGAGTAGAAAAGAAACGACGTGACTTCTCCGCTTCCAGGAAATCTACGCGAGCACCGCCACCGCCAGGGCGGCCACCGGTCTTGGTTCTGTGGTTCTGCACTTTTGTCGTTTCGCGCAAGGGCCGAGGCGATCGGGCGAGGCGATGATCGCCGCCGCCGGCCGACGTGACACGCCCACGGTCCACCGTCCGCGACTCATTGGCGCTGATCTGCGACTCTGCTGCGTGGCGTGATCTGCTCATCCAAGGTACGTCGTATTTCTTAATTCTTATTTCTTATCTCGTCATATGATCCCTAATCATGTATCGATCCCTAATCATTTAGTCATTTATTGATATCATCGCTTAATAATTGTTTCTCTAAATATTAATAGGACCATGTCATCAAGAAAGTATGCTTCGCAATGACAAAAGAAAGAAGAAAAACGAATAGATGATTTGGTAGAATCTCAAAGAGGGCTCTTCATAAATTTCTTAAGAGTAACACAAGCACTTCAAGAGATCCGGATGCATTGGCGATAGTTCTTGTGGAGGAGCCACTAATGCTAATCCGTAAGATCGACCATATGGAGGACAATGTTGACATCGACATGGATGAACATAATGTGAGTGATCATGAGCACGATTTAATTCAAATGAAAGCAGAACCTACTATTGTTGATGAGGATCCGGTTTCTATCGATATTTATGATCCAAGAAATTGGGATAATCTTGATAACAAAGCAAGGGATACATTAGTTGAGAAGGGGCCTATAAGAGAAGAGAATCTTGAATTCCCTTGGGATGCTAATGATAGACATTTTTCCTATAGCTATTACTCTAGAAAAATGAGCAATGGAGAGGTACATGATAGAAAATGGTTAGTTTATTCCAAACACTTGGATGAGCATTTTGCTTCATTGTAAGCTTTTTAATTCTAACAAATGCAAGAGTTCATTGGGGAATGATGGGTATAGAGATTGGAGGCATGTCAATGAGAGGTTGAGGAGCATGAAATTAGTGTTGAGCACATTACCAATATGACCTCATGGAATCAGTTGAGAATTAGGCTGAGAAAACAACAAACAATTGACAAAGAGTTGCAACAACAAATCTCAAAGGAGAAAGAGCGCTTAAGGCAAGTATTATTAAGAATAGTTGCCATTGTGAAATTTCTTGGTAAACGTAATTTGGCTTTTAGAGGATCTAATGAGCAGCTTTACAATGACCAAAATGGGAATTTTTTAGCTTGTTGTGAGATGGTTGCAGAATTTGATTTGGTAATGCAAGACCATCTTAGACGTAATTCAAAACAAAGACATTCATTATCATTATCTCAGCCACAAAATTCAGAATGAGTTGATTTCTCTTATGGCCTCTGATATTACAAATTCTATCATCAAGATTGTTAAAAGAGCCAAATATTTCTCTGTTATTCTTGATTGTACCCCAGATGTTAGTCACCAAGAACAAATGAGTTTATTGGTTCGATGTGTTAACATGATTGATGGTAAAATTAAAATAGAGGAATACTTTCTTGGTTTCTTGAAGGTAGATGACACATCTGGTTCTGGGCTGTTCAATGTTTTGGTTGATTCCATTAAGTCATTTGGTCTTGATATTGATGACATTAGGGGACAAGGTTATGATAATGGTTCTAATATGAAAGGAAAACATAAGGGGGTTCAAAGCCTACCGCTTGATATTAATCCAAGAGCTTTATATATGCCATGTGCTTGTCATAGTCTTAATCTTACTCTTTGTGATATGGCCAAGTCTTGCACTAAAGTCATCACTTTTTTGGAATTGTGCAGCGGATATATGTATTATTTGTTTGGTTCTACCAAAAGATGGAAATTTTTGCTTGATTATGTTGATGGTCTAACTGTGAAGTCACTTTGTGCAACACACGTTGGGAGAGTCGGATTAAAAGTGTTACAAAGAATTAGATATCAAGCTCCTCATTAAGGGCGACTTTACTTGCATTAAGTGAAGATCGATGTTGAATCCAAGGATAGGAGTGATGCAAAGAATTTATTTGATGTGCTTGGCGACTTTGAATTTATATTTGGCATGGTTATTTGGCATGACATTCTATTTGTTGTTAATAAAGTGAGCAAAAATTGCAATCACCATCTATGTGCATTGATTACGCCATGCACGGATAGAAGGCATAATGGATTACTTTGAGACCTATAGGAATGATGGGTTTGCTTCTAGTATGGTCATTTGCTAAAGAAATTGCATCGACATGGGTGTTGAGCAATCATTTCAGTAAGCGTCGTGCTCTTAGAAAGAAACATTTTGATGAAAATAATAGTGAGGAAGTCATCTTGCAAGTGAAAAGGATTTTAAAGTTAGTTACTTTACGGTTATGGTTGATATGGCAAAAGATCATTGAAAAGTAGATTTGAACAACTCCACTATTTAATGAAATATTTGGGTTTTAATGAGTTCAACAAGCTTGAAGTCCTTGGATGGTCTGAACTAAATTTGTGTTGCACAACATTGGCGAGAGCTTTCTCTCATAATGGCTCGTCGACATTGATTTAAATGATCTAATTTACGAGCTAAGGGTTACGCAATCCGCTTTGCGGATAGAGAAATGACGACTATGGAGATTTTTGAGTTTATTCTGACGGTGATTGTTATCCTAGTACTTCCATTGCTTATCGCATCTTGTTTACTATGCTTGGGTGGTCGTGGCATCGGTGAAAGAAGCTTCTCAAAATTAAAATTGTCAAGAACTATTTGAGATCTACAATGTCACAAGAGAGGTTAAATGGATTGACAACATTATGCATTGAGAAGCGATTGTTGGATGAGATTGATATTGACACCATCATCGATGACTTCGCATCAAGGAATGTTAGAAGAAATTTTTGAGGTAATTTAATATGTATACAAATTATTTCATATGAATATTGCTTTTGCATTCGCTAATCGCTTATTAGTAACATTTTATATATGTGTGTATATATACTACCAATGGGTAGTACTAGTAGTATTATCATGTTTATATAAAAAGGCCCAAAATTTTAGCTTCGTTCTAGGTCAAAAAACTCAGATCCAAGATCGAACGTGCACTACCTTCTACTGAAGCAAGTACAACAAAAGAGTGCCCAGAAATCATCAAAAGGCAAAAATTCGAGGGAATGTCAATGCTTGAAAACTTAGATCACACTATGAACAAGGGAGTCACACGTCGCACAAGATCACATTACAAAGGAAAATCACCATACAAGGACCCCAATCGTGGGTCATGCGAGCGTCCTGTTATTGTTGATATCTCGAAGTCCAACTCTGAGATGAATAAGCCCAAGAATACCAGCTACCATGGTACTTTCGGGAACTTATTTGTATTTTCACTGATGTTTCTAAAATAATATTGTTATAGTTATGATATGTCTTATCTTAGTGGTTCGAGTGCCCTATCCTTGGTCTCCGGACTTATACCCCAACAATTACCAAAACATTTGGTATCAGAGCTACTCACCATAGCTTCCGGTGCCACACTATCTCTCTTGGAGAAGTTGAAGGCTATCAACGAAGAGCAGAAGGTCTTACTCGACAACATGACTGTTGTCCATTGGAGCTTCGTTGATCCTCGTCCACGTAACGCGTCATCGTCATCGTACTCTGTCATCAACATGGGCCACCAAGGACTTCAACCATGGCCACCACCACCGTAGCTCGAGGACGAGCTGCCTCGTCACGAGGGGCGTAATGCCATGGGAAAACATCCAGGCGAGCACTGTAGCATCACGTGGTACTATAGCATCGCGCTAGTATAGCAGCGTGAATATTAGGCAGGGTTTGTTATTTAGGAATCTATCTATTAGGTGTTTGGTATCATCTATTAGTTAGGCAAGTTATTATTAGATTGAATTGTTAGAGATAAGTTTCCTTATAGATTATTTCTTAGGATCAGGTTGGGTCGTCCCTATAAAACGAATAGCATGTATCCATTATCAATCAAGCAAAGAAATAAACAAAATTAGTCCCTAACCGGTTAGCTAAAGATTAGAGCCTCCTCGTTCGTCGGGAAGAGTCCCGACCGAACTTGGAGGGCGGTCCTTTTGTAACATCCCAATTTCCTGTGCTTTAAAAATCTTTTAATAGTTAGTAGGGAGAAAATTCACCATTTGGATTTATTTGAATTTAATTCAAAAGCTTAATTATGGAATTTGGATATCAAAATAATTTAACATGATTAAAGTCAACATCAACAATAGTCAAAACTATTTTATTTCGGTTCTATGTGCTTGGATATATTTTCTAGATTTTTCTAGAATTTTTCCAAGTTCATTTGCTATTTTCTATTGCCATTAGGAATTTCTACTAATTTCTTAAAAGGAAAAACTAATTAAGTTCTCAGATAAATCCTTGGGCCGAAACCCATTTCCTATTCCAGTCCGGCCTAGCACTGTGCGGCCCATTCTCTCTGCTTCCGGCCTAATTCCTGTGCAGCCCGCTCTCTCCCTCCGCCCGCGTGTGTGCGCGAGTGGCCCCACCGGTCGGTAGCGGTTGAGTTTTGTGCAACGCGCCCGCATCCAAGCCACTATCACTGATCAGTGGGCCCCACTGTAACACTATTCATCCTCCTCCTCCTAGACTCCTTAGTCCATGTCCGAGCCGTGCCGCCACACCGTGTTCGTCCCAGATCCTCTCGTCCCGTGGCTATTTAAAGCCCGCGCCCGCGTCAGAATCTCCGCGCCACCCCTCTCCTTCGAAACCCTAGCTTGCCCTTTTGGATTGCATCGCCTCTTCATTGAATCGCACTTGAGAAGTTCTTCGCCGCTGAAGCTTCCTTCGTCGTCTTGCGCCGCCGTCAGTGGTCCTTAGCCTCCCTCGTCATTAGCATCGAGTTCACTGTCATGTGTGCTACCTGGTGCGCACTCGATCCTCGCTGGAGAGACCCCGTAGAGCTTCGCCACCGTGCAACCGCACCGCTTCGTCGCTCTTCTTGTCGCCGCCGCTGCTTTGGTCATCACCGAGGTCAATGGACTGCGTCACCAAGATCCCTGAGTCACACTGGTTCTGTTGCGCACCTCCGTCACCGCCGGCGAGCCGCCGTTCGCCAGAAGCAGTCGGGTCCAGAGCTGCCGCCGTAGAACCTACGTGGCCTTCCACGTCACTAGCCGCATCATCGCCAGCCAGCCGCCATCCTTTTTTGCCGCATGCCACTTCTGTGTCGGCCTCGTTAGCAGCCTGTGTGCCACCTCAACCCCTAACCAGATTCGATCCTCGGTGGACGTAGTCCACATGAACCAAGCCACTTCCAAGTGGGACCCATCTGTCAGCCCAAATTCTTTTATTTCTTTTCAGCCGAAAACCCTAGTGACGTCATGCTGATGTCATAACTCCTTTTTCCGTTGGAAAAATAATTCATTAAATTCATGAAATTGTGATTTTCATTATTTCATGTAATTTCAAACTTTCAAAGCCCATATTTTTTTGCATCCGAACTCTGATTGAGCTCATTCAAATTTCTAAATTCATCTAAATTCAAGATCTATTTATCTAAGATTTGTATTTAATTTTTGGAGTTAGTTTTACCTCTGTTATTTATTTGTTTTTGTTTATTTGCTTCGTTTGCGAGTAGACGTCGATACTTTGGGAAGCTTTGAAGAAGAAGGAGCACCCCAAGAGCAAGATCAGTACCTAGACCTATTTCAAGGCAAGTTATACCTTTGATCAATTGAACCCAGTTTTCAAAAGTTATATTGATTCAAATTACTGCATTTACTTTAATATTTATTTAAATGCGTTTTGGTGTAGTTATTAATCCAATTTGTTATATCCACCTTGTCTATTTGTTATGTCATAATCTTTTGTCACCCTAGATTGGTTCCTTATTTAGTTGGTATTATCGTAGCATCAATGTGGGTTGGTTAGATACGATTAGATTGCTTAGACATGCCACGAGTCATCATTTCATGTAAGTTGCAATTATAAATTTGACTAAGTGATTATGAAACTATGTGATAAAACTGTGTGTACTATATGCTATTACTCGTTGATGACATATGTTGCACTTAACCAACAGGGTGGGAAAAGATTTAGACGGAGGCAAGTGGTACTGTGTGCTTGGGTGGAGCTGTGTGCATGGGATTAATACACTGTGTGCATAGGGATTTGTAGTTATAAATTGAAAGTCTTGCCTTGGTCAATTAAGGACTTAACTTTGTGTGCTATTGAACTGAGCCTTACTGTACGACCACATGCCTGATGGGACGGGCCTAACTTAGTAAGTTATGGATTCTTGACATTGATCACTCAAGAAGTAGGTTAGGCTATGTTGCATGGTGGAGGTGTGTTCTACCAAGTAGTCACATCATGGGGCAGTTCGCCGTATCCCTGTCCAATGGTGTGTGTTATGCCAAAGCACTGTGTTAGGGTTGGTATGACGACAAATCACACTGAGAGTATCAATGCTTGAGATGAAGTTTCTGAAACGTTTTGTTATGATTAGTGCTAGTTACACTAATTGTATCGTGTGGGTAAAGTGTACAAACTCTACAGAGTATTAAATTAATCTATTCGAATAGCCGCGTCCGTGGTCATGGACATGCTCGGGGATTTCACACGAGGGGTAGTTTTTATAAAACTTTGGGAAGGGAGCTGTGTGATCTAAGCCATATGGCTGTGTGAATAACTTGTTTAGGCTATGTGTCTTTGTGAAATCAAACTGTTAATATTAATATTGTTTAATTGTTTTACTTCATGCTTCAATCTATTATTCATATTCAAATTACAAATGTTGCATTTCTGCAAAAGAACCACAGAAGACATTCCTTTGGAATAAGCTATCATGTATAATTGCATTCTGTGGTATGACTTGCGAGTATGGTTGTGTACTCATGCTTGCTAAATCAAATCAACAGAAGGGGAGTCTTCGCCTGCTTTCGAGGAGGAGTTCTACGAAGGTGCCTGATTGTTAGGGTCTTGATCCCAATCGGTTGCCTGTGGCGAATTGATGGGATTCCGCTGAGGTTATCCGTTCCGCTGCTATTTAATTCTCTGTCAGCCCTACGTGGCTTAATAAGTGTAAACTCGACCATAAGGTCAAAACCATTATTTGTTAATCAAATTACTCGTTTATGTTATTAATCGTCTTGTGTGGATCGATATTCATCTATGTTGACACTGTGTGTACCTCTTTGGCCTTGGCCGCCATTTCCCTCTTTCTCTCGTGCTCCCTCTCGCGAGCCTCGCGCTCCCCGCCACGCCTCGAGATGAGCTTTCGTCTCCCAACATATGCGCTCGTTTTTCTTGTGGGTGCGGTGTTCCTCCTCCCAGATCTCGCGGGCTCTCGTGGCATCCCACTCGTCGAAGTCAAGAGACCACTGGTCATATGGGTGGATCTCTTAGTCGATCCACTTGCGGTAGCCACATAGTGGATCTGGGGACTACAGGTAGATAGGAGAGGTTGTTAGTACGTACTTTGAAAGAGAAATAGTAGGGGAACACACTTTAATTGGTCCTTATCGGCTACTGATAGCTGCTCGTGTCCCAACGTCGGTTGGGATAGTCACTGGAGTAGTTCGCGTAACCCCAGTAATGCATGCCCAGGCTCAGCCGCTGATTAGACTTGAAGAACTTGTATGGGTCCCTACACCAACAGAGGGGCGGCGTCTCTCCCTCTGGAGGGTGTTGCGGCGAACGCTCGGTTGGAATGTTCTAGAAGACGTTGCTGCTACGGGGGGCCTCATTGCGGAGGGCTGCCATCCTGGCAAGCTCCTCTTGCCGGACCCGGGCCGTAGCAGCCCTTGCTTGGTCGTCCCACGCCCCAGCAGCTCGCTAGTTCGCGGATCTCGTCCCATTGCTTCTGCAGCTTGCCCATCCCGACGTAGTGAACCAAGCTCTGGTGTAGTATTGAGTTTGGTTGTGTAGTGTTCTCTCCCAAATATCTTACACCTCCTTTTATAAGCTACATGGTTGGCATGGTGTGGTAAATTTCATGTGAGTAGCCGGCGAGGAAGAGTGTTGCCTTGTCATTATGAAAAGTTGCTGGCATTAGGTCTTGTCACTACGCAAAGCTGCCCCATTTGGTCTTGTCACTGTGCAAAGCAGCTGGCCCCGTTAGGTCTTGTCACTGCACAAAGCTGCCCCATTTAGTCTTGTCACTGCGTAAGGTTGTCTCCTTTGGTCTTGTCACTGCGCAAAGCTGTCCCGTTTGGTCTTGTCACTGTGCAAGGCTGTCTCCTTTGGTCTTGTAATCGCACAAAGTCGCCTGCTTGGTCTTGTCTCTCAAGAAAGTAGCCACTCGCTCGGTCTTGTCATTGCGCAAAGCTGCCCCGTTTGGTCTTGTCACTGCGCAAAGCTGTCTCGTCTGGTCTTATCACCGTGTAAGGCTGTCTCCTTTGGTCTTGTCACTGCGCAAAGCTGCCCCATTTGGTCTTATGAAGGCGTCATTCATTCCCTAAGGCAGAGGCCACAATGAACGTGCAGTACACTATTCTGATTGAACCTGAAAACCGAGCTATTCCATACCAGACATTATCCGATACAATTAAGATGAGATATTGACACTTCAAATAAAGTTAAAATTTACAAATACGATACAATTAGTTTCATAGTGCTTACAACAACCAAAGTATTGACTGAAGTACAAGTTACAACATGCTAGTAGTTCTAATACAAGTTACTTTATGCTGGTGTTCCTACGTGTCGACAGACACCTTGCAAGTTCTCATAGTGTGGCCTTCCTGGCGACAGCGGCCACAACGTCTACCTGCCGCTCCAGCTTCCCCTTCATCCATATCATTCCTAATGCGACGACTCTACCGACGGCCCTTCCCCTCTACAATAGGTCTAGATCCGGAATCCAAGTCCTCTGTGCAATATCCAACGTGGCGAAGTTGCCCACAACCCTGAAGCGCCTTAGCTCGCCACACCACGCCTGCTGCACCATCTCCTTCATGAAGTACTATGATATGAAGTTCAATGGGTCCATGTGGATGGTGCCACACGCGGCGAGGACATGAGAGCATGGTTTGTGAATGAGCTTTAGCTTGTTGCATGTCGCCATACGGTTGGGCGACTAGGGTCCAGCGCCAACACATGTCGCTCCACCGTATGGCGACTAGGACCAAGTCGCCATATGGTTTGGCGACTGGGAGCCAAACGGTCAAGTCGTCCCTCTATTCCGCGAGTTGGACATGTGTCGCACACTGGTTGGGTGACTAGACCAAGTCGCCCAACCGTACGGCGACACTAGATTATTTCTAGCAAAAAAATTTAAGTGGTATTATTTTTGTAATTCCGAATAAAAAATAGATTATTAAAAAAATTCGTATTTCTTTGTAGTAAGTAAATAGTTTGTGTAGTTAAAATAGTAGTATAAGTAGCACCTGTAGGAAATTTTAGTTGGAGAAAAAAAAAGTAGAAAATCGGAATGTTATTAATTTATATGTAAGTAGCACCAGTAGAAAACTTTATTTAGAGAAAAAAGTAGTCCCTGAGGGAGAAGTAGTGCTGTTTGTGAGAAGTATTGTAGTTTTATCAGTGCATGCGTGACCGACTATTATTCGGTGAATAATTAAAAAGTTGGTAAGTAGTAGTGGGTACTCTGGCCGAGTGCATGAGGAGGATGAATTATTTGTATGGACTAATTAGTACAGGTTAATTAGTATGGGCTAATTGACTTAGGTAATTAGTATAGCTCCGTAGAAGACTGAAACGCCACTTGTAGCATTTCGGATTGCAAGTTAGCGTCAGAATCGGATAATGTCCGGTATGGAATAGCTCGGTTTTTAGGTTGAATCATAATAGTGTACTACACGTTCATTGTGCCCTCTGCCTGAGGGAACGAATGTCACCTTGACCATGCTGTAGTGTAGTTGTTCACGATAGGCGAAGGGCCGTATAAATATAGATTACAGTGTAGCAGTACTTGCATATCGTGCGTTGCGATCTGACTAGTTGCAATATTGGAAATATTTGCAGGCAGACATTAGTCATGCCTGTACCCACTACATTGAAAGTGCATTACGGTGATGGCACCGTTCATAAAGGTTCGTACGGTGTTGACTTGAGAGCAGTTTTCTGCAAGCCACTCTGGTACACCCAGACGATGAGAATGCACGAATCGCAGATGTGATGCATTGGCTCACCCCGCAACTTCTCCTTGGATCCTGAGGTGTGCAACGTCGTCATACAAGGGCTTTGGAGCCGGTCTCCCATGGACATTAGACGGGAGTTGAGAAGACTGATGCGCACGGCTGTGTGGAAGGGCTTTATAAAAGGCCATCGGCGCTGTGGATACGAGTTTGTGCTGCTTGTGCAAGCATGCCCAAAAGAAGCTGTGTAGGGCCCCGCCGCCGGATATCGTCCAGGTGGTGGGAGCAGCTCGGGTGCCCAGCATGTTGGTGAAAAAAGAGGACCCGGAGGCTGGTGTTACGAAGGGTTCAGAGGATGTTGCTCGTGACGAGCCCGACACGGTAGATACAGGAGAGGAAGATCGGTCACCGCATGGTGAGCCTACAGGATAGGCTGATGAAGGAGAGCATAGGGAGTACATATTGTGTCAAATAGATAGCGATGACCGGATGGCCTTGGCTGAAGAGGAAGCTGTACAGGAGGACAACGAGGACAGTTCCGATGAGGACGGAGCTCCCATCCCCCAGGAATGGAACAGATTTGATGCTGAGGGTGTAGCTACGCATGACGAGCACGAATCGCTGTGGGAGTACCATGCCACGGAGGTTCGGTTGCACTCAATGTTTGCTGATAAGACATCCTTACAGGATGCCATTAAGCTGTGGGCTATGTCCATGCAACGGACGTTCTGGGTCATCAAATCTAGCCAGGAGCAGTACACCGTCAAGTGCGAGTAGGCCGGTTGTCCTTGGCGAGTGCACGCACATAGACCGAAGTATGAGACTCACTAGATTGTCTCGAAGGTGGAGCTGCACTCCTGCATGCTCAGCAGTGTTTTGTCAAGGCATCGTAACCTAACGTCGACCTTCATAGCCAATTTGATGTATGGAGAGATAGTGGAGAAGAAGGATGTGGAGGCCAAGCACATTATGGTGGCTATTGAGAAGAAATTCAAGTACAAGATCAGCTACGCGAAGGTGTGGCATGCGAAGCAGAAGGCTTTGGAAAGACGGTTTGAGTCTTTTGATGCGGCGTACGACAACCCCATGTTGCATCGTGCATAATGCTGTTTCTTATGCACGTAACAAAACCCCATGTGTAGTGTTATTCCCAGCTTCATTATAAAGTCTATTTTAATTCACAACATCAAATCTTCTCGTCTTTTCGCATTCAATTCTTCCATGTTATTCTCAGCTTCATTATAAATGCATCCAACAACATGTATCACTTCTGGGGCAAGGTGTGAGAACCCACATAATTAAAACTAAGCTAATCAACGATAATCGGTAATTAGCTTAAGTAAAATTTCATTAAACCAATCTCAAGCATAATCTCAGTTAATATTCAATTGCATAATTAACGCAATGAACTTGGCAAATTAAGCAAACATCGTTTATTCACATCACAGT
The DNA here is from genome assembly GCA_036346405.1 of Phyllostachys edulis. Classification (NCBI taxonomy): domain Eukaryota; kingdom Viridiplantae; phylum Streptophyta; class Magnoliopsida; order Poales; family Poaceae; genus Phyllostachys; species Phyllostachys edulis. The sequence goes on along the minus strand of CM070555.1, from coordinate 37,497,944 downwards.
TTTATAACAGCCCGTTTACAAAGCAGAATTAAAATATTACAAACCAAATTCTCATTACAAAATTTATTTTACAACCCAATAATGGATACAGGATTAATTTTACAAAACAATTACAATGTTAATTACAAAAGAAAATCAAATTACAATTCATGTTGTTGCATTCGTCTCATCAAATCCTTTCTTGCCATCTCATTCTGTCATCCTTCGCCTCTCCGTCCCATGCAACCAAAAAGCATGGAAAATAGTTAGCCAAACAAAAAGAAAACAGTAATAGCTAGTTAGAAGGGAGAGAGATTGCCGTCAGAATTTCTCGAAGTACAATAGGATTCCCATATCAACCTAGGTCAACCGGTTCCTCAATCACCAAGGTACCCTGACCAACCTGAGTTAGTCGGCTCCTTTAGTAATCAAGATATCCAGATCAACCAGAGTCAATAGGCACCATTTACTTCCAGGGGTCTCCTCATCCGGCATCAGTAGAATCCAACACCCACCTTTGGCATTACCGCAATCGCAGTATAATCCCACAAGGCACATCCCATTAAATCTTACCCTCAGTCGGAACATCATAAGGTCCCACAAACCCACATTTTACATTCCATTAAACCCAACCCTCAGCCAAAGCATCATCGGGTATACCGAAACCAGCACCATTAATACTCATGTGGTATAGCCAACATAAACCCCACATGTAGCATTCTCCTCATTTCATCCCAGCCGAAGGCAACACAAACCCATTCAACAATGCATCCACATTTAGCAACCAATGGACCAACAGGACCTTGCCTCAATAGTACCATGTTAGGACAATAGAGTTAAGACATGGGGCATAGTAGTCACCAGCATGCCTCAATGAAGCCAACCGCAATACATCCCTCTAATAAGCCTCAATTCTCACCAGCAGCCCATAAGTACCCTTATTCAAAGCCACTGCCAGGCAAATGCCATAGCACAGCACCACAAACACAAAAGCACAAGCAGCTGCACATAGTTTACATAGTCAAATGGCACAACCATTTTCTCATTTCCAATGCCCACCAGAAGCTCAAGACTGCAAGGGAGCTCAGAAGGTCAAATGAGGCACAGGGATGAAAAAAAGACCAAGAGATAGGGTCCTGGTAATTAAAAAGAATAGGAAATGGTAAAAAGAAATGCACAGTGCTGAGGGATAAGAACCCCCGAAAAATCCTACACAACAAGAGATAAGCCAACCAACATAGGGCAAGAGATAAGCCAGCCCACAGCAGGAGATAAACCAGTCCCCCCTCAAGACATAAGCCAACAGCCACAGGGAGTGCATAACCCAGCCGAAGGCACTCTCCCCAGCATGCATATTTCCCCACATAAACACATGCAGCCCCTTCACAGCCAAAAGAGGAGCAAGGCCAAGAACACAACTGAAGCCAAGCAACTAGGAGATAGGAACCATTGAAGTAAGCCCACTGCCCTCCCAAATCCAAGACCACACCAGGAGCTAAGGGAGGAAGGAAGCATAGAGGAAGGGAGCATAGGAGAAGAGCAAGACCTGTGGAGCCAGGACCATCAGCATCACCAGGCATCAAGCCACAAGGAGGAGGAGGCTCAGAGTTCACCTCATCGTTGCCTGTAACGCAGCGACGGTGAAGAGGAGAGCACCAGCACCAGGGCCGACACTTCAATCCCCTCCCCATTCTTGATCTCACCAGGAGGTAACCCACAGCTAAATCCCAGCGCTCCCCATATGCATCTCATTCACCATAGAGCAACCCACAGTAGTGCTCACTTGTAGCTCTCAGTCCATTCAACATCACAGAGCAAGGGGAGGATTGGGATTAGAGGGTGAGGGGGAGTATACCGTAGAGCGAAGTTTTAGCAGTACCACCATCACCATCTTTAGCAAGCCCCAATAGCCACATCCAGCACATCCATGATTCATGCATAAGCACAATAAACCCACATCAGTGAAATGAAATCAACATAATTAATTCAATCAAGGTAAAGCAGTAGTTAGAGGGGAGGTTAGAGAGGAGTTAGACGGCGGCCGTAGGCCAAGCCGCAGGGGGAGCAGGGGCAGGCCAAGGCGGCGCTGGCCTTCGGCCACGCCGAGGGGAGGAGTAGCACGGGGGCGAGTCAAGGTGGTGCACGGGCCGGCGTGCACCAAGCCGGAGGTGGCACTAGCAGAGGAGGCGACACTGACGGGCCGCACCGAAGCGGCGGCAATGGCCGGCATGGAGCCGACCGACCACACAGGAGCGGCGCGCAGGCCATGGCGGCCGAGGCGGCGGGGACCTGAGGCGGCCGAGTGCAGGCACGGCCTTCCGCCGCAAAGTGAGTGGCGGACCGGCCTCGTGGTGCCCTGGACCATGAGCAGCCAAGAGATGGGGAAGAGGCGAGACGGCGGTGGCATGAGGAGGCGGACTCGGTGGAACCGGGGCCGTGGCGGCAGCTAGGGGACCGGCGAGAGGCGGCGGTGAGCAGAGGCCGGGGAGGCGGCGGGCTCGGAGGGTCCGGCCGGTCGCCGGCCGGCCGAGAGATTCTCAAAGCAGGCAAGACAATACGGGTGAGGAAGTGTGGGGGCGGCACCAAGGAGGAGCCATGGGGAGGCGGTGGCTTCAAGAATTGGAGAAGGAGAGAGAGAGGTAGAGAATGGGGCTGGGAGGAGAAGAGAGCAATGGAAGATGGGAAAATGGGGGGGGGGGTTCAGCGCCTGGAATAGAAGCAGATTTTGGGGGAAGATGAACGCGAAGAGAAGGGGGCATGAGTGTGTAGGTGGCCGGTTAAGGTTAGGGTAGAAAGAAAATAGAAAATGGGTAAAAGGGAGATAGAAGAAAGAAAAAAAAATTAAGAAATATATAGAGGGAAATTTTGTAGAAATTGTTGTAAAATTCAAAATAGATAGATGGATTGAATTAGTAGTATGAATGCGATATTTAGTTTGAGTCACTAGTAAGTTAGATTATTAAATCTACGTTAGAATATTTAGCAATAAAACGACCAGTAGAAATTAAAGGCGAAAAATGTGTATAAATTAAATTGAACCTCATATTTGAGTTGGTCGCCGATAGAATTCTCAAATTAAGTAAATAAGTAATATGAGGCGTTAGAAATAATTTATTCAAGTAGATTTATTTATTTAGCGCCGGCATAAAATCAAGTTAATTGTTTAAATCATCCGAATAAAATTTGATAGACTTAGTTTTGCGCTAATAAAATTTGTTAGACCTAGTAAAATGCAATTATGTGTAGTAATTTCTTTTCGTCCACTAAACCGTGATTATCAACCATCCTAACCCTAGAGCCGATAAGTTGTAGAACGATCGCGCTGGGAAAGTGCTAACTTAATGGGGTTTTGAAACTGTTATTAAATTAAAATCCACTAATGAAAAGAATCATCTGACTAATATGCACTGCACATAGTCGCACATATTACTGCTAAGTATTTAATTAAGTATTTATTATTTCGCATCGTCGTATAAAATTGCAGCGGTGAACCAACAAGAGTAGCTAACATCGATTTCATCGACGACGATCTCTTCTACAATTTCGCAGGCAAGCTACTCCCTTGTTCATTAATATAGCTATATTAAATGTAAACCGTATATTACTCTATCTTATATGTATTGCATCAAAACTATTTCTCAAAAATCAAATTGAATAAATGAGATGAAGATGGAAAAGATAAGAAAGATGAAAATGAGATGAAGATAAGAAATGAGAGAGAAAAGAGATGAGAACTACTAAGTTGGTAAAAGGGTGCCCGGGCCGGGGAACACGGCGGCGATAATAATGATGAGGAAGAGGTGGGACCCCTTTACCTATAGTTAAAATATAAGGACCAACAAAACTCTTACTCGGTCAGATGCCGTAATTCAGTACCAACCATTTTCCCGTTTCGGCGGGCAGAAAATGCTACCCTATTACGTAATTATGTTCTCCACAATGGGTAGCAAGGTGGAGTGTTGGGTATTGGGCCGATCCGACCCAACCAACATTACCGGAAACTCGGTGGATGACGGAGGTCACGTCTCTGGACACCGACGGAAAGTAATGGGTGGAGACTTAAGCATGTAAATGGAAAACGTTCTGTATTCTGAACTCGAACCTGCATCAAAGGAAATGCAGGGAACCCGGTTCATTTAGAGCTCAGAATTACTATGGGTAAAATGGTACAAGCCTGCACAGTGCTATAACAAAATCATGAATTCATACCAGTTTCCTGGATTGGAGTCTACGGGAACCGCCGGGGGTCTATCTTCTCTCCGAGTAATTTAGTAGTCTCTTCAGAAGTAAAATTGCAACCTAAGTTTTAAATGACTATTTTCAGAATAAGAGATGAGGTAGGAATTTTGATAAGGACGAAAGTTAGAGTCATCAGATGCATTGTAGCTATTAATGCTTGCTGAGTACACTATAGTACTCACTCTTACTATCTCTCCCCTTGCTTAGATCCAAATCCGGCCGGGAGTTATCCCGAGTGGGATGATGAGCTTGCAGGTACCAGTGCAACCGTAGAAGGGAAAAATGATGATTATGAGGACCAGGGCGATATGGACGCCATCTTTGACTCATGGGACGAATAGACGGTCAGTACATCAGTGCAAGCGAGAGAAGCAAAGAAGCTTCCTTTTGTAGTTGTGTAATAATTGTAGTAAGAACTATAGTCTTGTGTGGCTATTTTTGTAATAAAGATGTACAGTTTCTATCTTATTGTTCTGCTGCGTAACTCTGATAAATGGTTTACTATTCGTTGGAGCAGTGTTCTACTGGGCAAATGAATAGTAATCATATGCCTAAGTGTGATTACCCTCGGGGTAATGACACGGGGCGTCACACAAGACCTGGAAATATTGTGCAGTTGTTTATGAAGGATATATACGCTGAAGTGTCAAAGGTTATCAATCTAGAAAAAAGATTTTCAGTCTATATATGTATTCACGCTCAGTTAAAAGGATGGTCTTATATATGGTTTACATATAGATTCTCTACTTTTAAGTTATGGATAGTTCGAGATGGATTAACTTAAAAAAAAAAGATTAAATAATAAAAAACCAACTCTAGCCTCTTGTTGCCGAACCGTTGGGCGACAGGGATACAGTCGCTTACCGGTTGGGCGACATAACCTATCGTCCGACCATTGGCCGACTTTATATCTGTCGCCCAATGACACATCTACTATATTGATGTCGCTTGTCCGTTGGGCGACTGGAACCAGCTGCCCAACGGTTTGATGACAGACGTATAATTTTTTTAAAAATCACAGGTATATTATTGTAATTTTGAATAAAAAACGTATTATTTAAAACAAAAATTCGATTTCAATGTTTGTATACTTACTTATGTACTTACACTTTCATTTGTATGATATGTTTTGAGTAGGTAAGAACTGTAAAATAAACTAATGATTAGTTGTGTCCGACATTCAATTTTAATTTTTTCTTAAGAAACTTATTTGTTGTCCATGCATAACACGAGACCGCCGAAGTTGGACCCGCCGCCGGTGCAGCCGATGACGACGTCCGGGGTGTCGCCGATGGCCGCCAGCTGCTCCAGACACTCCTCGCCGATGACGGTCTGGTGCATCAGGACGTGGTTCAGCACGCTGCCGAGGCAGCACTTGGTGTCGGCGTTGGTGGCCGCGACCTCCACCGCCTCAGAGATGGCCATCCCGAGGCTGCCCGGGCTGGAAGCGTCGGCCTCCAGGATCTTCCTGCCGGACTCCGTGACTCCGTCACAGCGGACGGCGACGGGTGTACCTTGGCGCCCCAGGTCTCCATCATCTGCCTCCGGTACGGCTTCTGATCATATGACGCGCGCACTTGCCACACCTGTACGTACCATCACAAATTCAGCAAATCAAATGCTCATACTAGCAATCAAGAACACCGAGCTCCAATCCTGAAAAAAAATCTGTGATCAAATTTGCACTCTTACCTCACAGCAGTGAAATTTTTACCGGCGAAATTTCGCCGGTTACTGCTGGTAACCGGTGTTACTGCCTTACTGGCGGGGCCGGTAGAAATTAAAACCGGTGAAAAAATTTCGGTTTTGATGAATTTTGTCAAAAAAAATTCGAATTTGATTGAATTTTGTTTGAATTTGATTTTTTTAAATTTAAAATCCCAAAAATTCAATTTTTTTTTTGAAAATTTCGACCTAAATTTTGGCCGAAATTTCCGATTTTCAAGAAACCGCCTTACCGCCCCTTCGTAAAAAATGCTACCGATAAGTTTTTCCTCGCCTCACGCTTGAGGTAGAAGAGGTCGCTATGAAGGACAACGCTACGCCCCATTGGCGATCTTGGTTTCAATGACCACGCTCTTGACCCTGCAGGCATTGTACTACGCTTGCGGCACGGCGGTGTTCGGCTTGAGCGACCTCGCCGGACTAGTCCTTCATACTTGTAGTAGATCTTCGCGGCGTCGAAAGCGGCTTCTCCAACCTCCTGGCCTTGCAGTGGCGGAGCTAGGATTTTAACGATGGGGGTACGAACTTAAGACACATCCGTTCCAGCACAAGTTCAAATGATATAGTACATAAATTCAAATGTGTCAAATTACATGTTTGCACTATAACCAACATCACAAAATATTTTAGAAAATTACAACTTGATACGACGTTCCTTCATGCTATGAAAGCAATATTGCAATAAAAAATCACTACAGAGGAGATCAAGCTAACACTAGACCTTGAAGGAGCCAAGGAGGGGAGCGGGCGGGCGATCACGGGCACAGGTGATCCTTGGGGTCGAGAATCGAGAGACGCGACCGGCCACCGACGCGTCGAGGCCGAGATCGTTGGCGCAGAAGCCAAAAGCGGCGCTAGAGCGTCGCGATGCGCCGATGCCGCGATGAGCTACCGGCTGCGGTACTGCACCCCTGCACTGCTGCCAGAGTGCCTAGATGGGCAGATGGCACTTAGGTCTGTGGCCTCCTTGACTAGTTGTCGGGGTGGAAAAAAAGCTCGTTAGGTGGGTTCGTTGGCTCGATTCAAAATTGTTTCATTAGACTCGTTATTTGGTTAAACATTGAAATGAGTTAATTTTGAATGAAATTGGATTTCACTCTGGTTCGACTCGGCTTGGCTCGTTAGCTCGGTTCTAAAAATACTTCCAAACTATAAATAAAATGATACTAAATCAAACTGTGTTAATTTCAATAAAAGCTCGGTAAGACGACTATCTGGCTCGATATCCACCCCTACTAGTTAACTTGGGCTTGATTCTCAGATTCTGTTGGGTCTAATGCTAAATGGGCTGCCAGGAGTTGAGGAGTATGTTGTTATTTGTGTAGTGTATACTTTATGTATTAAGGAGGGTATATACCAGATTTTTGTGCAAAATTTTTGGGGGTACGACTGTACCCCCATGCACCTATACTACCTCCGCCCCTGGAAAACAAAACTTGCGATTCAATTCATCATTGGAGGTTGGACGACACATGCACGCACCCACACACATGCATGCATCTGCTGCCGGCAGCCAACTACCTCGGCCGGTAGCTGTACCATTCCTCCGCGCAAGTTGCACGTAGCTAGTGACGTGAACCGGGGCCGAAAACCTGGTACGAGTCCAACCCCCGATAGTGGCGGAGCTAGGATTTTGACGACGGGGGTGCGAACTTAAGACACATCCGTTTCAACACAAGTTCAAATGATATAGTACATAAATTCAAATGTGTCAAATTACATGTTTGCACTATAACCAACATCACAAAATATTTTAGAAAATTACAACTTGATACGGCGTTCCTTCATGCTATGAAAGCAATATTGCAATAAAAAATCACTACAAAGGAGATCAAGCCAACACTAGACCTTGAAGGAGACAAGGAGGGGAGCGGGCGGGCGATCACGGGCACGGGTGATCCTTGGGGTCGAGAATCGAGAGACGCGACCGGCCACCGACGCATCAAGGCCGAGATCATCGGCCTTGAGAGCGAGCGGCGCTAGAGCGCCGCGATGAGCCGCCGATCGATCTGCGCCTGCTTCTTTGCCAGAGTGCCTAGATGGGCAGATGGCACTTAGGTCTGTGGCTTCCTTGACTAGTTGTCGGGGTGGAAAAAAAAGCTCGTTAGGTGGATTCGTTGGCTCGGTTCAAAATTGTTTCAATTAGACTCGTTATTTGGTTAAACATTGAAATGAGTTAATTTTGAATGAAATTGGATTTCACTCTGGTTCGACTCGGCTTGGCTCGTTAGTTCGGTTCTAAAAATACTTCCAAACTATAGATAAAATGATACTAAATCAAACTGTGTTAATTTCGATAAAAGCTCGGTAAGACGACTATCTGGCTCGATATCCACCCCTACTAGTTAACTTGGGCTTGATTATCAGATTCTGTTGGGCCTAATGCTAAATGGACTGCTAGGAGTTGATGAGTATGTTGTTAGTTGTGTAATGTATACTTTATGTATTAAAGAGGATATATACCAGATTTTTGTGCAAAATTTTTAAAGGTACAACTGTACCCCATGCACCTATACTACCTCCGCCCCTGTGGCCCTGTTGTCTCAACATTGCAAGAGCTCACTCCACACACTTCTGAATTACTTCTGAATTCCGATGTGACGGCAGCAACAGCCATTGATCACTCAAATGATACAGAAACACACGGTTTACCTGATCAATGGCGTCGGGCGCCAGAGCTTGTTAACATCGATGACCTCTTCGGGTATGTCGATGAACCGCTCTTCGGTCAACTCTTGCCTGATCAGCTCGTCAGGGAACAGAGGGGACAGGTCACCGGGCTTCAGCGGCTGGTGCGTCTTTGGGTGCAGTGGTGGCGGCGGCTTCACCGGCAGGTCGGCGACAAGGTTGTACCATTGCTTCGGGATGCTCACGTTGGCGCCTGGATTCGAGCTGGCCCTAGCGGTGATGAAGCCTCTTCTCCCACTGACAGAAACTCTGTGCTTTGGTGCGCAAGGGAGTGAAGCTTTCTCTGGCCCTGCTGCAATGTAGTTAGCTGTGTCCATCAGCTTGAGGTTTGCAGCGTCAGGATTCAGAAATGAGAATGGACAAAAATCAACTAACTAAAGTCATCAGTGGGGACTAGTTGTTACTCCATTGCTACCAAGTCTAGATTAGCCCTTTTCAACTATCCCGATTCTGAGATTCTGAATCAAATAATATTGAAAAGATTGCATCAAATCAAATCTGAGATACAGTTAGTACCAATTAAGCTGTTATGAACTAAGGGCCAGAGGCACTGTAGCACCATGAACAGTACCGTTCATGGATCCGTGGATAGTTGATGAGTTTCTTATAGCAAGGAATAGTTGGTTTGGTAGGTTATTTTAGGATTTTTTTTATCTAAGTTATTGTTAGGGATATGATTTTATTAATTAGGAATATTATTGTTAATAATTGAAAAGATTAAATTGGATTGATAGGTTTTCTTAGAGATTATTATTAGGAGCCGAGTCGGGTCGTCACTATAAAAGAGATAGCGTGTATCCATTATCAATCAAACGATAATATAAATAAAATTCTTAGTCTCTCCCTTCCTATTTAACTAAGTTTTAGAGTTTTGGCGGTGGTATGACCAACCGTTCAAACACGATTGGCCTACCGAGCCCATACCCAACCAAACTGCACCACAACATAAGCTTGGCTATCTACAACCCAACCAACTTGGACCAAAATGATGTCTAGTCCTGGTTGCTAACAAAAGATTCTTTTTTATATCTATCCAACTCCGCAATTAGCCCCTAATTGACGCGTTCTGCAATTTGGTTTAAGATTTCTAGATCTGCCGAAGAATTACCTCACACTGTTACACACGCTGCAGAAAATGGGGAACATCAGTAAACTTCGATACTCTCTGTTCCCCACCAAGGCAACAACTAACATCTTGGACAAGCACATATTCTAGGGAAACATAAATCAGAGCCAGTCAGCTGGGCTATGCTACTGTTTAAGGGCCCTGACTCCCCACGCTCTCTCTAAATAACCAATCCAATCCAAGCACAGATGAACAGGTTCTTGCTCCTAGCTAGTGGTTTAGGCCAATCTAATTTTCTGAAACTAGTAGTCCGTACAGACCAATCTCAAGAACCAAGAACACCTACAACAAGTCGTCGCCAAATCGATCGGAAGACAAGAACATGCAGCGGTCCGTGGAGCATGTAGGATCAACGACGAGGCCATGCTGTACGCGGAGGTTGTCGATTCGTTTGGGTGGGTGAGAACATGCAGCGACTGGGAACTGGACAGTGAGCCAGTTACGTGGACACGTGCGTGTGGAAGGAGAAGGAGCGAGTGCGCCGTGAGCTTCATGATCCGAGCAACCGAGTCTAATCGTACGATAAAAAACTATCTCGTCAGATGAGGCGTTAACGGTATACCAACAGTTAGTATTTCTCTTTCTCTTATTAATATTGCACTCACTGCTCAATGGTTTTCGCAGGTAATAAGTGGAAAATAGTGCTAATCGCTAGTACGCGGCGACACCGTACTTAATTGGTATGAGGAAGCCTTAAATAGATGTAGGAGAATGTGAACTGCTCAACGCTCATGCAGTGGATGCACGGTATGAATGTCGTAACACATATTATCTTCTCCGGGAGTAAGAGTGAAAACGGATCAGATATGGATGGATAATGGCTCGATCATATTTGTTTTTATATTTTTTTCCGGATGCGGACATGAATACGGATACCCCAAATACGAATACGGATGCGAATAATATCGAATACGAATATGGAGCGAATACGAATCGAAACGAATATGATCACGGATATTTTTTTGGAACATGAAAACCTCTTAAATTGCATGCTAGAAATTAACGAAAACATATAACTAGTTTGTTTGATGCAAACATTCATGAATTGTTCATGTTTTTAGCAACCACACATAACATTTGTACTAGCAAGGTGCATTAATTAGTTCATCACAAACATAACACTTAGTGTACCACATTTAGCTCATAAGTCATAACTCACAAGTCAACATACATAAAACTTAGTTCATTACATACATAAAACGTAGTTCACACTTAGCTCATCACACCTAGTTCATTCATGACATACATAGTTTAATAATATCAAGAATCCAAAATATCATGTCTTAACAAGCAACAGGCCAACAACATATCGCCATGTGAGGGTAGGATTATCAACCATCTGAGGGGCACAAAATATGCAAATAATCAAACATATTAGATGATTTCCAAGTATTTGGAAAGAGGCTGGGGAGCACTAGAAAGGTTACCTCTAGTTTACTGCTGCCAAATGCAAAACCTACAACAGAAAAACAAGTAAAGGTTAGTTCAATTTCAATCAAATATTGTTACTATGCATGGTTCACCAACATAGCCCACCATGACGTAAAATATGCAATATTATTTTAATAGCACACACAATGATGGCAACCTTCAACTTTAAAATCTTCTTTGAAGTTTATTCAATTAAGGCCCCAAATATGTTATAATATCACCATTTTGTGATAACTTGTAATGAGCTCTCTATAGGGATCTTCAACAGATCCAGCGTGCATGTATCTAAAATGTGCCTAAGATGCAAGCAATCACCAAATAATCTCCAAACCGGCAAGATTTCCACACTAACCATGATTCTACAATTCTAAAGTAAGTGATATGGAGATTTACCTAGTGATTGGTCATTCATCCATATCCTCCAACACGTCCTTCTCCAAATCATCCATATCCTTGTGCTCCTGTATCTATAAGTTGTAGTTCAATGCGTATCATTTATCAAGGTGACATTAAATTAAGCCAATGAGCTAGATAGTTAGGTAAAAAAACAGCAAACCGTTGCCAAGCTTGCAAAGCATCGCTCAATGCCCTCCATGTCCATCTCAGTGAGGATAGATCCACCAATATCTCCACCTTCATGTGAAAAGATTAATTATGCTCAAAAATTTGCTCACATACTACATATAAACCAATCAAACATAAGTGTAGAACTCAATATTACCTTCTCGAGACACTGCAGTCTAATCTTTGGTACAAACCAAAGCTTGCACGACTTCAGGATCAAGGCGACTGCGAAATGGATCGACAACACGTCCGCCAGCACTAAAAGCTGACTCCGAAGCAACAGTTGACACTTGAATAGATAAAACATCACGTGCAAGTCGGGAGAGAATAGAGAGCTCAGGTTGCTTGAGCTTCCACCATGACAAAACATCAAATAAGATTTTGCCTTTTGTTTTCCATTCCACTAGTGGTTGTTCCATGTATACTTCCAACTCAATTTTGGTACCTTGACCTACAACACTACTACCATGCAAGAACCTTTCAAGATCTGCATCAAGCTTATCATCACTCCCCTCATCCTCAACCTCTTGGTCTAATAGTTGAGAATCAACTGTTTGCACATTTGCAGTTGCTGTCTTCTTCGAAGTTACAAGTGGACTGGACACATAAGTTTGGAATAACTACAACTGGTTAATAACACTCATGAATCTATCAACTTCGGCTAGAGCATTGTCATGGTAAATCTTATCTGCAAAATAGTGTGTCAGCTTTGTCTTGTATCTAGGATAAAAAAAACATGCTACAGCTAGAGCCATGTTGGACTTTTCCCAATACTTATCATACTTAGTTTGCATGGAATGATCCATAGAAGATATAATAGGATCAAGGCTATCACACCAATCTGCAATGGCAAGCTTAATCTTGCAAAAAGTATTGAAAAATAGATTTGCTATTGGATATTTAGTGCCAGAGAAGATCTCAGTAGCATCATAAAATCTCTTCAAACATGTAGATATAGATTTTGCCATAGTCCAATTTTCAGCAGTTGGTGCACATCTCACATATTTGCTTCTATGTCAAAGGAAAAGCCTACCAAAAGCATGCCTATAGTAAATAGCTTGCTTCAACATGAGATATGTGGAGTTCCACCTTGTTAGAACATCCAAGGGGAGACCATTTGTCACATCTAAGTCACATTCTGATGCACACTTTATAAATTCCTCATACTGCAATGGAGAGTTCTTCACAATTGCAATTGTATTTTTGATATTTGTAATAGCTGGTGCAATTTGCTTCAAACCATCTTGGGCAACAAGGTTCAAAATATGATTCAAGCATCTTACATGAAAAAAGATACCATCACAGATCAAGAGAGCTGACTTATGGAGTTTTAGTACTACCCCCTTAGCACATACATCATTGGTCGATGCATTATCCAAAGTAAGGGCAAGCAATTTCCTATCAAGATTCCAGTCCACTACACTATCATGAAACTGTGCGCACAAGTTTCTTCCCGAATGGTGTCCTTCTACATGCATAAACTTAATAATTCTTTTCTGCATGTTCCAATTGGCATCTATCCAATGCACAGTGATACACATGTAACCTTTATTTTGGTTTGATGTCCACATGTCCACAGTTGTACTAAAGCGACATGCAAGTGTTTTGAAGTAATCATACAACTTCTTCTTTTCCTCTACAAAGATATTCAATATATCTTTTACGCGATAATCTGCTCTTAATTGGAAAACTAGGGCGCTGTGACTTGATAAACTCCACAAAGTACTCATGCTCAACAATATTAAAGGGATATTCATGCATGATAATTGCCAAATATAATTTTTTCAAACTGTTAGCCTCATCATACCTATAAGTTTCAATAGATGCAGTGCTGCTATCATCTCCAGTCTTCATCAATTTTAGAAGCTGTTGGCCTCCCTTGATTTGGTGCTTACTACCCAAGTGATTCCAAAAGACTAATGTGCCTCTCGAACTTTCACAACGAGATTCGTACCTGCACTTGTTGCATTTAGCCCAATACTCTGTAATCATCTTGCCATCTGATCCTTTCTTCTTTTTCTCATATTTTGTGTAGTGCTCCCAAACATCAGAGCTGCACTTCTTTGCTCTCTTTGCAGCAGGAGCAGGAATGTCGGTCTCGACACCAGTCTCACCAGTCAAATCAACTTCATTCCTTGGCACCAATGCACCAGCAACTGGATCATTTGTAGCAGTGGAAGGTGGTTGTTGTGGTTGTGGCACCGGCAAAGTAGGAGATGTATTGCTTACACTTGCACTGCTACTTCCAGTTGTAGATTCCATCACAAATCTAGCACAAGATAGTGGAGGGAATACATAAGATATCAATGAGACATGCATATTCTACAAACTACGAAGATCATCTAAATATGTGTATTAATCAACAACAGAACATTTAATCATAGAAGGACTAGCATCATAAAAGGAAAATAAGAATGACTGAGGGCATGCAGGTCTGTTTGCAATTGGTAGTTGTTGTTAATCATAGAAGGATTTAGGTTCTCTGTCAAGGCTCAGGATCAAACCATTAGTACGTACTACAATAAGCATATAGTGGTTTACAGTACTTCTAGGGGAGATTAATGGTAGGAGAAAATGGTGTGCCAATCTTTTATATCCTATTTTTCTTATATATTAGTACATAGCAATGAAATAAATTCAGAAGTGTTTGTTTCCATAGTGCAAAGTAAATTTGGAGTACCACTGCACAACACATCTGGAATTCAGTTAGCAAAAACATTAAACGAATGGAATTCAATTAGCTAGCACTAGGAGCTCAATCCATTGATTCATTGCCTCATTGGCAAAACTACAATGTCAAGATCCTTACCTAGTTACCTTGGTGGGCAACAACCAACAGGAACAAGCGGGCGAAGCGATCGACGAGGATCCCGTGGGCCGTCGGGGCCTCGAGGCGGGGAGCAAAGGGGGGCAGGCGGACGGGTGATATGGCCGGCGGAGGCAGGCGAGGTGGCCGCCGACGGCGAGGCAAGGGTGGCGCCACTAGAGATCCGACGGAGGTGCAGCCGCGCAGGGGGGCCGATGGGGAACGGGCGGCGGGGCGAGATGGCCGGCGGAGGCGGGTGAGGTGGCCATTGGTGGCAAGGTGAGGGCGGCGCCACTGGATAGTAGCCGGCGGCGTGGCGACTGGCGACTATGGAAGTGTGGAGTGTGGAGTGGAAGGAACTAGAAGTGGAACGAACTGAAGGCCTAACTCGGTAAGGTAACTCATAGTCCATACCCTAAGGTAACTCAAATTCCGGATATCCGGATAATCCGTATTCGTATTCGTTTCTGCCGGATATCATGACTACCGTATTCGTTTCTGGGAAAAAATCCGAATCCGTTTTCGATCCGAAAAAATCCGATCCGGGACAATCCGAATCCGTTTTTGTCCGGATCGGTCGAAAACTATCCGATCCGTTTTCACCCCTATCCGGGAGTGTGTACTTGGTATGGGCCAGCCTTAAATCAATGTAGGAGAATGTGAACTACTCAATGCTCATGCAGTTGAATGCACGGTATGAATATTGCATCGTACTAGAGCGAATTTTTTATATTAATTAATCCTTTTTTAATTTTATTTTAAAGTTAACCCCGTGAACTTTATTTCCAATTCTGACCCTTTTGGTCACGCCACCACTCGTGGCGTGATAAAACAATACTGTCACGCCAGCCCGTATCTGGGCAAGCTCTTGTCACGCCACCACCCGTGGCGTGACAATGTTGTTTCGTCATGCCACGACCATTGGCGTGACAAAAAGAGCTATTTAGCGGACTTATCCTATGGCGTGATAATGTTGTTTTGTCACACTACGGGTTGTTGAAACAAACCAAAATTTTGGAAAAATAAAAAATTGTGAATCTTTTTGGTTGAATTTCGATTTCTTTCCCAATTTCAACTTTCCTCCCCCTTTTCCGCTTTCCTATTTGGGAAACCCGCCTTGGCAGCCCAAAGGCGCCTCCCGCTCCTCGCGCCTTCCGCCTTCTTCCTCCCCGGTCGTCATCGGCTGTGCGTCACTACCCTCTACGCCATCACCTTCTCCCTACTTCTTGTCACCGAGCCACCTCATTGTGCCACCTCCTCCGTCTTCAATCGTCAGACGCCTGAGCCGCCAGCCAGGCTGCTCCCACGCTCCCTCGTCTCTGTCCGCCTGGCCACCACCTCCCCCCACTCCAGTGAGGGAGCTAGGCCACCGCGGCACCGACCCATGCCCACCCACGCCTCCAACTCGCCCCTGCCCGGCGCAATCTCCTCCCGGCCGCCCACGTTGCCACCCACGCGCCACAAGGCCCGTAGCTTGCCACTACTCCACCGCCTCTTCGTCGGCTATAAAAGCCACCCCCATGCCCTTACCTCCTTACACAAGCACCCGCACCCACCCCCTACCCTCCTTCTTCTCCGAGGCCGGCCATTTCGGAGGAATCACCACTACCCCTTTCCTTCCCCGTCGAACCCGTAACCCGATTTCACCCTTCCCGTCCCTTCCTCTCCCATCCAACCCCCCCACCTCCAGCCTCCACTCCACCGGAGCACCACGCCGCCATCCCCGCCTTTCCCCTTCACGGCGTGCGCCACTACCCTACCACCCATCGCCCAAAAAAAACCCCAGCCTTCACAAAACGCTAGAGGTAAGAGGACTTACCTCGGTGGAGCCTCCCCTCATCGTGCCCCTTCGCTGCTAGCCGCCACCGCCGCGGAAGCACCACCGGTTCCTTCGCCCCCTCCCCTCTACGCGAGAAAGCCGAAGAGGCGCTCTGGCCTTCGGCTGAGCGTCTCAAAGGCCTTAAGAGGCCAGGCCGTGTGGGCCGGTTGGGCCTTCGAGCCGTCATGCCAAATGGGCTCAGCCCTTTTCTGTAGCAACACTGTTCGCTAGCTTGTTACTATTCATGTCAAATCCGGCCTTTTACTGTTGATCACTACTCACATGAAGTACTGTTCATAACCGAAAATAGGATTACGGTTCCTAATCCTAGATTAGTGCCTAATTATTGTTCATAACCTAATTCATGCATGAACAGTAGAAATGACACTATTCATTGAAATCCTAAATTGACAGTTCATACCCATTCTGACCGCCTTGAGCCCAGAAAACCCATTCTTGACTCCGATCAGCTATACCAAGCTTCCAATGAATCTTTTCACCTTTTTATATAATTCATTATCTCTCTACCATATTTTTATTGTACTTGAATTCATTTCCCAGCTTCGTTCAATCCAATTAAACCACCAAATAAATACCTACCCTCCACACCACCTTTCTTTGTGTTTTCTTTTTGAATTTATTTACTTGCATGTTGTTCATAACTCATTCCTTGTCGAGCCAGATTTTATTTGGATTATTTTATTATATTGTTTTTCGTTAGGTCACGACTTTGATGACCAAACTCCAGAAGATGTCGGACAAGATCAGTATTTAGAAGAATTTGTGCAAGGAGGCAAGTTGCATTCCTTGATCATTCTGAACCTATAAATTCATATATTATTACTTTCATTATTGTATTTGTGCCAATTACTGTATTATTGAAATAATACTTTTGAATGCCATGATAATTAGATAAATCCTATTACCCCACAGACAAACCCACTTAGCACTTGAAGGCCATATTCACCTTGACAAGGTTAAAATTCATTGTAGGCCATATTCACCTAGACAAGTTCACATAAAATATTAGCTTTATCACACAAATGTGTTTATAATCTTGAAAAGCAGTATTGACAGTTTGCCAATGGTTTTGGTGGAGAGTTGAGGATTGTGTCCAGAAAGTTGGACAACCCAATAGACTTGTGTTAAAAGTGAGTCGAAGGTGGGGCCAAGAAAGTGAAAAGCCATGAGTTGGTTGTCAGTCCACTCCACCACTAGAGACAAATAAGGACAAGAACCTTGTGTCACAGTAACAGACACAGAAAACCGCTCAACCACAGGTGTGGTCATTACTCCCTAGCTTAGTACACTACTCTCCCAATTGAATATCTACAGGAATTGGGGTGGGACAGGAGTGGGCCTGAGGGGACACTCACTGGTCTTCACAACGGTAGGCGCCATTAGCATCAGGTCAATATTTCCGCCATTGGCCGGTGGTCCCCCGAAGCTGCATGGTCCAATAACCTACCGGGTAGAGGTTAGAAAAGGTTGAGCAGTGAAAAGACTTTGTTATCTCAGCTCATTCGCACGCTAACGTGTTGCGTGTCTATGATCTGACAGTATGAGTTTGAGATATCTTGTGGGTAAAGTTGGGCAGCTCTGCAGAGTGTATAATTAAAGGTATTCGAGTACGCCGTGCTTTCGGTTAATGAAGCTGTGTTAATGGGTGATTCCAATACAGAGGCATAAGTAGAGTTTTTGAGATGTTAAGTTGGTTTGTGCAATTGTTGAGAAACCCCTGATGCTATTATTTATTATTGTTTTACTGTTTTAAAGATAAACTGCTTTAACTGTAAAATGCATCCACATATGCCAGATATGGTAATCCCTAACTATCCATTGAACTCCTTACATGTAATTATTTAGCTTTTTCATGTGGCTTGTTGAGTATGGAAGTTGTACTCATTCTTGCAAAATCTGCAAATTATATACAGAGGAAACCTGGGAAAATGTAGAGGTTCATGATGAACAAGATTTTGGTGGACCCACGGATGACAGCGACTGCTGTTATTAGGTCTCGACCGCGCTCAAGCGTGCCTGTGGTTTGAAGTTTTTTTTGTCTTGTATTATATTAAATTTGGGCTTGGATGCCCGTGTCAGGTTAAAACTGGCTGTTAATCCTTATCCTTGTGTAATAAAATATTGGCTTTTGTTGTAATCAAAAGCTTGCTTGAGACACTGCTTACTTCGTAACTGCACATCCTGGGCGGTTGTGAAGAGTTTAACGGTCCTAAATTTTGGGGGCATTACAAAGTGGTATCAGAGCTTAGCTTGACTGTAGGTTCAGATCTTAGGTTGGTTATAGGAGTTAGGAAATGAAGACCTTCAAAAATCTTAAATTGAAAAATTATAAAAGAATTTCTGAAAACAAAAATATAAATATTATTGCTGTCTTTTCCCTTCTATTGATATCTCATCTAAACTTAGATTTGTAAAATCTCAATTTGATTTTATAAAAGATTTATCTTCTTCTCACCTAATTTCAACTTTTCGTCAAAAAGTTGCAGAGTGGAAGAAGCAGTGTTCAGAGTACGTTAGAGTAGTGCTAAATAGGGTAAACCCTAAATAGATGATCTTTTGGTTGTAACACAAGTTGTATTATATACTCTAAGTAGTATGTATACAGCTCGTATAATTAAATGAGCTATGTTATTTATTGATAATTTGTTTTTCTATTAGTACCTGTATGTCTTCTTTGTCAAAATTCAATTCCTCCTTTTCATCTTAATACTTACCTTAATCTTTCTGCACTTAACTTAAGTCTGGATCTTACTCACCTATCTGTATTTGGTCAAAATCGCTGCAGAAATACATTCCTAATATGTCAGGAGTAAGAACAAGAAGTTATGGCAATAACGACCACCAGAATGAGACCAACTCAGAAGATCATCAGCCAACCATGGCAAAAGTAGTGGTCGTGATAGAAAAAAACAGATATCAGGCAGAGCGAAATCAGACAGAATGATGGAGCAACACACTAGACTCCTAGAGCAGATAGCAACCAGATCACCAGTACCATCAGGACCCTATCCCGGATCAACACATGGAGGAATCACCACAGGATCAAGATGGACAGACTTTTAGAAAACAAGACCACCAACATTTACAGTTGCACCAGAACCCCTAGCAGCCGATGATTAGATACGAGACATGGAAAGAAAATTAGATACTATCCAATGCACTGACCAAGAGAGGACTCTTTTTGCCTCCTATCAACTTCAAGGACAAGCCACAGCGTGGTGGATGAATCACCAAGCACTCCACTCTGGACGAGATATACCATGGTAAGAATTCAAGGATACATTTCATAAGCCACACATCCCCATTGGCGTGCTCACCTCCAAACGCCGAGAGTTCCTTGCTCTCAGGCAAAGAGGACTTACTATAACAGAGTACTTTCATCAATTCAACTATCTAGCTCGATATGCCTCAAATGATGTTGATACTGAAGAAAACAAGATGGAAAAATTCTCTGAAGGATTACAAAAGTCGTTGAAATTTCACATTTCAGCCCTAGATTTCAAAGGCATGTCAGCTATCGTAAATAAACTGCTAATATCAGAAGAAGCCAGAACAGAATTACAAGAAATCAAAAAAAAGAAGAGCAATGCAGATGGTGCCTCAACCAAGTGCACCCAGAAAAAGGATGATGACAGCACCACCAGTACAGTTTCAGCAGAGACCAACTACCAATCCCAATCCAAGACCACAATACCATGTGAGTCGACCAACCACAGTTCGATGTCACATATGTAGAGAAAATCACTACCAAAGGAAATATCCGCAAAAATCAGTAATATGTTTCCATTGTGGACAACCAGACCACTACAAGGTTCACTGCCCACTGAGGGGTATGACAGCAGAAGCAGCCAAAGCTCAAGTGAAGAGTAATCACAGATCAATAAGATGCCACCAACACTACAAGTTAACAAAGGAGGTATGCTACGACCTAGAGAACAACCAAAATTTCAGCAACCAGGACAAACTCAAGGCAAAATCAATTGTGTCATTACTCATTACCAATGAAGCTGTACAAACCACAAATATCATTGCTGGTATATTTTTACTCCATACAAGATCAGCTCTTAAAGAAAGATGTCAAGAGCAAACAAAGGCGATAATTAAAGAACTGAAAAGGAAAGCATCTTTTAGGGCATGCAATTAAGCAGAAGCGAAGATCCTCAGGCAACTGGAACCTTGAAAAAGCTCACTGCCTAAACTCTTTTTTGTCCCAGGTGTTGCTTTATATTTTTAAAACAAACCATAGGTGTTGCTTTATTCGTAATATAAAGCCGCTTTTGCAATGCACATGATCTCTCTCTCTCTCTCTCGTTTGGTTTGATAAGGAGGAATGTACAGTGCTCCTAGGCTAGCTAGTGTTGGTCGCGTCAACATTTTCTCTCACCGGCCGTAATATTGGTCGAAAACGACTGCTTCTCTGCATCTCAATTATACGTTTGGATATGGAGTATATTATAGTTGAAAGCCATATATACGATGATACGGGCGGAGCTAAAAAGCCAGGAGGCATGGCTATGTACAGTCACTTTCTTCCAAGGACGTGCTGTCCCCTTACTAGCTAGACTGCTTACGCGGCACATAATATAATTGGCATAGCATGTTCTCGTAGGGATGGCAATTGGACCATTTCCCGGCGAAGAGTGGTAGAATATTTTCGTTCTCAAGAGAAAGAAAAATCCCCGTTCTTCACCCCCGTCTCCGTCCTAGGGTGTTATTCTCCTCTGTTCTCCATCCCCGTAAGGTTATCGGGACCCCACAGGGACCCAGACCCAAAAATTAGATCTCTATCTCCTATACAGACACACATAGAGACGACAGAATCAGTGCTCCAAATAATTTAAACAGTGCTTATCAATTATTCAACTAAAGAATTCCAATAATATTCTTAAAAATGGTGTCCTCACTCCCAAGCAAATAAGAAAGCAACCCCTTAAAAATTTAAACAATATGGTAATAGGCTAATGGCCCACATGTTATAGGGTTATCGGGGGCCATGCGGGTAGCTGGGATAGGGAGTAGGGGAATGGCCTCAGCCCCACTTCACCCGATAGGGAATTGTATTTGTATATTAGCATCCCTGTGAAGAAAGAAATAGCTCTAACCCTAACCTTTAATGGATAAATTCTCCGTCGGAGAACGAGAAATCCCTATGTCCTCGTCCAGTACAATCGGGTGCGTTACTGGTTACCGACTCTGTCTCTGATTATAGGCTTGGTTGTTAAGGACATGGCGATGCAAAACTAGGGCAACGGCATCCTTACTTCAATTGCCGGATAACAGTGTTGGTTATATCCAATGATAATGATAATGATAATAATAATAATAATAATAATAATAATAATAATAATAATAATAATAAAGCAAACTCCATCGTCGACCAATTGCACACCCGATTCGATGAGGATTTTTGTTAGGATTTGGTTGAAATTTGACCTAAATCCTAACCAAATCTAAAAGGTTGTAGTTTCAAATCATCCCAAGCGAAGTGTAGCTAGCCTAGACTCTAAAGGGTTTCTTATGGAAATAGTTTTGAGTTTGCTCTGCTATATCCCAACCAGCTTATGTGAGAAGCTGGCTTTTGGAAAAAGTTAAGCCCTCCGACCGTCCCACGGGGCATTTGCTCCATTATTGGCCATATAGCTAGTCAAATACGTATTAGGTATACCACCATGAGAAGGGTAGATTTGAGCGCAAAAACCGCTGGATTCGGGCTGGGCGGGTGTTTCATCCGGTTCATTTTAGGCCAAGTGGGCTCCATTTTGAAGTCCATATCGGTCCTAAATTCCTGGGTTCGGGCCAGACCAAAACTGCTCAGGTTTACTTTTTAGTTGATTTTTATTTTTCCGTTTGAAATATTCTCGCCGCATTTTATACCATTTACCTAAAATTATTATGTAAAGAAAACCACCAAATTAAGTAAAACTGATTCATAACTCGGACTAACGCATCGTAAATCTATAAATCTGTTCCCTAAGTTGGATCTGGTTGATAAAGCCGGTGTCAAATTAAGTTCCCAACTGGCGAAATTTGTTGCTAGCTAGCTACCACTATCTGGCAGGGCGGAGCTAGGGGCTGCGGCACACCCAAAAAAAATTCAAGACCAGCTGAGAGTATATAGATATTATAGCTAAATTATTTGTTGTCTTGGACTTTGGTGAGTATCATTGGATAAAACTTTAGACTTACATGTGAAGCGTACACCTCTATTGAATTTTCACACCTCTATTAAATTTTTCTAGCTCCGTCACCGCTATCCGGCTCATTCATCCATGTGTAACCTATGGTCTTCGTAGACTTGTTCCCAGTATTATTCTACTTCCTTTTGATTCTCTAGCTTATCTTTGGACGGGATCTGATCGCTTTTGGTAAAAATAAACAGGAGATGAAGATGGTGTGATTTAACTAGTAGTACCATTTCGATAGAAACAACCAAACAGGTGAAGACTGCCATGTAGAAAACTTGGAGAGAAATATCCCCCCTCCTTGAATTATTTCTGTCATTTTTTCTTGGATGAGAGATTCATCTGTTGCGACTTGCGAGTGATCTTTTCCTAACGACAGCTGGAGAGATCAAGGGACACACAATTGGTGCAACTTTACTAGCTGCAAGAAGAATATATAGGGTAAAAGCAATCCAGCTAGACATAATTATACCCACTGTATATATCCATCTAAACGCATATCTCTCGCCTAACAACTATAGACCTCTGATCAAGTGATCATCATCATAGGATTCTTGCCCAAAAGCTGATTATTGTAAGCATTGTGGTTACAGCATGCAAGCATTACATGCACGGATATGATGCCACTAAACTAGAGAGAGAGAGAGAGAGACCGCATTTTTGGCGTCTAGAATGGGGCCAAACCGTACAGTTCTTTCTGAAAAGGCAGTGCAAGTTCTAGCTAGGTACAATCCTCTTTTTGACTGGTCCTACCTTATTTGTAGTAGTTAATCCTTTTATTTTACTTGCATTAACCTGTTGCATGCTGTGGGATACATGTGCAATAGTGCAGTTAAAAGGAGTAACAATTTGCTGAAACTTTGGACTATGTTTGTTAGGCACCGAATATGGTAAAGAATAAGAGAGTTATATGAATGCTACTTTTCTCTCTCTCTTTGAAGTATGAACAATTCATTTGTTCGTAGTCATTGACTTGGTTTAAGCTGTCAAGGAAAGCCTAGCATTTATGCTTATACTTGTACACGTCGCTTTACTTCTAGACTCGACTAGATCTAAGACGTGACTCAACCTGCTACAAAACCCAATAATCCATGAGATTTGACTCACCCGCAGACTCTCTAATCATTTTGAGGTAGATTAGGCCGCTGGAGCCAAGAATTAGGGATAACAGGAGCCAAATAAATCATACAATACAACAATATTCGATAATAGGAGCCAAATTATACTAATACTATCAAATTTTGATAAAATCTAAATAGATGGTACTTATGCAAACTTTGGGACTATAAGGCCCCCCACCAGCATCCCCCTCCCTCAGCCACTCGCTGCAAGAGACCACTGACAAGTGCATGCTAGCAAACCAAGCAGCTGGCTGGCAAGCTGTATTATTGGTTATGACGCAGTTATCACCACATAGCTAGACCAAATCTTGATGAACACTAATTATAAAAAATGGCCCTGAAATGACCAAACGTATTAGTGACTCTGAGATGCCGGCTTATCGCCATAAACTTTTCTTATCTGCATTCTCTCCCTTATCTGAATTACACGCTTTCAGAAAAAGAAAAATACGTTCTACCTTAGATGCACGGCTAGCTTCATGTGAATCGAAACCCAGAGTACTATTTGGCCGCCATTATTACCATAATCTATTCATGACATTTCAAATCCAACTATCCAATGCATGCATCACGCCATCACCACTGCATTGTTCGTAACACTATTGCCTGTTCAGACCTTCAGGCTTTCAGGATTTAGAGAAAAACAACTAGTTAGCTGGAGAAGTCTGAAGAAAGAATCTGTCCTTCAGTCAGGCATGCAGCTCAGGTTTAATTTCACCGTGTGCTACGTGCACCGTCGTCTGAAGAATCTCAGGTGGTTCACCTTGCGCTACGTGCACAACACGTTGTTCGCACGTTCTGCGCATCGATCTCCGCCGTCGGATCGCGCCGCGGGAGTGATTCGGGAGATCCCATCCGTTCGGTGAGAGCATGAGGGGTGCCTTCCCTCCCCTATAAATCGGGGAGGACTAGTTGCCCTCCGAACTTAAGCAAGCAAGCAGCTTCCCACTGAGGCACTGAGCACTACTTGACAAGTGTGTTCCCAGAAGCAGCCTAGGTAGCTAGGAAGAAGCCACAAGTGATCGCAAGAATGGGAGGAAGCCAGTCTTGCTTCGGGTCAGGAGGGTACCGGGACGACGAGCCGGCGTACGAGCAGCCGCGGCGCTCGTCGAGGAAGGTGCGGCCGAGCGACGAGGACGGGCTGTGGTACGTCGGCGAGCGGGACATCGACAGGAAGGCGACGGAGTTCATAGCCAAGTTCCATGCGTCCACTAGGTTCGTGGAGGCTTGAGCTATGAATTCACAGGAAACTCGATCGTGTAATATTTGCTCTATCCTGCTTTGATCTGCTGGTCTCTGGCTCGAGGCGGCTGATCTACTTGGTTCATTCGCCATTTGTTCTCTCCTGCTTCCTTTTGTTTAATTAGTCCCGTGCATGGCTATTTACGTTAATCTATGTAACTATGTATGGACGTGTAAATCTATATTCCCTAAATAAGAGCATCTCTGAACGAGCTTCTGTATGTACATCAACACTGCCAAGAAGTTGGTCTTTGAAATGCAAATGCTTAGTTTTATCATCTTCTCCTGAGATGCTGGTATGTAACTCTGCATAGATATCAGCCATGATGGATGGATGCTAATTATATTTGAGACAAAGAGGCGAGGGATTACTTTACATAGGGAGAACAGAAACTTCAGGAAGGATCCCATTGACCTGTAATATTGAGCACTGAGAAAAGACATGTGTTTGATCAGTTAAACTTATTTGGCAATCTTGTTGTCAAGAGACGAACTACTGATTCAGACAGGCTTCCTCGTTAGGCATATCAGCAATGTTGTTGTCTTTTTTCTCAGGTTATTACCAAGAAAATTCTGAGTGTATCTTATTTTATCCTGAAGAGGAATGCTTATAGACAATAGTTACTATTTACGACAAAAATAATACAATCTCCAAGCGTTTTACTGATTAACTTCAATAAGATTACAAAAGAGGTAATTCCATAATGGCACCTCCTTTCTTACCCTTCTTCTATGATTTACCCCTAGCACTTTGAGGCCGATTGCTGTGTAAATAACTGTTAGATGTATAATATTGGCTGTGTATTTTTCCCATTGTATAAGGCGTTACCTGCATGTATGCCACACCTGTACTTGTATATATACTGGCTCATTGACCTCATGATGAATACAAGCGCTATTCACAACATGATATTAGAGCGAGGTTAGGGTTTTATCTGTTGCAGCCGCCGCCGCCAGACGTCGTCGTTGCCGCTGCCTCCACCCTCCCTGTGTCCTCTTTTTACCTGCTGCGCTTGTTGCTTGTCTTCTGCCGACGCTGCTCGGGGTCTCCTGATCCTCTTTGCAGCCGGCATCGCTCGTCGCCGGTCTCCCGAGTGCCTCGCCACCCGTCGGTGTCGCCCCAATTGGCGCCGATCCGGCGTGTGCTGCCCGAGCTTCTCTTCGCCCGGGGAGCCGCCTCCATCCAAAGGCTCATGAAACCGTTGTTGCCTGGTCTGCCGTGCTACCGCCGCCCGCTCTGCCGCGCCGCCGCCGCCCAAAGGCTCTCCGCTGCTCGGGGAGTAGCTGTTGCCGGCAGCTCCTCCACACGAGGCCGCCACCGTCGCTTCTGCTTGTGCTCGCCGAAGAGCCGCACGTCACCGGAGCTGTCCGCTGCTGTCGTCGCCAGAGCTTCAGCAAGGTGGAACTAGGGTTCCCCCGTGCGCTCTGTTGAAGCAGCGGTGGCGACAACCCTTTTAACTCGCCCGATGAAAAGCGGCCCGGAAAAAAGAATAAAAAGAAAAAAAGGAAAAGAAAATATCAGTACTTCGTTCTAACCGCCGCGCCATCCAGCATCGCCTGTCAGACTTCGTTGCCTTGATCGTCATGCCGTCCAGCGCCGCCTACCAATGGGCACTGTTTCTGTTCCTTGCTGCCTGTGATCTTCAAAGGTCTCAATTATCGGGACTGGTTTTAGCATATGCGCCTCCACATACGTGGTCAGCACCTTTGGGAGTTTCTTACTAGCGAGTTGCCTTGTTCGCCTCGTCCTGCTCCTCCTGCTGACCCTGTACGCCCGAAGGATGCTTCCGAAGACGCTCATACAAAGGCATCTAAGATTTTTGAGGATGCCATGGAGACTTTTCAGACTTAGTATGTTGCCTACAAGACATGGATTGATGAGGATGCTCGTGCCTCTACTATTCTGGTCACTAGCATGGAGGTGCAATTCACTGGGAATGTGGTTGGTTTGGCTTTAGCACAGTTGATGTGGACACATCTGTACAACCACTACGAGCCGTCTGGTGATTCGTTGTATATTTCTGTTGTGCGTCAAGAGCAGTCGCTACAGCAGAGAGATGCCACTGTGGACGAGTTCTATGCCCAATTGTATGCGGTATGGCGTCAGATTGACTCTTTGAGGCCGGATGTTTACTGCACTTGTCAGTGTTGTCAGTGTCAGCAGTCTCACCTGGAGTTTCATCGTATCTACGACTTCTTGACCCGTCTCCGGGTTGAGTATGAGAAGACACGTGCTTAGTTGCTGGCACGCCACCCTAGTGTGACCTTGTTGGAGGCCCTTGCTGCTGTTCATGCTGAGGAGATTCGCCTTCATGTTGCGGGTCTGCTGCCGTCACCGTCGTTTCCTTCGATTTTGGCAGCTCCTCCAGTTTCTACACCCGTTACGTCTCCAGCTACTCCTTCACCAGTCGTGCCTTCACCAATGACAGCTGCTGTGCTGTTGGTAGGGGACTACACTGCACTTACTACAATAAGGATGGACATGTACAACAGACCTGCTACAAGAAGAAGAATGATTTACGTCGTGGTAGCCGTCCTTCACAGGGAACTGGTGGTTCCTCCTCTCAGAGGAGCTCTGGTGCTTCTGATTCTCAGGAGTTTCTCACACTGCTGCCTCGCATGACTGCTCTTGCACCATCTGGTTCTGTTAGTTCTGTTGCACAGTCTTCTAGTGAGAGACCACCTTCTACTTCTTCCTCAGGTATATCACCTTAGATTCTTAACTCTGGTGCTTCCTTTTATATGACACCTAGTTCCACCAGTCCCACTTCCATTTGTCCTTTAGCTACTCCTATCACTGTTTAGACAGCAGATGGTACCTCTCTTTCTATCGCAGGATGAGGCACTCTTTCGAATTCCTATTTTCATATTCTTGCTGTTTCTCATGTTCCTAAAATAACCATGCAGCTCATATCGGCCGATTAGCTCATTGATCATGGTTGTCGTGTTATTCTCGATTCTGATTCTTGTTGTGTTCAGGATTGACGCACGGGGATTCTGGTTGGTACTAGCCCTCGCTGCCGTGACTCACAACATCTCTGGGAGCTTGACTAGCTTCATCTTCCTTCCGCTGCCCCTGCCAGTCTTGTCACCTCCACCGTCGCCGCCACTTCTGCTGCATCCTCCACTGTGTCTTTTGCTCAGTGGTATCATCGTTTGGGACATCTTTGTGGGTTGCGTTTATTTTCTTTACTTCGTCGTGGTCTTTTAGGGTCTGTGTCTGGTGAAGTTTCTCTAAATTGTCAAGGTTGTAAGCTTGGTAAACAACTTCAACTTCCTTATCCTTCCAGTGAATCAGTGTCACAACGTCCTTTTGATCTTGTTCATTCTGATGTATAAGGTCCGGCTCCTTTCGTTTCGAAAGGAGGTCATCGATATTATATAATTTTTATTGATGATTTTTCTCGCCACACATGCATATACTTTATGTCATCTCATAGTAAGGTTGAGGTTTTATCCATCTACAAGACTTTTGCCACCATGATCCGTACTCAGTTTGATTCTCCTATTCGTTTCTTTCGTGCTGACTCTACTGGGGAATACTTGTCAGGAGTCATTCGTGGTTTTCTTGATGAGTAGGGCACTCTCTCTCAGTTTTCTTGCCCTGGTGCTCATGCCCAGAATGATGTGGTTGAACGGAAGCATCGTCATCTTCTTGAGACAGCCCGTGCTCTTATGCTTGCTTCTGCTGTCTCACCACACTTTTGGGCTGAGGCTGTTTCTACTACCACTTTCCTGATTAATATTCAACCTTCTTCTGCTCTTTAGGGTGGGATTCCAGTTGAGCGTCTCTATGGCAAGACTCTTGACTATTCTAGTCTCCGCCTCTTTGGGTGTGTATGCTATGTTCTTCTTGCCCCTTGTGAGCGCACCAAGCTGACCGCTCAGTCCATGGAGTCAGTTTTCTGGGCTATAGCGCCGAGCATAAGGGATATCGTTGTTGGGATCCTGTTGGATGACGGATGCGGTTTCTCGGGATGTCACTTTTGATGAGTCTCGTCCTTTCTACCCTCATCCTTCTCCTTCCACCACTACAGCATCTCTTGTTAAGCCGCTTTCTTTCCTGACTTTTCCTGCCACCCCCATAGTCACCATACCTCCATCACAACCTTTGGCCTCTTTGGTTCCTCCTTCACCATCTCCTTCGCCACCACCACTCTCTCCAGAGGCTCCTCTCGGCCTTCGTCCTTCTTATCCTTTCTACTACACTCGTCGTCCACGAGTTGAGGATTCTTCGGATGCACCATCTTCTTCTGATGGTTCATCTTCTTCAGCCTCTCCTCGATATGCTCTTCATGATCGTCAGTCTATTTAGCCTCATGCGCGCTTTTGTTTAGCGGCTCTTGCCGAACCGACCTCTTATCGTGATCTTTCTTTGTTCATCGAGTGGCGACATGCGATGGCGAGAGAGATTGCTGCCCTTGAGCGTACTGGCACGTGGGATCTTGTCCCTCTTCCCGTGCGTGTTATTCCTATTACGTGCAAGTGGGTCTACAAGATTAAGACCCGCTCTGATGGTTCTCTTGAGCGCTATAAGGCTCGTCTTGTGGCACATGGTTTTCAGCAGGAGCATGGTCATGATTATGATGAGACATTTGCTCCTGTGGCTCACATGACCACCGTTCGCACTCTTCTTGCTATGACAGCTGTTCGGGCATGGTCCATCTCTCAACTTGATGTTAAGAATGCATTTCTCAATGGTGAGCTGTGTGAAGAGGTTTATATGCAGCCACCATCGGGGTATTCTGTTCCTGAGGGTATGGTTTGTCACCTTCGCCGATCTCTTTACGGTCTCAAGCAATCTCCTCGTGTTTGGTTTAATCATTTCTCTTCTGTTGTTACTGCAGTTGGTTTCTCTACCAGTGCTCATGATTCTGCTCTCTTCATTCACACTTCGTCTCGTGGTCGGACGCTTCTACTTTTATATGTTGATGATATGATCATTACTGGAGATGATTCTCAGTACATCACCTTTGTGAAGGAGCATCTTAATGAGCAGTTTCTCATGTTTGATCTGGGTCCTCTTTGCTACTTTCTTGGGGTTGAGGTTATTTCTACTCCTGAGGGTTTCTATCTGTCCCAAGAAAAGTATATTCAGGATCTTCTTGATCGTGCTTCTCTTACCGATCAGCACACCGCTGAGACTCCTATGGAGCTTAATGTTCATCTTTGGCCCACTGATGGTGAGCCTCTTGCTGATTCTATTCGCTATCGTCACCTTGTTGGGAGTCTTGTTTATCTAGGTGTCACTCGTCCTGACATTTTATACCCTGTGCATATCTTGAGTCAGTTTGTTTCTGCTCCTACTCAGCTCCACTATAGTCATCTTCCTCGTGTTCTACGATATCTTTGTGGAACCATCACTCGTCTGTTTTTTCCCTCACTCCAGCTCTTTACAGCTCCAAGCATATTCTGATGCCACCTGAGCTAGTAATCACTCTGATCGCCAACCTCTCTCTACTTATTGCGTTTTTCTTGATGGTTCTCTCATTGCTTGGAAGACTAAGAAGCAGACGGCAGTTTCTCGTTTGAGTGCTGAGGCTGAGTTGCGAGCTATGGCTTTGTCGATAGCGGAGATTACTTTGCTACAGTGGTTACTTGAGGATTTTGGTGTTTCAGTTTCAGCACCTACTCCTCTTTTGTCTGACAGTACAGGGGCCATTAGCATTGCTACCAATCTGATGAAGCATGAGCTTACTAAGCATATTGGTGTTGATGCTTCCTACATGCGAGCGTGATCACGAGTCCGAGTTGTTGCTCTTGATATGTGTCTTGAAACTTGGTTGGCGAGACTTCTTCACAAAGTTGTAGACCAGAGCTCAACACAACTTCTATCTCTTCAAACTTGATGTTGTTGATCCACCATAAGTTTTAGGAGGGGGTGTTAGATGTATATTATTGGCTGTGTATTTTCCCTATTATATAAGGAGTTACCTGCATATATGCCATATCTGTACTTGTATATATATTGATCTATTGGTCTCATGATAAATACAAGCGCTATTCATAACAATAACGACCTTACAGATGGACTGTTTCTTCCTTAGCTACTCGATCACTTGTGGTTAAGATGACAAATTAAGGTGAGGTACGTGCAAGGGGGAAATAGTGAAAATAGTTGTGCAAACATATGTATTTGAATTCCAGCGCTTTAGCGGTTCATCTTCTGCTGAGATTTCAATGGACTTCTGTCGTGTACACTACGACGGATGAGTGTCAATAAGATTTAAGAGAAATAACTGAAGAATTACACGGGGATAATAAAATTTTCAGGTAGGACGTTTTGAGTAACATAAAGATCTAACACATTTGGTTTAGCAGTTAGCCTTAATAGAATTGAATCATGGGTTGAGCAAACCATATTCTTCCATGTAAGGTTTGTGATGATATGTGCTTCTCATTTTTTTAACAGACTTTGTTGCTTTAGAACTTCAATTTTCCCTTCCTATAATCGATTTTCGCTTTCAATTAAATTTACAAAATATTTATGCAACGTTTTCTATTTCTATAACTTGAGATGTTTGATATATGAATGAAAAGATTCGAACTTATCTTTGAAAAAAAATGATCAAAATGCCCAATTCTTTTGACAATATATTCAGTGACATATTGTGATTTTTCTCATATATTTTACATTACTAAATCGTTTCCTATACGCCATTAGCAAGAGAACGAAACATAAGTGCAGTGCAAAAACTATACATTGCCTGCTATTTTCTTAATACCATGAAATTTTGGTCCTACACAAATTAGCACAATTTTCTACCCACAAATGGATGGAGTGTCATTTTTTTTTTGCCGTATGGTCTTTTCAGTGCAATGAACATATTCTACAGCTACATACCACTGACCATTTGTCGCATTAACCACAAAATGAAACATTAAAAAATAACAAAAATGAAAGGTATGACGATCTTCTCCGACAAAAGTGTCCGATCATAAACATATTTGTCGCGTTAACTTGTCCCCATTTCATGTATAGATGGATCTCATAGGGCAGAACCAAGTTCCAGCCTAGCAATGTAACTATGTTCCTGCCTAGCAATGTGTCACATTAAATCATTGATCAAGTTTCCAATAGTCACTTCGTGTTTTCCCTCATGACATTTCCTTCATGCCATGGCACATTGACAATCTGATTCTATGTTCTGACCACACACGGTGTGATGTGTTGCCTGGCAATTTATTTACTTTTGCATATGTTCGATCATAATCTAAATCCATAACAATAAGAACCAAATTAGAACTACCACAAAAAATATCTTCTTTGCACCGAAGCTGCAAATTTTCCACTAGAATCGGCCCGTCATTTTTCTTTCGCGCACGTTCTTCTCTGCGGTAAAAAACACAATCGACAAGGATCATATGCAATCTAGGCTCCCAAGAACCTTTGATGCAAACTTTCCCGGCAAAAGGTTCGATCCAACTTAGAGGTATCACATGAATCTGTCTACGAGCTCTCATCCTTTCTTTCCCATAACGTCTGAAATTTCCCCTCTAGCCATCATCTTTAGGGGTATCAAATCCTCCCACGGCAAATGTCACTTTTGGTAGATAAGAACGAGTCAATGATTTGTGACAATTCATTGGACCTTGTGTTGGAAAATGAGCAGAAAAGATCGTTGTTTTACACCAGTGGCGCCAAATCCTCGGCTCCGGTATTGCTTTATACCACTAAAGCATCTTTAGTGTATTGAATCGATGTCGATTCAAAATTATATCACATAAGTATTTTAGAAACTGAACTTATCTTTTTCTAATGTATTGAACCGATTCCTACTAATAACGGGGACCCATATTACATTAAAAACCACAAAATAATAATATCATCTCCCAAGCGCACCTTCTCCTATGTAGTTGTTTAATGCTTTGAATCGACTCCTAGGTAGAGTTCGGTTCCATACATTTGTTTTTGTTGGAATCGATCCCTACAATGTATTGAATCGATTCAATACCTTCTCTCTCCTTATTTAAATTAGCTAAAATACAATATTGGTGATGGTCTAACATTCTCAGGTGAAGTGCAATTACCAATTACTCTGTGTCTTTGACTGAATCCACAGATTTTGAGAGAGAACAAGACTGGTGCATCTAAATATTCTCAACAAATGGTGGAGAGATCGTTATGAGAAAGCGGAAAATTCCATTGGCATATACTACACAGTGGTGTTATTCATACAAACTGATAGAAAAATAGAGACAAAAGAGATATAAATTTTTATGTAAAAAATTCTTGCAGGAAAAAAATCACGGGCGCCAACCGACGATGATCACTATATGAGGAGTGTTTACAAAATACAGGGGAATTACAATGAGGCATCAACTCTCTCCGTGCGACTTACAAGAGGTATAAAAAGGGTAAAAAGACTTGAAGTCTAAGTAAGAAACTAATCCGCTAATATGGCATATTCCGGATTCATCCATATTAGAAAATTTGGATAACAAATATCAACAAACTCCACATTGAGACGAATTTCCTCTTGTAGTATAATAAAGAATCATCAATCACCAAATAACTCCACAATAAGATAAAAATCATCGAGCACCAACTAGTCTCTAGGACTAAACTGTAACACCAACTAAGCTTGAGCAAAGCTCAAACTTAGTAACAGGAACTATCTTTGTCATCATATCAGCTGGATTATCATGAGTACTTATCTTGCACACATTGACATCACATTGAGCAATAACACCTCGAATAAAGTGATATCTCACATCTATGTGATCTGTTCTCTTATAAAACATCTGATCCTTTGTAAGGCATATAGCACTTTGACTATCACAAAATATAGCAGTGCAAGAATTATCTCCACAAAGCTCAGTTTACGAATCTCTCAACCAAATAGATTCTTTACAAGCTTCAGAAATAGCCATATATTCTGCTTCAGTGGTAGATAAGGCAACAGTAGCTTGCAAACTTACCTTCCAACTAACAGCATGTGAGAACCCGCATAATTAACCTAAACTAAATAATAGTAATCGACACTTTGCGATAATTAAAATTCTTTAAATCCGGAACAAAGTGTAATTTCAGAGTTAATATCGAACGCATAATCGTTACAACCTTGAAAGCGTTACATCAATCCAATTGCAAAACAGAAGTAATATATTACAAACCCGATTCTTGTTACAACCTTAATTTTACAACCACTTGTAATGTTTATAATAACAATTAATTAAATCATAATCCGCTTCTTGCATTCATGTAGCAGCAGCCATCCTTGCCACCTTGTCCCTTGAGCGCCAGTCCATAGAATCATCTTGTGATCCATTTCCATCGCTCGTTAAGAAAATCAGAAACAGTTAGTAAGCTAAGTTGAAAGCAGTAGTTGTGAGCATTAGAATTTAGGAAGTGGCCGTCAGATTTCCCTAAAGTGCGGTAGGATACCCGGAACAACCTAAGCCATCGGTCCCTTAACCATCAAGATATCCAGACCAACCGAAGTTAGTCGGTCCCTGATCGTCAAGATGTCCAGACCACCTGAGGTCATTCGGTGCCTGTCACTTCCGTGGATATCTTCATCCGGCATTATTAGAATCCAACACCCACTACTTGCAATTGCCACAACCGCCGTAATAGAATCCCACCATGCACAGCCCATTAAACCCCACCCTCAGCCAAAGCATCACTGGGTGTATCGAAAACCAACACCATCAGCACTCTTGTTGCCCAGCCCAACAATCCTGCAAATATCCAAACCATCAGCACCTTTGCAGCCCAAGCCAACACAATGACCTTCACTCATTAAGCCAATATAGGCAAGATGACCCCCACCCCACCGAGCCCCTGCACAAATTCCACATTCTTCTTCCCTTTGTGCCTCACTGCCAACTCATCACAGGGGAACATAGGAGAGCATAGCCTAGTGATAAGGCCGAACCTGGCACACAAAGTAGCATAGCAATCCATTCCCCCTCCCACTTCTTCTCAGCTGAGAGGCAAGGCCAGGACCGCAGCAGGAAGGGAGCAAGAGGAAGGGGAGCCAGGAAGCTAGGGAGCCAGAAAGAAGGGCAAGACCGGAGAGCAAGGGTGTTGCCGAGGCCAGCAAGGGAGAAGAGAAGAGCACCAGCTCGAGGCCGGCACTGCCATCCTCTTCCCCACCTCAAATCCGCACAAGAGGTAACCCTAGTTACACCTCAGTAGGCACCACATGCATACACATCATTCACACATAGCACCCGATCTCAGTGACAACAACTTGTAGTTCTCAGTTCATCATATATACGTCACAGAGCAAGGGGAGGGGCTGGGTTAGAGAGGAAGGGGGAGGATACCTCAGTGCGCGGCATCGGCAGCACCACTACCACTAGTAGCAAGCCCACCCCCATCATCATGTTCATGCATCCAACAACCCACATCCAGTCCATTCACCTTGCCTAGTTAGCAATTAACCCACATCAGTGAACAAATCAAGCCAACACACAAAAATCGGAATCACAGTAATTGGGGGAATCATTAGAGGGAGAGAGCCCAAGACCGGCGGCCTAGAACTGGGTCAAACCAGCGCGGGAGCGAGGCGGCCATAGGCCAAGCCGAGCCGGTAGGGAAAAGCGGCGGCGGCGGGTCAACAAGATATAAGAGGCGGCCTGCCACAGCAAGCAGCGAGAGGAGGCGAGCCGGAGGGAGAGCCGGCGGTCTTCCTCCTCCGGCATGTTGGGAGGCCATGGAGTTAGCAAAGGCGGCAGCGCCAGGAGCCGTCGGGGTGGCGACAACAACCGAGTCCGAGGTGGTGTGCGGTAAAGCCAGGAGGAGCACGGCGGAGTGGTGGTGCCCAAGGCCGTGCTTGCCGGAGGAGGAGGCACCGTGTAGAGGCCGCGAGGGCCGAGCAAAGATAGGTGGTGGTGGTGGGCAGTGAGTGGCGGCACTAGGAGCCGGCGGCCGGAGGAGAGGCAGGGAGCCGGGCGGCGGCGCCAAGAAGGGGGGGGAGAGAGAGAGAGAGAGAGAGAGAGGTGAGGAGAGGATTTAGGGATTGGGGAAGAAAGGGGAAAGGAACCGGGTGGGTTTGTTGGCCGAGTGAGATGAGGAGGGTGATTAGGGGGGATTAGGGTTAGAAAAGTAGGTTTAGAAATATAAGTTTAGGAAGAATGTTAGGAAAAATGGTATAAATCCTATTAAATTGTGATAATTAGTGTTGTGACAATGGAAATTAGCGATAAAATGAATGGATGTTACCACTGTGTAATTATGCGATCGAACGAATTCACTTAGGTCACCTCGGGCTAACCATTCTTAAATATCTGTCGGTTGAGTAATTGTTACAATAAGATAAAATATCATTAATTCTATTAATTAAAAAGTAAAAGTGCGTGCATTGTAAACCTGTGCACCGTTGGCAAATAGTCGAATAGGTTGAACATTTTAATCATGCTAACTTAAAGCAATCCCGAGTTTTTGTAGAAAATTAAATAAACGTGTGCAGACTTAAATAAAATTAATTAGGCATTTCACCTGAGTAGAATTTAATAGATTTAATGAAATGTTAGTGCGAGTATTATTTCATTTCTAGTTAGTTTAAACGCGAACTTCGGCATTTTCGACCTAGAGCGAGTAATCAGTAGAAGGACTCAAAAAACTTAATAAATTAAAACAAGCTAACAAAATAGAATCCACTAACTTATGTATGCATAATATCACTTAAAATCAACTAAGTATTTATTTATATATTATTCGTGCTACCATATTGCTAAAGGTCAGAGATTCAGCAACGCCAACATTTCCTACAATTACGAAGGCAAGCGATTCTCTCGACCAGAAATATAGTTTTGTTAAATGTAAACTGTATATTGCTGTATTATATGTTTATTGCATCAAAACTATTTATCAAAATCAAATCAAATAAATGAAAATGGGAAGATAAGAAATGAGAATGAGTTGAGGAAGAAATGAGCATTACTAAGCTGGTAAAAGGGGGCTCGGGCAGGGGAACGCGATGATGATGAGGAGGTAAGAGGTGGGCCCCTTTTTACATATGGTTAAAATATATGGACCAACAAAACTCTTACTCGGTCAAAGGCCGTAAATTCAGTACCAACCATTTTCCCGTTTCGGCGGGCAGAAAATGATACCTTGTTACGTAATTAAGTTCTCCACAATGGGTCACGTTGGAGTGTTGGGCATGGAAGAGAGCCGTCCCAAGGTGGAGTGTTGGGCACGGAAGAGAGCCGCCTCAACCAACATTATAGGAACTTAGTGGATGACGAGGTCAACAGCATGACTAAATCAGCATTGACGGAAAGTAATGGGTGGAGACTTGATCATGTAACTTGGAAAATATTCTGTATTCTGAACTCGAACCCGCATAAAAAGAAATGTAGGGGACCTGGCTCATTTAGAGCTCAGAATAACTGTGGGTAAAGTGGTACAAGACTGCGCAGTGCTATACAAAATTATGAATTCATGCTAGTCTCCTGGATTAGAGTCTACGGGAACCGCTAGGGGTCTTTCTTCTTTCCGAGTGACAAGTAGTGTTTTTCAGTATTAAAATTTGCCACCTAATGTTTTAATAAATTATTTTCAGAAAAAGAGATGAATTAGAACTTGTAATGACAACAAAGATGAGGCATCTAGTGCATTTTTGCTATTAATGCTTGCTAAGTACACTCGTGTACTCAACCTTGTTGGTATTCTCCTTTGTAGATCCTAGTCCGGCCGGGAACTATCCCGAGTGGGACGAAGGACATACAGGTACCGAAGCAATCACAGGAGGAGAAGGCACCGACTATGAGGACCAGGGCGAGATGGGCGCCATATTTGACGCGTGGGATGAATAGGCGGCCGATAATTTAGGGCTGGCGAGAGAAGCGGAGCAGTTTCCTTTTGTAAATGTATAATATTGTATTAAGAACCATAGCTTTGCGTGGCTATTACTGAAATAAAGATGTACAGTTTCTATCTGTGTATCTCTGGTAAAGGCTTACTATTCGTTGAAGCAGTGTTCTACTGAGCAAATAAATAGTAATCCATATGCCTAAGTGTGATTACCCTCAAGGTAATGACACGGGGCGGCACACAGCACAACCACCAATGGTGAAAACATAACCTGTGAGAGTCCTCCCCTTGTCCAAATCACCAGTATAATCAGAGTCAACATAACCAATAAGTTCATCTCTAGAATTCCTAAACTGCAAACAAGCATTAGAAGTGCCACGCAAATATCTGAAAATCCACCGAAGCACTTTCCAATGCTCTTTTCCAGGATTAGCCATGTATCTACTAACAACACTCAGTGCATGAGATAAATCAGGACGAGAACAAACCATGACATACATAAGAGAACCAACTGTACTAGAATATATGACTCTAGACATGTACTCAATATCATAATCTGACTCAGGACATAAGGATGAAGATAATCTAAAATGCAAAGCTAATAGAGTACTCACTGGTTTTGCATCATGCATATTAAAACAACGAAGGACCTTCTCAATATAACCTTTTTGACTAAGGTATAACTTGCTACATTGCATCTCTCTAATTGTGGATATCATGGGGATATACTTATGATCTTTGGATGATATTACAATTGGTAATGTTGTTAACGGTTTGTTGAAACACGTATTTTCGTCGAAGTTTGGAATCTTTGTCGGTCGAGTCTTGGTCGAGGCCGGCGTTAGTAGCCTTGATCAGATTAGCGTGATCGGATCGGCTTGTAAATGGCGGTCAGACCAACCAACGGTTAGACTGGCCATTGAATGGCGGTCTGACCTATTTTGTGCTGATCATCGGCCAAAAGTGGTGATGAGGTTTGGGTTAGGTCAAGTTCATAGGTTTCAGTGCATATGTATTGCATGATGCATGTTTTGACTAACGTGGGTCAAGTTGTGAAGAACGTGTTTCCGAAATCGAATTCTTTGTCTATTGTTGTGAAAGTTGCTTGGAAGTCAATGACGGTCAACGGTGAGGATGATCGAGACTAAGCTTAGAAAGCTGAGGTCCAGAATAATTGGGGATGCCGGGTGACGTCAATGGAGTCAAGCATGGCGCAAAAGGGACAAAGGTGACCGAACGGGCAGTTCGGTGCGACGGGTTTGATCAAGCGACGTGGGGGTCGGTGCAAGTGCCATGGTGGTTTCGGTGTAAGCCGGATGGGAGAGACTTGCCGACATGATGAGAGCCGTTGGATCAACCTACACATGGTGAAGCATGGAAGTGCTTCACGAAGATGGGACTAGGTCTTTGCAAAAAGATCGAGAAGGGGTATTTTGGTAATTTTACCAAATACCATCTTGGTGACCTTTTGCCAACCCGCGGCGCAAGACGGTGCATGGAGAAGTGGATTAGGTCAAGAGGAGATGAAGACGCACTACTACAGGAACCGACATCACGACGGTTCGGGCGAGTCATCACGAGCGGTTTCCGAACCGTCTATGTTTGTTGATGCTGTGAAAGCAGATATTATCACGAGCGGTACAAAACCATCGTGATACGAAATATCACGAGCGGTTTTATTAAAAACCGTCTGTGAAGTCAAGTATCACGAGCGGTTTGAACGAAAACCGTCGTGATAGGAGAATATCACGAGCGGTTCTAAATAAAAACCGTGCGTGATAGGAGAATATCACAAGCGGTTCTAAATAAAAACCGTCGTGATTTACGAATATCACGAGCGGCTTTTTGTAGAACCGTCGTGATATTCTCTATCACTGACGGTTTTTATTTAGAACCGTCGTGATATTCTCCTATCACGAGCGGTTTTACTTCAAACCGTCTGTGATACTGACTTCCGCAGCGGTTTTAACGTAAAACCGTCTGTGATAGCTCGCACCCCCTGCCCACAATTTGCTGTTTTCCTGGCTAGCCTCAGGAATTGCTAGCCATGCCCTCTGAAAACAAGCATTCACGAAATGATTCAAGCATTCACAAAAAGCAGATTCAAGGAGCCATGACAACTCAAAGTGATCATTACTCAAAATAAATTACAAAAGATCCGCATTTGTTCAAGTATTGTCGCTATAGTTACAACTAGATTACAATTGTTTTGCGTTGAGAGGTTTTAGTGGGGTGATGCTCGGGTTGGCGGCGGAGTGAAACTCTCCGTTGTCGTTAATGAT
The DNA here is from genome assembly GCA_036346405.1 of Phyllostachys edulis. Lineage (NCBI taxonomy): Eukaryota > Viridiplantae > Streptophyta > Magnoliopsida > Poales > Poaceae > Phyllostachys > Phyllostachys edulis. The sequence continues at coordinate 37,457,950 of CM070555.1, read as the reverse complement.
TTGTGTTGATAAAGGCGCAGAGCTTCCTCGAATGTCCTTGATCTCTTCATAGCAGTGAATCACATTGTAAATTCAAGGCACGCCACTAGCAAGAGTAAAGTGGTAAGATATATATATTTAAATTTATAATTAGGAAATAATTATTTGAGATTGACAAACCTCGGGATCCTTCTTCCTAGTCAGAAGGATTAGTTGCATATGATAGCGAGCGTAGATTGCACATAACTCATCATCTTTTTCTTTGGCGGCCTTTGCAAAAAATAGAATTACATATATAGGTATAGTCGGTTCGAGACGCGTTATTATGAAGTATGATATAGGATTATAGTGTTGTAGCGTCATCGAAAATCCATCTGTGTGTTAGTTAGGCGCTCTTTCCATTGTATATTCCTTTGTTGGCAACATAATTGATGAGCGACCTACATGATTGAAAAGGTTATCCTCGGCCATTTCAAGCGAATGAAGACTACAATAGAGTTATGTAAGGAGGAAATGAGCATACCTCTCGAGTATTCCTCTTAGAGTCTTTGAAGTCGTGCTTGTTGCGGTTTAGGGAATCAAGGTATATCACATGGTTCCTCTTGGGTATAATAACTAAAAGGATCGATGGTACCTACTCATGTATGTCGCTATAGTCATTAAACCTAAGTTAGTCTTTGCGTATAAAGTACAAATGAAATTTGTATAGCAAGTAGTGACACTTACCCACGTTGTAGGGCACCACTATGTACTTCATGTTAAATCGGACGAAGCAATGACCTCGTTATGTATTTCTCGGCGAAGGAGGAGTCTTGTTGGATGGTTTGCAGCGATACCACATGTGGGTCGAGAAACCCACCGGTTCTTTCCATTCCGGACATTTTTGACATGTATCTATACATAAGCAATGAGTTGTGATATTTATTGGTATTACATGAATGTAGAACTTGATTATGCGCGCTTACGATGTCAACATCATAGAAGCGAGGCGTCGAGGCCAGCGAGGTTGAATAGTTGAAATAAGTCATTGAAGCCCACGACGAAGTACCTCGTCCGTTGAAGAAATGCTTATCCTCGTATCGGCGGTGATTCGATGTCGCACCCTTCTTTTGGGTCTTCGCCAAGTACCGGGCATGCAAAGCGACAAGCATATCGGCGTGCGTTATCTTGCGCCGGAGCACAATGGTTTTCGATGATGTAGTTCCGGTATCGCGGACTTCCGGACTTAGGGAGGCGCTGCGTTTGTGGATTTCGATTTGGCCTTAGCGATTGGCGGCGTCTTCTTATGAGATGACTTCGAGCGGATCTGGCGCACGCTTTTGCTGTTCCTTGGCGTCTTCTCCACGGGAATCGAAGAGGTGGCCTTATGAGGCGAAACATGAGGTGGAGTCATCGAGGTCCGTTGGAGAGGAATAGTCGTGTCGGATCGCGGCCTTCTTTGGGTCGAGCGATGTCCTTCTTGGGCCTTTGGATAAAAGAGAGGACGGCATCCCCTAGTGTTGTGATCTCTTCGTTCGGGCAAATCTTCAGCGGGACGGCTCGGAAATTGACATGTACCATATCCACGGACCTGGCGTAGCAAATGCGCCCGGTGGTGCCGTCTTTGCCCGCCCTTCCTCGTATGGATACACCATCCCCTGCGCAGAGCCTCAATACAAAGGGACCCATCCATCCTCACTTGGAGCTTATAGGGCGTCGGCTCCTATAAAATGATACACAATTAGCTAAGGCGTCCTATAGGTCTATCTTTGGTGCGATCCATAGATGTACGTTACCTTGATGTCGTCTATCGGTGTCGGACGTCGTCATGTTCCTAATTATCTTGTGAACGCGACGCTACTCCGGCGTCGAGGAGGACGCCTCCCGAATTAGCGGGGCGACTTGCGACACGGCTCATGAGTATATCCATTTGACTCATAATCTTGCCATCTCTACTTGAAATTGGTTAGTAATCATCTGTACCAACCGGTTGTCGTGCTCGACCTTGGATCTCTTCCTAGTCCTATCGTGCGATGAGTCGTCCCGCGAATCCATGACTCCAAGGTGCGTTAACCCCAAAGCCTCGCGTGCGACCAGGTGCTCCTTGTTTCCCAAGGCCGTAGATAGTATATCATTCTCCTATGCGCATGGAAGGAGCCTTGGGAAGCTTGGGCGATCAAGTCCGCTTGCAAGAGGTCATCATGTTATTATAGGCACTATGAAGTGATGGACTTATTAACAACTTAGTAGTTCGACATATTTACCACACGTTGGGACACTTCTGAGTCTGCGGGTTTGTGAAGGAGATCTTTGCCGAAGGCGAGACTTGTGCCCTCGCTTTTAACGGCTTAGGGAGCAGCAGTGCGTGACATCGAAGCGGGTTCTCCTTCTCCGCCGCCCATTCCTCGTATTTACCGCGTACCAGCGGTGCCGAGTCTGTCTTGGTGAGTGTTTCGATGTCTGGAGAGCTTTGTCGCCGCACTTTGCTCCTAAATTCGGCCGTCGTTTTCATAGCCACAAAGGTGTCCCATGCTTCCGCGTCAAGAATTTGTCTTGCTTGAAGGGCGTTTGACCGTGTTCACGTGCCGTGACAAGAATGCTCTTGAAGGTCCTCCACGATTTACCCATCGTGAGCATCGCCGTCCGTCGCCGTGTGCCACATGTGCTACGGAATAGTGAACTTCTCTGAAAGTTCTATCCACAGTAGCGCCTTCGCTTCTTTCGTCGAGTCCTTCCACGTTGGTGTGGTGATGAGGACCCGTTCCTTACAAGTATCCCGCAGATGGTCCGAAATCTACTTGGCGATCTCTTGGGACTCGAGAGGGACCCCAAAGTCACCGACCTCCGTGATGACCCGGTCGGCCGTGGGTATTTTCGATTGTCCTCTGCCATCTCGCTTAGTGTCATTATAAATCGGCGGTGGCGGCGGCCTCGTTAGCGCCTCTTCCATCTGCGGCGTCGGTGTCGGCGACCTCGTCGGCGCCTCTTCCATCTGGGCGTCGGTGGCCGAAACGATGTCTCTGCCATCTCGCTTACTTGCTATCTATATAAGTTACATATGCAATAAAATGGATTGCAAGTGTCCCAAATTAACATATACATTGAAACTTAATAATATGCTCAACATGTGCAATATTAGCAAATAATCATAAATAATTCCAGCATAAATATGAAACAATTAATCTCGGGAAGAAATCTGAGAGGTTGACTATAGAGATCAAGATGGCAAATGAAAAGTTGAATGAGCTCATCACAGTACTAACATTCCTTAATCCACTAGCTTCTCTAAGGAAGCCTACTTCATCGAGGTGACACCTTTGGAGTGTGCCATTTGTTTCATCTTGGTGGAGGGTGGCATGAAACAAAGGTACACTCAAGTGTGTCGAGATCGACGAAGAAAATGCTAAGCAAAGGTTTAATCTGTAGGGCTCGCCGCCTCCTGCTCCTATTATGTGCTCTCGGAAGGAGAGTAGCTAAAGAACAAGTCTTTGCCATCTCAATCCTATTGTCTATACTCTTCATCGACCACGACACCTTTGGAGTGTACCATATGCTTCTTGCCTTGGAGGATTGGCAAGAAGTAAAGGTACACTCAAGTGTGTCGAGATCGACGAAGGAAATGCTAAGCAAAGGTTTAATCTGTAGGGCTCGCCGCCTCCTGCTCCTATTATGTGCTCTCGGAAGGAGAGTAGCTAAAGAACAAGTCTTTGCCATCTCAATCTTATTGTCTATACTCTTCATCGACCACGACACCTTTGGAGTGTGCCATTTGTTTTATCTTAGTGGAGGTGGCATAAAACAAAGGTACACTCAAGTGTGTCGAGATCGACGAAAAAAATGCTAAGCAAAGGTTTAATCTGTGGGGCTCGCCGCCTCCTGCTCCTATTCTAACACTCCTAACACTCCTTAATCAACGAAGCAAAGGTTTAATGCATCATGTGCGAGAAGACTAGCCTTTAATGAAGACATAGAAACAAAATAGAATCAAGTAAAATAGACATAGCAAATCATCATAAATAATTCCAGCATAAATATGAAACAATTAATCTCGGGAAGAAATACAGAGGTTGACTATAGAGATCAAGATGGCAAATGAAAAGTTGAATGAGCTCATACAGGACTACTAACATTCCTAACACTCCTTAATCCACCACTTCTATTCTAACACTCCTTAATCCACCAGCCTCTCTTATGATCTTTGTATAGATAGAAACTAGTGATACAAATCTTTGCTCGAGCCTACTTCATCGAGCTCGACACCTTTGGAGTGTACCATTTGCTTTGTGCTTGTGGAGGATTGGCGCGAAGCAAAGGTACACTCAAGTGTGTCGAGATCGACGAAGAAAATGCTAAGCAAAGGTTTAATGCTTCATGTCTGAAGACTAGCCTTTAATGAAGACATAGAACTAGAATCAAGTAAAATGATCGACGAAGGAAATGCTCGACCAATAAAAGGTCTAGAGATTAACGATTGCACGACACTATTCCAACATATTGATTCATGATATTATGTGCTCTCGGAAGGAGAGTAGCTAAAGAACAAGTCTTTGCCATCTTAATCCTATTGTCTATACTCTTCATTAAATGAATATGATAATATAAATTCAAACTATGAGCTCTAAACAATACTTTGCTAAGCGTCAAAACGATCTCAAGCTGTTAGCAGCAGATTAAACTTCGATCAAGCAGAGGTTGACTACGAGAGATCAAGATGGCAAATGAAAAGTTGAATGAGCTCATCTGAGACTACTAGAAGAATCACAAACTAGTCATTAGATTACCAGCGAAAACCGAATACTCTCCATGAGGCGAACATGAAGAATCGAATAACTAGCTTTCAGCAAAAGTAACCAATTAACGATACATCATATTGATAGTAGCAAGTAATACAATAGAGCTCAAGTATGAACTAACTATCACATTCAATCTCGATATAAGGCGAGTTCATCACGAGCATGTCAACAAAGCCCACCGATCAATTTACAGCGAGCGATGAGCTCAACGAAAGTAACCAATTAATAGTAGATCATATTGACGGTAGCAAGTAATACAATAGAGCTCAAGTATGAACTAACTATCACATTCAATCTCGATATAAGACATAGTTCATCACGAGCATGTCAACAAAGCCTTGATCAACAAAGCGAGCGCCACGGAGGAGCAATACTCACGAGAGGATGCCGCACAAGAACTCACGGTGCAAGGAGGAGGCCGACAGGGGAGGAGGATGGCTCGGGAGAAGGCTGGTGCTGAGAGGGAGGAGGATGGCGCGGGGAGAAGGCGGTCTGAGAGGAGGAGGCCCACAGGGGAGAGGACGGCGGCGTCGAGGTTGGAGGCGGCGGCGTCGGGGCTTCTGACGAGGTGAGCAGGCGCCGTGGTGGGGCGGCGGCACCGAGGTCAGCGCGCCGAGGTCGGGGCGGCGGCACCGAGGTCGGGGCGCCGAGGTTGAGCGGCGGCGCCGAGGTCGTGGTCGGCGGTGAAAACTCTGGCGAGCCCTAAACCCTAGAGGAGGCGAGCAGCGCGAGAGCCTAAGGCGCGAGGAGAGGAAGTGACAAGTGAGAGCAAAACCCTAGCGTTTCCGCCTTATAAAAAGTATATCACAGACGGTTTATAACGAGAACCGTGCGTGATAATATCCTGAGCGGTTTTAACTACAACCGTGCGTGATATGAACGTATCCTGAGCGGTTTTAAATAGAACCGTCGTGATTCCTTTCCTGACGGTTATACAGCGGAACCGTGCGTGATAACTCTTCATTTTCAGCGTGTCTCTTCGTCTTCATTTTCACGGAACCGTCTGTGATAACTCTCTTCATTTTCCGCGTGTCTCTTCGTCTTCATTTTCTGCGTGTGTCTCTTCGTCTCACGATCACAGTAGCGGCTTCATCTCTTCATTTTCCAACGTCGCTCTGACTCCCCAAATATCTCTTCGTCTCCAGTTCGGCTTTAGAAATTGTTCTATATATAGATGTGTCCCTTCTACAATGTATTTCACACAACCTCCTTGATCCCCTTTCTCCACAAAAAGAAATGGCTGCCTCCTCTTACGTACACGCCTTTGTCTGCGCACCTCTCTCGCTATCGTTGAGTCGTCTTCTGCGAAGAACACTATTTCAACAATGTCTTCACTCCTCTGTCCGAAATTTGCGGGAGCGGGTGGCGGCCACCTTCCGCCGTCTTGACATTCTCCTCCGCCGTGTCTTCGGGTGATCTCCCACTTTCGGCGAGTTCTACCGTGTCGTCGGCGTGGTCCTCCAAAACGGTTACGCCTCTCGAGGCTTGTCGTCACTTGGACCGCTTAATCGAGGCGTGAAGCGTCGAGTCGACGGGCCGAGACCCTCAAGCAAGAGAAGAGAGCCTATGGGCTCTCTTCAACAGTTCAACGATCAGGGTCTTGGGACACACTCGAGCAATGCGTCGTGAGTGGGCGTATTCGAGATTCGTTCGATCTTAAACCGTCCGCCCAAGGCGCCGCCTCTGAAGTGTTGAAGAGCGGAGATAGCGACCTACCTCCACCACTAGATAGGTTTCTAGTTTTTAATCTTTTTGTAAGCTCTTGGCCACGCACGTTGTTTGGCTATATATATATGAAAATTCCAAAATTTAAAAAAGTTTGGAGGAGAAGTTACAATATCTATTTGCCCATAGTAAGAGCTAGATCCTCATCCCATCGATGCTTGAAGTGTGGAGGTATGTTGATCTGGAGCCAGCGGCGGGGCGCCGGGTTGCTCCACTGCGGCAAAGGGCGGAGGCGGCGTCGTCCTGCGGCGATGAACCTGAGCGCAGCGTGGCGAGGGATCTCGCGAGCGGTTCTAAATAAGAACCGTCACACTAACAAAATATCCGAGCGGTTCTAAATAAGAACCGCTCGTGATACTACGACGGTTGTAACGTAAAACCGCTGCGTGATTAGAGATTATCACGACGGTTTGTGAATAGAACCGTCAGTGATAATTCCTGAGCGATTCTATTCTCAACCGTCTGTGATAGTGAGTATCCGCGAGCGGTTCTAAAAATACCGTCTGTGATAGTTGTTCGCGCCCGACCCCATGTTGAATGACCCAACACGAGCGGTTCCAAAGGAACCGTGCGTGATGGGGCGTCTACTATAGCCTGTTTTGTAGTAGTGACGACGCTTTAAAATGCGTGCGTGTGTGACCCGTTTGTGTGTGGGCTTAACGGGGGCCCATTAGGGTTTACTCTTCTAGAAGGTCTAAGCCTCCACTATAAATAGAGGAGGGAGGTGGCTACACCCCCTTCAACCCTTTTATTATTGAAAACCCTAGTTTTGCTTTTGTGCTTATGGAGAAGATAGTTGGAGGTTAGGGTTCTAGAGAGTTAGATTCGATTTCGTGCTCATGTATTGAGTCTTTGTCCTCCTTGATGGAGTGACTGTAAACCAATACCATATCAAAATCAATCAAAGGAAAGATTCCTCAAGATGAGTATATTTGCTTTTGTTCTCTCTATTTGATGATTTTGAGTTCTTCTTTGATCCACGAGTTTTTACTTGGTTTCTTTCCTTGATCTAACTTACTGTGACATGTGGGAACTCATCTAGGATCATCTTGATCATCAATCACCCACGAGCAAGTCTTTAGATCATATTTTATTTTTGACTCAGTTTTGGAGCACCCTTCGTTCAAACTTAAAAAGATAGGAACTTTGGCATGGATCTTTACAATCCTTGATTGGAATCGGTTCCTAATATCTTAGAGAGGTGTGTTTCAAGTTTCGCGGAGTTTGGCCTTATGGATCAAAAGTTATACCAATTTTGGATTTCGTTTTCGTGCTGATCTCTCGGACAATCGGTAGTACCTTTCGTTTGCCTGCGCTAGTACCGCTGAGCGGTAGTACCGCTTGGTACACTGCGGTAGTACCGATTATAGGTACTACCTCTGATTACACTGTGGTAGTTCCAATTTTGGAATCTTTTGTGTATTTGGCTATTTTGTTTGGGGGTTTGAAGTGGTTTCAGTTCTAGTCTGCCGCTACGCTTATCTATTGATCTTCATACCTCTCATAGCTATTGGAGTCAAGATCTTATTGAATATGATCAAAGCAAAAAATAGATAGTGCTCCTATTCACCCCCATCTAGTCGCCGTTTCGGTCCAACAAGTGGTATCAAAGCCCGGTTAATTCATTCTTGATCTTAGCCAGTCACTGAACTTGGCGATGGATAAGTACTCGACCAAGCCGCATATCTTCGATGGGCTCAACTATGCCTATTGGAAGAACCGTATGCGAGTCTTTTCCTTCAGAGTGAAGGACAAGCTATATGAGAGGTTGTTCAAGCTCCGCTCGTTTTGCCCGAGGTTGCTTCGCCGGCTTCAGCAGCCCTCTTGGCAAACAACCATAAGGCTAAGAATCTCCTATATGCTGGGCTTGGTAGACAGGAGTACGATAGGATTTGTAACCTTGAGACCGCACATGAGATTTTGCATACCCTCGAAACTTATCATGAGGGATCATCCCAGATCAAGCAAGTGCGCTAGACGGTCTACAAGCGAGAGTATAACAAATTCGAGATGCGTCCTGGTGAGAGCATCGACGACGTTTTTACTCGCTTTAACAAGGTGATCAATCAAATGAGAGCTGTTGACATTGAGTACTCTCAATCTGAAAATGCCACCCACCTCTTGGCTACAATCAACACCAAGGAGTGGGAGACGAAGGCTACTGCCATTGAGGAGAACGTCGATCTCTCTAGTCTCACTTTGGAGCTGCTTTATAGCAAGCTCAAGACTCATGAGATCAAGAGAGGCAGTCTTCCTAAGAAGGATAACATGATTTTGGTAGCTGATCCTTTGAAAAGAACTTCTGATGGTTCTTCTGGGTCTTTTGGATTTTCTCTTGCTTGTATATCTGCAATTCAAGGAGAAGAGTTTGAGAGTCTTCCTGAGGCTAATTTAGCTCTTTTAGCCAAGAAAGTCACACGGGCATATAACAATGTTAGAAACAAGAAGAGAGGTAGCCCTGTGACGTGCTATGAGTGTGGAGAGCTATATCATATCCGGGCAAACTGCTCCAAGCTGAAAGGTAAGGGCAATCACAAGGATGAGAAGACTGCCTGGAAGAAGCCTCAGGGGAGCAAGCCAAGTATAATGCTACCAAGCTCATGAAGGCTGCTCACCGGGTCCTTGCCATTTTTGGAGAGCAATCCATGAGCGATGTGGACTCCGGGAGTGAGAACAAGGAGGAGGAGCTCCCTTAAGACAAGAAAGAGAAGGCCAAGGACTTCACCGTCATGTGCTTCATGGCTGACTCCGTCGACGCCGATGATAACGATGAGGTACCTGCCTCCTATGATGTTCTTTCTGCTAGATGCGACACCATGTTTGAGCAACTCATGAGTCAGGATAAGGCCTTAGAGTTTACCATGGCTAGGAACAAGGACTTAGAGTCACAAGTAGAAAATTTGACTTTAGAGCTTGTAAATGCTAAGACTCTTGAATCTGATGAATGTTCATCTTGCCATGCTCTACACTCTGAAGTTGCTAAATTGCAATCTCCTCATGATATTGCTTTGCACCAACTTGAGAATGCTAGGACCGAGCTAATTGATGTTAAATCTGCTCCCTGTGAAAAATGCTTAGAGTCTAGTAAGTTGGATGCCTTTGGTAATGTTAAATATAGTTTTTGCTCTTTCTGCTTAGAACGTGAAAATGAAGTTAAAGACATTCTAGAAGCAGTTAGAGCTAAATATGCCAAGCTTAAGGACACAATTGAGTCTACACCTTGTGCCTCATGTGCAGCCTATAAGGTTGAAGTTGCTTTTCTTAAGGAGAAACATGCTAGAGCCATTAAGGCCAAGACTTGTGATTGATGTGTTAACTTTGAAAAAGAAAATACTTACCTTAAGGACACACTAGAAAAATTCTCTAAAGGTAAGAAACAGTTAAACATGATTCTGGACATGTCTAAAACTCCTTATAAGAAGCAAGGGTTAGGATACAACTCTGTCTAGGACAAATCCAAGCCTAATGTCATTCAAATCTTGGAAAATGGCTTAGTTGAATTCACAACCCAACCTGCAAAAATAATTTTCAAATCTGCAGGTTTTGTCCAACCTTCTTTTGAGTCAAAATGTGCTTCTCCCAGTGGTACCAAATACCATTGCACCTATTGCAAGAGGAGTGGGCATTTGGTTGAGTTCTGTTGGCGTAGGTTGAAGAACGCTAAGAAAAATATTGCTAGAATTTCATCTAATCAACCTAGAGCTTTTATGAGACATGGTCACGTAGAAAAGAAGAAGCCTGGTCTAGGATTTGTTGCACATGCTCATCATCATCATGTTCCTAGACAGGATGCATCTCATGTTCGTGTAACCATTGCTCATGATAGAACTTTAAATAAGATCAAGGATAGCACTACGCTTTGCATACTACTATAAGCGTGTGTCTCGATCTTGGGTTCCCAAGTCGCTTTTAACTAACTTGATGTTGAGACACATCGTTCTTTTGTGCCTTGATTTTCAGGATCACCGCGGAAGGAGGAAGAACACGTGGCTCGTCGACTCCGGTTATTCACACCACATGACCGAAGACTCAAGATGGTTCACTTCCTTCACGGGGTCGAAGGGTGATGACTTCATCACCTTCGGAGATGATACATAAGGGCGGATCGAAGGAACTGGATCGATCAAGGTGAATGACAGATTCATCTTGAAGGACGTCGCCCTTGTGGACAAGCTAAGGTACAACTTGCTTTACATTTATGACTTCTTGATGATGGCTCTGAAACTTCGTTTTAAGAAAAATGCTGTCGTGTGCTTGATTCTGCCGGTGAGCTTGTTTTTGGGATTTCTAGAGTTGGTAGAATTTTTGGAGCTAATTTTTCTGAATCTCTTGCTGGATCTCTCAAATGTTTAATTGCATCTTTTTCTGATATTTGGCTTTGGCACCGACATTTGGGACACATTGGTTTTGATCATATGACGCGAGTTAGCGGCCTTGATCTCATGAGAGGTTTGCCTAAACTCAAAGCCGTCAAGGATCTTTGTATATGCATACAGTAGGCATGGCAAGCAAGTTGCCGCCTCACACCCTTCATTGACTATGGTCATGACTGACGGACCAAAACAGTTGCTTCACATGGATACTGTTGGTCCTGCTAGGGTTCGGTCAGTTGGTGGCAAATGGTATATTCTTGTCATAGTTGATGATTTTTTGAGATACTCTTGGGTGTTCTTTCTTACTTCAAAGGATGTGGTTTTTGATCATTATCATGATCTTGTTATTCGTTTGGCTTCTGAACTTCCTGGTCCCTTGAGAGCGATCCGCAGTGACAATGGTACAGAGTTCAAGAATGCTTCTTTTGCCTCTTTTTGTGCTGAGCGTGGTATTGAGCATCAGTTCTCTTCTCCACACGTCCCTCAAAATGGCGTTGTGGAAAGGAAGAACAGAACCTTAGTCGAGATGGCTAGGACGATGCTAGATAAGTATAGCACACCGAGGAGGTTTTGGGCCGAAGCTATTGCTACAGCTTGCCATATTTCAAACCGTGTCTTCTTGAGACCATCTTTGGGCAGGACTTCTTATGAGCTTCGATTTTGTAGAAAACCCTCTATCTCTCACTTTCGAGCCTTTGGATCAAAGTGTTTTATTCTCAAGACAGGAAACCTAGATAAATTTGAATGAAGGATTTGTGATGGTTTATTTCTAGGTTATCCTGCTCATTTGAGGGGCTTTCGGGTCTTTAATGTTGAAACTAACATTATCCAAGAGACATCCAATGTTACTTTTGATGAGACTAGCCCTGAAGCTAGATCCGATGTTTCAGGTAACATACAGGTGATAGAGAGCATTTTTGTTGAAGAAGATGAGGATGATTTCGATATTGCTCCTTCACCTGCTGTTGAAGTTCCTGTCCAAGCTCCGAGAACACCTTTCTGTTGCTTCACCTCCAATTGAGGCTCCTGCTATTTCTTCTTCATCAGCAGTACCTGCGGAGGTTGAGGAGATGCTATCTCCCTCAGGCGCTCCACTGCACATTTAGAAGCAACACCCTCCGGATCAGATGATTGGTAATCTTCATGAGCGAGTCACTCACTCCAGGTATCATGATCCGAGTCTCTTCTCTCATTCTGCATTTGTAGCTTCTTTTGAACCCCACGATATATCACATGCTTTATCTGAATCTAACTGGGTCAATGCCATGCATGAGGAGTTAGAGAATTTTGAGAGAAACAATGTCTGGAACCTAGTAGAGCCTCCTAGTGGTCATAATGTGATAGGAACCCGTTGGGTGTTCAAAAATAAGCAAAATGAGGATCGTTTTGTGGTTAGAAACAAGGCTAGGTTGGTAGCTCAGGGCTTTAGCCAGGTTGAGGGGTTAGATTTTGATGAGACCTTCGCTCCTGTCGCTAGACTAGAAGCCATTCGCATTCCACTTGTATTTGCTGCATCTAAAGGTTTTAGGTTGCATCAAATGGATGTTAAGAGTGCCTTTTTGAATGGTTTTATAGAGAAGGAAGTGTATGTTAGGCAACCCCCGGCGTTGAGAATCCCAAGCACCCAGATCGTGTTTACAAGCTATCCAAAGCCTTGTATGGTCTTAAGCAAGCCCCTAGAGCCTGGTATGATAGACTTAAGACCTTCTTGCTTAAGAATGATTTTGAAATGGGAAAGATAGATAAGACTCTTTTCATTCTTATGTATGGCAATGATTTCCTGCTTGTTCAGATTTACGTGGATGATATTATCTTTGGTGGTTCTTCTCATACTTTTGTTTCCAGTTTTTTTGAGACCATGTCCAAAGAATTTGAGATGAGTATGATGGGAGAGCTCAACTACTTTCTGGGGCTTCAAATCAAGCAATGCAAGGAAGGGATCTTCATCTATCAAACGAAGTACACCAAGGATCTGCTCAAGTGCTTCGAGATGGGTGACTGCAAGCCGATTGCCACTCCCATGGCGACTTCGACTGCTTTGGATCCAGATGAGGAAGGAGAAGCCGTGGATTAATGTGAGTACCGCAGCATGATCGGTTCCCTTCTTTACTTGCCTCAAGACCGGACATCCACTTCGCGGTCTGCCTCTGTACGAGGTTTCAGGCGTCTCTGAGGACTTCACATCGCCAAACCGTTAAGCGCATCTTCAGGTATTTACACTCTACCCTCTAGTATGGCATTTGGTTTTTCTACTCTTCTTCGCTGTCCATTCGGGGGTTTTCTGATTCTGATTTTGTGGGCTGTCGGCTAGATAGGAAGAGTACCTCTGCACTTGTCATTTCTTAGGCACTTCTCTTGTCTCTTGGTCCTCTAGGAAGCAGTCTTCTATTGCACAATCCATTGCTGAAGCTGAATATGTAGCTGCTGCTAGTTGCTGTAGTCAGATTTTGTGGATGGTGTCCACTCTTAAGGATTTTGGGTTAAACTTTGCTAGTGTTCCTCTTTTCTATGATAACACTTCTGCTATTAACATTGCTAAAAACCCAGTGCAATATTCTAGGACCAAGCACATAGACATTCGCTATCACTTCCTTAGAGACCATGTAGAGAAGGGTGATATTATGCTACATTTTGTGGAGTCCGAGGCTCAGTTAGCCGATATCCTCACCAAGCCTTTAGACCCAACAAGGTTTGCCACCTTGAGAAGCGAGTTAGGGGTAATTTATCCCTATGGGTTGGTTTGAGGGGGAGTTGGATCTTTTCTGATCTTACCTTGTTCATCTGATCTTTTCTTGATCTTCTTTTAAACTTTTTGAACTTTTTGATCATTTTAGGCTTTTTGAGCTTTTCTTGCATCTCATTGTATTGTATTACATTCATATGAAAAATCCAAAAAGATGCATTGTAATATAAGCTTTTCTGCTTATCTTTTAAAATTGATGAAGCTTAGCTTGTTACCCTTTGGAGCTTTAGTATTTCAATTCTTGCTCAATACCATGTCTAGTTCTTTGACTTGCTAGAATTATCATGCTTTTACATGTATAGCTAAGTCTTTGCTGAATGAGTTAGAACTCTAAAACAACTTGAACTAAAAACTACAATTTGTGGATGTTTTAGCTAGTTGCGCAATTAGTGCTCCTTTTGTGATATTGACCTTGTCAAAATTGATTTGTTAGTTCTTGAATCTAAAATTGATCATTACTTGAGTTTCTTGTTCTTCTGAGAATATAAAACTGCTCTTGTGAAAAAAATAAAAAATAAAAAATCAATTTCAATATTGTCTTATGGTTAAAATGTGCCAAACTACTCTCACGAGACTGCATGTCAAAGGCATGAACTTGGAGATAGTTTGATGATCCAGATGATCTCATGGGGACTGCTTGTCAAAACTGACATAAACCTCAAGATTTGTTGCCCTGGTAAAAGCTTAGGAAGAGTTTGTGGATGGCTTCTAGTCCAGGATCTTCTTCACTAAGATATACCTTTAATCAACTTCTGGTCGAAGCTTAGGAAGAGTTTGTGGATGGCTCCTAGTCCATGATCTTCTTCACTAAGTTAGACTATTAGTCAACTTCAATATTCATTGCAAATAAAAAACTGTTGAAAAATGGGCGTTTGTGAAAATTGAGCAAAATGATTCAATTCAGGACCTGTTTGTCTCTTAATGTGATCATTGTTAGTTTTTTGATCTCACATTGATATTTTGACATGGTTAGTATCATTTTAGGATCCCTGTTGATGAACTTGCTAAATTTGAAGCTTTGCTTAAATTAATTAAATTCATTGTTTATATTGAGCATTTGAGCTTAGCTTTAATATATATATATATATATATATATATATATATATATATATATATATATATATATATATATATATATATATCATGATCTTGCTAGCTACTATTGGCTTGATATGTTGTTTGTGCAATATTAGAAATGCTAGCTTGTTCTTTTGGGTAATATCTAAAGCTTCTTGTAATCAAAAATTGAAAAATACAAAAAATGAAGCCACTCCATTGCATTTCATGCATGCTCCTTCTTATGCTTTTTCCTCAATTCTGTATTTGTTATCTCTGGACGAGAGGAATGTGTGATTCCTTAATGACTCCATTGTCAAAGGGGGAGAAGAAGTAACAAAAATGTTTGAAAAGGGGAGCCTTTTGGAGAAAATTGGAGAATTTGAAATTTTCTGAAATTTGAAGATCATATTAGGGGGACTTTCTTATTTGCATTCTTATGGTCTTATTACCATTTCTGAACTTGAATTGCAATTCTTGCAACCTCACAATGATCAAAGGTCAATTTGAACAATTGTTCTTTCATATGGACCTTAAGTGAGATTTTGACTCTTTTATAGAAAATGAAGCTTTCTCGCTTTCTTTTGCCTTATCTCACTTGTCTATGCTATTCTGAAGCCAACTTGGTCATTTTCTTTGCTTTCTCTTGTATTTGGACCAAGTTGTGCCTTTGTGCGAAAACGTCGAGTTTTTATTTTTCAAACCTCAAAATTTGCATTTGTTGGAAATTGCCAATGTGTTCATCAAGTGGGAGATTGTGGATATCATGGGGATATACTCATGATCTTTGGATGATGTTACAATTGGCAATGTCGTTAACAGTCAAATCTTGATCGAGCCGTTTGGGTCTTGTGATCAGATTAGCTAGCGATCGGTCGAAACTTATAAATGGCGGTCAGACCGGCCATTGAATGGCGGTTTGACTGATTTTGTGCTGATCATCGGCCAAAAGTGGCGATGAGGTTTGGGTTAGGTCAAGTTCATGGGTTTCAGTGCATATGTGTTGCATGATGCATGTTTTGACTAATGTGGGTCATGTTGTGAAGAACTTGTTCCCGAAATCGAATTCTTTGTCTATTGTTGTGCATGTTGCTTAGAAGGCAATGATGGTCAACGGCGAGGATGATCGGGACTAAGCTTGGAAAGCTGAGGTCCAGAACGATCGGGGATGCCAGGTGAAGTCAATGGAGTCAAGCATGACGCAAAAGGGAAAAAGATGACTGAACGGGCAGTTCGGTGCGACGGGTTTGATCAAGCGGCGTGGGGGTCGGCGCAAGTGCCATGGTGGTTTCGGTGGGAGCCAGATGGGAGAGACTTGCCGACATGATGAGAGCTGTTGGATCAACCTACACGTGGCGAAGCATGGAAGTGCTTCACGAAAATGGAATTCAGTCTTTGCAAAAAGATCGAGAAGGGATATTTTGGTAATTTTACCAAATACCGCCTTGGTGACCTTTTGCCAACCCGCGGCGTAAGATGGTGCGTGGAGAAGCGGATTAGGTCAAGAGGAGATGAAAACAATGCTTTAAAATGCGTGCGTGTGTGACCCGTTTGTGTGTGGGCTTAACGGGGGCCATTAGGGTTTACTCTTCTAGAAGGTCTAAGCCTCCACTATAAATAGAGGAGGGAGGTGGCTGCACCCCTTTCAACCCTTTCATTAATGAAAACCATAGTTTTGCTTTTGTGCTTAGGGAGAAGATAGTTGGAGGTTAGGGTTCTAGAGAGTTGGATTTGATTTCGTGCTCATGTATTGAGTCTTTGTCCTCCTTGATGGAGTGGCTGTAAACCAATACCATATCAAAATCAATCCAAGGAAAGATTCCTCAAGATGAGTCTATTTGCTTTCCTTCTCTTTATTTGATGATTTTGAGTCCTTCTTTGATCCACGAGTTTTTACTTAGTTTCTTGCCTTGATCTAACTTACTGTGACATGTGGGAACTCATTTAGGATCATCTTGATGATGAATCACCCACGAGCAAGTCGTTAGATCATATTTCGTTTTTTACTCGATTTTGGAGCACCATTCGTTCAAACTGAAAAGGATAGGAACTTGGGCATGGATCTTCACGATCCTTGATTGGAATAGGTTCATAATATCTTAGAGAAGGTGTGTTTCAAGTTTCGTGGAGTTTGGCCTTATGGATCAAAAGTTATATCAATTTTGGATTTCGTTTTCGTGCTGATCTCCAGGACAATCGGTAGTACCTTTTGTTTGCCTACGGTAGTACCGCTCGGTACACTGCGGTAGTACCGACTATAGGTACTACCACTGATTACACTGCGGTAGTTCCGATTTTGGAATCTTTTGTGTATTTGGCTGTTTTGCTTGGGGGTTTGAAGTGGTTTCAGTTCTAGTCTTCCGCTATGCTTATCTATTGATCTTCATAGCTCTCATAGCTATTGGAGTCAAGATCTTATTGAATTCGATCAAAGCGAAAAATAGATAGCGCTCCTATTCACCCCCCTCTAGTCGCCGTTTCGGTTCAACACTAATAATCTCCATGCCATGAATTTTCTTTGCTGCACCTAGGTCATTCATCTCAAATTCATTACTCAATTGTGCTTTCAGTTTTGCTATTTCTGACTTATCTTTTGCAACAATCAACATATCATCAACATAGAGAAGCAAATAAATAGCTAAACCATTAACAATCTTTAAATAAATACAACTATAATAATCAGACCACTTAAAATCATGAGAAAGCATAAAGGAGTCAAATCTCTTGTACCATTGCCTAGGAGATTGCTTCAAACCGTAAAGAGATTTCTTTAATCTACTTGTCTGCAAGCTCAATCAATTATAGGGTCGTCGTAGCTGACCTAGTCGTAGAAGGACTTACGACCATATGGTGGTCGACTATGGGGTGGTCGTAGAAGGTCTTACGACCGACTATAGGGTGGTCGTAGAAGGTCTTACGACTCCAGTTTCTCCCTTATGAACATTAAGGGGTATACTTAAGAACCATATGATGGTATTATTATCTATAATAAAAATTACAGATAAATAATCAACTGAGGATTATTAGATGCTCATCAGTAGCAAAAATGCCTATATCATCTATTGACTTGGATTGATCGCTAACATAAGAAAGACCTTAAAATATGTTCCATTGCTACGTGGAATCCACCTATCATTGACAATTCTATTTCTACCGCCCTGATTTCCTTGTGTTGGCATCCACGTGCCATCATATTCTATGGCACATTCTTTTAGTACTCGCACAATATTAATATTCATGTGTAGTTTTCACCCTACATTGTGAATACATGTACTGGAGATTTTTGTGTGTGTTATGCTTGTAATGCTAAATTCCCTCATGATTAATTAATACTAATTGCTTCTAAAAATAATATCCCCAACAATTTGTTTTGTGGAGGTTATATAGTTTCAATGGATGGAGTAGCAAGGGTTATGTACCATCTCATATTTGTAAAAGGAATTTTCATACCGTAACTAGTCGTCTTGTTTAACTTCATATTTGTTTCTATTACTAGTTTTTTTTATATAAATATGATGCTACTCTTTTATTTCAAAAAATGAATTCACAGTTATATTTTCTTGATAGACATTGTGATATATGCTTGGCACTGTCTTTTGTAGGATCTGATGCCAAGAGTTGCAAACCAGACGCCACTTATCCTCCCAGGGATGAGTCCGGTAAGCACGTTTTGTCCTCATTTTTACTATTTTAGCATTTACTATATCTATACCTAGACCCTTGATCATTTTTATCGAATAGTCAAGATGGAAGAGCACAAGGAACGACATGGTACTACGCCTCCATTTATTTGTCTCTGCTTTGATTATGTTAGTAATGTTAAGTAACCTTATGAATTATGATTAGCCGTGTATCTCCATTCCATTTCTATAGTTTCTTAAGACAATTATTTCTGGGTGTCTAATTACTTAAACTAAATCTCCTAGAGTCAGTAGAATAATATACTCATATTCTTCATCTTGAATGCAACAGAAAGTGAACTTGGATTGAATTGGTATCCTGTATGTAAATGGAATTGAAAAGGTTCTAAAATTGTTGACAAGCTAAAATTAACTTGCTATTAAACGGTCATTTGAGGGACTCACCGCATAATGGACAGGTTCTCTCTCTCTTTGGGATCATCCCGATGCCTGATGACTATGCTGATGCAATGTGGACTGTGGAAAGCTTGCCATGAAGTCAAATTTTTTTAATAATGAAAGTATAACTCCTGGTCTCTGCACCAACTAGGATGTACGTAGCCATTACACTACTATTAGCTAAAAGCTTAAAACAAAAAAACGGCCAAAAGCCAACAATGATAAACAAATTGTCATGCAAAGGATAACCTAAAAAAAACTACCTAGCCCCGCTTTCGGGACCAATAAGGAGATCGTCCACACGCAAACAGCAGCTGCACAGTAAAGAGATGATGATGGGCCAGTCTCCATAGCAATGCGTCCAAGAAGGGATACGACTCACGTTATCATCGCCGGATCCAACCAGCGAAGGTCAGATCAGGAGTTTTCACTCCGGAGCTCAGGTACCGTTCTCCAAAGAAACGCCTTCAAGAAGGTAACGCCGCTCAGGTCAACGTCGTTGCCGGATCCAACCAGCGAAGGCCAGATCAAGAGTTTTCACCTTGGATCGAAGGTACCAGCGCTCCAAAACCACGCCACAGCACGACCTTGTCGCTGGATCCAACCAATGGAGGCTAGATCGCTAAGACAACGTCCGCAACATCCCCAACAGCCAACCATCGCTAGCACCAAAGGAAGACGACGTCCACTGCAGCTCACGTGTTGACCGGTTAACAACTGTCCACCGGGGAGGAGTCGAGCGCCACACAAGCCACTGTCACCGAGCTGTAGCGATCGCTACTAACTGTGCCAAATCTGGATCTGCACCGCACCACCTCTATGCCATCGACGAAGCCGCGCTGCTGAAAGAGGCCAATAGAGAAGGGCCCCAGATTGCCATGCCTGAAGACGAGTCGGCGGAGAAGGGCCCCAGATCCAACCCCGACGAAAGTCCACACCGTTGGAAATCGACGGACAGACATCGGGCATCGAGAGCGCGATACATATCATGCGCTACCACCGAAAAGAAGAAGCCCCGCCACCGCCACTGGCCGGCCGGCGGCCACCGCCGACGGCGGCGAGGAGGAAGGGAGGAGAGGGGGGGGGGGCTTGTTTGGTGGCGGCTAGGATTTTTAGGAGGAGGAGCGTCTCCTCGTCCTACTGTCTGCTAGCGAATTCTTGCCATGAAGTCAAATGAACCACCTATTTATTTCAGAGCTTCATTTCAGAGAATAATACCAAACTTGAGACATTTTGTTTATTTATGAATATCAGGGATTCACCATATATTTCTGTACTTATTGTCTAGAGTTTCGACTCTTTTGTTATACCACTCACTGGACATCTTAAGCTTTTTTTTTTTTGAATAAAAGGCAAGAGAGCTGCCTGTTATATTAATAGAGGAGAAGCGGAGTAGGGCCACACGGAACCAGAGTTAATAACAAGGCCTAATTATTGAGAAATAAAAAACTCCAAGGATTTGGCCCCCGCAAGGCGCCAAGCTCTGCCCTCCTCCTTGATCTTAGCGAGAAGATCTAGAGGCGCAGTAGCTCTATTGTTGAAAATTCTCGCGTTTTGTTCCTTCCAGAGCTCCCAAGCGATTAAGATCGCGGTCGTCGTCCTGGTCTTCCTAAGGGAGCCTGACACCTTTGCCACGTTAGACCACCAATCAAGAATGTTCGAGCAAGGGGGCCAGGAGGAGGGTTGAAAACTATCTATTCCAGTCCAGTCAGCCATGAGCTTCCAAATACGTCCAGAGAAGCGACAGTGTGCAAGAAGGTGTAAGACTGATTCCGGGTTGTGTCTGCAAAGGGGGCAGAAATGATGGTTTGGCCACCCCCTTGCCTGAAGCCTGTCTGAGGTCCACAGTTTGTTTTGAATTGCTAACCAAGCGAAAAACTTTCCCTTTGGAGGGGCCTGGGTCTGCCAGATTAAAAATTTGAAGTTAGTCGCTATGGAGCCCATGAAGTGCAAGGCGTAGGCTGATCTAGCAAGGTAGGTTCCGTTTTGATTCTGCTTCCAGGAAATCTCGTCCGGGGTGCCTTGAATCAGTTGGATTTGGTCAATTTTGGTCCACAGGCGAACGAATTGCTGAAAGTGGTGGACCGAAAAGCCTAGGGAGAGGTTGATATCATGCACCCATCGCCCGTTCTGCAAGGCCAAGAACATGGTCTGATTTTTGCGCTTTGAAGAAGCAAAGATCAAAGGGGCTACGTCTTTGGGGGCCTGTCCAAAAAGCCACGCTGAATACCAGAAATTTGACGTCTTCCCATCCCCGAGGGAGATCCTTGTTGCTGCCGCAAAGATATTTCGGTCCGAAGCATCACAAGGGATTTCCGATCCGACCCAGGGTTTAGTTGGGTTCTTCCATTCTTGCCAAAGCCAACGCAATCTGATTGCCGAGGAGAAATGCGGAAGACTAAGGATGCCTAAGCCGCCAAGATGGGTTGGGCGACACACTCTTTCCCAGTTGATTCTGCATTTTGCACCCGAGAAGTTGTCGTCACCAGCCCAAAGGAAGCGCCGCCTTAACTTGTCTATGGACTGGATGATCGTTTTTGGTATTTTGAAAGCTGTGAGGAAATAAATTGGGATCGAGGTGAGAACTGATTTTACGAGGGTGACCCGCCCTTCTGGGGAAAGGAGACGCCCCTGCTAGCCTGCCAATCTACCGGCCACCTTGTCGAGAAGTGGTTGGAAATCAACCTTGCGGAGTCATCTATAGGTGAGCGGAGTCCTAGGTACTTGATCGGGAAGGTTGAGCGGATTGTCGGCGATCTTGAAGAACGGAGGTGAGGTCTAAATGGTCTGGCCCGATTGGGAGCACGGTGCTTTTTGAATTGGTGTGAAGGCCGGTGGCCTTCCCGAAGTTGAGAAGGATTTGGGTGGTAAGGGAGATTTCGCTAGGGCTGGGGTTGATGAAGATAGCCGTATCGTCCGCATAAATGGAGGTTCGAAGTCTGGCGAGACGATCACGCAGGGGGGCAAGAAAACCCAAGTCCGTTGCCACCTCAAAGAGACTTTGGATGGGGTCGATGGCCAAAATGAAGCGGAAGGGTGAGAGGGGGTCTCCTTGCTGTAGCCCCCGCCCATGAGTGATCGCGTTACCAGGGATGCCGTTGAGTAGGACTCTCGACGAGGCGGACCTTAAAAGGGCTGCCACCCAGTTTGTCCAGCGAAGGGGGAAGCCTCTTTTGTGTAGCAGCTCCAGAAGGTAATTCCAGCGGACCGAATCAAAGGCCTTGGCTATGTCTAGCTTGAAAAAGAGCGAGGGGGTTTTGGATTGGTGGAGTCTTCTAATCAGGTTGCGGACGTAAAGAAAGTTGTCGTGAATGCTTCTAGTCTTGATGAAGGCGCTCTGAGCCCGTGAGACCAAGCTGTTGAGGAAGGGCGCCAACCGCAACGCGAGCGTTTTAGCGATCCACTTCCCAATCCCATGAATAAGGCTGATGGGTCGGTAATCTTGCACTTTGTCGGCTCCTCTTTTTGGGATCAACACAATGTTTGTTTGTATTGAGTAAGTGAAAGTCTGACGTCTTGAAGCGAGTGGAAGCTATAGAAGACTGCCATGATTTCTGCTTTAATGATTGTCCAGCAAGATTTGTAGAAATTTGCGGAGAAACCTTCCGGCCCCGGAGCTTTGTCTCCCGGAAGTTGATCAAGGGCGAGGCGCACTTCAGGTTCCGTGAACGCAACCTGCAGGTTGTGCAGATCTTGCGCCAATGGTGCGGGTCTCCCGCTTGAGATCGAGTCATGCAGGTGGCTTTGGCGCCAAAGATATCTTGGAAATACTTTTGAGTAATGTCCTCTTTCTCAGAGTGCGAGATCGCCTAGCCCCGACTATTTTGGAGTCTTTGGATGTGGTTTTTCCTTTTGCGGCCGTTTGCTTTTATGTGGAAGAACTTTGTGTTTGCGTCGTTTTCTCTGAGGTTGGTGATCTGGGAGCTCTGGCGTTTCCGGGAACGCTCAATCACTGCCAGGCCCAGGACTCGCTTCTTTAGGTTGGATCTCAAGGTCAATTCAGATGAAGAGAGGGCCCTGCGCTCTTGAACCACATCGAACCTGAGAATGAGCTCGAAGGCCATGTGGAGAGAGAGCCTAGGCCGAGGGAAAAGGTAGGAGTTCCACAATTTTAGAGCGGTGGCCGTGGAAGCTAGCTTGTGGTGCAGCCTATGCATGGGTTCAGTGTGCGGGCAGGGTGCAAGCCAGGCAGATTTGACCGTCTCGAAAAAACCCGGCATCTTGATCCAGAAATTTTCGAACCGGAAAGTTTTTGGGCGAGCGGGTCCGGAAATGTTGGAAAGAAGTAGAGGACAGTGATCGGAGATTGAAGAGGACAGAGCCTGGAGGTTGTGATTATCGAAGAGGGTGTCCCAGCCTTCATTGGAAAAAACTCTGTCCAGCTTGACCAGAGTGGGTGTCTGCCGTTCACTCCTTCAGGTGAACTTTCTATTTTGAAGGTGAATTTCTTTAAGCTTGCAGGCGTTGAGCGTGTTGCGGAATTGTGCCATGCGACGCGGGTTAACGTTGGAATTGTTTTTATCTTGGGCTCGGTAGATGAGGTTGAAGTCACCTAAGACCAGCCAGTTGGTGCCAGTGGTAGGTTTTAAGGAGTCGATTTCTTGGAGGAAAGCCGACTTGTCTCTACTGTTGGAAGGCCCGTAAACTATCGTGAGACGAAAAGACGAGTTATAATCTTTTAGGAGTACCGTCGCCGATAGACTGAAGACCGAGTTGAGGACGTCTTGCACTGTGATGGCTTCGTCATTCCAGAGGAGAAGAATTCCTCCCCTCGTGCCTTCCGCCGGGTTAAAGGCAAACTTCCGCAGGTTGTAGCCCCCAAGGGAGTACGCTAGGCTTTGGTCCACAGTGGCAAGCTTGGTTTCCTGCAAGCAGGCTAGATGGCACGTTGTGGAGGTAAGGGTCTCATGAACAAGCGACTGCCTGGCCTGGTTGTTGAGACCCCGCACGTTCCAGCAAAGAATATTGATGCCAGGGCTTGTCATGCTAGGAGGTGGCGGCCATTTGGGAGGATTGGCTCACACGCCTGGTCTCCTGGGGGAGGGCGATCCCTAAACTTCTCGCCAAGTGGCGTTGCCAGAACGGAGGAGCTGGCATCGCCAATAAACCGGTATCCTCCGGAAAGCAAGGGCGAAACGCAAGGGCAGACAGGCAACGGTCGGTGGCTCGGTCACAACGAGAGAAAACCTTGCACCCTAGGGAGTAGAAGCGGGAGGAGTCGAGCAGGCCGCGGTCGCACACTTCACAGCCCACGGCGGACGCCTTGTTCCCCGGTTGCCGTGGCCGCGGCCTCTCGTTGAGGAACACGGTCTTGGCGCTATTGAACACGTACATCTGCACGCACGAGACGTCGAGGGGCCTGGACACCTCGGACAGTAAAAGGAGGCAGTAGTGGAAGCAAAAAGGCCTGCGGCTGAAACGGTAGAGCCCAAGGAGCCTGGTCGGGGCTGCTGTCCAGGACCAGCCGAGGTTGGAGCTTCAGCAGCTAATCAGATCGAGGCAGAAAACTGGAGGTAAAAACAGAAAGAGACAATGCATCCAAACAGAACTGGGCTTCAACAGAGCACTGAAGTAAAGCAGTAGAGGTCTTGGCATCCTCAGAAGAAATAAGTACGACATACATCTGACAGGAAAGACATACATCTGACAGGAAAGACCATGTAACTTGAGCTCCCAGGTGGACAGGGCATCAGCAAAACACAGAGGGGAGAAAGCATGCTCTTAAACAATGACAATGAAGCAAAAGGGGCAGGAATCGCAGCAGGGTCGACCCAAGTAGAGGGTGTGGTCTACATGATCCTGAAATTGTCTTGTCTTCGCATGGAAAAAGGAGCATCAACTTCTAGGCCACCATCGCTTGAGCGCCCTGTGCGACTGAGGGGCTTGATGCGGGCTTTGTCCTGGCAGCAAGCGGCATGAACGGAGCCGCAGTCTCCTGACTAGCCGACAGGGAATGACCCCCCAAGCTCGGAGAGGGCGTCATCTGCTAGCTGAGTAAGCCCACAGTCCACCTTGAAGAGTTGCGCCAAAGCTGAGATAGTGGCTTCCGGAAGGGGGGCTTCAAAAGTTGCAAGATACTCTTTGAGCGCTGTCTCCGTGAGGGGGCGGGCCCTGGGCAAGGTACCCATCTTGTGAGCAAGGGCTTCCTGGGCTCGTTGGAGCATTGAGCCCGGTCTTCTCTTAGCGGCCAGGCGAACGCTGCGTTGGAGGTTGATTCGTCCAGTTGTGCACCTTTTTTGTGGGGAGGCCGGAGGGACGATGATCGAGGGAGTCAGACTGGAGAACAAGGCCGTCCGGAGAGCTTGCCACTGCAGATCCACGCTCGTCATCTTGTCGGTGGCTCGGTGTCTGAGACGGGGTCCCAAAGAACTCAAGTCTGCTGAAATGATCGAGCTGGAGTCTTCTGGCGGCGCATGGACTGGGGTCCCTCCGATCGGCTCCAGGGGGGACCCAGTTGGCACCAAGGCGTGTCCTCCCCCAATAGGGCCGTGGGAGGAGGCCAGCTCCAGGGGGGAGAACTAATGGAGCTGAGCGGTGACCTCCTGGAAAGCATACAGCTGAGTTGACTCTTGTCCCTCATCTGGGGCAACCTGGACTGGTTGGTGGGGAGGGCCGAGGATGGTAGCCTCCAGGAGAGGTAAACAAGCCTCGCCAGACTTGAACTGCAAAGGGGCCGGGGGAGAAAGATCATCACCGAAAGGGAGCGGGGAGGTGACGAAAGGAACCTGGAGGGCGACGGACAGGGCCAAGGAAGATGGTCCGCTGGTCTTCTCCTGTGGGGGTTGCTCCAGTGGGGGCGTTGTCTTCACCAGGGCGAGGCTTCCCGAGAGAGGCCCTAGCCCCGAGGGGGAGGCCGACCCATCCTGGGATGGCCCCAGGAGCTCGCTGGTGGCCGAAACAAGCTCCAGATCTTGTCGCTGGTCCACCCAAGGGCAAGCTGATGTCGGTGTAGGAAGGAGGCCCTCGTGGTACTGCAGGTGTAAGGCTGCTGTTTCATCAGGAAGTAAGCAGGAGGGAACAGCCATCGTGCGGGGGGCTTTACTGCTGACCATCAGGTCGGCCCCTTGCAGTGCCTCCTCCCTTTCCCCCTGGCAAGAGACCAGGAGGGGGTCTAGCACCTGGTCTGCGCCTAACGGCCCCATGGTTGGAGACACGCCCACCTGGTTCTGGACTTCAATCCTGCCGACAGTACTCAGCGTGGTGAGCATGTTCTTGGTCGTAAGATCTACCCCTTGCAGCACCTCCTCATTTGCGCCCCCGCTGGAGGCCAGTGGTGGGCTTGGCCGTTGAGATGCGCCTGGTGGCCCCTGAAGCGGGGTCGCCTCTCCCTTTGGTCTTTGAGACAGTGGTAGGGTGTGTGTTACAGTCGTCCAATATCGGAGATCTTTGGGCGATGAGTTTGCCCGCTGCTTGGAGGAAGGACACCCAGATTGGCCTGGGTGTCGAGGAAGACGCCGGCCCTGGTGCGATGCCAAGATGCACTGCCGCCGCTGAGGTAGCCCTAATGTACTCCTCCACCTTGTGAAGCCAGTCGTTTCGGACCTCCTCGGAAAGGGGCTGGTTCCGAGGGAGGCCCGAGCCGAAGACCTCATGAAGGGCTGCACGCAGGGACTTGGCGTAGGAGGCGAAGAGGTCTTGTAAGGCTTGATCAGTGGTTGCTTTGGCTTGCTTCGGCAACGGCGTGGGTTGGGCGGAACAGGCTGATTGGGGGGTTTGAATCGCACAGGCCCCAGACCGGTGCCGGCCGTCCCTGGTGTCCCCGGGATAGTGACCACGGCGGCGGGGGGAGCGATCGCACTCACGGCTTGAGCCGAGGAGTAGCTTGACCGACGTGTTTGAGCCTCTGGAGGCTTGATGTTTGGTGTAGTGGTGACGTCCTTTATCCTTGTCGCTGTCTTCATTCTTCTTGTGCCTCCAGTTCAGGTTGGAGGGGTGATCATCGTGGCCCGAGTGACGTGGGGGTCGACGATGGCCGCGGGAGGGGAGCTGGCCTTCAGTTGGGAGGCTTTGCTGCGCCTCCTTCTCCTGCCGTAGAGACTGTGGGGGGATGAGGTTCGGTCTCCCTTTGGATTCAGGCGTGCCGTCCACCGTCCCCAGATTCCAGGGTAGCCGGGTTGAGATTGGCTCGTAAGGAACGGTGTCCGCCATGGATAGAAAATCATCAAGTGGTGCAGTGGTGTGGTCCTCCACGTAGTCCAGGTGAATGATCACCTGGTGGGTGAGCCCCCGCCTCCACTTGTCCAGGGTGCGGGAGCTCGAGTCTGGCCGAGATGAGACCTCTCCGTGATGCGTGAAGGTGAGCTAGGCCACCTTCGGGATCAGACTTGGGTTGGACATCCAGGCCCAAAGGTTGAGGATCCTTGTGTCCTCCCGACTCGCTGAAACCCCTTCGATGGAGTGCAGCGAACACTTCCTTCCAACAATGTGCTCCACCACCTCCGGTGTCCAGGCGTACACCGGGACTCCTTCCAGGCAAAGCCTCACCCGGAAGAACATGGCGTGGCAAAGCATAGCTCACCGACCTCCAAGGTCGCACATGGATCTCGTGGCTTCATGGTGAAACTTCTTCGCCTCGCGAACTCTGTCTCTGAGATGTTTACTGCTGAACTTGAGGAGGAAGGCCTCCAAGTGGTGGAGGGAGACGGTCACTTCCTCGCGACGCAGGTCGAAGCATCGCCGGACAGCCTCCGCAACCGCCCTGTCGTCGGCGCTAACGTCGCCTCGCAGCACCCAGGCCACAAGTGCAGTAGCCTCCCAATCTGGCGATCCTGAGCAGTGAAAAGAAGCCATTGATGATCACGCAGAATCCTCTTCCCAAGGCGGGTGTCGGGGCACCAAGGAAGGCCATGGCCGTGGATGCGGATGGTCTGCAGGGGGGCTAGCGAAGGCTCGCAGACTTTGAGGAGGTGGTGGCGAGGAGGCTTCGTGGGGTTCTTTGGAGGGTGGGGGGTGAGGCATGCGGTTGTCTCCACCGTGATCCCCTTGCCCTGTGCCCAGAGGAAGAGCAGAGGAAACACGTCTGAGGTCCCGTGCCTAGAGATTTTGTGGCTACTTGAGAGGCATCGGAAGCACTTCCCTTTGACTTTGGCCAGGAAGGAGGTTGAAGGAGCCGAGTGAATGCACGGGGTGGCGCGTCGGCCTGTAGCGTCCTGTCGGCCTCTTCACTTCCTGCCAACCCTCATCTCCGCGCCGAACGACTTTGGGGTGGAGTGAAGGCAGGCCTGCTCTGACGGAGGGATGTGCGGCATGGTCGAGGAGACTGCGATGGGACATCGGTGAGGGGGAGCGGCCATGAGATGACTGCTGGCGGAGGGGCGCGGAGGGGTGACCAGGCAGAGTAAATGCGGAGTCTCGCCGAGGGGCATGACTTTGCAGGATCTGCGCAAAAGATATGGTCTTCAATGAGGACTTCAATGGCGCATGACCTGTGGCGGCACTGAAGGGGGGCTTGCAACAACAACAGGGGGCGCCACCAAAGTAGGGGAGGTCACTGCAGGAGGAGTCGGAGGAATCGGGCCAGAGCCCCAGACGACAGGGGGCGGATCGGATCTGGATCTGCCCCAACAACGGAACGGGGCGGGGAGGAGGCCACCTGGGGAGAGAGGGAGGCCGTAGAGAAGGCTAATGGAGGGACGGGGGATTAGGCGGAGGGGGTTTGTCGTGGGCGAGGGAAGGGAAGGGAGGTGGCGGAGGAGGGAGGGCGACCCTCAAGCTCATGCCGGAGGGAGAGGGCTAGGCGCGGGCGAGGGGGTGGCTGCCGGGCTGAGTGGTGCCGGTGGGCGGGGGGGCGCCTAGGGAACGCCAGAGCTTTCACATCTTAAGCTTTGATATATCACTTATTTTGATAGTTTATCTAGTTGTTAACTTATTGGCATAGCCTTGGTTATCTGGCTTGATATGCAGCATCTGTGAATGTTATTTGATGTCATTGATTTGTTAGAGCTGCTATGTTAGCTCCTAATTTTCATGTTCTCAGAGAATTTTTTTAGCATGCTGAAAAATATTTGTCCCGATTCCTTGGATATTTTGTGCTGGTATACCCATGAACAATACGAGATTAATGTTGTTGGAGATTCAAATGGAGTGTGCATGTCTAGAGTTCGATTCCTGCTACCTCCGAGAGTTCAGGATTTGCTTATGAGCTGAAGTCGACAATATTTTCAGATGCAGGCAGTATTACAGACAATATTATTCTTTTTAGCTCCAACTGTATCACATCACATCCTGTGATGACTTGAGGAAACATGTCACGAGTAGTTGAGCAGTAAGTACATCATAGAGGCGACTTATTGCTCCATAGTTTTGACCTAATTGTGCCGACAAACAGGCACTGATGGTCGCACCATCGCTTTCTGACAGACATGAAACTAGACATGCTGCTATATTTCTTAACTAATGAAAAAAAGGTTTACCTCTGCGCAACGGAAGCAATCATCCCACCTCATGCACGACAAAAAACCTCGGCCACCCTTATCGCTATGTTCTCAGCCGCCACCGCGCCCCTCCCTCCCATTCGCGCAGCACCCCAGTCATCGCCACCGCACCGCCCACACCCCTCCTTGCTCCGCCCCTCACCACATCCCTCGCCCCACGCCCGCATCCTCCGCCTCGCCCCTCCACGCTCCACCACCACCGTGCCACTCTCTCCCGCCGCCGAACCACACTCACCCCTTGCTCTCACCCGAGCTGCCCTCGCCCCTCCGTGTTCCGCCCCTCGCCCGCATCCTTCGCCTTACCCCTCCGCGCTCCGCCACTACTACATCTATAACACCACGCCCCGCGCATCCGCGCAACCATCGCTCCCCCCACATCCCTCCCTCCCATCCGCGTCGTGCTGTGCCCCGTCCGCCTCAACTGAGCCGCCCTCACCCCTCTGCAACGCACTTGCCCCTTGCCCCTTACCCGCCTCCCCGCCCATCGCCTCCGCGCCGCCCTCGGCCCTCACCTGCCTCCTTGCCACCCCTCGCATCCACGCCGTCCTCGCACGTACCACATCTATGCCACCACACCCCTCGCATCTGCGCCGCCATCGCTGCCCTGGGACGGAGGTTGCCTCCCACCTCTTCCCTAATGCCGCCGCCTCTCCTTGCATATGTGCCGGCTATGTGCCTCCCGATCCAGTGCCCTGGTGATGACTTTATTCGCCGTAGCTGTTGCACGCCAAGAAACCGAGGTTGAGCGGTGGTCGGAATCCGCCACGGTGACTAAGGACACGCGCCGACAAAACGATGATGCTAAGGTCAGCTCCCTCGACAACCACCATGCTTGACTGCAAAGCACGTTCGTTGCAAACCACCCACCTTATGCACAGCAGTTGCAAGCATGGAACAAGTGTGCGTGCCCGGCGGTTGCTACTTCAACACTACAAAAAGGTATTCTCTTCCTCCACTAAGGGCAGACATAGCAGTCTATAATATTTGCCACGTAAGATTTTTAATGACGTGAATGAGAGAGGATAAGGAGAGAGAATGAAGCCGTCTAGCATGCAACAGACAGTTTATAAAACCCTTATAGACAACACAAAACACCATTGTATGAGTTGTTGTCTATAACAAATATTTTTTCCAAGCAAAAACTAAAAGATTGTGGGATCTCATATAGACAACTTAACAGACAACACATTATATGAGCCGTCTTTAATGCTATCTATAGGTGACATGGATGGCTGATATAGACACCAGTTGTCTGTACCATTGTATATGCCCTAATCCCTTTTCTCTTTCTCCTCCTAATCTTCCGCAACTTTCTCCTCCTAATCTTCCTTTCTCTTTCTCTGTTGCACGAGCAAACAAAAACAACTTCTAAAGGGAAGAGGAGGGAAGATCGTAGTAAGTAACAAGCAGCAAGAGGTGTGTTTGTCGAATTAAACATTTTTTTGTTTCTTGAATTTTAGTGCATTGTATATTTGCAACTTCAGAGTTTGAGGATATTTGCAATTTCAGAGTTTTGAGGAATAAAATCTGTTTGTAGAATTTTAGTGCTTATCCAAAAGAGTGCCTAGCCGAGGTCAATTTGAGTGCACTGGATACTTGTCGAATTATACAAATATGATTACGGTGTAGAAACAATAGCTGGTTTGCCAATTTGAGTGCACTGGATCTTGATGTTTGTCGAATTTTAGTGCCTTCTCATTTTGTTCTGAATGCAAATACGATTACAGGGCAGAAACAATAGCTGGTTTTCGTAATATGAACTTGAACTTATCTGCACATGGACAGGCTATGTTCAGTAAACAACTGCAAATGCCTTCCTCCTCTTTTTATTATATCTTGATTACAGGGCAGTAAAGCTTGCACTATTATATGGCGCAATGTCATTTTTTTTGTCTTATAATAGCGCTTTCGTTGGATGGTAAATATTAATATGTCAATATCAGGTTAATTTACATAGGGTTTGCGTATACTGGAGCCTTTTGTTTTGTTGAAAAGGTGTTATCAGCAGGGAGTGCTTGCATTTTGTAAGGGCAAGTTGGTTGTGGCGGTGACAGAGAAAGAGGAGGATTCAAGCCTGACTTTGGTTCCATCTTGTACTGATGCTACTCATGGTGAGCAAAACCATCTTCTGTGTCTTATATCTTTTTTTACGTGGTTTGCTGTTCTTGGTTGGTTGTTGTTAATTAATTCCTTGAGGAAATAAATTACCTTTGCGTTCTTTCTAATTGCTCTTGTTTTCAGGCACAGTCACACAAAAACTAACGTTGTGGAGTAGTCTGGGTGGGAAGGTCCCTAGGAAAGGACCATCGAGTTTGTGAGGTGGAAGAATGTCGTAGGCGCGGATTTGACACTCTGCACAATCTGATTTTTTTACCTCCATTTTTTTTCCTTTCACTATGATTTATTTGGTCATAGAGAATAGCATTTGAGGTCACACATCATATAGGTCTACTTTGAGGTTGTATTGTTTTCTTGGTTATGAAATATTGAGTGGGTGCTCAAGGTAGACCAGTAGAGGGGGGAAAATATCAGTCATGGTACTGTTTCTCCTATTTGAGATGTAGGCTATTGTGCGAATGCTTTAGTTGGTCTATGCTAAATTATGCTTATGGAATGGATAAATAATTCAGTTTTTTTTATGATAAGCTTTGATTGCTTGCCTATCTAATATTGATCATCATAATTTTAGAAAATATTTACTTTGAAAGAAATGTTCATCAAGGATCATTGAGTAGGATCTATTATATTTCTCATAACTTCAATAGTATTACAGTCGGATATGACTATTCGTACAACTGGTATTGGATTTGGTAGCAGTAAAGATTGCAATGTTATATGGTGCAATGTCTTTTTTGGGTCTTATAGTGCTTTCGTCGGATGGTAAATATTATTATGTCAATATTAGGTTAATTTTCATGGGGTTTTCTTATACTGGAGCCTTTTGTTTTGTTGAAAAGTTGTTATCAGCAGGGAGTGCTTGTATTTTGTAAGGACACAAAGCTGGTATCCTCAACACCCTCTTGTTTCGAATCATTTAGCTTCCTAAACAAATATGGGGAAAAAGACTTTGTCAGATCCAAGGTTGCGCCCAGTCGAATTGGTATCCCATGATTGTGATGAGCGGGGGCCTAAAACAGCAACGGTGCTATTGCTGAAGTAGTAGTGCTAGCATTCACATCAATCAAAACAATTTGTACTGGGTGAGGAATTTTGTGGAATGCAACAACTTTTTGTTTTGTGTCTATAGTTTCGATTTGTTTGTCACTTAGTCTATATTTTTTCATGTTCAAGTGTTGACTCTTATGTTGTACAAAACATTATAGAAACCACTGTTTATTCTATGGAATGTGGTCATTCTGTCAAAAAAGTGTTAGTCTCAATTTTTCCATGTTCTAAGTGTTGACTCTTATATTGTACAAAACATTATAGAAATCACTGCTTATTCTATGGAATGTGGTCATTCTATCAAAAAGTGATACTGTATGCCAGTTGATATATGTTTTTCCCTCTTCTCATCAGTTGATTTGCTTAATATCTACGTGAAAAAGTGCTATTTTGTGTAAGATTCATGTTGCAACGCACAGCTTCATTTGTTCTTTTCACATGTTTCTGGAAGTTTGTAGATTTTCGGGAATATTGTGTGTCCCTTTTGGGATCCCCACGTCCTTTATTTATAGTGCCAAATATTACAGTCTGACTCCAACACGACATGAACTCTTACTTAAACTCTGAACTCTTTCCTAGTCTCTAATATCTCCAACACTCCCCCTCAAGATGGGCATGAGATAGCAATCATGACCATCTTGTTACATAATGCAATATCATTACTAGAATCTATTAAAAACTACCATCCATCGACTCCATAACCAATACCACAAAAATAGTTGCTAACCACCAATACTACCAGGGACGTCACCAAATCCATCTCCACCATCTACCAACTGTCCAACCTCAACCTCATCTTCCTCTACCCTCCTACCCCCGGCCACCCCCGGCCTCCACCACTCTACCCACACACCCCTAGTCTCGGCCTCCACCACCTTTACCTCTACCATAGCCCATTACGCTTGACTCCAGTCCCAATTCTCTTCCCAATCCTCTTCTCCCTTCTGCCACTTCTCTGACTGTGCAGTCTTCTCTTCTGTCATGGCTGCATTGACCCTGGGGCCATCTCTTCCTCTACCTCCACCTTGACCACCTTCAGCAGATCTATTATTCCCACCACCACCTCTACTAGGGCGAGATGCCCCACACTTATAGCACTCAGTCCTCCTTGCAAAGTTTGAGTTGCCACATCTCGCATCACGACAAATCCAATCACCCTCACGACCTCCAGTTCGTGAGAGAGGACACGCCCAACTCAGATGTCCTGTTTGCTTACAATTGTAACACTCCTCGTTATCGGCTATGGCGTCTGGCCGACCTTATAGGGTTGTTACCCACCATCACTACGCCGAGTTTCCTCGACAACCATAAATGAAATAGCCTCCTCCATAGTTGGCAATACTACCTGATGACATATTGAAGCCCTCCTGCTCTCAAACTCAGGGTTCAAACCTTTCAAGAAGTGAGTGACCCTCCTACGTTGCAGCCACGCCTTACCAAACTCAATATCACCAACACATGTCAACTGCAGTGGATCATATTGATCCAAATCTGCCCATAACTGCTGTAGCTCACTGGCATATTCTTGAACGTTCTTCTCCCCTTGTTTCAAAGCATCTACCTTGCCTTGAACCTCCACCATCATCATTACATTGCCAGCCCCAGAGTACATGTTTCTCAGCGTCTTCCACATCACCGTTGCACTTGGGATCGCCTCCACCATCCTAGCAATGGATGGGGATACCGAAGTCAACAACCATGCCACCACCACAGAGTTGGTGGTGTTCCACACCTTCCAATCAGTACTCCCCCTATCTGCAAGCTCGATGAAGGTCTCCTGCAGATAGTGCTCTACGCTCTTTGTCTTCAGAATTAACTGAGCCCTCCTTGACCAACTCAAGTAATTCTTGCTCCCTTCTAGCTTCAAATCATTTGGCATCAACTCCAGCTTCAACTCTGACGATCTCGTTTTAGCCCTTGGACCTATCAAACCCATTGCGATGAGGTCCTACAATATACCTCTCATCTCACCTTTTGTGACCAAAGAGGATTCTCCACTTTCCCCATCCATAGTCACAATACCCTTCTCTGTAGCTTTTCTCGTAGCTTCAATATCATTAGGATCCATCTCTACTTTCAACACCGGTTACACAGCCCTTACCAAATCATCCTTATGCTTATTGCCGCGCATATCAATGATCACGGCAACCTCTTCACGATTCCATGACGAGAGACACAATCGTTGATATCGAAGCAGACACAATAGTCGACACCGAAGACCAAAGTCTCCACACCGGATCTACCGGATCGCCTCCTCCACCGACACCGAAACACTACACCGAAGTTTCTCCCGAGCGAAACACCGGATCGCCTCCTCCCGCAATCTCCTCGCCCGATCAGATCTTCCTCCCCCGAGCGCCTCGTCTGGATCCTCCTCCCCCGAGTGCCTCGTCCTCCCAAGCACTATCTCCTCACCTAACCGGATCTTCTCCCTTCCTCCACCGCCGGCCGGAGCAGCGGTTCCCCCTTCCTCTCCCCAAGCACCGGAGCAGCGGCGCGGTTCCCCCTTCCTCTCCTCGAGCAC
This sequence comes from Phyllostachys edulis, assembly GCA_036346405.1. NCBI lineage: Eukaryota > Viridiplantae > Streptophyta > Magnoliopsida > Poales > Poaceae > Phyllostachys > Phyllostachys edulis. Next base: position 37,423,101 of record CM070555.1, on the reverse strand, counting down.
TGGAGCAGCGGTTCCCCTTCATTTCCCTCGAAGCGCCGAGCCCGAGCGGCGCAGCGGCCGCGGCTCGGCGGCCTCTGACCGCCGCGCCCACCCGCAAGGTGCGTGTGGCGGCCGTGCCCACTACCGAGCGGCGGTGGTCGCTAGTGGTTCTTGCGTGGGGATGACTTCGAGTTGAGCAGCGGCGGCGGATTGGATTTCGGTGAGTACGGCTAGGGTTAGGGTTGGGTGGTAGGAGATGGCTCTGATACCATGTAGATTTTCGGGAATATTGTGTGTCCCTTTTGGGATCCCCATGTCCTTTATTTATAGTGCCAAATATTACAGTCCGACTCCAACATGACATGGACTCTTACTTAAACTCTGGACTCTTTCCTAATCTCTAATATCTCCAACAAACTTTATTCTTTCAAGGGCATTTGCACCATTGCCGCCTCGCTCTTCTTCCTCCGACTCCATCCCCTGCCTCGCACCCACGTCAGCGCCACCCTTGATTCGCGTGCCTTCAACCTCGCTATCATCAAAACCACCCTCGCTACCAGCTGTTCGCATGCGTCCCCCGTCCCTCGGCCGTTGCAGAGCCCCTCACATCGCATTCCCCGTCTCCCTCCCGCTCTTGCCCTAGGCTCTGTCGCCGCTGCTCCACCCACTCCTCAATCGCCATCTTCTCCCTCACCCTCTTATCATGTGCAAAGTTTGTGTTTTCGTTGCAATGATGCGGGTACTCTACTAGTAAGGCAATAACATCACAATAGTTGCATTTTAGTAGCTGGTAACTTGTCGGCATTGCAGACTTCACTAATTCGGATCTGCAGATAAAAAAATTCTTTAAATTTCTAGTTCGTTTTTTAGTCATCGACGAGAATTTTTGAATCTCCAGTTATTTTTTCCGTCATTGGAGCATGCTAAGAATGATTTCCTTGGAAAGTCAAATGGATGTATCTTTTAGCTTATTTGTCACTGTTTCACGTCGAAATTATAAAAATATCGTTCTCCCTAGCGAAAGTACAAAAATGACATTATGGATATGCCAGTAGACGACATGTATCGCTTGCCGCGTCCCAATCACGTGCCCACCGCCCTGCACGCCGCCTGCCTCGCTGTGGCCACCCTGCAAGGCTCTACCACGCTGTGGCCGCCCCGCAACATGTGAGAACAGTGCACACCACTATTTGACACTATTTTTAAAACTGTAGACATCACATTTCAGTATCATGTCTCCGTTACAGTACTCCGGTGCTGTGTATCCTCTTTCACGTGTGTAAAATTTACATGTTACTAAATTGATTTCACTCAGCTATAACAAGTATAATTTTTTTTTTGTAAAGGAAAGATATAACAAGTATTATCGCGCCATATACGTGGCTTTAGTGTACGGAACCATCTAACTGCATATGAATTATGAAATGGAAAAACAACGAATTGGAGGTGTGATTGTGTGAAGTTTCGATCTTACCGTGAAGACACTAACACCGAAGTTCCTGCCTGACCAGCATTGAACTGTTTTGCGTGCCGAAGTTTGCTATCTTTGGCTTGTACCCATTCTCATCGAGCAACACACAATCTCGCCTGATTCCTTACGGAGATAGACGACGCCCTTGGCGATTCCTCGAGTTATGTACGTCCAACCTCTTCCTACAGTCCAGCTTAGCACGGAAGCAGGGATCTGCCACGATCCAAAACATGCAGACCCCCCCTGCTTCCGTGCTAGGAGTTCATATGCTCATCCACCTTTTTGGAGTTGACAGACCCCTACTTCCATGCTAAGCTGGACCGGAGGAAGAGGTTGGACATAACTCGAGGAATCGCCAAGGGCGTCGTCTATCTCCGTAAGGAATCAGGCGAGAGTGTGATTCACAGGGGCCTCAAAGCGTTGCTCGATGAGAATGAGAAGCAAAAGATACCAGGCTTCGGCACAGCAAAACAGTTAATTGCTGATCAGGCAGGACCTTCGGTGTTAGTGTCTTCACGATAAGATCAAAACTTCACACAATCACACCTCCAATTCGTCGTTTTTCCATTTCATATGCAACTAGATAATTCCTTATACCAAAACCACGTATATGACGTGATTATACTTGTTATATCTTTCCTTTACAAAAAAAAAATTATACTTGTTATATCTGAGTGAAGTCAATCTATTAACATATAAATTTTAGGCACATAAGGGTACATGGCACTGGAATACTATAACGTGGATATGACACTGAAATGTGACGTCTACAGTTTTGGAAATAGTGTTTGCAAATAGCATCAAATAATATCAAATAGTGTCATACACTGTGCTCGCATGTTGCAGGGCAGCCACCGCGTGGCAGGGGCTTACAGGGTGGCCATGATGTGACAGGTGGCGTGTAGGGCGGTGGGCACGTGACAGGACAATGCTGTGTGACGGGGGCACGGCAGGCGACACATGTCGCTGCTGGCACATCCGCGGTACCATTTTTATACTTTCGCTATGGAGAAGGCTATTTTTGTAAATTTAACACTAAACAATGGCAAATAAGCTAAAAACTCTCCATTTTGAAAAGGATGGCCAACCCTAAAATCAAGGATACACTGCATGAACTGCTATCCCTGTGTTAAAATGTAAAGCCTTGAACTTTCTCCTTCACAGCCACGTTAATTTCTTTGGACAAAGAGACGTCAGTCTATCCGCAACCATGAAAGATGAAACATGTACTGCGGAGTCTTTGGATCTGACATGTCACATGTGCAGGGACTGACACACTTCTACATTAAGTTTGTTTTCATTTCCATAAAAGCTGCATCAAGCACAACTGGTTCGGATAATACATCCGGAGCTTTACTTCAGAAAGTTTCAGACACCAGGAATGTGATTTTGGTGCCCAGCAGTTCCGCGCCCCTACTTGCGAAAAGGACACGATGCATTGTTTAAAAAATACCAAAAATATTCATGGATGTAGTACGCATAAAGTTATGCAAACCTGCAAATTTTCAATATCAAATTCTTCCCCAACATCAGGAACCAAAAAAAGACAAATAATACTTTCAGTGCATACTGCATAGTACTATAGGATTGACTAATTCTCTTTTTTGGTTTTCAGTGTCAGGGATGAATTTGATATTGAAATTTTGCAGGTTTATATAACTTTATGTGTGCTACTTCTATGATTTGTTTTGGCATTTTTGGAACTTTGCAGGTTTGAATTTTCAGAACTTTTTGTAAATGGGGGTGCGGGAAACCTTAGTCACCAACGAATTTCCCCAGACAACAGGCAGTAAAGTGAATGCCCAAAATTGTAGTCATTTTTTAAAAATCTTTCCACACATAACCAAATTCAAGTCTCAGTGATGATAATGCCTGTGCAAGAGGATTTACACTTCTCCATGAAAATCACCCATTCGGTCGCATCAGAGTAGTAGCATTCGGCTCATGCTATCCGACGACTGAACAGATAAATTTAGTCTCCAGCCCTTGTAATCATAATCATTGCATGCTCACTATTTCCTTTGAAATTCAAACGATATACAATAATGCATTTACGTTGAAAAGGATGGTCAACTTGAGTCATGAATCACGATGCATCAACTGTTATTATTGTGCTTGAACTTTCCTGTCGTGTTACTCTCAGATGTCAGTTTCTTGTGAAAAACAGAGACAGCTATGGGCAACAATGAAATCCATGCTGCAAAGTTCACCATTTCTTCCTGTGTAGGAAGTAGCAAATCAATTAGTCATGTATATCGTTGTCACCACACAATTGAAATAATTAAATTTTCTTCCCTTATCTGCTGCATGAAGGATGACTGAATGAAGCACGAGTGGACCTTATTGCAGGAGTATACGTTAGCCAGATGAAACAACAGACAATTCTACAAGGAATTTTTTTTGCATGCTACTGCAAATTGCACAAATCCCGGATATATCTGTTATGAATATTGTGTGTATATTTAAGAGGGCCCAATGGGTAATATATATAGGGAGTACAAAAAGGGTTGCCATATACAGATAAGAAAATACAAATAGAGTCCTATTCTAACACCCCTCCTCAAATTCATGGTGGATCACACACACTGAGTTTAGAGAGAAAATACAAATGTTGCAACCTGTAACTCTGATGGCACAAATTGTAAAGCAAGTACTCCCTCCTGCACCTGTGAGCGAGTGTATGAAGCATCCACACAAATGTGCTTGGTGAGCTCATGCTTCACTGGGTCCCGAGCAATACTGATAGCACCTGTACTGTCAGACAAAAGAGTCATAGGTCCCATTACAGGCACTCCAAAATCTGCAAGTAGCCATCACAACCAAGTAACCTCTGCTGTCACTGCTGCTATAGCTCTCAACTCAGCCTCTGCGCTCGAATGGGAAACTGCAATCTGCTTCTTAGTCTTCCAGGCAATCAGGGAGGAGCCAAGAAAAACATAGTAAGCGGAAAGAGAATGACGATCAGAAGGATCACTAGCCCAGGTCGCATCGGAGTACGCCTGAAGCTGTAGTGAGGTAGAGCTAGGGAAAAACAAACAACGAGAGATGGTCCCACACAAGTAGCGAAGAATACGAAGAAGGTGACTATAGTGAAGATGGGTAGGACGAGCCATGAACTTACTCAAGATATGAACAACATAAGCAATATCAGGACGAGTGCTCACAAGGTACACCAAACTCCCAACAAGATGGCGATATCGAGTAGGATCCTCAAGAAGATCACCATCAGTGGAACGAAGCTATAGGGATAGCTCCATGGGAGTCTCAGCGGTGCGAGTGTCAGTCAGACCAAACCGATCAAGAAGATACTGGACATACTTCTGCTGAGAGAGGTAGTAGCCCTCAGGCATAGAAGAGACCTCAATCCCAAGGAAGTACGTAAGAGAACCAAGATCAGTCATCAAAAACTGCTCACTGAGATGCTTATTCACATACGTGATGAATGAGGAATCATCACCAGTGATGAGCATATCATCAACATACAGAAGAAGCAGTGTCCTACCCCGAGATGAGATATGAACAAAAAGAGCAGATTATGGGAACCGACAAGTGAAACCGACAAAAGAATCATCGAGGTAAACGCGCAAAACCGTGCACGAGGAGCCTGTTTGAGGCCATAAAGAGCACGCATTTAAAATGACAGACGTGCCTATCAGTGACGAGTAATACCTGTGGTGGCCGCATGTAGACCTCCTCATGCAAAACACCATTAAGAAATGCATTCTTAACATCCAACCGAGAGATAGACCACCGTGAATGTAGCAACCACAACAAGAGTGCGAACAGTGGTCATATGGGCAACAGGGGCAAAAGTCTCATCATAGTCACGACCGTACTCTCGCTGAAAGCTACGAGCCACAAGACGAGCCTTGTAGCGCTCGATAGTACCATCAGACCGGGTCTTAATCTTGTACACCCACTTGCATGTGATCGGACGAGCATGCACAGGTGTCGGTACAATATCCCAAGTTTCCGTACGTCGAAGTGCATCAAGCTCCTCTACCATAGCGAGCTGCCACTCAGAATGAGGAGCAGCCTCACGATAAGAACTAGGCTTAGTGACAGAGAGAGCATGAGCTATTGGAGCAAAGCCAAGACGATCAGGAGGTCGAAGGGATGTCCGGTCACGAAGGACGTAGCGAGGAGCATCATCAGAAGGATCAGGTGTGGGTGTCGGCAAGACACCAGGAGAGGAGACTGGTGAAGGACAAGGATGTCTGGAGAAGTGAATACCAGAGAAACGAGACGGTGGTGCTGCAGGAACAAGAGGCGGTGCTGCAGGAGGTAGCACCGGGGGTGGAGGTATAGAAGGAACCACTGAGATGCACCGAGGCGCATCGTGATAGTGGAGAAATTGGTGAAGAGTCAGAAAGAGACAACCATGAAATCGACTCAACGGTGGAAACAGGAGGGGCCGAATCTCGATAGAAGAAATGTCGAGATTCGTCAAAGACAACATCTTGTGAAATCTCGATCCGTCGAAAGCGTATGATCCCAAGAACGATAACCCTTATGCTTAGAATCAGAATTCAAGAAACACGCACTCAACCGACTGGGCCGATAGTTTAGTGCGTTCACGAGGTCAGATGGAACAAAACAAGTACAAACAAAAAAACATAGAGGTGGGTGTACTAGGGGGCTCGAGAGTAGAGACGCTCTATAGGATCGACACCTTTAAGAGCGGTGGAAGGTCATATTGATGAGATATGCAACAGAGAAACAAATTTCACCCAGATTTGTGGTGGAACGTGAGAGGCAAGGAGAAGAGTGCGAGCAGTCTCAATCAGATAACGATGTTTGCGCTCATCAACCCCATTCTGAGCATGGGCACCAGGACAAGAAGACTGGTAAAGAGTGCCTCGCCGTAAAGAAACCGTTTAAAAGCGCCGTAACAAGACTCACCAAACAGAATCACAAATAAAAGTACGGATATGAGAATCAAACTGAGTACGAACCATTGTTGCAAAGCTACGATAGATCACAAGAAACTGACCACGATTAGATATAGGAAAAATCCATGTAAAACGAGAATAATCATCAATGAAGATCACATAAGATTTATGCCCGCCTTTAGAGATAATAGGTGCTAGTCCCCATACATCTGAATGAACTAAATCAAAAGGGCGAGAAGACAAGGACTCACTAGAATGATAAGGAAGTTGTAGCTGCTTGCCCAGCTTACAACCCTGACAAAACATGGACGTGTCAACAGGAACACGTCCAAGAACACCCTAACGAACTAATGAAGAAAGACGAGACCCACACAAGTGACCTAAACGATGATGCCACTGCGCAAAAACTCCAGAGGTGGTGGCAACAGTGGCAGTGGATGTAGAGGTGATAGAAGCAACTGAAGTGGACAGAAGGTGGAGACGATCAAGAATGTAGAGACCCTGACGATCCCTACGGTGCCGGCCAGTCCCAAGTACCATCCCTGTCTGTCGGTCCTAAATAAAACAGGTGTGAGAGTCAAAACCAACCCTACAGCCGAGATTAGTAAGCTGACCCACTGAGAGCAGCTGCATGGTAAGCTGAGGAACGTGAGAAACAGCTGGAACAGAAAAGTCAGTGGACAAAAGAGTGCCCTAATCTGATGCATGAGGAGTACCGCTTACCGTCTCGAATCGAGATAGGAAAAACAGAGGTCCTCATCAAGTGAGAGATGTGGAGTCTGGTGTCATTGTAACACCCCGACCCACCACCTGGGTCCGGAATGCTACCACCATACATAACATAATACAAATTCTGCGCAGCTAAGTTAACAATTAAACATATTACAACAAAAGATGGGTTATCTGAGGAGAAAGTGTTGCATTAGAAACTACATGTGACGTGGATGATCTATTCTCCCTTCCCGAAGCATGTCACTTGCAACGATCACCTAAAAAAAACATTAACAAGCAAGGGTGAGTCCGAAGACTCAGCAAGCACATAATAGAGACGATAATCACTGCTACACAAACATAGACACATTCATTTCATTATTTCCATCATAACTTCTCTTTAGTGCAATGCACCACCATTCTACATGCTCATTTGCTCATTGCATTGCCTATGTATGCGAATGCATCATCATGCTCATGCTCATATGCATCTCATCAGCTGATACCGGTATCACGGAGTGTTCACCCGTCGATGAAACACTCTTCCCCCATCTTCGTTAGGATGGGGTCCTTACGTCGTAGGACTTCCTTTAGTCCCTACAGATGCAAGACTTCATCTAGAGCACACCGGACTAGTCATGCAACTTTCTCACCGACCTTACCAGATTAGTTACATGACTTTCTCACCGACCTGGCTCATGCATTCTTGCCATGATGCAAATGCACATGTCCATTGTCATTGTCGTGATTCATCGTTGTCATCAATAACAAGGTAGATTCATTGCTCACCTTGTCCCATCATCATTGCCATCAACATGAAACCATTATCATGTAGACATCATAATTTAACATTGAAACCATTATCATGTAAGCATCATCATTTAACACTACCGTATAAGCATCATCACATCAATAATATCATGTAAACGTCCTCATGTAAACTTTACTATGTAGACATCATCACATAAACATTATCACATAAGCCTCATCACATAAACGTTACCGTGTAAGCATCGTTACCTAGACATTACCACGTAAGCATCGTTACCTAGACGTTACCACGTAAGCATTATTATCTAGACGTTACCATGTAAACATCATTACCTAAACATTACCAAGTATCATTACCTAAACATTACCACGTAAGCATCATCATGTAACCATTTCCTTGTAAGCATCATCATATACACATTACCATATCATGCAAACATCACATATTTCGCAGCACTAACATGCTATCGCTCTACAATGCACTTGCCTGTTAACCAAGCGGAGCGGAGCAACGCGCGGATGACGCCGTTCCCGAACCTCCACCTCTTGAATATATATGCACATTTTTAAGGGGAGTTTTGTTTATTTATTGATAGACTTTGAATGCAATTAACTCTTCTTCTCCTTGAACTCATTTCAAGAATTAATTGCAAATCAAATGTCAAAACTAGAATATACAACTTGGTGTATATTCAAAATCTTTTAAATCTTTCATATTATTTGGGTTGTCATCAATTACCAAAAAAGGGGAGATTGAAAGCATCTAGGCCCCTAAAAATAGTTTTGGTAATTAATGTCAACATCGTATTAAGGGACTAATATGTGTGATAAGATGTTTTAAGGATTAGTCCCAATGGATGAATGACGACATGGTAATGGCAATGCAAAGGTGATAAAGATCGACTTGGCTCAAGCAAAGGTATCACATAATCTAAGGATCCTTTTATAGTATTTTACTAGTCTTGGTGTTTGGAGAAAAGATTGGATGAATAGGCTAGATGTCGTACTATAAAGAGGGATCATAGCTAGTAGCTTGAGGATTTAATTCTTGTGCCATTTTGATCAACTAGGAGTCATGTATTGCATTTGTTTCTGCTTCTGGAAAACTGTTAAAAAAATCGGTAAGACCACAAGTATTGAGCAGTATTACCGCAAGTCGGTAATAACGAAATATTCATGGCGGTATGTATTTTCCAAAGAGCATGTTTTGGATGATTTTCCTGAAACCCCAAATTCGGTATGACCGCAGTGTATGAGCAGTATTACGGCAAGTTAGTAATACCGAAATAAGTGGCTGTATGTTTTTTTACAGAGAACACGTTTTCGGGAGCTTTTCTTGGAATCTTGAAAGCGGTATGACCACAAGTAAAAAAGCGGTATTACCACAGAACAGGTGAACATTCGGACGGTCCGAACGTTTAATCTGATCTGAGCGGAACACGTGGCCGATCGGACGGTCCGATCGGGTGGTCCGATAGGAAGTACTGGTCTGGTCGGACCAAGTGTTCAGGCAAAATTGGTATGACCACAATTATTCTGCGGTATTACCGCAAGTCGGAAATACTAAGTTTTATATGGCGGTACGTTGTTCCCAGAGAGGGTGTTTCCTCTGTGTTTTCTAAGTCTCTGGAAATCGGTAATACCGATATAGCCAAGCGGTATTACCGCTGAGCAGTAATACTGATTTATAGTTGGAGGTAGTACCGCAATCTTTTTGTAACGGCTAGTTCAGAGCATTAAATGCCACTGTTCCGATTGTTGAGCAGAAATCGGTAATAGTTCAGAGCATTAAATGCCACTATTCCGACCGTTGAGTAGAAATCGGTAATACTGGAGTTTCAATGGCGGTATTACCGCAAATCCTGATTTTTCAGGAAAGTGGTTGTAACGTCTAGAATTATTGGTGAAGGGTATAAATACCCCCTACCTGCCTTCTAGCAGTAACTCTTGAGATCATTAAGCATTATGCTCTTGCATTGAAGTCTTTAGAGCTCATATACACTCTTCAACTACTCATTTGCTTTGAATTCCCATTTTGAGGTAGTTGAGAGCACTTATGTGCATTGCATCATTAGTTGATGTTGTTGGCACTTGATTTTCCTCAAGCAAAACACTTGGTTTATTACTCTTGGTGCTTGCCGGCACCTAGGCGGCTTTGGAGGAAGTTTTCGCGGTGAGCTCTTCAAAGAAGATTGTGAAGTTGTTGTGTACTCACCATCTCCGGAGTGGAGGATAAGCAACGATAGTGATTGAGGGTCAAGGCTTAATTTGTGGAGCCAGCTTGATTAATCCAAGCTTTCCTCAACGTGGACTAGTGAAGACCGGCAAGTCTTTGATACCACGGAAAAAATTTCATTGTCTCCATTGTAGTTTATTCTTTTCTTTACTACTTCCGCATTTACGTTTCTAACTATTTACTTGTATAGATTTGCTTAGCTAGAATTGTATCTAGTTTAGACTTAGTCCATAATTATCTTAAATTGTTAATTAGTCGAAAAGTTTTAAAACCTCCTATTCACCCCCCTCTAGTCGGTTATCCTCAATCCTACAATGGGCCCAATAGATATATGCATCCTTGTGGACCGTAGATTTTAGAAGGATTTAAAAGGAAACAATTGTTTAATTATAGTATCAATTTCAATGTTTGTATATTTATTTATGTACTACACTTTCATTTGTATGATATGTTTTGAGTATGTAAGTACCATAAAATAAAGGGAGTTCAATTATTTGCCATCAGACTTTCAAGGTAATTCAGATTTGCCACTATTGTGTGTGTGACATGTGGGTCCGGGACCCAGATGTCACACACACATGCAGTGGCAAATCCTAAAATGCACTCTATTGCAGTGGCAAATACTTAATTTTCTCTAAAATAAACTAATGGTTAGTTGTGGCCTACATTCAATTTTATTTTTTTTTCTTAAGAAAGTTTTTTTTGTGTGTCCTTGTATAGCTACTTACAGATCCTGCTGAATTACTAGAATAATTTGCTCGTATTCTTCATCTTGAATACAACAGAAATTGATCTAGAATTTAGTATGGATCGAAATCATAGGTGTAAACGGAACTCCACAAATACTTGAATTGTTGGCCCAAAGAGTACAATTTTTAACAAAAATGCCTATATCATCTATTGACTTGGATTGATCGCTAAAATAAGAAAGACCTTAAAATATGTGCCATTGCTATGTGGAATCCACCTATCATTGACTATTCTATTTCTACGGCCATGATTTCCTTGTATTGGCTTCCATGCCTTTGTGAGCCAACGCCTCTAGCCTAAGCTTTGCTTCAAGGCCATGACTAGACTTGGGAGACAAGTGAGCAGCTGTGGACTTGTGGCGTGGCCGTAGCCGTGGGCTTACCTAGGCTTCGGAAAAGTTCTAGCTCCGCCACTGTACATAACATAACAGGCAGCTAAAACAAGAGACAATTCTACAACGTCTAAACTTGAAAGACAAAGACTTTACAGATAACTATTCATTGTATCGTTGACAGAATAGAACAAGCTATCCCACTCTCAAGAAAATGGCAAGAAGCTATCGATCTCATATTACAGTATATCGCTTCCTCTGGAGCGTGTAGCGTGTGTTTCTGATCTATTTATCAATATTATGATGGTGTTACCACTATGAAGGTGTTACCACTAGTCTATAAGTTTTGAACTCTTCTTAACTTACCATGAAAATACATTATTGTATAGAGTTTCTACTCTTTTGTTCTATACTTATATCACAAGTTGGACATCTTAAAAATATCACTTTAGCCTTCAACAAATAACAATATATCACTTTTTTCAATACTCTTATTTTATAGAGGCACTTGTTTCAATGCCTGCTGAATAATTATTGCTTAGTATTGGATATCTAGGCTTGATATCCAGCTTTTGTGATTGTTATTTGATGTTCTACTAGATTAAATTGTCAGGGGTTCTATTTTAGTGTGAGCTACTTATTTTTCACCTCCAGAACCTGTAGATTCTACACAAGATACATTGTTTCAAAAATACAAGATACATACCGTTGTAAATTCTTATGGAGTATGCAACTATGCATGCTTGGAGTTTGCTTGTTGTTCTGTGTCACGTACGAGATTGGAGCGAATAGGGTAATTGTGCGAAGTCACTGGACGCAGCCCTGGACCTTGGCAGCACGGTTGAGGAGCTGTGACGACAGCTGCCACATGGCTAGGGCAGGGAGATGCGCATGAAAGGAGAGAGAGAGAGAGAGAGAGAGAGAGAGAGGGGGAGGGAGAGAGAGAGAGAGAAAAGGGTTTTCAGATTTTCTTCATATCTAGATTTATGCGCCTAGTCTCTTTAAATAGAGATGACCCTAACAAACTTGGCTAACAAACAACACAATTGAAACAAACTAATCTCTAATCAAAACTCTAATTTAAAGAAAGTCCGTAAATAAGGAAACTAGAATTATGATGGCATATCTCTAAGCCTCCTTGTGCCGGTCCTAGGTGGGATTCACTGTTGCCGGCGCCCTCTCCTTCTTGCGCCATGAATAGGTCAAGCCCCACATGACATCTCTCCCCTTCTCAAGTAACAGCTCATCCTCAAGCTAGAAAAGAGGAAATAGTGGCTGAAATTTCTCCAAGTCTTCCCAAGAAGCATTGGCTGCTGAAGCACCTTCCCACTAAACTAGAAGCTGGAGTTGACCACGAGCGACATGTGACATGAGGACTGTAGCCGGCTGTGGACACACTCGGCCGTTTAGCAAAGTCGGCAAAGCTGGAGGGCTTGCAGGGGAGGACCCACAAACGGCTGCAACACACTAACGTGGAAGATGTCATGAATCTTAGCACGAGCTGGCAATTCCAAACGATAATCAACCAAGTCAACACGTTGAAGCACTTTGTATGCTCCAAAACAGCGAGGTCCTAGCTTCCCACAATTGGGTAGAGACAACGATGTCGTGTGATGATGATAGAAACGGAGCCAAACACATTGACCTTCAGCCAACTTCAGTTCATGATGTCCTTTGTCATACAGACGTTTGTAAATTTGTTGTGCCTAAACCAACTGGTCATGAACCTCCAACAAAAAATTGTCATGGTCGCGAACTAGCTGCTCCATGGCTGGAAGACGTGTGCTACCTAGCCCATAAGAGCGCAAAGACAGTGGTTCCCTTCCAGACAACACTTTGAACGCGCGAAGTGTGAAGTGATGCTTGAAAAGAGGTGTTGTAGAAGTATTCCGCCCAAGGCAACCAGTGAAACCATTGTTTGGGCCGATCTCTGGTGATGCAGTGCAAGTACATGACAATGATCTTGTTAACCACTTCGGACTAACCATCCGATTGGGGGTGAAAAGTGGTACTGAGGTGGAGCTTAACACCAACCAAGAAAAATAGTTTGGTCCAAAAAGTGCTAGTAAACATCGGATCCCGATCACTGACAATGGAAGTAGGCACCCCATGGAGTAGAACAATCCCACTGAAAAATACATGTGCGACCGAATGTGTTGTGTAGGGATGAGCCAAAGGAACGAATTGAGCATACTTCGAGAATCGGTCCACTAATGTGAGGATGACCGTTTTGCCGTGTACATGAGACAGTCCCCCAATGAAATCCAAGGCAATGTTAGCCCATATCGTGGATGGTACGTCCAAAGGTTGAAGAAGGCCAGGCGGATGTATTTGTTCACCCTTATTCCGTTGACACATATCACACGCATGAATGAAATCCTGCACCACGGAGCGAGCATTGGGTACGTGAAAATCTACAAGCAAACGGTGGAGTGTCTTCTGTACGCCATCATGGCCACAGCCATGAGTTGCCTAGAGGAGTCGAGGAAGGAGGGTGGTCATGGAAGGAACGTAGACCCGCCGGTTGAATGTGACCAAGCCATCGACAATGGCCCATGGCCCTCACTATTTGCCGGCCATGATGGTAGTACTGAGTTGCATCACTGCTGGATCCTGAGCCAATTCAAGGCGCAGGTCATCAAAGACAGCAAACTATGGGGAGGAGAGCGCCATCACCGCGAGATGGAGCTCAATGTCGCTCCGGGACAGTGCATCGGCAACCACGTTGTTCCTGCCCGGTTTATAGTCCACACCAAAATCATATTGCAAGAGCTTGCTAATCCATTAGTGATGTGGAATCGTAGACAGTCATTTGTCAAGTAAAAACTTTAAGCTGTAATGGTCAGTGCGTGCCAAAAACTTGCGGCCCCCATAAGTAAGGTCACCAATGTCGAACCACCTGGACGAGACTAATGAGCTCGTGTTCGTAGGCCGCCAATAGAGCATGGTGAGGCGCAATAGGTTGACTGAAATATGCAATGGCGCTCGTGCCCTGGTGGAGTACCGCACCAAAGCCATGGACTAATGCACCACATTCGACAATAAATTCCACATAGAAATCTAGCAATTGGAGTACCGTAGCTTGTGTTAGCACCTCCTTGAATTGGGCGAACGCGGCGTGGGCTGGCTCGGCCCAATGAAATGCTTCGCGTTTGAGCAACTATGTAAGGGGCGCTGCAATTGAGCCAAAATCCCAAATAAAATTACGGTAATAATCCACAAGAACAAGAAATCTGCGAACCGCCCTAACTGATTTTGGAACTAGCCATGAAGTGAACACACTGACCTTTGCTTGATCGATGGCGATGCCAGCTGCGGATACAACATGGCCCAAATACGCGACCGTCTCTTCCCCAAAAAAACATTTGGAGCATTTCAGGAAGAAGCGATGGTACTGTAGCATGCGGAGGACGGCACGAACATGATGTAGATGCTCGAACCACGATGGGCTGTAGATGAGGATGTCATCGAACAAGACCAACACAAAACGCCGGAGGAATGTGTGGAGGACGGAGTTCATCTAAGCTTGAAACGTGGTCGGCGTGTTGGTGAGACCAAATGGCATAACGAGGAACTGAAAAAGCCCTTAGTGAGTGCAGAATGCCATCTTTTCAACATCTGTCAGGTGCATTTGTACTTGATGATAGCCAAAGCACAAATCTAGTTTAGTAAAAAAATTGGTGTCGCGGAGTTCATAAAGCAATTCCTCCACAGCCGGAATTAGAAATTTATCCTTGACGGTGTGGTCATTTAGAGCACAGTAGTCGACACAAAAGTGCCAAGACTCATCCGTCTTTTTGACGAGTAACACCAGTGAAGAGGAAGCCGAAGTACCGTGGCAGATAGTTCCTTGCTGATGCATCTCTGCACACTATTTTTCGAGCTCATCCTTTTGCAATTGCGTGTAGCGGTAGGGCCAGACGACAATGGTATCAGTGTCGTGCTTCAGGTGGATGCGATGATAGCGGTCCCTGACTGGTGGCAGCCCGTGTAGCTCAGCAAAGAGGCTGCTGAATTCCTCGAGTAGATCATCCATTAAGCTGGTGTCGGTACAAGCGAGCAACCTGGCCAACTGAGGTTTCATGGGTAGGCCATGCTAGATCACCTTACGTCCCTCACGAGCAAAAGCCATGGTCATGCAAGAGAAGTCCCAAGTGATCGGTCCGAGAGTACCGAGACACTGAACCCTCAAGACCACATCAAATCCTTCCAATGGCATGGCATAGCAATCCAAGGTGAAAACTTCCTGTCCGATGCGAATGGGCATAGCACAATAGAGGCCAAGGCTGGCGACACGATCTCCATTGGACACTATAACACTGAGGCCAAACTTTGGCTGCATGTGTACACCGGCGACATGCACCACGTGGCCGAAGATGAAATTATGTGTTGATCCGAAGTCGAGGAGGGTGACCAAGGTAGTGGTGCCGATCTCCACCAACAAGCGCATGGTCTGACCTGAGTGAGGTTGTATGCTAGTGAGGGTGGCCAACAAAATTTTTTGCTCAATACCACTGGTCGTGCGATTGTCCTAGTCGTCGTCGTAGCTGAAGTCCGGATGAATCTCGATGAAGAAGAGTCGCTTGTAGCAGTGACCTACAAAATACTTTTCGTCACACTGATAGAAAAGCCCTTGTGCGCAGCGACACTCCATCTCAGCCGACGTTAGTGAGCGGCGCGACACGACGGCCAGGGTAGGGGCTCTGGTGGTGAGGGCGTCGTGAAACGAGGCCGCAGTGTGGCTCAAGCCCAACGGTTTGACCAGGGAAGATCCGCTCGTCGACCCAGCCGAATGCCAACGACACCATGGAGGTGCTGCCGAGCCTGTCACTTGCGTGCATCGCTCGTACTCGTGATCCAAACTCATCGCGAACTCCAATGATTGAGGCGCTTGCAACTCAACATCAATGTGAAGAGGTTGCCCCAAGCCGGTCATGAACAATTGAATTTGTTGGCGCTCTACTAATGGATCTGTACGACACAATAGGGTGAGAAACTGATCGAAGAACTCCCAGACCGTGCCCTTTTTGTGCAAAGCAATGAGCTCACCCAACGTTGGATTGCTACACAATGGAGGGCCGAAGCGGGTATTGATCAGTTCCACGAAATGGCACCAAGATGGAGTTCCCATGCCACGCTCTAGGCGATGGTACCAAAGCTATGCCAAACCAATCATATGAAAGGTGGCCAACCAAACCTTGTCTTTTTTCCATGGTGTGTTGTCCGCGGAAAAGTTGCTCACAATGATTTAGCCATGGCAATGGATCGGCGTGACCGTCGGACGTCGGAAAATTCAGCTTGTGGAAGCGAGTGATGCCTCCTCGGCCGGCGGCACGCCCCTCCCTTGTGGGATGATACGCCGAGGCCCCTCCATGTCAGTGAACGGGGGGGGGGGGGGCTCTTGCTGGTGCATGAGGTCCACACGCATCCTGGCATGGACTGAGGAGCTAACCCTCGACCACCCGAAATCCAACGTCAATGATGGTGTCGCGGTCAAATTCGGTGGTCGACTGCTGGTAGGTTTGTTCCAGGCGTGTGATGGCAAGATGATGTGCTCATTGTTGATTGCCGATGTCACGGATGGAGCCAGCAAGCATATCAATCTTGTCGTAGAGCTTGAGTCGATTGAGTTCCATCTGCTGCAACATGTTGTCCAACTTTTTGTTAACAACATCTGAACTGTCTCCTTCTGACATAGTTGGCGAAGCAGTGGATGTCTCTGATACCAAGTTATCACTTATGAGATTGGAGTGAATAGGGTAATTGTGCGAAGTCACTGGACGCGGCGCGGCTAGGGCAGGGAGACGCGCACAGAAGGAGAGATAGAATTGGGTTTTTGGATTTTCTTCATATCTAGATTTATGCGCCTAGTCTATTTAAATAGAGATGGCCCTAACAAACTTGGCTAACAAGCAACGCAATCGAAACAAACTAATATCTAATCAAACCTCTAATCTAAACAAAGCTCGTAAATAAGGAAACTAGAATTAGAAAGGTATATCTCTAAGCCTCATTGTTCCGGGCCTAGGTGGGATTCACTGTTGCCAGCGCCTTCTCCTTCTTTCGCCGTGAACAGGTTAAGTCCCACGTGACATTCTGCTACACCAAGAGTTCAGGATTTCTCATTTCCATTGTATAGTCTGCTGCTATGCTTTAGTTTCTTCACTGTATATATGCTGTATCTTGCTTTCCTCGTTCTTCCAATAATATATCTGGAGCATTGCTTTGGAAAGCCAGTATACATCAGCCACTGAAACCACACAATATGAGACCATTCTTCAGGAGTGTGTTTGGTTCGGTGAATCAGGGTATACACGTACGAGATGGTCCTGAATATGTTCCAGTCCTTGTATTTAGTTGAGTAAACCGAGCCAACTCGTCCTGGATGGGTCATACATATTCTGAATATTCCCCAAATATATTGTACCGAACGGTTCCATAAAAACAGACGAACCATGCGGTATAGGGATGAGCGTGTCATCTCTGTTACCCCCTCTCCCTCTGTGTATATGTCACTGACCAGTGGGCCATACCAATTAGTGGATAGTTAAAATAATTGATTTACTTAAATACTCCTTTTTGTAATTAAGGTAAATTTAATAATCGTGCTAATACTCCTCTATGTATACAACTCATTCAACTTTATTTCTCAAACCAAACACCATCTTGAACCATCCGGTACCATCCTATTTATACAACCAAACAAAATATTGAATTATCTAATCCTACTAACCAAACACACAAGTTGTACCATATACCATCACATCTCATTCCCTTATTCACCCAACAGTTGAACGAGGACTGTACTAGTAGAAGCCCGCTGACTTATTGATCAGAAGCAGCTATAAATTTTCTAACACATTAGACAAGTCTACGGTTTAGACTGCACAGTGTATTGATAGTTGGATTAGGATACTATAATAGTGTGGATTCCTGATCATTTCACAGATCAACTCACACACTTCAAGAGCTATGCATGCGCACTCTACTCTGCTTCTCCTCGCACTGATTCATCTGCTTTTGCACGTCTCAGCTCGTGATGTCCTCTCACCAGGCTCTTCTCTCTCAGTGGAGCGCAGCTCTGATGTGCTCCATTCGTCGGATGGCACTTTCACCTGTGGCTTCTACAGAATCTCCCCCAATGCCTCCACCTTTTCTATTTGGTTCTCCAAAGCTAATAAGACTGTCGTCTGGACCGCGAATTGTTCTCACCCTGTGTACTCCTGGCGATCCAAAGTCGAGTTAAATACCGACGGGAGCACGGTTTTAAAAGATTACAATGGCCAGACCGTGTGGACCAACGATGTGAACTCTTCAAATGCCAAAGAAGCTCTGCTGTTGGACAGCGGGAACCTCATCGTGAAAGGCCAAGGTGATATCATTCTATGGCAAAGCTTTGATTCTCCTACTGATACATTGCTACCGAATCAGAACTTTACTGCTACTACAAAATTGGTATCTACTAATAGATTACCTGTTCCTGGCCACTATAGCTTCCATTTTGATGATGAACATCTGCTCACACTGTTTGATGATGAGAAGGATATCTCTTTTATCTATTGGCCAAATCCTGATATTAATATCTGGGCAAAGCAAAGAATCTCGTTTAATAGCACTACAATTGGGGTTCTTGATAGCTGGGGGCATTTTCTTGGAAGTGATAATTTAACTTTTAAGGCTTCTGATTGGGGTCTTGGGGTTATGAGGATGCTAAAATTGGATTACGATGGCAATCTTAGACTATACAGTCTAAATCAGACAGATGGGAGATGGTTAGTCACATGGATGGCATATCCTCAGCGCTGCTTTGTACGTGGTTTGTGTGGAATGAATGGAATATGTGTGTATACACCTGTGCCTGCTTGTGCATGCGCTCCTGGACATGAGATCATCGACCCAGGTGACCGGAGCAAAGGCTGCAAGCCGAAGTTCAACCTCAGCTGTGATGGGCAGGAGATGCGATTTGTGAAGCTACCCACCACCGATTTCCTAGGGTATGATCAAAGTAAGCATAGCCTTGTATCTTTTGATACTTGCAAGAACATATGCTTGGCTGACTGCAGTTGTAAGGGGTTCTCATACTGGCAAGGAAAGGGTGAATGCTATCCAAAGAATGTTCTTCTTGGTGGTCAAACCCACCCGCAATATGGTGGTTCCATCTATCTCAAGCTTCCTAAGGCACTAGAAGTGTCAAAGTCCTCAATTCCTCACTCACAACCTTTTGGTCCTAGATATGTTCCTGACTGTAGCACAGCAAACAAATATTTCATTGCAGATTTCTTGGATAATCCTAAGAGAAGTCACAGTGAATCGCAGTTTTTGTACTTCTATGGATTCTTATCAGCGATATTTCTTGTGGAGGTAATATTTGTGGCATTAGGATGGTGGTTTATTTTGAGAAGGGAGGGAAGGCAATTAAGAGGAGTATGGCCAGCGGAGTCCGGGTATGAAATGATAACAAACCATTTCCGCAGATACACTTACAAGGAGTTGCAGAGAGCTACTAGAAATTTTAAGGATGAGCTTGGCAGGGGAGCATCTGGTGTTGTATACAAGGGAGTCTTGAAAGACAAGAGGGCAGTAGCCGTGAAAAAGTTGGCAGACATAAACCAAGGCGAAGAAGAATTCCAGCATGAACTGATTGTGATTGGCACGATTTACCATATGAATCTGGTGAGGGTTTGGGGATTTTGTTCTGATGGTCCACACAGGATATTGGTTTCAGAATATGTGGAGAGTGGTTCATTGGATAAAACCTTGTTTGGTAGCGAGGGCTCGCAGATCTTACTTGAATGGAAGCAAAGATTTAAGATTGCTCTAGGGGTGGCAAAAGGATTGGCGTATCTTCATCACGAGTGCTTAGAGTGGATCATCCACTGCGACATGAAGCCTGAAAACATACTGTTGGATGAGAACTTGGAGCCAAAGATCACTGACTTTGGCCTTGCAAAACTCTTGAAAAGAGGTGGATCCAACAAAAATGTATCAAGGATCCGAGGAACTAGAGGTTATATAGCTCCTGAGTGGGTTACTAGCCTCCCAATAACGGCAAAGGTTGATGTTTACAGCTACGGAGTGGTGCTTCTAGAACTACTGAAGGGAGCTCGTGTTTCAGAATGGGCAAGAAATGTGGATGAGGTGGAAATGGTCCTTCGAAGGACTGTTAGCATGCTTGCAGAGAATGTGAAGTTGGAGGAGGGCATAGAACAGTCATGGATCACTGACTTCATTGACTCCAGGTTGAATGGCAAGTTCAACAACTTGCAAGCAAGAACAATGGCCAAGTTGGCTGTTTCATGCATAGAGGAAGATAGAAGCAAAAGACCCACCATGGAGAATGCTGTGCAGATTCTTCTTTCAGTTGATGAAGCCAGTAGCATAATGCAGCAGTATTCTGTCAACTAAAAAAGATATTGCCATTTGATATAGTACACCACGTATATGCATATGCTTGGATCCGTACAAGATATCATCTATGATATGTATGAATAAAAATGCCTTCCGTGTAAATCAAGAACTGCTTAAGGCACTTGTATGCCTAGTTTGTATTTCAAATTCAACTGCGCTATGCCCAATTATTATGTACTGTCAAACTTCTAGTATTTGTGCAAAAGCTATGCTAGCCTGTATTGTAATAATCGAAATTATGTGCGACCATTAATTTGTGCATCAATGAAGTGCGATTTGGTCATGGGCGTGGTAGTCTTGGTAGAAATTACTGCACTGATATTCAGATTTACACAATCTATTGCTTTGTGTGGAAATGTCATTCTCGCTTGTTTTGCTTATTTCTGATAGGCAAGTTCAAAACAAATTATGGATCCTCTATATGAGAGTTGGAGATTGATTCGTATAGACCTTAAGATGTCAACAGACTACTTGTCATTTCTTAAGGGCAACACAGAGAGAATCAACGAAGTCAGGCATATGAAACTTGTATAAACCGATGATTCAATGAAGCTCGGTTGGTTTCTCCGTCCATGCCGATGGCGTGCCAAATGAGACGAGTAGCAACGACCATCAATCAATTCGGTTGGAAATGAGCAAGAAGAAGTGCGTGTTTTGGTTTTTCCTCGAAGCGGCTTATCGGATTCAAGTAGGGAGGAAGCGAGTAACCTTGGTTGTGCGGCCCGCGCCGTGCGGTGGAGCCGTGGATCTCCCGGTCTCGTTTCGCCTCCACCCATCCGATGAGCGCCAGCGCGCGTCCATGTCCTCGGCAGACACGCACCCAGCCACTACAACGCTGAACGTCGTAACGTCCGCCGGGCAGCCGGCGCGCACCAGCCAGGTCGCCCCTCCTGCCCAGCGCCTCGACGTGCCTCTCCGTATCGGTTCGAGCCCTCTCAGCAGCATTTCGTCGAACGCCTCCTCCACAATCTCGAACTCCCCGCCCTTGCTGCACGCTCGCAGTATCACTTCGAACTCGCCAGTCCACTCCAGGGTCCACCCCGTCGGAGCCCATCTTCTTCTTTACGGGCTCGTACGCCTCCGCCACCATCCCATCCAGCAGGAGCGCGCCGATGACAGCGCGGTGGTCCGACCTGCTCGGCGAGAGAATTTTTTCCCTGTGAACTTTATTTTCAGTTTTGGGCTTTGACCGTGTCACCACCCGTAGCATAACAAAATAACACTATCACGCTAGTCCATATCTGGACAAGTTCTTATCACGCCACCACCCATAGCGTAACAGTGTTGTTTGGTTACGTCACCACTAATGGTGTGACAAAAAATGTTATTTTAACGGATTTCTCCTATAGCGTGATAAAATTATTTTGTCACACCACAGATGGTGGCGTGACCAAAGAGGTCAGAATTGGATATAAAGTTCACGGACGGTTAACTTTGAAATAAAATTTAAAAAATAATTAATTAATAAAAAAGTTCTCCACGAGACTCCCTACTGGCTCATCTCTTCCAAGAATTATTTTAATAAAGAATCACAAAAATAAATAGTTAAATTTTTTATATAAAAATAGGCCAATGTTGTCATTTGAAATAACATAAATGGCGACAGGGCCAAATCATCATTTGAAATTACGACAGTACTCTATCGCCGACCTAACAGGTATTTACTATCCATGTCGTTTTCACCTCCTGTGACCATTTCAAATGGCGATTGGACTAGAATTGTAAGCCAATCACTATTTGGAATAGCGATAGGAATCCACACCACTGTATCATCATTCCAAATGGCGACAAAGGACACCCTATAAAAACACAAAGAAATTGACAAAAAGTCACTTTTATTCAGAGAAAAAACAAATAGGGAGGGAAGAGAGAGGAGGAGCGACATAGCGAAGCGCTGCCAGTTCGTAACGAAGGAACGGAGAGAGGGAGAAGTAGATCCAGTCGCCCACTTTGTAGGTAAATATTCTTGCAACTTTATATCTAAATTTGAAGCCTGGTAGGTTAGCAAATAAAACTATCGACATAAAATTGAATGATTAGATAATTTTAGATGTATGGATATGTAGTGTAGTTTGTTGTAGTGTATATATATATATATATATATATATATATATATATATATAGTTTAGTTTATCGTATAAATATTATTTATGGTGCAGTACGTGAAGAGTTTAGAAAGTTCTTCATGCATTGTTATGTAGTGTATTATCTTGCAGTTTAGTTTTGGATATGTCGTTAATCGTGTACAATTATTTTTGTGCAATAATTGAATTAATTAGATAATTTTATATGGAATGCATTGCTATGTGGTGTAGCGTCGTGTAGTACATCATTTTAGTTATGTGTAGTTCAGTTCCGGATAAGTCGCTAATCGTGTAGAGTTTTATTTGGTGCAATAATTGAATTAATTAGATAGTTCTAGATGGAATGTATTGCTATGTGGTGTAGTGTCGTGTGTAGTACATCATTTTAGTTGTGGGTAGTTTAGTTTCGGATATGTCGCTAATCGTGTAGATTTTTTTTGGGTGCAATAATTGAAGTAATTAGATAGTTCTAGATGGAATATATTGCTATGTGGTGTAGTGTCGTGTAATACATTATTTTAGTTGTGTAGCTCAATTCTAGATATGTCGTTAATCGTGGAGAATTTTTTGGGTGCAATAATTGAATTAATCAGATAGTTCTAGATGGAATGTATTGATATGTGGTATAGTGTAGTGTAGTACATCATTTTAGCTGTGTGTAGTTCAGTTCCAAATATGTCGTTAATCGTGAAGAATTTTTTTGGTGCAATAATTGAATTAATTAGATAGTTGTAGATGTATTATATAGTTTAGGATATGTCAATCTTTTTTGTGGTGCCACTAATTGCAAAGTTAATTTGCAATATGCTTCTTATTACTTTTTGTCTTTGTTTCGTATTATTATTAATAATGTAATCATTGAATTTTCAGGTATGGCGGCTGCATGAGACACTAAGTAGTGGCCCTACGAGTTGCTTGACCCAGCCATTGACATGGGTCACCTAGCCTCGCGAGGCAAACATTGAGCTTGGCACGTTACCGCCGCGCACGCCCATAAGGGCATGGAGGGTCGACTCATGTTGGGTTCCTAGGTATGTGTAGTTGTGACCTTCATGCACTTATTTCAGTTCGACTTATGTGGGTGGACTCACATATGTTGTTAATCCTTTCGATGTAGGTTGAGAGCGGCAGACCTGCTTCCGCTAGCGAGGATGGTGAAGGCGACAAGGGAGGACGACTAAGACATTAACGACGATTTTCGTATGTCGAGGCGATTTTTGTACGACCAGTGCCTTATGATGGCGCTGGTTGACTGTTGGAGGTCGAAGAAGCATACGTTCCACCTTCCGTGTGGGGAGATGGCTCTTACGCTTCAGGATGTGGGCTTCCTGACCAGTTTGTCGTGCATGCGCTTCCCTATAGCGGTGTACGACGTCACGTCGATGTGACGCACGGACCTCCTTGTGAGGTTCCAGGGGGTGCTGCCGCTTGACAGCGGGTAAGGGAGTTCGGTAGTACGCACAAGCCGACACTAAAGTAGCTCTGCTAGTTCTACGTAAGTATTTATAACTCTTGTGTCTCCGCTTCAATTGTTTTATTCAACTTAGTAATGAGTCCATGTCTTCTTGCAGCCGCAGCATATGACATAGTAAGCACCGAACCACATAGTGAGGAAGCACTTTGAGGCCTACTTGTTGTGGTTGTTTGGGTGGGTCATGTTCTGTGGGTTCCACAACGACAGTGTCGACAAGCACATAATCCGCTACGCACGGGAGTTGGGACCTAGAGGTGGAGGAGATCCAGTCATACGCCTAGGGCCCGGTGGTGTTGTGCATGACGTACCGCACCCTGTGCGACGCATGCCACCAGGTTCGGGATAGCTTTGTCCGCTCCGGATGTCGGCTCCTTCTTCAGCTATGGTCCTTTGAGCGTTTCCAAATCGGACGACCACAACTCGATCTCGGAGCCTACACCATCGCCATGTATGCCACCACCGACAATGTGGACGACCTAATCATGGGTACAGTGTGGTGTTGCCAACGAGTAAGTTTTTTGAACCTTTAGTCTGTTTCGTAATGTGCTTTAATTCCATGTGCTCAGGTTTTGTTGTTCTATTCACAGGTCATGTTGACACTGATCACTATGCACGCGTCCTACCTAAACTATGTTGCGATGTTCGACTAGTTGACAAATGACCACATCATCTGGACACCGTACACTCCCGAGAGGGTGTATGAGCGTGCACCCTGAGGCCTGTCAAGCTTGTGTCAGCGAGACTCCGCGTACTAGCTCATTCGGTGTCACTAGGTGCACGACATCTTCGCGAAGGAGTACCACATGCACCGGGTGATGCGACAGTTCGGACTACGACAGTAGGTCTCAGTGCCCTGGGAGGAGCCATTGCCGTCGAACGTGTATAGGTAAGTTAACGTTTAATTTTGTCGTAGCATTTGCTTTACGTACTTACAAATTTATAGTTATACCTTCCACAGGTACACCAGGAAGGGAGTATCTAGTAGGACTTCTTGAGCTGACAAGCTGGTCCCTATATAATAGGAGAGATATCTCTGGGCCCCTCGATGTGGTCGGATAAAAAAAGTGCATGACCATGCCACTAGTGGTCGAAGAGTCGACCACATGAAGTTATCTGTCACTTGATTGAGAAAGTATTGAAATGTCCATGGATGAAAAATTATCTCACCTGGAGTTCAACCAGATATTGTGAGGCAAAGGGAGAATACACAAGCAAGTCGTTCAGTTCAACCAGATAAGGACTGGTCGAACATAATCACTAACTGGTCATAAATTGGTCGTAAGGAGTTACGAACTAGTCATGCTCATATATGAACTGGTTGTATAAAGATACGACCTAGTCGTAAGTGATAAGGACCTACTTGTAGATCATATTGCATTAAGATTCGTCCGATATAATTTATGTGTATTCAGGAATCATTATGTCCTGCTAGGAACCGCTAATGACACGGGGTCAGAAAAGAGTTTCCGAGTCACAACCGATTGTGCATGAACCTACAGGGTCACACACTTAACGGCTTAGAACAAACGTGTTCGGATAGGATCCGTCATGGGCTCTATATAAGAGGATGTATGAGGCTATTGGGAGAGGAGGACACGAGACGTGAGTTGCTCCACTGAAACCCTAGTCGCCATCTTCTCGAGAGAGCCCTGCCGTGCGAGTTGGTGCTAGCACACCAGTGTACGATCTTCCATCTCTGGACGTGTGGATACCGTAGAGGCGCTACTGTGGTTGCTGTTGCGCTCAAGGACGATCCATGACTTTGCAAGGAACACAATTGGTTGCTAGAGGAGACAATCGACACCAAAGACGTTGGACGATCGACTATGACCACTTCATCGTCGCACTCTACGTTGGATCAGGCTGCTCCAACTCTTCTTTCGCTGTACTGCGTGTCTAGTGGTAATGATCTATAATCTCCTACTTGCAGGGCTTCCTAGTTTATGTGGTAGAATTTTTGAATTGTCAGCTAGTGTAGCCTACCCGTATCCCTTCAGTGGTACCAGAGCCATCTTGCATTGTTTTTTATCTAGATCGGTCGCATATACTTGATATATAGTAGTAGTAGATTGGATCTATTACTGGTTGGGTCTGGTAACCTAGATCGGTTCATATGGATGGAACGGTCTACGCACTGGTCGATAAGATCGATCGATTTTCATTGATAGTAGATGGGTTTGCAGGAGGTATGAGTTGAAAGTACCAGATGATTACTCGACTTGTTTAGATTGGTTCGGAATAGGGTTAATTTGATTAATCCGATGATTTCCAAGGCTCGGTTACATGAATAAGATTCATGTCCTGGAAAAATTTTCCAATGGCGTTGCCCTCGACTCGCGAGGGGTGTTGCCCCTTCGAACTCTGCCCACTAACCGGCTAGCGGGGCCACCGTTCTAGGTAATCGTTGTCTCGTTATATAGTATTATGTGTTCATGTCACCCGATAGAATTAGATTCTATGCATAACAACTTTTGCAGGGATTGATGTGAATAGTATGGTCCATTGTGTATGTGATGCATGTATGGATTTTACATGGCCTACGTGTCATGCTATGTGATAACCATCGAGCTATATATTATTATATAACGGTCTGTGTGTCGACATATGATGCTTGATATTATCATATGTAATTCATTACTAGCTTTTAGGAGTAATTGCATAGTAGATGAATGCGGTGATTTCAAGCATGATGGCTCGGTGGACAGGAAGCATGGTGATGGAGATTGTCATGTCAAAGGCCATACTATTTCACAGTTTATTATGATTATCTATGGATGTTTATTTTGTTCCTGTTATGCTATTGATCATGTTTTATTATTAGATGTTTTAACATGGTAGAGTAGTATCCCTCAAGAAAAATTAAGTAAAATTGATGCATTTCCAATTGCTGCGCCTATCACGATTTTGATCGTTAATTGATAGGTCTACCAATGTAGAGTGCCATTAACTGTCTTAATAAGAAGGGGTGGGTGTCAAACACCCACATGCATAGTATTGGTTTAACTTGATAAGGCTATCAAAACAGTTTTGGTCCTTGGGGCATAATGTTGACTACCGGGGCATAGAGATGACACCCAACAAATAAGAGTCATATGAGATATGATTGGCAAGAGATTGCTTACCTAAATCACTAGGTTTCTAGCAGTAATGCCAAAGCTCACTGGGACTTAATGATATATGGATCTTGAATCCACTATATGAAGTTAGAGAGAAACTTGGTTTAGAACATATAGTAGGACTGGCTTTTATTAAAGTGTTTAATAGAAGGTCTTACATAAACATAGTGCTGAATTTTTGCATATACATTTTTCTGTTGTAGATTATGGCACCTAATACTTCCTCTACACCTACCTTTAACTTGCGATCTATTCTTGAAAAAGAAAAGTTGAATGGAAAAAACTTCATTGACTGGTTTCGTAATCTGAGAATTATTCTCAAACAAGAAAAAATGAATATGTTCTAGAGGGTCCCTATCCCGAGGAACCGAATGCAAATGCTACTCATACTGAAAAGAATGCTTATAAGAAACGTTGCAATGACGCAGTCGATGTACACTACTTTATGTTTGCCACCATGAACTCTGAGCTTTAGAAGCAATATGAGACCACAGACGCTTACCATATGATTGTGGGTCTGAAAGGTATGTTTCAGGATCAAGCAAGGGCAGAGAGGTACAATACCTCCAATGCATTGTTTTCTTGTAGTCTGTTAGAAGGTAGCCTGGTCAGTTGTTGAGACCCCGGATATACAACTCCAGGACCCTCTGTGTATTCTAAACTAGTCCCATGATCAGTGGCTAGCTCACACAATTGCAACATTGGTGTAATCATATCCACACAACCAAACTAAAGATGAACCAGACAAATTAATACTATTTAGGCAAAAGACCTTATGGTCAAGTCTTACAATTCTTGCCTCGCAGGGCTTAACAACAAAAGAAAGCTTGCAGTGGAAACCAAACATTTGGTAGAGGTCACCCATATGCCCACAGGCAATCGAGTGGAGGACGCGGCCTAATTCGCATAGTCTTCAAAGTAGTCTTCTTCATAGAACTCGGTGCTTCCTGGTTCTTCTTCAGTGACTGATCAACCAGAGGGCATAAAGCCGTGAGTACTTTGCATGTACTCAGCAAGTCATAGAGAAATGTATGCAAGTAGTATTTATGCAAGGTTTGATAAGGATAGCTTTATGGCTATTTTGCAGAAAGCAATCTTAACAGTAAATACAGTAACTAGATTGTAAAGTAATATTTAAAAGATTAATACATAAATAATCAAGTTTCTTCTCAACAACAAGTGAACACCCCGTTCACTTCCCAACCATCAACCATCTACAAGATTCGACCAACCCATTCCAACATTTTTATGAAAATCTACCCCTCATGTGAAATCACCAGGCATTGTCCATAACCGGGGACACGGCTATTCGAATAGTTTTACACTCTGCAGAGGTTGTACAGCTTGATCCACAAGAGATAATCATCTTTTAATGTTAGGCATTTCACACTTTCGAAGGCATGTGATTAAGTGATTATCACAAGGCTTTTACAAAGCTCTGTTTTGACTCGGTTCTGCCCGTTGAGGTTTCGCCATTCCGGGCCCCCCTCTTGCGCCGCTTATCAACCCTTGACAGAACCGAACCAAAACCTTGCTAATTAGTCGGCCATATCCACTGCATAAATGGACTTGTGGTTGCATGGTATGGCCCAGATCAATGGTGCACAAAGTTAAGTCCTTAGTAGTTGCTCAGATGAGACTTTCCGCATTCCAAATGTGCTTCCCGCACCCACCTTTACCACAGCCCACTTGCCCGAGCATAAATCATTTTTGTTCAACTCGACCAAATGACAACCCTTGCCATGGCACAGCAAATTTTATCAATAGTGGCTCCGCCACAGTTCCATATTTCCTTTAGTCAAATTCAATCGTTCTTTGAGCATGTGATCATGAATCTATCGTATAACTAAAGCATTGGCTAAGCATCTACGATACCCAGGTTGGTAGTACAATGGTGTCCAACTAATAATTATCCATCCTAGGGTGTCCAAGGATTTATGTCATTTAAGGATACATGTCATTGCAATTTAGCAAGGAGGCACAATGGCAATTAGGTAATTAACTAATTCCCGAAACCATTTACTATAAAATTAGCAATGCATGTTTATATCAATCAAAATACTTTTATAAATTGGGTTCAATATGATCAAAGGTCTACGACTTGCCTTCGTTAAAGAGTAGAGATGCTTCGGTCGTTGGGTCCACGAATTCGTCCGAAACACCGGAATATATACGTGCGAACAAAGCTAAATAAATAAAAAAATACCAAATAAAATCCAAATAAATACTAAATAAGTACTAATAGAAAGATAATGAATTTAGAGGAATTTAGAAATTTGAATCACTCGAATCGGAGTTCGAATGAGGAAGTTATGGCCTTCGGAAGTTTGAATTTACATAAAATGATGAAATCGGGATTTCCTTGATTTTTTTTGATTTTTTTTCTAAAGAAAAAACCAGGAAAATCCACGCGGGCTTGCTGACGAGGCAGCCACGTCAGCAAAGGGCTGAGGTAGCCACTGACTAGGTGCCACGGTGGCGGCCACGTCGGACCCGAGCCAGCGGCGCTCACGGCCCGATGGTCACTGGCAAACGGCGAGGTCTTGGTGGCCGGCGAGGGCACCTACGAGAAGAGGGTGGCGCAGTGAAGCTGGTGTGCACAGTCTCGAGGACGTGGCAATAAGGGGAGGCCGGCGGCGAAGACGAAGAGCGGCGGCGGTAGAATGCGGCGAAGGTGGTCCGAGGGGCTTCCAGGGTCGGGGAGGCACGCACGAGAGAGGCGGTGGCCTGGCGAACCCGTACGTGGAGGCGGCAGCGTCGGAGGGGGCTCGACGGCGACAACGGATGTGGAGGAGTGAAGGTCGGCGGCGGCGGTTGGAGCTCAAAATCCGGTGGCGAGAAGGCGAGAGAGGGAAGTGAGTGGTGGGAGAGGGAAGAGGGGGCTAAGGGGCGCTTGGTGCTCCCCTTAAATAGGCGCATGTCGGACCCAGGATTAACACTCCAAATCCTCTGTGCATTTCTGAACTAATCCCATGATCAGTAGCTAGTTCACACAGTTAAACAGATATGGTAACATCCATAAATCGCATAACTTTATTAATAATCAACAGAGTTTATTACAAAAGAGGCTTACAAGCCAACAGTAAAGAACACAGCGGAAGACGAAGAAGATGTAGTAGAGTCCAGTTAATCTGCCACAGGCAATCGACTGGGGTAGCGGCCTAGTTGTCGAGATCCATACCGGTGGTGAAGTCCTTCTCCTTTGAAATTTGTTTGCATAAAGCAAGTATGAGCACAACTACCGTGCTCGCAAGTTACACCCGTCAAGTAACAAATTAAATGCATGCATACAAGGGTATAACAAAGGAAGGCTTATTGGTTGAGTTTGCATAAAGCAGTGTTTTCTTTAAATACTTGTACTAATTTTCAAAGCGATTATTCTATAACTAAAATTCATTTTATAAATTCTCAACTTTATAGTTAGATAACATTCACACAAGAATGGTGAAGGGTACCCTCATATCACATGGATTCCTGCCCAATTCCCATTTGGATAAACCAGTTTGAAGAAGTCTTTTTAAAACAAAATCAAAGTCTAACTTTGAGTGGCTTTGCTGAGTATGTCCATGACCGTGGACACAGCTATTCGAATAGTTTTACACTCTGCAGAGTTTGTACAGCTTTACCCACAAGACACGACTCCTCTAGTTTATTCGGCATATATCTATGCCACCGCTCACTACCTTAGGTAAGTAGTCTAGAGCACGTGTCAAGGTCTTTACAATGCGCCATCCCACTGTAGTCCCCCCTCGCTAAGGTTTCGCCCCCTTTGGACTGACCGTCCGCCGAGTTTGTGGCCCCCTCTTGCGCCAGGTGGGACTAACGTAGGTCATAACATGACTACCCACTGCATCTGAAGGGAACAACCACAGTGGAACATTGCAAATTAATCAGCCAGGTCCCACCCATACTCAGGACATGTGGTGGTACGATGTGGCTTAGCAAGATGCGGCTCGAAGACCGGTCCTTAACTGACTTTGGCGACTTTCCATAAAAAACCCTAGGCCTCGATCATAGAAATGACTCGATCCCGTGCATCAACATGCACCATCCAAATAACCATTTTGCCCAAGTACAAACCATCATTTTATTTCATTTTTCCAAAGTTATTTATAAACTTCCAAAACACACCAATGCCATGGATAC
This sequence comes from Phyllostachys edulis, assembly GCA_036346405.1. NCBI lineage: Eukaryota > Viridiplantae > Streptophyta > Magnoliopsida > Poales > Poaceae > Phyllostachys > Phyllostachys edulis. The sequence goes on along the minus strand of CM070555.1, from coordinate 37,391,732 downwards.
ATTTTAAACAATAATTGATTTTTGGCTGAAATTCCCCAAATCAAACATTTTTGGCCTAAGCATGTCTTTGCATCATATTTTCAAATAATCCTAGTACATACTATCATATCAACTAGGCTTTATCTAGGGTGACAATATATTCGATGCAAATATCACCATTGGCCATACAAAGGAATTAGGCATATCTATAAATTTAAAATAGGAATTTAAATTACCGAATATAAATAGCATGCAGTAATAATTTAAATAATCTAAAATAATGGGTGCAAATATGATCAAAGATGTAACTTGCCTTGCTCAATTGGTTGCTCTCAAACGGCGTCGAAATCTAACTCTCCGAAATCGTCGAAATCTATACGCGAAGATAAGCCAAATTCAAATAAAATTCAAATAAAGATTCAAATAAACTCCAAATTAAATAATTTTGGTTTAAATAGCTAGATCTTGAATTTATATGAATTTAGAAATTTGAATCGACAAAATCGGAGTTCGTATGAAGGAGAACGAACACGGGGAAGTTTACAATTCACTTGAAATGATGAAAATAAGAATTTCTTGGATTTCGGATTTATTCTTGTGAAGGAAATCTGGAAATTGGCCTTGACACGTGGGCCTTGCCATGTCAGCGCCACGCGGGTGGTGACGGGCAATTTGGCCGACGTGGTGCCCACGTGGCGCCGAGGTGGCTGCCACGCCAGCGCCTGGTGGCGTGTCCTGATAGCACAAGGCCGGCGCCGGCTCTGGGACCACGCTCACCGGTGTTTCGTGCTTCAGCGAGGTCCGGCGATGGTCTCATCGGAGAGAGGGGACAGCGGGGATTCTAGGGCTCACTGCGGTGGCACAAAGGCATGGGAGGAACGCCGGCGGCGAGGGCGGCGGTGGCGGTGCGGTCTGGTGGTGTGGTGGCACGGCGCTCCGGTGGCTCTCCGGAGGGTGCGCACAGGGACGGCGAGGTGGTGGCGATGCCATTGGTGCGGACGGCAACGGCGAGGAGGCGGTATCGGCGCCGGAATCGAAGGGCGCTCGGCCGGGGATCTTCAAACCGAAATCCGGCAAAATCAAGAGGAGAGAGGAGGAATGGGTGGTGGGAATGAGATGAGCGAGGAAGAGGGCTCCCGGGGCTCCATTTTATAGGGGCCGGGGAGGGCGAGGGAAGGAGATCGTGTGCGCGAAAATGGCGGCGGCGACGGTTGCGGCACACGGGTGAACCGGGCACGGAGAGAGAGGGGGAGAACGTGGGGGTGGAGGCGGAGGTGGGGCAGGTCGTCTTGCGACGTCACGTGGGAAGGGGGACGATTAGCGCGAGCGTTCCGAGCTTCAAATGGCGATAATGGCGGTCAGATTAAGAGCTTGCCAAGGAAGAAGGCAAGGGAAGAAGTCGCGGGCCCACGACGGTGAGAGTCGAAAAAGGAGAGGGAGCGGGGCACGTTGGATTTGCATCCAACCACGAGAGCAGCGTCTTGAGAGTAGGTGACAATGAACTCATTGTTAGCGAAGAAAGTGAGCGTCGCAGGCGAGTGGGCCAAATGGGCCAGGGTGCGGTGAATAGGAGATGGGCCGAACAAAGTTTCGGCCCGAGATGAGTTAGAGCTTTTAAATTCATTTGTTAATTAAAATAATTCAATTAAATCGATTAAGCTTTAGAAAATAGCAAATAAAATCCACAAATTCTAGAAAAATTCAAAGAAATTCCTAGAGTTATTGTGGACTTAATAAAATTATTTTCAACTTAAAGCTGGCTTTTAATTTTGCAAATAAATTATTTTGGCTTTCAAATACTTAGGAAAAAACCTTTTAAAATTCTTGAAAATTCTAGAAATTAATTAAAATTTTATTTTTCAATTTAAACTCAAATAAAACTTCAAAAACTTTCATAAATTTTATTTTTAACTTTTAAAACTTCAAAAATTAAACAAGAGCAAACAAACTCTTTCAAATTTCGGAAAATCCAATAAAATAATAACTTTATTATTTTTAATTTGGTAACATAACTTTGGGATGTTACAGCGCGGGGGAGGCTAGAGGGCGAGATGGGCGGTGGCGTGCACGCGGCGGCGAGGACCGATCTTGACGGGCAGAGTGGCAGAGGTGACAGGCACGGAGGGGAGCGGGTGGTCGCAAAGGCCTGAGGTCGTCGTCCGCGCATTGAAAGCGCGCGACGGAGTAAGTCTTGTCACGGAGAGTACGCAACCTGGCGTACTCCGTAGTGGTGAAGACTGACATGGGCGAGAGCAGGCGTGGGGACGTGACAGGACACGGAAGCGGGAGCAACAGGTGGCAACGGGCGCGGCGAAGGACGGCGTGTTGCATCGCGCTAAGGTGACCGCGACGGTAGGCGCGGCCATGTGTGTATGACGGCGCAAGGAAGCGATGGCGTGCGGAGGAAGATGACTAGGGGCGTGGTATTGTGGTGATAAAGGCGAGCCCACGGCCAAAGAGAGAAGGGGAAAGGGAACGCGCGAGGTAGCGAGTCAGTTTGATTTAATCGGACGTTGACCGATTGAAGGGCGCGTCATACAAGAAATTTGGTCGCGCGTTGGGCCACACGGGAGAAAGGAAAATGGGCCGAAGGAATTCGGCCCAAGATGAATAGGGAGGATTTTAAGAATTGTCGAATTTAGAAAATACTAGAAAAGCAAAAACCTTTTTTAGAAAATATCTAAAGTCGTCCAAAAATTCAAGAAAAATGCACATAAATCTCTTGAATTATTTAGAACTTAATAAAAAAAATCAGCTTAACTCTTTCTTTTAATTTTTGCAATTAATTATTTTTAACATAGGGACAAAGGAAAACCTCTTTTTAAAATCCAACAAAATCCAAGAAAAGACTTAAAATAACAAAATCCAATTAAGAACCAGAAAACTTAATTAAACCAACTTGAATTAATTTGAAGTTTTAATTAATTCAAATTAAATTGCTTTTAAAATTCTAAATTACAATTTAAGCTTTTAGAATTCAATAAAACCAAATGGTTAATTTTTAAAGTTTTGAAAACTTTCAAAAAGGCAAGAAAATAGGGATGTTAGAAACCTATACCCCTTAAAGGGAATCTTGACCCCAAGATTCAGGCTGACTAGAGAATAGGTGCGGGAACTCGGTCTTCAGGTCCTCTTCACGCTCCTAGGTGGCTTCTTCTTCAGTGTGATTGCTCCATTGGACTTTGCAGAAATGGAGGAACTTGCTTCTTGTTACTCGCTCTGTCACTTCCAGAATCTTGATGGGTTGCTCCTTGTAGGTGAGATCTTCTTGCTTCAAGAAGAAGGGCAAGGGAAAGGAAAGACTCAAGATGAGATCGAGAGTCTCAAGGCTAAGCTTAAGAAGCTTAAGCTAGGTTCTAAGCCTGATACAGAATGCTACCATAGTCATGAGACCGGGCATTGGAAAAGAAATTGTAAGAAGTACTTGGCAGAGATGGAAAAGAACAAAGGGAGTAAGACTTCCAGTTTAGGTATAAATGTTATAGAAATTAATCTTGCCACTTCTACATGCTCTTAGGTATTTGATACCAGATTGGTTGCTCATATTTGCAATTCGATGCAGGGACTGATAGGGAGTAGAAATTTGGCAAGAGGCGAGGTTGATCTTCATGTAGACAATGGAGCAAGAGTTGTTGCATTAGCTATTGACACTTTACCATTAGCTCTACCCTCAGGGTTAGTTATAAAATTAAATATTTTTTATTATTTTTCTGCCTTAAGAAAAAACATTGTTTCTGTTTCATGTTTAGGAGTAGAAGGTTATGAGTTCAGAATAAAGAACAATTGTTGTTCAATTTATTTTGAAGATATGTTTTATGGCCATGATCCATTGATAAATGGATTATATGTTTAGAATCCCACTTTTATTTGGCATTGTCGTCTAGGTCGTATAAATGAGAAGCGCATGATGAAGCACTATAAATATGGTCTTCTAAACTCATTTGATTTTGAATCATTTGAAACATGTGAATCTTGTTTACTTGGCAAGATGACAAGGATGCCTTTCACGACCAGATATGAAAGGGCAAGTGACTTATTGGCCCTTGTACATACGGATGTGGACCAATGAGCACTCTGACCAGAGATTGTATTTAGTACTTCATAACTTTTACTAATGACTTTAGTAGATATGGTTACATCTATTTAATGAGGCATAAGTCTGAATCCTTTGAAAAATTTGAGGAATTTCATAATGAGCTACAAAATCAACTTAGTAAGACAATCAAATATCTACGATCAAATCGTGGAGGTGAATACTTGAGCCATGAGTTTGGTCATCACCTAAAGCAATGTGGAATTGTTCCACAACTTACTCCACTGGGAACGTCTCAATGGAATGGGGTGTCTGAATGACGGAATCAAACATTTTAGACATGGTTCGGTCAATGATGAGCCAATATGATCTTCCATTGTATTTCTGGGGATACACTCTAGAAACAGCGGTTTTCACTTTAAACAGGGTTCCATCAAAAACAGTAGAAACGACACCATATGAGATATGGTACGGGAAGTGTCATGGATTGTGTTTTCTCAGGATTTGGGGTTGTGGGGCATATGTAAAACGTCAAGTCGGATAAGTGCTTCTTTGTGGGGTATCTTAAGGAAACTAAAGGATATTACTTTTATAAGCAGGATGATAACAAAGTGTTTGTTGCCCGAATGGTGTCTTCTTGGAGAAAGAGTTTCTTTCCAAAGGAATCAATGGGAGCAAGGTGCAACTCGAAGAAATTCAGGAAACATCTGAAAATGTTTCAACTCCTACTGAACCTCTACAGGGTGAACAAAATATTGTAGAACCTGTAGACGAGGCATCAACCCCACGTAGATCTAAAAGGACACGTTAATTGCCTATAAGTATGGGCATTAAGTTTTATTATTCAATAATAATGAGCCTAAGACTTATAAGGGAGCGATGGTGGACCCAGACTCTGAGTCATGGCTTGAAGCCATGAGATCGAAGATAAAATCCATGTATGACAATCAAGTTTAGAACTTGGTTGATGCACCTGATGGTGTTAAAACCATTAAGTGCAAATGAATTTTTAAGAAAAAAAATAGATATAGATGGAAATGTTCACATTCATAAGGCACGACTGGTAGCAAAGGGTTTCAAACAAATTCAAGGGGTTGATTATGATGAAACCTTTTTGCCCGTCGCTATGCTTAAGTCTATCCGGATCATTCTAGCTATTGCTGCATATTTCGATTATGTGATATGGAAAATGGAAATCAAAACGGCTTTCCTAAATGGAAACTTAAGTGAGGATGTGTACATGACACAACCTGAGGGTTTTCTCAATCCATAGGAAGCTAGAAAGGTATGCAAGCTTCAGAAATCCATTTATGGATTAAAGCAAGCATCTCGGAGTTGGAACATTCGTTTTGACGAAGTGGTCAAAGGATTTTACTTCATCAAGAATGAAGAAGAACCTTGTGTTTACAAGAAGATTAGTGTGAGCAAGATTGTGTTTTTGATATTGTATGTGGATGACATACTGCTGGTCGAAAATGATATTCCAATGCTTGAATATGTTAAAACTTCATTAAGAAATAGTTTCTTAATGAAAGATTTAGGAGATGCAGCATATATTTTAGGCATAAGGATCTATTGGGATAGATCTAAAAGGCTAATTGGATTGAACCAAGATATGTATATTGACACGGCATTGAAGCGGTTCAACATGCAAGATTCCAAGAAAGATTTCTTGCCCATGTCACATGGAATTAATCTTATCAAGAGTCAGTGTCCTTCGACACCTGATGAGCGAGATAAAATGGGTAAAATTTCATATGCTTTGGCCATTGGATCTATCATGTATGTCATGCTGTGTACACAACCAGATGTGTTGTTTGCTCTAAGTGTTACGAGCAGATATCAGTCAGATCCAGGTGAAAGTCACTTGATAGCAGTCAACAATATCCTTAAGTACATGAGAAGGACTAATGATGCTTTCCTTGTTATGGTGGTGAGGAAGAGCTGGTCGTCAATGGTTACACCAACGCTAGCTTCCAAACCGACAAGGATGATTTCAAATCGCAGTCTGGGTTTGTGTTTTGTCTTAATGAATGAGCAATGAGCTGGAAAAGTTCCAATCAAGGAACGGTTGCTGATTCTACAACAGAGGCTGAGTACATTGCGGCTTCCGTAGCTGCAAAAGAAGTCGTATGGATTAGGAAGTTCATTACTAAACTGGGTGTGGTTTCTTGTGCTTCCAGTCCAATGGATCTCTATTGTGATAATAGTGGAGCCATTGCACAAGCTAAGGAGCCTAGATTGCATCAAAAGTCCAAACACATACTTCGCCGATATCACATTATTCGTGAGATTGTTGAAAAAGGTGATGTGAAGATATGCAAAGTGCACACGGATTTGAACGTTGTTGATCTGTTGACAAAGTTTCTCCCGCAACCTAAGCATGAGGTGCACACAAGATCCATGGGTATTAGATACATGTATGATTGACTCTAGTGCAAGCGGGAGACTGTTGGTGATATGCTCTAGAGGCAATCATAGAGATGATTGTATCACGCCTATGTTTATAAGTTATATAATAAATGTTATTATGTTCCTTGAATGAATCATTAGTTATAAAGAATAACAAGTATGTGACTTGTTGGTGAAGCTCTTTAACTTATATGATGTCATTCTAAATGAATCTCTGGTCGTAGCCTACCCGCGACTCAACAGTGGTATCAGAGCCAGGTTGCGTAGTTTTTGATCTAGATCGGTCGCATATACTTGATATGTGGTAGTAGTAGATTGGATCTATTACTAGTCGGGTCTGGTAACCTAGGCCCTGATCGATTTGATCGATCGGTTTCTCGGTGGTAGTAGACGGGTTTACAAGAAGGTATGAGCTATAAGGACCAGATGATTTATTGCGCTCGTTCACGACCAGACTGCATATCACTCCTACCGGTCGGAATTCCGCCATCAGAGTTTGTCGCAGTGTGTGGTCGTATCAAGGCAATGATCAGAGTGTTTCGGAATAGGGTTAATGTGATTAATCTGATGATTTCCAAGGCTCGGATACGTGAATAAGATTCATGTTTCGGGACCGCCGTGCTGGGTATCCGTACCACGCGCTATAGGTAGTGTGTGCTCATGTCGTCCGATAGAATTGGATTCTGTGCATAAGTTGTTTTTGCAGGGATTGATGTGAATAGTATGACCCATAATGGTTCATGTATGAGATGCATGTATGTATGTAATGTTCATGACCTACGTGTCGTGCTTATTACAGCCCAAAGGCTGTATAATTTTTGTATAACGGCCTGCGTGTCGACTTGTGATGCTTCTTTACTCCTTGTGATTCATTACTAGTGCTATTAGGAGTAATGGCTTAGTGGGAGTGCTTGGAGGAGTCAACCACTTGGAGACACGGCGAACAGGATGCATGGCGATGGAGATCACCATGGACAAGGGTCATACTATATCACAATGCAATTTGATTGTCTGTGAATGCTTTATATTCATGTTCATTTATTTCTATACATGTTTTTGCTTTAAATGCTTATAACATGGTAGAAGTAAAATTCCCTCATATAATATTAAGTTAAATTGATGCCCTCCCAAATATGCTGCACCGTCCAAAGTCATGTATTTTAATGGTAGGTCTTGCCATAGCAGAATGCCATTAACTCTACTTGACTAGATGGGTTTGTGTCAGACACTTACACGCTGAGCATTGGTTTAACTTAACAAGGTTATCATAACAGTTGTGGACCTTGGGGCATAAGGGTTGAGTGCCGAAGCATAAAGATGCTGCCCAACAACAAGAGTCATATAGAGATATGATTAGCAAAGGGTTGCTTACCATTTTCACTAGTCTTTTAGCAGTGATGCCATAGCTCACTAGTAGATTAAATGATTATGGATCTTGAATCACTAAAATGTCATAAGAGGGATATGGAATTAGTAGGAGTATCTTTGTTAAATTATTTAATAGAAGTTAATTTGATTGAACATATATCTTAGTTTTGCATATTTATGTGGTAGATCATGGCACCAACTGTTGTACCTACATCTAGTTTTGCTTTACGTTCGATACTTGAAAAGGAAAAACTGAATAGAACAAATTTTGCGGATTGATCCCGCAACCTAAGAATTGTTCTTAGGCAAGATAAAAAGGAACATGTTCTAGAGGAACCAATTCCAGATGTGCCTATAGAGAATGCTGCTACTACTCTTAAAACCGCCTATAAAAAGGCATGTGATGAGTCCCTTTGATGTTAGCTGTATCATGCTTGCTGCTATGAACTCAGACCTTCAGAAGTAGTTTGAGAACATAGAGGCCTACGATATGATCGTAGCGCTCAAAGGTATGTTTGAGACACAAGCAAGAACTGAGAGATTTGAGATCTCAAAGAACTTGTTTGGATGTAAGCTAGTTGAGGATGGTCCGGTGAGCCCTCATGTAATCAAAATGGTTGGTTACACACAGAGCTTGGAAAAACTTGGTTTTCCACTTAGCCAAGAGTTGGCTACTGATTTGATTCTTGCTTCGCTTCGAAAGCTATGGGCGCTCATTTTGAACTTCCATATGAACAGCTTAGATAAGAATCTCACCGAATCACATATGATGCTTAAGACAATGAGAGGCAAGATAAGAAAAGCAACAATCATGCGATGATGGTGCAAAAGAGTACAAGCTTCAAGAAGAAGGCTAAGACTTGGGTCAAGAAAAGGGTAAGGCTAAAGTTTCGATGAGATCAAAACTAATAAGCCTAAGCCCAAGACTAAGTTCGCCCGACTCAAGAGAATGAATGCTTTTCTTGCAAAGAGCTAGGCCATTGGAAGAGGAACGCAAGAAATACCGGCCGATCGTAAAAGGAATGGTGGGACTAAAACTTCCACTACAGGTATTAATGTTATAGATGTTTTTCTTCTTGACTCTTTTGTTAACTCATGGGTATTTGATACTGGATCGGTTGCTCATATCTCGTAATTCGATCACGAGTCTAACAAGGAGTAGGAGAATTACAAAGGCGAGATGGATCTTCGCGTCGGGAATAAAGCAAGAGTTATTGCATTAGCCGTCGGGACTTTGCCATTACTTTTGCCTTCGTGATTTATTATGGAATTGAATAATTGTTATTACGCTCCACCATTAGTAGAAATATTATCTCTGCCTCATGTTTGATGGCAGATGGTTATAAATTCATTATTGAGAACAATGGTTGTTCTATATTTTTGAATGAAGTGTTTTATGGCTATGCACCTGTTTTGAATGGGTTGTTTATCTTAAATCTTGTTGATGCGTCCATCTATAATATTAATGCGAAAAGGCTTCGGCCTAATGAAACGAATTCCACTTTCATTTGGCATTGTCGTTTAGGTCACATAAGTGAGAAACACATCAAAAAGCTTCATGATGATGGAATTCTAAACTCATTTGATTTGGAATCATTTGAAACATGTGAGTCTTGCCTGGTCGGAAAGATGACCAAGACACCTTTCACTTTGGTCGGAGTGAAAGGCGTCCCACCGATTAGCACTCATACATCTTGATGTGTGTGGACCAATGAGTACGACACTAGAGGTGGTTTTCGAGATTTCATTACTTTCACCGATGACTATAGTAGATATGGATATATCTACTTGATGAGGCACAAGTCAGAATCCTTTGAAAAGTTCAAGGAGTTCCAGAATGAGGTACAGAATCAACTTGGCAAGACAATCAAATCTTTACGATCTGATCATGGAGGTGAGTTTTTGAGCCATGAGTTTGGCAATCATTTGAAACAATGTGGAATTGTTCCACAACTTACACCACCAGGCACTCCACAATGGAATGGTGTGTCCGAGCGGCGTAATAGGACCTTGTTGGACATGGTTCGATCAATGATGAGCCAATCAGATCTGCCATTATATTTTTGGGGTTATGCTCTAGAAACTGCCGCTTACATCTTGAATCAGGTACCATCTAAATCAGTAGATAAGACACCATATGAGATGTGGACTGGGAAGAGTCCTAGTTTGTCTTTTCTAAGGATATGGGGTTGTGATGTCTATGTTAAACATTTGACATCTGACAAACTCGCAACCAAATCAAATAAATGCTTCTTTATAGGATATCCTAGGGAAACCAAAGGATATTATTTCTACAACCAAGAAGAAGGCAAAGTTTTTGTTGCCCGAAATGGTGTCTTTTTGGAGAAAGAGTTTCTTTAAAAAAATGTCAGTGGGAGAAAGGAGCAACTCGAAGAAATTCGGGAAACATCTGAAAGTGTTTCAACTCCTACTGAACCTCTACTGGATGAACAAAATGTTGTTGAACCTGTAGATGAGGCACCAGCCCCACGTAGATCTAAAAGGCCACGTCAATTTCCTACAAGGTATGGGCATGACGTATTATTATTGAATAATGATGAGCCTAAGACTTATGAGGAAGCGATGATGGACCCAGACTCTGAGAAATGGCTTGGAGCCATGAAATCCGAGATAGACTCCATGAGAGAAAATCAGGTTTGGAATCTGGTCGATCCACTTGATGGTGTTAAAACCATTGAGTGCAAATGGATCTATAAGAAAAAGATTGATATGGATGAAAATATTCAAATTCATAAGGCTCAACTAGTCGCAAAAGGTTTTCGACAAGTTCAAGGAGTTGACTATGATGAGACTTTCTCACCAGTAGCGATGCTTAAATCTGTTCGGATCATTCTAGCAATTGCTGCATATTTTGACTATGAGATATGGCAAATAGATGTCAAAACAGCTTTCCTTAATGGAAACCTAGATGAGGATGTGTACATGACACAACCTGAAGGTTTTGTCGATCTAAAGAATGCTAGTAAAGTATGCAAACTACAAAAGTCCATTTATGGCTTGAAGCAAGCATCTCGGAGTTGGAATATACATTTTAATGATGAGATCAAAAGGTTTGGTTTCGTCAAGAACAAAGAAGAACCTTATGTTTACATGAAGGTTAGTGGGAGCGCACTTGTTATTCTGATCTTGTATGTAGATGACATACTACTGGTCGGAAATGACATTCCAATGCTTGAATCTGTTAAAACTTCATTAAGAAATAGTTTCTCAATGAAAGATTTAGGAGATGCAGCATATATCTTGGGAATAAGAATCTATAGAGATAGATCTAAGAGGCTAATTAGATTAAGCCAGGACATGTACATAGACAAAGTGTTGAATCGGTTCAACATGCAAAATTCCAAGAGAGGATTCTTGCCCATGGCACATGGCATTAATCTTAGCAAGAATCGGTGTCCTCGACCAGCGATGAGCGAGACAAAATGAGTAATATTCCATATGCTTGGCCATTGATCTATCATGTACGCCATGATATGTACATGACCAGATGTATCATATGCTCTAAGTGTTACGAAGCAGATACCAAGTCGATCCCTGAAGGTCATCGACACCGTGAAAAACATTCTTAAGTATTTAAGAAGGACTAAGGATGTGTTCCTAGTTTATGGCGGTGATGAAGAGCTCGTTGTAAATGGTTACACCGATGCAAGCTTTCAAACCGACAAAGATGATTATCGTTCGCAATCTGGTTTTATATTCATTTTGAATGGAGGAGTAGTGAGCTGGAAAAGTTCCAAGCAAGAAACGGTTACTGATTCCACGACGGAGGCAGAGTACATTGCGGCTTCTGAAGCTGCAAAAGAAGGTGTTTTGATAAGAAATTTCATTGTTGATTTGGGTGTTGTTCCAAGTGCCGCGTGCCCAATGGATCTCTATTGTGACAACAATTGAGCCATTGCGCAGGCTAAGGAGCCTAGATCCCATCAGAAGTCCAAGCATATACTCAGGTGTTATCATCCTATTCGCGAATTGGTGGATAGAGGAGATGTTAAGATATGCAAAGTTCATACGGATTTAAATGTTGCTGATCCGTTGACAAAGCCTCTCACACAGTCAAAGCATGAGGCACACACAAGAGCTATCGGTATTAGATACCTAAATGATTGACTCTAGTGCAAGTGGGAGACTATTGGAAATATGCCCTAGAGGCAATCATAGAGATGATTATATTTCATTATGTTCATGACATTGGATAATGTGTTATCTTGTTCCTAGAATAATATTGTTAATATTTATTATCAAGTATGTGACTTGATTGTGAAACTCTATATTTCTGCGATGATTATTCTTAAACATTCCCTGGTCGGAAACATATGAGGACACATATGAATAGACGAGCATATGTATTGGTTGATGACTATGTTTCACGAGTCATAGATATGGAGATATCAAACCAATAATATGGACACATGTTAGAGAACATGATGCTGGATTAGACCCACCTTGAGACACTATTGAGATTTGTTATGATTCTATGTGTCGTTAGTTGGTCTCAAGCAATGATGATGTATAATCCTTAGACCTGAGATCAGCATGGTTTTCTACATGTGTAATAGCACTCTTAGGGGTTGCCAAACGCTACTCCGTGAATCGGTAGTTATAAAGGTAGCTTTGGGTATCCTATGAAACATGCAGAGGAATGTGACCGGTCTGGATATGGGATTTGCCCTCCTAACATAACAGAGAGATGTCTCGCCCTCACCGTGATCGGATAAAGAAAGTGTATGGTCAGTATACTAGTGGTCGAAGTGTTCGACCACGTAAAGTTATCTGACACTCGATCGAGAAAGAATTGAACAGTCCCTGAATGACACAACATATCACCTGGAGTTCAACCAGACATCGTGAGGCAAAGGGAGTATACACGAGTAGGTCACTCAGTTCGATCAGTTACAGATTGGTCATATGGAGATACGAGTTGGTCGTAGACTGGTCGAATGTAATCACAGAGTGGTCGTAACCTAGTCGTAAGGAGTTATGAACTGGTCGTGACCACATACGAACTGGTCGTATAAAGATAGGTCCTGGTCGCAAGTGATGAGGACCTGATCGTAGATCATATTGCATTAAGGTTCGTCCGATATAATTTGTGTGTATTCGGGAATCGCTATGTTCTACTAGGAGCCGCTACGACTAGTGATCGGAAAGGGTTTCCGAGTCACAACCGACACGCATGAACCTCTGGTCACACACTTAACGGGTTGGAACAAACCAGTATGAATACGATTCAGAACGTGTTCGGATAGGATCCGCCACGAGCACTATATAAGGAGATGCATGAGGTCGTTGGGGTACGCGAGAAAACACCACCAAAACCCTAGCCGCCATCTTCCCGAGAGTCTCGCTGTGACTTGGTGCTAGCACACCGGCGTATGGTTGTTTCTGCCCTGGACGTGTGGATACCGTAGAGGCGCTGCTGCGATTGTTGCGCTTGAGGACGATCCGCGATATTCACACGGAACCGCAGACGTTGCTGGAGGAGACGATCGACTCATGAGGACGTTGGACGATTGACTACGACCACTACATCGATGCGCTCTACGTTGGACCAGGCTGCTCCAACCGTTCTTCCGCTGCTCTGCGCGTCTGGTGGTAACGATCTATGATCACCTACTTGCTTGGCTTCCTGATTTGCATGGTAGAAATTTTTGTTTGTAGCTATCGTAGCCTACCCGCGACCCAATAAGATGTTATTGGTCAGAACGCTAGTGACTTATCGACCAGCACATCTATTGATTGATGACCATGTTTCACCGGTCATAGATATAGGGATATCGAATCAATAAAGTGAACACATGTTAGAGAACATGGTGTTGGATTGACCCATCCTGAGACACTATTGATATTGTTATGATTTTATGTGTCATCAGTTGGTCTTAAGCAATGATGATGTATAATCCTTAGACCTGAGATCAGCATGGTTTCCTACATGTGGAATAGTACACTTAGGGGTTGCCAAATGCTACTCCGTAATTAGGTAGTTATAAATGTAACTTTCGGGTATGCTATGAAATATGCGGATGGATGTGACTGGTCGGATATGAGATTTGCCCCTCCTAATATAACAGGAGAGATATCTCTAGGCCCCTTGATGTGGTCGGATAAAGAAAGTGCATGGTCATGCCACTAGTGATCAAAGAGTCGACCACATGAAGTTATCCGCTACTTGATCAAGAAGGTATTGAACTATTCATAGATGACAAATTATCTCACCTAGAGTTCAACCAGATATCGTGAGACAAAGGGAGAATACACAAGCAAGTCGTTCAGTTCGACCAGATACGTACTGGTCATATGGAGATACGAGCTGGTCGTAGACTGGTCGAACATAATCACTAACTGGTCATAAAGAGTTACGAACTGATCATACCCATATATGCACTGGTTGTATAGAGATACGAGCTGGTCGTAAGTGAAAAGGACCTACTCATAGATCATATTGCATTAAGGTTCGTCTGATATAATTTATGTGTATTCGGGAATCATTATGTCCAGCTAGGAACCACTAACGACACGTGGTCGGAAAAGATTTTCCAAGTCACAACCGATTGTGCATGAACCTACAGGGTCACACACTTAACGGGTTATAACAAATGTGTTCGGATAGGATCCATCATGGGCTCTATATAAGAGGATGCATGAGGCTATTGGGAGAGGAGGACACGAGACGTGAGTTGCTCCATTGAAACCCTAGCAACCATCTTCTCAAGAGAGCCTTACCGTGTGAGTTGGTGCTAGCACACCAGCGTACGGTGTTCCATTCTTGGACGTGTGGATACCGTAGAGTCGTTGCTGCCTGTTGCAGTTGCTATTACGCTCAAGGACGATCCACGACTTCGCAAAGAACACAATTGGTTGCTGGAGGAGACGATCAATACCGAAGACGTTGGACGATCGACTACGATCACTTCATCGATGCGCTCTACGTTGGATCAGTCTGCTCCAACTCTTTTTTCGCTGCACTACGCATCTAGTGGTAACAATCTATGATCTTCTAGTTGTAGGGCTTCTTGGTTTACGTGGTAGAATTTTTGAATTGCCAACTAGTGTAGCCTACCTGTATCCCTTTAGTTCGTTGGGTTGAGCATTGGCTCCACACCTCGGAAGACGTAGTCTAGGAGGATGCTCCCTACGGCCACCAAACATGAGAGGAGTACGTAGGGTGGTACTCCACTCGGACGAGGGTATGTTGCATCAGGGTCGTGAAAAGACCCACCATGACACGAGGCCACGATGACCAACACATACCCCACCCAGTCGGACACTGTATTCCATCGCGCGGTACGTATTAAACGGTTTGTACTTCTTGTTTACTTTTCATGTTTTCGGTTTCTAACTTGTTATTTCTGTGTACAGAACGATCTAAACTTGGATATGTACAAGCTTGATGAGCTATGTGCATAGCATGACTACCGGGGAGCGTGTCATCACGACAGGGCACGACCTTAGAGGCACCATGGACCGGATCATGGAGAAGGCGAGGCGATGCATCGAGCTTATGTCGTGTCGGAGGTCGAGGGACATGCATGACCCACCTGTGCATGGACGGGAGGGAGGGGGTGAGCCACATGGGATAGGACTACGCGGAGCCGTCCGCTGTGGTGCAGCAACTAGGTTGGTTAATTCTCCCACGTCATGTTCAGCATTTCCATCTTGTTTACATGCATAATGTATTGTTCCACAGGTCGTACACTCGTTTGGGACGAGGGGCTGGTGTCACACGAGGGAGCACAGACCTCGGACTATGACTTTGAAGATGAGTGGGCGCTACAGCGAGAGGGTGGTGGTCCTTCGCACAATGAGAGCACTCCCGGACAGGTCTCCGTTGGGGCTTCATAGCTGCACGGTACACCCAGAGCGAGCCAGCCGACGCAACCCCCTATCGTGACACCCGTGCAGGCTACTCATGACGGTAGGGTACCTTGGGCGCCAGAGCCTTTAACGTACTCGCACCAGTGCCCGTAGCCTACCCGCTGGACGAGGCCAGGGACCACACATGGGGTACACCCCAAGAGGACCCATGAGTATATGTATCGCTAATGTTATGTAAATATTAATTTTTGTACTACTTACATTATCCTAGTCTCGTGATTACGATATTATTTATTTTTGTTGTGTGTACAAGTAAACCATGTGAGAGAATCAGCATTGCGACACCCCACACCACCCTCATTGTAGCCTTTTCATACTCGAAATGACCACACCCTTGTTGCCAAGTCATTCTCTCTCTAATATGTCTTTCTACACTCTCAAATAAATCGGTTCAACAAAGGCACAATTGCATTAGCAAATGACACCTCAATACTTCTGTTATTGCGCCGTCGAACTCGTATTCCAAATATTTTTGTTGATTTCGCTATGAATGGGGCTATTTTGGCTATTGTGCCGCCGAAATCACATCCCAAATATTTTTGTTGATTTGTGCATGCTCTCTTTATGTTTGGTCAAACCGAAACTCCTAAATTGTTCGCTACTTCATATTTCCTTATCTTTTCAAAACTGATCGATTGCACGAACACTTAAAGATATTACCAAAATATAAATATAATTTCAATTTCAATTGAAATCTCATGTCACCATTTGAATTGGCGACATGAAATTGAAATCTCATGTCACCATTTGAATTGGCGACATGCTCCTGTCGCCAATTCAAATGGCAAATTAGGTCTCTGTCGCCATTTGGAATGGCAGCAACACTGTTTCCATGGCAACAAGATCCCTATCGCCATTCCAAATGGTGACAGGACCATTTCGCCATTTGAAATGGCGACAATAATCTATTTTGTAAATAAAAATTGACTATTTATTTTTTTAATTCTTTATTAAAATAATATTATTTAATAAAACGTGTCTCGAGTGGGAGCGTCGCACTAGCACTAGGAGGAGAGGACCGGAGGTAGCACAACAATGTGCTAAGCCAGGGTTGAGGAGGGAGGAAGGGTATGTAGCGCAGCGTAGGAGGTCAACGGCGGGTCGGCGGCTGTGGAGTGACGAGAGAGTGCTGAGGTGAGGGTGCAAGAGGTGGCGACGTCAAGGGATGTGGAGGGGGCGACGATGCATAGGAATCCTAAGGGGAAATCCATAGCTTCATACTATTTTCGTTGCAACTGATAATTTGCCATAAAGTTAGAGAGGCAATCGGTTATTTGTCATTTTGGATAATTTTGTCTATGTCTTATTCCCCCTTCTTCTCCCTCCTCTCTTCTCCTCTTCTCTTCTCTTCTTCCTTGCTTGCTCCAGCCATGGCAGACCAGGTGGTCGGAGATGGTTGTTCGTCCTGCCTCTCCTCACCCTCTCTCGCTCCCCTATCTGTATCTCTCGGATTTTGACCTTCGCCGACATGCTCCACCCCTCGCTGGCACTAGCGCCGACGATGGTGCCAACGCCAACGCCCTCTGCAGCCTCTGCACCACTCTCCAAGCCCCCGCCCAAGCCCCTTTCTCTGTCCGACCTCAACACCATCTCCGCGCTCCTCCTGTGCCTCACTCCAATGGTCGTGCCCTCGCCGCCTCCTCTCCGTCGTGCTCCTCCTGTCGGGGTCCTAGGAGCGCCTCCTGTTCTCCCCCCTGACCGAGCACCGCACCTCCATGTCCACCCTCACCCTGGACTTCGCCCTCCTCACCGCCATCGGCTAGAGTGGGAGGGCCCGGTGGCAGCAGGAGCAGGCCACGGGGAGGAGGGCGGCGGCGGCAGGAGTTCGGGAAGGTGACAGCTGGCTATCGAGAGGAGGGTGACACATCTGTCATGGCCGAAGCAAAGAAGATGAGGAGAAAGAAGAAGACTGGGATGAATTTGTGTAAAATAGAAAACAATCAATTGTCTCTTTAACTTTGTGCTAAATTATTAAGCGCAACAAAAGTGCTAGCAAATAAAATAAGTCAGGTAAAAGATGATGCAAATGATCGATTTTCCCAATGAAAAGGAGAAGCGGGTGGCGACTCGGCGAGGAGGGAGTTGAGGTCACTGCCCTACTCTTACAAGTGGGTCACTGTAGGTAACCACCAATGCCACGCGGGATTCAAAAGTTGATGCGACGGTCCACTCTTGGCATCGATGTTTTTGCAGAAAAGCCCTTACTCCTACTTTTATTTCTATCAATTCCATCCCTCCCAAAACCTCACAAACAGATGTGAGTCCCATGGCGACCGGGCGATCGTCTTGGGAGACCCAGAGGCGTCGGCCCGCCCGCCCACCGCTATCGGCCGAGGAGGCAATCATGAGCGGCGGCGTGAGGCCAGAGAAGCTCACGACCAAGCAGACCCGTGCGGCAAGGTGGCGGAGGAGGAGCGGAGGAGGGAGCACAAGCAGTGTCTTGCGCTATAAATGAAGAACTGTGGCTTCTCATCCCCACTGTCAGACCCGAGGATCAAGAACTGAAGTTAGCTGAAGTTTGACCGAGGAGACCAGAACTGAAGTCGGCACCAAACTCACCGCTTGCCGATTCCACTTGGTCTCATGAGTGGCGGGATGTGCGTTAGATCAAGGAGGAAGATCCGACGATCCGAATGCTTTGCTAATAATTCTCAAGTGTCATCCTTGTGTCGTTGCTATAGACTCAGAACTCAAGTTTACTTTCATACTTTACCTCAAAGTCAGAATCGGTTAATCCTGCCACTTGTGCCGTGGAGATGGAAGGAAAAGATATCGAACAAAGATATTCTCTACTTTAGTTGTAGCTTGTAGAACCCTAGCATACTTTCCTCTCCTCCAAAACTCGATCTGTTTTTCTCAAATTACCGTAGTTCTCGAAATTGCCGACCACATCATCGGTATCGAGCACATACCTGATCCTCGAAGTGTATCTGGTCGAACAAAGGTTGGGGCAATCGGAAGATTTGCTGCCATAAAATCCCTGAGTTCAACCAGATCTGGATCGGTGAAGTAAATGGTGGTAAGAACTCGATCACACGGATCGATTGAAGAGGAAAACCTCGAGATGGAAAACCGGGCTGAAATAGTGAAGATCCAAGAGAGGTTGAATGAGTTGGATACGTTGAAGTCAGACGTTGCTAAGATCAAGTCCTTTTACTTCGACCGGACCTCTGGCCAGAGCTGGATGCGCGGGCAGCGAAACTCCGGAAGGAATGGCCGACGCTAGCGGATGCAGGTATGGGAACGCAATCTCAGTCTAAACGTATAGATATACCTGGCAATACATCCCTTCTAATGGTCTCCGGATATGCGCAAATCGGGAGGAATGTGACTTGGAATCAGGAGCTGCAACGTGGGGCTGAGCCTTCGACCACCTTCTTTGTGGAGTCGAATACGGTAATACCAAACCAACCCCCGATTTTCTCTCATGCAATCAGAACTACTTCTCAAGTAGATTTGGGGGAAGGGTCTGGAGAACCTCATAGGAGAATGTGGCAGTCGTCTGTGGCGATGCCTGAATTATTTCAGCATGGGGTAAACCAGGGTCCTGGAATCCCAGCGGCACCACCATGGTCAGGGCAGAATACCAATATGGCAGCCGCAATGCAGTCTTATTACCACCCAGCTCTGAATACTGATTTATATAATGATAACCAGCTGCCACATACCAGTTGGACTTACAATCCTAACCATCCGGGAGTGAATCTGGTCTGTCATATGGGAAACCCGAATTAGAATAGAAATGGTGGGGGACACTAGTATGTGGATGCAGTTATCAAAGGCCCGAAATTGGAAATACCATTATTCACCGATGATGATTCGAACGGGTGGCTTGAACAATGCGAAAAGTTCTTTGAAATGGCTGGGACACCCAGAGATCAATGGGTTAACACCGCCGACACTTCACCGGAAGGGCTCACACTTGGTTTAAGGGAATTGAATTGCACGGCAAGTGCTTCACCGGCAACAATTACGTGCTATGATATGTGATGATTCGCCAAGGCCAATGCGATGAGGCAAATAAAAACTTCGATAATGAACCATATTGGGAATGTTGGCAAGTATATCGACTATTTTGAAAAATGTGTGGAGTTGGTGAGAAGGGATCACCCATACTTGCAAGAAGCTTACTTATTGAGTTGTTTCATTGGTGGCTTGAAGGATGAAATCAAGTTTGGGGTGAGCATGCATTAGCCGAAGGGCTTGCTTGAGGCATATTGGTATGCAAAGTTAGAAGAAAAGGCTGTTCAGGCTAAAAGGGGTGGATATTTTGGGGGAGCTAACAGAACCGGACTGGGAATGCTGTTTTCAGGCAAGGGACAGTTAAAGGGGGTAATACAGAGGTGAATGAAAGGGGAAGAATTCAGACTCAAGAAGGAAACAAAAGAAATTGTTGGCACTGTAATGAACCATGGGTTCCCGGGCATAACCTGAAGTGCAAAGTTAAGAAAGCCCTGCACACAATCTTGATGCAAGGGGAGGAGGAGAGTGGACTGGATATTGATGACAGGAAGCAGCGAAGGAGCCTGGTTTTCTAACCGCTCCTGGGAGTCCTGAGGAGCTAGCAGAGAATCAAGAGAATGCACAACCACTGATAATTTCCAGCCAAGCCATTTCAGGAGCAACAGGACCTGCAACCTTTTCTTTGAGAACAATAATTGGGGGAAAATCTGCAGTACTATTGGTCGATAGCGGCGGTACTCATTCCTTCATGGATTATGAATTCGCAGTCAGGAGTGAATGCAAGCTTCTTTATCAACCGGTTAAGAAGGTCACTGTTGCAGGGGGTGGCGAGCTATGCACTGAAGCTAGAACAGAGAAGATCTCTTATATGGTACAAGGTTGTTCTTTTGATACTTCATTTCAATTACTGAATCTCAAAAGTTATGCCATCATTCTTGGGGCTGATTGGATATACGAACATAGTCCAATTGGGCTGAATCTTAAGTCCAGGGAGCTGACCATCCTGAAGGAGGAAAAAATTGTGACTTTCAAGGGTTATACACTTCTGGATAAACATTATTTAGTTGGAGTGACCAGATTTGAGAAAATCATGAGAAAGGAGGTGTTGGGTTGCCTGATTCAAGTAAATTGGGCTCAAGAGGAAGAAAACTTAGAGGTAAGGGAATTACCTAAAGAGGTGCAAGAATTATTGCAGCAGTACTCTGATATATTCAAGGAACCTAAAGGGTTGCCTCCAAAAAGAGAATGGGATCATGGTATACCTCTTAAGGGCAATGCAGATCCTCCTAATATAAGACCCTACAGGACTCCACATCATCAAAGGGAAGCCATGGAGAGTATTATCAAAGAATTACTAGATTTTGAAGAAATCAAGGTTAGTGTGAGTCCTTATTCCTTACCGGCTATTATGGTTAGAAAAAAAATGGCTCTTGGAGATTGTGTGTGGACTATAGGCAACTCAATTCAATGATAATCAAAAACAAGTACCCAATGCCAATAATAGAGGATTTGTTGGATGAATTACATGGGGCCACTATTTTCTAAGTTGATCTCGTGTCCCACTACCATCAAATCGAGAATGGCAGAGGAAGATATATCTAAGACGGCTTTAACTCACTCGTGCCATTATAAGTATACTGTTATGCCATTTGGGTTAACTAATGCCCCACTACATTCCAATTTCTTATGAATCATATCTTCGCTCGGTTGGGAAGTCTATACTTGTATTCTTTGATGACATTCTAGTGTTCAAGAAGACTCTCCTGCACTATGTAAAACATTTGCAAAGAAGCTTTTCAAATATCGAGACGTAATCAATTATTTGCTAAGAGAAGTAAATGCAGTTTTACTGTTGCTGAAATTGGGTATTTGGGTCATATTATCAGTGGTTCTGGAGTGGCAACTGATCCAATGAAGATAGCTGATGTAGTGAAATGGCCTACACCAAATACAGTATCCAAACTGAGGGGATTCTTAGGTTTAACGGGATATTATAGAAGATTTGTGAGAGGTTATGGAAAGATTTGCCAACCACTCTTTGACATATTGAAGGACTCTTTTGTTTGGGGAGAAACAGAGGCCATAGCTTTTGAAACCCTCAAAAGAGCTATGACTACTTGTCCAGTTTTAGCATTGCCCGATTTTGCTCAACCATTCATATTAGAAACTGATGCCTGTGGTTCTGGATTGGGAGCAGTTCTGATGCAAGGTAAGAAACCTATTGCTTATTATAGCAAAACCTTGGGTATGAGGGCAGCAGCACAGTCAATATATGAAAAGGAAGCAATGGCAATTCTAGTGGCTTTGAAGAAATAGAGACATTATTTATTAGGCAATCAGTTGATGATCAGAACCGACCAAAAAAGTTTGAAATTCATAACAACCCAAAGAGTAGCAGAGGGAATCCAACACAAATTACTTCTCAAGTTACTGGAATTTGATTATAAAGTGGAGTATAAAAAAGGGAAAGAGAATCTAGCTGCAGATGCCTTGTCAAGAAGGGATGTCAATCTTCAAGAGGGTGAAGATAGTTGTCATGCCATAGTTACCATTTTGCCTGAATGGGTGGAAGATGTGAAAAGAAGCTATATTAACGATCCTCTTTATGAGAAAATGGTAATTGATAACCATCTTCAAGCTGGAATTGATAGTGGCTATATTCTGGAGTCAGGATTGGTAAGGTATAAAGGGAGAATCTATGTGGGAATTGGAAATGATAGTAGAACCAAAATCCTAGACTCTTTTCACTCCTCAGCAATTGGAGGGCAATCGGGAAGGAGAGCCACATATCATAGAGTAAAAAAACTATTTTATTGGCCTAAGCTCAAAAGAAATGTGGAGGCGCTAGTTGCGGAATGCCCGGTTTGTCAAGTTACCAAATCTAAACACATTCTTATTCCTGGATTGCCCTTAGTTGGAGAAGACGGCAAGATCAAAACTGAGCCCATTGCTGTTCTGGACCGGTGCATAATTCCCCGCCGAAACGAACCGGTGGCGCAGTGGTTAATCAAGTGGTTAAACCTGGGTTCTGAAGATGCTACCTGGGAAGACCTGACCTTCATCCAGAAGACGTTTCCACATTTTACTCCTTGAGGACAAGTTCGATTTCAAACCGGGGGAATTGTCAGGACCCGAGTGACTGAAGAACTGAAGTTAGCTATAATTCTGGACTGAGGAGACCAGAAACTGAAGTCGGCACCAAACTCACCGTTTCGTCGATTCCACTTGGTCTGTATGAGTGGCCAGGATGTGCGTTAGATCAAGGAGGGAAGATCCGACGATCCGAATGTCGCTAATAATTCTCAAGCAGTCATCCTTGTGTCATTGCTATAGACTCAGAACTCAAGTTTACTTTCATACTTTACCTCAAAGTCAGAATCGGTTAATCCTGCCACTTGTGACGTGGAGATGGAAGGAAAAGATATCGAACAACATATTCTCTACTTTAGTTGTAGCTTGTAGAACCCTAGCATACTTTCCTCTCCTCCAAAACCCGATCCGCTTTTTCTCAAATTCCGTAGTTCTCTGAAATTGCCGACCCTGTCACCACCGAATCCTAATGTTCGAGTTGCAGATTGACCATGCACAGGAAGAGCTTCACCACGCTACATTAGGATTCGGTCCATCGTGGTGTTCCAGGATGGCAGCTCAATCAAAGCCAATGGACCCAAATGATTGTCGTGGAAGGTCAATTTGGTGCAAATTGCTGCCCTTCAGCTCATCGGAATTGCTAATTAACGGTCACCTGAAAATTGCTTAAGTTTCAGTCGATATTTGTAACCTGCCAGCCTCTATGTCATCCAGGTTTTCCTTGTCCACTGTTTGAACTCCAAATCGAGTGGGTTCCTGGTATTCTATCATGACGGTGATGAACACTTCTCTGTGTGGTTTGGGGAATGTATGCATGACCCTTTGAATGTTGTATAAACTGCTATTGTTTGTTGTGTGGAATAATGCTAGTTCTAGCTGAAGTGTATAAGAAAATCAGGTCTTTGTATGAATGAATAGATGGATGGATGGAGGGATCAATCAATCAGGCCTTTGTATGAATGAATGAATTCAGAAGGTAAATCAACTGCTCATGAAAAACGCGAGGGTCAGCCTAGCTTTATTACTAAGGGGAATACTTTGGGGCTTATAGCATCAGATACCATCTGGGTTACTCCGACGGTGGTCAGAAACGAGTTAGAGACTAATGCGCGCGGGGTGGGTACTTTGTTTCACACCTTCAGGGGCATTGCTCGGCTGCTGAATTGGCTGGATCCATAGCTCAAGAGGAGTCAGGTGGAGTTAGCCTTGCGGTAAAGGAACGGTTGGTTGCGGTTAAAGACAATCCTACAGAACTAAGCATTGAGGTGCCTACCGAGGTAATCAGCGGCTCGCCTAAGGTAGCAGTAGGATGTTCGGTCCAGGGGGATGATATCCATGCTCCTGAGATGGGTACTTTTGATGCAGCGGAGGATGTCGTGTTGGTTGACTCAGCGGCAAACCGAGGGGCGGCGGACGACTCTTTGCCTGTCACGGCTGAGTCAGAAAACAACATGGTGGCAATACGAAGTTCAAGTCCAGTTGGGATTGAGTTGGTGGAACCTAGGCAGAGTGAACGCATTAAGAAATAGTAGATCGGGGATGAAGACTTAGTGAAGAAGGCTTCACGACATGCGAAAGTTCGAAACCTCGAATTAGATCCACGTAAGTCTGATAATAAAATTTCTTTTTTGTCTTTTTCCGATGAGCAAATTATTGAAAAGGTTGCTAGCATTGGAATTTCATTAGGAAATAATCGTGCAAAGATTGTTAATTCTATTAAAAGTATTAAGAATCTTGAATTAGGATGATTAAAAAAAATAAAAGAATAGTAGATGTTGAGATGCTATAGGAGGAGAATAAGGTTGATTGTGATATCTCAGCCCTGAATCATTTTTGTAGTGATTTAGATGATGTTTTGTTGGAGGATGATTTTACTTTGGTAACAAATAAAAAGAGGTCATCCAACTCCGAGAAGAAGAAAGGAAAAAATTCTTATGTTAGTCTAATCAAATTAACGTCGAAATAAAAAGGTCTTTTTTAGAATAGCAGAAGTCTGGGTGACTTGCCTAAACATCGTTTTATTTGTGTAGTGATTAAGGAGCAGTATATAGATTTTGTAGCTATTCTTGAAACTGGTTAAAAAAAGGCTTTTCAGTATCTAGTATTAATCATCTTTGTGGAGGGCGGGAGTTTTTGTGGCATTTTTCTCTGCCACAGGGACGGTCTAGAGGTATCCTTTTAGGGGTGGACCCTCGGGTTTATGATATTGGTTCTATTGATGCTGGTGATTTCTATGTCAAGTTTCATTTAAAAATCGTGATGATGATTTCCGATGGATTCTTGTCGCTGTTTACGGTGCAGCTCAAAATCAATTCAAAGAGAAGTTCCTTAGTGAACTTGTTAATGTCTGTAGAAAGGAATCACTTCCCATTTTAATTGGAGGTGATTTTAATATTATCAGACACTCGGGTGAAAAAAATAATGATAACATTGAGTATAGATGGCCTTTTTTGTTCAATGCGGTGATTAATAATTTGGACTTATGAGAAATTGATTTATCTGGTCGACAATATACTTGGGCCAATTCGTTAGCTAATCCAACTTTTGAAAAGCTAGATAGAGTTTGAATGAGTACAGACTGGGGACATAAATTTCCGTGATCACAGTCAATGCTCTTGAGAGATCTTTGTCCGATCATACACCTTTACTTCTAAATACGAGAGAGGCTTCCTTTCGAGGGAATCAACCTTCATTTAAATTTGAATTAGACTGGTTGTCTGGAGAAGGTTTTAGGGAAATGGTGGCGGAGGTGTGGAAAAAAGAAAATATAGGTCATTCTGCCTTACAAATTTGACAAAATAAGGTTATAACTCTTAGGCAATTTCTTCGCGATTGGGCTAAAAATTGCAGTGGGGCTTATAAAAAGGAAAATAAGGATCTTAACTTGCTAATTGATGAGCTAGATAAAAAAGCAGAGTTAGTGGGTTTTGACTGATGAAGTGCGTAATTATATAAAAAAAAATCCTAATCAGATATTGGCACATCTGTTAAGAGAAGAAGAAATTAAATGGTACCAAAGGTCCAAAGTGAAATTTCTTTTGGAGGGTGATAGAAACACAAGATTCTATCACTTGATTGCGAATGGTAAACATAGAAGACAGAAAGTTTTTCAGCTCGAACAAGAGGAGGGGATAATTCGTAGAGATGTACAATTAAAGAAGTATATCACCAATTATTATAAAGGGATGTTTGGACCTGTCGAAGTCAATCATTTATCCATGATTGATGCCTTTAGGAATGATATATCTCAAGTTTCGGATACTAAAAATACTGCTCTTACAAAACCGTTCACTGAGAAGGAGGTGAAAGAGGCAATCTTTCAAATGGAACATAACAAAGCGCCAGGGCCGAATGGCTTTCCAGCTGAGTTCTATCAGGTATTTTGGGAAGTAATTAAAAATAACATGATGGCCATGTTTCATGAGTTTCATAGTTGCTCTTTGTCTCTTTTTAGTTTGAATTTTGGGATTATTATACTTGTTGGATCGAAAAGGCGACTAGAGGGGGGGTGAATAGGAGCACGCTTACTTTTTTACGAAGGTCAGATTCAACACCAATCTCACTCCAGTAGCTATAGAAGCTATGAACATCAATCTACAAGTACAGCGGAAGACTTGTATTGAATCCAAACAAAAATCCCCAAGGCAAAAGATCAAACGAGGTTCAAACCCTAAAGGGCGGTCAGACTAGCGGCTTATGGGCGGTCTGACCGGCGTTATAACTTCGGTCTGACTGATTTCGTCCAGAACAGAAGAACAACCCGAAAACTCAAAGCTCAAAATGATCTAACTTTTGATCCGTGAGGGAAAACTCCACGAAACTTGACACACACATTCTCAAAGATATTTGGAACCTATTCCAATCGGAGATCGTGAAGATCCAAGCCAAAGTTCCTATCTTTTTCAGTTTGAACGAACGTGGTTCAAAAACCGAGTCAAAACAAAAATATGATCTAAAGACTTGCTCGTGGGTGACTGATGATCAAGATGATCCTAGATGGGTTCCCACATGTCACAACAAGTTAGATCAAGGCAAGAAACCAAGCAAAATCTCACAGATTAAAGAAAGATCACAAATTACCAAATAGAGAGAAAGAAAGCAAATAGACTCATCTTTGAGGGAACTTTCTTTGGATTGATTTGATATGGTATTGGTTTAGAACCACTCCATCAATGGAGGACAAAGACTCAATACATGAGCACGAAACCAAATCCAACTTTCTAGAACCCTAACCTGCACTAATCCTCTCCCTAAGCAAACTAGGGTTTCAAACACAATGAACGGGTTGAGGGGGTGCAGCCACCGCCCTCCTCTATTTATAGTGGATGCTTAGACCTTCTAGAATATTGAACCCTAATGGGCTCCCGTTAAGGCCCAAAACAAACGGGACACATACGCACGCCTTTTAAAGCGCCGTCTTCATCTCTTGACCTAATCCTCTTCACCTTGCGCCATCTTGCGCCGTGAGTTGGCAAAAGGTCACCAAGGCGGTATTTGGTGAAATTACCAAAATACCCCTTCTCGATCTTTTTGCAAAAATCGAGTCCCAATTGCGTGAAGCACCTCCCATGCTTCGCCACGTGTAGGTTGATCCAACGGCTCTCATCATGTCAACAAGTCTCTCCCATCCGGCTCCCACCGAAACCACCATGGCACTTGCACCGACCCCCGCGCCGCTTGATCCAACCCGCTGCACCGAACTGCCCGTTCGGTCACCTTTGTCCCTCTTGCGCCATGCTTGACTCCATTGACCTCACCCGGCATCCCCGATCGTTCTGGACCTCAGCTCTCCAAGCCTAGTCCTGAGCCATTGACCTCCAACAACCTGCGCATCAATAGACAAAGAAATCAAATCTGGGAACAAGTTCTCCACAACTTGACCACGTTAGTCGAAACATGCATCATGCAACACATATGCCATGAAACCCTTGAACTTGACCTAACCCAACAATCATCGCCACCAGTTGGCCGATGAAACAAGTGAAAACCGGTCGATCGCCACTTTGGCGGCCCGACCGCCTCGACTTAGCCAAAATCCACTCGAGGCAGGCTTGCCGGACCATCGGCCGGTCGACCGCTACTAACGCCGATCGATCAAGACCTAACCTCGACAAAGATTTCAACTTTGCCGAAAACGCTGTTTCGACAAACCGTAAGCAACATTGCCAATTGTAACATCATCCTAAGATCTCAGGCATAACCCCATGATATCCACAATCTCCCCCTTGATGAACACATTGGCAATTTTCCACAAATGCAAATTTAGAGGTTTGAAAAGTAAAAACACGACGTTTTCGCACAAAGGCACAACTTGGTCCAAATGTAAGAGAAAGCACAGGAAATGACCAAGTTGGCTTTAGAATAGTATAGGCAAGTGAGATACGGCAAAAGAAAGTGAGAAAGCTTCAATTTCCAGAAAAGGGCAAAATCTCACTTAAGGTCCATATGAAAGAACAATTGTTCGATATGACCTTTGATCATTGTGATGATCAAGAATTGCAATTCAAGTTCAGAAGTAGCAATAATACCATAAGAATGCAAATAAGAAACTCCCCCTCACTATGATCCTTAAATTTCAGAAAATCTCAAATTTTCAATTCTTCTCCAAGTAACTCCCCCTTTTTCGCAACTCCCCTTTTTCTCCCCCTTTTTCAACCATCTTCTCCCCCTTTGACAATGGAGTCATCAAGGAATCACGCCTTCCTTTCGTCCAGAGATAACAGATGCAGAATGAGGAAAAAGCATAAGAAGGAGCATACATAAAATGCAATGGAGTGGCTTCATTTTTTAAAAAAATTTGATTACAAGAAGCTTTGGAGATTACCCAAAAGAACAAGCTAGTATTTCTAAAATTGCACAAACAACATATCAAGTCTAACAAATAGCAAGATCATGATAAGACATATATATCAAAGCTACGCCAAGGCTTAATGTAAAGCAATAAATTTGATCAATTTAAGCAAAGCTTCAAATCTAGCAAGTTCATCAACAGGGATCCTAAAATGATAGTGGCCTTGTTAAAATGTCAAAGTTAGATCAAAAAGCTAACAAAGACCACATTAAGAGACAAACAAGTCCTGAATTGAATCATTTTGCTCAATTTTCTCGAACGCCCATTTTTCAACAGTTTTTCATTTGCAATGAATATTGAAGTTGACTAATGGTCTAACTTAGTGAAAAGATCCTGGATTAGGAGCCATCCACAAACTCTTCCTAAGCTTCTACCAGGTCGACAAATCTTGAGGTTCATGTCAGTTTTGACAAGCAGTCCTCATGAGATCGTCTGGATCATCAAACTATCTCCAAGTTCATGTCTACGACATGCAGTCTCGTAAGAGTAGTTTGGCACAATTTAAGCATAATACAATCTTGAAATTGATTTTTCATTTTTCATTTTCACAAGAGCATTTTTAGATTCTTAGAAACACAAGAAACTCAAGTAATGATCAATTTTAGATTCAAGAGCTAACAAAGCAATTTTGACAGGGCCAATGTCACAAAAAGAGCACTATTGCGCAACTAACTAAAACATCCACAGATTGCATTTTTTAGTTCGAGTTGTCTTAAGGTTCTAGCTCATACAGCAAAGACTTAGCCTCACATGTGAAAGCATGATAATTCTAGCAAGTCAAAGAACTAGACATGGCATTGAGCAAGAATTGAAATACTAAAGCTCCAAAGGGTAATAAGCAAAGCTTCATCAATTTTAAAAGATAAGCAGAAAGCTTATATTACAATGCATCTTTTTTTATTTTTCATATGAATGCAATATGATACAATGAGATGCAAAAAAAGCTCAAAAAGGCTAAAAAGCCTAAAAATATCAAAAAGATCAACAAGTTCAAAAGAAAATCAAGAAAAGATCAAATGAACAAGGTGAGATAAGAAAAGATCAAACTCCCCCCCCCAAACCAATAGGGATAAATTACCCCTAACTCACTCCTCAAGGTGGCAAACCTTGTTGGGTCTAAAGGCTTGGTGAGGATATCAGCCAACTGAGCCTCGGACTCCACAAAATGCAGCACAATATCACCTTTCTCAACATGGTCTCTAAGGAAGTGATAGCGAATGTCTATGTGCTTGGTCCTAGAATGTTGCACTGGGTTCTTAGCAATGATAATAGCAGAAGTGTTATCACAGAAAAGAGGAACACTAGCAAAGGTTAACCCAAAATCCTTAAGAGTGGAGACCATCCACAAAATCTGACTACAGCAACTAGCAGTAGCTACATATTCAGCTTCAACAGTGGATTGTGCAACAGAAGACTGCTTCCTAGATGACCAAGAGACAAGAGAAGTGCCTAAAAAATGACATGTGCGAGATGTACTCTTCCTATATAGCCGACAGCCCGCAAAATCAGAATCAGAAAACCCCCGAATGGACAAAGAAGATGAGCAGGAAAACCAAATGCCATACTGAAGGGTAGAGTGTAAATACCTGAAGATGCGCTTAACGGCTTGGCGATGTGAAGTCCTAGGTGACGCTGAAACCTCGCACAGAGGCGCATCATGAAGTGGATGTCCGGTCTTGAGGCCGTCAAGCATGTAGGGAGCCGATCATGTCATGCGGTACTCGCTGATCCACGACTTCGCTTCCTCATCTGGATCCAAAAGCGATCGAAATCGCCATGGAGTGGCGATAAACTTGCGATCACCATCTCAAAACACTTGAGCAAATCCTTGGTGTACTTCATTTGATGGATGAAGATCCCTTCCTTGCACTACTTGATTTGTAGCCCCAGAAAGTAATTGAGTTCTCCCATCATGCACATCTCAAATTCCCTGGACATGGTCTCAGAAAAACTGGAAACAAGAGCATTAGAGGAAACACCAAAGATAATACCATCAACATAAATCTGAACAAGCAGGAAGTCATTACCATGCCTAAAAATGAAAAGAGTCTTATCAACTTTTTCCATTTCAAAATCACTCTTAAGTAAGAAAGTCTTAAGCCTATTATACCAAACTCTAGGGGCTTACTTAAGACCATACAAGGCTTTGGATAGCTTGTAAACCCGATCAGGATGCTTGGGATTCTCAAAGCCAGGGGGTTGTCTAACATACACTTCCTCCTCTATAAGACCATTCAAAAAGGCACTCTTAACATCCATTTGATGCAACCTAAAACCTTTAGATGCAGCAAATGCAAGCAAGATGCGAATGGTTTCTAGTCTAGCAACAGGAGCGAATGTCTCATCAAAATCTAACCCCTCAACCTGGCTAAAGCCCTGAGCTACCAATCTAGCCTTGTTTCTAACCACAGAACCATCCTCATTTTGTTTATTTTTGAACACCCAATAGGTTCCTATAACATTATGACCACTAGGAGATTCTACAAGATTCCAAACTTTATTTCTTTCAAAATTCTCTAACTCATGCATGGCATTGACCCAACTAGCATCAGATAAAGCATGTGATATATCTTTGGGTTCAAAGGAAGCTACAAAAGTAGAGTGAGAGAAAAGGCTCAGATCATGATACCTGGAGCGAGTGACTCGCTCATGGAGATTACCAATCATCTGATCCGGAGGGTGTTGCTTCTGAATGTGCAAAGGAGCGCTGGGGAGATAGCATCTCCTCAACCTCCGCAGTATCGCCGATGAAGAAGTCGCAAAGAAGAGCCTCAATTGGAGGTGAAGCAATCGAAAGGTGTTCGAACTTGGACAGCTTGCACAGGAACATCAGCAACAGGTGGAGGAGCAGTATCAAGTTCATCCTCATCTTCTTCAATAAAAATGCTCTCTGTCACCTGTAAGTCACCTGAAACATTGGATCTAGCTCCAGGGCTAGTCTCATCAAAAGTGACATTGCATGTCGCCTGGACAAGGTTAGTTTCAACATTAAAAACTCGAAAACCCCTCGAATGAGCAGAATAACCCAGAAATAAACCATCACAAGTCCTTGATTGAAATTTATCTAGGTTTCCTGTTTTCAAAATGAAACACTTCGATCCAAAGACTCAAAAATGTGAAACAGAGAGTTTTCTGCCAAATCGAAGCTCATAAGAAGTCTTGCCCAAAGACGGTCTCAAAAAGACACGGTTTGAAATATGGCAAGCTGTAGCAATAGCTTCAGCCCAAAACCTCCTCAGAGTGCTATACTCATCTAGCATCGTCCTAACCATCTCGACTAGGGTCCTGTTCTTCCTTTCCACAACGCCATTTTGTGGAGGGACGCGTGGAGAAGAGAACTGATGCTCAACACCGCGCTCAGCACAAAAAGAGTCAAAAGAAGCATTCTTGAACTCCGTTCCATTGTCACTGCGGATCACTCTTAAGGCACCAGGAAGTTCAGAAGCTAAACGAAGAACAAGATCATGATAATGATCAAAAGCCTCATCCTTTGAAGCAAGAAAGAACACCCAAGAGTATCTCGAAAAATCATCAACTATGACAAGAATGTACCATTTGCCACTGACTAACCGAACCCTAGCAGGACCAACAGTATCCATATGAAGCAACCGTCCCGTCCGTCACCATGACCATAGTCAATGAAGGGTGTGAGGCGGCAACTTGCTTGCCATGCCTACAGTATACATATACAAAGATCCTTGACATCTTTGAGTTTAGGCAAACCTCTCATGAGATCAAGGTCGCTAACTCGCGTCAGATAATCAAAACTAATGTGCCCCAAACGTCGGTGCCAAAGCCAGATATCAGAAGAAGATGCAATTAAATATTTGAGAGATCTAGCAAGAGATTCGTAAAAATCACCCAAAAATTCTACCAACTCTAGAAATCCCAAAAACAAGCTCACCGCAGAATCAAGCACACGACAGCATTTTTCTTAAAACGAGTTTCAGAGCCATCATCAAGAAGTCATAAACGTAAAGCAAGTTGTACCTTAGCTTGTCCACAAGAGCGGCATCCTTGAGAATGAACTTGTCGTTCACTTTGATCGATCCAGTTCCTTCGATCCGCCCTTGTGTATCATCTCCGAAGGTGATGAAGTCATCAACTGTCGATCGCGTGAAGGAAGTGAACTATCTTGAGTCTTCGGTCATGTGGCGTGAACAAATGAGTCGATTTAACCACGCTTTCTTCCTCCTTCCGCGATCCTCGAAAAATCAAGACACAAAAGAACGATGTGTCTCAATACTAGGGTTAGTTAAAAGCGACTTGGGAACCTAGTACTGAGACACACGTCTGCAAGTAGTATGCAAAGCAGAAGTGCTATCCTTGATTTTATTAGAAGTTCTATTTATGAGCAATGGTTACTTTAACATGAGAAGCATCCTGTCTAGGAACATGATGAGCATGTGAAACAAATCCTAGTCCAGGTTTCTTATTTTCTAAGTGACCATGTCTCATAAAAGCTCTAGGTTAATGAGATGAAAATCTAGCAATATTTCTCCTAGCATCTTTCAACCTACGCCAACAGAACTCTACCAAATATCCACTCTTCTTGCAATAGGTGCAATGGTATTTGGTACCATTGGAAGAAGCACCTTTTGCCTCAAAAGAAGGTTGGACAAACCCTGCAGATTTAAAAATAGTTTTTGCAGGTTGGGTTTTGAATTCAACTAAGTCATTTTCTAAGACCTGAATGACATTAGGCTTGGATATGTCCTGGGCAGAGTTGTATCCTAAACCTTGCTTCTTATAAGGAGTTTTAGACGTATCCAGAATCATGTTTAACTGTTTCTTACCTTTAGAAAATTTTTCTAGAGTGTCCTTAAGGTAAGTATTTTCTTTCCCAAAGTTAACACATGATTCACAAGTCTTGGCCTTAATAGCTCTAGCATGTTTCTCCTTAAGATGAGCAACTTCAAGCTTATAGGCTGCACAAGAGGCACAAGATGTAGACTCAATTGTGTCCTTAAGCTTGGCATATTTAACTCTAACTGCTTCTAAAATATCCTTGACTTCATGTTCATGTTCTATGCAGAAAGAGCAAAAGCTAGATTTAACATTCCCTGAAGCATCCAACTTGCTAGACTCTAAGCATTTTTCACAGGGAGCAGATTTAACATCAATTAGCTCAGTCCTAGCATTTTCAAGTTGATGCAAAGCAATATCATGAGCAGATTGCAGTTTAGCAAATTCAGAATGTAAAGCATGACAAGAGGAACACTCATTAGATTCAAGAGTCTTAGCATTTGTAAGATCTAATGTCAAATTATCTACTTGTGACTCTAAGTCCTTGTTCCTAGCCATAGTAAACTCTAAGGCCTTATCCTGACTCATGAGTTGCTCAAACATGTCATCGCATCTAGCAGAAAGAACATCATAGGAAGGAGGTACCTCATCATTGTCATTGATGTCGACGATGTCGGCTATGAAGCACATGCCGGTGAAGTTCTTGGCCTTCCCTTTCTTGTCTTGAGGGATCTCCTCCTTGTCCTCCTCGTTCCCGGAGTCCACATCGCTCATGGATTGATCTCTAAAAGCGGCAAGGACTCGGTGAGCAGCCTTCATGAGCTTGGCAGCATCATACTTGGACTTGCCCCCTTGAGGCTTCTTCCAGGCAGGCTTCTCATCCTTGCGGTTGCCCTTACCTTTCAGCTTGGGGCAGTTTACCCGGATGTGATATAACTCTCCACACTCATAGCATGTCGCAGGGCCACCTCTCTTCTTGTTTCTAACATTGTTATATGTCCATGTGACTTTCTTGACTAAAAGAGCTAAATCAGCTTCAGGAAGACTCTCAAACTTTTCTCCTTGAACAACAGATAAACACGTAAGAGAAAAAACCAGAAGAAGACTCAGAAGGACCATCAGGAGTTCCTTTGAGAGGATCAGCTACCAAAGCCATGTTATCCTTCTTAGGAAGGCTACCTCTCTTGATCTCATGAGTTTTGAGCTTGCTATAAAGCAGATCCAAAGTGAGAGTAGAGAGATCGACGTTCTCCTCAATGGCAGTAGCCTTGATATCCCACTCCTTGGTGTTGATTGCAGCCAAGAGGTGGGTGGAATTCTCAGATTGAGAGTACTCAATGTCAACAGATCTCATCTGATTGATCACCTTGTTAAAGCGAGTAAAAACGTCATCGATGCTCTCACCAGAACGTATCTCGAATTTGTTATACTCTCGCTTGTAGACCGTTTGGCGCACTTGCTTGATCTGGGACAATCCCTCATGGTAAGTTTCGAGGGTGTGCCAAATCTCATGTGCGGTCGCAAGGTTGCAAATCCTATTGTACTCTTGCCTACCAAGCCCAAAGATACGTAGGTTCTTTGCCTTGTTGTTGTTAACCAAGAGGGTCACTGGCTTGCCAGAGAAACTTCGGCAAAAGAGCGGGCTCGAACAACCTCCCATATGGTTTGTCCTTCGCTCTCAAGGAAAACTGCATGCGATTCGTCCAATAGGCATAGTCGAGCCCATCGAAGACATGCGGCTTGGTCGAGTACTTTTCCATCGCCAAGTTCAGTGACCGGTTAAGATCAAAATTGAACTAACCGGGCTCTGATACCACTTATTGGACCGGAAAGGCGACTAGAGGAGGGGTGAATAGGAGCACGCTCACTTTTTCAAAAAGGTCAGATTCAACACCAATCTCACTCCAGTAGCTATAGAATCTATGAAGATCAATCTACAAGTACAGCGAAAGACTTGTATTGAATCCAAACCAAAATCCCTAAGGCAAAAGATCAAACGAGGTTCAAACCCTAAAGGGCGGTCAGACCGGCGGCTTATGGGCGGTCAGACCGGAGGGCGGTCTGACCGGCGTTATAACTTCGGTCTGACCGATTTCGTCCAGAACAGAAGAATAGCCCGAAAACTCAAAGCTCAAAACGATCTAACTTTTGATCCATGAGGGCAAACTCCACGAAACTTGACACACACCTTCTCAAAGATATTTGGAACCTATTCCAATCGGTGATCGTGAAGATCCAAGCTAAAGTTCCTATCTTTTTTAGTTTGAACGAAGGTGGTTCAAAAACCGAGTGAAAACGAAAATATGATCTAAAAACTTGCTCGTGGGTGATTGATGATCAAGAAGATCCTAAATGGGTTCCCACATATCACAGCAAGTTAGATCAAGGCAAGAAACCAAGCAAAATCTCGCGGATTAAAGAAAGACCACAAATCACCAAATAGAGAGAAAGAAAGCAAATAGACTCATCTTTGAGGGAACTTTCTTTGGATTGATTTGATATGGTATTGGTTTACAAGCACTCCATCAATAGAGGACAAAGACTCAATACATGAGCACGAAATCAAATCCAACTCTCTAGAACCCTAACCTCCACTAATCCTCTCCTTAAGCAAACTAGGGTTTCAAACACAATGAAAGGGTTGAGGGGGTGCAGCCACCTCCCTCCTCTATTTATAGTGGAGGCTTAGACCTTCTAGAGATTGAACCCTAATGGGCTCCCGTTAAGGCCCAAAACAAACGGGACACATACGCACGCCTTTTAAAGCGCCGTCTTCATCTCTTGACCTAATCCTCTTCACCTTGCGCCATCTTGCGCCGTGAGTTGGCAAAAGGTCACCAAGGCGGTATTTGGTGAAATTACCAAAATACCCCTTCTCGATCTTTTGCAAAGACCGAGTCCCAACTGCGTGAAGCACCTCCCATGCCGCCACGTAGGTTGATCCAATGGCTCTCATCATGTCAAGAAGTCTCTCCTATCCGGCTCCCACCGAAACCACCATGGCACTTGCACCGACCCCCGCGCCGCTTGATCCAACCCGCTGCACCGAACTGCCCGTTCGGTCACCTTTGTCCCTCTCGCACCATGCTTGACTCCATTGACCTCACCCAACATCCCCGATCATTCTGGACCTCAGCTCTCCAAGCCTAGTCCCGATCATCCTCGCCGTTGACCGTCATTGACCTCCAAGCAACCTGCACATCAATAGACAAAGAAATCGAATCCGGGAACAAGTTCTCCACAACTTGACCCACGTTAGTAAAAACATGCATCATGCAACACATATGCCAAGAAACCCTTCAACTTGACCAAACCCAACAATCATCGCCACCAGTTGGCCGATGAAACAAGTGAAAACCGGTCAGACCGCCACTTTGGTCGGTCTGACTGCCCCCTGGGACTTAGCCAAAAATCCACTCGAGGCAGGGCCGGTCGAACCGCTGACCGGTCAGACCGCGTGCCCAACGCCGATCAGATCGCACCTGACCTGACAACATTCTCAACTTTGCCGAAAACGCGTGTTTCGACAAACCGTAAGTGACATTGCCAATTGTAACATCATCCTAAGATCTCAGGCATATCCACATGATATCCACAATCTCCCCTTTGATGAACACATTGGCAATTTTCCACAAATGCAAATTTAGAGGTTTGAAAAGTAAAAACACGACGTTTTCGCACAAAGGCACAACTTGGTCCAAATATAAGAGAAAGCACAGGAAATAACCAAGTTGGCTTCAGAATAGCATAGGCAAGTGAGATACAGCAAAAGAAAGCGAGAAAGCTTCAATTTCCAGAAAAGGGCAAAATCTCACTTAAGGTCCATATGAAAGAACAATTGTTCGATATGACCTTTGATCATTGTGAGGATCAAGAATTGCAATTCAAGTTCAGAAGTAGCAATAATACCATAAGAATGCAAATAAGAAACTCCCCCTCACTATGATCCTTAAATTTCAGAAAATCTCAAATTTTCAATTCTTCTCCAAGTAACTCCCCCTTTTTCGTAACTCCCCTTTTTCTCCCCTTTTTCAACCATCTTCTCCCCCTTTGACAATGGAGTCATCAAGGAATCACTTCTTCCTTTCATCCAGAGATAACAGATGCAGAATGAGGAAAAAGCATAAGAAAGAGCATACATGAAATGCAATGGAGTGGCTTCATTTTTTTTTTAATTTTTGATTACAAGAAGCTTTGGAAATTACCCAAAAGAACAAGCTAGTATTTCTAAAATTGCACAAACAACATATCAAGTTTAACGGCGCATATGCTATGTTAGTCAAAACATGCATCA
Source organism: Phyllostachys edulis (assembly GCA_036346405.1). Classification (NCBI taxonomy): domain Eukaryota; kingdom Viridiplantae; phylum Streptophyta; class Magnoliopsida; order Poales; family Poaceae; genus Phyllostachys; species Phyllostachys edulis. The sequence continues at coordinate 37,354,103 of CM070555.1, read as the reverse complement.
TACAACACATATGCCATGAAACCCTTGAACTTGACCTTACCCAACAATCATCGCCACCAGCTGGCCGATGAAACAAGTGAAAATCGGTCAGACCACCACTTTGGCCGGTCTGACCGCCCCTGGGACTTAGCCAAAAATCCACTCGAAGCAGGGCCGGTCTAACCGCCAAAATGGCCGGTCGGACCGCTGGCCGGTCAGACCACGCGCCCAACGTCGGTCAAACCGCACCTAACCTGACAGCATTCTCAACTTTGCCGAAAACGTGTGTTTCGACAAACCGTAAGTGACATTGCCAATTGTAACATCATCCTAAGATCTCAGGCATATCCCCATGATATCCACAATACTACTTCCCAAAAAAACAGATGCTAAACAAATACAGCAGTATAGACCTATTTGCCTTCTAAATATTAATTTTAAAGTGTTTACTAAAGTAGCTACTAATAGAATTATTGGTGTAACTAATAAGGTTGTTAGATCATCCCGATCGGCTTTTATGTAGGGGAGATTTATTCTTGATGGTGTAGTCATCCTTCATGAAACCATCCATGCGCTTCATAAGCAAAAATTGGATGGAATAATTTTTAAGATAGATTTTGAGAAAGCTTACGATGAAGTAAAATGGTCGTTTTTACTTCAAACCTTGAGGATGAAAGGTTTTTCACCTAAGTGGTGTGCCTGGGTGGAACGTTTCGTTAAGGGAGAGAGTGTTGGAATAAAAGTCAATGAGGATCTTGGGGCTTTCTTTCAAACTCAAAAGGGTCTTAGGCAAGGTGATCCTATGTCTTCAAATTTTTTTTAATATTGTTGCGGACATGCTTGCTATCTTTATTTCAAGAGCTAAAGAAGAATATCTGTTATCGGGAGTAATTCCTCACTTAATTGATGATGAGTTGTCAATTTTACAGTATGCTGATGACACTATACTATTCTTGAATAATGATATAGAACAAGCAAAAAATCTCAAACATATTCTTTGTGTCTTTGAACAATTATCAGGTTTAAAGATTAATTTTCATAAGAGCGAGATTTTTTATTTTGGTAAGGCCAAAGAAGTTGAACAGCAATATACTTAGTTATTTGGTTGTGAAGTGGGTACCTTTCCTTTCAAGTACTTAAGTATTTCAATTCACTACAGGAAATTACGGAATTGTGAATGGAAAGGAGTTGAGGATAGAGTCAAAACGAAACTTAGCAGTTGGAAAGGAAAAAAATTATTTGTTGGTGGACGAGTAGTTCTTATTAATTCGGTGCTCAGCAGTCTGCCAATGTTTCTATTATCTTTTTTTGAGGTTCCTAGAGAGGTTCTTAAAAGACTAGAAAATTATCGGTCTAGATTTTACTGGCAGAGTGACACTCATAAACGAAAATATAGGTTGACTAAATGGAGTGTAGTGTGCATGCCTAAAGAGCTGGGCTGTTTAGGCATCCAAAACTTAGACGTTAAAAATAAATGTTTACTAGGGAAATGGTTGTTTAATTTGCTTAACGAAGAAGGGGTATGGCAATCTTTGCTAACAAGGAAATATATGGGCGAGTAGAGTCTTTCGCATGTGGTTAACAAATCTGGGACTTCCCAGTTTTGATCGGGTCTAATGAAAATTAAAGATCTATTTCTTCGCTTTGGTTCATTCCATGTTAAAAACGGAATGCAAACTAGGTTTTGGGAAGATATTTGGTTAGGGGAGTCTCCTCTGAAGAGCAAATATCCTATTATTTATAATGTAGTGAGGAGAAAGAATGATACTATGACGACGATTCTGGGATCGAATGCTTTACATATTTCCTTTCGAAGACCTATTGTTGGACCGAAGTTACATGCTTGGAATGAGTTAGTTTTGCGAATTTTGAATTTGCAATTGAACTCTTAAAAGGATGTTTTCAGGTGGAATCTGAATAAATCTGGACTTTTCTCGGTACTGTCTTTCTATATGGCACTAATTGGGAATACTCGAGTTATCATTAGGGATTTCTTTTGGTGCATTAAAATTCCATTAAAAGTGAAAAAATTTCTTTGGTATCTCAAAAGAGGGGTTTTATTAACTAAAGATAACATATTGAAAAGAAATTGGAGGGGAAGCAAAAAGTGTTGTTTTGTATTAAAGAGAAAACAATTCAGCATCCATTTATTGACTGCCCCTTTGCACGGCTTGCGTGGTGGGCTGTTCAATGTGTGTTTAATTTAACTCCTCATGTGAGTATAACAAACATGTTTAGGAATTGGCTAATCGGTATTCCAAAAAATTTAAAGCCACAACTCCTAGTGGGAGCTAGTGCCTTATGCTGGTCTATTTGGCTATATCAGAATGGAGTTGTTTTTGACAAAAAGATTATCACTAATCCCTTGTAGGTTGTTTTCTCGAGTGGACACTAGCTGGGTATCTTGGCAAATCTGCAGAAATCAGCTCAAAAAGAGGTTATGCTGGCGGGGAGCGTCAGGTTGGAGTTTGTGGCAAAGCAAATTTTAAACTTCCATGGGTGGCGGTGTAGCCAGAGGATTAGTAATGATTTAGTTTAATTTTCAGTCGTCCTTTGGTTGTAAGGCTTCAAACCACTGTTAACTATCTTTGGTACCTTTGGCACTTTAATCTTTCAATAAATAAGGTTGTGTGTATCTTGGATGCAGAGGCCGTAAGAGTTTTTTGCTCTTTTATTATCTAAAAAAATTATTTTTTTTTTAGATTTCTAAGCATCAGATTTTGGCTGCTGTGTACTGCTACAACATCGGGGAAAAATGCTACAACATCATGTTTTGACTCTTGAGCATGAATGTATATTAAGACCTAATATCTAGTTTTCTCTCACAAGGCCATATGACAAGTATTGACAAGCAGAGGAACGATTCTAGGTTTCATGTCCTTATGTTAGGTTCAATAAATTGTTCTAAATCAATATTGCTGTAGTCGCCGCCGCCGCCGGGTCTCTCCCGCTCACCACAATCAAAACTGGCGGCTCATCGAGGAGGTAGACTGTGGAGGTGCCGTGGGCAGAAGCAATAGTTGTGTCTGCGATCGATTTTCCTGCTTATGACTAGGAGGACGTAGGTTTTGGGAGGGATAAGGATTAATAGAAATAAAAAAGAAGTACATGCTTTTCTGAAAGAAAAAAACAAAAACAAAATCGTTGCCACCAAGAGTGGACCACCACGTCATGTCTCGAATCCCACGTGGCAGTGGTGACCACAGTTACTTAAGAGAGTTTAGTGACCAGATTATGCATCTTGGCCTCCTGGGAGTTCGGTGACCTGCGACGTAATTTACTCCTTTTTTTCTTGTGTTGTAATACATGCAAGGAACTAGTTAGGGGAAATGAATAATCCATTTTGACATATAGGAATAAGTATATATCGTGTCTCTCAACTCTTCACATCGTTTAATTTTTGTCTCTCGTCTACAATACCGGGTAAAACATGTCATCGAATTATCAATACAGTGCAAAAGATACCCCTTTGTCCTTTTTAGAGCAGTTTTGTGCCACGTCGACGTCCACACTGGCATCGGACCCCATGTCGTTAAGACAGAGGAAAATAACCAGTTAAAAAGAAATAAATCGCTTGGTTTATTTGGAATCTGGCCTGTGGGTCCCACTAGATAGAGAGAAGAAAACATAGAGAAGGGGAAATAGGGGACCGCGGCGGCTCTCGAGGCCGGCGACAATAGTGAAACACGGTGTGGATAGCATGGGCGATGGCCAAAACGGATCGACACGTCCTCGGGAAGGAGATGGGTAGCTTTATCACGGGCGGAGTGGCACAACATCGACACCGGCAACAACAGGGCGGCGACCAAGGCAGAGGCGGTCGACGACGGCGGAGCTCCAGCGAAGCTCTAGTGAAGAAGAAGAGCACGTGGGGTAGAACGCGATGCTAGGATTACGGCGGTGGGGTTGATTGCAGGAGCTCACCGACAACAGTGCAATTGACGATGACGGCGGCTCAGGCTTAGAGGAAGAAGATGATCCGGCGAGACAACATGTGGAGCACCGAGTGTCGGAGCTTGGCAATGGTGCGCATCTGCGCGTCGAACTTTGTGGATGTCATGAGGACATTGTGGGTGTCATGGGGACATGCTCATGATCTTAGGTGATGAGACAATTGGCAATAGTATTGAAAGTTTGTTGAATTCTGTGGTTTTCAGCAAGTTTCAGGGAATTCGGTAATACTGGAGTGTTGAGAGCGGTATTACCGCTTTGCGGTATGACCGCATTTGTGTAAGCGGTATTACCGCAAGTCACTTGGCCGCGTAGGATTTCTTGTGGCGTCCGATTGAGATCGGACGGTCTAGAACGCGGTGAATGTTCGGACCATCCGAACGTGAAGTGGATTGTAAGTCGTCCAATAAAAATCGGACGGTCCATATTGAGATGAACGTTCGGACCGCCGAACAGTGCCCGGATCCAACGGTTGAAACACGCGGTCCGAACGGCCGAGCGATCTGGTGCGTCCACGTGGCAAAGGGCTTTGTTCTGAGGCTTTTGAGCTTTTTAGTGGAACGGTAGTACCGCTTGGGAAGTGGCGGTAGTACCGCGCCTCGGTAGCACCGAATGTGACATGGTGGTTGCAAAATTCCAGAGAAGGTGTATTTGAGCTCTGGTTTTCTTGTGGAGCGGTACGACTGTGCTTTGGTTGTCAGTAGTACCGCATGTTGGTATGACCGCTTGTGAGTGGTATGGTTTTTCCAGAGAGGTTTTTTTTTGGAGATTTTGGGTTTTCTCCGAGTGGCGGTACGACCGCAGTGTTTTGAGCGGTATGACCGCAATGTGGTAATACCGGTGGATATATGGCGGTAATACCTCTTGTGGAATGAAACGTGCTGACTGTCAAATTTCTTGGAGATTTGATTTTGAATTAGGTCAAGTTCATGTTCGTCAGTGCATATGTGTTGCATGATGCATGTTTTGGCTAACGTGGGTCAAGTTGTGAAGAATTTGTTCCTGGAAATGGTTTCTTGGTCTATTGCTGTGCAGATGGCTTGCAGGTCTATGACGCTCAACGGCGAGGTGGATCGGGACTAAGCTTGGAGAGCTGAGGTCCAGAACGATCAAGGATGCTGGGTGAGGTCAGAGGACTCAAGTGGGGCACAGAATGGACAAGAATGACCGAACGGGCGGTTCAGTGCGACTGGTTGGATCAAGCGGCGCGGGAGTCGGTGCAAGTGCATTGGTGGTGCCGGTGGGATCCAGACGGGAGAGATTTGCTGACATGGAGCCGTTGATCAACCTACACGTGGCGAAGCATGGGATTGCTTCACGATCTGTGGAATCGATCTTTTGGAGAAGGATCGAGAAGGGGTATTTTGGTCATTTCACCAAATACCGCCTTGGTGGTAATGTAGTGTGATCGCTCGTACTACCGCAAGAAGGGTCCCAGTGAGGGTTTGATGTTAACACCCTCTTAGTTGGGCAGCACTTTCCTAGCAAGGCGGTCGTGCAGCAAACTATAGCACGGTACGCCTTGTCCATCAGCCATGTGTACCGGGTGCATCAGTCCAATCTAAGACATTACGCAGTGAAGTGCCAAGTAGAAGGTTGCCCTGGCAAGGTTAGCGCTCACTGAGCAAAGTTCTTCGGCTCGGTCTTCACGGTCAAGGCAGTGATCGACCACACTTACAAGCTTAGCGAGCCACTGTGACAGCATCAGAATGTAACTTCCGCATATGTGGCAAGCCTCATCAGCAATCTAGTTGCGAAGGACATGTCCGTCTCCCCCAAGATGCTATTGTCAAAAGTCGTCAATCTAGTTGGTTATCAAGTCAGCTATAGCAAGGTCCGACGAGCCAGGCAGAAGGTTATCAAGGCCATGTACGGGACATATGGAGAGGTGTACAACCTTGTGCTAAGAATGCTTCACCAAATTGCCGAAGCAAACCCAAGCAAGTACATAAACAAGGTTGAAAGTGAAGATCCTAATAGAGGCCCTAACTACTTCATACTGGACTGGGTGTTCTGCGCTTTCGCCCAGGCCATAGAGGGCTTCAAGTTCTATCGTCTGGTGCTCATGATGGATGACACTTTCCTCATCGGGAGGTACAAGGGCACCATTCTCACCGTGGTGGTGGCCGACGCGAATGGCCAACTTCTCCCAGTTGCTTTTGCTATCGTAGAGAATGAGAACACATCCAGTTGGTTGTGGTTCCTAGTGAATGTGAAGCAGGCGGTTGTGGGAGACTGGCCCAACATATGAAGATGTTCATTGCATTGTGCATACAAAACCAGAGGCAGATGTTCAAGTCCATCTGGACAGGCATCGAACATCGGACTACAAGGCATATAAGGGAGTCCCCTCCGAAGGCACAGGAGGGACAGTAGGCCGTGAGCGGGCAATCCAGGAGTACCATAAGATTCCTACAGTGGGTTAGTCTCCAAGCTCCTGAGTTGGAGAAATAGTCCCTACTATATGACACAGATGGTGTGAGGTACGGAATTATGACGATCAACATGTTCGAGGTGTACAACAACGCGTTGAAATGTGTGCGGTGCCTCACTATCACCGCGATCGTTGAGGAGACCTGGACTCGCATGGTCGGTTACTTCGTCAATAGAGCCACCGCAGTGAGGTGACAGCTAGAAGAAGGGAATCAGTGGTCCAAGAACATGCAGATGTATATAGACCAAAAGATATAAAAGACCCGTATGCACGACATCCGGGTGATCGATGGCCTCAGGAGAAAAATACAAGATCAGGTTGAGGCAAAAATATGTCAACAGTCATGCCATGGGGAAGTAAAACATGCATGCACCCCGGGTGATGTGACTACATGCACCTGCAACAAGCTGAGCTCCTGCACAAGCCATACTCGCATGTGTATAAGGCATGTGCGCAAGTTAGGCAGATGTCTACACCATATATCTCTGAGTACTATGACATGCAGCATCTTTTTGATACATAGAGTGCAGAGTTTCACTCATATGGCATGGACATGAACAATAGAGATCTTTAGCCAGACAGGGTGAAATGGGGCTCGAACATGGTCTTGAAGTCAACTGGGAACGGACGACGGTAGACACGGTGCTTCCAAAATGACATGAATAACAGCCAGCATGTGGGACCTGAGCCGCGCGACGAAATGCATGATATGCAAGACCCTTGGCCACTCCATGAAAGATTACCCCAACAGACCGAGCTCGTCTAGTAGTCATTATGTGTCATAATTAATTGTATTGTCTGCATGTATGGGGACTGTCATCATTCTTTCTTAACGTGTATATGTTTCAGCATTCTACTTGTTCCGAACTGACTCACCCTTGTTCTGTGTGCAACAACAAAACATTAGGTCGGCCTTGGAGATATCAGACTTGTCGTCAAACTACTATGAGAAGATACTGAAGAAGCGCAAGTGGCTTGCCAAGAGGGCTAAACCCTACCTAGATTTTTCTATGAAGGAGCCGGTACCACCAGAGTTTCCATGCCTGCAATGTGTGTGCAAAGAACCGTCAAAGATCATTCGGTCTACACACCCGGCCACTGTCGCCCGGGCGTACTACGCGTGCGAGAATATCCTCGTAAGAGAATCTTACACACACATCGATTTTTCACACCTTACATTGCATTCAACATATTTCTAACTTCATCCGCGCATAATGGCAGCCCGAGATGTGTTGCAACTTTTTCCAATGGATCAACGGCCCAGAGATGTACAATAGAGCGTTCATCCAGCAGAAGTACAAGATAAACTACGCGATGTGAATCGAGACCTTCTAGTGATGGGAACCTTATGTACCTACCCTATTGAAGAGGAACCCGTCGATAAGGGGAAGGCTCCTGCTAGTGAGATCGGCGACTATCCTAGAGCTCCACGTCACCTTCGCACACTCCGGATCGATGAGGTAAGTGATGCTCAATTCACATCTTGATTATTGATTTTGCCTTTCATTCTGCTAATATCATGCAATCGTCCAGCCTGTCTCGTAGAACATGGATGACTTCAACACTCACTACCGCCGTTGGCAGTCCCGAGACAAGGGGAAGGGGCTTATGCGCCACGAAGACTAATTTCGATCCTCTTTTTTTACGATTCCAAAAAAGTCGTGCGTGTATCTTAGGTGATTTTCGGTTTGTTGATTCATGCATGTTGTCATTTGCAATGCACGTAACCAAACCATGCGCGACATGTAATTCACAAATTACATTATTTATTCTAAAATTTCGTTAATTTTATTTTTCAAATTTTAGTTTGCAACTCTACATGAAATGCCGAAACTCACGTGACTCCTCCCACCCCATTTAGGGTTTTATGATTTCATGTGACGAGTCAAAACAGAGAGTGGCTTAGACGAGTGAGCCATATTATATCGGGTACATTGCATAGATGTTGTGTGCTTAATGCAAAATTTATTTGTATAGTATTGTCGAAGTACATCGGTTCTAAAGCAATTACAACGCTAGAGATTCACATTAAACCCTAAAACACCCAAGGTTCACATGAAATCATAAATCCCTATAACACCCGAGGTCAGGGACGGAACCAAAATTTTTTTACTCAGTGGGTCATATGGTGATAACTAAATATAGAGGGGTGCTAAGTAGAAATATGTTGCTATTCTACATGAGCAAATTAATAACTATATAAAGGGTTTCATCAACCATGGGGGACCAAGGCTCCCACTAGTCCCCCTGTCTTCGTCCTTGCCCAAGGTTCACATTCACAAAACCCTAAAACACCTGATTTCGAAAACCCTAATTTCACATTCACATGAAATCATGAAACCCTAATTTCAGAAACCTAAAACCATAATTTCCCTAAAACCCTGTCCTAACCGATCTTTGAGCATGGCAACTGATATGAGGACTTGTGAGCATTTCTTTGCATCTTATCGTGGTTCTTTTGCCATTGATGTTCATCATGACAAGACACTTGAACGCTCGATATTTATGTTAGCGGTTGAGGAGGAATTCTCTTACGATATTTGTGGCGATCTCTTTTGTTTTGATTATCCTAGTTTCAGAGATGAGATTCGTTTGGAGCCCGAGGAAAAGGAGCCTAATGGCATATGCACAGTGGCTTTTAAGGATGAGCATGATGAAGAACTTTTTGAGGATGATAGTGATGACTCTTCCGAGGACGATCCCCTACTCAAGGTAAGCAAGGTGAGTAAAGAAAAACTCATTGATGGCTTGATTTCATATGAGTACAATTGCATGCTCTTAGGAAGAAAGTAAAATTGCTAGAAAAAGAGAAGGGTGATTTGTCTCATGAGCTCTCCGAATTGAAAACCTCCATGAATGTTTTTGATTTATTGCTTGTTGACTTTGAGAACTTGAATAATTCTTTTGCATGCCTAAAATCTGAAAATGAATTATTGAGATCAAATGCTTCTATGCCATGTGATTCTTGTGTTTCCTTACATCATGAACTTGACAATGCTAAGTTAGAAATAGGTAATCTTAGATCTATAGCTAGAAATGATTTTGATTCTTGTGTAGGCATGCTTGCTGAAATTGAGAAGTTAAAATTGACTAATACCTTTCACCTTGAGCAATTAGAAAATACTAGGGCTGAGATTATTAAAATTGAAGCTAGGCCTTGTAGCATGTGCTTTGAATATGAAAAATTGCTTAAGGATGGTTTAGTCTCTTGCAAGAATTGTGCTTGTTTAGAAAATGAAATTGATGACTTGAATTGCATGCTTAATACAAAAGCATCATTAATTTCTTGCACATCTTGCATAGCCTTGAAGAGCGAGGTTGAGTCTTTGAAGAAATTGCGCGATGATATAAGCGCCAAATCATGTGACTCTTGTATTTGCCTTCACTCCGAGATTGATGTTTTTAAGATTTCTTTTGCATCTTTGCATTCGGAGTTGGAGTCTTTTCGTGTTAAACGTGAGTCACTTGATGTTGGTTTTTATGCCATCGCTTTGAATAGCTCTTCCTCGGTGAGTGCAACTTCTTCTGACTCTTCTTGTGTTGTCCAACGAATTTCAAAAGTCAAGGGTGCTTCTTCTTCAAATGATACTACATCTTCAAAAGAGAACTATCATTGCACCTTTTGTAAGAAGAATGGACACACTTTTGAGTTTTGCTTTCGCCGTCTGAAATATGAGCATCGAGTGCGCCGTCGTACCTCTAGGAACACACATAGTTTTTCTCATGGCATGTGTGAGCCTAGTGCCGACACGAGGGCGAGTCATGATGTTGGTTCTTCCAGGACTTCTTCCTTGAGCGACAATGGTGCTTCGTCCTCTCGGACCGTGTCTCCTAGTAGACTTTTACACCATTGCTCATTTTGTGGGAAGAATGGACATCGTGTAGATTTTTGTTTTCGGCACGCAAAACATTTGCGTCGAGCTCATGCTTCTGAGTCTCCTAGTGGGCATAATCTTTCTCATGACATGCACACTAAAGAGCCTAGCACGAAGACTCACTCTGTTGATAGCTTCTTTGACACCTTTTCTAGTGGTGTTGGACAGCATCGTGGACTTGGCTTCCATGGTTTTGGTTTTGTTCCACGAGCTGCCCCGAGGCAGAATTTCCGCCATTTTCCAAGAGGTAGACCTCGTTTTGTTCATCGAGGTACACACCCACGACGAGGATATGTGAGTTCCTTTGGTGCCTTTGTTGGTTCTCATCATAGTGCTTTCAACCAAGGTCATTGTCGCTTTTCTGGAGATGGACCTCGTTTTCCTCATCGAGTTGTCCACTCGCGGCATGCCTTCAGGGATGATATTGGATCTTCTTGCATGGACCATCATTTGCATCATGCTATCTCACATAATGGTTCGACTGCTTCTGGTGGTGGTGTGTCCAAGGGTTGGGTTCCCAAGTATGTGCTCTCTAACCCTTCGAGATCCAAGACTTGGACACCTTGCTTTTCTCATGTGTAGGTACCGAGAACGCAGGTTGGAGAACATGGACTTAAGAGGTTCTGATCTTTTGCTTCATCACATGATCGGGACACTTGATGGTTCTCCACCCTCATGATGGCCTCCAAGAGGCATGTGCTTTCATGATCAGCGTCTTCACATGTTTTGGTGGGCTATCTTATATCTTCATGCTTTTACTTTCATGATTATTCCTTATTGGCATGTTGTGCTTATCTTTGTGCTCACTTGTACCATATTGGCATGTGTTACTCTTTTGATATCTTTCATCATGCCTTTACCTTGCTTATATATCTATGTATTATATTGATGTTCATTATTTCCATGGTTGTATGAGCTTGGTTTTGTCAACATGAGCTTGTGCTGTTTTGTTCACTTATTATCTTACTCTTGTTGATTTTTGCCTTATGTATTCACATGCTTACTTGATATCCATGTTAGCATACCTTATCCATGATTTGTTCTATAACATGCTTTATGCTTACATGGTTATTGTGCCTTACTGTTAATTGTGGATGCATGAGCCTTGCCATAGCTTTCACTAGAATGCTTTACCTTTGACTGAATATATGATGTGTGATATGCTATGTGCTTGTTTGCTTGCTCCTATGCCTTATTGTGGATTAAGGATAGTTTGAGCTTTATCATATCTTGGATAGCATGTGCTGCAATTGTTTTGTCTATCTCCATGCTCATATCTTAAATTGTTGATTATATGCTTTCATGAGTTTTGGATCATTTGCTGCTATCCTTGCTAGTCATGTGTCTTGGTACTGTTTCCCTAGATAATGTCTCACTAACCCAGTACCAAGGCATAGACTTCTTCTGTCTCTTTGGTGTAGTCTTTTCAGTTGAGAAGAAGAACATGTGGTTCATGATTTCAAGCTGTTGGTTCTTCTTCACATGTGCATTCAATGATGGTTATCACTTCTTGGAGACGAAGGAATTTGAGATGAGGATGATGGGTGAGCGCAACTACTTTCTGGAGCTTCAAGGAATGGATCTTCATCCATCATGACTACATCTCACTGCCAAGCAGTGCGACTCAGGTTCGAGCTTCTATACCTTACTTTTGTGTATGGTATCCCTAGTCTACCTTGCATAGCATCTGGTTCGTGTCAAGTGTTGGACTTGTTGAGCAAGGTAGTTAGGATCGCGATCCAAGTCTTAAAGTCTTACGACTCTACGAACCCACGACAGCCTGTCGATCCAAGTCTTACTGCCGATCCGATCCTACTCAAGGTCGGTAGGATCGCGATCCTACTCTTAGAGTCTTACGGTTCTCTTTAACCCACGACAGCCTGTCGATCCAAATCTCACTGTCGATCCTACTCGTAGAGACTTAGGGCAATTTTTTTTAGAGGCCAGGCTTTGCTGATATTTTGTTTTAGAGCAAAATTTGTTGATATTAATTTCTGAGAATGAAACTATAAATAAACAAGGAGCATGCAAAATATTGTATCAGTGTGGTAATGCTAGTACAAATATCTATATTATGGCATGAGCAATCTTGAGCTTGATAATGATAAGCTATTTTTATTCCTGGAGTATGTCTAGCTACTTTTAAGGAACATGCAAGTGGTAAACCATATAACAATCATACAAACTTATAGTATAGATGTTAAATATGTGTATTTTTACAAATCCGTAGAATCGCCGATTCTACGATTCGATACTACGATTCGATCCTACCGGAGGCAAATCGATCCGACTCGGGATCTCAACTCTGACTACCTTGTTGTTGAGTTCAAGGTAGATAGGAGGCTTTGTTCTAGCACGTGTCCTTTCTAGACACTCTTCTTATCCCATGGTTTTCTAGGATGCACTTCTCTCACAGCCTAGGTCGAGCTTGTTTCCTAGTCACTAGTTCTTAGCAGGTTTTTGAGCTACCTGCAAGCTTTTTATTGTTCGTGTTTCGCTCCCTAGCTTTTCGAGTTGCTTTTCCTAGAGTTCGTGTGGTGTTTAAAGTCTTTGTGCTAGTTTTTGTGGTGTTCAAGGCACTTTTGGCAGATCTCCTCTCAAAGTTTTTAGACCCAACAAGGTTTGCCACCTTGAGAAGCGAGTTAGGGATAATTTATTCCCTTTGGGTTGGTTTGAGGGGGAGTTAGTTCTTCTCTGAACTTTCCTTATTCATCTGAACTTTTCTTGTTCATGTGAACTTTTGTGGATCTTTTCTGATACCTTCTTCAAGTGGTATCTTCTTCGAATCCTTTTGATCCTTTTGATCTTTTAGGCTTTTAAGTCTTTTGTGCATCTCATTGTATCATATTGCATTCATATGAAAATCACAAAAAAAGATGCATTGTAATATAAGCTTTACCACTTCTATCTTTTAATTGATAAAGCTTTGCTTATTACCCTGTTGAGCTTTAGTATTTCAATTCTTGCTCAAGAGCGTGTCTAGTTCTTTGACTTACTAGAATTATCATGATTTAACATGTGCAGCAATGTCTTTGCTAATTGAGCTAGCACTTTAAGACAACTTGAACTGAAAATTGCAATGTGTGGATCTTTTAGCTAATTGCACAATTAGTGATCCTTTTGTGACTTTGGCCCTGTCAAAATTGCATTGTTAGCTCTTGAATCTAGAATTGAACATTTTTGGAGCTTCTTGTTCTTTTAAGAATCTAAAATTGCTCTTGTGAATAATGAAAAATGATCTCTTTTGTGTGAAAAAACTGATCTCACCAATTCTTTCTCATGAGATGGCTTGCCATTGTACTAGGCATGAACTCAGGGGGAGTTTTGGATGACCTAGACCACTCTCTTAAGCTTTTTGTGCTTGAGATGGTCACAGCAAGACTTGAGATCTAACACATGGCTAAGAAAACAATTTCTCAAAATTGGTTGAAGCTTAGGAAGAGATTGTGGATGGCTCCTAGTACAGGATCTTCTTTACTAAGATAGACATTTTATCAAGTTAAAATGAAATTTCTTGTGCAAATTGGGCCTTTGAGATAATTTGAGCAAAATAATTCAATTTAGAACTTTTTGTCTCTAAAATGGTCTTTACTAGCTTCTTAATCTCACATGGACATTCTGACAAGACTATTATCACTTTAGGATACATGTTGTTGAACTTGCTAATTTTGAAGCGTTGCTTAATTTAATCCAACAACAAGTGGTATTTTGAGCTCTTTAGCCTAGCTTTGCTATATATGCCTTATCATGATCTTGCTAGCGCTGTCAGGATTGATCTGTTTTGAGCAATAGTTGAAATGCTAGTTTGCTCTTGTAGGTAATCTCCAAAGCTTCTTTTACTAAAAACTGAAAAATACAAAAAATGAAACCACTCTATTGCATTTCTTGCATGCTCTTTCTTTTGCTTCTTCCTTTTTTGTGCATTTGTCATCTCTGGATGAGAGGAAGGCAGGATTCCTTGATGAATCCATTGTCAAAGGGGGGGGATATAGCAAAAATGTAATGTTAATAAAGAGCTTTCTGGATAAGGGGGAGATGTTTTGTAAAGGGGAGAAGTTAGGAGCTTTTTGGAGAGAAATAGAGAAATTTCAAATTCTCTCTTGAAAATGATGATCATAGTGAGGGGGAGCATCTAAATTGCATTCTTTTGATCTTATTGTCATTTCTGAATCTGAATTGCAATTCTTGGAGACTCACAATGATCTAAGGTCAAATAGAACAATTGTTCTTTCATATGGACCTTAAGTGAGATTTTGTCACTTCTCTGGAAATTGAAGCTTTTCTTGCTTCTTTTGTCGTGTCTCACTTGCTGAAACAATTCTGAAGCCAACTTGGTCTTTCTCATTGCATTCTTTTGTATTTGAGCCAAGTTGAGCTTTTGCGCGAAAATGTCAAGTATTTTCATTTTTCAAAACCTCAAGCTTACATTTTTGGGAAATTGCCCATGTGTTCATCAAGGGGGAGATTGTGGATGTCATGAGGACATTGTGGATGTCATGGGGACATGCTCATGATCTTAGGTGATGAGACAATTGGCAATAGTATTGAAAGTTTGTTGAATTCTGTGGTTTTCAGCAAGTTTCAGGGAATTCGGTAATACTGGAGTGTTGAGAGCGGTATTACCGCTTTGCGGTATGACCGCATTTGTGTACACGGTATTACCGCAAGTCATTTGGCCGCGTAGGATTTCTTGTGGCGTCCGATTGAGATCGGACGGTCCAGATCGCGGTGAACGTTCGGACCGTCCGAACGTGAAGTGGATTGTAAGTCGTCCGATCAAAATTGGACGGTCCATATTGAGATGAACGTTCAGATCACTGAACAGTGCCTAGATCCAACGGTTGAAACACGTGGTCCGAACGGCCGAGCGATCTGGTGTGTCCACGTGGCAAAGGGCTTTGTTCTGAGGCTTTTGAGCTTTTTAGTGGAACGGTAGTACCGCTTGGGAAGTGGCGGTAGTACCGCGCCTCGGTAGCACCAAATGTGACATGGCGGTTGTAAAATTCCAGAGAAGGTGTATTTGGGCTCTGGTTTTCTTGTGGAGCGGTACGACTGTGCTTTGGTTGCCGGTAGTACCGCATGTTGGTATGACCGCTTGTGAGCGGTATGGTTTTTCCATAGAGGTTTTTTTTTTGGAGATTTTGGGTTTTCTTCGAGTGGCGGTACGACTGCAGTGTTTTGAGCGGTATGACCGCAATGCGGTAATACCGGTGGATATATGGTGGTAATACCTCTTGTGGAATGAAATGTGCTGACTGTCAAATTTCTTGGAGATTTGATTTTGGTTTAGGTCAAGTTCATGTTCGTCAGTGCATATGTGTTGCATGATGCATGTTTTGGCTAACGTGGGTCAAGTTGTGAAGAACTTGTTCCCGAAAATGGTTTCTTGGTCTATTGTTGTGCAGGTGGCTTGTAGGTCTATGACGGTCAACGACGAGGTGAATCAGGACTAAGCTTGGAGAGCTGAGGTCCAGAACGATCAAGGATGTCGGGTGAGGTCAGAGGACTCAGGCGGGGCGCAGAATGGATAAGGATGACCGAACGGGCGGTTCGGTGCGACTGGTTGGATCAAGCGGCGCGGGAGTCGATGCAAGTGCCTTGGTGGTGCCAGTGGGATCCGGACAGGAGAGACTTGCCGACATGGAGCCGTTGATCAACCTACACGTGGCGAAGCATGGGATTGCTTCACGATCTGTGGACTCGGTCTTTTGGAGAAGGATCGAGAAGGGGTATTTTGGTCATTTCACCAAATACCGCCTTGGTGACCTTTGGCTAAACCGCAGCACGTGTCGGCGCATGGTGAAGCGGTTTAGGTCAATCGATGATGAAGACGGCGCTTTGAGATGCATGCGTGTGTTAGGGTTTAATGGGTGCCCTAATAGAATATTCCCTAGATGCTAGCCTCCACTATATAAAGGAGGAGGTGCCGTCCAGCAGCCTATAATCCTGCCAATTTGAGTGCCCTATTTTGTGTTTAGGGTTTTGAGGAGAAGAGAGAAGAGGCTAGGGTTCTAGGGTTTGGATTGAGCATGTGCTCACGTGGTGAGCTTTGTCCTCCATGTTGGAGTGGCTGTAAACAACAATCATCCATCTATCCAAAATCAATCCAAGCAAAGATTTCACAAGATGAGTCCTTTTGTGTTCATCCTTTCTATTCGATGATTTTGGGGCTTTTCTTGATCTGTGAGTTTTCCCTTGATTTCTTGCATTGATCTAACTTGCTGTGACATGTGGGAACCCATCTAGGATCATCTTGATCATCAATTACCCACGAGCAAGTCTTTAGATCATATTTCAATTTTGACTCGGTTTTGGAGCACCCTTCGTTCAATCTGAAAAAGATAGGAACTTTGGCATGGATCTCTGCGATCTTTGATTGAAATAGGTTTCTAATATTTTAGAGAAGGTGTGTCTCAAGTTTCGCGGAGTTTGCCCGTGTAGATCAAAGTTGTGCCAATTTTCGTTTTGGTTTTTCAGCTGTCGGGTTCATCTTCAGGACAATCGGTAGTACCTTTCATTTGCCTGCGGTAGTACCGCTCTGTACGCTGCGGTAGTACCGTTGGTTACACTGTGGTAGTTCCGATTTTTCTAATTTCTACAGCACTTCCTCGGCTTTATTTGCTGAGCCTTAGGGGTTAGGAGTGGATTCAATACAATACTTCCTCTGTGCTTAATGATTAATCTTCATAGCTCTCATAGCTATTGGAGTGATTTTCAAGTTGAATCCAATCGAAGGTGAAAAGATTTGGTGCTCCTATTCCACCCCCCAATCTAGTCGCCTATTTCGGTCCTACAAACTTGCTTAACCTCCTCACACTGGCGTTGTCGCTGCCAATCATGTGCACTGCTAGGATGGCGTTGTCGGCCAACATGGCCGTGTAAAATGATGTTGTTGCCCACCGCATTGAGCATGTAGGACGAGGCCTTTAGCAGTGTCTTCAGCTCCAGCTCCACGTCGTTGTCCACCATTACAAGCATCACGCCGCCGCCGCCTCATCTGCCATCTTGATGCCCTCTTTGGCTGCGAAGGAGGCCGACGTGTCCGTAAAAGACCACCACGAACAGGACGGCGATGCCGGCCACGTCACCGGTGGTGATGGTGAGGATGGTGGCCAGCCTCATCCTACCCTGTCCTCCCAAAACACAGCGCTCCAGTAACAACATCACTGTCATCGCCAAGCAGCGCCTCAGTGTTCTTGGGAATCGCCGCAATGGCAAGCGGTGACTTGTCGTGCCATTCGGGCGATCCACGACGGTGGTGGAAGCAATGGAAGAGAGGCTATCCAGCGGCCTTCCGCACAGCTCGGCGTTGCCCTCAAACGCCGTCGGCCTCTGCACTGTGAATGACAGCAACATCGGTATGACGCCGGTGAGGTTGTTGTAGGACAGGTCGATGGTGAGGAGAAGTTGGGCAGTGGTGCCGAATGGGATGGCGGCACATGTTTTAGGGTAGAGGAGGATGTGTGGTGTTGAGGCTGAGGAATGGAGGAGCGGGGGATGCGATGGCTTGCGGCGAGTTTGGCTTCGACCTCACTAGCACCAGAGCTAAGGAAGGAGGGAGATGAAGAAATTTGGGAATAAGGAAGAAGCATAGTGTCAGGCTCGAAATTTGGGGGATTTGAGGGCATCGGTTGTAGCTGGCAGTTTTGCCATTTGCCCTCTTCAAAGTTTTGATAGTTTCAATTTCATCCTTGTTATCCGACTGAATAAGCCACGTGAGTCAAACACTTGTCGAAATCGTTATTTTGTGGCACCAAACCGCTCTAAAACGGATGGAGAGATTCTTTGTCTGGTTTTGACAGTTCGTTTACCTAGTATTGTAGATGAACGATGAAAATTAAAGGAATTGAAGAGCCGAGGAACCGAATATATACTTATTTATGATATATTTGATGTTTGCAGAGGCATGAGGATGGGAAAGAGGCAGTGGAGACAGGCGATGCCATGATCTGACATGAGGATTTGGCGAGTGATGAGGGGACGAGTCATCGAGGTTGGCCTAGCGGCCGCGGTAGCAGTTGCATATGGGCTGTGCCTGGGATGGGCTAGGCTGGGCTTGATACCACGTTATCTGCTAATACCACTAAAAATTCTGGTGGCCCACAAGAATTTAACTGTTTCATGTAAAATCGTTGCGTTGCAAACGGGAGCTTAGCATTGAGCAGACGCGGACGGAGCGTTGCACGGGTGGCCTTTCCCGTCGTGCAAGCAGCCTGTCTGGCTCGATCCCAAGGCGCCTACTATTTAGGTGGTTTTAGAACCATTTAGGTGGGTTGAAGAATAATACGCATATGAGTGTGTTCAGTGATCAATGGCCGCGTTCTGTGGAGTCTAACCATGTTCTAAATTAAGCGTGTGTTAAGGACTTAACACACCCAAGAGTGGACGTGTGTGAATACGCCCCGGTGTGTACTCTCAAAAAATAAAGCATTGAGCAGACGACATGGCCAGACCATTTGGATGTTGTGGACGACTAGACAGTGTCCCTTAACTTGGCTCCGGCAAGGGAGTGATACTATTAGTGCTTGTTACAGTGACGCCAGGCAGCATCTCAACCTAATAAAACATTCGCCAACACAAATCTTCATGCATCCCTTCGTCATCAGAACAGAATGTCAACTACTATAAAGCTCAGCTCAAAGTTCTCCAAACGGCATCCCAGAAATGGATGCACGAACATTTGGAACTGAACCTCGCAATAGCATCATTCTGTTGTCTATACCGCGACAGGAACGCAGAGGATGCTAGGAAACAGAACAGCAACATGCAGCGTTACGTCCTGTTATTACAGACTTACAAAGATGGAGGCTTCAAACAAAGCAAGCAACTAGAAATTCCAGCACAACCACATCACAGTATCAGTGTATCACACAACGTGGCCATTCATAATCATACCACCCGGGACACTAAAGATGCAAAACATCGAGTCGAGCACCAGCAACTGCTAATTAAAGGTGTGTTTTTTCTTAAACATTTTCGTAAATGGTAGATACAGCAGTGTCATTCGCCACATACAATAGTATATATAACCAGCAAGTTTAAGCATCAAGTGGACTCTGACCATCAGAATGTCTACACCACACCCATGAGAAATCCCAGCCAACTTCCCAACAGAACATTCCGCCACTTAACTATGTGCACCACCACGGCGTATATATCACAAAGCAAAAGGACCAGCAGAGACCGAGCATAGATCAGGCGCATTTTGGTTCCTACGTATTAATTTTAGCATGGTAATGTATACGGTATGTGCACTGAGATTACGCGTGCTGGCTTAATCCCAGCCAGAGGCGCTGATGTCCCCGGTGCCCATGGGGTACGAAGGGTAGTAGTGCGGACTTGGAGCGCTTGGTCTGTAGGAGCTGGAGTCACCACCACTGGAGTATCTGCTCTTGCCGCCGCCACCACCGGAGTAGCTGCTGCTACCAGAGTAGTCAGAATAGTCGTCACCGCGGCGATAATCTCTGCCGCCAAACCTGCTGCTGCCACCGCTACCGGACCTTCGGCCTCTTCCACCGGCTTGACCCTCCGTAGTATGGCCTCTCCGCGTACTGCACCAACCAGTCAGGCACATCCTGTTTCGCCTCGGTCATCAGTTCCAGCAGGCCCTTCGCTAGAGAGTGGTCGGATTGGGTGAAGAAGACGGTGGCGGAACCGGTCTTTCCTGCCCTCCCAGTTCTTCCAATTCTGTGGACGTAGTCCTCTATGCTCTTGGGAAGATCGTAGTTGATCACATGAGCGACGTTCGGGATATCCAGGCCTCGTGAGGCTACATCAGTGGCGACCAATACAGGAGTGAGGCCAGTCTTGAAGGATTTCTGTGCACTCTCCCTCTCCTTCAAATAACATGCATATACAAATCAGTCTATACTCTATAGTAAAAAAACATGAATGGAATGTTTAAAATATTTGCTGTCTAAAGTCTCCACTGATCAACTGTTATGAGTGCCAAAAGAGTGCCATGTCTAGAACAGCTGTAATGCTAACAGTCGTAATCAATACTTTGATGATGAATACAGACTATTAATCCTTTATTCAGCAAAACGAGACAATTGAACATATAAGAGGTAGATTAAAAATAGTTGAAGCATTAGCAGAGATTTTCCAAGCAGAACCTCAAGTTATCACTATTAAGTATTAACGCAGTGAATAGTGAACACGAAAGGTCATACAGATAACAGATGCATGAAGCTAGGCAGGAGAAATTATCACCCAACCAAGAGTCCAGCATGTTCATGAAAATGCAAACTTGTCTCAAGCTCTCAATGTTGAAAATGAAAATAGGTGGTCCAGTTGAAGGTGGGAGCTGTTGCAGTGGAGGCCACAGGAGGTATGAAACCAACATGGTAGATATTTCGGACTAAAATTGTATATATATTGCTTGGTGAGTTTACCTGTATTTCTGGTGGAAAGGTTGCACTGAAAAGCATAGTTTGTCTCAGAGACTTTTGTGGCATGTTCATCCTATCAACTATCTTTCTTATCTGAGGCTCAAACCCGATATCCAGCATCCTGTCGGCCTCATCCATTACCAGGTACTCGATTGCCTCAAGAGAGACTGATCTTTCAACCATGTCCACAAGGCGTGGTGTAGCAACAAGAATATCAACGCCCCTCTCTAGGTCACGTAGCTAAAACCAGCAAGCATGAAAAGGCAGTAAGTCATATGGACAATGCAAAAAGACAGAAAACCCTGTTTCAAAAAAAAACAGACAACAAAAAAATGAATATACATCCATCAAAACTATACTGTGTTCTAGCAACAAAAGCGCATACGCTACTTCTGAATGCTGCATCAAGTACTAGCAATTAACATGACAATTATAAGATTTTGGAAGTTAAATTCTCCATTATCTTTTCTACTCCTACATTTAACTCATTTCTGCACATCTGAGCTACTCGGCAAGTTAAACTAGTCATCACAAATGGGCAAAGAAACAAAAGGCAGTGCAGAAAAAAGAGAGCATGCAAGCAGCAATCACCTGGTTATACATTGGAGTTCCTCCATAGGCCACCACAACTATGAGTCCAGTTTGGTAAGAGAACTTCTTGGCCTCCTCATAAATCTAAAACATGAAACCATTAGCAAATAAGTCTTACCACCGGTAACAATATAATACATGAATCAAAATCCATTCACCTCTCCTGCCCTTGCAAGACGAATTCATCAACAAAACAAAAAACAAAAAACAAAGGAGAAGTAAATGCAAAAAACAAACGTCAAATGACAAACCATCAAGCATGTTCAGGCCCAAATATCAAAATAAAAAGGCAGATACAGTGCACTCACATACATTTTACATAAGAGACCAATTATATTACTCCAGTAAAAAGCATGACATATGGACACTCCACAGTTGAACAAAGTGCTGTTGTGGAAAACAACCTTATGCTAGGGGACTACGGCACTGGAGCATGCATGTGCATACTCATGCACCAATGAACACCAGCTGACACAAGAACAAATGCATACATTTTTTTTTATCAAAGGACATTCGTCCCTGCTTTTATAGAAAGCATCATTAACAAGTTCAAACAGCCAAAACGCACACAAACACCACTGCTGGGGTTACCAGCAACCGAACAAAGCACACTATCCAAAAGTTCCGAACTTCATAACAGAACTAAGTAAAGAGAGCCAGCTTAGTTACAAAAAGCTAAGTGAAGTGAGCCAGCTTAGTTACAAAAAAACTAAGTCGCAACATGGGCGCCCGGAACTGAGGATCTCCAGATCTCAAATCTTGCCAGAAAGCCGTCCAACAGCACTCTCTCTACCTTTTTGGTGAGAAACATCCAATGCTGCAAACAAGATATGAATTTAAAAATTACATCCATAGGATTTCTAGGCAAATTCCTCTTAATCGCCATACTGTTCCTAATTTTCCAAAGGTTCCAAGCGAAAGCTGCAAAACTAAACAGAGTAGCATTGTAAAAGTTAGCTCCCTTCCCTTCCAGCCAATTAAACTGAAAATCATCAAGAGATGTGGGATATCTATCCCAATTACAAGCTTCCTTCACACAGGACCATGCAAACTTAGCAAGAACACAAGAAAAGATAATATGATCCATAGTTTCCATTTCCCCACAAAGGACACAGGATGTATCTCCTTTCCACCCCTTTCTTCAATTTGCTCAAATTTAGGAATCCTATTTAGATAACATTGCCAAAGAAAAATTTTAACCTTTAGGGGAATCTTACTTTTCCATAAGAGATGTAGCTTAGTGCATATGACACCCCCGAAAACCAATTGATTATAAAGGGATTTGACAGAATATGAACCGTTCTTCTCAAAACACCAGGAGGTTTTGTCTTTGTCATCATCAGGGTTGGTGTTCAAAAGTGCATATTTCAAACTGTTCCATTGGTTTTTCTCCTCCTCCCCAAAAGTTCTGTTGAAAGGAATCGCCCAACCATGTGCAGACCAGTACTCAGCAACCCTGGCATTTGGGTTTTGACAGATTTGAAAAAGTTTGTTGAACATAATATTCAAAGGGCAACACCCCATCCAAACATCAGACCAAAAAGAAGTAGATCTACCATCTCCAATCTGGAAAGACACCCCTTTATAGAACAGATGTTTAACTTTCTGCAGAGATTTCCAAAACTGAGAGCTTTTGAAAGGTTTAGCATCTTTAAAACAGCCCTTAGGGAAGTATTTAGCCTTGATGATCCTGAACCAAAGTTCATCCTTACCATTGAAAATTTTCCAAATCCATTTAACTAGCAAACAGTCATTCATGATTCTAGTGTTAATAACCCCTAGGCCACCCAAATCTTTTGGTCTGCATACCTCTTCCCAATTTACCATATGATATTTGAATTTATCACTAGGACCTCTCCAGAAAAAACGAGATCTAATTGTATCCATTCTGTGATGACTCACTCCGTTGAACCGATAAAACCCCATCGTATAGATAGGCAAATTGCTCAAGCAACTGTTTACCATCACAAGTCTCCCCCCTGAGGACATAAGATTGTTCTTCCAGTTATCCAACCTTTTCCCCATTTTCGCAATCACACTTTCTGCTGCTCTATTACCCACATGTCGATCACTAAGTAAAATGCCAAGGTATGTTAGCGGCAGAGAAGCCAATTTACAATCAAAAATCTCACCACATTAGAAGCTTCTTCCTCTCACACCCCATCACAAAAACTTCGCTTTTATGGTAGTTGATTTTAAACCGTACATCCATTCAAAACAGAGAGTAAGAATTTCAGATTCGCATATCATCCCTTTATAACCGATCATTATAACAATGTCATCTCGCATATTGAAGAATAGGAACACCCCACGAATTAGGTTAGATATCACCCTTTAAGTAAACTCGTCCGAGCATTCTTAATAATCATTTGCAAGAGCATCGGCACTAAATTGAAAAGAAGAGGGATAATGGATCACCCCAGCACGCACCCAGAGGTACTAAAGAAAGGACCCATCTCCCCATTCACATTGATACTCACCTTTCCCCCTCGCACTGAGCTCATCACCATCTTTATCCATCGTTTAGAGAAACCTTTTCTAATCATAACATCCTCTACGAAATTCCAATTGATTTTATCATAGGCTTTTTCGAAATCAAGTTTCAAAATCACCCCTTTTTCTTTGGAAAGTTTAACCTCATGTAAAATCTCATGAAGTGCCACAACCCCATCCAGAATGTTTCGTTTTTTGATGAAAGCCGACTGACTGACATCAATAAGACCATCCATAATGCTTCCCAATCTGTTAGCCATTACCTTCGTCACAATTTTAAAACTTGTATTCAAAAGACATATAGGTCTGAACTGTTTAATGGTATTTGCTTCCTGTGACTTGGGAATAAGAGTGATAACCCCAAAATTGAGTCTCTTCAGATCAAGTTCACCTTCAAGAAAATCTTTAAACAAAAGCATAAGTTGAGTCTTAACTACCTCCCAAAACTCTTTGTAGAACTCATTAGGGAACCCATCAGGACCAGGGGCAGAATTTGCAGGTAGTTCTCTGATAACTTTCCAAATCTCTTCCTCGGTGCGATTTGAGTCAAGATCTCATTATCAAATGCGAAACCACGTGGTCTGCCGCTCCCACACTTCATGAGACAAACTCACCCCTGAACAACTTCAGATCCAAATAACTTTTATAGAACCCATAAATGTGATCTCTGAGGCCAATTGAGTCTTTAATAACAACCCTTCATCATCTAAACTGAAAATGAAGTTCTTTCTTCACCTCCCATTAGCACTGGTATGGAAAAAGGCAGTGTTGGCATCTCCTTGCAGAAGCCATTTCACATGACTTCTTTGCTGCCAATGAATTTCTTCTGCCTCATAAACTTGCTCCAACTCAGCCTCAAGATTATATCTCTGCTTCCATTCATCGCCTCTTAAACCTCTTTTATCATCCACAGATCCAACAATTTAATTTGATCTATCACCCTCTTCTTATTTCTTTTATATTCACCATCAACATTAGCACCCCATCCTCTTAGGAAACTCCTCAAAGCAAAGAATACCACTATTCCATCTGTCCCATTGAATAAGTATTGTCATTAGCTTTGTGTTGCACTTCAATCCACTTTTGCTTGACCACCTTTTTGAAATTGTCCTGAGATAGCCACTGTTTTTCAAAGAAAAATCTCCCTCTATTAAGCAGATCTCCCTCTCTAGAATTAAGCAGAATGGGGTTGTGGTCAAACCCTACTCGACTGCACATTTAACACTACACAATGTAAAATTGGCTTCCTAGTCAAGGGTCACGTAACTCTGTCAAGATTTACCTTAATCGACAAGTCTGCTTATTTGTCCATGTAAAATTAGTACCCCCTTTTTTTATTTCGATAAGTTTGTTATTAGCAATGAAATGATTAAAGAGATGAATTAAAGGAAGATTCAAATTGTTATTATTTTTATCACTTCTTCCGCTAATTAAGTTGAAATCCCCCCCTAAAACCATGGGCAACACAGCATTCTTGCATTTCTTATCTAATTCCTCCAAAAAACCTGAAGACAAATCATGATGCGCAGGACCATAAACAACAACAACCTCCCAACGAAAATTAGTCATTTTGTTCCTGATCAACATGCCCACAAAATGTTTACCCACATCACATCCCTCGACCTCCAAAAAATCTTGTTTAACCCCCATCAGAATACCTCCAGAATGACCCCTAGCAGGTAGGCATTGCCATCTGAAGTTAGCATTCCCCACAATACTTTTTAGCTCTCTAACAGTGAAGTCCAACTTGAAAGTTTCTTGAATTCCCATAACATCAACCTTTTCAGAACTAACAATCTCTCTCAGTTGTCTTCTCCTAGCACTTTTCCCCATACCTCTTATATTCCAGAAAAGTACTCTCATATTGTTGATGAAGTACCCCCCACCCCTCTTTTCTTCAGCTTAGCATTCATTCTTTTGTTCAGCTTAAAACCTAAAACACCCCTTGTATCTACATCACCCCTTTCAGACATATCTTTTTTCTCTGCTGTAGCCTCTTTGCAGACTTGTGATTCAGCATTTGCCTTGGCAGCTATCTCTTTTTCTCGAGCTATTGCGGCTCTAACTAGCTCTCACTACCGCATGGTGAGATTACCTCACTAGCGGTCTGAGAATGGTCTCCAAGAATAATACCACAAGACAGAGCTACTTCCTCTAAACATTCAACAGAAGAATTATTTAAAACATTAAAGGAATTAGTATTATTACCTTGGTGCTCCAGATGTTGGATAGATTTAAGCCTTGAAGCTTTTTCTTCCATCGAAATCCCTTGGTTTTGAATTCTTGAGGTCTTTCTTGTTGCCATAGGTGGTTCAGAAATTTTATTTCTCTTCCCTTTCTTTTTTGGTGATGTCCAATTTTCATCAATATTAGCTCTGTCTTCAATTACAGATTCTTTCAAACAGTCATCACTCAGTAATCTCTCCCAATCAGCCCCTGAATTGTCAATATCAACCATCTTAGACTGATAAACTCTCTCTTTGGTTGAGCTCATAGTCTTAAAAAGATCTGTCCCAGACATCATACTACTCTGTTGTGACACATCCTTCTCTTCAGTGGAAGGTAACTTTAGGCAAGGCCACAAAGAAGCACTAATCACAGAAGGTCCACTTTCAGAATGAACTGTCATGTATTTCTTTTTGGGAGACGACCCTTCTGTAACATCCACCTGGGAATCAACAATTAAAGCTCTCTCAGACTTAACTAACTCAATTCCCTCAAGAGGGGAAAGTCAGAAGATAAAGGAACTATTTGCAACCCCTCTTCAACATTTTGAGCCTTACTCAAATTATCCTCATCACCAACAATAAAGGTCTTATAGCTTCGAATCCTCTTCTTATTATCATCAGAGACAAATGTTCACCTTGGGGAGTTTAAGCACCCCATCATAATTGTCCTCAAGCATCCGGATAGTCTCATCCAGACACCTTCTTCAAGAGAGAAACTATAATTCGGAGGAATAATCAGAAACCCACTTCAAATTGACCCAGATCGTCTGCTTCTCTTTGGAACTTTTGATATTCATTTTTTCCAAAGTGAAGTTTGATGATGATAACATTCTGCAGGATATCAACTTTTGTCGCAAACCAGATACCTTATTAGTATCATCCCTAGACCCTTCAGAGGAGTCCATCCTTCTTGGGAAGAATCACCTAATGTCTTCAAACCCGAATCTCCAAGCTCGTAACTCTTTTCCTCAAGATGAGACCCGAAAAAGACCTTATGTGGAGAAAAAACCACATCGAGCACATAGCTCCACCCTCCTTACCACCCCAATGTTTGGTGTTTCATCAGGTTTGTTAGAGTCTCCAACATTTCTTTGTTCGGATGGTTGGTTAGTCTCCCCACCAAACTTTTCAGATAACTTCTCCCATTCAGCCTCTGTGATCACTTCCAAAGGAGTCCTCTTCATCATCTTCATCATCCTCATCTCTTTTTTATGGGTGTGAATCTTATGGAAGTGATCATAGATCGACTTTCTTCTTACTAGCACCGCCCCTTCGCCTCGAATTTCATCTCAGAACCCATGGAGTTGATAAAGATCTCAACAAAACAATTTATGCTTGACGGATCTCTCCGAGTACCTTAACTCTAACAGGTTCAATTCTCATCAAACTAATCTCATCCACCTCAACAGATCACCCACCATGTCAAGCTATAGCTTTAACAACCTCCACAAATCCTAGCATGAAGAGGAATCCTAGAAATTTTGATCCAGGCAGCTGAGAGAACTGAAGAAGCTTCGGGATCTAAAGAAGATTTGTCAATCTTAGCTTTAATGGAGTGAAGAGCCAACTCTACACCACCAACTTTAGACCAAGTTTCTAACATCTCCTTGGAAGGGAACACCACAGCATATTCAGACTCTGAAAGTTTCCTGACTCTCCAATCCCACTTGGCTTGGATTAAATGTTTCATCTCAGCTTCAATCTTCTGGACTGTAGCAACCCCTTCCTTGATACTTAGCACCCCTGTAGTAGCCTGTTGGTCCGAAGATTGCAATCCAGGAACTTGAAGACTATAGAAACCCTGTCCAGGGATTCCAAAACCACAAAGTTTCAACCCCTGAGCTTTCTTTTCATCTGGGCAACTAGTTGTCCAGTGTCCAACTTTTTTGCATTTGTAGCATGCTGGAGGATTTGTGCACCTAGCTTGGTGATGTCCAGATTGTTGACATCGGAAGCAGGTACCACGATCCTCCGCCCGAAGCACCCCCGTGTTCTGGCCAATGTCACCCCAATTTTTCTTCGAAGAATCTCCTCTTCCAGAACCCCCTTGATTAACCCAGGGATCAGATAATCTAGATTTATCAAATCTAGAAATCCCTCCTCGTCCCCCAAAACCACCTCTGAAATCCCCTCTCGGAGGATCCTCACGATTTAGCACCCCTTCTTTACCTTGAACCTCTGGACGAGATTCATTTTGCCACCCCTTAGTGTTCGAGAAATCATCTCTGCCAACACCCCCAGCAGATCTAGAATCGAAGCGAGGACGCTCAGAAATTTGAGATCCAGAATAAGTACCTGGTTTCTGAGACCCAGATTGATGATCATGAAACCTTCGTTTCTAATCCTGATCTCATTGAAGTTTACTCCGAAGGTCATCTTCTCTGAGGAGATCATCCTCTTCCATCCAATCGTCAGGAGCATCTTGCTTGTTCCCAACCCATGGACGCCCACCTCCTCCAGTGCGGCGTGGGTACCTTCCTCGCCCTCGATCCATCTCTTCCCCACTCACAACCTCCGCGAAGGAGCGATTGAGCGGAGGAGGAGCACAGATCCGGCGTGCAACCCTTGCTTGCGCACCCAGACGCCGCACCTCGTCGCTCGTCGCCGGAAAACCTAGCTCACCGACACCCGCGTTTCGTGGAATCCAAAGCCACTCCGAATGGGGAATACACCTCCACGAATGGTCAAAGATGTCGGCCAGATTGGTACCGTAGCGATGGATCTGCCCCTCCTCGACCACACCGCCTCGCGAAGCTTCCGACACCTTGCCGTCGATCCTCGACACGTCGCATGGAGCAGGCGGACGGGAGATCATTTTGCCAGCGCAACCACTACTAGAACCTTCCTGGGCGAACTGCTGCCCCCTTGCCACCTCGCAAAACCTCCGGGCGCCCGATTGCTCGGTGGGCTGAACAAATGCATACATGATAGCAAACCAATTTTAGGATTAGTAACATACTCAATTAAACATTCCAAGGAACTGAGCCTAGCAAAGTCACTACCCAGGTTCAAGTCCTCTTTGGCTCGAATTTAGGTGCTTATTTTCTTCTTAATTAAAAAAATACCTAGTTCCTCCTAGGTATTTGTCGTTTTTTTCAAACATTCCACAGAATAATTAGTAGTTGGAAAAACTCCACATAAGTGTTCCCTGCATTACAAAATTTGACTGGAGCATTATAGAAGTAGTATTTCAGAGCAATATGATGCACAATTCAAAGCGGTTCAGTAAGTAGGAACTCCAAAGGCATTATCATCCACATAATTAAATGCCAACAATCCGTCAAACCCGAATCAAGAAATAAAAAAACGCTGACACAAGTTATTTGTGAATTGTTCACAAAATTGCAACACAATATGTTGTTATGCTCACTTGTTCAGAAAGTGTTTCAAAAACAAACAGGTAAGGATTTTGAACAGAAACATCTTCACTTCACAAACAAATTTCATTGCGTTTGGGAGGAACACGAAGCTAGTTACAGGAAGACAGGAAATTCCAAACATTTGCAACCAATGGATATTAATGGTACCAAGTACCAACTTGTGCACCATACGTTTCTAAGAGCATCTAAAATAGTTTGTTTCTTAGCTTGTTACTAAGAGGAGAGAGAATACTCAATCTAATAAAAAGAAACAAGTCTTCTATTGGATCTCTTAAGTCAGGCATACTTGATCCTGATCCCATATCAAAAATCATCTTGTTTAAAGCATGAATCTTCTCATCAAAATTCTGCACAAGAGCTGCCTCCTTATCCTGCTTGAATTTCAGAGTCTTCTCTATTCTATTCAACGCTTGTGTTTGCTCTACAAGAGTAAAATGAGTAGTAAGCACAACATGATTAGAGGAGGATAATAAATCAAGTCTACGACCTATTACCTTCAATTTTCTTGTTTAGTTTTATTCCTGGTCGTCGCCTCTGCAATCGACCAGTTCTTAGCTTTATTCTCTTCCTCAAGCAGAGTTATTCTGGCTTTATCAGCCACGACTTCTTCTTTCATTTTCTTCAAATCTATCGAATACGATAAGGGAGAATAATTAGAGAAAGACAAAGTATTGAAGAAGGAAAAAGGTTAAGAAGAAAGTTCTTACTTTCTAGTTCGGAGTGCTTCTACTCCAAGTCCTTAATTCGCTCGGTCGATCCTCCGACCACAACAAAGTTCTCGACCATATGCTGCACAAATAGCATTTTCTCTTTAAAGTTTCCTATAAACTTTGAAGAAGGACTATGAAACTGGTCGTAGATACTTACCCGGATTGCCAAGTCATTATACCTGGCAAATATCAAATCAGGACTTGTCTTGATTTGATAATCCGATATTTTTCCCCATACCTCGTCAAGCTCCTTATCGTTGATAAATCAGGGACGAAAAGGGAACTTATTAGGTTGAGAGGGATTACCAACATTGGTCGGAACCTATTGAGGGCCTTTAGGGACATCTACCACCAATGGATCCAGCTCAACCGTTGGCTTTGATACCTGCTCGAGGGCTTCTTCGACCACTTTGTCCTCAGGAATTCTGTCCTGGGAAGTGTTTTGGTCGAGGACTTCCACGGGTGCCTGGTCCTCAGGAGGATTCTGGTCGGAAACGACCAGAACACCAGAAGACCTATACAAAACAAAGAAGAGAAGTTCAAAACATCAAATTATCAAGAAACTATTAAAGGTATGTACTTATACAACCTCTTTTATTTGTACATACCTACTTAATTTCTTGGATTTGACTTTGAAACTCGGTAGAGTAAACTCTGTACCGCTAGCCTTCCTTTTCTTCTCAACCAAATTCGCCGGCTCCGAACCAGTAGGGTTGGTCAAACCCCTCACATCTTCCAACATGAGGTCGAAAGCAATATCCTTGACCAACTGGTCGAGGGTAGCATTCTGGACCATCGAGTCGGAAGAAGTGGTTTCATCAACCTCTAGGTCAGTTGCTTCAGTAACAACTGTAAGGTCGTGAACGACCAATCTGGAGTCTACGGCCTCATGCCTAAGCTCTCACGGCCTTCAGCCTCCCACCTAAATAAAAAAAATGAGTTTGGTTAGGTGATGAAATTCTTTATCTAAATATATATATTCTTCTTTTAAAATGCTCTACTACTTCGGGAGACTCATTTTCTTCCAGTGCATCTGGGCACGAATCGGTCGGAACCACGGTGGGATTTTGATCCTCACCGGATTGCATGATTCGCAATCCGACCGCCTACAAAAATAGAGCAAGATCAATAAACTAATCGGAGAATATGCATACATGATAAAAGAGATTTGATTATCTACCTTAAGTCTTGCCAGTCTCTCTTCAACAGAGACTATTGCCAAGATATCGGGGAATGCAGCCTTTTCACCAGGCTTCTCAACGCAGATCATCCTGATCCGCTCTCTGATTTCCTCAGGAGAAAGTCCTTTAAAAGAGAGAGAGAGAGAGAGAGAGAGAGAGAGAGAGAGAGAGAGGGAGGGAGGGAGGGAGACAAGAGCAGATTTTAATGTATTACGATAATCAAATACTAAATCATACTGGTCGGAGCTTCTTTTGAAAGCTTACCACCTCCTGAGATAGCTTCATCACAACCAATGGACCAGAGCAGGGAATGAGTCCAGAGCCTTAAAGGACTAATCTGGCTCTTGGTGAAATCTCTCACCGCATGCCAAGAAGTAAAACCCTTGATCCTCAGATCATGAATGGCATCCACCCATCTTCCGACCACCCCTGCCTTCTCCACAGACTTCCTCCACTTGGGATTCTCGTTCGCCCTAATTCCGACGAAGTAGAGGCCATCATCTCTCGTAACCGTCATGTAGAACCAGTTCTTTTTCCATGACGACCACGAGGACTTCGAGAACATTTGGATGTACTCATCGGCCTTTCCTTCATGAAGGCGCAGTGTGCATTCTCCAGGAGCCCCCGTGGATCTCCCTAACATCGCCATCCGATAAAAATACCTGAAGAGCCTCAAATTTGGGCGCACTCCCAGGTACGCCTCACATAGGTAGATAAAAATACTGATATTGACGATGAAATTAGGGGCCAAATTCACCAATTCCACCCCGTAATACTTTAAAACACAAGGAATGAATTTGTGCACCGGTACCCTCAGCCTGCACTCGATGTGAGCGAGGAAGACTGGAATTTCCCCATCTTTGCGGCTCGAAAAGTGCTCCCCGGCCGCTGATCTCCATCCGATCAGATTCCTGTTTGGGAGCATTCCCATCTTCTCCAGCGCTTCACGCTTCTTCTCACTCAGATCCTAAGCCATCTACTTTGTGATTTGCTCCAACATAGTGAAATTTCTCAAAGGGATATGTAGTGGTCAGAGGAGGCTTTAAGATCGGAAAGATTTTCTTAGCAAGGAACTGAAGAGGATTTGAGAAAGATCTGTAAGCGTAAAAAACTCTAAAGCATAGCAATGGAGGTTTTATAGCTTCAGATCTTTAACTGCAATGGGGATTTACTCAAAAGTCTAACGGACAAAAGCATCTTTTTTGTCCAACAAACAGAAAAACTCTTAGGTTCCCAAGGCAAGTTCTCAACTTTAAAGTGAACACAGACCACTTCGTATATCACGACATTAAATAGGGTCTACCCGATACGACTTCATCGGAAGAAAAGTATTCACACGACCTGTTCATTTAAAGTTCGGGGGCTAGCTGATAAGGATTAAAATCTCTACGTTTTATCTTAAGACATAATAAAAGATCATACGTTTTCATGGTCGTAATCCCTAAGGCTAATGACCTCACTGGTCGTAAGGTTCCAGAGGTTACATAAGGGTATCCTGGTCGGACAAGGTCCTGTACCTAGCATTCGACTAGGTGGCTGCTCGGAAAAACTATGAACTGGTATTTGTAACTGATCCCAAGTACATTCTAACCGTCCGATGAATATAGCATGTGTTGTATGCTTCATATCACACGGTTACATAGTCCTAAAGACACTGACAACAACCACCATACGGTTAAGTATCTCTAAGACACTTAACCGCAGAGCAGTTAACACATTGTTAACTGCCACCTTGCTCCGACCAGTCGCAACGCTTCACCTGGGACGCCTTCTCTAGGAGTAACTGCAACCTCTTCGGAAGTTATTTAAGAGTGGAGCACAGAAGACCAAGAGGCAGAGGCAGATGGGCAAGAAAGGAGAATCTGATATGAGGCAAGCAAGATAGCATCATTAGATTAGAGCATAGCAATCTTCACACAGTGTAATTAGGATTAGTCCCTAGTCAGGTCGTAAGCACCCCCTGTAAATCCAGTTCATATCAATAAAGAGCGGCCACATTCTCTCCTAGGAAACATCACGTCATTTTCCTATTTTATTTTGTAAGATCGGCGACTCGATTGTCGACAGCTGGCGCCGTCAAGTGGGGAAGAAGACGAAGTTTCTGAAGAAACTCTCCGCCATCAAATCTCGCCACTCTCGTAATCGCCATGCGACTATGCCCGAGTTTGGGATGAGGAGAATTGGTTCGACCTAGCGCATTACGCCGACCTCGACATGGAGGGATGCATCCGTGCCATGCAAGAGAATGGCATGTCATCCTCCTCCTCCTCTGCTGGTTCGCACGTCGTCGACGTTAGCGAAGTCGACCGAATGGATGAGGATCCACCACTATGACAAGTGGTGCTTCCAGCCATTCTAACCAGCTCGGAATGTCCGGAAGCCACTCCAAGCTCGGTCTTTCCGACCGGCAAAACAGGTGAAGAAAATTCAGCACCGCCACTCGAGAATTTCTATACTCTCGATGAAATCATGGCTGAAAGGTACTCACCTACGGCTTCTGGCAATTCCAGGAGCCAACCAACATCTGGTAACAGTGTCAATGAAGCCTCCACTGGTCGTAGGCCAAGTGGGGATGATAAGGCTCAGCATACGATTGGCATTCCGCCGGATCAGGCTAAGCCCACCAAGAAGGCCTCAAGAGGTGCTCATCAACGACCGCTCTCCATCGTGGAAACTTCTAGTAGAAGCACTAGAAGGCTCTCCATTAGTGACAATAGAAGCTCGTCGGAGGATCGCCACTAGAGGCACGAGGTCAATGTGATCGGAGATGCAAATCAAGATGCCTTGCACGGTCCTACACACTCTACCACGCCACCACGTGTCACTACTACAGAAAAGGCCTTCACAGACGGTTCAAAAACGCCATCACAGACGGTTCCGTGAGCCGTCTGAGTTTATGGGTCAGTAATGCATGAGGTCATCACAGACGGTTTTGAACCGCTCTGTAATATATATATCACAGACGGTTAGATGAAACCGTCGGTGATAATCGATTACCACGCACGGCCCAGATGAAACCGTCGGTAGTCGATCATCACGCACGGTTTCATCTCATGCACGCCTGTGGGTAGTCTTTGCATTGCTAAATCTATTTCGCTTATTGGCTAGCCTCAGAAATGCTAGCCATGCCCTCTCAAACAACAAGCACATCCAATTCGCATTCATTTCGTAGCACACCAAAATTGCATTCATTTCGTAAACAAGCACATCCAATTCACAAATCAATTAACTTTAACCATTAATGTACATTAATTTACACACATGTACCATTATGTTCAATCTATCCCAATCAAGTTCAATCTACGCCGTGGAAACTCCCATCCGGATTTATGACCGTCTGCTCAGAATGACGCAAGGTATGATCGAACTTTTATGAGCTCGCTCTGCTCCAACGCAGCTTCGCCGATGGTCGCAACTCGCCGATAGGAAGATTAAATTCGGGCTTATATAAATTGGTAAGTATATATGAAATAATTGTTGAAAGATTGACAAACCCGAGGATCATTGATGATCGCGAATCGATGAGTAGTTGCATGTTGTGGCAAACATAGTATCCACAGACGCTATGTTCCGTAATTTCCGGTGGCACCGCAAAAATAGAATTGGTTAGTTCAAGAGGCATTACTACGAAGTGTTATATAGGATTAATGTGTACTAGCTAGCAAGTACCGAATTTTTGATCATGTGACGTCGTTCTTCCTTGATATTCCATCCTCTAGCATGTAACACGTCAACACCCCACGTGACTCCAAGAAGTTAGCCTTAGCCATTGCAAAGGAAGGAAAGACCACAATACAGCTTCTATGGAGGAAATGCGCTAATTCGATGATTAAATTCCTGATAAGTGTGAAGTTGTGAGTGGCCCTCTCAGAGGGAATCTAGGTATATTACGATTTCGCTTTTGGTATAATTACAATTAGAATCCAATGGTACCTACACACGTATGTCAAGATGGTCATTAAACCTAAGTTCGTGTTGCTTATAAAGTATAAATCAACAAGTATAGCCAGAGTGCAACACTACTTACTTCGTTGTAGGGCAAAAGTATGAATTCCTTGTTGCGCGAGCCATGAAAAAAATCTATAATCGTAATTCTCGATTTAATGTTGCATTCGCCGTGATGCTTTGCTCTGAGACAATGTGTGGGTCGAGGAAACCTACCGGTGATTTCCTTCTTTCTACTTCAGAGATCATGTATCTATTATACAAAAGCTAGGAGTTATATATAACATTTATCGATATTACACTTAACATTGACCATGATTGTACACACTTACAAAGGTCCAAAGATCGTATGAGTGAGACGCCGAGCTCGCCGAGGTTGAAGAGACAGAACAAGTCGTCGAAGGTCACCGTGAAGACAAATAGCCTTGATACACGTGGTTAAAATGATCCTCCTTGAACTTGACGGTGAAACCCGAGCGTTGTTAATCAACCGCTTGTTGGACTGCTCCATGTACCATGTATGCAATTCCGCAATCCAAATTCTAGGGTAGGGTGTTTAACTTCTCGAACAACGGCTCGCCTAGCTTGAATTTTTCGCCAACGGCGAGAAGGGATATCAGAGAGGACTCGATCGCCTTCGATTTTCCCTTGCCCTTGCTACCTCGCTTTGTATAGGTCGACTTCACAAGAGTCGATCGAGCACGAGGTGTAGATGCATGTGATGCAATGACCTTGTCGTGTCAAGTCAGTAGCTTTGCAGGCCAGTCCTCAGGACTTGATGCCGCTGCAGGACATTCCCATGAAGTTGACACCGGAGCAAGTAGCTCCAGGCAGATGTCCTCCTTGGGCTACTGGATGAATGTTCCAACGGCTTGCCCTAGAGTCATGACCTCATCATTTGGGAGAATTTTCAGCGGGACGGCCTCGAAATTGGCACAAACACCGTCCACATTCACTTTTGCGAAACCCGGCGCTAGATTTGCATCGTGCACCAAAGCTCCGACACCGGATGGATACACCTGGCCCCAAGCAGCATCTAGGGCAACAGAGACATATCTCACTTGAGCTTGCACTTCAGAGCCACCTCACGCATATAACGATACAAAATTAGCTACTCCAACAAGCCTATCAATGGATTGAGCATTCCAGAGATAATAATTATTACCGGATGTCATCGACGGAAAATCTGTCGTCACCTATTGTGGTAGGGTTAGGGTTGGACGCCAGCCTACTCGGATGTTTGGGGGTTGGCTAGCAAGATAAGAGGGGCGGGGGCTTCCAACTGATTTGGGAGTTGCAATCCCCTAATCCTTTCCTCAAAGGTCTCTATCTGCTTTTGCTCGGATGCATGAATCTCCAATTTGAAGGATTGAGTGACCTCATGTCCGATTTTTTCAAAGGACCTCCTCTCGATTTTTTCAAAGGAGCTCATCTCGAGGATGCACGAAGATCCTCTCGTAGCTTTGCATCGCGCGGCTTTGGCTTCTTCCTACTCCCAGACGATCCGAGTCCACTTGGAACCATTGTTCCCATGTAACAAAAACACTGCGCCTCTCGTGCGATCGGATGCTCACTGCTTCCTAGGGTCGCAGAGAGTATATCTTTCTCCCTGCCTCGCCTCGAATGAGCCTTGGGAAGATTGTGCACTCGGCGTTATCTCGCAATAGCCCGACATGTCATTTCACTTCCTATGAAGTTATGGAGTAATTACAAACTAGGTAGTTCGATATCTTACCAAGCTACTGGACACTTCCTAGTCTTCGGGTTTGAAAGTACGCTCAGAGGGCCCAATACATAACCTCGCAAATAACCACCGCCGGAGCGCACATCGTGATCTCGAAATAGCAAGGAGACATTCGAACAGCTTGCCTGCTGTTCCTGATCCCTCCATATCGGGGTTTTACATGCATATCCAGCGGTGCCGAGTCTGTGGGGGGTGCTTGTTTTTTGCCTGGAGGGTGGTGTGCGCCGCACTTTCACTCTTAAATTCATCTGCTGCCTTCTTCGCCACAAACTCGCCCAGACTCTTCCAAGAATGGATACTTGTGGAAGGGCGCCCTCAGATCCTTCTCCATGTAGTTCTTGACAAGCGTGCTCTCGAAGTTCTTCCACGCTTTGCACGCCTGTAGCAACGCGTGTTGTCGCGACGGAGTCCGTGTTCTACCGATCTCGAACGATGCGAGAATATCCGCCAAAGACAGCTAGCCATGGTCCGCACCACCTTCCACTTAATCGTAGGTGACGCCGACCCGCTCCGTGCAACTATTCTCGACCATTCTCTTGAATGCGGACGCCGCTCGGCAAGGATTGATAGGGGTCCTGCATCGATCGACTCCGGATGGTAAATCGCCCCTGCCTTTTCGATATTCCTCTTCTTCTAATGTTGGATATTGTTCCAGAGGATGGTGCATCATTAGACACATGAGGCGGCGATGACTCAGAATGAGCGGAAGACATCTTCACAAGAAATAGAACATCATGTGAACAAATGAAATCAGCATAAAGCTAAGATTTAATATTTTGATATTGCTATCAGATGTAAGTAAGCATTCTAATTAGAGATCAAGTACAAACCCGATTATCAAAACAATTTCAGTACAAGAATATTATCATCACAGAGCATTCATCCCAAGCCCACCACACCACATTGCAATATATTCCAATAGCAGCATCAAAACAAATAC
This sequence comes from Phyllostachys edulis, assembly GCA_036346405.1. Taxonomy (NCBI): domain Eukaryota; kingdom Viridiplantae; phylum Streptophyta; class Magnoliopsida; order Poales; family Poaceae; genus Phyllostachys; species Phyllostachys edulis. The sequence continues at coordinate 37,316,261 of CM070555.1, read as the reverse complement.
CATATGAATAACTGACTAGAACAAATACAAATTCCTAAAACAAGTACAATTATCATGAGGGACCATGACAGATTATTGATGAAATAGTTAGGAAAGGGCGCTGGGTTGGCAACTCAAGCATTGGTTACCTTTAAGGCCGAGGAGAAGGACGAACAGGAGCAAGACTGAGCAAGCAGGAAGGCCGAAGGGAGGCGCGCCAGCCTGGGAGGGGGAGGCGGCGGGCTCGGGGCAGGAGGCGGTGGGCTTGGAGGAGGTGCGGCTGGTCAGAGGAGGAGGCTCGGCGGGCTCGGGGAAGCACGCTGGCCAGAGGAGGAGGCGGCGCAACGGGATCGGGGGAGGAGCCGCGCCGGGCTTGAGGAGGCAGGCCGAGGACGGCGATGGGCTCGAGGGAGGAGGGAGCGAGAGGAGTTGAGAAACTTAATCGTTTGAGAGTGGCGGGCGCGGCAAACCCTAGCTAGAGTCCTAATATAAATAGATGGATATCACAGACGGTTCTCAATTAGAACTGCTCTGTGATACACACTATCATGCATTTGTTCTAACTTAGAACTATTTGTGATATGTGATGTATCATGCACGGTTTTAATAAACAACCGCTCAGGATATATATATATCACGACGGTTTTAATAAACAACCGTCTGTGATATGTGATGTAAGATGGTTTGTAGTTCAAACCGTCTGTGATATTATTTTGTATTGGTTAATATCTAGATCTGTTTATTGGCTAGCCTCAGGAAATGCTAGTCATGCCCTCTGAAACAAGCAGAAAAAACAACAAGTACATGTATATACATCCAATTCACATTCATTTGAGAAACAATCACATCCATTTCACAGTACAAATCAATTAATTAACTCAAATGAACTAAAATTAACCATTCATCGTAACGCATATATATATACACACATTGTTCAATTAATCTTTAAAAATTAGCCCTTCATGATGATCGACGCAGATGTAGCTAGTTTCACACGCTCTTCTTCCTCGACCCTTATGCCGCTTCCAAAGGAGGCAACTCGTCAAATTGATTGGATTCTTCCTCGTCCACTACATTCTCAACTCCGACAATCCTCCTTTTTCCATGAAGAACTACGTGGCGCTTCTTATTTGTCGGGTCGGTAACACAGAAGAGTTGAACAACTTAGTTAGCCAGTACGAATGGTTCGTCTTTGTATCCGACACGTTCGAGGTCCACGGTAGTGACGCCATACTTGTCGACCTTCACCTGTGGAGATGGACCCAACGGCACCAAATAGGGGATCTTGAAAAGCACGAGTCGAGCTCCCATATCTCCTCTATTTGCCCATAGAGGAGCTCCTTAGCCTATCGGCATCGAATGCATCTATCACGACACCGCTGCTCGTTAGTGTTTTTATATCTTGAGCCCACAGATAGAATGTGTACCTATTTATGTCAGATCCTCGCCATGTTACAAATGTAAATGTTGGCCCTTTTGCCAACCATGTCAAGATATCACTTGACGAGCTCCTAGCAAGTCGCTCCTTCAACCATTGGTTGAACCGCTCATTGTGTTGTCTCGTGATCCAAACATCCGCCGCACCGGATTCTCAAGGTCAAACACGCCCTTGTCTTTGGTTGATATACGGGACACTTCACCATGTGTTGCAAGACCGTGAAATGGGCTTGAGCATACGATCCATATTTGGAGTGATTGCTTTCTTCCGATGGTCCCGATACCTCGAGCCTCCCTCATGGCGAGATCGAGGCACACCCATCGGTTCGACCGAGCCATGTAATCGACGCAGAACTCAATGACCTCTTCGGTTGCATAACCTTCGACGATGTCGCCCTCGCCGAGATCGATTCCGCACATATGACTTGAGAATTCCATGAACCTCTCGAACGGGTACATGCTACGAGGAACACGGCCCGCACATCTTTATCTCCTCACAATATGAACAATGAGATAGACCATGATATCGAAAAACGACGGAGGGAAATACATCTCAAGATCACATAGAGTCGCCACCACCTCGTCCTCCGAGAGCATCTAGTCCTTCGGGATCGATGACCTTCCGAGCAATTGTGTTAAAGAAATAACACGTACCTCATGATTGTCTCTGACCTTGATCGCAAAATACTTCTAATTGCAACAGGAGCATTTGTGTCATCAACACATGACAATCATGAGACTTCATGCCAATTAACTTCAAATCTTCCATCGAAACAAGTTTCTTCATGTTGGCGAGTAACCGGACGGAACTTTCACACCATGCAAGCACCGCATACGATTCGGTTCTCTCGCCTTGGACCGAGTGTAACAAGCAGGGAAGGTACGTCATTCCTTTATCGGTCCTTGTTGGTGCTAACTCAGTCCGATGTCCATATCAACCAAGTCAAGCCGCGCGCTGACACCATCCTTTGTTTTGTCACGAATGTTCAAGAAGAGACCAATCAAGTCATTACATACATTCTTCTCTCGCATGACGCCGATGCAAAGGGCTAACTTCTAGGTGTTCCCAATAAGGTAAGTCCCAAAATATTGATCTCTTCTTCCACATGTTCTTCTTACTTGTCCTCGATTTACATCCCTTTCCAAGCACAACATCTAAATCCTTAACCATATCATAGACCTCTTTTCCGCTTAAATGCCTTGGAGCTAAACTGCCCTCCTTCTCTCCGTCAATTGTTTCTTCATCCTCGGTATGGGTGAGCCCTCCAAGGAACCTACGATGACGCATGTAAGGTTTTGCGCGAGTGATTCAGCCACACACTCTCGGATCATCTAAGCAAGAGTATGTGCTTTGGCCTGCTTTTGTACTCGCCCGACAGATTAGCAAGGGCGTGATAATCATTTATGGTGCGTAATAACAAGGAACATAAAGTGAAGTTCTCTCGCTTGTACGCATCCCATACCTGCATTCTTCAATCCACAAGATTTTTAGATCTTCCATCAATGGTGCTAGGTACACATCAATATCATTCCTGTGTTGCTTCGCCCTTGGATAAGTATTGACAACAAAATATTCTTCCGCTTCATACACAACCAAGGAGGAAGGTTGTAAATACAGAGCGCCACGCCAAGTGCTATGTCGGCCGCTCATGTTACCGAAAGGATTCATTCCATCCAGACTCAATCCAAATCTTATATTCCTCGCCCGACCAAGTTTGCAAACCTCCTATCGATGTTTCTCCACCGGGCGGAATCAACAGGTGTCTTAACTTTCCGCTATTCTTACGCCTCTCGAAAGTGCCAATACAGCTAGCTTTTGCATTCTTTGGGTTCGCGAAAACCGCTCAAACGGGAATTACAGAAGATACCACGCCACCTTAGCAGAGGTCCTTTCTTCACCTCGATTCCTCGTCGTCATCCGATTGATTCTACGCTTGTATCGGGATGCGCTGCACACGGACATACATGCATGTTTGTATACTCGTTACGGTAGAGAGGATACAATGTTCGGACATGCATGTATTCTTTCTACTTCCATTCCCAATGGACAAAGAACCTTCTTGGCTTTGTAGGTGGTTTTGGGCAACTCGCTTCTCCGGAAGCATATCCGCTTAAGAGACCTAATACTTCGCGGAAACTCTTGTCGACCAACCGCTGCTTGCCTTCAATTTCAGCAGCTTTAAGCACGGATGACAACCTTGTGTATTCCGACTTGCAGCCCAGAACAAAGGTTTCTCCGAGTCCTCCATCAAGCCCCGAATTGAACATACTCCTCTCATCACAGCTTCCTTCGCATCGCAAGCATTTGATCTAGATTGTCATCGCAGCGGCCTATCCGAATCGTAACCACAATCGACATCATTCGGCAAGATATCGTTGACTTCAGATAATATGCATATCGTTGACTTCAGATAATATGCTCTTCACCGTGATTGGTCCAACATGTATAACCTTTTTGAAACCCCTTCAAATCAAGTGTGCTTCGATCTCACGCCGGTTGTTAAACATCTTCGATTCTCGCAATAATGCATGGACAAGACATATATTCCGCCTTTATTCAACATATCCTCCTCGCAGCTCTTGTAAAAGCAGACACGCCATTAATGTACTCTTTACTCACACGGTTCTCAAGTACATCCAAATTTCGGTCCATCACACGGTTCAGATTGAAAACCCTGAAAATAAATAAAAGGGTGACTTCGAAAGCGTACGTATTTTCTGAGGCTTAATTACGCTTTTTTCATTTTTACATTTTTTTCGGATTTTATTACCTTACATGTGGGCCCTACTTGTTAGTGACTCATTTTTTATTTCATGATTTTATTTATAAAATCTATGGCGGTCCCACATATCATAGACTCGTTAGTTTATTAACTAAATGATTAAAAACAGTAGGATTTGAAGCTCAAACTGGGCTTAGGGTGACATGCATCGCATTGCTAATTGTCGTGACTCGACCCTATATCGCTCGAGGCGAACCGACGGTGATCGATGTCCTGGCGGCGCCGAACTAGCGATTTCGCAGAACGCCTAAAACTACTCAAATTAAAGGATGCTTATGCTCAAAGAGCTCACCTCGATCACGAGGTGTCAATGAAGTCGGGAAAGGTCCAAGGCGGCCGGTCGCCGACAGAACAGAGGCGACGGCGGCAAGCTCCTCGCCGACAATAGCTGAAATGGACCAGCCGCTCAAAGTGAGGTGAGGCGACACTCAAACCAGCACGGAACGGCGATGGACCTATCAGAAGGCCAGAGATGGAGATCAAGATCTCGCTGGTCGGGAGCTATATATATATACATCGCACCGCTCATGCGCGAGTTAATTATCACGACGGTTTTAATAAATCGCTCGGAAGAGTCATATCACAGACGGTTATGTTTAACCGCTCGCGAAGTATCACAACGGCCAATTAAAACCGCTTGTGATATTGCAATATCACGACGGCGGTCGTAACCGCCTGTGATACTTCACAAACGGTTTGAATATGAACCGCTCGTGATATGACATCTTCACGCATTTGCTTTTTAGCGCGAGAATAACACGACGGGTAAACAAAACCGCTCGAGATTAGAAGCGACATACGCACGGCTTTCGGCGAACCGCTCGTGATCAGCGCCCAAGATAGCATTTCTGTAGTAGTGTGTTGATGGAGATGATGCGGGCCATCAAGCACCAACTTCCGAAGGCAACAAAACTGATCGACGTCCATCAGTTAACTCACCTGGCACTGTCCTACCAAGAGTAACTAGTCGGACGGAACAAATCTGAAGGTCAGGGGAAGGTTCAGACCTGCGTACACCTACGACTAGTATAAATCCTCCGAGACCTTCGGTAACTATACGAAACCTACAACGTGTTCAAGATATATTGAATAGTTCTAACCCTGTTCTAGTAGAAACCCCAGGTTTTGTACAGCTCGTAGGCCAAGTATCGGAGATTTTGCAACAGACTATGCAACGAATGGAAGCGTATCGGGAACAGAGGAATTCTGAGAGTCAAACCATGACTTCGTCCCAATGCTCCTCCCTCGGTAGAGGGCAGCATGGTCGTGTTGGGGAACATCCAATACCAAGGCCTCCTCAATGATTCCGACTAAGGAGTCATGAGGGAAGAAGGCTATTCCAGATAGCCACTCCCTCACTACGTCGAGAGGAACAAGCGTTTGGACCTAACGATCTCCGACATCATTTAAATCAAGTAGGCGGTCGAAGAAATCATACCAATGTCTACGACTAGATCGGCACACCGGAGCTCCAGCGTTCCAACCCTAGGAACCGGTCTCCGACCGATTACAATCCGGCACCTTTCCAAAGAAGGCGCCATGAATCGATCACAGGTTGTCGAGCCTTCTCCGCAGGCTTCGCTATATCAAGCATAAACAGTTCCGACCGGCCAACTTGGACAAGTTCAATGGGACTCAGAACCCATTAGAGTTTCTCCAAATATATACTACCACCATTAGAGCTGCTGGTGGCGACGAAAATGTGATGGCAAACTATCTGCCCACCGTGCTCAAAGGGTCTGCCTGGTTATGGCTACTTAACCTACCGGTCAGATCAATCTGTACTTGGGAGCAACTCTGCGACCTTCTAATTGCAAACTTTCAGGGTACGTACAACCGTCATGGAAAGGAGGACGACCTCCACCGAATCCGACAAGGCTCTGATGAAACTCTCCATCAATACATCAAGAAATTCAGCCAGGTTCGTAATTTCATACCAGATGTCGCAGAATCATCTGTTATTCAGGCTTTTAAAACAGGTCTAAGGAATCAACGGTTTACGGAGGACATAGCAATGAACCCTCCACGAACAACCATCGAACTTTTCGACATGGCCGACAAGTACGCCACCGCTAGTGAAGCAATTGAGTGGTGTGAGGCCATTGATCAGAAAGACAAAATCCCGCAACCTAGCTTGGACAAAACAGAGAAAAAGAATAAGAAAGCTCTAAAGAAGAAGAAGAACCGCAGACCCGACGACAAAGAAGTCCAAGCTATCACTGAAAAGTTTACAAAGGGTAAAAAAGACTATACCAGTCGAGGCAAAGAAAAAGCCCCGACCGAAGGATTCCAGAAAAACAAGAAGTGGTGTCCACTTCACCAGTAGGCAAGGCACGACCTCCGCACCTGCTGAGCCTAGCAAAAGAAACTGGAGGACTATTATGTAGGTAAAGGACCATTTCCCGCAATACAGGAGCTTGGAGAGACGAGTTCCAACAAGGACAAAGATGGCGATGAAGAAATGGAGTACTAGGAGCCTCAGCACACGGTCAACATGATCTTTGGAGGATCTTCTTCGTATGAATCGAGGCGTCATCTAAAGGCCATGGAGCAGGAGGTCAACCTCGTCGAGCCTCCGACCATCATCAAGCCATCAAGGTGGTTGGACACAACAAACTCCTTCAGCAAAGAAGACTGCCACATCCCTTCGGCTCGACCAGGTCGGTTCCCTATTGTTGTTGAACCTACTATTAATAATTGTAGGGTTAATCGAGTCTTGATAGATGGTGGTAGTTCTTTAAATATTTTATTTGCGGGAACTTTAGATGACATGTAAGTTCCCAAGTCCAGGGTGAAACCAAGAAATATGCCTTTCACTAGATAGTCCCCTGCTCCACCGCTAAACCGATAGGGCGGTGTATCCCTACCTACGCTTGAAGACTCGACAACTTCCAACATAAAATATTCCGTTCGATATAGTGGATTTCGAATCCGCATACAATAGAATCCTTGGTCGACCGGCCTTAGCAAAGTTCTTGATAGCCACGCATTACGGTTATCAAAGTTTAAAAAAGCAGGGACCAAAAGGAGTCATCACGGTTCGAGGAGATCAGAAAATAGCTTACATGTGTGATCGGAAATCCCTAGAACTGGTCAATGAACTTTCGACCAGAGAGGCTAATCCATCTACCATGCAGGTCAAGCACTCGAGGCCAAAGATGACGCCAAAGCCATCCGACCAGACAAAAGAGGTACTACTCGACAAAGGCGCTTCTCTGGACAGCACCAAGTCACCACTTGGGTCAGGAAACGTTGCCCATCTACCCACAAGATACTAGTCGGGGCAAGACTCGACCCCAAATAGGAAGAGTCGCTCGTCTCCTTCCTCCGAGCAAATCAGGACGTATTCGCCTGGCAGGCGTCCGACATGCCCGGAGTCCCCCGTGAGGTGATCGAGCACAGGCTAGCTCTCTAGCCTGACAAGAAACTGATCAAGTAGAAGCTATGACGTTTTGCACCCGATCGGAAGGAGGCAATCCAGTCGGAGATTGACAAGCTCCTCAAGGCTAGGTTTATTCGTGAAGTCGACCACCCTCAGTGGCTTGCCAATCCTGTAATGGTTAGGAAAAATAATGGGAAATGGCGAGTGTGTATTGACTTTACAGACCTTAATAAAGCTTGTCCGAAGGATAATTTTCCCCTTGCACGCATTGACCAACTTGTATACTCTACTTCCGGGTGTGAGTTACTAAGTTTTTTAGATGCGTATTCAGGGTACCACCAGATTAATATGTGTAAAGAAGACGAAGAGAAAACTTTCTTCATCACTCCATGTGGCACTTATTGCTATATTAAGATGTCATTTGGTCTCAAAAATACTGGTGCAACTTTTCAAAGGTTGATGCAGAAAACCTTTAGTCCATGATAGGTCGGAATCTAGAAGCCTCACGTTGATGATCCGTCAGAAGACCACCAACGCTAGCGATCATATTCTCGACCTACAAGAGACTTTCAACAACTTGAGACGGCAGATAACCTCAAATTGAATCCAAAGAAATGTGTGTTCGAGTTTCACTGAAAACCGCTTCGCTTCCTAGTCTCGCTAGAGGTATTGAAGCAAATTCAAGAAAATATCGCCATCGATCGACACGCCCCACCACTTAAGAGAGAAGTCCGTAAACTAATAGGTCAGTATGGCGCTTAAGTCGTTTATAGCAAGGTTGGGAGAAAAGGATTACCTTTCTTAAGCTTCTTCAAAATATGGAAGTTTCGAGGACTAAAGAGGCAAACGATGCCTTTGAAGAACTTAAGAAGTACCTTATGAGCCTCTCGATCTTAGTTTCTCTAGGATCGGAGAAACATTGCTAATTTATGTGGTCGCAACACCGTAGACAAGATGTGTAATCGTCGAGAACGGATAACATCCAACTATCAAAGATATTATGTGTTTAAGTCTTACATGGACGAAAAAAAAGATACCCACATGTACAAAAGTTGCTCTATGGTCTCCTTATGTCTTCAAGGAAACTAAGGCATTACTTTCAGGTCTACAAAGTGGTCGTACCAACCGGATATCCCCTTGATCATGTCCTTGGAAACAGGGAATCATCAAGACGAATAGCAAAATGGGCGGTTGAGCTAGGGGCGTTTGACCTCCATTTTATCTCACTAACAAAGAATCAAGTCCTGTGCAATAGCGTAATTCATTGCCGAATGGACAAATCCTGAACCCACCCAAGGGCCCAAGTACGAACACCACGAAGAGTGGACAATGTACTTTGATGGTTCCTTGATGCTAAAAGGCTCGGGGGCTGGAGTTGTCTTGATATCCCCTATTGGCGAACACATCAAGTACGACATCCAGTTAAATTTTTCTGCCACAAACAAAGTGGTAGAATATGAAGGTTTACTGGCAGGACTCCAAGCAGCTCGTTCACTCGGGATTCGCAGATTACTAGTAAAAGGCGATTCTCAACTAGTAGCGAATCAAGTAGGGAAAGAGTATCAATGCTCGAGTACCAAGATGTCATCTTATCTGGCGGAAGTACGGAAACTCGAAAAGCACTTCTTCGGTTTTTAGATCCAACATATTCCTAGGAAGGAAAACTTTCTAGCAGACCAGTTGGCACGGATGGCCTCCACGAGGTCGACTGTCTCGACCGGTGTTTTTTTTCGAGCAACTCGATTCACCCTCGGTGATTGAGCCTTCCAAGAACATACATGATTCTCTACAGGTCATACAAACCAATCATGAGAACATGGATGCTCCACAGGTCATTGAAGGTTGGCGCTGTCATGATCAAGGTAGAGATTGGATGACATCGATCTACAATTATCTTCAGCGTGACATAATTCCAGAAGATCATGTAGAGGCTGATCGTCTAGCATGAAAAGCCAAATCATACACTCTGATTGAATTTATCTTGTATAAACGAGGATCTCACAGAGTGTTGATGAGATGCATATCTCAAACGGATGGCATTAAGTTGCTAATCGAAATCCATGAAGGAGTCTGTGGAGCACATCATTCCTATAGAACACCGGCTCAGAAGCCTTCAGCAAGGATACTATCGCCAACCGCCTTCATGATGCAAAAGAGCTCGTGATGAAGTGCGACAATGTCGGCTTATAGCCGATCAAGATAAAGAATTTCCAAGACAAGCCTTGCGCATAATTTCTTTCTTGGCTTTTTGCAACCTGGGGACTAGACATTCTGGGACCTTTCCCAAGAGCACCCGGGGGCTTCAGATTCCTTTTCATCATGATTTACACGTTTACAAAATGGATCGAAGTCGAGCATGTTGTTAAAACAACAACTGCAGCCGCTAAGAGATTTCTCACAAAAAAATGTGGTCACACGATTCGGTGTACCCAATCATATAATCACAGACAATGGTGCCCAGTTCTCCAGTGGTCAATTCCAAGAATTCTGCGATGAACTTGGTATCAAAGTTCATTTTGCTTCTGTTGCTCATCCGCAGAGCAACGGAGCTGTTGAGCGAGCTAATGGTATCATTATGCAGGGGATCAAACGTCGAGTGTTCGACCAGTTAATCAAACGGTCATGAGCTTGGGTTCAAGAACTCTCATCTGTATTATGGGCCATTTGAACCACGACCAGTCGTGCGACTGGTGAAACACCATTCTTCTTGGTTTATGGTGCTGAAGCTATGCTTCCTCTAGAACTAAAAATTGGCTCTGCTCGAACTGATTGTTTCAACGAAAACGATCAGAATGAACGACGACTTGACGATATCAATTTCCTTGAAGAAAGACAAAAGCAAGCCCTGGTACGATCAGCAGTATATCAACAAGCCATGCGAAGGTACCATAGTCGTAAGGTGTAACCTCGCAGCCTTGCTGTAGGTGATTTGGTTCTCAGAAAAATTCAGAATCAAGTAAATTGCAACAAACTTTCTCCTAAGTGGGAAGGTCCTTACACTGTGGTTGAAGTCACCCGACCAGGTTCTATACGACTAGCCATGTCGGACGGGCAAGTTTTGTCAAATTCTTGGAACATTGATCAATTGCGTAAGTTCTATGTCTAATTCTTTTGTACATTATTTCAATTGTTTTTATTTTCATTAGTACATTCATTCATTTATTTTCGACGAGTGATATGGTTTATATATCTATGCCTATATTCTGGTCACATATTATTGTTGTTTAAAATGGTCGGAGAAGACAATTTTTCTCTCCGAGATCCTTTATCAGGATCTCTGTTACTCTTTGGCAACAGCATCTGTGTCATGCGTTGTATAGGTCCTAGTCGTGATCATTACAAGAATGATTCCACGCGCGACCATACAAGTAAACAGAGCATAATACACATAACTTTATATAGTGCCTTATACTATTAAGATCATGAAGACTATATTTCTTCATTTCAAAAATCTGTTCTACTCTTGTTTGGCTACTGGTCGGGACATGAAAAGCCTCCTAGTCAAAGTCTCTCCTTTTTCGCATGTGGTCCTGCCCACTGGAAGGTGCTTCCTAGCGACGGTTCTTTTCTTATGATCCTCGCTGCCAGTCGGACTTGAGCCTGAGCATGCTTTGCGGAAAAAATTTATATCTTCTGTTCTTAGCAGTATTTTTAACCAGTTTTGGGTAATATATATAAATACGATCACTTATCGTTTTTTTGTATACATTCTTGCATTTCTACTTTTGTCAATACAACAAATCTTTATTCTGACCATATACAGTTTTGTTTGGTATTTCGATTATGACAAACAAAGATCTATAACTAGTCTAAATCATACGCTGGTTCCGACCAAAATGGTTTCCTAGTATTGTTATGATCAGTTTTGTCTTATGATCAGTATTTACCTTCAAAATAATGGTTTCGACTTTTATTCTCTTTCATGGCTAACTGCTTGTCTAGTAAAGCTCTTCTACTACAAAGCAGTCGGGGGCTAGGAAGTATATGAGAATTTCAAAAAGTCAATGGGATAAAAAAAAAGAATTGTTGATGACATAAAAGTAAGTTTTATATATAATTCTTATATTACAAGGTCCTACTCTTGAATGTCTCCAGACTAATTACTGCTTGATGGAGATCCGATATTCAACTCCTCTACAACTTTGTCTCCAAGCGGCCTTAGTTCTTTCATAAACTTGGTCGCCTTATCAGGTAGGCAGTTGAAGTCATCTTCAATGGCTTGGAGATCAATGGAGGGGTCGGAAGCCTTCAGTTTTGCTAGTGCAAAACTAACTCCATTGGCAATGCATTCTTTTATAGCCTGGGCATAATTCTTTCGAGTAGTCTTGAGCAGACCACTGAGATCTTCTAGAAGTTGGCCCAAGTAGTTCATATTCTTTATTGGATCTCTTAAGTCAGGCATACTTGATCCTGATCCCATATCAAAGATCATCTTGTTTAAAGCATGAATCTTCTCATCAAGATTATGCACAAGACCTTCCTCCTTATCCTGCTCGAATTTCAGAGTCTTTTCTGTTCTATTCAACGCTTGCGTTTGCTCTACAAGAGTAAAATGAGTAGTAAGCACAACATGATTAGAGGAGGATAATAAGTCAAGTCTATAACCTATTACCTTCAATTTTCTTGTTTAGTGTCTTATTCCTGGTCGTCGCCTCTGCAATCGACCGGTCCTTAGCTTTATTATCTTCCTCAAGCAGAGTTATTCTGGCTTTATCAGCCACGACTTCTTCTTTTATTTTCTCCAAATCTATCGAATACGATAAGGGAGAATAATTAGAGCAGGACAAAGTATAGAAGAAGGAAAAAAGTTAAGAGGAAAGTTCTTACTTTCTAGTTCGAAGTGCTTCTGCTCCAAGTCCTTACTATGCTCGGTCAGTCCTCCGACCACAGCAAAGTTCTCGACCATATGCTGCACAAATAGCATTTTCTCTTTAAAGTTTCCTATAAACTTTGAAGAAGGACTATGAAACTGGTCGTAGATACTTACCCAGATTGGCAAGTCATTATACCCGACAAATATCAAATCAGGACTTATCTTGATTTGATGATCCGATATTTTTCCCCATGCCTCGTCGAGCTCCTTATTGTTGATAAATCGGGGACAAAAATGGAACTTATTAGGTTGAGAGGGATTACTAACATTGGTCAGAACCTGTTGAGGGCCTTTAGGGACATCTACCTCCTCAAAAAGAGTTAGAACCACCAATGGATCCAGCTCGACCGTTGGCTTTGATACCTACTCGAGGGCTTCTTCGACCGCTTTGTCCTCAGGAATTCTGTCATGGGAAGTGTTTTGGTCGAGGACTTCCACGGGTGCCTGGGCCTTAGGAGGATTCTGGTGAGAAACGACCGGAACACCAGAAGACCTATACAAAACAAAGAAGGGAAGTTCAAAACATCAAATCATCAAGAAACTATTAAAGGTATGTACTTATAAAACCTCTTTTATTTGTACATACCTAGTTAATTTCTTGGATTTGACTTTGAAACTCAGTAGAGTAAACTCTGTACCACTAGCCTTCCTTTTCTTCTCAACCAAATTCGCCGGCTCTGAACCGGCAGGGTTGGTCAAACCCCTCACATCTTTTAACATGAGGTCGAAAGCAATATCCTCAACCAACTGATTGAGGGTAGCATTCTGGACCATCGGGTCGGAAGGAGTGGATTCATCAACCTCCAGGTCAGTTGTTTTAGTAATAACTGTAATGTCGTGAACGGCCAATCTGGAGTCTACGGCCTCCGCAGCTAAGCTCTGCGGGCCTTCAGTTCTCCCCACCTAAATAAAAAAAACAAGTTTGCTTAGGTGATGAAATTCTTTTTCTAAATATATATATTCTTCTTTTAAAATGCTCTACTACTTTGGGAAACTCATCTTCTTCCAGTGCATCTGCGCACGAATCGGTCGGAACCACGGTGGGATTTTGATCCTCACCGGATTGCATGATTCGCAATCTGACCGCCTACAAAAATAGAACAAGATCAATAAACTGATCGGAGAATATGTATACATGATAAAAGAGATTTGATTATCTACCTTAAGTCTTGCTAGTCTCTCTTCAACAGAGACTATTACCAAGATATCGGAAAATGCAGCCTTTTCACCAGTCTCCCCGGCGCAGATCATCCTGATCCACTCTCTGATTTCCTTAAGAGAAAGTCCTTTAAAAAAAGAGAGAGACGGAGACAAGAACAGATTTTAAGATATTACGATAATCAAATACTAAATCATACTAGTCGGAGCTTCTTTTGAAAGCTTACCACCTCTCGAGATAGCTTCATCACAACCAATGGACAAGAGCAGGGAATAAGTCCGAAGCCTCAGAGGACTAATATGACGCTTGGTGAAATCTCTTACCACATGCCAAGAAGTCAAACCCTTGATCATCAGATCATGAATGGCATCCACCCATCTTTCGACCACCCCTTCCTTCTCCACGGACTTCCTCCACTTGGGATTCTCGTTCGCCCTAATTCCGGCGAAGTAGAGGCCATCATCTCTCGTAACCGTCATGTAGAACCAGTTCTTTTTCCATGACGACCACAAGGACTTCGAGAACATTTGAATGTACTCATCGGCCTTTTCGTCATGAAGGCGCAGCGTGCATTCTCTAGGAGCCCCTGTGGATCTCCCTGACATCGCCATCCGATAAAAATACCTGAAGAGCCTCAAATTTGGGCGCACTCCCAGGTACGCCTCACATAGGTAGATAAAAATATTAATATTGGTGATGGAATTAGGGGCTAAATTCACCAATTCCACCCCGTAATACTCTAAAACGCGAGGAAGGAATTTGTGCACTGGTACCCTCAGCCCGCACTCGATGTGAGCGAGGAAGACTAGAATTTCCCCATCTTCGCTGCTCGAAAGTGCTCCCCGCCACGATCTCCATCCGATCGATTCCTGTTTGGAAACATTCCCATCTTCTCCAGCGCTCAAGCTTCTTCTCACTCAGATCCGAAGCCATCCACTTTGTGATTTGCTCCGACATGGTGAAATTTCTCAAAGGGATATGTAGTGGTCGGAGGAGGCTTTGAGGTCGGAAAGATTTTCTTAGCAAGGAACTGAAGAGGATTTGAGAAAGATCTGGAAGCGTAAAAAACTCTAAAGCACAGCAATGGAGGTTTTATAGCTTCAGATCTTTAACTGCAATGGGGATTTACTCAAAAGTCCAACGGACAAAAGCATCTTTTTTGTCCAACGGACAGAAAAACTCTTAGGTTCTCAAGGCAAGGTCTCAACTTTAAAGTGAACACAGACCACTTCGTATATCACGATATTAAATAGGGTCTACTCGATACGACTTTATCGGAAGAAAAGTGTTCACACGATCTGTTCATTTAAAGTTCGGAGGCTAGCTAACGAGGATTAAAATCTCTATGTATTATCTTAATACATAATAAAAGATCATACGTCTTCATGGTCGTAATCCCTAAGGCTAACGACCTCACTGGTCGTAATGATTCTAGAGGTTACATAAGAGTATCCTGGTCGGACAAGGTCCTGTACCTAGCATCCGACCAGGTAGCTGCTCGGAAAAGCTATGAATTGGTATTTGTAACTGATCCAAGTACATTCTAACCGTCCGATGAATATAGCATGTGTTGTATGCTTCATATCACACGGTTACATAGTCCTAAAGACACTGACAACAACCACCATACGGTTGAGTATCTCTAAGACACTTAACCACAGAGCAGTTAACACATTGTTAATTGCCACCTCGCCCCGACCAGTCGCAACGCTTCACCAGGGCTGCCTTCTCCAGGAGTAACTACCACCTCTTCAGAAGTTATTTAAGAGTGGAGCACAGAAGACCAAGAGGTAGAGGCAGATAGGCAAGAAAGGAGAATCTGATCTGAGACAAGCAATATAGCATCATCAGATTAGAGCATAGCAATCTTCACACTTAGTGTAATTAGGATTAGTCCCTAGTCAGGTCGTAAGCACCGCCCTGTAAATCCAGTTCATATCAATAAAGAGCGGCCCCATTCTCTCCCAGGAAACATCATGTCATTTTCCTCTTTTATTTTATAAGATCGGCAACTCGATCGTCGACAAGTACAAGCATACAAAACATACTGAAATTGGTAATTCAACATATAAAATTTAGTCCATAGAAGACTAACTGTTATTCCTACAACACAAAAAAAATACACAAAGTTCTGCCAACAAGAAGATCTTAGCGAATCAACATTCAACAAATGATCACAAGCAACATACACAATCTAGGAGAGCTCGTGCGCAATACATTTCAAGTAACAAGGAAGAAAAAAAATCTAACTTACCGAGAGCAACCATGCAAACCCCCATTCGCGAGTGCATAGACGGGCATACCACAAAAGCCCACACAGTGCGCGCACGGAGAGACATGGACAAGGCAATGCACTAGTCTCATATGCGCACACGCGCATAAGCACAACCACGAAGGTAGGCATGCACACCACGCCCACGACTACAGGCGCGCGCACCAGCAAGATAACACAGGAGCACACAGGCGCCAACACCGAGTCACTGACACGGCGGCATCTACGCTACAGGCACGCAACTGCGCGCGCACGCTGAAACAGAAACGCATGCGTGCACGAGAAAGAAACATCTGCAAGATGCATAGGCGCGCTCCCCTGCACACCGACCCAGCCAGACAACGCACATCAACGCATACCCCAGTACCCTACACACACGCAGCATCCGCGCGATCGCGCAAGAGAATCAAAGAGGCAAGACAGCGAGCCCCTTACCTGCGCTGCAAGCTCTCTGGTGGGCGTGAGCACGAGCACGCGTGGCCTCGCGGTGCAGTCATACGCCGCCCTGTCCCGGTGACCCACTCCGCTTCCTCCCCCTTCTCCTACCGCCGCTGCCACCATCCTGCTCACCACCTAAACCGTCTCTCTTTGTGCCATCTTGCACTGTGGTTTAGCCAAAGGATATCAAGACGGTATTTTGGTGAAGTTACCAAAATACCCCTTCTCGATCCTTCTCCAAAGACTGAGTCAAATCTTTATGAAGTAATGCTATGCTTCGTCACGTGTAGGTTGATCAAGGGCTCTCTTCATGTCAGCAAGTCTCTCTCATTCAACTCCCACCGAAACCACCATGGCACTTGCACCGACCCCTACACCGCTTGATGCAACCCATTACACTGAACTTTTTGTTCGGTCATTCTTGTCCATTTTGCGTCATGCTTGAGTCCAATGACTTCACCTGACATCCTCGATCGTTTTGGACCTCTGCTCTCCAAGCCTAGTCCGGATCATTCTTACCGTTGACCGTCGTTGACCTCCATGCCTCCTGCACAACAATAACCAAGAAATCGACCCACGTTAGTCAAAGCATACATCATGCACCATATATGCATTGGAACCCATGAATTTGACTTAACCCAAGGAACATCGCCGCCTTGCCGGCCAGCGAACAGGGAAAAATCGGTCAGACTGCCATACATGGCTGGTCTGACTGCCCAACTTGGCCGATCTGATCGCAAGCACAATGACTTAGCCAGATTTTCTCCCTGAAAACCTGAATCCTCTCTGGAAATTCAAAATGAATATAACTTTTGGCTCAAAACTCTAAAAATTATGAGATCAAGTATAAAAAAAATCCTCTCTCTTGGCTATACCCTCTATTTTTGGCCCGGCCAAAAACTCGAAGGTCACATTTTTGGTTTGTCAGACCGCCGCTCATAGCCAGTCTGACCGCCGGCCCTTTGGCCTGACCCTAGGTCGGTGTGACCACCAACAAGGCTGGTCTGATAGCCACCCTGGCCGGTCTGATCACCTGAGACCTGATAGCACTCTGAATTTTGCCAAAAATGCATGTTTCTACAAACCCTAAACACCATCGCCAATTGAATCATCATCTTAAGATCATGAGCATGTCCCCATAATATCCACACGTAATGTCAACAATCAAGGAGGGGAATAGTAATTAACCAACATATGGAGTAATTATGCATCAACATTTAACATAGCCTTTCATGAATAATAATACGCATGCAAGTAATACTTTAAAGAAAATTAATTTACATTTGAAAAGTAGGTTTAACATGATAAATTATAAGGAAAGGCCTTGCTCAACAATGAATATCACTTTGTCTTGATCAACAACGACGGTGGCGTTCGAAGCGTCAAAGTCGCGAACACAACCAAATTCAAATGAACTTTAAAAAATTATAATTTTGGTACTGTTGGAAAGGTTTTGAATTTATATAAATTTAGAAACAAAAATCAAGTCATTTGGATTTAAATCGAGGGAGATCGGACTCTCCAAAGTTTGACTCGAGAGGAAATTCTCGAAAATCTAAAATTCTTAATATGTTGGTCTAGCTAGGATTTTAATTTACTTTCTCAATTATTTTATTTAGAAAAGTCTCTACAGATGACGGGTGGGGTCTAGCCGGGTTTTCAATTTCTTTCCTAATTATTTTTATTCAGAAAACCTGAGAGACTGATAGGTGGGACCGCGGTCAACCCGACGGTTCGCAAGGCCAGGGGCCTACACGTCAGTGGCTTCTTTCTACGGACTAGGTCTACACAGAGTTTTAAGTTGTGGGGCCCTCATGTCATACACTGAGACACTAAACTATGTCTTAATTAGATTTTCGGATTTCCTGGGGCTCACATGTCATACTAATGTTAGCTACTAATTAAACGCTAACTAACTATCAGTTAAATTAATCCGAATCTTCCAAGTGGGGCCTACGTGTCGGCGACTCTAGTTGTCTTCTTCCTCTCGGAACAGAGGAGCGGGGCAGGGAAGCCATGGCCAGCTCAGGGCAAGCTTGGCGTCAGCGGAGAAGGCTCTGGCATCCACCCTCGAACCCAAAATGGGTTACAGGGACCAAGGTGACCACAAAGCGGCGACGGCGCAGTGGGAGATGGTTTGAGGCGGCGGCGCGATGGCAATGATGGTGGCAGCGCTACTGTGCACATGGGCAACTACCGAATGAAGCTAGATACTACAACTTGACGCTAGGGGTGCTCTCAGTGCACAAGAAGAAGTGGTGCACCAAGCTCTCCACGACAGCCTAAGGCAACGCAGTGAGGTGTTACAGCGTGGCGGTGCTATGGTCATCAAGACGCGGCATTGACTAACCTACCATGTTTGTAACATACTGGAACGCAAGGGAACGAACGATCTCACCAGGAAACCAAGCGAGGAAGAAGATCGAGTGCGGCGGTGAGGTTTGCGTGCTTCGGGCCGGTGACAGGGATGAAGACGTGTTCCGACAGCTCTGGTGCATGACAAGGAAGAAGAATACGCGCATTAGAGAGAGGAGGTCGAGGCGACAACGATTTGCAAGACTACATAGGCGGAAGCTCACCTCAATTGTGGAAATCGACAGGCAAAGCCGGCTCCGGAGTTGGAGAAGGTGACCGGTGCGGCTTGAGTTCTTCTCCACCCTAGGTGGGAAGGAGGGGAGATGTTGGGGGAAATGCCAAGGAGAAAGCAGCGGGGAAGATGATATGCTCGGCTGCATCTTTTATGGCGAGGAGTGAGGGCAGGAGATGAGCACGATGACATGGCTCGACTCGGCAATAGATCTCGTGAGTAGTGCGTTGTTGGAACTAATCTTGTTGCACGCTAGTTGTGTCACGTAAGCTATTAGATGTTGTGTGAGTGCATGTAGTTTGCATGGAGCGTGCATGCACACGTTGCCGCTAAGAGTTCTGGAGTGCGTGTGTCAGTTGAAAATGTGGATTTGCCTAGTTGTGGGTTGGCGCGACAAAGGTGGACCGTGATGCCAAGAGTTGAGCTAAGTCGTGGCCCATCATCCTTTATATCGCTGGTGTTTTGCTAGCAGAGTGAATAACAGAAGATGTAGAAAATGGTGCAGGAGTTAGCGCCTCTACAGTCTGTTACTTGGTCTTCTCGTTTTGAACTCCGGCATGTAGATTCTAGTGAGTGTTTCTACCGTGTCTGCGTGTGTTGTGTTCTTTGATTGTATTTTCTACATTTGGTATCAGAGCTTTGTTCGTCCTAGAGATCATGGTGTCAAACAAGCTGGGTTCAGTGTCGCTTCAGTATCTGATGCTGACTAGGGACAACTACGCGTCTTGGTGTATCAAAATGAAGGTCTTCATGCAGGCTCAAGGTGTCTGGGACACCATCGAGCCCATGGCCGGTGTGGCTGTGGAGACCAAGAAGGACAAGATGGCACTGGCAGCCATCTACCAAGGGATACCCGAGGATGTGTTGCTGGTCATCGCTGAGAAGCAGACGGTGAAAGATATGTGGGATACGCTCAAGACCATGTACCTGAGAGCTGCCCGGGTGAGGAACGTGAAGGTGCAGACGCTCAAGACGGAGTTTGAGCTGCTCCGCATGAAGGTGACAGCCTCTGTCTGTGAGTTCGCTATGAAGATGTCCTCAATAACCAGCAAGGTGCGAGGCCTCGGTGAGAAGATGGAGGAGAACTACATCGTCAAGAAGCTCCTTCGGTCGATGCTGGAGAAGTTCCTGCCAATTGTCTCTACAATTCAGCAGTTCGGGGATATTGAGATAATGTCCATAGAGGAGGCGATCGGGCGTCTCAAAACTCATGAAGAGAAGTGGCACCTACACCACAAGCAAGGTGAGGATGAGCAAGGACGCTTGTTGCTTACTTATGTTGAATGGTAGGCAAGGGCAAGAAAGACAGGAGGCGGTGAGTCTTCCGTTGCCCACGACGATGTTGCCCCTAGCGAGAGGGGAGGCCACGGTGGCTGGGGTGGCCAGCACAGTTCTGGATGTGACCACGGTGACAGGAGCATCGAGCGCCAGGAGGGCGACGGTCGCGGTTCCAAACCGAAGCACGATAAGAGTAACATAAAGTGCTTCAACTGTGATGTCTACGGACACTACGTATCCGAGTGCCGCAAGCCGAAGCGTAACCGTGAGGATCAGGTGAACCTCATGTGTGCACAAGATGATGAACCAGCATTGCTCTGAAGTTCGGCGAGAATAATGACAACAAGATTAGGGGAGTGATTGTTGGAACTAATCTTGTTGCACACTAGTTGTCTCATGTAAGCTGTTAGTTGTTGTGTGAGTGCATGTAGTTTACATGGAGCGTGCATGCACACGTTGCCGCTAAGAGTTCGGGAGTGCGTGTGTCAGTTGAAACCGTGGATTTGCCTGGTCGTGGGTTGGCGCGACAAAGGTGGATCGTGACGCCAAGAGTTGGGCTGAGTCATGGCCCACCATCCTTTATATCGCTGGTGTTATGCTAGCAGAGTGAATAACAGAAGTTGTAGAAAATGGTCCAGGAGTTGGCGCCTCAAACAGTCTGTTGCTTCGGTCTTCTCATTCTGAACTCCGGCGTGTAGATTCCAGTGAGTGTTTCCACCGTGTTTGCATGTGTTGTGTTCTTCGAATGCATTTTCTACATGTATGAGTGAGCTAGACACGCTCGTGATGTGACAAGGTGTAACATCCTAATTTTTAGGTTTTTTTGAAAATTTCAAAATAAAAGGAACCGGTTGAATTTTCTTGATTTATTCAAAGCTTAAATTGAAATTTCAGACATTGAAACAGTTTAATATGAATAAATCAAACTTCAATAAATTCAAATTTTAGTTTATTTGATTTTTCAGGTTTTCTTGGATTTCTTCAAGTTCTTTTGTTATTTCTTGGAGTTTCAATTTATTTAATTTGTCTTCTGTTTCTCCAAAATTTCTTTTCTTTCTTGTAAAATTTAATTTAAATTAATTATTTCAAAGTGTTGGCTCTTAATTTGGAGTTCTTGGTTATATAAATATTATTCAAATCAAATCCTTAATCTCAGTTCAACTCCAAATCAAAATCCAAATTCCAATTCTCAATTCAAATCTTTGCTCCAAAATTAATTCTTTTCTCGGCCAATTTTGAATTCAAATTCTCAATTTGATTTCTTCTCTTCTCTCAAATTCCATCCTCACTCGAAATTTAAAATTCAAACTTCTATTTGAATTTCTCTGAAATGAAAATCTCATAATTTCATTTCATTTTCCTTGGGCCAAAAAACTTTTCCATTTCCTTTTTCCCTTTTTCTCTTTTCCCTCTTTCTTTTTCTTTTTCTTTTTCTTTTACTTCTTTCTTCTTCTTTCTTTCATGTCCCTACTCTTTCTCTCTGTCTTGAGCTCAAGCCGCCTCACTTTCGCTTCGCTGCTGGCGCCTACCCTTGCCGCCCCACCGGCCATTTTTCTCCCTTGCCCCCATGCCTTGCGTGTCCCGGACGCTACACGCCTCCGTTCAGGCTCGCCTAATCAAGCCGCTAACCACGCTCACGCATGTCGTGCACGCCCGCCCTGCCTTCCTTCTCTCCTCATCGTGTCCCGACCAGGTTCGCCAGTGTGCACAAGGCCGCCAAGCTGCCCCGCCAAGGCTGCATTGCTCCCACCGCCGGGATTTCCGTCGCGTTCCCCGTCGCTCCCCTCCCTAGCTTCAGCTATAAAAGGGAGCACCACGTGTTCCCATCTCCCCTCTTCGATTTGCCCCAAATCTCTTAGCCTAACTCTCCACCATTTGCCCGAAACGCCCGACGCCATCCGCTCTCTTCTTCAAGTCCGGCGACGACGCCATCAAGTCAATCTTCTTCTTCGGTGATCCTCTGACCAAACAAACCACACCACGTCGTGTTCCCGGTAGTCATCTTCCCGGCCCATCCCTTACCTCGATTTTGTTTTTCCCGTCGCTGGAGCATGTTGTCACTGGTGTACCTCCTTTTCCATCGTCGGTCGCCGTGGTTGCACCTCCTCGGCCATCCCCGTGCCACCCCGACCCCACAATCACCTTCCCCTCACCGCCGCACAGTTGGTGCTCGCACCAGCCACCGCCGACCACCACAGAGCGCCAGCCAGGCGCCGCAGGCGCTTACCGCCATCGTCGCTGTCCGCCACCAGACCGCCACCACCTAGAGGACCGCCACCCCACTGTCGTTCCATTTTTCTGGTCTCCCACTGCCGCCGCGCCTCCCCTCACTAGCGCCACTGCCGCAACCGAGTGCCTGTACCATCCCCTGCTCTCTGTTTTTCTCTGCTTCTTCTTCTTTCTTTCTTTTGTTTCACTTCCAAGTGGGGCCCACTTGTTATACATAGTCCTCCTCTCTCCTTCTATCTCTCTCACTTCCATATGGGGCCCACAAGTTAGCATTTTCTTTTAATCCTTAATTCTGAAAAGGAACGTTCCCTGGAATATTCCCTCATTTCCCATTTTCTATCATTTCACGTGAAAATCAAACTTCCAGATGTTCGTTCTCCTTCATACGAACTCTGATTCCATCGATTCTTGTTCCTAAATTCATCTAAATTCTTAAGATTTCTTTCAGTACTTATTTTATATTTTTTTTCATTTTATTTGGATTTATTGGATTTATTCGCCTTATTTGGCGTGTATAGAATCTGGCGTGTCCGAAGCTTTCCTAGATCAGTCTGCCGAAGTATCACCATCCTTCAATGAAGGCTAGTCATAGACCTTTGATCATGTTGAATCTATTTTTACAAAATTATATTGTTTTATATCAACGTGCATGCTAATTTTATATTAATTGTTTCCGGGAATAGTTAAATACCTATTTGACAATATGCCATTTTGAATAATTGTGAATGATATGTATCCTTGGACACTATAGGAAGGGTTGATATTAGTTGGAAATATTTGTAATACCAACATGGGTATCGCAATATGCTTAGTCATGCTTAGTTATGAATGGATTCATGATCAGATGTTCATAAATGATTAATTTTGACTTAATGATATATGGAATTGTGGTGTGGTGCCGCTTTTATAAAATTTTGTGCCATGGCAGGGTTCATCATTGGTTTAGGTAAACAAAATGATTTATGCTCGGGCGAGTGGTTGAGTAGTAAAGGGGGTGCGCGAGGCACATTGTATGGTGCGCGAGGCACATTGTATTTGGGACGTGGTTGCCTCACTTGAGTAATCACTAAGGACTTAACTTTGTGTGTCATTGATCTAGGTCTTATCATACAACCACACGTCCTGTATGGGATAGACCTAGCTAATTAATTAGCAATGCCTTGATTTTAGTTCTATTTTTGGAAGTGTGAATTTCACGAGGGATATTCACAATGGCACAAGAGGAGCCCCCTGAATGGGTGCGAGGTTCATTCGGTGGTGAAACCTTAGAGGGAAGAACTGGGTTAAGGAAGAGATTTGTAAAAGCCGTGTGATAATCACTTAGTTGCACGCCTACGGAAGCGTGTCATGACCGACATATTAAGTTGATTATCTCTTATGGGTCAAGCTGTACAACCTCTGTAGAGTTTAAAACTATTCAAATAGCCGTGTCCCCGGTTATGGACAATGCCTAGTGATTTTACACGAGGGGTGGATTTTTCTTAAAAAAAAGGTTGGGATTGTTGTTGGTTAGGAAGTGAATGGGTGGTTCACCTGTTATTGGTTGGGAAGTGAATGGGTAGTTCACTGGTCGGTTCAAAATACTTGTCTACTTATGTATTTAATCTTTTAAATTGTGCTTTTCAATCTATTTATTATATTTAATGTTAATACTGCTTTCTGCAAAATAGTCATAAAACTACTCTTGTTCAAGCCTTGCATAAATACTATTTGCATACATTTTCCTACGACTTGCTGAGTACTTCATGTACTCATGGCTTTATGCTATTGTTGATTCACTGAGAAAGACTCAGTGAACACATAGTTCTACAAGGAGTGCGTTGAAGACTATGCAATCTAGGATGTGCTCCCCACTTGATTGTCTGCGGGTATGTTGGATGGCTACCACGAGTTGTTTTCTTCTGCTCCAAGTTTATTAATTTATCTTTAAGCCCTGCATGCCAAACCTTGTAAATCTTGACTATAAGGTCTGATGCTTCTATTTAATAATATTTTGCTTATTTCTTAGTTGTTTTGTTGTTTGGATATGATTTTTATCAATGTTGCCACTGTGTGAACTAGCTACTGATCATGTAATTAGTTCAGAATACGCAGAGGGCTCAGATTCAGAAATCTGGGGTCCTGACACAAGGTCGTGGCGGGGTGTGAGAGAGGGAGAGACTCGAGGTGCAGGGTCTAACGCGGCGTCCAGCTCGCGCGGTGTGCACGTGTACGACGGCAACGGTCGAGAGGGACGGCGTAAGGAAGAAGCACATTGCTTCTCCTCCGTTTGGCCTAACAGGTGGGGCCAGGGTCCACCGGTCGATGAGCTGCCACAGGAGGAGCCGAGTTGGTCGTCATGGTGCGGCTGCACGCGGGCCATGAGGGAAGGGAAGGATTTTGCATACAATTAAACTTTTAGATTTTTGCAAATCCAAAATCTTGACACAAGGAAATTGTTTTAAAATTTTAAATTGCAAAGAAAAGCTTTTGGAAATTTAGAAATGCAACCAAAGTTTTTCAAATTCATGATAATCATGTAAAATTTAAATGGGGTCCAAATTTGGGTTGTTACATGAGAGTAGTAGAATTCTGCTGGTGCTATCCGAAGACTGAACAGATAAATTTGTGAAGTCTCCAACCCTTGTAGTCGTCGTCATCGCAAGCACACTATTTCATTTGAAACTCAAATGGATATACAATTAAACGTTTACGTTGAAAAGGACGGTCAACCTAAATCAATGCATCAACTGTTATTGTCGTGCTCGAAAGTTCAAAGATTGAACTTTCCTGTCCTGTTACTCTCAGATGTCAGTTTTCTTGTGAAAAAGAGAGGCGGCTATGTGCAACAATGAAATTCATGCTGCAAAGTTTACCGTTTCTTCCTGATACAAATTTGGATCTGGCAGACAACCTGTGTAGGAAGTAGCATTGTAGCAAATCAATTACTCATGTGTAGCGTTGTCACTACACAATTGAAATAGTTAAGGTTTTTTTTTTTCACTTATCTGCATGAAGGACGATTGAATGAAGCACGGGTGACTCGAACGACACCTCTGGAGCTTTATTTCAGTATACGTAATACACCAGGCAGCTAAAATAAGAGACAATTCTACAACGTCTAAACTTGAGAGACAAAGACTTTACAGATAACTATCATTGAATCGTTGACGGAATAGAACAAGCTATCCCTGAGTTTTTAGCCTAAATGACATTGTTGATGCCGTGATTAACGAAAGTGGCTGTCCACACAGTGTTATGTCAAAACTAGCACAACGGATGTGTCGAAGGCCGACACGCGTCCACGTCCGTGCCCCCCATGTCTGGATTCCATCTCGACCGCTCCCCGGGGGCCGGACGGCCCCCGTGCCGCCACGTCACCGGTGTCGCGCCCTCGAGGCCTGGATAGCGCATGTCTGCGCTTCTCTGGCGCCCGGATAGCAACGCGTCCGTGCCTTGGCGCCCGGACAACGCGCCTCCACGATCCCCTCACCCAGTAGCCGCCACGTAGCGCATCTGCACCCCCTTTGCCCGGATTGCCACCTCCACCATGCCCCTGGCACTCAGACGCCTTGCCACGTGTCAAGTCCAGCGCGTCCGTACCTTGGGAGGCAGATTTAATCCTAACCCTGGGACAGATCGCGGGGCACGGACGTGTTTTACCTTCCACCAAAAGTATCCCCTGTCCCCTCGATCTTTTCCCCCGTCCCATCAGTCAACTCCATCACATCGCTGCCTTTGTCCGCATGCATGCATAATCAAAGCACACAACACGCGGGATTCTCTCCCGTTGTTTCGCGGTCAGCGCGAAACGCCTTCGTGCGGCTATAAAAACCGGTGTCACGCTTGCTCTCGCTCTCATTCTGGAATTTATTCTCGTTGTCGCGCTCGTCGCCTAGAACACAGAGAATTGAACTAAAACTTTTTTCGGATTACGCTATGAATTAAATAGTGTTTAGAGCAGTGCTTAGGAACGTATAAGTACAGTGAGGTACATCAAGGCAAGTTAAAATTATTTGCTATGCATTAGTTGTAATTATTTCAATCGTAGTTAATTAGTGGTAATTTATTAGTTGTAGTTAATTAGTAGTAATTTATTAGTCGTAGCTAATTAGTGGTAATTTACTCGTAGTTTATAAGTGGTAATTAAATTAGTGGTAATTAAGTAGTTGATAATTAAATACTTGTAGTTAATTAGTCGTAATTAATTAGTCGTAAGTAGTTAGTGGTAATTTAGTATTAAGTAAGTAATTAGTCATAATTAATAAATCGTA
Organism: Phyllostachys edulis; assembly: GCA_036346405.1. Taxonomy (NCBI): domain Eukaryota; kingdom Viridiplantae; phylum Streptophyta; class Magnoliopsida; order Poales; family Poaceae; genus Phyllostachys; species Phyllostachys edulis. Next base: position 37,289,591 of record CM070555.1, on the reverse strand, counting down.
ATTAATTTAGTCGTAGTTTATTAGTGGTAATTAAGTGGTCGTAATTATGTAGTCGTAATTAATTTATTGGTAAGTAATGACTCGTAGTTAATTACTTGTAATTAAATATTCATAATTAATTACAATTAATTAATGAAGCATAGTTAATTATTGATAATTAATTATTCGTAATTAATTTAGTGGTAATTAGTTAGATGTAATGAATTACTCATAAGTAATTTATTGATAAGTAATCAATTTATTGCTAATTAATTAATTATTTGTGTACAATTACTCGTATTTAATTACTAATTACTTGTATTTAATATGTCACAATTATTTATGTCATAGTTAATTAGTGCTAACTAAATTAGTCGTAATTACTTAGTCTTAATTACTTTAGTCCTATTTAATTAACGGTAATTAATGAAATAATCCTATGTACATAGTCATGTATAGTAAATTAATTGAAATATAAACTACGTAGTGCACCCTGTTTGTTATATTGTGTACCGTAAATCGGGTTGTTGTGGGTTTAAATAATTTTGAACATGCAAGAGTGGTAGTGTTTTATGGCGACGGTCTCATACGGGCCAGACCCGATGGGTTGGACCTGTTGAGATATCAGTACAAGGTGGTCCGGGCTGAGGGGCTCAATGCGATGAATATTCATGAGCTTAGGAGCTGCATCCGAAGGGAGTTCGATACGGAGGCAACAACAAAGAAACTTGTCATCGAGGGGATCACCGGCACGAATAGGGGAGGATAGGGCGTATGGGAGTCAAGGTGAATGGAAGCATAGCATGGGGCCAGTACATGCAGATTGTATCCCAGCGCGAGACGGTGATATACAGGAAGCCAATGGTGTACATGAATTTCGTACATAGGGCACCGGGAAACATTGATGATGCTGGTGCCTCGGGAAGCGGGCAACTGCAGACGGAGTTTGAAAATGGTAGCACGGAATGTGCAGTTTTGGAGGAAGTCTATGAGAGAAGACTTGCGCATAATTTTATGCAAAATGAGACTATAGTGGTCGGCCTGCATTAACTGCACGAGTATCTACCGAATCGGCCTCTCGGGTTGGAGTCCAACGAAGATGCTAACCCTGACTCAGATGGTAGCAAGGAGGACACACCCTAAGGTGGTGGTCCGACCGACTGAATTGTGTCATCGGAGGTGCCTTATGTGGCATCCAGACCTAATGGTATCGTAGTGCGATCGCTCGTATTGCCGCAAGAAGAAGGGTCCCAGTGAGGGTTTGATGTTGACACCCTCTTAGTTGGGCAGCACTTTCCTAGCAAGCCGATCGTGCAGCAAACTATAGCACGGTACGCCTTGTCCATCAGCCATGTGTACCGGGTGCATCAGTCCAATCTAAGACATTACGCAGTGAAGTGCCAAGTAGAAGGTTGCCCTAGCAAGGTCAGCGCTCACTGAGCAAAGTTCTTAGGCTCGGTCTTCACGTTCAAGGCGGTGATCGACCACACTTGCGAGCTTAGCGAGCCACTGCGACAGCATCAGAATGTAACTTTCGTATATGTGGCATGCCTCATCAGCAATCTAGTTGCGAAGGACATGTCCGTCTCCCCCAAGATGCTATTGTCAAAAGTCGCCAATCTAGTTGGTTATCCAGTCAGCTATAGCAAGGTCCGACGAGCCAGGCAGAAGGTTATCGAGGCCATGTACGGGACATATGAAGAGGTGTACAACCTTGTGCTAAGAATGTTTCACCAGATTGCCGAAGCAAACCCAAGCACGTACATAAACAAGGTTGAAAGTGAAGATCCTGATAGAGGCCCTAACTACTTCATACTAGACTGGGTGTTCTGCGATTTCGTCCAAGCCATAGAGGGCTTCAAGTTCTGTTGTCCGGTGCTTATGATGGATGACACTTTCCTCATCGGGAGGTACAAGGGCACCATTCTCACCGTGGTGGCGGCCGACGTGAATGACCAACTTCTCCCGGTTGTTTTTGCTATCGTAGAGAATGAGAACACATCCAGTTGGTTGTGGTTCCTAGTGAATGTGAAGCAGGCGGTTATGGGAGACTAGCCCAACATATGAAGACGTTCATTGCATTGTGCATACAAAACTAGAGGCAGATGTTCAAGTCCATCTAGATAGACATCGAACATCGGACTACAAGGCATATAAGGGAGTCCCCTCCGGACGCACAGGAGGGACAATAGGCCGCAAGCGGGCAATCCAGGAGTACCATAAGATTCCTGCAGTGGGTTAATCTCCACGCTCCTGAGTTGGAGAAATGGTCCCTACTGTATGACACAGACGGTGCGAGGTACGGAATTATGACGACCAACATGTTCGAGGTGTACAACAGCGTGTTGAAATGTGTGCGGTGCCTCACTATCACCGCGATCGTTGAGGAGATTTGGACTCGCACGATCGGTTACTTCATTAATAGAGCCACTGTAGCAAGGCGACAGCTGGAAGAAGGGAATCAGTGGTCCAAGAACATGCAGAGGTATATATACCAGAAGATACAAAAGACCCGTATGCACGACATCTGGGTGATCGATGGCCTCAGGAGAAAAATACAAGATCAGGTTGAGGCAAAAATATGTCAACAGTCATGCCACAGGGAAAGACAACATGCATGCACTCTGGGTGATGTGACTACATACACCTGCAACAAGCTGAGCTCCTGCACAGGCCATACTCACATGTGTATAAGGCATGTGCGCAAGTTAGGAAGATGTCTACACTATATATCTCTGAGCACTATGACATGCAGCATCTTTTTGATACATAGAGCGCAGAGTTTCACTCGTATGGCATGGACATGAACAATAGAGATCTTTAGCCAGACAAGGTGAAATGGGGCTCGAACAAGGTCTTGAAGTCAACTGGGAAGGGACGACAGTAGACACAGTGCTTCTGAAACAACATGGATAACAGCCAGCATGTGGGACCTGAGCCGCGCGATGAAATGTATGATATGCAAGACCCTTGGCCACTCCATGAAAGATTGCCCCAACAGACCGAGCTCGTCTAGTAGTCATTATGTGTCGTAATTAATTGTATTGTCTGCATGTACGGGGACCGTCATCATTCTTTCTTAACGTGTATATGTTTCAGCATTCTATTTGTTCCGAACTGACTCACCCTTGTTCTGTGCGCAACAACAAAACATTAGGTCAGCCTTGGAGATATCAGACTCGTCGTCAAACTACTATGCGAAGATACTAAAGAAGCGCAAGTGGCTTGCCAAGAGGGCTAAACCCTACCTAGATTTTTCTATGAAGGAGCCAGTACCACCAGAGTTTCCATGCCTGCAATGTGTGTGCAAAGAATCGTCAAGGATCATTCGGTCCACACACCCGGCCGCTGCTGCCCGGGCGTACTACACGTGCGAGAATATCCTCGTAAGAGAATCTTACACACACATCGATTTTTCACACCTTACATTGCATTCAACATATTTCTAACTTCATCCGCGCATAATGGCATCCCGAGATGTGTTGCAACTTCTTCCAATGGATCGACGGCCCAGAGATGTACAATAGAGCGTTCATCCAGCAGAAGTACAAGATAAACTACGCAATGCGAATCAAGACCTTTTAGCAATGGGAACCTTACGTACCTACCCTATTGAAGAGGAACCCGTCGACAAGGGGAAGGCTCCTGCTAGTGAGATCGATGACTGTCCTAGAGCTCCACGTCACCTTGGCATACTCTGGATCGATGAGGTAAGTGATGCTCAATTCACATCCTAATTATTGATTTTGCCTTTCATTCTGCTAACATCATGCAATCGCCCAGCCCGTCTCGCAGAACATGGATGACTTCAACACTCACTACCGTCGTTGGCAGTCCCGAGACAAGGGGAAGGGGCTTATGCGCCACGAAGACTAATTTCGATCCTCTTTTTTTACGATTCCAAAAAAGTCACGTGTGTATCTTAGGTGATTTTCGGTTTGTTGATTCATGCCCATGTTGTCATTTGTAATGCACGTAACCAAACCATGCACGACATGTAATTCACAAATTACATTATTTATTCTAAAATTTCATGAATTTTATTTTTCAAATTTTAGTTTGCAACTCCACATGAAATGCCGAAACTCATGTGACTCCTCCCACCCCATTTAGGGTTTTATGATTTCATGTGACGAGTTAAAACAAAGAGTGGCTTAGACGAATGAGCTATATTGTATCGGGTACATTGCATAGATGTTGTGCGCTTAATGCAAAATTTATTTGTATAGTATTGTCGAAGTACATCACTTCCGGAGACGGCTGCAACGCTAGAGATTCACATTAAACCCTAAAACACCCGAGGTTCACATGAAATCATAAATCCCTATAACACCCGAGGTCAGGGACGGAACCAGAAATTTTTTACTCAGTGGGTCATATGGTGATAGCTAAATATAGAGGGGTGCTAAGTAGAAATATTTTCTATTCTACGTGAGCAAATTAAGAACTATATAAAGGGTTTCATCAACCATGGGGGACCAAGGCTCCCACTAGTCCCCCTGTCTTCGTCCCTGCCCGAGGTTCACATTCACAAAACCCTAAAACACCTAATTTCGAAAACCCTAATTTCACATTCACTTGAAATCATGAAACCCTAATTTTAGAAACATAAAACCATAATTTCCCTAAAACCCTGTCCTAACCCTAATTTCCCTGGTGCGTTGGAGGCACGACATGGCCACGTGGCGCGCGCGGGGAAGGGGTCGTGGCCTGGGGCCATGGCAGCGCCTTGTCCACCCCCAGAAGTGCAGACGAGCCTTGTCCGACCCCTAGGGACACGACAGCGGCGACGTGGCAGCACGAGCAGGGGGCGCCCGCCCCTCGGGAAGCGGTGGAGATGGCGTCCGGGCACAGTGGGCACGGTTTTGGATGCGTGTTGGCCTCCAGCACGTCCGTTGTGCCATTTTTAGCATTACGGAGCATGGTCATCCAATTTTGTTAATCTTGGCACCAACAATACCATTTAGGCCAAAAACTCAGCTATCCCTCTCTCAAGAAAACGACAAGAAGCTATCGATCTCGTATTATAGTATATAAGTATGTCGCTTCCTCTGGAGCGTGCAGCGTGTGTTTTTTTTTATCTATTTATCAATATAATGATAGTGTTACCACTAGTCTCTAAGTTTTGAACTCTTCTTAACTTATCATCATGAAAATACATTATTGTCTAGAGTTTCTACTCTTTTGTTCTATATTTATATCACAAGTTGGACATCTTAAAAATATCACTTTAGCCTTCAACAAATAACAGTATATCACTTTTTTTCAATACTCTAATTTTCTAGAGGCACTTGTTTCAATACCTGCTGAATAATTATTGCTTAGTATTGGATATCAAGGCTTGGTATCCAGCTTCTATGATTGTTATTTGATGTTCTATTAGATTAAATTGTCAGGGGTCCTATTTTAGTGTGAGCTACTTATTTTTCATCTCCAGAACTTGTAGATGACTTAGATTCTAATACAAGATACACCGTTTCAAAAATACAAGATACATACCGTTGTAAATTCTTATGGAGTATGCAACTATGCATGCCTGGAGTTTGCTTGTTGTTCTGCTTCTCCAAGAGTTTAGGATTTCTCATTTCCATTGTATAGTCTGCTACTATGCTTTTGTGCTTGAGTTGATAGTACTTTCAGATGCAGCCAGTACTACACACATTATTGTTCTTTCAGCTCCTACCACTAGTACAAAACAGGCTATAGTAGACGTCCCATCATAGACGGTTCCTTTGGAACCGTCTGTGTTGGGTATGTCCCACCAATGGTGGCGCTGAAGCCTATCACGCACGGTATTTTTAGAACCGCTCGTGATAGTCATATATCACGCACGGTTTGTAATAGAACTGTCAGGAATTATCACGACGGTTCTATTCACAAACCGCTCGTGATAATCCCAATCACGCAGCGGTTCTAGTAGAGAACCGTCAGGTATCACGCAGCGGTTCTAATTAAGAACCGCTCAGGATATCCTCTCGCCGACCGCCATCGCCATCGCCGAATTATCATAGACGGTTTGTAATTAGAACCGTCAGGAATGATCACTGACGGTTCTATTAAAAACCGCTGCGGATAGGTGCTATCCTGACATTTCTTAACAAGAACCGCCTCGATTGTTGGGCGGAAACGAAAATTTGAACATAATGGGCGGTCAAAACTCGCTTTATATAACCTCCATCTCCTCCTCTCGGTCTCTCCTCCTCACACTCATACCTCCATCTCCTCCTCTGCCATTTCTCCTCCTCACACCTTGCGCCCGGCCTCCGCCGAGCTTGTCGCCATGCCTCCTCCAACTCGCCTCGACCTCGCTGCCACCGGCCTCCCACGACCTCGTCGCCGGCCTCCTCCACTTGCCGCCCGGCCTCCCACGACCTCACTCTCTCTCCCCCCCTTTGCTTTGTGATGTGGATTAATTGAGTTGATGCTACTGTGATGTGGGTGATGCTACTTTGTGATGTGTGTAGTTCATGTTGAGTTATTTGGTTTGGGCAAAAATATAGATGGTAGATCGCGTCTGCTTCGGTAAAATCATCATAACTTTTGCATACGAACTCCGATTGCGGCGTTCTTTGGCTCGTTGGAAAGCTAACGAAAAGCTCAATCCGAAAATCCATAAGTCAAGGTCAAATTCTTTCGCGAGGTCTCAAAAAGTGAAAACCCCAAAAGGTCGTTTAGGGCCTCTAAACGACCTCCAAGTTTTAGCGGCCGCCGGTTTTTTTTTTTGCCCTGAAAAGGCTATCACAGACGGTTCTAAACAAGAACCGCTCAGGAACTCATCACGCAGCGGTTCAACAAGAACCGCTCAGGCGTAATAGCTCTTCACGCACGGTTTTTGATGAAAACCGCTCGTGATAATAGCCTTCACGCACGGTTTCAACAAAAACCGTCAGGATAGTGCGATATCACAGAGCGGTTTTGAGACCGCTCAGGATAACCGCTTATATCACAGACCAACAAATATAGACGGTTCGGAAACCGTCTGTGATGACGGTTCCGAACCGTCTGTGATGAGGCTTCCTGTAGTAGTGTACATAGCTATATCACATCACATTCTGTGACGACCCGAGGTGGGGGGCATATTCCTTCATAGTTCGGTCATAGGTCCCATCGCATTCTGTGACGACCTAAGGTCGGGGGGCATATTCCTTCATAGTTCGGTCATAAGTCGTAACATCACATTCTGATAGTTAAACATGACCAGAAAGTAGAAATTATGCATTTGTAATATCAGAGTAGTCGCACTCTGATTGGAAAACTGTTGGTGTACTGAGCAGAAATTTTAGGCAACCCTGGAGGCCTAGATGCACCTAGATTCATGGTAGAGTCCAAAGATCGTTTTCCTCTGGAGATCTTTTGTAGTCATCATCGCATGTTTACTCTTTCCTTTGGGGGGCCATATTCCTTCATAGTTCGATCATAAGTCGTAACATCACATTATGATAGTTACACAAGACCAGAAAGTAGAAATTCTGCTTTTGTAATATCAGAGTAGTCGCACTCTGATTGGAAAATTGTTGGTGTTTTAGACTTCGGATCAATTGTGTTCAATGCTATCCAATGACTGAGCAGAATTTTTCGGCGGCCCTCAAAGCCTGGATGCACCTAGATTCATGGTAGAGTCCAAAGATCTTTTTCCTCTAGAGATCTTTTGTAGTCATCGTCGCATGTTTACTATTTCCTTTGTGGGGTAGGGGGCATATTCCTTCATAATTCGGTCATAAGTCGTAACATCACATTCTAATAGTTAAACATGACCAGAAAGTAGAAATTCTGCTTTTGTAATATCAGAGTGGTCACACTCTCATTGGAAAACTGTTGGTGTTTCAGACTTCGGATCAGTTGTGTTCAATGCTATCCAATGATTGAGCAGAAATTTTCGGCGACCCTAGAGGCCTGGATGCACCTAGATTCATGGTAGAATCCAAAGATCTTTTTCCTCTGGAGATCTTTTGTAGTCATCGTCACATGTTTACTATTTCCTTTGGGGGTGGGGGGTGGGGGCATATTCCTTCATAGTTCGGTCATAAGTCGTAACATCGCATTCTGATAGTTAAACATGACCAGAAAGTAGAAATTCTACTTTTGTAATAGCAGAGTAGTCGCACTCTGATTGGAAAACTGTTGGTGTTTCAGACTTCGGATCAGTTGTGTTCAATGCTATCCAATGACTAAGCAAAAATTTTCATCGACCCTAGAGGCCTGGATGCAGCTAGATTCATGGTAGAGTCCAGAGATCTTTTTTTTCCTCTGGAGATCTTTTGTAGTCATCGTTGCATGTTTACTATTTCCTTTGGGGTGGGGGCATATTCTTTCATAGTTCGGTCATAATTAAGTCGTAACATCACATTCTGATAGTTAAATATGACTAGAAAGTAGAAATTCTACTGTTGTAATATCAGAGTAGTCGCACTCTGATTGGAAAACTGTTGGTGTTTCAGACTTTGGATCAGTTGTGTTCAATGCTATCCAACGACTGAGCAGAAATTTTCGACGACCCTGGAGGCCTAGATGCACCTAGATTCATGATAGAGTCCAAAGATCTTTTTCCTCTGGAGATCTTTTGTAGTCATTGTCGCATGTTTACTATTTCCTTTGGGGTGGGGGAGTTGGGGGGCATATTCCTTCATAGTTCAGTCATAAGTCGTAACATCACATTCTGATAGTTAAACATGACCAGAAAGTAGAAATTCTGCTTTTGTAATATCAGAGTAGTCGCACTCTGATTGGAAAACTGTTGGTGTTTCAGACTTCGGATCAGTTGTGTTCAATGCTATCCAATGACTAAGCACAAATTTTCAGCGACCCTGGAGACCTGGATGCAGCTAGATTCATGGTAGAGTCCAGAGATCTTTTTTCCTCTGGAGATCTTTTGTAGTCATCGCCGAGTGTTTACTATTTCCTTTGCGGTGGGGGTATATTCCTTCATAGTTCGGTCATAAGTCATAACATCACATTCTGATAGTTAAACATGACTAGAAAATAGAAATTATGCTTTTGTAATATCAGAGTAGTTGCACTCTGATTGGAAAACTGTTGGTGTTTTAGATTTCAGATCAGTTGTGTTCAATGCTATCCAATGACTGAGCAGAAATTTTCGACGACCTGGAGGCTTAGATGCACCTAGATTCATGATAGAGTTCAAAGATCTTTTTTCCTCTGGAGACCTTTTGTAGTCATCGTCGCATGTTTACTATTTCCTTTGGGGTGGGGTGGGTAAGGGTGTTCGTTCGGTTTTTTCGATTCGGTAAATACGGTATATACGCCGGCCCTCCCATGGCCACCACCACCAACGGTGCCACTACAGCCAACCATGCGTGCTTGGCCGGCCGCGACCACATCGTCATCTTCCCGTTCATGGCGAAAGGCCACACGCTCCCTCTGCTCCACTTCGCCACGGCGCTCTCGGTGCACCACAGGAGCCTCCGCGTCACCATGCTCACCACACCGGCCAACCTCGCCTTCGCCCGCAGCCGCCTCCCCGCGTCGGTGGACCTCGTCGAGCTCCCGTTCCAGTCGCTGCCTCCGCTGCCGGCCGGCGTCGAGTCCACCGACGCCCTCCCCTGCCCGTCCCTCTACCCAACGTTCCTGCGCGCCACGGCGCTCCTGCGGGAGCCCTTCGCCGAGTTCTTGGCGTCGCTCCCGTCCCCGCCGCTCGCGCTAGTCTCCGACTTCTTCCTCGGGTTTACGCACCGCGTCGCAGGCGACGCCGGCGTCCGCCGCATCGTGTTCCACGGCATGTCCTGCTTCTCCATGGCCATCTGCAAGTCGCTCATCGTGAGCCCACCGCCTAGCGTCGAGCACGGCGCCCGTTTCCACGTACCTCGTATGCCGGAACACGTGAAGATCACGGCGGAGGAGGTCCCGGATGTGGTGGCAAAGATCGCCGACCCCGATGATCCAGTGGTCCGGTTCCTGATCGACGATATTGGCGAGTCGGACGTGCGCAGCTGGGGCGTCCTGGTCAACAGCTTCGCTGCGGTGGACGGGGATTACGTGGCGCCCTTGGAGTCGTTCTACCAGCCGGACGCGCGCGCCTGGCTGGTCGGCCCGCTGTTCCTCGCCGCCGGCGACATGCCGGAGAGCGAGCACGAGAAGGACCCCGAGGGCTGCCTCCTGGCTCGACGAGAGGCGGAGCGCCCTGGGTCGGTGCTCTCACGTCGTCGCTCGCACGCAGAGCCACGTCGCCGACGCGCAGCTCGACGAGCTGGCGCTGCTGGCTGGTGCAGTCCGCCACCCTTCATCTGGGCCGTCCGGTCCGACACGTGGTTTCCGCCGGTGGGCGTGGGGCCCAACGGGAGGATCGTCCGGGGTGGGTCCCGCAAAGAAGCGTCTTGTGCCGGGCGGTGGGAGGGTTTGTGAGCCATTGCGGGTGGAACTTCGGTGATGGAGAGCCTCGCGGCCGGAAGCCCGTGGCCGGCATGGCCGATGATCGCCGAAAGCGCAGCTCAACGCGGCACGTCGTGGACATCATCGGCGCCGGCCAGTTGACGTCAAAGCATTGGGCGCGGCCGTCGTAGAGAGGCGGAGGCGGAGGAGAAGGTCGAGGTCGATGGACGCCGGGGCGGCGGGAAGGGCGAGGATGCGGCGCAGCCGCGTGGGCTCAGCAAAGGGCGAAATCGGCGGTGGCGACGGCAACGGCGCACGCGTGGTGTTGCGGAAGCCGCGGTGGAGCTGCAGAAAGCTACGGTGTCGTCGGCAAAGAAGGGTAATAGAAGCGCCATCGTATTGTCCTGGCGGCAAAACGACAAAGATCTAAGAACATATCAGATTTGGTATTTCGTGTCAGTTCTACTTCTACGCATGTAGTATGCACCCTACTCTATGTTGAATATGTTCCTTCAGTTCGGTACCTGTTTCCCCGAATTGTTCATTTTGTAGCTTTTGATCATGCGAGTTATGCGAATTTCTTTTTAAAATAATATTAATTTAAAAATAATTACAAAAAAATAGTTATTAAAAAAAACAGACTACTATCACCATTTGAAATGGCAATAAGCTCATGTCGCCATTTCAAATAGCGACAGAAACCTATTTACTATCGTTAAATCGTTCCAACCGCTCATCGTCATTTCAACTGACGATTTACATTAAAGAGTGTACAAATCATCATTTGGAATGGCGACAGACTCATGTCACCATTTCAAATGGCGACAAAAAACTATTTACCGTCAGTCGTCGTTCCAACTGCCTGTCACCATTTCAACTAGCGATTTGCATTAAATAATGTGCAAATCACTAGTTGAAATGGCGACAAGGTTCGGCTATATATACCCCAAAATTCGGTGAAAAAATCATTTTAATTCCGGAAAAAAGATAAGAGAGAGAGAAGAGAAAGGAGAAGAGACGTAGCGAAGTCCTGCCGGTTCCTAGCGAAGGAGAGAGAGACGGAGCAGCAGATCTGGTCGCTTATTTTGCAGGTAAATGATCTTGCAACTTTGTACATAAATTTGAAACCTTGTAGGTTAGCAAATAAAAATAGCGACATAGAATTCAACGGATTATATCATTTTAGTTGTATTGATGTTTGATGTAGTACATCATTTTATATGTGTATAGTTTAGTTAATCATATAGATATTATTTATGTTGCAGTACTCCAACGATTTAGAATAAATACGAAAAAATACCAAGAAAACTTTGTAGGTTTTCATTTTTACACGGTAAATATTTTGTTAATGTCGAAAATATTTTTTAAACCAGAAAGTAGGAATACACCTCTAAAAATTCTATAAGAAATCCAGAGTAGGTACCTAGGGTATGTAGAGCTGAATTAAAATATTGTGAACTTAATTTTTGTTTCTATTTTTATATGGTAAATATTTTATAAATCTTGGAGACACTTTTTAAACAAGAAAAATAGCAAGATACCTATAAAAATATATAAAAATTGTAGAGTAGCTAAATACCATATGTAGAGCTTAATCAAAATAATCTCAACTTAATTTTGGTTTCCATTTGTACACGGTAAATATTCTGTTAATGCCGAAAATACTTTTCAAACTAGAAAAATAGCAAGACACCTCTAAAAATTGTAAAAAGAAAAAAAACCAGAGTTGCTACATGGGGTATGTAGAGTTGAACTAAAACACTGTGAACCTAATTTTTGTTTCTATTTGTGCACGGTAAATATTCTGTTAATGTCACTTCTTATTACTTTTTGTATATGTTTCATAGTATTGACAATGTATGCATTGAATTTTCAGGTATGATGGACCTAGGAGACGTTGCGTAGTGGCCGTACGAGTTGTTTGACCTGGCCATTGACGTGCATCATTGTAGCCACATCAGTACCATCCTTCCCCAGGAGGGCGGGGCGGCGATTGAGCTTCATGCGTTGCGGCTGCACACGCCCATGAGGGCATGGAGCGTGGACCCACGTTGGGTTCCGAGGTACATATAGTTGTGACCTTCATGTACTCAATTGCAGTCTGAATACTTTGGGTGGACTCACGTTTGTTCTTAATCCTTTCGACGCAGGTTGAGAACGGCAAGCCTCCTTCCACTAGCGAGGATGGTGGAGGCAATGTGGAAGGACAACCAGGACCACGCAGACGATGGGTGTACATCGAGGCACTTTCGGTACGACCGGTGCCTCCAGACGATACTGGTCGACTGGTGGAGGCCGAAGACGCACAATGTGTTCGTGGAGGAGTACCAGGTGCATCGGGTGATGCGCTAGTTCCTGGGGCCCGACGGTGCTGTGCGTGACGTACTGCGCCCTGTGTGACGAGTCCCACTAGGTTTGGGACAACTCCATCCTCTCCGGATGCCTGTTGCTTCTTCAGTTGTGGTCCTTCGAGCGTTTCTAGATCGGACAACCATAGGTGGACCTAGGATCCTACACCGTCACCATGTACACCGGCGACGACGACTTGGACTGGCCGGCCATGGGTATGGTGTGGTGTCGCTGACGGGTAAGTTTTCAAACATTTATTCTTTTTTCGTAATGTAATTCTATTTCTTGTGCTAAGTTTCCATCGTTCTATTCCACAAGTCACCTTCACTCCGATCGCTATGCACGCGTCCTACCTAGACTACGTTGCGATGTTCGATCAGTTGATGGATGACCATGTCATCTTGACACCATACACTCCCGACTGGGTGTACGAACACACACCCCGATGCCTGTCGAGCCTGTGCACGTGAGACCACACGTATTGGTACACGCAGAGGAGCTTGGTGCATGATGTGTTCGTGGAGGAGTACCACGTGCATCGAGTGGTGCGCCAGTTCAGTCTTTGACCGAAGGTCCTAGTCCCCTAGGGGCAGTCTTTGGTGCCGAACGTTCATGGGTGAGTTCACGTTTTATTTATATCGTACCATTTGCCTTACGTACCTACGAAATAATCATTTTGCCGTGCACATGTACACTAGGAAGGGAGTACCTGCTATGACTTCCTGGGCGAACAGGATGCCCCCTTGGGTTCTGGGCTAGCTCCACGCCTTGGATGACGTCGTCTAGGAGGATGCTTCCTACGACCCCGAGACATACGAGGAGTACATCGAGTGGTACTCCAGTTGGACGAGGGTTCGCTGCGTTAGGGTCATGAACGACCCAGCACGACACGAGGCCACGACGTCCGACACGTACCCCACCCAGCTGGACTCCGTATTCCATCGCGTGGTACATATTGAACGGTTCGTACATCTTATTTGCTTCGCAAGTTTTCGGTTTCTGACTCGTTAATTATGTGTACATGTCGATCTACAATGGGAGATGCACGACTTGGTGACCTTCGTGCATCATATGACGCTCGGGGAGCGCCTCAGCATGACGATGCAGGAGATTAGAGAGGTCATGGACCAGTTTATCGAGAAGACGAGGCGAGGCATCCAGCCGGTGTCTTGCCGTCAGCCGAGGGAGGTGGTGGACCTACCTGTGCGAGGAGGGGGGGTGAGTCACGGTGCGTCACGCCCCACGGCTCCTTACCTAGACATGGCAAGTGGGTCCTCATGGCATCGTGCTGGGAGTACCCTAGTACAGGTCGCAGGTCAGCATGAAACACTCACGTCTGGTTGTTTATTTTGAACTCCACTAGTTACTAACGGCAATTTTCTCTGATAGGTCCTGAGTTCCACCCGTACACAGGGCAGGAGTATGCGGAGCGGTCCACTACCTTCGTGCAACGAGGTATGTTTATCTTGTTTGCATGCACAACATACTATTTCACCATTTTCGCCAAGTTTACAGCATAACGTACTATTTCACAGCTCGTACACCCCTTTGGGACGAGGACCTGGTGTCGCACGAGTCACGCTCCGGGGACTTCGACCAGGGTGGTGGTGGGCCTTCGCACGGTGAGAGCAGCTAAGTCTCCGTGGGGGCTTCACAGCTGCATGGTGCGACCGGAGCGAGCCAGCTGACACAGCACACTCTCGCGACACCTCCTCAGGCTACTTGCGTCGGTAGGGTGCCTTGGTCGCCTAAGACTTTGACCTACTTGTCCCAACGCCCGCAGCTGCCTTGGACAAGGCCAGGAGCCAGACGTGGGGTACGCCCCAAGAGGGCCCGCGAGTAGAAATTTGTTCTTGTAAATATCAATCATGTCATGTAAATATAAATTTCTGTACAACTTACATTATGCTAGTCTCGTGTTTCGGTATTGTTTGTTCTTGTGTGTACAGGTAACCATGTGAGGGAGTTAGCATCGCGACACCCCACCTTTTCAAACTGAAAAGACCGCACCTGGTCACGCCACATATTGCCACTTTTGCAGACCAAGATGACAACACACTTCGATGTGATCTAAACATCTTAGAGGCTTGTCGATTCCATCTAAACACAAAATTTGTTTTTTCTTACTCTAGTATAAATTGGCTACACATTTTATTTGTACATGCAATTCTATATCAGAGGCAGAGGACATATGCACCGGTACGGTCGAACTCTTTGAGGCAACAGCTGGTGTCAAACGCCTTAACGGTGAGCACGTTGTCGCCTTCATGCCAGAACACCAGGAACCACCCCACGTCGATGCCGTGCGCGCCCGAGAACTCCATGTCCTAGCCTACCTCGACATGCCAGACCTTGCCGAACGGGCTAACAATGAGCGTTGTGGCCCCATCGCCGCCTCTGTCTAGGTGCCTAGCGAGCTCGTCGGAGATTCACCGCAGAAGTAGTTCATTTCACCATTGAAGGATCAACATTTAAGCTGGGTGTGTGTTTGCTGGACAGCAATGTTGATTTTATCTTTCTTACCAACTTATGGGAGGAAGAAGGCAGCAGGACCTTCACGTACTTTGCCACGGTGCGCGCGCTAAGGTTGCCAATCGACCCCATGATGATCACATGGGCGTAGACGAAGGTGCTTTTTTCCTTTGTCTTCTCCCCTATTTCGATCGCATGCTGGATAAGGTTACACTCCTCTCGTTTACTGCTCCCTTTTGGTCACATTTACATGTTCTTGGCTTTTTGTTACTAGGAAGTTTACTCCATCTAGTTCAAAAAAACAAGTTGTTTATGAATACGTATAGTCAAACTTTGAAAACTTTGGCTATTAATATCTTTTTAAATATTTAGATTAGATGCATGGAAATCATACGTGTAGATTCGTCTCGAAATCATGACGATGTGAACTCTTCAAATGCCAAAGAAGCTCTGCTGTTGGACAGCGGGAACCTCATCGTGAAAGGCCAAGGTGATATCATTCTATGGCAAAGCTTTGATTCTCCTACTAATACATTGCTACCGAATCAGAACTTTACTGCTACTACAAAGTTGGTATCTACTAATAGATTACCTGTTCCTGGCCACTATAGCTTCCATTTTGATGATGAACTTCTGCTCACACTGTTTGATGATGAGAAGGACATCTCTTTTATCTATTGGCCAAATCCTTTTATTAATATCTGGGCAAAGCAAAGAATGTCGTTTAATAGCACTATAATTGGGGTTCTTGATAGCTGGGGGCATTTTCTTGGAAGTGATAATTTTACTTTTAAGGCTTCTGATTGGGGTCTTGGGGTTATGAGGATGCTAAAATTGGATTACGATGGCAATCTTAGACTATACAGTCTAAATAAGCTAGATGGGAGATGGTTAGTCACATGGATGGCATTGCGTCAGCCCTGCTTTGTACGTGGTTTGTGTGGAATGAATGGAATTTGTGTGTATACACCTGTGCCTGCTTGTGCATGCGCTCCTGGACATGAGATCATCGACCCAAGTGACCGGAGCAAAGGCTGCAAGCCGAAGTTCAACCTCAGTTGTGATGGGCAGGAGATGCAATTTGTGAAGCTACCCACCACCGATTTCCTAGGGTATCATCTAAGTAAGCATAGCCTTGTATCTTTTCGTACTAGCAAGAACATATGCTTGAATGACTGCAATTGCAAAGGATTCTCATACTGGCAAGGAGGGGGTGACTGCTATCCAAAGTTTTCTCTTGTTGGTGGTGTAACCGAACCGTCATTACGTGGTTCTATCTATCTCAAGCTTCCTAAGGCAGTACAGGTGTTGAAGTCCTCAATTCCTCACAACCTTCTGGTCCTAGATATGTTCCTGAC
The DNA here is from genome assembly GCA_036346405.1 of Phyllostachys edulis. NCBI lineage: Eukaryota > Viridiplantae > Streptophyta > Magnoliopsida > Poales > Poaceae > Phyllostachys > Phyllostachys edulis. The sequence continues at coordinate 37,273,107 of CM070555.1, read as the reverse complement.
TGTAGCACAACTGCAGATTTCTTGGATGAGCCTAAGAGAAGTCACAGTGAATCGCAGTTTTTGTACTTCTATGGATTCTTATCAGCGATATTTCTTGTGGAGGTAATATTTGTGGCATTAGGATGGTGGTTTATTTTGAGAAGGGAGGGAAGGCAATTAAGAGGAGTATGGCCAGCGGAGTCCGGGTATGAAATGATAACAAACCATTTCCGCAGATACACTTACAAGGAGTTGCAGAGAGCTACTAGAAATTTTAAGGATGAGCTCGGCAGGGGAGCATCTGGTGTTGTATACAAGGGAGTCTTGAAAGACAAGAGGACAGTAGCCGTGAAAAAGTTGGCAGACATAAACCAAGGCGAAGAAGAATTCCAGCATGAACTGATTGTGATTGGCACGATTTACCATATGAATCTGGTGAGGGTTTGGGGATTTTGTTCTGATGGTCCACACAGGATATTGGTTTCAGAATATGTGGAGAGTGGTTCCTTGGATAAAACCTTGTTTGGTAGCGAGGGCTTGCAGATCTTACTTGAATGGAAGCAAAGATTTAAGGTTGCTCTAGGGGTGGCAAAAGGATTGGCGTATCTTCATCACGAGTGCTTAGAGTGGGTCATCCACTGCGACAAAAAGCCTGAAAACATACTGTTGGATGAGAACTTGGAGCCAAAGATCACTGACTTTGGCCTTGCAAAACTCTTGAACAGAGGTCGATCCAACAAAAATGTATCAAGGATCCGAGGAACTAGAGGTTATATAGCTCCTGAGTCCTGAGTGGGTTACTAGCCTCCCAATAACAGCAAAGGTTGATGTTTACAGCTACGGAGTGGTGCTTCTAGAACTACTGAAGGGAGCTCGTGTTTCAGAATGGGCAAGAAATGTGGATGAGGAGGTGGAAATGGTCCTTCGAAGGACTGTTAGCATGCTTGCAGAGAATGTGAAGTTGGAGGAGGGCATAGAACAGTCATGGATCACTGACTTCATTGACTCCAGGTTGAATGGCCAGTTCAACAACTTGCAAGCAAGAACAATGGCCAAGTTGGCTGTTTCATGCATAGAGGATGATAGAAGCAAAAGACCCACCATGGAGAATGCTGTGCAGATTCTTCTTTCAGTTGATGAAGCCAGTAGCATAATGCAGCAGTATTCTGTCAACTAAAATAGATATTGCCATTTGATATAGTACACCACGTATATGCATATGCTTGGATCCGTACAAGATATCATCTATGATATGTATGAATAAAAATGCCTTCTGTGTAAATCAAGAACTGCTTAAGGCACTTGTATGCCTAGTTTGTATTTCAAATTCAACTGCGCTATGCCCGATTATTATGTACTGTCAAACTTCTAATATTTGTGCAAAAGCTATGCTAGCCTGTATTGTAATAATCGAAATTATGTGCGACCATTAATTTGTGCATCAATGAAGTGCGATTTGGTCATGGGCGTGGTAGTCTTGGTAGAGATTACTGCACTGATATTCAGATTTACACAACCTATTGCTTTGTGTGGAAATGTCATTCTCGCTTGTTTTGCTTATTTCTGATAGGCAAGTTCAAAACAAATTATGGATCCTATATAACTAGCAATACATATAGGGAGCCACTGGGGCTCGTACGCCCCCATTTTTCTTAAGAACGTGATCTCTAGAACGTGAGCTGCATGCATGTAAGAATTGATTATTAAAAAAAAATGATCATGCGCGCATGGCCCACAATTTCAGCCAGAGCGGAAGCACTTCTCCCGTGCCACACACACACAAAAAAAAGGTTTCCTGCGTTATTTGTATGCAACATTTTTTTTTATAGATACAACATTTTTTTTCTATATATATATACAACATTTCATCAAAATCCGAAAATCAATAAAATAGGAGAGGGAACCAGACGTACTAGTGGAGGCTCCCACCCGTATGGTCCGAAAATGTAAATTGGTGTAAAATTGCAAAACAACAAAATATGATTCAGAAAATTGAAAGTTACATTGTTACAACATTTTAAATACACAGATGCAACAATCAAAACTCTTGGTTGCAACAACATCTCCAGACACGGTTGCAACATTCTCGGACAACGGTTGCAACATTCCCAGACAACGGTTGCAATATCCTAAGACAATAGTAGCAACATTCCTGGACAACGGTTGCAACATCACAAATCAAAAAACAAAGTGTCATAGGGGCGGCACAACGGACCCTACGACCTGGCGAACAGTGAAGCACACTGCCGTACCTCAATGGGTGCCCCCGACTACCGGAGTAAATCCGAAGGGGCTCCGAGGCCCCCGAAGGACCAACAACCCGAGGGATCCCGAAGGGTCCCAAGGGGCTCCGAGGCCCCCGAAGGTCCGATAACTCGAGGGGGCTCCGAAGGGCCCCGAGGGCTTAGCAACTCGAGAGGGCTCCCGAAGGCACCAATGATCCACGTGCCCGCGAGAAGCCCGAAGGGGCCACTACACCATTGGACCAGATACGTCAGCAAGATGGACCAAGTCCAGGTGGTCCATCGTGAGCCGGAAACTAGTTATAGGGATAGGAAAGGTCCCTGCAGTCCCTACCTGTATAGGGTCCTGTAAGGGGTAAACTTGTAATCCCATTGTCGGTTGTAAAGAGGCTATAAATAGCCATCTCCCCACCATGTAAAGGGAGAGGAATTTCAATTAATTTAATAAACGCATCCATTTCCTGACAACCAATCCCCTCTTCGAGGACCCTTCGGATACCGTGAGGGGTCCCCCTTTCTCTACTATTTAGTCTTTTAGCTACGACAGTTGGCGCCGTCCGTGGGGATCGGCAGGAAAGCTGCGAAGCACTAACCTTGCGTAGGAAACCTACACCAACATGGCCCCCAAAACGAGGGGCAGGCCCAAAGCTTTGACAGCCGAAGCGGCCACGGTAGCCGCGGCATCGACTATCCCGAAGGCGAAGAGGAGCAAAGCTTCAGCTGCAAGCCCACCAACCACCCAGACCTCGGAAGAGGAAGCAAATAACTCGGCACAAGGGGGCGCAAGCCAAGCGGCCGGAGGAGACGACACAACCAAGGCGAAGAGCATCACCCTCGCACTCAAGGCTGTGGCGTTGACTTGGTTTTTCACCATAACCCCTCGCTCCATGTATGCGTGGGAACAGCTCCAGGACCTCCTCCGCAACAACTTCCAAGGAAATTATGCTGAGCCAAAAGACGCGGGGCATCTCTTCGCGGTGAAGCAAGCACCAAGTGAAACCCTCCGCAGCTTTTTCAAAAAGCTCGCGGAGGTCAAGTGTCAAGTGAAGGGCGTAAATGAAACCACCATCATAAACGCCGCTACATGCGGGCTCCAGAAGGGTCCCTTGTCGGAAAGGTTAGCCCGCAAGCCCGTCCGCACGATGACGGAACTCTTCGATAAGATGGAAGAGTATGCCCGGGCAGAGGAAGACAGCATCCGGAGAGGCGCACCCACCACCTCCATGACAACGGCGACACCTGCAAAAGAAGCAACCAATACTGCCCAGCCGGGGGCACCCTCCAAGCCGCGAAACAATGATTATCAGCAGAAGGGCCGAGGGGTATACCATGTAGATGGAGCGCCACAGCCCGAAGGAGGAAGACGTGGAGGCCGCTGGGGACGAGGACGAGGACGCGAACGCGGACGAAACGCAGGCCGCCAACCTGATAATCACAATGGAGGTCCCACTCCGTTTTGTGACCTCCATGGCGAAGGAACGTACACCACCAGCGAATGTCGCACCATCGCCGCCATGCAGGACTACATGTGCCACGAGCAACCAATTGACCCAGATAACAGAAGGGGAACAGACAACAAGCTCCCCGCACCACCACCAAGACCCCGCATAGAAGGAAGTCGTCCCGAGCCCCACCAAAGGGTAATCAGCATGATTACCAGAGGATCCGCGCTAGGTATGCCTTCGAAAAGACAACGACGCGCGTACGTCCGGCAAATCCACCACTTGGCAACGTACCCCGTGTCCAGTCCACCTCGCTATGCCGAAATACTCATATCCTTCGGGCCCGAGGATGCCCACGGGGTATATTTTTCACATCAGGATCCCCTTGTCATTTCCGCCAACATCGCAGATTTCGAGGTCAGGCGTGTCCTCGTCGACGGAGGGAGTTCGGCGGACCTCCTGTTCCTGGACACGTTCAAAAGGATGATGATCCCTCGGGATCGCCTAACCCCTCCGGGCATACCTCTGCTAGGCTTCGGAGGAAGGCTGGTGACGGCCCTGGGCCAAATCAAACTTGCTGTCATGTTCAGCGACGACTTCGCTTCCCGAACCAAGGTCATCACGTTCGACGTGGTCCAAATGTCCTACCAATACAATGCAATCCTGGGCAGGGCCACGCTCAATACCTTCGGCGCAATAGCTCACCACAATTATCTGTGCATGAAGCTCCCTGCTCCGGAGGGCATTGTCACGGTTCGAGGAGATCAAGATCTCGCAAGACACATAGAGCTTGAAGTTCTATCCCCGGCCCGACACGTCCACGTGCTCAGCCCAGAAAAGGATCAAGCAGCACCACTGTCAGCAAGGTGGGTGCCGAAGCACAAACCGCAAGGTCAACTTCGAAGAATCCCCCTAAGCGACAGCTCACCAGAAAAAACAGTGGCCCTCGGGTCGGACCTCAAGGTGGAGGCATGTGATGCAATCCTTGAGGTGCTCCGCAACAACACGGATGCCTTTGCATGGTGCCCCGAAGACCTCCCCGGAGTAGCACGGGGAACAATCGAGCATCGTCTATATCTCCGAAGTGACGCGGTGCCCAAGAAACAAAAGCTGCGACGCATGTCCGTTGACCGCCTGCAAGCGGCCAAGAAAGAGATTGTGAAGCTACTAAAAGGGGGGGGTCATCTGTGAGATCAAATACTCGGAATGGCTAGCAAATCCCATCCTCGTCAAGAAAGAAACGGGTAAATGGCGCATGTGTGTCGACTTTACTGACCTCAACAAAGCATGCCCTAAGGACGACTTTCCCTTGCCACGCATCGACCAGCTGGTAGACGCCACCTCGGGCTGCGAGCTCATGAGCTTCCTCGACGCTTACTCTGGATACCACCAAGTGCACATGGCCGAGGAGGACGAACCAAAAACCGCGTTCATCACCCCCATAGGAATGTATTACTATAAGCGCATGCCCTTCGGCCTCAAGAACGCGGGAGCAACGTTTGCCCGCCTCATTGCGAAGGTTTTAGCCGACTAGTTGGGTCGAAATGTCGAAGCCTATGTTGATGACATAGTCATCAAGAGCAAGCTCGCGTCGACACATGCGAAGGACCTACAGGAAACCTTCGCCAACCTCCGCGTGGAGGGAATAAAGATCAATCCTGAAAAATGTGCGTTCGGGGTAAAGGCGGGGAAACTCCTAGGTTTCCTCGTGTTGGAAAGGGGCATTGAAGCTAACCCCAAGAAAATCAGAGCCATCCAAGTTCAAAACACTTCGCGGAACGGAGCCATTCCGATGGACAGCCGAATGCCAAAAAGCGTTCGAGGACCTCAAGCAATACCTCACGGAGCTACCGAGCCTGACTAGCCCAGATCAGGGAGCAGATCTTCTCCTATACATTGCTGCAACTCCGTCATCAGTGAGCGCGGTGCTCGTCCAAGAGCGCAATTGTCAGCGCCCAATATACTATGTCTCGGAGGCCCTCCAGGGAGCTAGAACCTGGTACACGGAGCTCGAGAAGTTGGCGTATGCTTTGCTCATGGCCTCGCGTAAGCTCCGACACTATTTCTTGGCCCACCCCATCATGGTCCAGACATCCTACCCGCTAGCATTCCGCTAGCATTGATGCTTCGGAACAAATATGCCACAGGCAGAGTAGGAAAATGGGCGGCCGAGCTAGCGCCCTTCGACATCACCTTCGCCGCAAGAGCGGCCATCAAGTCACAGTCCCTTGCGAACTTCGTTGCCGAGTGGACACCGCACTGGGAAGAAGACACAACTGCCTCAATCGAGGCACCATGGACAATGTATATAGACGGCTCATGGTGCGCCGCCGGAGCAGGCGCTGCAGCCATTTTGGTTTCCCCAGACGGGCGTACCGCATCACATGCAGCCCGTCTCCATTTTCCGACAACAAACAACACCTCCGAGTACGAGGTGCTGTTACTTGGCCTCTGCAAAGCGAAGGTCCTCGGAGCAAAGCGCATCCTCATCAAGAGCGATTCCCGCCTCGTTGCAGGACACTTCAACAAGACCTTCGTGATAAGGTGCCCTGAGATGACACGATACCTAGCTGCAGTGCGTAAAGCATCGAACTATTTCCTCAGCATCACCATCCAGACAATCCCTAGATCCAATAATGAAGCAGGGGATAAGTTAGCAAAGATGGCAAGTGCTGGTGAAGAGCCTCCTCCGGAGGTGTTCTACGAAATACTCACGAAGCTGTCTGCTGCGCCCGAAGCACAAGGGGCTGCACCCGAAGCACAAGGGGCTGAGGGGGTCACGCGCCTCGTGCTTCCCCTTTCTACGCCGAATGTGACGCCTGCGGCAGATTGGCGAGACGTCATCATCAAATACCTCGCCGGCGAAGAGCCCAAAGACCCCGTCGAAGCCAAGCGCCTTCATTATCGAGCAAGAAATTACTACATGGTCGCCGGCGAGCTATACAAGGGCGGCATCTGTGCCCCCTTCCTTCGCTGCGTATCACAAGACGAGGGTAGGTCGCTCCTCAAAGACATCCACGAGGGCCTGTACGGTGCACACCAGGCACCCCGGGGTCTTGTAGGAAGGACGTTCCGCCAAGGGTTTTACTGGCCAACAGCACTCCAAGACGCACAAGACCTTGTCCAGCATTGTTAGGGATGCCAATGGGCCAGTCGCAACCTAAAGGCGCCCGCGATACCCCTACAACCCCTCCCGCCTGTCTGGCCCTTCGCACGATGGGGAATAGACATCATTGGGCCGTATCCGGCGACCAAGAGCAAACTTCTGTTCGCTTTTGTCGCCATCGAATATTTTTCCAAATGGGTCGAAGTAGAACCAAGACTCCAACATCACACCAGAAATTACCAACGGTTCACCGAAGAATATCATTTGTCGATCTGGTACCGCGGGACCTCGTTCTGCACAACGGAACACAATTCGACTCCCAAATTTCTTAGAAGCTTTTGCAGCGACCTTGGCATAACAATATGCTTCGCGTCAGTTGGACACCCAGAAACCAATGGAGCCGTCGAACGAGCCAATGGCAACCTCCTCGACGGGTTGAAAAAGCGTCTCGTAGGACTTCCTAAGGGAGCATGGCCAGAAGAGCTCCAAAAAGCTCTTTGGGCACAACGCACATCACCGACCAGGGCCACAGGCTTCTCACCATTCAAGCTTCTCTTCGGTGATGAAGCAATGACGCCAGTAGAGTTTACTGTCAGTTCCTACCGAGCCACAGTCCAGGCGGACCCAGCGGCACGAGAAGTCTCTCTTGACCTTTTGGAGGAGCAATGCGTGCAGGCCATCTCAACCATGCAAAAGTATAGCGAAGGAGTCTCTTGAACACACAACATAAAGGTTAGGACAAGTCACATAGCCCTGGGCGACCTAGTCCTAAAACGGGCCACAAACCAAGCGGCTATTGGCAAGCTCGAGTCCAAATCGGAAGGGCCATACGTGGTTACAGGCACAACAAGGGCAGGTACCTACCGCATCTCAACGCCAGAGGGAGACCAGCTGGGCCACACCTGGAATATAAAGACCCTCCGGAAGTTTTATCCTTAGTAATCTTGTAAACACCGGCTACGCCCGGAGGATCACCCCGCTGCCCTTCGTCGGTTAGGGCTTGTATAAAAATGGGTGTATTTTTGGCATTGTCCCAGTGTTTTCAACAAACACAAAAACCAAGCCACCGCGCATGGCCTTTGGCCCCGGTGCACACCGATGCCCTTCGCGGGCATGAGTGTATAAATGAAGTCACCGCGCATGCCCTTTGGCCCCGGTGCACACGGATGCCCTTCGCGGGCATGAGTGTATAAACGAAGCCACCGCGCATGGCCTTTGGCCGCGGTGCACACCGATGCCCTTCGTGGGCATGAGTGTATAAACGAAGCCACCGCGTATGGCCTTTGGCCCCGATGCACACTGATGCCCTTCGCGGGCAGGAGTGTATAAACGAACCCAACATCCGTGGCCCTAGGCCGCAGTCATAACGAAGACAACGCGCGAGACAACCCAGCATGGTGAGGTCCGAACACCAAGCCACGCCGGGGGGGACGGCGTCGTCTTCGCCTCCCCCTCGCAAAGAATTAGGGCTCCCCGGAGCCCTAGCTAAACAATGAGGGGCGGCGCGAGGCCGCCTCCCTCGAAGAGTTAGGCTCCCGAGCCCTAGCTAAAAATATGGGGGGCGCGAGGCTTCGCCTCAAGAAGAGTTAGGGCTCCCGAGCCCTAGCTAAAAAAATATATATATATATGGGACGGCGAGGCCGCCTCCCTCGAAGAGTTAGGGCTCCCGAGCCCTAGCTAAAAATATGGGGGCAGCGAGGCTTCCTCCCCTCAAGAAGAGTTAGGGCTCCTCGGAGCCCTAGATAAAAAAATATATATGGGGGACGGCGCGAGGTTTCGCCTCCCCCTCGTAAAAAATTAGGGCTCCCCGGAGCCCTAGCTAAAACAATACGGGGGACGGCGCGAGGCTTCGCCTCCCCCTCGAAAAGAGTTAGGGCTCCCCGGAGCCCTAGCTAAACAATATAGGGGATGGCGCGAGGCTTCGCCTCCCCCTCGAAAAGAGTTAGGGCTCCCCGGAGCCCTAGCTAAAAAATACGGGGGAAGGCGCGATGCTTCGCTTCCCCCTCAAAAAGAGTTAGGGCTCCCCGGAGCCCTAGCTAAACAATATGGGGGACGGCGCGAGGCTTCGCCTCCCCCTAGAAAAGAGTTAGGGCTCCCCGGAACCGTAGCTAAAAAATATGGGGGACGGCGCGAGGCTTCGCCTCCCCCTCGCAAAGAATTAGGGCTCCCCGGAGCCCTAGCTAAAACAATACGGGGAACAGCGCGAGGCTTCACCTCCCCCTCGAAAAGAGTTAGGGCTCCCCGGAGCCCTAGCTAAAAAATATGGGGGACGGCGCGAGGTTTCGCCTCCCTCAAGAAGAGTTAGGGCTCCCGAGCCCCTAGCTAAAATATGGGGGCGGCGCGAGGCCTCCCTCAAGAAGAGTTAGGGCTCCCGAGCCCCAGCTAAAAATATGGGGGCGGCGCAGGCTCGCCTCCCCTCGAAAAGAGTTAGGGCTCCCCGGAGCCGTAGCTAAAAAATATGGGGGACGGCGCGAGGCTTCGCCTCCCCCTCACAAAGAGGTAGGGCTCCCTGGAGCCCTAGCTAAAAAATATGGAGGACGGCGCGAGGCTTCGCCTCCCCCTTGCAAAGAGTTAGAGCTCCCCCGGAGCCCTAGCTAAAAAAATATGGGGGACGGCGCGAGGCTTCGCCTCCCCCTCGCAAAGAGTTAGGGCTCCCCGGAGCCCTACCTAAAACAATCACAAGTACATTATTCAGCAATCACATACATTGTACACAACAAATACTCTTATACATTGTACACAACAAATACGTTACAAGTACAGTGCCATAGCAAGCCGGATGCACAACCAGGTTAATCGCGTGTGGGCACAAAATCGTCTGCCTCGCGTTCTCGTTACTCCCGCAGTACCCATTCGAGTACCTCCTCGTCGGACGGATGCGTAGCCATGAACTCCACGAACTCCCTCTTTGCGCTATAGTCATCTGACCCGTCCGAAGAACTCGAAGAAATCATAGGAGTGGCCCGAGGCGAGGGAGGACCCTCGGGCGCATTCCCGACCCTCCGACTCAACCAGAAAGAGCGTATCTCGTCCCGTGCGCTCATAGCCTTTTGTTCGCGCAACCCGAAGAACCTTTTCATCGACCCCTCCGGATTTGCCTTCTTCCAACGTTGCCATTCGGCACCATGGCAAACTATACCGTGGTAACAAATCTTTTGAGGCTACTTGCAAACCAATGTTCGCTCATCCTTCGTACCACGCGGAGGGGCATATGACTTCGTGCGCCACCACGGAGGACAAGTGCCTCGACCGGCAGTACAGCCAAACAAAAGACCACCCTGAGCAAAACAAAGACTTGAAATGAAACAACACCACATAGTAACCAGGGAGAATCCATTTCGATCTCTTTCCATTAGCAAAATGGGTAGTTACAAGTCAAGCTGTCTGTAATCCTAATCTGGCTCGCACAGCGACGCCACCAACAAAAAAAATAAACCCTCTACAGCAGTACAAGCAAAATGATGCTTCGGGAAAAGGAGCGAAGGATCACACCTTGCCTCCGGTGCCAGCCCTCCGCTCCGCCGCCCCCGCGCCGTCTGCCGGACCCTTCCCCTTTTGCTTTTACACCAACGACGCCCGGAGAGACTCCATCGTAGCGTCACGGCCAGACGGGGCCCAAAAGTCCTTGGCTAAGGCGTTGCTGGCCCGCCGCACTTGCTTTTGGCCAGAAGTGATATCCGCAGCGGAAGCAACGACAGTAGTACCTGCGCCAAGCTCCTCAACATGTCCGCACCCGGCCCGCTGCAGAGAAACAAGGGCCGTTGTCCATGCCATCTTCGCACAATGATTACCATAGGCGCGAGCAGCAGGAAGGAACACTTCCCCCGCACGACAGAGACGCTCCAGGGTGGCATCCATCTGGTCGATAGTGTGCCTCCGAGGAGGGGGCACCGCGCCGAGCTCAATCATAGCGCCATCCATCTGTCCCAGCGCCTCCCAGCAAGCCTTTGCTGCGGCGACGGAAACAGACCGCTCCGACTGAAGTTCAGCCTCAAGTACGGAGCGGGAGTGGTGCAAGGATTCCACCTGCTCCTCTAGGGTGCGACGCCCTTCCTCCAATTGGGCAACCTTAGCTTCCAACCCCTTCGCCTTCTCGGCAATAGCCGAATTCTCTGAGGTCAGCTGGTGGTTCCACGCGCACTCCAAGTTCATCTGCTCCTGGATCTCATTGTAGGCCTTTTTGATGTCCCGATCGAGAGAGCGCGAAAGGATAATCAACTGCCAAAGAAGGAAACAATCAACAGAATATTTAAAATGAGGGGAAGTGTTTACCAGACCTACCTTCATCGCATTGGCTTCAAGGCTTCGGAACATTTTATCCGGGCTCCATTTCGCAAAGAGCTCGGACACGCATGGCGGGGCAGTATAGCAAGATACTTCCTCACAAACGGCGGCTGCCCCAGGGCTGATCTTAAAGTCCAAAGACCGAAGTGGCCCCAAATTGGAAGGCACTTGAACATGAACGCAGCAGTCTGACGTCTGGTCGAGCCCAAGCCTTGGCAACGCCCGCGTTGTGCCCATCACGAAGATCACCCACCGACTCTACCCGGACGGAGGTCGCACCGGCTCCAACTTCCTCGACGACCAGTGTAGCGGGATGGGTGCGCTCATCCACTAGGGTATCTTCGGTACCCTGACCAATAACCTGCGAAGGTGTCCACTGGTAAACATGCGACGGTATTCCAGCGAACTCCTCTTCGAGGGCCATACTCGCGATCTCGAAGGAGCTAGCCACTGCCTCCGTAGCACCAACTTGCGAGGGAGCTGCCAGAGACTCCGTGGACGAACTGGCCGCACTAGTCGTTGGCCTCGGGCCCTCGGGTGCCCTTGACACCTTCTTCGCAGAGGGCCCAGCGGAGCCCCCCACAGCGCAGCCAGATTGACCCACTTCGCCAGCCCCAAGAATGCGCAAGGGAACCGCGCTGATTGGGCCAATGTTTTCCAGCTCCTTCGGGCCACGAGCCCGTTTCTTCTTCCCCACGTTAGGATCCGGACGCTCCAACAACCGGACGGCTGGGTCCAGATACGTGCGATTTAAGCGACGTTCATGCACCGCATGCACTCACTTGGTGTGCTCCTCCCCCGTGTATGGTCCGAGAAGCTGCTCCGCGGCACGCTCAGCCTTAACAATGGGCAAAACTGCACTCGTGTCAGGAAAAAATATATATATTAAAAAAAACAAAGAGGCGAAGCAATCACCTGAGCGCTCCCCAAACTCCAATACGGGCATCCCGTCCCTCGGCTCGCCGAGCCCCACGTTCCAGCCCTACGCCAGCGGCCACACCCGAAGCGCGCAGAACTCCTCAACAAAGTCCCGAGTGGACATTCGCCGCGCCGCTCCAAGTAGCACCCGTAATAGCGCTTCCTCCCGAGAAGAAAGATCAATGGTGGGGGACGGAATAAGTTGGATAGGTCCCCCCATGGACTGAAGCCCAGGCTCGGAGGAGCACTTGTGGTAGAACCAACGCTGGGTCCAGTCGGTATCCCACCTGTTCCGGGTGGCTGGAGCGGGCAGGTAGTGAAGAAGGCGGGCCTTCGGCTGGAAGTTTACACTGCCAAAATTCAGTGTTTCGCCGGTGTCCTTCTTCTTCTTCGGTTGGCAACGTCCGTCATGCAGATAAGCAAACAGACGCACCTCGCTACTGGCTACCCTCGCGGACCGAAGCACCCACTCGAAGACGCCAAGCTTGACGATCGAGTTGGGTGTTAACTGGGCCAAGTCTACCCTGTACAGTTGAAGCACCTGGCTCAAAGTACCAACGCATGGTAGACGAAGACCAGCATCCAGAAAGGCCACGAAGATGATCGTCTCGTCCTCGCCGGGTGTCGGAAAAACCTCCGCCCTAGGGGCCCGGACGTCGTCCAGCCTCGCAATCTTCCCCTCATTTTTGAGGGCCCGCAGGACGTGGTCTGTCATGGTGGAGCGCCCAAGCTCGTCGGTGAAGACAACACCACCACCTCCGTCCTTCACCCGCTTCGTCATCTCGAAAGAACAAAGCACAGCGCTAGGAGCAATGCGTGGGGCAAGGGAAACGAAGGGCCAGAAAGTGTAGGAATGGAAGAAAATGAAAGATGGCCCACCTATTTATAGACGCGCGCATGAACAGTGTAACGAAGCACAGGAATTGAGGCGCCCAACACCAAACAAAGGCTGACGCATGGCAAGAAACAGTTACGATGCGCGGGAATCGAGGCGCTACATTTAAAAGAAAACGCGCTGGCTACGTGCCTCGAGCAGCGAACGAAGTACCCAAGAACCACACGAATTTATGATACAACCCAAACAACAGTGCACACTGCCCAATAACGATTCGCTTCAAATTCGCAACGGACACAAAAAAGAAGCTTCGTCAGGCCGAAGGGGACGGTGTACCTGTACCCTTCGAGAGGCAACGCGGTTTCAGCCATGACGAAGCAAGACCTCGATCGCGAGGGGCTTGTCGTAGGGGCGGCACAACGGACCCTACGACCTGGCGAACAGTGAAGCACACTGCCGTACCTCAGCAGGTGCCCCCGACTACTGGAGTAAATCCGAAGGGGCTCTGAGGCCCCCGAAGGGCCCCGAGGGCTCAGCAACTCGAGAGGGCTCCCGAAGGCACCAATGATCAACATGCCCGTGAGATGCCCGAAGGGGCCACTACACCATTGGACCAGATACGTCAGCAAGATAGACCAAGTCCAGGTGGTCCACCGTGAGCCAGAAACTAGTTATAGGGATAGGAAAGATCCCTACAGTCCCTACCTGTATAGGGTCCTGTAAGGGGTAAATTTGTAATCCCATTGTCGGTTGTAAAGAGGCTATAAATAGCCATCTCCCCACCATGTAAAGGGAGAGGAATTTCGATTAATTTAATAAACTCATCTGTTTCCTGACAACTAGTCCCCTCTTCGAGGACCCTTTGGATACTGTGAGGGGTCCTCCTTTCTCTATTGTTTAGTCTTTCAGCTACAACACAAAGCATTATGAAAAAAACGGGTTAAAAAAAATTACAACATCGCTGTGAACAGTAGACGCACCGTCCGAAAGTTAGAGGTGTTCCGCCAGCCGATATCTGGACCTCAAGCGTCCCGACCCATCACATTGACTTGTAGAGTGAGTAAGCACTACGAAAAAAAAAAGTGGCGTCCGGAGCCAGGCGTTCCAACTTTTTCTTCCCTTCGGACGTATGCCTCCAAGGATTATCCATACATATATGAGAGCTAGAGATTGATTCGTATAGACCTTAAGATGTCAACAGACTACTGTCATTTCTTAAGGGCAACACAGGGAGAATCAATGAAGTCAGGCATATGCCCACTTCCCAAGCCAAAGGACCAAGGGTGTATGAAACTTGTATAAACCGATGATTCAATGAAGCTCGGTTGGTTTCTCCGTCCATGCCGATGGCGTGCCAGATGAGACGAGTAGCAACGACCATCAATCAATCAATCAGTTGTGTTCAATGCTATCCAATAACTGAGCAGAAATTTTCGACGATTCTAGAGGCCTGGATGCACCTAGATTCATGGTAGAGTTTAAAGATCTTTTTCCTCTGAAGATCTTTTGTAGTCATCGTCGTATGTTTACTATTTCCTTTAGGGTGGAGGTGGGGGTATATTCCTTCATAGTTCGGTCATAAGTCGTAACATCACATTCTGATAGATAAACATGACGAGAAAGTAGAAATTCTACTTATGTAATATCAGAGTAGTCGCACTCTGATTAGAAACCTGTTGGTGTTTCAGACTTTGGATCAGTTGTGTTCAATGCTATCCAATGACTGAGCAGAAATTTTCAGCGACCCTGAAGGCCTGGTTGCAGCTAGATTCATGGTAGAGTCCAAAGATCTTTTTTCCTCTGGAGATCTTTTGTAGTCATCGTCGCATGTTTACTATTTCCTTGGGGGGGGGGGCGCATATTCCTTCGTAGTTCGGTTATAAGTCATAACATCACATTTTGATAGTTAAACATGACCATAAAGTAGAAATTCTGCTTTTGTAATATCAGAGTAGTCGCACTCTAATTGGAAAACTGTTGGTGTTTCAGACTTCGGATGAGTTGTGTTCAATGCTATCCAGGCTTCGGATTAGTTGTGTTCAATGCTATCCGTTTTCTGAGCAGAAATTTTTAGCAACCCTAGAGGTCTGGATACACTTAGATTCATGGTAGAGTCCAAAGATCTTTTTCCTCCAGAGATCTTTTGTAGTCATTGTCACATGTTTATTATTTCCTTTGAAAACCAAATGGATACATTCATATTGAAAGGATTGGTCAATCTTAAATTATGGATCACAATGCATGAACTGCTATAAGGCTGCAACGTTCCTGCCTTGTCACTGTCAGATGTCAGTTTCTTAGCAGAAAAATAGAGAGATGCCAGTCTGTGTGCAAGCATGAGGCCCATACCGCAAAATTTACTGTTTCTTCCTAATACAGAGTAATAATATCTAACATGTGCAGGGACTGGCAAATGGTATTACCCGGAAGAAAAAAATGGTCGGTTACCGCCGACGGTAATAGGATTTATCGGTGGTAACCGGAAACGAAAAAATCGGCTGGTTTTTTCGGGTTTTGCAAATTCTAATTATAATTTTTGAATTTTGATTGATTTTTAAGCAAATTCAAACGAAATTTGTCTGTATTTTTTTCGAAAAATCCGGTAACCGGCCGGTGACCAGGGATTTGATCCGATACCGACTTTTGGATCCTTGGATATTACTGTTTTATACAATTATTCCCACACTTAGTTTCTTCACCGTCTATCTGTTGTATGATGCTTTCCTGGTTCTTCCAATAATATATCTGGAGCATTGCTTCGGAAAGCTAGTATACATCAGCCACTGAAATGACATTATGAGACCATTCTCCAGATGTTGACCAGAAGCAGCTATCAATTTTCTTACACATTAGACAAGTCTACGGTTTAGACTGCAGTGTATTGATAGTTGGACACTATAATAGTGTAGATTCCTGTTCACTTCACAGATCAACTCAAACACTTCAAGAGCTATGGATGCGCACTCTACTTCTCTGCTTCTCCTCGCGCTGATTCATCTGCTTTTGCACGTCTCAGCTCGTGATGTCCTCTCACCAGGCTCCTCTCTCTCAGTAGAGAGCAGCTCTGATGTGCTCCATTCGTCGGATGGCACTTTCACCTGTGGCTTCTACAGAATCTCCCCCAATGCCTCCACCTTTTCTATTTGGTTCTCCAACTCAGCTAATAAGACTGTCGTCTGGACCGCGAATCGTTTCCACCCTGTGTACACCTGGCGATCCAAAGTCGAGTTAAATACCGATGGGAGCATGGTTTTAAAAGATTACAATGGCCAGACCGTGTGGACCAACGATGTGAACTCTTCAAATGCCAAAGAAGCTCTGCTGTTGGACAGCGGGAACCTCATCGTGCAAGGCCAAGGTGATATCATTCTATGGCAAAGCTTTGATTCTCCTACTAATACATTGCTACCGAATCAGAACTTTACTGCTACTACAAAGTTGGTATCTACTAATAGATTACCTGTTCCTGGCCACTATAGCTTCCATTTTGATGATCAACATCTGCTCACACTGTTTGATGATGAGAAGGATATCTCTTTTATCTATTGGCCAAATCCTTTTATTAATATCTGGGAAAAGCAAAGAATTTCGTTTAATAGCACTACAATTGGGGTTCTTGATAGCTGGGGGCATTTTCTTGGAAGTGATAATTTTACTTTTAAGGCTTCTGATTGGGGTCTTGGGGTTATGAGGATGCTAAAATTGGATTACGATGGCAATCTTAGACTATACAGTCTAAATAAGCTAGATGGGAGATGGTTAGTCACATGGATGGCATTTCCTCTGCTCTGCTCTATACGTGGTTTGTGTGGAATGAATGGAATATGTGTGTATACACCTGTGCCTGCTTGTGCATGCGCTCCTGGACATGAGATCATCGACCCAGGTGACCGGAGCAAAGGCTGCAAGCCGAAGTTCAACCTCAGCTGTGATGGGCAGGAGATGCAATTTGTGAAGCTACCCACCACCGATTTCCTAGGGTATGATCAAAGTAAGCATAGCCTTGTAGGGTGCATATCTAGTGCACATAGTGCATTTGGTGCACATATACACAAACTTTTTGTTTGGGTATCAAACAAGCATAAAAAATTCTGAAAAAAATTCTAGATGTAGTTGATGGTGTTTTGTTCCACCCTTTAAAATTTCAAGTTCAAACTCAATGTATGTTAGAAGAAACAAAAAAGAGAAATTCACTGTGAATAGTATGGAAAGAGGAAAGAGGAAAGAGAAAACAGGAAATGTTACTATTCACAGTGAATTTCTCTTTTTTGTTTCTTCTAACATACATTGAGTTTGAACTTGAAATTTTAAAGGGTGGAACAAAACACCATCAACTACATCTAGAATTTTTTTCAGAATTTTTTATGCTTGTTTGATACCCAAACAAAAAATTTGTACATATGTGCACCAAATGCACTATGTGCACTAGATATGCACCCAGCCTTGTATCTTTTCATACTTGCAAGAACATATGCTTGGCTGACTGCACTTGTAAGGGGTTCTCATACTGGCAAGGAACGGGTGAATGCTATCCAAAGAATGTTCTTCTTGGTGGTCAAACCAACCCGCAATTTGGTGGTTCTATCTATCTCAAGCTTCCTAAGGCACTAGAAGTGTCAAAGTCCTCAATTCCCCACTCACAACCTTCTGGTCCTAGATATGTTCCTGACTGTAGCACAGCAAACAAATATTTCATTGCAGATTTCTTGGATAAGCCTAACAGGAGTCACAGTGAATCGCAGTTTTTGTACTTCTATGGATTCTTATCCGCGATATTTCTTGTGGAGGTAATATTTGTGGCATTAGGATGGTGGTTTATTTTGAGAAGGGAGGGAAGGCAATTAAGAGGAGTATGGCCAGCGGAGTCCGGGTATGAAATGATAACAAACCATTTCCGCAGATACACTTACAAGGAGTTGCAGAGAGCTACTAGAAATTTTAAGGATGAGCTTGGCAGGGGAGCATCTGGTGTTGTATACAAGGGAGTCTTGAAAGACAAGAGGACAGTAGCCGTGAAAAAGTTGGCAGACATAAACCAAGGCGAAGAAGAATTCCAGCATGAACTGACTGTGATTGGCACGATTTACCATATGAATCTGGTGAGGGTTTGGGGATTTTGTTCTGATGGTCCACACAGGATATTGGTTTCAGAATATGTGGAGAGTGGTTCATTGGATAAAACCTTGTTTGGTAGCGAGGGCTCGCAGATCTTACTTGAATGGAAGCAAAGATTTAAGATTGCTCTAGGGGTGGCAAAAGGATTGGCGTATCTTCATCACGAGTGCTTAGAGTGGGTCATCCACTGCGACATGAAGCCTGAAAACATACTGTTGGATGAGAACTTGGAGCCAAAGATCACTGACTTTGGCCTTGCAAAACTCTTGAAAAGAGGTGGATCCAACAAAAATGTATCAAGGATCCGAGGAACTAGAGGTTATATAGCTCCTGAGTGGGTTACTAGCCTCCCAATAACGGCAAAGGTTGATGTTTACAGCTACGGAGTGGTGCTTCTAGAACTACTGAAGGGAGCTCGTGTTTCAGAATGGGCAAGAAATGTGGATGATGTGGAAATGGTCCTTCGAAGGGCTGTTAGCATGCTTGCAGAGAATGTGAAGTTGGAGGAGGGCATAGAACAGTCATGGATCACTGACTTCATTGACTCCAGGTTGAATGGCCAGTTCAACAACTTGCAAGCAAGAACAATGGCCAAGTTGGCTGTTTCATGCATAGAGGAAGATAGAAGCAAGAGACCCACCATGGAGAATGCTGTGCAGATTCTTCTTTCAGTTGATGAAGCCAGTAGCATAATGCAGCAGTATTCTGTCAACTAAAAAAGATATTGCCTTTTGATATAGTACACCACGCATATGCATATGCTTGGATCCGTACAAGATATTATCTATGATATGTATGAATAAAAATGCCTTCCGTGTAAATCAAGGACTGCTTAAGGCACTTGTATGCCTAGTTTGTATTTCAAATTCAACTGCGCTATGCTCGATTATTATGTACTGTCAAACTTCTAATATTTGTGCAAAAGCTATGCTAGCCTGTATTGTAATAATCGAAATTATGTGCGACCATTAATTTGTGCATCAATGATGTGCGATTTGGTCATGGGCGTGGTAGTCTTGGTAGAAATTACTGCACTGATATTCAGATTTACACAATCTATTGCTTCGTGTGGAAATGTCATTCTCGCTTGTTTTGCTTATTTCTGATAGGCAAGTTCAAAACAAATTATGGATCCTCTATACAAAGTCGCTAGTTTGATCTTCAGATAACTTCTAGTAGAAACTTTTCCTATAGGCCAGTTCTCAATGCTCAGAAACTCACTAGATTGACTTTATCTAGGACTTGCTGCTAGTTAGTACTATATATATTGTCAAAGCTATACTCATCGTCACATCGTCAAGCCTATGAAAATGTCACAAGTGCTTACGTTTACCATATTACCGATCAAACACATCACAGCCAGGGGCTAGTAATATACCAAAAACAATAAAGAGCAAACTCAGTGAATTACAAGACAAAAAATTTTATTCATTCATTGAAAAATATTCATTACAAGGCATTCAATTGTTTTTGAATTGAAATTTTACATTCTTCGTATAATTATCTACATGAGAAGGTACTTCTGCTCTCTTTTGCTGGATTTCTTGTGCAGAATTCATACTCAACTTAGGGATTAATTTCTCCAAGTCCATTGCGTCTTTGTAGCAATGCTTCAGCTTCATGAACAAGGCACCTACATTAACATCAATAATAGACTAGAGAGAAGTCTTTATTGATTGAGCCATCTTCGGGAAGTGGTTGACAATAAACTTTATCTGAGCTTTGATGCCGTCGACCAGCTCTTCCACTAAAGGCTCCTCCTTTGTGAGTGTAACTTCTGCACATCTAATTTTTGCAACAACAACATTTAATTGATTCAATATGAAAGTTAAAGCAATAGAACTAGCCTCTTCTTTCTTTTAAATCTCCTCTATGAGATCTTTCTTCTCCTCAAGAATCTTCTCATTTGTTAAGCTGAGGTCACGTTGAAGTTTTATTATTGCATTCATTTCATATTGAATTTTCCATTTGCTTTTTCTCTGATCTTTTATTTACTTCTCCAAATCTAATTGTTTAAAAATGCATAAAATTTGTATAAGCTTGCGAAAAATGTGGAAACAATATAATTAAAAAGTAAGAGTTTTTACCTGCTTTTTCTTCTTCGTATTTGTGAAGAAGTGTTTCATGGTTATGCGTAAGCTTGTCGCAGACCAGTTGGTGCTCCTTCAGGTCATCCAGGAGTTCATATTGAGGTCCTCAAGGCGCTTGTGCTCTGTAGCAACCTCTTGAAGAACCTCTTCTTTTTCTTTAAGGATCATTTCTTTGGGAACAAGTTGGAATTTAAATTTCTTAGTTGTGTTGGCAGTAAAGACCAACTTGTTCTCATGCTCTTGGATGAGCCGACCAGCAGTATACTTTTCTTACTTAAGAAAACTGAAATGCTAAGTTAGAATCACAAAAAATCTTCTAAAGAGAAATGGAGAGTTTGTTTAACTTACTCTTTAAGCTTGGCTATTTCTACATCCTTAGATGTATCCCTGCTGGCCATTTCTCCCATAAAGGCCTTAAAAAGACCAAGCATTTTGGTTGTTTTATATAAGAAATAATAGTAAGAAGTCATTACTATGCTGTCTAATAAATCAAAGGATTTAAGTTAAGAGCTTATTACCTTGCTGTTCAAATCCTTGATTTGTTTTTCCAATTTGCTATACTCAGATTCCTCTAGTATAGCAAGCTAGTTGACCTTCGAGCTGGTCGAAACACTCTTTGGACAAAAGGGTGGTCTCCATGCCACCATGGCACTAGCAGTAGAAAAGAGAGTAGGAGAAGGAATAGTTTCCTATTAAAAAAAGACAAAGATAAAAAATCATTAACAAAAAAGAAGGCAAATACTCAGTCATAATATCTGAATAGTAAAGATTACTTACTTGGTCAGTGGGCTGAAGGATTATATCCTGACCAACGCCCTGGTCGAGAACAATCCCTTCTTCAACGATAGGTAGCACTTCAGTGGTCGGAGTCTTCTCGACAACCACTTCAGTTTGCCCTACTAATGGGATCTCGTCGACCACCACATCCATAGTGATCGAAGCATTTTCGACTACCCCTGTGGGTACTTCCCTTGAGGAGGTCGGAACGTCTCCGACTACTTCCTCTACGACCACCTTAGACACTGTCGCCCCCTGCAAACTGACTTTTGCTAGTTCAACTATAGGAGGAATTGGTGGTGGCTCCTCGCTAGATTTATCAATTTCAGAAATTGAAGCAAGAGAGGTGGTCGGGGGACTAATACAGATAAAAAGAATTATCTAAGTAAACATTATAAAAGGAAATCTTTGTTAGAAAAATAGTTGAGTTAGTATTTACTTGAAATGAAGACCAATGTCTGTCTCAAAAGTAAATAAAGCATCAGCAACAACCAATTTGCCGCAGCCGACGTCAGTGATATTTACACTAGGGCTAATAACCCTAGGATTTCTCACCAAGATGAGGGGGGTCTCTTCTTCTTCCTCACCTTGGACATATGGGAATAAAGGAAGATGCCTATATGATTGTTGAGAAATCATAATCCTTTGTTTTTTCTTCTTCTTGCGCACTTGGGTAGTTGCCTTGGAAGCCTTTGCCAGCTTTTCCGGTGCCTGGTACCGGTCATGAACACACTTTGACCGGATTGCAGGAAGGGTGGTGGTCGCCACTGCTATAGCCTTGTCTCTTGACTGTACATCACCAATTGGAGCTAGACTGGTCGTCACGGCGCTGATCTGCTTGGTGACGACCATAGCATCTAAAGAGGTTGATGGGGCAATCATCGCTCTGGTCCTTGGTCTCTCGACCACGACCTGAGTAGGGGTTTCTACAGTAACCTTGGTCTTCTTGGCAAAAGGAGCTTGACTACTTCACCCGGATTGGTTAATTACCTTCTTCCTACCATGCATCCAAAAACAAGGATTTATTGATTACGATCTTAAGAAAAATTCAAGGCTAGAAGTTAAATATTACATACATGCATTCTTTTTTTTTATAAACTCTGCAGATGCCTCAATCAGGCTGCATGGCTGGTCGTCAAAGCAAACTGGCTCTGAGCCATCACTACTACAGGAAGCCTCATCACGACGGTTCGGAATCGTCATCACGCACGGTTTCGAACCGCCTATATTTGTTGGTCTGTGATAACAGTAGTTATCACTGACGGTTCAAAACCGCTCGCGATACGCACTATCACTGAGCGGTTTTTGTTGAAACCGTCGAAGGCTATTATCACGAGCGGTTTTCATCAAAAACCGCTCGTGATTCGAGAATATCATCGACGGTTTAATTTACAAACCGTCAGTGATGATATTTTCACGAGCGGTTCTTGTTCGAAACCGTCATGGATGACGAAGCCACAGCGGTTCTTATTTAGAACCGTCTATGATAGCCTTTTTCGTGGCAAAAACCGGCAACGGCCGCTAAAACTTGGAGGCCGTTTAGAGGCCCTAAACGATCTTTTTTGGGGTTTTCACTTTTTCGAGACCTCACGAAGAGAATTTGACCTTGACTTATGGATTTTCGGATTGAGCTTTTCGTTAGCTTTCCAACAAGCCAAAGAACGTCGCAATCGGAGTTCGTATGCAAAAGTTATGATGATTTTACCGAACGGTGCGCGATCTACCATCTATATTTTTGCCCAAACCAAATAACTCAACATGAACTACACACATCACAAGAGCATCACCCACATCACAAGAGCATCAACTCAAGAATCCACATCACAAAGCAAAGGGGGAGTAGAGAGAGTAAGGTCGTGGGAGGCCGGGCGACGGTGGAGGAGGCAAGGCGACGAGGTCGTGGGAGGCCGGATTTAGCAGATCGGGCGAGGTGGAGGAGGCCGGGGGTGATGGTTCGGATGAGGCCGGTGACGATGAGGCCGGGACGAGTTGGAGGAGGCCGCCGGCGACAAGCTCGGCGGAGGCCGGGGCGCAAGGTGTGAGGAGGAGAAACGGCAGAGGAGGAGATGGAGGTATGAGCTGTGAGGAGGAGAGACCGCAGAGGAGGAGATGGAGGTTATATAAAGCGAGTTTCGGCAGCCCGCCCATTATGTTTAAATTTTCGTTTCCCGCCCAACAATCAGAGACGGTTCTTGTTAAGAACCGCTCAGGACATGTGGCCTCCAAAGCGGCAAAGTCTGCAGAGGATAGCAGGATATCACAAACGGTTCTTAATTAGAACCGTCTGTGATAACTAATTATCACAGACGGTTCTTATTCAGAACCGTCTGTGTACTATCACAGACGGTTCTTATTGAGAACCGTCTGTGATTGGCTGGATTATCACAGACGGTTTGTGAATAGAACCGTCTGTGATAATTCACAGACGGTTCTATTAATGAACCGTCTGTGATAGATGACTATCACAGACGGTTCTAAAAAATACCGTCTGTGATAGTCGGCCCGCGCCACCCGCAGGTCCGGACTGACCCAACACAGACGGTTCCAAAGGAACCGTCTGTGATGGGGCGTCTACTATAGCCTGTTTTGTAGTAGTGCATCCTTCACGTTTTTCAACATGAAGAAAGCCTTCTCTTCGACCACCTCCTTTGGCAGAATTGGAAGCAAAAATAGACTTAGTAATGGAACACCTGGAAAGTAACATGCCTCCAGAGCTATCCTTGGTTGGGTCCTTATCCCCATTTAGTCGCCAAGCGGAATGAGCCCTTCTCTTCAGGGGGCTAATTTTGTTTTGGAGGAAGTCGTGGATAATCCTCCGACCAGTTAGTCCTGCAATCACCAACAAAGTGATTGCGCCGACTAGTTTCTCCTCCTCAGATGTCAACTTCATGGAGGTCTTCTCCTTCTTCGAATCTTAGGCTGACTAGCTCGGTGGAGGACCTCTAGTGAACTTCAAGCAGCTGCCTCCGAGGATGTCGAAGTAGAACCACTCCTTATGATAATCCCTTCATGTATCCTTGATAGGAAGTGGAGGATAGTTTCTAGACATTTGGTCCTGGAGTTTAAAGCATGTGCTCCCACAGAATGATTGAATGAAGCACGAGCGGCTCGTATGATTCCTCTGGAGCTTTATTTCAGGAGTATACATGATCCACGTGCCAACATATTCTTTTAGTACTCGCACAGTATAAATATTCATGTGTAGTCCTCACCCTACATTGTGAATACATGTACTAGAGAATTTTTTTTTTGTGTGTGTCATGCTTGTACTGGTAAATTCCCTCAAGACTAATTAATACTAATTGCTTCTAAAAATAATATCTCCAACAATTTGTTTTGTGGAGGTTATATAGTTTAAATGGATGGAGTAGCAAGGGTTAGGTACCATCTCATATTTGTAAAAGGAATTTTCATACCGTAACTAGTTGTCTTGCTAGTACAATTTTTTTAACTTCATATTTGTTCCCATTACTAGTTTTTTTTAAATATTTCGTTACTCTTTTATTCCGGTAGGATCGTTAATCCCATTACTAGTTTTTAAAAATATGACGCTACTCTTTTATTTCTATAAGATCGTTAATAACAATTAGAGGCGAAGTGGATAATTGCAATCTCTAGCAGAAACTTTTTCCTTAAATCTACTGTCTTCTTATTATTCAACTTGCTAAAAAAAATAGAAAAGAAGGAAAATAATTCGCATGGTACTGTAGCAAGATGCATGTGTGCTGTAGCAAACAGTGCAGGATGGTGTACCTACTGTATGTGTTACTGTAGCAAATTACGGAACAAAGGTTCTGCTTTCAATGGCTGACGCTGCAATCTCGTCCGCAGCCCAGAGCACCAAATCACGTACGAGGCCCCACCAACTACACACAGCGACGCTGATGCAAAGCACTGCGGTGGATGAATGGATGACTCGCGCACACAGCAAGATCAATCAAGAAATCAGCCGTGAACCATGACGTGGAAACAGCGAGAAAGACAAGAAGGCACCGCCATCAAAAATCACATTAATCTTCTGGAGATCGCACCACGCAAAAATCAAGCCGCCAGCAAGCCCTAAATCCCCTCACGCCGGCACATGCGTGAACAAAAAAAACCGGCGGCCAAAAACCCTGCCGTCGCCGGCATATTTATACCTTACAACTCACACAAGTGAGCAATAAATCTAAAACTTCTAATGGACCTTCTAGCGTTGGCACCTGATCACCTACGTAGGGTCCATTAAAGTCCTAGGACTCAATACGTGGGCTTTTACCAAATTACAAAACCAATTTTGGAAACTCTAAAATTGTCATGTGTCGTATCCTCCAGAGCGCATATCCGCAGCTCCAATACGCTTCATCCATCTTTGATCTCCACGCGCCCCAACTCGAATCCGATCGTCTCCTCCAGCATTCTCGACCCTCTAGACTATGACTTCGCACCAAGCCATCTCCCGGTCACCGTCGTAGACCATGATCGCCTTCGAGTTACCGTGCACATGTAAAGACTAAAATAACATATTTTCCCAGCACAACTTCTTCCCAACTTAACCGACATAAGTCCACACACACCACATGCCTCAAATAACATCAGTACCCAACATTGTCAATTATTCATCAACTAAAATATACTAGACCTAACCATATGGTCTAACAATCTCCCCCTTGATGAATACATTGACAATATTTCAAAAGTGTGAGTTGAATTTTGAAAGAAAAGAAATTTGCGAAAAGAAAGTTTCAAAGCTGCAAAGCAAACACTTCAAAACCACAGCTGAAAAACGCCCCCTCAACACAAGGAGCTGAAAAACTCCCCCTCAACACAGGGAAGCAAAATTAGCAAATTTCTCCAATTTTTTCAATTTCTCTCATTTCTCTCCCCCTTTGGTAATGTAATCATCAAAAACTTCAAAGAAAGAATAATTCTAAAACAAAAGAGCAAGAAAAGTAAAAATCAAGAAGCTTTATAGATTATCCAAGTCACTTCGCATTGATTTAGTAAAGCAACCAAGCCATCTGTTTTAGTAGAGCTATCTAGATCATATAAAGTCATATACCATATAGCAATGTCAAAACAAATCTTTAGAATGATTAAGTATTTTAAATTAATGACAGGCATCTCAACAATGATCAAACTGATTATAAAGAGCACAATGAGATATCACATTGAAAAGTTAAATCCTAAAAGTGAAGCAAACTTTAAAGCTAGATGAGCTAGCAGTCTCATGTAACAATACATTGCTCCAATTTCAATTCTTAAGCATGTGGCATGCTTGTAGCATACTTCTTTACAATGGTGGTATGCTTGTAGCATACTTCTTTTCAATGATGGCATGTTTGAAGCATACTTCTTTTCATTTGAGCACTTTTCATTCATTTTTTTAATATATATACACATAGATATATGTATGGCATGCTTGAAGCGTACATCTTTTCAATTGTCTCTTTCTCATTTTTTTTATAACATGCAAAATTGAGTGAACCTAAAAAGATTGCAATAAGAAACATACGAGCTTCATGTACAAGATTTAAAATAAGATTCACAATCAATCTAATCCTTTTCAATGAACATCGCAAAGTACTAACTATAATCAATCTAGTCAAAGTATTCCGCCATGTCATGCTTTAGTTCAAATGTGGCAAAGTAATTAAAACCAATCATGATCAAAACTACATAGCACATGAGTAAATATGATAACAAGAGCTCTACACCTCATTTGATTTCAATGGCTTAGACTTGAAGAATTGTTTGACAAGTATAATAAACAAAGCTTCTGAAATTTTAAATAACAAGCACCCCCTCAGAATAAACCCATTAGATGAAACACCCCCAACTCACTCTGCAAATAAGATCTAGGAATCTAGTACTGAGATACACGATATGGAGGAACAGCAACAAAACTAGAACCAGAACCACGTGTGCGTGTGTGATCAGAACGCGAATTATGTGAATTAAATCCTAAACCAGTACGTGAAGCAGATTTAAAACCATCATAAAAGTCCTCCAAACCTAGCTTTCGCATTAGTTCTAGGGACAACAAAAGAGGTTGCACGTTTTTGTCTTAAGGCATTCAATCTTTCATTTTTCTCTTTCTTAACACGCCTAAAGCAAAATTCATGCAAGTGCCCATCTCTACCACAATAGGTGCAATGAAATTTAACATAATTAGAATTCCTTTGAGATGATGAGCTAGAACCTACAACATTAGCAAAAGAGCTTTGCACAAAACCAGTAGATTTAAACACAGTTTTATGAGGCTTACTTTTTGTTTCAATTAGCCCACTTCCAATGACCTTAACTATCTTAGGTGGATTATTCTTGGCATAATTAGCAGCATTAAATCCTAGACCAGTGTTTTTGACACTTAGTTTTAACTTGTCTAGAATCATATTCAAAATTTTCTTGCCAAAAGAAAATCTCTCTAAAGTGTCATTAAGGTACTCATTTTCTTTAGATAAAGTAGGATAAGTTGTGCATTTAACTGGTTCATTCACAACATTCTTAGAAGCACTAGACTGAATCAATATATCTTTTTCAGCAAAATCATTAAGTTGTCTAGTTAGTGCTTCTATTTTTGTGCTAAGCTTAGGATAATTAGTGCAAGAAAGTGTCTCATGATAAAGTATTTGTTTAATAGATTTATGGGATGAATTAAGTCTAGCTTCTAACAATTCACAATTAGAACAAGCTTTAGATTGAACATTTGAAATACTTGACTCTATACATGTAGAAGAACTAAACTTGAACTTTTCAATTTCATCATTGGCAAGTTTTAAATTTTCATCATAAGAATCATGTGTCAATCTTAGTTCATCAAGTTTAGTAGTTATATCCCTAAGTTGAACCAAGGTTGATGCATTAATTGTTCTAGCACTCTTCAACTCAGAGTGTAAAACTTGACAAGACTCACAAGATTCATCATCAGGAATAGAAGCTCTAAGTCTATCAATTTCAGAAGTTAAGCTTTCAACGAGACAATTATTTTCTTTCAGTTTCTTTTTTTGCCTTTTTCAATTCAATAGCAAATTTAATCAAACCATCTTCAAGCTCATCATATGATGGTCTTACCTCATCGGGATCATCACATCGCTGCTAAATGCCGCTGCTTTCTTGCCATGAAGCACATGCCCGTGAAGTCGTCATTGTTATTCTTCTTACCTTTAGAATCATCATTGTCGTGGTCATCGTCATCACAACTCTCATATTCCACATCACTCAGATCAAGATGCTCGATAGCTGCAAGAAACTTTTCAGCTAATTTCAGACGGAGATTGTCACCCTTGGTGTTGTTGTTCTTGGATGGCCAACAACGCTAATTCTTGTCTTCCTTGATCACCTTCCCCTTGAGCTTGGGACACTCCATCTTAATGTGACTTGGCTCGCCATACTCATAGCACTTGATCAAACTTGACACGCCACCTCGCTTTCTCATCCTCACGTTGTTGAGTGCCTTGTATGCCCGTGAGGAGATCAACACCTAATCCTCTTCAAGGAACTGTTCGAACTGTTCCTCTGAAAAAGAAGACAAAGCAGACATAAGAAAAGAACTCGATGAAGCAGCCTGCATGGGGTTAGTTACAAGTGCTAAAGATGAAGGTTTATCAATCTTAGATGGCAAAGCTTCCATCTCATAGGTTTTCAATCTAGAAAAAAGATCATCTATGGTTAAAGTATCTAGATCGATAGTTTGATTGATAGTTGTGACAACCATCAACCACTCAGAACCTAAAGATCTCAAAATTTTAGTTGCATTATCTTCATCAGTAGGTATAACATTAACACCGTGCAAATTACTCAATATTTTTTCAAACCGAGCAAAAATATCATCAATAGCCTCATCAGGCTTCATAGCAAAATCAGAATATTCTTTTTGATAAAGATTTTTACGCACTTTTTTAATTTTAGTGCTTCCTTCATGATAATCACAAAGAGTTTTCCATATTAAGTAGGCAGAATTAATATGAGCTACGCGATCAAACTCTTTGCGAGAAATCCCTTGAAACAACAAGTTACAAGCTTGAGCATTTAAATCAACATCTATTTTATTTAGATTAGTAACAGTAACAGGAACCTCATAAGGGCTAGAAACCTTATTCCAAACATCATTACCTTGAGCCTCAATATAAGGTTGCATACGACACTTCCAAAAAGCAAAATCAGTATCATCTAGCATGGGCGGACGATTCACATACCTCTCTGACGCCATAGCAACCCGCTCTGATACCACTTGTAGGATCGTTAATAACAATCAGAGGGGGATGAATGATTGTAATCCCTAGCAGAAGCTTTTTCCTCAAATCTACTGTCTTCTGATTGTTTAACCTGTTAATATAGTAAGAACACAAAAACAAAAAGGCAGCAAGTAGGAGGAAAATAATTTTTGCGGTATCGTAGCAAGATGCATGTGTACTGTAGCAGCGCTAGGTATTGTAGCAAACAATGGAGGGTGTTGTGCCTACAGTATGCGTTACTGTAGCAAATTATAGAACGAAGATTCTGCTTTCAATGGCTGACGCTGCAATCTCGTCCGCAGCCCAGTGCACCAAATCACGTACGAGGCCCCACCAACTACACACAGCGACGCTGATGCAAAGCATTGTGGTGGATGAATAGGGGTATGTTTGGTTCAAGGCCTGTGAGCCATACCTGAGAAAAAGTGGTGCCTGAGAGTAGCCTGAGAAGCAGATGATTTTTGCCTGGTCAGGCAAACCTGGAGATATAGTGTTTGGTTGATGATTCATGCCTGGAGATAGAAAAGAGAGAGAGAAAACTAAAGAAAGAAGCAATAGATAGCCGCCTGGCAGGCAAGCCTACCAGGCGTTCAATTTCTTTGCCTGGTCACCAGGCCTGCATCCAATCAACATCCAGGCAGTTATCTGGAGCAGTCCTGACCAGGCGTGCTGTCTTCAGGTCGCAATCCAAACACACCCTAGATGACTCGTGTGTTGGGTCGCGGGGTAGGCTACGATAGCTACAAACAAAAATTTCTACCACGCAAACCAGGAAGCCAAGCAGTAGATGATCATAGATCGTTACCACCGACGCCAGCAGAGCGGCGGAAGAAGGGTTGGAGCAACCGATCCAACGAAGAGCGATCGATGTAGTGGTCGAGTCGATCGTCCAACGCCCAAAGAAGTCGATGCGGTGGTCGAGTCGATCGTCCCCTCCAAAGAACCTCTGTAGTTCCTCGTGAAGATCGCGGATCGCCCTCAAGCGCAACAATCGTAGTAGCGCCTCTCGGTATCCACACGCCCGTAGCGGGAACAACCATACGCCGGTGTGCTAGCACCAATTCGCACGGCAGAGCTCTCAGGAAGATGGCGGCTAGGGTTTCGGTGGTGTTTTCTCGCGCACCTCCCAACAGCCTCATGCATCTCCTTATATAGTGCTCGTGACAGATCCTATCCGAATACATTTATGAATCAGATTCGATCGGGTTTGTTCCAACCCGTTAAGTGTGTGACCTCAGAGGTTCATGTGTAGTTCGGTTGTGACTCGAAACCGCTTCCGATCACGAGTCGAAGCGGCTCCTAGCGAGCATATCGATTCCCGAATACACACAAATTATATCTGACGAACCTTAATGCAATATGATCTACGACCAGTCCTCATCACTTACGACTGTGTCCTATCTTTATACGACCGATTCAGATTTGGTCACAACCAGCCAGAATTGCTTACGACCAGCACGACCACTCAGGACTACGTTCGACCAGTCTACGACCAGCTCATATCTGTATACGACCAGTCCGTAATTGCTCGAACTAAGCGACCTATTCGTGTATACTCCCTTTGCCTCATGATGTCTGGTTGAACTTCAAGTGAGATGTTGTGTCATCCATGGACTGTTCAATACTTTCTCGATCGAGTGTCAGATAACTTTACGTGGTCGAACACTTCGACTACTAGTGGCATGGCCATGCACTTTCTTTATCCGATCACAACGAGGGCCCGAGACATCTCTCTGTTATGTTAGGAGGGCAAATCCCATATCCGACCAATACATTCCTCTCCATGTTTCAAAGCATACCCAAAGCTACCTTTTATAACTACCCAGTTACGGTGTAGCGTTTGGCAACCCCTAAGAGTGCTCTTACACATGTAGGAAACCATGCTGATCTCAGGTCTAAGGATTATACATCATCGTTGCTTGAGACCAACTAACGACACATAGATTCATAACAATCTCAATAGTGTCTCAAGGTGGGTCTTATCCAACATCATGTTCTCTAACATGTGTCCATATTATCGGTTTGATATCTCCATATCTATGACTCGTGAAACATAGTCATCAACCAATACATATGCTTAGTCTATTCATATGTGTCCTCATATGTTTACGACCAGGGATCGTAAAAGAATAATTATCGCAGGAATATAGAGTTTCACAACCAAGTCACATACTTGATAATAAATATTAACAATATTATTCTAGGAACAAGATAACACATTATCCAATGTCATGAACATAATGAAATATAATCATCTCTATGATTGCCTCTAGGGCATATTTCCAACATCGTGCACACAGCAAGATTAATCAAGAAATCAATGGTGAACCATGACGTGGAAACAATGAGAAAGACAAGAAGGCACCACCGTCAAAAATCACATCAGTCTTCTAGAGATCGCACCATGCAAAAATCAAGCCGCCAGCAAGCCCTAAATCCCCTCACTGGCGGCCAAAAACCCTACCGCCGCCAGCATATTTATACCCTACAACTCATACAAGTGAGCAATAAACCTAAAACCCCTAACGAGCCTTCTAGCGTTGGCACCTGATCACCCACGTACAGCCCAATAAGTCCTAGGGCCCAATACATGGGCTTTTACACCAAATTACAAAAACAATTTTGGACACCCAAAAATTGTCATGTGTCGTAGCCTCCGGACCACACCTCCGTAGCTCCAACACGCATCATCCATCTTTGATCTCTGCGCGCCCCAACTCGAGTCCGACTGTCTCCTCAAGTATCCTCGACCCTCTGGACCATGACTTTGACCAAGCCATCTCCCGGTCACCGCCGTAGACCACGATCGCCTCCGAGTTACCATGCACATGCAGAGACCAAAACAACATATTTTCCCGGCACAAGTTCTTCCCAACTTGACCGACATAAGTCCACACACACCACACGCCTCAAATAACATCAGTACCTAACATTGTCAATTATTCATCAACTAAAATATACTAGATGTAGACACATGGTCTAACAATTTCAAAAAATGAATTCATAGTTATATTCTCTTGATTGACATTGTTATATATGCTTGGAACTGTATTGTGTAGGATATGATGCCAAGAGTTGCAAACCAGACACCACTTATTCTCCTAGGGATGAGTCTGGTAAGCATGTTTTGTCCTTAGTTTTACTATTTTAGCATTTACTGTATCTATACCTAGACCGTTGATCTTTTTTTATCGAATAGTCCAGATGGAAGAACTCAAGGAACGACATGGTACTACACCTATTTATCTCTACTTTGATTATGTTAGTAATGTAAAGAAACCTTATGAATTATGATTAGCCATGTATCCCCATTCCATTTCAATATTTTCTTAATACAATTATTTCCGAGTGTCTAATTACTTAAACTAAATCTCCTATTGAGTCAGTAGAATAATTTACTCATATTCTTCATCTTGGATGCACGCCCGGGTCACGCGCAGAGAGCGTTGCGCCCATCCCAGCTCCTGGCCCTCCTGGTCACTGCCGTGGTCACTGTGACGCCAGCGCTCCCACGTGCTCCCGTCGCCTGTCATGCGAGCAAAGCACGCCCATCCGCGCACCTGCCCGCGTCCGCTGGCCACACCGCTCTAGAGCGCGCCCCCGTGCCCTCGCCACGCACGCGAGCCGCCTGCAGATCCACTGCTCGCTCGTCTCGTCACTTCACCATCACTAGCCGCACCTGCCCTGACCCTCTAAGTCGCCGCCTGGGTCGCCCCTGTCATCACGTCGCTAGAGCACACCCACGTCAGCACGCACATGCCCGCACCCATGCCGTGCCTGCGCTCACCTGCCACACCCATGCCACCATGTCTAGTCCCATCGCCACGCCCATCCCGCCGTGTCGCGCTGACGCCACGCGACGCCGCCCCGTCGCACCCGGCCCTCCAAGCCCCAACAGCCACGATGCCCACGCGGCTATAAAGCTAGGGCACCCCTTGCCCTCTTCCCCCCTTGTGCCTTGCTCTTCCTCCCTCCCGTGCACCTGAGCGCCACCTGAGCCCATTCCCCTCTCCTCCGGCCGATTCTCCCCTTCCGTCGCCGAGCAGGATTCTCAGCACCTCCATCCAATTGCTTCAGCCAGGAGCACCAGAGGACCACCTCGAGGACGCTCTAAGCATCCCCAGCCTTCTTCCCCCTCTCCGTCAAGCCCTCCGCGCAAGCCTCTTCGTCGTCGTGTCGGTCCTCACCGCCGGCCTAGCTCCAACCATCTCCAGCAACCCGCTCAGCACGGTAAGCTTCCTTGTGCCGCCCTAGTGCCCATGCTCTCCTCCTTCCTCTCCCCTCGCTTCGGCTACCAGCGCCTTTGTTCGGCCACCGTGCCCGTCCGCTCCCGCCGTCGTCGGATCCTCCTCGGCGCCGTCCCGGCCACGATGCCGCCTCCCTTGGCCTCCTCCTCTCCCCGGTGTCTCATTTCACCAGCCTCCTTCGCCCCTCCGATCGCCGCTCGCCCTGGCTTCCTGTGTTGGCTAAGCCTCCTCTGTTGTTGGCTGCCTCCCTATCTCTATCTCCCTCTCACTCTTATTGTAGGTGGGCCCTTCTCCTTATGAGCTAATGAAGGCAGTGAACTCTAAATTAGTTCATCTATTAATTTGTAATTCATGCAAAGCTTAATGGTTAACTTCCAATTATCAACCCTCCATAATTAATGATTGTTCAATTGATAAACTTAAGTTAAATTAATCTTCCACTAATGTTTAAAAGCTATGAAATACAATAACTTAATTTACAAATTTCGGGAAATTGAAATTAAAGCTACTCAAGTATAATTTCGATGCTCCCAATATCTTGCTCTTGAAACTTGAATTCTAATTGCAAATCCTATTAAATATTCTATGGTCCAAATAATAACCATCGCATCTTTTTCCCTGATCTAAAATTATCAAAGATAATTAAAAATAATTAGTGTAAAGATAAACTCGGCAAAAATATCTAGTATCATATCTATACCCCAAAAACCATGAAGACCTTTAAAATGGTAATTTAATAATTAAGAAAAAATAATCTTTTAAATCTTAAGTTCCTAATCTTTATCTTAAATATAACTTATGCATGGATATATACATTCTTGTGTAGCGACAAATAAGTTAAAAAGATAAGATAATTAACCATTATGCCCTTACCATCTAAATTAAAATGCAATTTAAATTTGAAGTCTTGCCAAAAATATAATCTTGCCAAATATCAGTCATCCTATCTTTATCTCTGGATTTAAATCACCGGTGGTAATTAAGAATAATTAATGTACCAACAATTCCATGCACAACCTCAAGAGATAACCATGGTAATATATGGACTCCAGGTTTAAATCGACAAATTAAAATCAATACTCTTCATATGTTAAACTCACATCCTAATCTCTTATGGTTAACCCTCATCAAATAATGCTCAGTGTTCTTTTAGACTCATAGCTATCGTGAGTCTAACCCTACTCATGGAATATTCCTATAAATGTTCCTTCAACTTTGATCCTTCGTTGTTTTCCTTCCCGGCAGAGTTTCTCCGCCGTTTTTCCTTTTCGCCCAAGTATCATTTGGCTTTGTCAAACATCCCTCATTCGGTAAATCTTCTCTCATAATCTCGATCCTCGCAAAACTTAATCGAGATCAATTGAATTTAATTGGTCTTTTGAAGTTCTTTGGATTTACTTGGTTTTCGATCGATTATCATGTAATTAGAAGTTGGAGTCCCGAAGAAAGAACAACTCGAGTGGGATCAAGATTTGGATGAAGACGCGGACCAAGAATTCAAGACCACTAACTGAGAAGGCTTTGAGTAAGATCAAGGCTGTGGTAAATTGACCTAGGCAAGTCAATACTTTGATCATATTGATCCTACATTTTATGTAAATTATATTCATTTAAATTAGCAAAATTGCATGCTTTAATTTTTTAATCAAATGTATGTTAAAGCTTAAGGTATTTAAATACCCATTTGATTATTAATTAATTATTATGTCATCCTTTGATAATTGAATCTATTATTCCATGTCACCCTAGTAACTATATGGTAAATACTAGTTATAGGTTGTACTTAAGCGACATGCTAGTCTTGCTTAAGTACCAGGGTATTAAATACCCCAATCATCATCTTTTAAAACATGAAAGTGATTTTGGGCAGTCATTGTGGGTAAATGACTGAGATGGTTGAGTTGATGTATTTTACTCCTAAAAAACCCTAATAACTTTCCGTTACTGTCTGGGCGGATGGTATGATGGATATGGTATGTTAATGGGTGCTAATGCAGCCCAAGGAACATTGAATAAACCGCCCAGACAACCCTAAAGACTTAATCTTTTCATGACCTCATGTGTAAAACAAGTACAACCACAAGTCTGCAGACTACAACTTGGCTTAGTAAATTTATTAAACTCCGGATGTCATCTTGTTGGACGGATAATGGGAATGTGCAAGCGCTGGCCACGCCTGGCTTGAATGGGACACCGATACAAGGTAAAGTTTCCTGTCACTGAGGTGTAGCCCAACTACTCCAGATCGCCGAGGTAGACATCCCGCACAATGTATGGGCGTAACCCCATATGGGTGACATGACGGAAGGGGCGAGGTAATTTGAAAGGTTATTGTGACGGTCACTCAACTACATGACTAAAGAATCGTGTGAGGTAATGAGTATGACTATCTCTTGTGGGTACAGTGTACAACCTCTACAGAGTCTAAACTGTTTAAACAACCGCGCCCACGGTCAAAGGCGGACATAGGAACTTTACTTGAGTTAGTTCTATTTCAAAAACCTTCGTGGGTGGTATGATAAATGTGGTGTGCTCACCTAGCTCTAAAATTGGATTTTTCCTAAGCCGTCGAGCTCAGTGGTGTTAATAATTGGAGGTAGCTCTTATCGAAAGAAGCATAGGTAGAGTTTTCGATGGAGGGAACCTCTGCTGTTATCAAATATTGCACAATTACTCTCTTTAATAAAATGCAATTTGGTTAAAATGCTAAGTGATAAGAATTTGTAATTATGATAATTGAAAACATTGCTTTAGCAAATAAAAGAACCCGGGCCATTCTTGTTTAGCCTTGCATGTATATTATTGCATATTGTGTGTTGGCTCGTGAGCATGGAAGTTGTGTGTAACATCCCAAATTTTCTAGGCTTTTTAAAAATTTTGAAAACTTTAAAAACTAACCATTTGGTTTTATTAATTTGCCAAAGCTTAACTTGTACTTTAGAATTTTAAAAGTAGTTTAATTTGAATTAACTAAAACTTGAACTAATTGAAGTTGGTTTAGTTGAGTTTTGTTGGATTTTAAGTTGGTTTTTCCTTTTGTCTTATGTTAAAAATAATTAATTGCAAAAATTAAAAGCAATAGTTAAGCTGAAAATATTTTTATTAAGTTCTAAATAATTCAAGGGATTTCTGTGAATTTTCCTAGAATTTTTGGACGGCTTAAGCTATTTTCTAAAAATGCTTTTGCTTTTCTGGTATTTTCAAAAATCGAAAACCTTAGAAAAATCCCCTAAGTCTTTTGGGCCGGTTTCCCCACCTATTCTCGCTTTCCCCTTGCGGCTCGCTTTGTTGGTCTGTTTCACATGCAGTAGCCTAGCTTCCTTTCGGACACCGTCCGATCGAAATCGGACGGTCCCCGCTCGCCCGCGCTTTCCCCTCTCTCCGCTCCTCTATCTCGCTGCCCGGTTAGACCCGCCTGTCAGCCGCCTTGTCCTCGGGTTGTCTTCAACCTCTGCCTCCATCGCACCCGCGCTACCTCGCCGCGTTTCTCGCCGACTGCCTCTGCCTCCCCTCAGCTAGCCTAGCCTCCTTGTCTGTCTCGCGCCTGGCCCGTCCCGTGCTCCCTACCACCACCACACCATGCTGCTTCTTCTGCGCCACCAGGCCCATGTCGGCCTCACCGTAATTCTCACCGCATCGCGTCGCTTCCTCGCCGCGGCCTAGCCCTACCCCCGTCCCGTCTCTGCACCGCGTCCATGCCCGCCTGGCGCGCCAGGCGCCTGCCCCTTCCCAGCGGTCAAGCTGGACCCCCCTCGCCGCCATTAAAGCCGGCGCGACAACCTCTCCCTCTTCTCCTCCTCCGGGCCTCCCCTAGCCCTATTTAAGCGAGCACCGGGGAGCTCTCCCCCTCCTCTGTCTTCCCCCCACTCACTCTCCCTCTCTCCCTCCGAGCTCGCCGGATTTGGAGCTCCAAGCGCCGCCGACCGTGGAGCTTTCGCCGCACCCGCCGTCGCCGTCAAGCCTCTCCGACCGCCGTCGATCTCACCTCCGGCATCGCCAAGCCGAGGCGCACCCGGTGTGCACCTCCTTCACCGAGCCTCGCAAAACCCTGCGCCGCTTGAGCCGCCGCCTCCGCCGCTTTTTGTCCTCGCCGCCGGCCTCCCCTTGCCACCGCGTCCTCACTGCCGTGTGCACCAGCATCACCGCAACGCCCTCTTCGCGTTGGTACCCTCGCCGTCATTTGAGCGCTGCTGTTCACGGCGACCTTTGGCCGAGCCGCCGCCGTCCGGGTCGGCGTGGCCGTGCCACCTTAGCGCCGCGTGGCGCCACGTCAACCTTTTGCTGACGTGTCTGCCCAGTCAGCGCCCGCGCGGCTTTTCTTCAGATTTTCTTTAGGAAAATAATTCCGAAAAATCAGGAAATCCCTAAATCCATCATTTTATGTGTTTTCCAACTTCCTTTGGCCATAACTTCCTCATTCGAACTCTGATTCGAGTGATTCAAATTTCTAAATTCATCTAAATTCCTTGTCTTCCTATTAGTATTTATTTGGTATTAATTTGAATTTTATTTGGAGTTGTTTTATTTATTTAGCTTTGTTCTCACGTATAGATTCCGGCATTTCGGAAGATTTCTCGGACCCGACGATCGAAGCATCTCTACTCTTCAACAAAGGCAAGTTGTAGACCTTTGATCATATTGAACCCATCTTTATAAAAGTATATTGTTTGATATAAGCATGCATTGCTAATTTTATAATAAATGGTTTCTGGATTAGTTAATTACCTAATTGCCATTATACCTCCTTGATAAATTGTGAACGACATGTATCCTTGAATGACATAAATCCTTGGGCACCCTAGGATGGGTTATTTTAGTTGGACATTATTGAAATACCAACATGGGTACCGTATTATGCTTAGCCATGCTTTAGTTATACGATAGATTCACGATCACTTACTCAAAAATGATTGAACTTGACTTAATGAGATATGGAACTATGGTGCGATACCACTGTTGTGCAACTAGGGTGCGAGATCATAGTTGTGTCAATTGTGGTGCGATGCCGATGTGATTAAAATTTGTTGTGCTATGGCAAGGCTTTGTCACTTGGCCGGGTTGAATGAAAATGATTTAAGCTCGGGCGAGTGGTTGGATGGAAAAGGAGGATTGCGCGAGGCAATGCGGGAGGCACATTATTAGGGTACGGGAGGTACTTAGGTGCGCGAGGCACATGGAATGCGGAAAGCCTCGCCTGAGCAACCACTAAGGACTTAACCTTGAACCATTGATCTGGGCCTTAACCGTACAACCACATGTCTAGACTGGGATAGACCTGGCTGACTAATTGGCAATGTTTTGATTCGGTTCTGCGTGGGTGGATTATGGGTCAGAACCGGGTCAGGATAGAACCTTGTAAAGGCCTTGGCACGTGCTCTAGACTGCTTACCTAAGGAAGTGAGCAGTAGTATCGACGGATGCCAAACCAACTAGAGAATTCGTGTCTTGTGGGTAAAGTTGTACAACCTCTACAGAGTGTAAAACTATTCGAATAGCTGTGTCCCCGGTTATGGACAGGCCTGGTGATTTCATGCAAGGGGTAGACTTTTGTCAAAAATGTTGGAATGGGTTGTTCGAATCTAGTTTTGGTTGTGGTTGTTGGTTGGGAAGTTAACAGGGTGTTCACTAGTTGTTTCAAAGAAAATTGATTACTTATGTATTAATCTTTTAAATTATGCTTTGCAATCTACTTACTGTATTTAAATGTCAAATATTGCTTTCTGCAAAATAGCCATAAAGCTATCCTAGTCAAGCCTTGCATGAATACTATTTGCATACATTTCTCTGCGACTTGCTAAGTACATTCAAAGTACTCACAGCTTTGCGCCCTCTGTTTAAATCAGCAGAGGAGGGTGAACCAGTGAACTCAGGGCTCTATGGAGAAGAATATTTTGAAGACTTTGCGAACTAGGTCGCGTCCTTCACTCGATTGCCGATGGGCATATTGGGTGACCTCCACCGGATGTTTGGTTTCCGCTGCAAGCTCTCTCTTTTGTTGCTTAGCCCTGCGTGGCAAACTTTGTAAGACTTGACCATAAGGTCCTTTTGCTATTAAATATTAATTTGTCTGCTTCATCTATAGTTTAGGTGTACGGTTTTGATTACACCAATGTTGCAACTATGTGCACCAGCTACTGATCCAAGGAATAGTGCGGTTATACACAAAGGGTCCTGGATCCGGAGATCCAGGGTCCCTACATTGTGGTCATTCTCGCTCTTTCCCCCAAAATCCTCAGAAGCATGAAATCCTGAAGATTACGTGTATTATGAGGATCCAGAAGTTGGAGGCCTAGGAGATGATGAAGAGTTGTTTAGTTCTTTTAGTTTAGATCTCGCCTCAGTCTAGCTGACTCCGTTGGTGCTTGCGTGCATCCAATATTATCCAAGTCCTGGTTAATATCGGACGCACACGGGTTTCCCCAGTCGCTTGCCTGTGGAGAGATGTGCTCTCACCCTTTTGCTTCTGTTGTCACTTCCGCTACTTTTGTAATGTAATCAGTTTGGCCTGTTCGACCCTTATTATAAAAATTGACCCGATGCGGTCTATGTAAACTCTGATGTATTAAATTAATGAATGATATGGTTTCATTTACGCCATGTATGAATTGATTGAGTAATGTGCCTGTGAGTGCTATCTACTGATCCAGGGAATAGCACAGTATTTTCACAGAAGATTCGGGATTAGAAAATCCGGATCCGACAGGGCTGGTATCAGAGCATATGACTGTAGGAGCCTTAGCTAAATTGGTTGAGCCTAAGGACTTGAGTCCTATTTTCAAAAACTAAGAAAAGCTTTGGCAAAATATAGCATACTTATTGCTCTCACTCATCTCTCTTAGTTCTTTACTTACCTTGACTTCACTTGAGCTTTTACTCAGTTCTGACCCTCTCTTTTGTTTCAAAATCTGTAGATGGCAACCCCGTCGCCCGATGGCCAATGGGACTTTTTCTCTCATGAAGAAGATAAAGGCGAGTTCATGGACATTCTCCGCCAACTCATACAGCACCTAGATAACCACCACAAGCCTATCTTTAGAGGCCGAAAGACCCAAACCCTAGACCAAGAGTCGTGAGCCATGGAGGTTTTCCTCTATGCCAGAGAGGGTGAGTTCATCGCTCACACCTTCAGACCCGCGATCCCCCAGAGCAGTTGTTCTGAAGCAGTCCAAGACGCAGCACGCTTCACCTACACCCACCTGAGCCAGATGCACGAGGATCTTTTGCTGGAATCGCCCTTCCACTACTTCTTGCCTCTCCAGGAGGGAGAGTTCGACCACGAGATCTTCATCGTCATGATGGTGTAGTCAGGATTAGTCTAGGTTAGCCAGCAGTGCTTGCTAGGTAGTCTTTTGGTTGTAAGCACTTTCTGTTTCCTTCTTTTGCAGACGATGTGTTTATATCTTGTGTCGTGGCTTAGCATGGCCTATATACTATGTTCAGGAGTCATGTAACACCTAATCTCTTAATATAATGCAGCCACTCTAGGCTTTGTATTATATTTGATCGTTTCTCCTCATTGGTTTGAAGTTCTTCTACTGTGCTCTAGAGGGCCAGTAAACCCTCCTATAACTCCTCTAGTTCTAAGCTGAGTTATTCCCTCTGATGGCACCAAAGATAGCAGCAACCCAAGTCTTCCTCCCTTGTTCTCTCTCGTCTAGTGTGCTTTTCCCTCTCACCTATCGTTCTTTCTTCCTCTCATCTATGAAATCTATGAAGAATTATTGAAGATTGTTCAAATAGGTAAGTCACATGGAAGCTATTCTTGTTGGGATTAACTAATATGTTTGGATGCCAAGCTAGATAGTTTTGGGAAATCATTGATAGGACTGATTTTGGGAATTAAAAATTTTAAGATTTGCCGATGTTATAAGAAGTTCTTGTGAATACTAGAGTATGATGACGGATAAGCCTTGATTATGCATGGTTTAAAGAATAGCAGATTGGTAGATTATATAGATTATGGAGAAAGAAAAGGATAGGGGAGGAAAAAAATTTATTGACCACGAAGGATATAAGAATCTGAAGTACTGATTTGATTATTAGGAGAAATTGGATTTTTATCAAATCTTAAGTTGATTATGATGTTGGTTGGAAACTTGGAATTGAGATATATGTGCATTAAAGGTAGAGAGTAAAATGCAAAAAGAATTGGATTTTCCTTATCGATTCATGATGTTGATTTTGGTGGATTAGGTTGAATAAAAAAAATATGGAATTAATTGGGTATGTTGGTAACATTGGATTCAATTAGATATGATTGAATAGAGAAGTTGGGATTTAAAAGAAATTTTGGTTGGATTATAGAGATATGTTTGGATCGGATTATAGAATTATATAATTATTGGATTGATGAATATCTGACTGGTATTGGAGTTGGACTAAATAATTGTTGGATACATGGTGATAAAATAATTTAGTGGATTAAATTTGAATTTATGGATTACAAGCAGTTTTTTGGAAGGTTCTATAATGAAGATATTGGATTTATATAAAAATATTCTGGATGGTTGCAATGGATAAATATGCTTGAGGGATTAAGTGAATGATGTCGTGGATTTAGTCAAGAATTTTGGAGGAAGCAATTGTGCAATTATAATCCTTGGAGAATTTCATTCCAAAAAGGGATAGAATGAAATTTAGCATGATCTTAGAGTTTATCGGATTGGAAGATGTGATTATTGTTACTAGATTTTGTGGATTTATAAAGTGAAGAAATCATGCAATCAAAGTGTTGAATCTATTGGATTATTTAAGCTTATGCCTAAGAAAGATTTGGGAATTATGTTATTGTATCGATAGAATGTGAGATTAATTAAATGACTGGATTTTTTTTAAAAAAATTGGATGACTTTATGCTATGTTAGAATGGTGGATTTCAATAATAGTGAGACTTGGATCCAACAATTTGGAAGACAAAATTGATAGCTTTTTAGTTAGCACTCCAATACATGGTTGTGAACCAGCAGTTGGCATCAGTTTACCAAGTTGGAGCTACCACTGCAGCTGTCCAATTCCAATTCCAGCTACCGCTCCAGTCGCAACCCCACGTCCCAGTGAGAATATCTCCCGCGCTCCTGGCTCTGTTGGACAGCCTACCGCAACCAATCTGATAGCTCATCTTCACTGTTTCAACTGTGGAGAAAAGGGGCGCTTTGCTAACAAGTGCTCTTTACTAGTCACCCCGATGAAGTACAACTTGAGAGCCACACCAGCTTGAGGCTAGACTTTAGCTGCACGTAAAAGTCATCAAACCTCTAGGCATCTAGAGCCGCTTCCACGCCAAGCCAAAGCCAAAAGCAAGGCCAAGTGAATCATGTCACCACCACCGAAGAAGCCCAAGCGGCTTCAGGAATAATGAGAGGTACGTTCTCTGCCTAATCCGAGTAACTCGAATCTTGGGGTCGAGATTCTGTTTAAGGAGGATAGGATTTGTAACAGCTCATTTTCAGTTTTTGAACATTACCGAAGAACTTCAATTGATTTCAAAAGCTCCAATCCACAATTCAAATTCAAACTTCAATTTTTGGTTTCAGCTCTCAGTTTTGAATTCCTTTTCGCTCCCTTGGGCTCAGCCCACTTCTCTTCTTCCTTGGGCCTAGCCCTTTTTGTTCTTTCGGCCCAGTCAGCCCAAGCCATCCTCCCTCCTGCCTTCTTCTTCTCCCGGCCGGCCTGTGCCGCTGCAGCACCACGTGCACTCCCGGGTCACGTGCAAAGAGCGTCGCGCCCATCTCAGCTCCTGGCCCTCTTGGTCGCCGCCTTGGTCACCGTGATGCCAGTGCTCCCACGTGCTCCCATTGCCTGCCATGCGCGTAGAGCACGCCCATCCGCGCACCTGCCCACGTCCGCTAGCCACACCGCTCCAGAGCACGCCCCCGTGCCCTCGCCGCGCACACGAGCCGCCTGCAGTGTTGGAAATATGCCCTAGAGGCAATCATAGAGATGATTATATTTCATTATGTTCATAACATTGGATAATATGTTATCTTATTCCTAGAATAATGTTGTTAATATTTATTATCAAGTATGTGACTTGATTATGAAACTTTATATTTCTACGATAATTATTCTTAAACATTCCTTAGTTGGAAACATATGAGAACACATATGGATAGACTAGCATATGTATTGGTTGATGACTATGTTTCACAGGTCATAGATATGGAGATATCAAACTAATAATATGGACACATGTTAGAGAACATGGTGTTGGATAAGACCCACCTTGAGACACTGTTGAGATTGTTATGATTTTATGTCATTAGTTGGTCTCAAGCAATGATGATGTGTAATCCTTAGACCTGAGATCAGCATGGTTTCCTACATGTGTAATATCACTCTTAGGGGTTGCCAAATGCTACTCGTAACTGGGTAGTTATAAAGGTAGCTTTCGGGTATGCTATGAAACGTGCAGAGGGATGTGACTGGTTGGATATGGGATTTGCCCCTCCTAACATAACAAGAGAGATGTCTTTGGGCCCCTCGTTGTGATTGGATAAAGAAAGTGCATGGCCATGCCACTAGTGGTCTAAGTGTCAA
Source organism: Phyllostachys edulis (assembly GCA_036346405.1). Lineage (NCBI taxonomy): Eukaryota > Viridiplantae > Streptophyta > Magnoliopsida > Poales > Poaceae > Phyllostachys > Phyllostachys edulis. Next base: position 37,229,319 of record CM070555.1, on the reverse strand, counting down.
TCACATGAAGTTATCCGACACTTGATCGAGAAAGTATTAAACAGTCCATGGATGACAAATAATCTCACCTGGAGTTCAACCAGATGTCGTGAGGCAAAGGGATAACACACAAACAGGTCATTCAGTTCGACCAGGTAGTACGGCTAATATCCTTTCTCCACGTGTAGGGATAACCGCTTTCTAGGACCTCATCTGCCTAGGACCTCCTCTGCCTAGAGTGGTCCTAGAGTGGTCCTGGAATGGTCCGGGAATGGTTCTGGAGTGGTCCTGGAGAAACCTATCGAGGAGGTCCAATAGGACGTCTCGAAGCTGGTCGAAAACTAGTCATATGGAGATACAAACTGGTCGTAGACTGGTCGAACATAATTACGAATTGGTCATAACTAAGTTTGGACTAGTTGTGACTAGATACGAGCTAGTCGTAAGTGATAAGGACCTGGTCATAGATCATATTGATTAAGGTTCATCCGATAAATTCTATGTGTGTTCGGAAATTGTTATGTGCTACTAGGTACCGCTGATGACTAGTGGTCAGAAAAGAGTTTCTGAGTCACAACCAATTACACAACCTATAGGGTCACACACTTAAAGGGCTAGGATTTGATTTGGATGGTGATCCGAATTCTTATAGGACACGTGTTCCTAATGGGCCTTAAGTTCAAGACTCATCGTGGATGCCTATAAATAGAGGGGCGATGGCGTGGGGTGAGATAAGCTTTTGAAGTATTCCCAAAACCCTAATAGCCACATCTTCCTCAACCACGCCGCTAGCGCTAGCACTCTAGTGCGTGGTGTCCCTGCCCCGTACGTGTGGATACCTTGGAGGTGTTATTGCGAAGAATCAGCACTAGGACGATCCGCAACTCGTGACGATCATTGGAGCAGGAGGAGAAGACATGCGACAAGTATGACTACGGCTACATCAACTCGCTACATCGACTCTACTTCCGCTATGAGTTAGCGCGTCTAGTGGTAATCTCGTGATCTATTACTAGCGGAGGTTCATTGGTTGCGCGGTAGAATTATTTGTTTTGTGCTATCATAGCCTACCCGTGACCCAACAGTGGTATCAGAGCCTTTCCGTCTAGTTTTAGATTCGGATTAGATGCATATTGTGATATGTAGGAGTTATAGATGTGATCTATTTCTGTTTTTGTTGGTCATATATTGTTTTTGGCGATGGTCGATATGATCGTCCAAGCGCGGTGGTCATAAGATGGGTTCATGATCATTATTCCATGATTGTGTGTTCATGGTCATATCACGACTTGCCTCTACCGGTCGGTTTCTTCCATCGGGGTAGATAGTGATCGTAAATTCATGAAGCACATGAAGATCAATCTGGTTGGTCGAATCGGAGTTGCGATCGGAAAGGGTTAATGTGATTAATCCAATGCGATTTACATGGACGGAACAGTAGATTAGATCTACGTAGTCCGAAAAATTTCGCCGAAAAGGACCTTGGTATATGGATAGGGCTACCACCCTTCTAGTGCGGGTTGCCATCCCTGTGGACTAGGATCTTAACTTGTTTTTGCAGGATTTTGTGAATAGTATGACCCATGATATATGAGATGCATGTGTATGTGTAATATTCATGACCTGTGTGTCATGCTTGTTGCAGCCCAAGGCAGTCCATATTTGTATAACGGTCTGCGTGTCGACTTGTGATGCTTCTTCACTCCTTGTAATTTATTACTAGTGCTATTAGGAGTAATGGCTTAGTGGGAGTACTTGGAGGAATTGGCCACTTGGAGACATGGCGAACAGGAAGCACGGCGATGGAGATCACCATCTGGAAGGGCCATACTATATCACAATGCAATTTGATTGTATGTGAATGCCTTTATATTCTTGTTCATTTATTTATATGCATGTTATTTAATTTCTTTGAATGTTTTTAACATGGTAGAAGTAAAATTCCCTCACATAATATTAAGCTAAATTGATGCCCTCCAAATTAGCTGCACCATCCAAAGTCATGTATTTTAATGGTAGGTCTTGCTAAAGTAGAATGCCATTAATATTCCTTGACTAGAAGGGTTTGTGTTGAACACTTACACGCATAGCATTGGTTTAACTTGACAAGGTCATCATAACGGTTATGGACTTTGGGGCATAAGGTTGGGTGCCGGAGTATAGAGATGCTGCCCAACAACAAGAGTCATATAGAGATATGATTAGTAAAAGGTTGCTTACCAAATTCACTAATCTTCTAGCCGTGATGCCAAAGCTCACTAGTAGATTAACTGTTTGTGGGTCTTGAATCACTAAATGTCATAAGAGGGATATGGTATTTAGTGGGAGTATCTTTATTAAATTGTTTAATAGAAGTTACTTTTCTTGAACATATATCTTAGTTTTGCATATTTTATGTTGTAGATCATGGCACCAACTGTTGTACCTACATACAGTTTTGCTTTACGTTCAATACTTGATAAGTAAAAACTGAATGGAACAAATTTTGCGGATTGGTCCCACAACCTAAGAATTGTTCTTAGGCAAGATAAAAGGAAACATGTTCTAGAGGAACCAATTCCAGATGTGCCTGCTGAAAATGCTGCTGCTACTCTTAAAAACGCCTATAAAAAGGTATGTGATGAGTCCCTTGATGTTAGTTGTCTCATGCTTGCTGCTATGAACTGAAACCTTCAGAAGCAGTTTGAGAACATAGAGGCCTACGATATGATCATAGCGCTCAAAGGCATGTTTGAGACACAAACAAGAACTGAGAGATATGAAATCTCAAAGAAGTTGTTTGGGAGTAAGCTAGCTGAGGGTAGTCCAGTGAGCCCACATGTGATCAAGATGGTTGGTTACACACAGAGCCTGGAAAAACTTGATTTTTCACTTAGCCAAGAGTTGGCTACAGATTTGATTCTTGCTTCACTTCTTGCTAGCTATGGGCAGTTTATTCTGAACTTCCATATGAATGGCTTAGACAAGAATCTCACCGAACTACATATGATGCTCAAAACTGCAGAGGACAACATTAAGAAAAGCAACAGTCATGTGATGATGGTGCAAAAGAGTACAAGCTTCAAGAAGAGGGCCAAGACTTGGGTCAAAGGAAAGGGCAATGCTAAAGTTTCGGATGGGATCCAAACTAACATGCCTAAGCCCAAGACTAAGTCCGGCCCGACTCAAGAGAATGAATGCTTTTACTGTAAAGAACCAGGCCATTAGAAGAGGAACTGCAAGAAATACCTAGCTGATCTGAAAAAGAATGGTGGGACTAAACCTTCCACTTTAGGAATTAATATTATAGATGTTTTTCTTGCTGACTCTTCTGTTAACTCTTGGGTATTTGATACCGGATCGGTTGCTCATATTTGCAATTCGATGCAGAGTCTAACAAGGAGTAGGAGAATAGCAAGAGGCGAGATGGATCTTCGCGTCAGGAATAAAGCAAGGGTTGCTGCATTAGCCGTCGGGACTTTGCCATTACTTTTTCCCTCATGATTTATTATGGAATTAAATAATTGTTATTATGTTCCAGCCATAACTAGAAACATCATCTCTGCCTCATGTTTGATGGCAGAGGGTTATAAGTTCATTATTGAGGACAATGGCTGTTCCATATTTTTGAATGAAATGTTTCATGGCTATACTCCTGTTATGAATGGGTTGTTTATTTTAAATCTTGATGATGCACCCATCTATAATATTAATGCGAAGAGGTTTCGGCTTGATGATATGAATTCCACTTTTATTTGGCATTATAGTTTGGGTCACATAAGTAAGAAATGTATTAAGAAGCTCCATGATGATGGAATTCTAAACTCATTTGATTTGGAATCATTTGAAACATGCGAATCTTGCCTACTCGGAAAGATGCCCAAGACTCCTCACTGGTCGGAATGAGAGGGCGTCTGACTTGCTGGCACTCATACATACTGATATGTGTGGACCAATGAGCACGACAGTTAGAGGTGGTTTGCAGTACTTCATTACTTTCACCGATGACTATAGTAGATATGGATATATCTATTTAATGAGGCACAAGTCGGAATCCTTTGAAAAGTTCAAGGAGTTCCAGAGTGAGGTACAAAATCAACTTAGTAAGACAATAAAATTTTTACGATCTAATCGTGAAGGTGAATTTTTAAGCTATGAATTTGGTGATCATTTGAAGAAATGTGGAATTGTTCCACAACTTACACCACCGGGTACTCCACAATGGAATGGAGTGTCCGAACGGCGTAATCGTACCTTGTTGGACATGATTCGGTCGATGATGAGCTAATCGGATCTGCCATTATCTTTTTGGTGTTACACTCTAGAAACTGTCGCTTTCACTTTAAATAGGGTACCATCTAAATCAGTAGATAAGACACCATATGAGATGTAGACTAGGAAGAGTCCTAGTTTGTCTTTTCTAAAGATTTGGGGATGTGATGTCTATGTTAAATGTTTGACGTCTGATAAACTCACACCCAAGTCAAATAAATGCTTCTTTATAGGATATCCTAGGGAAACCAAAGGTTATTATTTCTACAACCGAGAAGAAGGCAAAGTTTTGGTTGCCCAAAATAGTGTCTTTTTAGATAAAGAGTTTTTTTCAAAAGGAGTCAGTGGGAGAATGGTGCAACTCGAAGAAATTCGGGAAACACCTGAAAGTGTTTCAACTCCTACTGAACCTCTACAGGATAAACAAAACATTGTTGAACCTATAGATGAGACATCAACCCCACATAGATCTAAAAGGCCACGTCAATTGCCTATAAGGTATGGGCATAACGTATTATTGTTGAATAATGATGAGCCTAAGACTTATAAGGAAGCAATGATGGACCCAGACTCTGAGAAATGGCTCAGAGCCATGAAATCTGAAATAGACTCCATGAGAGACAATTATGTATGGAACCTAGTCGATCCACTTGATGGTGTTAAAACCATTGAGTGCAAATGGATCTATAAGAAAAACATTGACATGGATGGAAATGTTCACATTCATAAAGCTCAACTAGTCGCAAAAGGGTTTCGACAAGTTCAAGGAGTTAACTACGATGAGACTTTCTCACCGGTAGCGATGCTTAAATTTGTACGGATCATTCTTGCTATGGCTGCATACTTCAACTATGAGATATGGCAAATGGATGTCAAAATGGCTCTCCTTAATGGAAACCTAAATGAGGATGTGTACATGACACAGCCTGAAGGTTTTATCGATCCAAAGAATGCTAGTAAAGTGTGCAAACTTCAGAAATCCATTTATGTGTTGAAACAAGCATCTTGGAGTTGGAATATACGTTTTGATGAAGAGATCAAAAGGTTTGGTTTCGTCAAAAACAAAGAAGAACCTTGTGTTTACATGAAGGTTAGTGGGAGCGCACTTGTAATTCTAATATTATGTGTGGATGACATATTATTGATTGGGAATGACATTCCTATACTGGAATCCGTTAAGGCATCACTGAAAAATAGTTTTTCTATGAAGGACCTAGGAGAGGCAGCATATATCTTAGGGATAAAGATCTATAGAGATATATCAAGAAGGCTAATTGGATTAAGCCAAAGTACATATATTGACAAGGTGTTGATTCGGTTCAACATGCAGGATGCCAAGAAACGGTTCTTGCCTATGTCATATGGCATAAGTCTAAGAAAGAGTCAGTGTCCTTCGACAACTGATGAGCGAGACTGTATGAATGGTATTCCATATGCTTCGGCTATTGAATCTATCATGTATGTCATGATATGTACTCGACCAGATGTATCATACGCTCTAAGTGTTACAAGTAGATACCAAGCTGATCCCGGTGAAGGTCACTAGACAGCTATGAAAAACATTCTTAAGTACTTAAGAAGGACTAAGGATGCATTCTTAGTTTATGGCGGTGATGAAGAGCTCATTGTAAATGGTTACACCGATGCAAGCTTCCAAACCGACAAAGATAATTATCATTCGCAATCTGGTTTTGTATTCATTTTGAATGGAGGTGCAGTGAGCTGGAAAAGTTCCAAGCATGAGACGATTACCGATTCTACGATGGAGGTCGAGTACATTGCGGCTTCTGAAGCTACAAAAGAAGGTGTTTGGATAAGAAATTTCATTGCTGAGTTGGGTGTGGTTCTGAGTGCCTCGAGCCCAATGGATCTCTATTGTGACAATAATAGAGCTATTGCGCAGACTAAGGAGCCTAGATCCCATCAGAAGTCTAAGCATATACTCAGGCGTTATCATCTTATTCGTGAATTCGTGGATAGAGGAGATGTTAAGATATGCAAAATTCATACAGATTTAAATGTTGTTGATCCATTGACAAAGCCTCTCACACAGCCAAAGCATGAGGCACACACAAAAGCTATCGGTATTAGATACTTAAATGATTGACTCTAGTGCAAGTGGGAGACTGTTGGAAATATGCCCTAGAGGTAATCATAGAGATGATTATACTTCGTTATGTTCATAACATTGGATAATATGTTATCTTGTTCCTAGAATAATGTTGTTAATATTTATTATCAAGTATGTGACTTGATTGTAAAACTTTATATTTCCGTGATAATTATTCTTAAACATTCCCTAGTCGGAAACATATAAGAACACATATGAATAGACTAGCATATGTATTGGTTGATGACTATGTTTCATAGGTCATAGATATGGAGATATCAAACCAATAATGTGGACACATATTAGAGAACATGGTGTTGGATAAGACGCTTTTGAGATTGTTATGATTTCGTGTGTCATCAGTTGGTCTCAAGCAATGATGATGTGTAATCCTTAGACCTGACATCAGCATGGTTTCCTACATGTGTAATAGCACACTTAGAGGTTGCCAAACGCTACTCGTAACTGGGTAGTTATAAAGGTAGCTTTTCGGGTATGCTATGAAACGTGTAGAGGGATGTGATGCATACACACTAAGGGTGGCCCGATCTTCACGGTATAGGTTGAAGAACAAAGCAAATCTTGCTATGGACAGTGGGGATAACTAGTTGTGAGCAGCGGGAAAAGGTAACTAGCTTTAACCTACCAAGGTTGGATGCGACCAAGTGTTGGGGAGAGACGATCCGAAGCCTTCTAGACTCCGACCCGCTATCCGAACAATCACAGAACCACAATCCGGAACTAATCCACACAAAACGTCCAGAAGCGAAGAGCACAAATTAGGGAACCCCAGAGGAATCTTCTTGCGAATCCAAGAGAACTTACAAGAACAAAGGAGTAAGGCACTCAGTAGTCTTACTGCAATTTCATATATCGGTTTGTTGAAAAATATCAAAAGTACCTTCACGGATGGGGGTAGAGGGGTATATATACTAGGAACAACCATCCTAGCTAGGTATGAACATAAGTCACCACGTTGGAAGGTGGAAGGCCAACTGGTTGAAGCATTCAAGGAGTTTTCTCGAATTCTCGCGCGTCTGCTCAACTTCTGCGTAGTCTTCAGTAAAACAGCAATAACTCTCTCCTCGGAAGTCCAAATGACAAGCCGTTTGTTGGAGGTGAAAATAGACTTGATTATATTTCCATTCATATAGGTTATGTACAGTGAAACGTGACAGGTTGGTGCGCAAGCATTAAAGGACTCTTCAGTTTTCGCGCAGCATTTATCAGCATGTGCAACTGTTACTAAAATGATCATAACTTTCATTACTCAACTCCAAATGACGCACAGTTTGAAGCATAGAAAAATAGACTTGACAAGCTATCCATTGGTGGTGTATGCTAGCTGGAAATATTATAATTCATACAGATACTGATTGCAAAACTCATTGGTTTTCTGGACCTCCTTGTTCCTCTCCAATGCACTTGAGTTCAATCAAAGAAGAGGACATTGGAAGCACTACTAAGTTATTAATATCTAGAATAAGTCCTAAGTTAGCATTCACCTGATCAAGTATTTGTTTAGCACGTCTTCTCGTGATTGGTCCTTGAGAATATATTGGTTGCAGAGATGATCATCTTCAGCGTGATCGTTGAAGGTTGGGATGTCCTCATCATCCTCCCCTTCTTGAAAAGGAGTCGTCCTCGACTCATTTGGTCCAAAGTATGGAGAGAGGTCGGAGACATTGAAGGTCTCACTAACTCCATACTTACTGAGAAGATCAATTTTGTAGGCATTGTAATTGATCTTTTGAACCACTTTGAAAGGGTCATCTACTCGTGGCTGTAGCTTGCACTTGCGTTGGTCAGGGAAACGATCTTTTCTTAGATGTACCCATACCAAGTCACTTGGTTCAAACAACATCTTCTTTCTTCCCTTGTTTGCACGCCTCTCATATAGTTGGGTTATCTTCGCAATATTCTCTCTCGCCTTTTGGTGAATCTTATTGACATGTTCAGCACGTTCATTTGCATCTAAATTGACGCGCTCCTGCAACGGCAAAGGCAAAAGATCTATGGGAGCAATGGGTTTGAAACCATATGCAAGTTCAAATGGACAAACTTTAGTGGTCGAATGTACCGCCCTGTTGTATGCAAATTCCACATGAGGTACACACTCTTCCCACATCTTCAAATTTTTCTTCAAAATAGATCGAAGCAACATGGACAATGTTCGGTTCACGACTTTAGTTTGTCCATCAGTTTGAGGATGGCATGTTGTAGAGAACAATAGCTTGGTCCCAAGCTTTCCTCACAAGGTCTTCCAAAAATAGCTCAAAAACTTGGTGTCTCGATCTGATACAATGGTGCGTGGCACGCCATGTAATCGCACAATCTCCCCTTTATCGAGTAGGTCTTGAACTTGGCGTTGAATTTCTTTGGTCTCCTCTGGATTTGTGCGGTATGCTGGTCGATTAGGAAGTGGGGCGCCAGGAACAAGGTCAACTTGATATTCAATGCCTGTTTTTGGTGGCAACCCTAGTGGTACTTCGTCAGGAAACACTTCATCGTAACCCTATAAGAGATTCAACGCAACACTCGGTAAAGTAGAGGGTAAGTCATTAGTTGATAAAAGGCTTTCCTTGTACAGGAGTACAAAGAACATGGCATTGAGTTCTCTCAATTCTTTTATATCCCCTTTCCTAGCCATCATCACTAATCCCTCTTTTTCCCGTGTCTTGGTAGTTTGCTGTTGTGGAGTTTTATTTGGCTTTGGTTTCACTCGCTCACTACCTATTACACATGAACCTATAGGGCCACATGCTTAAAGGGCTAGGATTTGATTTGGATGGTGATCTGAATTCTTATAGGCCCCGTGTTCCTAATGGGCCTCAAGTTCGAGATCCATCGTGGATGCCTATAAATAGAGGGGCGATGGCGTGGGGTGAGATAAGCTTTTAAAGTATTCCCGAAACTCTAACAGCCACGCCTTCCTCAACCACGCCGCTGGCGCTAGCACTCCAGCGCGTGGTGTACCTGCCGCATACGTGTGGATACCTTAGAGGTGTTGTTGCGAAGCATCAGCACTAGGATGATCCGCAACTCGTGACGATCATTGGAGTAGGAGAAGACGCGCGGCAAGTATGACTACGACTACATCAACTTGCTACATCGACTCTACTTCCGCTACAAGTCGGCGCGTTTAGTGGTAATCTCGTGATCTATTACTAGCGGAGGTTTCTTGGTTGTGCGGTAGAATTTTTGTTTTGTACTATCGTAGCCTACCTGTGACCCAACATGCAGAGCCACTGCTCGCCCGTCCCGTCATTTCACCATCACCAGCCGCACCTGCCCCGACCCTCTAAGTCGCCACCTGGGTCGCCCCTATCATCGCATCACCAAAGCGCGCCCGTGTCAGCACGCACATGCCCGCGCCCATGCCGCGCTAGCGCTCACCTGCCGCACCCGTGCCGCCGCGTCCAGTTCCATCGCCGTACCCATCCCACCGCGTCGAGAGAGATGGCGTGAGGAGGAAGAAGCACATTGCTTCTCCTCCGTTCAAACTGACAGGTGCAGCTGGGTTCCACCGGTCAATGACAGCCCACGAGGGAGGAGCAGGGTTGGCTGCTGCTGGGCCACGGCTGCATGCGTGCCACAAGAGAAGGGAAGGAGGGAAGGGTGGCGATTGGGCATTCCCACATGTTACAGCAAGCAAGATCATCACAAGAAACCAAACAAAAACCAACGGATCATTAAAAATCCAAAAGTCATCAAAGGGCGGGCAAGAACTAGAAGCGACTCATCTCAAGGAATCTTGCTTGGATTGATTTAAGATTGATGTTGGTTTACAGCTACTCCATCCTGGAGGACAAAGGCTCAACACTTGAGCACACAATCAATCAAACTCTCTTGAACCCTAACCTCTCTATTTTTCTCTGTTAACCATAAAACACAAACTAGGGTTTTAGATATAAGGGTTGGAGGTGCACAACCAGCACCCTCCCCTATTTATAGTGGAGGCAAGGCTAAGAGAGTAAACCTTAATGGGCACCCGTTAAGCCCACACACAAACGGGTTTCACTTACGTACACATTTCAAAACGTTGTCTTCATCTTTTTTTGACCTACCGCTTCTCCTTGCACCGTCTTGCGCCACAGGTTAGCAAAAGGTCATCAAGGCAGTATTTAGATGAAGTTACCAAAATACCCCGTCTCGATCCTTCTCCGAAGACCGAGTCCAATCATTATGAAGCAATCTCATGCTTCGCCACGTGTAGGTTGATCAACGGCTCTCTTCATGTCGGCAAGTCTCTCTCATCCTACTCCCACCGAAACTACCATGGCACTTGCACTGACCCTCGAGCCGCTTGATGTAGCTCGTCGCACCGAACTTCCCGTTCGGCATTCCTTGTCCATTTTGCCCCATGCTTGAATCCACTGACTTCACCTGGCATCCTCGATCGTTCTGAACCTCAGCTCTCCAAGCCTAGTCTTGATCATCCTCGCCGTTTGAAAGCATCTAGGCCCCTAAAAATGGTTTTGGTAATTAATGATAATATGTGAATATGGGATTAACGTGTTTATTAACTATGTGCAAGGTTTAATCCCATTGATGAACATGTTGAAGTAAAGATGCATGCTAAAGGATAATATGGAGATCTACAAGGCTTAAAGACAAGGTACAAATAGTCTAGGATCCTTTTTGTATTTTTACCGGTCTTAGGCGAATTGGTTGGTAGACCGGATTATAGGTTAAATGCCGTACTATTAAGAGGGATCACGACTAATAGCTTGATAGCTTGCTCTTGTGCTATATGGATCAATTTAGGATCATGCATGCATTCAAAATTGGACTTGCATTTTAATTCGAAAGACTACTGTGCTTTTACTCTGAAATTGGTAGTACCGTAGGTTTTTCAGAGGTTGTACCGCAGTGCGGTTGTACCGGCGTCGTGCGCGGTACTACCGCACACCGGTCGTTCCGAAATTTATATGGCGGTAGTATAAAAACAGAATGTGTGTTTTTTTCACTCAGCAAACCTCTCTTGAGAATCGGTCGTTCCGGTTTCTGAATCGGATGAACCGCACTTCGGTCGTTCCGATTGTATTGTGGCGGTTGTAAAATTCCAGAGTGCGTGCATTTTCAGCTGTGCGAAAACCCTGATATCGGATGAACCGGAGCTTTGCCGGCGGTCGTACCGCTCCTCAAAATCAACAGCTATTTCAGTGCATTAAATGCGTTTAAAAGAGCCGTTACTGCTGCTTTATTCGAAGAGCGGTTGTACCGCAAGTTGTACTGCGGTTGTACCGAATTTCGCTGAAAAGTTGGAAACTTCTCCCCAACGGTTAGATTTGTTGGTGGAGGCTATAAATACCTCCCCAACTGCTCAAGGTGGTGGTTACACAGCTCATTTATCATCTCTAGACCCTTGTGAGCATTGAGCATTCATTCTACTCCCCAATTCACTCTTGTATTCATTTAGAGGGAGTTCAAGTGCATTCATTCTAGTTGATCCATTTTGCACTTGAGTAACGCTGCTTAAGATTGGTGATTTATTATTCTTGGAGTGTTGCCGCACTTCTAGACGGCTTGGCGGTCAAGCACGAAGATCTCTTCAAGAAGATTGTGAAGAAGCCCGGTGCAAGTTTGTGAGTGGTTCGGTGTTCACCATCTCCGGAGCGGAGGAAGAACAACCATAGTGATCGAGGGAAGGCTTAATTCGTGGAGACGGCTTGAGTGGTCATGCTTCCTCAACGTGGACTAGTGAAGACCGGCAAGTCTTCGATACCACGGGAAAACATCGTTGTCTCATTGTGGTTATTTCTAGTCTTTACTCTTCCGCACTTATATTTCTAGCTTGTTTATTGTAATTGAATTGCTTAGCTAGAAGTGTAACTTGTTTAGACTAAGTTGTTAATTGGCCTAAATTGTTAAATTGCTAAAAAGTTTAAAAACCTCCTATTCACCCCCCTCTAGTCGGTTATCCTTGATCCTACAAGTGGTATCAGAGCTTGGTCTCTCCATTGTTATACTTAACCGTCTAGGAGAGCAAGGATGGCAAGTGAGGGAATGGCTTTAGGAAGGGTTTCACTTTTTGATGGCTCAAATTATGCTTGTTGGAGAATTAGAATGTCAATTTATTTAAAGGCCATGAGTCCAAGCATTTGAAAAATCGTAAATGATGGTTACACTATGCCTCTTAATCCACTAGAACCCACGGATCAAGATACGCGTAACTCTCATTTAGATGCCCAAGCTATGAATGCTCTCTTTGGCGTTTTGAACGCGGATGAGTTCAATAGAGTGAGTAACTTGGAAAATGCTCATGCTATTTGGACAACTCTCTCGGAAATCCATGAGGGTACATCCACGGTCAAAGAAGCCAAATTGCATAGGCTTCGGATTAAATATGAGAAATTCATAATGTTGCCTCATGAAAATATCAATGAGATGTATTCAAGACTCAACAACATTGTGAATGAGCTCAAAGGCCTTGGGACTAACCTTCTTGATGTTGACATTGTGCGCAAGATGCTTAGGGCTCTTCCGGACAAGTATGAGACCTTGGTGACACTCTTCCTCAACTCTCCCGAGTTACCAAGGATGACACCAACGGGGCTTTTGGGCAACCTCATCACAAATGAGTTGTTCAAGAAAGACAAAGAAGAGCTCTTGGAGACATCCTCTTCAAATAAGAAAATTATCGCTTTCAAAGCCAAAGCGGAATCAAGTGAAGATGAGGATGAAGAAGAAGACTCCGACGAGGAGTATGCACTCCTTGTAAGAAGAATGAAGAGGGTCATGAAGAGACACCCCAATAGAAGCTACAACTTTGATAAGTACAAAAAGGGGGCAGTACTCAAGTGACAAGAAGCGTTATAGCAACATTCGGTGCTATAATTGTGAAGAAAAAGGGCACATCGCCTCCCGTTGCCCCGAGAAGAAGGATAACAAGGATAAGTCATTTAAGAAGAAGGAATATAATGGCAAGAAGAAGCTTTTCAAGAAGCTTCACAAAGATGGCAAGAATGAAGCTCACATTGGAGAATGGGACTCAAATGATGAGCTAAGCGACTCCGACTCCGATGAGGATGAGTCCCCCAAGAAGAAGGGACTAATTAGCATTGCAATTAAGGAAGCTCCTTCACTATTCTCCACTCCTACGTGCCTCCTGGCAAAAGGAGACAAGGTAAAATCCATTGATAGTAATGAACCAACTTATGATGAATTAATAGAGATGCTTGATGAATTAAGTGAATATCTTGGAAAAGAGAAATCAAAATTCAAAGTCTTGAAGAAAGAGTATATCTCTCTAAAAGACTCTTTTGAGGAGTTAAGGGTAGCTCATGATTCTCTTCTCCTAAAAGATAATGAAAAATCTCACTCACATGTTGGCATTACTTGCAATTTAATGGATAAGATGCCTCAAGTAGAAACTACTTCAAATGCTATATCCATGTCTAATGCTTCTACATCATGTGAAGATTTATTATCCATGCCATGTTGCTCAAGTGATGATTCAATTGCTAATTTAACCAATACTTGTGATCCTTTGCTCATTGTTGAAAATCATGAATTAAAAGAACAAGTCACTAAACTAAGCAAAAGCTTAGAAAGATGTTTTAAGGGTAAGGCCACCTTAGACAAGCTTTTGAGTGAGCAAAGGTGCTCATTCAATAAGGAAGGTCTTGGGTATGTACCTAAGAAAGGTAAGAAGCCGGCAAACAAACCCACAAGGTATGTGAGGGAAAATGGTAAGTATTGCTACAAGTGCTGGGAAATAGGACATATGCAACAAAATTGTCCTAAAGGGAAAACTCCATCTTTTGGTATATATGATTCATGCTATATGCTTAGAAAATCTAAGGATGGTAAAGTAATTGCTCATTTTGTTGGCACTTCAATTATGGGCGCTAAAAAGAATGTCATTTGGGTGCCTAAATCCTTGGTCACTAACCTCCAAGGACCCAAACAAATTTGGGTACCTAAAAGAACTTGATTCTTGTTTTGTAGGTGAACTATAAAACCGGTGGAAAATATTGGGTGCTTGATAGTGGATGCACTCAACATATGACCGGTGATAGGAAAATGTTCACCACATTCGAGAATAGAAAAGGAATGGACAAGATCACATTTGGAGATAATAGCAAAGGAAAGGTAATTGGATTGGGTAAAATTGCTATCTCAAATGACCTTTCTATTTCAAATGTATCATTAGTTGAATCACTAAAATTTAACTTATTATCCGTAGCTCAAATATGTGATCTAGGACTAATTTGTTCATTCTCTAAAGAAAGTGTTACAATTTCAAATGAAAAAGATAACTCTCTAATCTTTAAAGGCTTTAGATTTGTAAATCTTTATTTAGTAGATTTTACTTCAAATGATGCATGCTTAAAAACTTGTTTGATTGCAGAAACCTCCTTGGGTTGGCTTTGGCATAGAAGGCTAGCTCATGTAGGGATGATTCAACTCAAAAAGCTTTTCAAACATGATTTAGTTGTTGGCTTGAAAGATGTGAAGTTTGAGAAAAATAGACTTTGTAGTGCTTGTCAAGCCGGTAAACAAGTCACAAGTTCTCATCCTTCCAAAAGTATCATGTCAACTTCTAGACCATTGGAACTCTTACATATGGATTTGTTTGGGCCAACAACCTATAAGAGTATCAGAGGTAATAGCTATTGTTTAGTCATTGTGGATGATTACTCTAAATATACATAGGTATTCTTTCTAGATGACAAAAGTGAAACCTCCGGTGTTGTAAGAATAATTCATCCTCCTTAACTGGGGCCCCTTTGTTTGGAAACATTAAATGCACTCCAAGAAATGCTATTGTACTCATAAAAAGACTGTAATGCCCTCGCTTATACTCATAGGCTAGTTACCCTCAAGGGTATTCCGTCATTTATGCAGGCTCGGGAGCCTATAAATACCCCGTGTATCCCTCCTTTCAAGGGGATGGCTCTCTTGAGCAATAAAGAAGTATGTTCAAACTGGTGAGCCCTCGGGGGCTCCCTCTCCGGAGGTAACCCCCCGTTGGCTCACCGACAGGAGTAGGGCGGTCCTCTCGGACCCCCGAACCTGTATAAATCCTCATGTTGTTTTTACTCTCGTGGACGATGGCCCGTCAGACGACCGACGTCCACCCCCTCACTTGTGTTTGGTTTTTACACCTACAACATTGGCGCCGACCGTGGGGACGTAGCTAATCGATGAAAGGCTATGTCTCCTACCAAAAAATACTCTAAGTCCACGAAACCTCCTCCGGCTCCTGAAGGCAAGATCTCGTGGATGACCCATCCGCTCTTTGAAGGAGCCCTAGCCGAGCACTCTTGTTAGAGATCAGGGCCGTCCACCTCGGGATGGCAACATCCTACATGCCCTGGGGTTCCCATGCGCGTTCTCCTCCCTTGTGCGGGTCGATGCGAGGCCCAGCCAAGGCGGCGATTCAAGGCACCCGCATGACCCGAAAGCTAAGGATTACAGGGCCAACTATCACCCCCGGGCGCATGACGTCCATGAAGCCTGGCGATGAAGGCTCGCTATGAGGCTGCCCCTAACGCGCTCTCGTTAGGGGCAGTCCGACATATAAATCTCGTATGGACTCTCAAGACACTTTCCTCCAAGGGATGGATTTCACCCCATGGTGCATAGGGTGTCACGACCTCCATGGTCTCCCTAGCAAAGTCCATGGTGGCACAGGCGTCATCGCCTTCACCATGGCGGCTCGTGTCCCATCGGCCCTAGGGCATGGCGACCACCCTCATGGTGCGTGGGGCGTCACGACCTCCGCGGTCTCCCTAACAAAGTCCATGGTGGCTTGGGCGTCCGTCGCCTCCACCATGGCGGTTCGTGGTCCCATCGCCCTAGGGCATGGCGACCACCCTCATGGTGCGTGGGCGTCACGACCTCCGCGGTCTCCCTAACAAAAGTCCATGGCGGTTTGGGCGTCCGTCGCCCCCACCATGGCGGCTCGTGTCTTACTAGACTTAGGGCATGAGCGACAAATTTGGTCGATGACAAGTTGATGGATGTCCGAGGACTCGTCCCCTTAGACTCGTGCCACGCCACGAGCGACCTCCGGATCCTCGTGCATAGCTCTATTGCTTTGCAAGGGTTAACCATTCTCATGCATTCCCGATCATCACAAAAACCCACCAACGGGGTAAAAGGGCTTCATTGCCCTCATAGTTGGGTGCCCCACGACTTAGCCTCGTGGCGCCACCGATGTGCCCATGACTTCTTGTCAAGGGCACACGTCCAAATGCCCATGAGTTAGCCTCATGGGCACCTCCAAGTCCACCGGGGCTACCATCCCTAGTGGCCATTCGGTGCCCTCGACTTAGTCTCGTGGGCGCCCCTCCAATGTGCCTATGATTTAGTGTTGTGGGCACACCTTCAAGATACACATGAGTTAGCCTCATGGGTGCCTCCAAGTCCACTAGGGGGCTACCATCCCTAGTGGCCATTCGGTGCCCCACGACTTAGTCTCGTGGCCACCCCTTTGATATGTCCATGACTCAGTCTCATTGGCAGCTCGAATCATGTACCGACGACTTGGCTCGAATATTGATCAAGGACCATCATGCTCGCATAAGGCTATCACCTCGGAGATCTTAGTATTAAAAGTGATGGGACTCTACTAGTCCCTCGGCAACACTTCGATCAATGCTCATGTCAAACGAATGTTATCTTGCTACAAGAAATAAGTGTTGACCATTCTCTTTTTCTCGCAGAGACGCTTGTGTTATCTACCTGTCACTGCAACGTTTCTAGCTTGAACCACGACCATTCTGAGGAGTTCTACTTCGACAACTCTCATCAAGCCACGGAGCAAGAGGAGGACAACTTCGCCTACTTAGGCTTCGACGCTCACGACCTCGAAGGTTATGCCTCGGCTCGGCGGCCTCGCGTCCAAGACTTCGCCTACATAGGCTTTGACGCGACCGCCACCTCGTAGGCTATGCCTCGGCTCACCGACCTCGCGTCCAAGACTTCGCCTACATAGGCTTCGATGCACCGCCCGGCCTCGTAGGCTATGCCTCGGCTCGGCGGCCTCGCGTCCAAGACTTCGCCTACATAGGCTTCGTTTCGACGCACCGCCGGCCTCGTAGGCTATGCCTCGGCTCGGCGGCCTCGCGTCCAAGACTTCGCCTACATAGGCTTCGTTTCGACGCACCGCCGGCCTCGTAGGCTATGCCTCGGCTCGGCGGCCTCGCGTCCAAGACTTCGCCTACATAGGCCGTTTGACGCTTTGCCCGGCCTCGTAGGCTATGCCTCAGCTCGGCGGCCTCACATCCAAGACTTCGCCGACATAGGCTTCGTTTCGACGCACCGCCGGCCTCGTAGGCTATGCCTCGGCTGGACGGCCTCGCTTCTAAGACTTCGCCTACATAGGTTATGCCTCGGCTCGACGGCTCTGCGTCCACGACTTCGTCTACACAAAGCCATACGATGTGCGCTTCGCCTAGAAGGTCGTGCCCGATGGGCGTTCTTGCGTCCATGACTTTGCTCAAGACAGCTTCGTTCGGATGCACCTCCTGCCCTGAGGGTTGTGCCTCGGTGGGATGCCTCAGCATTCAGTACTCCGTCTTCAGGGATGGAGCAACAAAAATCATCCCACATGAAGGGCCAGCGAGAAGCGACAATTTGGTACCTGCCTTCGCGTGGAGCACTCACCCGACATGGAGTACAAAATAAGCATAAGTCTTTGGGCACCCACGTGCCCACCAAGCCAAAATTGGCTAAGCCGCAGGACCCCTTGCGCATATTCCTCAGCTCTCGTGCCTCGCACTGCACCGAGTCAGAATTTGGCAAAACCTCGAGCGTTTACATTCTCGTCATGCTGGAATTTGGCCAAGTCTTTGGCCAAGCATATTCATCAACAGGATACAAGACCTCAGCACTCTTCTTTGCCCCTCGAGCGTCCTTGCAGGCACCCAAGGGGCAAGGGGGACTGGTGTCGAGTAATCCTACTACCTCGCCTCCGCACGAGGCGAGGCCTCGAGGCACCTTTGCAATGATTTCATGTAGCCACCGAGGGCCGCCGCCGCGCCTTCATCGACATCGGGCCTTCGCGCGTGACCTCACACCCGAAGCCTTCGCGCACCCTCGCGTGCCTTCGGGGGATCCCTCGCGCACGAGGCCTTCACAAAACACTCGCGCGTACCCACGCGCCCAAGGTGCCCTCGCCCCTCGTGGCGGCCACGCGCCCAAGGTGCCCTCGCCCCTCGCGATGGCCTCATGCTCGTGGTGCCCTCGCCCCTCGCGATGGCCTCATGCTCGTGGTGCCCTCGCCCCTCGCGGCGAGGGCACCCCTCACGGCCACGCTCTCGCGTGCCATCGCGCGGCCTGTGCCCTCGCACCCACGCCCGCGCCTTCGTGCGTCCACGAAATTGGACTGAAAGATCATGGTACAAACAACAAAGTACAAGATACAAGCATCAAAGAAGAATTTGAACACTGTGAAGCCGTTTATAAGATAGAGAAGTGCCATTGCGCGCCATCAAAACAAGATTTGCATCACTGAGCAAAGGCGGAGGAAGAGGGCGATGGTATCCTCTCGTTCGCTTGGAGCACGTCCTTCATGGCCGGCCTCTTGTGCAGAGCCATGGTGCAGCAGGCGAATCCTTGCCAGAGGCAGCTCACTTGCCCCTTCTCTTATTTGCCCCTTGGGCACCCTTACAAGCGCCCAAGGGACAGGGGGGCTACACTATTGAGGAATCCGACCACCTCCCGATGAAAATGATCTATACTTCGACAAGTCTGCACAAGGCGTCGTGAGCCCTTGCCCGGGCGCTAGCGCCAACCCACTAGAAGTGGTTTGAGGCCTACTCACGACGCTACACGCGTGTGTTACGTGAGACATCCTTGACTATACCCGTCTGGGCCCCACACTCTGGGCGCCCAAATACTCTTCACCAGATGTCCGAGTGCCGTGGCGATGTGCATAGTGGTTCTCCGAAGCCAAGTCGTCGATTGCATCACCTTTCTCCGAAGCCAAGTCCTCGAGAAAAGGGAACATAGAAAGTTGGAGTTTTCAGTTTTGATCTTTGCATTTTGCAGATTACAAGCTCAACCGAAGACAAACGATCACATACACTGGCCCTCATGGTGCCCGCGCCTGTCAGGCGCCCTCGCGCCCAGCCTCGGGGTCTCGGGACCTGGAACCTCGAAGTCTCACACCTCATGCCCTCGGGGCCTCGAGACCCTCGGCCTCGCAGACTCAGACCTCGAGGCCTCGTGCCCTCGGGGCCTCGGGACCCTCGAGGCCTCGCGCCTCGTGCCCTCGGGGCCTCGGGGCCTCGGGGCCTCGGGACCCTCGCACCTCGCGCCTTCGTGCCCTCGAGCCCTCGGGGCCTCGGGACCCTCGAAGCCTCGTGCCTTCGTGCCCTCGAGCCTCGGGACCCTTGAAGCCTCACACCCTCGTCGCGAGGACTTCTCATAAAACCCTCGCTACCGAGGACTTCGCAGAAACCCTCGTGCACGGCCTTCATAAAACTCTCAGACGCACCCTCGCGCGAGGCATGCCCTCACGCACCTGTGCCCTCGCTCCCGAGGCTTATTTTTCACCGTCAACAAGCAAACACAAGTTACATACAAACGACTTGATAATAGACCTTCAAGGCATCCACTTGAACTAAAATCAAGAAAGAATCACTCGATCACCTACCACACCTACCACCGCAAAGTCGCTCAACATGCAATTTTTCCTTTTCATAAAAGCAAAATTTGTTTCTTACATCGGAGGCCCTAAAGCCTACAGCAAGATGCACATGGCAAGATCTCTTTCACGGCACAAAAGCAAAGGCTCAAGACTCCTTGCACTGTCTTGACCGGCAACCATGCACGCGCCACGCATACGCCTCGGCAGAGAAGACTAAGCGCCTGCACTCCCGCGCCCTAGCAGAGAGCCTCGCTAAGCGCCCGGCACTCCCGATGCCCTGGCAAAAACATCACGAAGTCTGTGAGGCAAGAAATTCATCATAAAACACAAATCATTACGATTAACAGAGAAAATGATGGATCGCCCGTGACGCGTCGGTACCGTGCTCAGCGCCTAACCACGCCTGGCGATCGATGCCGAAGCCGCTACTGGTGCCCGGCGACCGACGCCTAGAAGCCGCGCCTGGCGCCAAGCCGCGCGCCGACGCCATACCGCACCGCTGGGCTCGCCATCTTGCATAAAGGCGCGCGGCGCTAAGCGGCCACGCCAGAGGTCAGACGGAGAGGCAATGGCCGGGTCGAGCCAAGCGCGCGGCTCTGGGAGGCGGCCACGGTCGAAGTCGAGCCATAGGCACGGCGGCTCGGGATCTGACCACGGCGGGACAAGCGATGGCACGGCGGCTCGGGGCGGCCACGGCCGGTCGAGCCATGGGCGCGGCGGCTGGAGGCGGCCACGGCCGAGTCGAGCGAGGCGCGCGAATCCGGGAGGCGCCAAGGCGGGACAAGCGGTGGCGCAAGCTGCCGGAGGTGGTGTGGTCTGCGACGCCAGAGGCAAAGCGCCGCACAACCGCAGAACCGAGCCGGCAGAGGCGCGCCGGGGAGGCAAGCGTCGTCGGACCGGCCCCAAGAACGCAGCGCCGGAGCCAAGGCCCTCATCGGCCAAAGGAAGAAGGAGATGAAGGAAAGAAGAGCCGAGAGAAATATAAGGAATGAAGAATGCTTTTGGCTTTTGATGGAAGAAGCCTCTGCCTTATTTCATGAGATGACAGAGCTCTCACATGGAAAAGACAAAACCACATGGAAAAAGCTGAACAGTATACGTCAGGGCCTCACAAGGCAAAGAGGTTTATTTGATACAGTATCTCTATGCACATCTGCACCCAAGAAATGATCACATACACAGAGTGTTCCTTTGCGTATTGGAGGAGGTCTCATTGCGGTGAGTGCACACACGTTCTTTCAAACCTGTGACTCCTCTGAAATCATTGCGATGGTGTGAATCAAGACGAGTTCTGTCAAACCCACGTAACTCTTTCTCAAATATCAACCTTTGTACAAAAAGCACAATTCAAGATCGCCCTTTCGACGTTTCTCCTAAAAGCGCCAAGGCGCGGGGGCTAGTGTTGTAAGAATAATTCATCCCTCCTTAACTGGGGCCCCTTTGTTTGGAAACATTAAATGCACTCCAAGAAATGCTATTGTACTCATAAAGACCTGTAATGCCCTCGCTTATACTCATAGGCTAGTTACCCTCCAAGGGGTATTCCGTCATTTATGCAGTGCTCGGGAGCCTATAAATACCCGTGTATCCCTCCTTTCAAGGGATGGCTCTCTTGAGCAATAAAGAAGTATGTTCAAACTGGTGAGCCCTCGGGGGCTCCCTCTCCGGAGGTAACCCCCCGTTGGCTCACCGACAGGAGTAGGGCGGTCCTCTCGGACCCCCGAACCTGTATAAATCCTCATGTTGTTTTTACTCTCATGGACGATGGCCCGTCAGACAACCGACGTCCACCCCCTCACTTGTGTTTGGTTTTTACACCTACAACATCTGGGATTTTCAAAAGTTTTGCAAAAAGGGTCCAAAATGAATTTGATTTCAAAATAAAGAAAATCTGTAGTGATAATGGTTCCGAGTTCAAGAATACTAAAGTTGAAGACTTTTGTGATGAACTTGGAATAAAGCATGAACTTTCCACAACCTACACTCCGGAGCAAAATGGAGTAGTAGAAAGGAAAAATAGTACATTAATTGAAATGGCTAGGACAATGCTTGATGAATATAATACTTCCGATGTCTTTTGGGCGGAAGCTATTAATACCGCTTGTTATGCCATAAATCGTCTTTATTTGCACCGTCTTCTGAAAAAGACTTCCTATGAGCTTCTTGTAAAAAGAAAACCGAACATCTCTTATTTCCGAGTTTTTGGTTGCAAGTGTTATATTTTAAAGAATGGTGTTCGTCTTTCAAAATTTGATAGTCGTTATAATGTTGGTTTCTTGCTTGGTTATTCTTCAAATAGCAAGGCTTATCGTGTCTTCAACAAAAACTCCGGTTTAGTTGAAGAAAAACATGATGTTCAATTTGATGAAACTAGCGGCTCTCAAGAAGAGCATGAGAATTTGGATGATATAGGTAATGAAGCATTGAGAAGGGCAATGGAGCATATGCAAATAGGTGACATCAAGCCCGAAGATAATCCATCATCCTCCACACAAGTTGAGCCTCTAACCTCCTCCACAAATCAAGTTCAAATTGATAAAGAGGACCATGAGGAAGATGATCAACCATCCAATCTACCACCAAGAATTCACAATGCAATTGCTAAAGATCATCCAATAGACCAAATATTGGGTGATGTAAGTAAGGGTGTTCAAACTCGATCTCGTGTTGCTTCTTTTTGTGAACATTATTCCTTTGTCTCTTCTATTGAGCCAAAACATATAGAAGAAGCACTTGAAGATCCGGATAGGATAAATGCTATGCATGAAGAACTCAATAACTTCACCCGAAATGAATTGTGGACATTGGTGGATCGACCCAAGGAACACAACATTATTGGTACAAAATGGGTCTTTAGAAACAAGCAAGATGAGAATGGTTTGGTTATTCGAAACAAAGCAAAATTGGTCGCTCAAGGGTATTCACAAGTTGAAGGTTTGGATTTTGGTGAAACCTTTACTCCCGTAGCTAGACTTGAGTCAATTCGAATATTACTTGCTTTTGCATCATGCTTTGATATTAAATTATTTCAAATGGATGTTAAAAGTGCATTCTTAAATGGTAAAATATCCGAACTTGTCTTTGTTGAACAACCTCCCGGTTTTGAAGATCCTAAAAATCCAAATCATGTCTATAAACATTCTAAGGCGCTCTATGGTCTTAAACAAGCTCCTAGAGCATGGTATGAACGCCTTAGAGATTTTCTAGTCTCAAAAGGATTCAAAATTGGGAAAATTGATTCAACTTTATTTACTAAAGTTTTAGATGATGATTTCTTTGTATGCCAAATTTATGTTGATGATATTATTTTCGGGTCTACTAATCAAGATTTTTGCAAAGAGTTTGGTAATATAGTGTCTAGGGAATTTGAAATGTCCATGATTGGAGAACTAAGCTACTTCCTTGGATTTCAAATCAAGCAACTCAAAGATGGAACCTTCGTGAACCAAACCAAGTACGCAAAAGAATTGATCAAGAAGTTTGGCATGGAGGATGCAAAACCCATCAAGACTCCCATGGCAACAAATGGTCATCTTGACTTAAATGAGGGAGGTAAATCGGTAGATTTAAAGCTTTATAGATCTATGATTGGTAGCTTGCTTTATCTTACCGCATCTAGGCCCGATATCATGTTTAGTGTTTGCATGTGTGCACGCTTTCAAGCAAATCCAAAAGAGTGTCATTTAATGGCCGTTAAAAGAATACTAAGATATTTAAAGCATTCCTCTAGCATTGGCCTTTGGTTCCGGAAAGGTGCTAAATTTGATTTAATTGGATATTTGGATTCCGATTATGCGGGTTGCAAAGTGGATAGAAAAAGCACCTCGGGTAGTTGTCAATTCTTAGGAAGATCCTTAGTTTCATGGTCATCCAAGAAACAAAATTCCGTAGCCCTATCCAACTGAAGCTGAATATATTTCCGCGGGAAGTTGTTGTGCTCAATTGCTATGGATGAGGCAAACATTGATGGATTATGGAATTAAAATTGATAAAATGCCTTTTGTGTGACAATGATAGTGCGGTGAAAATTGCTAATAACCTGTTCAACACTCAAGAACCAAGCATATAGATATTCGCCACCACTTCTTGAGAGATCATGTGAGCAAGGGTGATATTAAAATTAGCCACATAAGAATCGAAGACCAATTAGCGGATATTTTCACCAAGCCATTAGATGAAGGCCGCTTTTGCAAATTGAGGAATGAATTAAATGTCATAGATTATTCAAATATTGTTTGAACCTTTGTTTCATGCATTGTATCTCATTTGATGTTATTTGAGTATTTTATGAAAGTATTTTTATTACCTTTGATTAAAAATAACTATGATCATGAAAACTATGTTCATATATAGACATTAGTCTATTCTATGCATAATGATCCTTAATGATATTTAATTGAGTGCAAATCTAAGGATCATTTGCAAATAAATCAAATCTCAAAGAAAATCCAGAGCTATTCTTGAAGCTCCAGGTTAATCGGATGAACCGGCGTTATACACGCGGTACGACCGCAGAGCGGATCAACCGGCGTTGTAACAGCGGTACGACCGCATCCATTGTAACCTTATCCTCTCAGCGGCTCATCCATTCGCTTTATGCGTTTCAGCTCTCTCTCTCTCGGTCTCTCTCTCTCTCTCTCTCTCTCTCTCAAGCAAAAACAAAACCCCCACTCAAATCCTTAAATTCCTTTGGTGATTCTTCGTTCTCTTGCTGTTTTTTGCATCTCTAGGGCTCAACTCCTTCAATCCTTTAGGTAAATTCCTCAGTTGGTCTGTGATTTTGCCTCCCATGGAACCCTAGCAGTCGGTTTTAGGGTTTAATAAAAATGTATTTGATTTCTGGTATTCTAGTTGGGCAAAAGTGGCTTATTGATATCTTGTGATGGTTGCGCATCTAGTCTATGCACTCACACCACAAAATTTCATCAAAAATTCCAAAGTTCAATCTGCCCTAGAACTCGTCAGGACAATCGGATCATCCGATTCTTGAGCGCGGAACAACCGCACTACGGTCATTCCGGGCATTGAACGGCGGTTCATCCGATTATCCTGACAGAAACCAGAAAGTCCAATTGTTTTTGATAAATTCTATTCCATTGAACTCCTTGTGATTTCTCCTGTCTCTGTTTAGATGCCTAGGATGCGAGGAATAACCAGGAAAACTCATGGCTCATCAAGACAAGGAACATCAACCTCTCAACCTCCTGAAGCTTCACCTCGAGCATCGCAAATAGAAAGGACTCGTCCTGCTGCTCCTGTTCGTCAGACTCGCTCCGTTCGACAAAAGGTTGTGCATGGCAAAGGAAAGGGGCCAGCTCCTGAAACTGAATCTGAAAGCAGCTCAGAAGAAAGATCAAGTGAGGAGTCTGAGTCAGAAGAAGAAGTTCCTGCTAGGACAGAAGATGACTTGATAGACCCTCCAGGGACTCCAATCGATTTGCACCTCCTTTCAGCTGATGATTATGCCATCAAGAGGCATGTCAATCAATACCTTTTGAAGAATGACTCGCTCAATCCAAGATTTCACACTGTTTTTCAAGAACAAGTCTATGAGCAGCTTTATGGACGTCACAGAAAATTTGCAGATCACAAATGGATTAAGTGGACTCATATCAATACTTTGGACAAATACAGTGGGGTTTATCAGCTCTTCTACAATGTAGGTCTTCATGACCTTGTGGGAATAAAACAGAATTATGATGACAAGCTCATTAGGCAGTTTTATGCCACATTGTATATCTCTCCAGACCTAAAGACTTTTAGATGGATATCAGGCACCAGAAATCTGGAGAGCACTAAAGAAGAATTTGAGAGAGTCTTGAAGGTCCAATCTAGCTCTTGGGGAGAAGATCCTTGAGAGTCCTGCTTTACTAGCCCCTGTTTGGAGTAAGCACTATGACTCTTCTGCCAAATGCAAGCTGGGCACTATCACTGGACTTAAGCTAGAAGTGAGTATGATTAACAGGATTATTAATCATACATTTTACCCTAAAAGTGGAAATTTTGATGCAGTCAGGGGGCATGTTTGGAACATGATTGATCATATTATGGAGGGGATAAAGTTTGATGTTGTGGATGTGATTCTTCAAGGCATAGCCTCCTCCAAGAATGATAGAGTTAAAAGGATTTACTATGCACCATACATCATGTCTTTAATTATAAGGAAAATAGAGTATCGTGGTGGTTTGGGATCAGCTCATAAGCCTTATAAACCACGAGATGGTATTCCTCCTCACCAAGACATTGAGGATGATCCTGTTGATGTTGAGGCTCCTCCTGTGGCTCCTCTCATCGCTCTCCTTGAAGGTATTCTTGCTCAAGTGCTTCAAAATCAGCAGCTCATTCTTAGCACTTTGCAAGAAATGAAGGAAGGACAAACTGAGATTCACAACAGGCTAATTCACATGGAGTCAGTTCAGAATGACTACTTTGATGAGTCTCATAACCGGTTGTCAGCCTTGACGGAGGCCTTTACTAACTTAGAGCACTTTTTGAGGACTCCTCAGCAGTTTGCTCGTCGTCCTCCTCAGTCTCCTAGGGCCCCTACTTCTTTAGCTGCTCCTCTCTTGGCCCCTGTGTTACGTGCGAGTCCTGTGCTCTAGCCCCTGTTTCACTCATCCAAAGACTACCACTGAGTCAGCGACTCAGGATCCCGCACCTACTACTTTAGCATCTCAGGATCCGGCACCAGCTTCTCCTGCTCTAGCTCCCGCTCAGGATCCGTTTCCTCCTCCTCAGGACCCAGCCGTCTGATGCTATTTTTTTTGGTACTTTGATGCCAAAGGGGGAGAAGAAGAAGATGTGAGAAGACATAATTTGAAGACATAATTTTAGGGGGAGCTAGTCTTTTGACATATATGGGCTTATATGTGTGTTTTATGTTTGATCCTTTCGTGCTTGTAATAATTTATAACTATTGTTGAACTTGTTGAATGATGCTTATGCATATTATCTTAAAATGCAATCTCAATTATTGTCATATCTCAATATTGCATTGCTTCCTCAACTTCATAAATGCAAAAGAGACTCCGCCAAAATTTTCACAAAATCTCTACATATGCTTGAAGATTATCTATCATTTACATGCACATGTTTAGGGGGAGTCTTCCTTAAATTGGATTTAACAAGAAAAATAACTCTCAAATATTTACCTGTGCTCATTGCAAGAATTGTTTTACTTGTTAAAGACATCAAAAGAATATACACTCATAGTATATTCAAAACAAACCTTCCCACATATTAATTGTGTTGTCATCAATTACCAAAAAGGGGGAGATTAAAAGCATCTAGGCCCCTAAAAATGGTTTTGGTAATTAATGATAATATGTGAATATGGGATTAACGTGTTTATTAAGTATGTGCAAGGTTTAATCCCATTGATGAACATGTTGAAGTAAAGATGCATGCTAAAGGATAATATGGAGATCTACAAGGCTTAAAGACAAGGTACAAATAGTCTAGGATCCTTTTTGTATTTTTACCGGTCTTAGGCGAATTGGTTGGTAGACCGGATTATAGGTTAAATGTCGTACTATTAAGAGGGATCACGACTAGTCGCTTGATAGCTTGCTCTTGTGCCATATGGATCAATTTAGGATCATGCATGCATTCAAAATTGGACTTGCATTTTAATTCGAAAGACTACTGTGCTTTTACTCTGAAATTGGTAGTACCGTAGGTTTTTCAGAGGTTGTACCGATCTTGATGTACCGGCGTCGTTGTACTACCGCTTGCCGTCGTCGAAATTTATATGGCGGTAGTATAAAAACAGAATGTGTGTTTTTTTCACTCAGCAAACCTCTCTTGAGAATCGGTCGTTCCGGTTTCTGAATCGGATGAACCGCACTTCGGTCGTTCCGATTGTATTGTGGCGGTTGTAAAATTCCAGAGTGCGTGCATTTTCAGCTGTGGAAAAACCCTGATATCGGATGAACCGGAGCTTTGCCGGCGGTCGTACCGCTCCTCAAATTCAACGGCTATGTCAGTGCATTAAATGCGTTTAAAAGAGCCGTTACTGCTGCTTTATTCTAAGAGCGGTTGTACCGCAAGTTGTACTGCGGTTGTACCGAATTTCGCTGAAAAGTTGGAAACTTCTCCCCAACGGTTAGATTTGTTGGTGGAGGCTATAAATACCTCCCCAACTGCTCAAGGTGGTGGTTACATAGCTCATTTATCATCTCTAGACCCTTGTGAGCATTGAGCATTCATTCTACTCCCCAATTCACTCTTGCATTCATTTAGAGGGAGTTCAAGTGCATTCATTCTAGTTGATCCATTTTGCACTTGAGTAACGTCAAGCGAAGATTGGTGATTTATTACTCTTGGAGTGTTGCCGCACTTCTAGACGGCTTGGCGGTCAAGCACGAAGATCTCTTCAAGAAGATTGTGAAGAAGCCCGGTGCAAGTTTGTGAGTGGTTCGGTGTTCACCATCTCCGGAGCGGAGGAAGAACAACTATAGTGATCGAGGGAAGGCTTAATTGTGGAGCCGGCTTGAGTGGTCAAGCTTCCTCAACGTGGACTAGTGAAGACCGCAAGTCTTGATACCACGGAAAACATCGTTGTCTCATTGTGGTTATTTCTAGTCTTTACTCTTCCGCACTTATATTTCTAGCTTGTTTATTGTAATTGAATTGCTTAGCTAGAAGTGTAACTTGTTTAGACTAAGTTGTTAATTGGCCTAAATTGTTAAATTGCTAAAAAGTTTAAAAACCTCATATTCACCCCCCCTCTAGTCGGTTATCCTTGATTCTACACCGTTGACCGTCGTTGACTTTCAAGCCTCCCGCACAACAATAGATCTTGAAATCGATTCCGGGAATAAGTTCTTCGCAACTTGATCCGCGTTAGTCAAAACATGCATCATGCAATACATATGCATTGAAATCCATGAACTTGACCAAACGAAAAACCATTTCCACCAAGTTGACCGACACTCAAAACAAAATCGGTCATACCACCATGTAAGCATTAGTACTACCGCACTACGGTAGTACCGCTCTTAAACTATGGTCATACCGATTTCCAGGAGACAAGAAACTCCCAAAACAATATGCACTCTGGAAAAATCATACCACCATCTAATGATCGGTATTGCTGCGCTGCGGTAGTACTGCCTCTCAACTGCGGTCATATCGCGCTGCGGTACTACCGTCATATAACTTGCGGTTATACCGAGATTCCTGAATTTTGTCAAAAACACATGTTTCGATAAACTCTCAATACTATTGTCAATTATAATATCATTCTAAAATCATAAGATATCTCCACGATATCCACACTTGACGAAACATGTAACGAGTAGTTGAGCTGTAAGTACATCAAAGAGGTGACTTATTGCTCCATAGCTTGGACCTAACTGTGCCGATAAATCAAGCAATGATGTCTTAAGATCGCATTCTGACAGTTAGACATGAGACTATAAATGCTTCTATATTTAAGGCAGTGACATCAGACTGGTTGGTAACTTGTCGGCATTGCAGACTTCACTGCTTCACCCCCCACCCACAAAAAAAACAGTGATTCTAGATGCGCATGGATTCATGGCTCAGCTCAGCTCAAATATTTGAATTTGTTTTCAGATAAAAAATCTTCAATTTTTCAGTTCCTTTTTAGTCATCGACGAGAATTTTTTGAATCTTCAGTTCTTTTTTTCGGTCATTGGCGCATGCTAAGAATGATTTCCTTGGAAAGTAAAATGGATGTATCCATTTTGAAAAGGATGGCCAACCCTAAAATCAAGGATACAATGCATGAACTGCTATCCCTGTGTTAAAATGTAAAGCCTCGAACTTTCTTCTCCTTCACAGCCACATGTCAATTTCTTTGGACAAAGAGACGTCAGTCTATCTGCAACCATGAAAGATGAAACATGTACTGTGGAGTTGTAACATCCTAAAATTTAGGTTTTTAATAATATTTTGTGTAGTTTATGTCCCTAAAAATTTCACCCATTTTCCTTGAGTTAATAAAGCTTAATTGGGAATTTCACACATTTTCCTTGAGTTAATACAACCTTGTCTCTTGACTGTACATCATCAATCGGAGCTGGACTGGTCGTCACGACGCTGATCTGCTTGGTGACGACCATAGCATCTGAAGAAGTTGATGGGGGCAATCATCGCTCTGGCCCTTGGTCTCTCGACCACGACCTGAGTAGGGGTTTCTACAGTAACCTTGGTCTTCTTGGCAAAAGGAGCTTGACTACTTGACCCTGATTTGTTAATTCTCCTCTTCCAACCATGCATCTAAAAAAACAAGGATTTATTGATTACGATCTTAAGAAAAATTCAAGGCTAGAAGTTAAATATTACATACATGCATTCTTTTTTTATATATAAACTCTGCAGATGCCTCAATCAGGCTGCATGGCTGGTCGTCAAAGCAAACTAGCTCTGAGCCGTCCTTCACGTTTTTCAACATGAAGAAAGCCTTCTCTTCGACCACCTCCTCTGGCATAACTAGAAGCAAAAATAGACTTAGTAATGTTTATACTACAAAGTCAAAATAAAAACTTTTGGAACACCTGGAAAGTAACATATACCTCCAGGGCTATCCTTGGTTGGGTCCTTATCCCCATTTAGTTGCCAAGTGGAATGAGCCTTTCTCTTTAGGGGGGCTAATTTTGTTTTGAAGGAAGTTGTGGATAATCCTCCGACCAGTTAGTCCTGCAATCACCAACAAAGTGATTACGCCGACCAGTTTCTCCTCCTCAGATGTCAACTTCATGGAGGTCTTCTCCTTCTTCGAATCTTAGGCTAACTAGCTCGGTGGAGGACCTCTAGTGAACTTCAAGCGGCTGCCTCCGAGGATGTCGAAGTATAACCACTCCTTATGATAATCCCTCCACGTATCCTTGATAGGGAGTGGAGGATAGTTTCTGGACATTTGGTCCTGTAGCTTAAAGTATGAGCTCCAACAGAATCCCTAACCTCTATTATTCCTAGTGAATTGATAGAAGCAGTGAAAAAGACGAACATAAGGGGGAATGCCAAGAAAAGCTTCGCAAAGATATGAAAAGACATTAAGGATTATGATAAAGTTCGGTCCTAGGTGGAAATGCTCTATCTTAAAGTAATCAAGGACATTTGCTAAAAATTCGCTTTCTGGTTGACGAAAACCTAGCTTTACAAAATAAGAGAAGAGGATGATCTAACCTTCTTGCGGGATTGGAGCATCTTCATCGCCGCAAGGGTTCCACTCGATCAAAGACCGCATTGGGAGGTATTCTTGATCTTCAAGTTCTTTAATACTGCTCTCAAAAGGGTTGAAGCTCCAAGAATCCACATGACCAAGGATCGAACAAGGATTTTTTGAAGATGAAGAGACTCTAAGTTGGGAGACGAAGATTGCAATGAGGGCGAATAGTGATGAAGGTAGAAAGAAAATCTTTTTATCCCCTTTACCATGAACCGTTTGCCCACTCACCACATTTTCATTAAATGACTGGAATGATTGTGCCTGATCAAATCTTATTGATGCATGTTTCGAGGCAAGCAAGCATTAAGTAAATGTTTTTATTTTCTTAAGCCTTGGGGCTAGCTAACGAGGATTCTTGATTAGGTCAACATTTTTGGTCAAAGTTAAAGTCTCTGTCTAAGTAGGCTCACATGTCAAATGCTATATATATAACGGTTATGAACTTACAACCGGTATTTAAAGGAAGTTTAATACCCTTTACTATGGCCCAACTGGTCGACGGCCAGTTTGAGTCATGAGACGACCTGCTGTGGACATCGTTCGACCAACTATGTGGTTCTAGATAGTTCTTGACCAGTGAACTGGTCGGAAGACATGACAGTTTCCCACATGGCTAACGGGAAAGCGGTTATTGGCGCATTTAGCAACTTCTGACAGTTGGCTAAAAGACATGACGGTTCAAGATTCTATTAAAGAACGTGTGTGAAGATTAGATGTGCCTTTAGCGGCATTAGCTGCCACCCCTTCAATAACTCTAGAGGGGGTAGCCCACGTACTTTGTAATAACAAGGTTCATAGAGATAGATTCATTTCTTACATTTTCAATTACGATCATTACGATCATTCTGTAACAACCCTTATATTCTCATACGAACACTCAGTGTGTTCACAACAATACATGGTCTTCATCTTTGATAGCGTTCTCACAATATTTCCTGTATAAGTTATAGGGAATCTTGTTTTCCGATCATCAATAAAAATATTTTCCTGTTTTTAGTGATAACCCGCGCTACCAGACTAAGAACCATATCATGTCTATTTTTGTAGTCACAATGTTTGTGTCATATTTAAATTAAACACTAGGCATCTCTAAGCATAACCTCCATACTTGTTTAGTTAACCAAGGACAATCTTATTAATGATAATTAGCCTAGGGTGACAAGGTTGACATAATGTCAACAATCAAGGAGGGGAATAGTAATTAACCAACATATGAAGTAACTATGCATCAACATTTAACATAGCCTTTTATAAACAATAATACGCATGCAAGTAATACTTTAAAGCAAAGTAATTTGCATTTGAAAAGTAGGTTCAACATGATCAATTATAAGAAAATGCCTTGCTCAGCAGTGAATATCACTTTGTCCTGATCAACAGCAATGATGGCGTCCGAAGCGTCAATGTCTATAATCGTGAACATAACCATATTTAATTAAAAAATTCAAATGAACTTCAAAAATTATTATTTTGGTATTGTTGGAAAGGTTTTGAATTTATATGAAGTAAGAAACAAAAATCAAGTCATTTGGATTTAAAACGAGGGAGAACGGGCTCTCCAACGTTTGACCTGAGAGAAATTCTGGAAAATCTGAAATTCCTGACAGGTAGGTTCGGTTGGGATTTTAATTTACTTTATCAATTATTTTATTTATAAAAGTATTTGCGGCTGACAGGTGGGGTCCAACCGGGTTTTTAATTTCTTCACTAATTACTTTTATTCAAAAAACCCGAGAGACTGATAGGTGGGACTGCAGTCCACATGGACATGGTCCACCTGATGGTTCACAGGGCCAGGGGGCCCACACGTCAACGACTTCAGTCTACGGACTAGGTTTACACAAAGAGTTTTAAGTGGTGGGGCCCGCATGTCATACACTTAGACACTAACCTTCGTCTTAATTAGATTTTCTAAATATCTCAAGCCCACATGTTATACTGACGTTACCTACTAATTAAATGTTAACTAACTACCAGTTAAATTAATTTGAATCTTCCAAGTGGTGCCTACTTGTCGACGACTCTAGTCGTCTTCTTCCTCTCGGAATAGAAGAGCGGGGCAGGGCAGCCATGGCAGGCTCGGGGCGAGCTCAACGTCGATGGAGAAGGCTCCAGCGTCCACCCTCGACCCCCAAAATGGGTTGTAGGGACCAAGGTGACCATGAAGGCGGCGGCGACGCGACGGGAGACGGTCTGAGGTGGCGACGCAAGGATGGCGACGATGCTACTATGCACATGGGCAACCGAATGAGGCTGGAACCTACAACTTGAAGATTGATTCACCAACTATGGGCTACCACGACGCTAGGGGTGCTCAAGAAGAAGTGATGCACCAAGCTCTCCAAGACGACCTAAGGCAGCGCCACAAGGTGCTACGGTCATCTAGGAGCGGCATTGACTAGCCTACCATGTTTACAACATACTGGAACGCAAGGGAACAGATGGGCTCACCTGGAAACCAAGCGAGGAAGGACATCGAGTGTGGCGTCGAGGTTTGCGTGCTCTGGGCCGGCGACAAGGACGAAGACGCATTCCAACAACTCTGGTGCGCGACAAGGAAGAAGAAGACGCACATTAGAGAGAGGAGGTCGAGGCGACCACGATGCACAAGACAACGCAGACGGAAGCTCACCTCAATGTTGGAAATCAACAGGCGGAGAGGTGGGGATAAGTTGGGGGAAATGTAGAGGAGGAAGTAGCGGGGAAGATGATGTGCTCGGCTGTGGCTTTTATAGCGAGGAGGGAGGGGAGATGAGTGTGACGACATGGCTCGGCTTGGAACGATATCTCGTTAGTGGTGCACTAGTGAGCTAGATGCGCTCATGTGGTGACAAGGTCACGGCGGGGTGTGAGAGAGGGAGAGACTCGAGGTGGAGGGATCTAACACGACGTCTAGCTCGCGCGGCGTGCGTGCGTACGGTGGCAACGGTCGAGAGAGACAGCGTGAGGAGGAAGAAGCACATTGCTTCTCCACCGTTCGGCTCGACAGTCTGTTGGATTCCACCACCTGTGATGTACCCACGAGGAGGAACTGGGTTGGTCACGGGGCACTACTTGCACATGGGCCGCAAGGGAAGGGTGGCGATTGGGCTGGGCTGTGCCACGGGGAAGAGAGGGAGAGAAGGAAAGGAGGCAACGGCTAGGGCGCTCGGCAGGTTTCGGCCCAAGGGGAGAGAGGGAAAGGAAATTGTTTGAATTTTTATTTGTGATTCAAAATCTAATTTGAGTTTGAATTCAACTTCTGAAATGATTTTGCACACAATTAAACTTTTAGATTTTTGCAAATCCAAAATCTTGACACAAGGAAATTGTTTTAAAATTTTAAATTGCAAGGCAAAGCATTTGGAAATTCGTGAAAATCATGCAAAATTTAAATGGGATCCAAATTTGGGTTGTTACATCAGAGTAGTAGAATTCTGCTCATGCTATCCGACGACTGAACAGATAAATTTGTGAAGTCTCCAACCCTTGTAGTCATCATCATCGCAAGCACACTATTTCCTTCGAAGCTCAAATGGATATACAATTATGCGTTTACGTTGAAAGGACGGTCAACCTAAGTCAATGCATCAACTGTTATTGCCGTGCTCGAATTTTCGAAGGTCGAACTTTCCTGTCCTGTTACTCTCAGATGTCAGTTTTCTTGTGAAAAAGAGAGACCGCTATGTGCAACAATGAAATCCATGCTGCAAAGTTGACCGTTTCGTCCTGATATAAATACTCATGTGTAGGAAGACAACCTGTGTAGGAAGTAGCATTGTAGCAAATCAATTACTCATGTATATTGATCACCACACAATTGAAATAGCTAAGGGTTTTTTTTCTTCACTTATCTGTATGAAGGAATGATTGAATGAAGCACGAGTGGCTCGTATGATTCCTCTGGAGCTTTATTTCAGGAGTATACATGATCCACGTGCCAACATATTCTTTTAGTACTCGCACAGTATTAATATTCATGTGTAGTCCTCACCCTAGCTACATTGTGAATACATGTACTAGAGAATTTTTTTGTGTGTGTGTGTGTCATGCTTGTACTGGTAAATTCCCTCAAGACTAATTAATACTAATTGCTTCTAAAAATAATATCTCCAACAATTTGTTTTGTGGAGGTTATATAGTTTAAATGGATGGAGTAGCAAGGGTTAGGTACCATCTATTTGTTCCCATTACTAGTTTTTTAAAATATGACGCTACTCTTTTATTTCAAAAAATGAATTCACAGTTATATTCTCTTGATTGACATTGTGATATATGCTTGGCACTGTATTGTGTAGGATATGATGCCAAGAGTTGCAAACCAGACGCCACTTATTCTCCTAGGGATGAGTCTGGTAAGCACGTTTTGTCCTTATTTTTACTATTTTAGCATTTACTGTATCTGTACCTAGACCCTTGATCTTTTTTTATCGAATAGTCAAGATGGAAGAACTCAAGGAACGACATGGTACTACGCCTCCATTTATTTGTCTCTACTTTGATTATGTTAGTAATGTGAAGTAACCTTATGAATTATGATTAGCCATGTATCCCCATTCCATTTCAATATTTTCTTAATACAATTATTTCTGAGTGTCTAATTACTTAAACTAAATCTCCTATTGAGTCAGTAGAATAATATACTCATATTCTTCATCTTGAATGCAACAGAAAGTGAACTTGGTTTGAATTGGTACCCTATATGTAAATGGAATTGGAAAAGTACTGACATTGTTGACAAGCTAAAATTAACCTGCTATATATTAAACGGTCATTTGAGGGACTCATCGCATAATGGACAGGTTTTCTCACAGTTTTTCCTCTCTCTTTTTCAGATCATCCCGATGCCTGATGCAATGTGGACCGTGGAAAGTTTGACATGAAGTCAAATGAACCACCTATTTATTTCAGAGCTTCATTTCAGAGAATAATACCAAACTTGAGACATTTTGTTTATTTATGAATATCAGGGATTCACCATATATTTCTGTACTTATTGTCTAGAGTTTCGACTCTTTTGTTATATCACTCACTGTACATCGTAAGATTTGATATATCACTTATTTTGCTACTTTATCTAGTTGTTGTTGAAAATTCTACCCGTGGACGCACACTTTCACGAGTGAGGAAGACGAACTCACTGAGAGGAAGAACACACAGAAGATTTTGCGTAGCACTGCAACTGCCTAGTGCTACTTTTCGTTCTTTCTATTCTTCTCTCTTTTCTGTTTGGCTCAACTGAAGATAACAAGAAGTGCAGGCTAAATAGCTAAATGCAACATTAACGTATTACCACTAATAGCACACTAATGCACTAGTAACCCACGTACTCACACACTCACACACTAGTAACACACACTACTAATGCACGCACTAACA
The DNA here is from genome assembly GCA_036346405.1 of Phyllostachys edulis. NCBI lineage: Eukaryota > Viridiplantae > Streptophyta > Magnoliopsida > Poales > Poaceae > Phyllostachys > Phyllostachys edulis. Next base: position 37,192,818 of record CM070555.1, on the reverse strand, counting down.
CACTGATGCAATCAGCATCGGATCAATTTTAGTTTGTTTCCTTTGTTAGGCCTTCCATGTTTAGCTTTCCATATTTAGTTTTGGCTTGGTTAGCAAGTTTTATAGTCTTTAAAAGGATATGTAATCATATGTGTTTTGATTTGAAGCAATAGAGAAAGAAAATCGAAAAGCGCATCTTGCAAAGACCAAAATCTCTATTCGCTTCCTACGCGTGTATCTTTTGGCTCTTGAGTACGTGAGTTTTCCATTAGCCTTTCTTGCATGTGCATGTGTTGATTCTTTCCCAAGCCTACGTGTGCATGTGGTTCTTCCTACAAGTACGTGAGTATTGCTTCATCCACGTTAGTTCGGCAACGTGTCCAACCAGCGTATGTGTGCGTGTGTTCCTTTCCAGAAGAGTACGTGAATTCTACGGTGAGTTCACGTGTGCGTGTGGATCGGCTTCTGTTTTTTCTTCGGATCAACTGAAGTTTATTCGGTTGTTCCAACAATTGGTATCAGAGCCATGACGAGGGATGGGTGACCCTGGAGTGGCTCGGCGAGCTCCTAGCCAGCCCCGATGTACAACGACACTGGGTGTACGGCCGATGCGCAATGCCCGACGGCGGCTCGGCGGGAGAGCAGCATGGCTTCGGGAGCATGCAGGCGACACAAGCGGAAGTGGACACAACAATGCGTGGGTGCATCGGGCGCATGGAGCGGGGCGGCGGCCCAACAAGGCGGCACGGCCGATGGAGCGGTGGTGTGGTGTCTTCTTTGAAGCCTGCGGTAGCACGGCGGATCAATGGGATCCCGTAGCGCGCGGCGGGAGTGCGGACGAGGCGGATCAATGCGCGATCGGCGCGGCGATGGCGAAGCGCCGCGGCGGGCGCGACGGATTGATGCGACGAGACCGATGCATTGCACGGTGCATACGGCTCCGTGACGAGGAGGAGCCTGCACATCAGTGGAACGCAAGATGAGTTATGTGTTGCCAAGGTGAAAGCGTTGTGTTGGTACTAAGCGGTTGTGGTGCCGTATTTGTGTGCGAATTCTGTGAGTTGTAATCTCGTGTCGAGTTAGAGTTGAGTTCGGAACGTTGAGAAGATGTGTTCGCCGTCCTGAGTCGTTGTGTCCGGGATGTTAAGGAGATGTGCTCGCCATCCTAAGTTGAATCCGGGTCGTTGAGGAGGCGTGTTCGCCATCCTGAGTCGAGTCCATGGAGTTGAGTCCGGGACGTTGAGGAGATGTGTTCGCCGTCCTGTGTCGAGTATCGGTTGGGCAAGTCGTAGTTGAGACCGACTGCCGCAACAAGTTAGAGTCGGCAAGTCTAGATTAGGGGGGATCGTTGGAAATTAATCTAGACTTGCCAAGTAATAGGGTGTTAACTAGGATCCTGATGCAATCAGTATCGGATCAATTTTAGTTTGTTTCCTTTGTTAGGTCTTCCATGTTTAGCTTTCCATATTTAGTTTTGGCTTGGTTAGCAAGCTTTATAGTCTTTAAAAGGACATATGATCATATGTGTTTTGATTTGAAGCAATAGAGAAAGAAAATCAGAAAACGCTGCATGCGGCAGCACCAAAATCTCTATTCGCTTCCTACGCGTGTATCTTTTGGCTCTTGAGTACGTGAGTTTTCCATTAGCCTTTCTTGCATGTGCGTGTGTTGATTCTTTCCCAAGCCTACGTGTGCATGTGGTTCTTGCTACAAGAACGTGAGTACTGTTTCATCCACGTTAGTTCGGCAACGTGTCCAACCAGCGTATGTGTGCGTGTGTTCCTTTCCAGAAGAGTACGTGAATTCTACGGTGAGTTCACGTGTGCGTGTGGATCGGCTTCTGTTTTTTCTTCGGATCAACTGAAGTTTATTCGGTTGTTCCAACAACTCACACACTAGTAACTCACACACTCACACACTAGTAACACATACTACTAATGCACGCACTAACACACTAGTAACGCACACTTGATTATTACTAACAATAGAATAAAAAAATAACCCACTGCTCTAATGCAAACTAATAGACTTGACCACTATCTCCACTACTCTGTCAAGATTAATTCTAACAGTTGTTAACTTATTGGCTTAGCCTTGGTTATCTGGCTTGATATGCAGCATCTGTGTTGTTATTTGATGTCATTCATTTGTTAGAGCTGCTATGTTAGCTCCTGATTTTTCATGTTTTCACATAGCTTTTTTAGCATGCTGAAAAATATTTGTCCCGATTCCTTGGATATTTTGTGCTGGTATACCCATCAACAATGCGAGTAATGTTGTTGGAGATTCAAATGGAGTGTGGATGTCTAGCGTTCGATTCCTGCTACCTCTGAGAGTTCAGGATTTGCTTATGAGCTGAAGTTGATAATATTTTCAGATGCAGGCAGTATTACAGACAATATTATTCTCTTTAGCTCCTACTATGTCACATCACATCCTGTGATGACTTGAGAAAACATGTAACGAGTAGTTGAGCTGTAAGTACATCAAAGAGGCGACTTATTGCTCCATAGTTTGGACCTAATTGTGCCGATAAATCAAGCAATGATGGTCGCAACATCGCATTCTGACAGTTAGACATGAGACTAGAAATGCTTCTATATTTAAGGCAGTGACATCAGAGTAGTTGGTAACTTGTCGGCATTGCAGACTTCACTAATAAAAAAAAAACAGTGATTCTAAATGCGCATGGATTCATGGCTCAGCTCAGCTCAGCTCAAATATTTGAATTAGTCATCGACGAGAATTTTTTGAATCTCCAGTTCTTTTTTTCGGTCATTGGCGCATGCTAAGAATGATATCCTTGGAAAGTCAAATGGATGTATCCATTTTGAAAAGGATGGCCAACCCTAAAATCAAGGATACAATGCATGAACTGCTATCCCTGTGTTAAATGTAAAGCCTCGAACTTTCTTCTCCTTCACAGCCACATGTCAATTTCTTTGGACAAAGAGACGTCAGTCTATTTGCAACCATGAAAGATGAAACATGTACTACGGAGTTGTAACGTCTCAAAATTTAGGTTTTTAAAAATATTTTGTGTAGTTTATATCCCTAAAAATTTCACCCATTTTACTTGAGTTAATGAAGCTTAATTGGGAATTTTCAAAAGTGAAACTATTTAATTTGACTAATGTAAACATTAATTAAATGAAAAGGAATTTTTATTGTGTTCCTTGTGTTCCTAGAAATTTTCTTGGATTTTTCTGAGTTCGTTTGGTATTTATTTGTGCTCAATTAGATTTCTAGCCTTTTCTAAATTCCGAAATCAATTCCTTTTTCAATTCCTTCGTGGGCCCAATTCCTCTTGGCCCACTCTCTCTCTCTCTCTCTCTCTCTCTCTCTCTCTCTCTCTCTCTCTCCTCCGACCCAGTTCGCCCCAGGCTCAGCCCCGCTTGCATCCCATTTCCCCGCTCCACTTGCCAACTGCTGAAGCCCAGTCCAGAAATTCTCCTTAGCTGTGCTTGCTTGCCCGCACACGCACGCACACATGCATGCCACGACACGGACATGCCGCCACCGCCTTGGCGTCCTTGTTAAGCACGCATCCCCGCGCCATAAAATCTGCCGCCTCATGCACGTTCCGCATCTCCCGTCCCGCCGCCTTTGTGCCCTAGCTTCTCTCCTTCCGGAACGCCGCCAATCGCCACCACTCTAGTCGTCTTCTCCATCACCGACGCCGCACCTTTGCCACACTTTTTCTCTGTCGTCGAACCACCTCGAGCCGTCACATCCGTGTCATCTCGGTCACCTCGATGTCCTCCTTCACGTGCCGCCACCATCTTGAGCTCCCGCGCCAACTTCATCTTCTCCCCCCGGCTGCCCCTGTCCCCCCCAACGCCTGTTCCGTTCCTGCAGACGGTGAGTCCCGCACAATTTTGCCCACGTCACAATGTGTTCCACCGCCCGATCTACAATTCTCATCTATTAATTTTGTGGTTCTTCCCATGAGCACCGTGATTCCCTCCTTCTCTTTCATCTCCGGCCGCCTCCTTTCACCATCTCGATTCACCGCCTCCGGTGATCTCTGCCGCTCATCGACCCCACCTTCACTTTCCCCATATCGCATTGTATCCCGTGCTCACCCTCTGGTCGCCAAGGTATCCTTCCTCGTCATCACCATCGAGCAAGCCGCCGCCGTTGTTTTCCTCGCCGCCGATGATTGATGACGTTCCTCACTGCCGCAACTGCGTCACCACCTTCGCCTCATTGCCCTCTTTCTGTTCTGCCCCTCCACTCATGCCGCCGTGGCCGCTAGCTCCGGCGAGCCCCATGCGCCACCATGCCGCCAGTACCACCTCACTCGTGCCATGTCATGCCACATGTCAGCCATCTCCTCGCCATCTCATGTGGCATTCCGAGCTTTAGGGAGGTCCGATGCTTGTCCCAGGAGCACCCCGAAGGGAGGTCCTGTGACAGTCCGGACCTCAGGGAGGTCGAAAGCCTGACCCAGGAGCACTTCGAAGGAGGTCTTCTGGTACGACCGGACCCCAGGGAGGTCATGACCAGTCCCAGAAGCACCCCCAAAGGGAGGTCCCAAAATCCCTGTGCACAACCGAGTTAATCCCAAGGACCAACAGCTAGCTCACACAGTGAACAAAAGTGGTAACATCCATCAACGCAACTTTATTAAAATAACAACAGAGTTGATTACAAGGGTGGCTTAACAGTCGACAAACAAAACACAGCGAAGCAAAAGCGGAGTAATCCACACGATCCGCCACAGGCAATCGTCTAGAGGTCGCAGCCTAGATGTCTTGGAGGTCCTCTGGCTTATCGAAGACGTCCTCTCCTGCTCAAACATGTCAAGCAAGAGTGAGCACAACAACCGTGCTCGCAAGTCACACCCATCAAGTAACAGATTGAATGCATGCATACGAGGATGACCCAAAGGAGGTCTTATAGGGTTGTCTTTGCATAAAGCCAAGTTTCTTTCCAAATACATGTACTAAGTTCCAAAGCAGTTATACAATAACTAAAATTCATTTTCTAAATCAGTTTTATAGTTGGATAACATTCATCAACAAGTGGTGAAGGATACCCTCCTATCGCAAGGCTCATAGCCCGAAACCCATTTGGATAGACATCCAAAACCATTTCAAAGAGGTCTTTTGAAAACAAAACCAATATCTAACTTGGAGCAGCTTTGCTAGCATGTCATTGACCACGGACACGGCTATTCGAATAGTTTTACACTCTGCAGAGGTATACAACTTTACCCACAAGAGATAATCAACTTTTACTGTCCACTCACACACTTCTATAGGTGTGAAACTAAGTGATTATCATAAAGCCTTTACAATGCGCCATTCCACCGCAGCCCCCCTTCGCTAAGGTTTCGCCCCCGACAGATAGAAACCCGCCGAGTTCGTAGCCCCCTCTTGCACCAGGTGAGAATGAATGAAAGTAGGCCATCAAGACGCCCACACAACCGGATGGAACGACCACAGTGGAATGTTGCAAATTAGTTGGCCAGGTCCACCCCATCCTGGACATGTGGTTGCTTGGTGAGGTATGGCAAAATATACTCGAAGACCGGTCCTTACCTGACCTGGGCGACTTCCATAGAACCCTGGGCATCGACCATAGAAATGGATCGATCCCGTGCATGAACATGCACCCATCCAAGCAGCCAGTTCGCCCAAGTCCAAACCAATTTTTCTTTTTGTTTTGCTTTTCAAAAACATTTGCAAGCTACCACGACAACCCAATGTCATGTATTAAAACATTTTGACAACATTGGTCTTTTGACAGTAAAACTCCCAAATCAAGATTTTTGGTCTAAGCTTGACTAAGCATAGAGCTTTGAAACATGCCAGTTCATACTATTGTACCAACTAGCGCTTTACTAAGGTGACAAGGGGGTGGTCGAATCAATAACCAAGTTCGGGTGTACAAAGGAACTAGGAATAACTATGAAGTTAAATCAGGGATTTTAATTACTTGAATTCAAATAAGCATGCACTAGTAATTTGAAACAGAAATTAAATAATTTGAGATACTGGGTTCAATATGATCAAGGGTGTAACTTGCCTTGCTCGAAAGCTTAAGGGTCTTCTTCTTCAAAGTACTCGGGCTCTCCTGAGTCGTCTAAATCTACACGAGAAAACGAAGCAAATCAAATAAAGACCAAATAAAATCCAAATGAACTCCAAAACAAACCAACTAGAACCAACAGCAAGAAACTGAAATAAAAACAGGCCCTTAGGAGGAGGCCCAACTGAGAAGGAGGTCGAGGGAGGTCCTGAGGAAATGACAAAAAGGATACAGGAGGTACTAAGAAGGTCCTGAGGAAACGACATAGTCGAAGAGGTTTGACTGGGCGGAAAGAGGTCCAAAGAAGGGTGCGACTACTCAACGTGGTCGTACGAGGAATACAAAAGGATACGACTATGCAGCGTAGTCGTAAGAAGAAATATGAACAGGGCACAGAGAGACTCACCAGGATAGAATGAGAGGGAGAGAGAGAAAAAGAGGCCAGAGAAGACTGGAGGAGGACGGCGACGGCGACAACGACGATCAAAGATGGTGTAGCACTCCAGCGAATCCTTAGCAACGAGGTGGTGGGAGATGATGTAGGCTCCGACGATCTCCTTGGTGACAAAGCTTGAAGCACGAAAGAACTGGCAAGAGCAAGAGATTTGGCAAAAGGTGATGATAGAGGGCTGCTCGGGCTTATATAGTCAGGGGAGAGTCACTGGAGGACTCAGAGGTGCAAACGATCAAGGGCACGTGTGACAGGACAAAGCATGCCGAGCAGGTGAAGGAGATGATGGGGGCAGGTACCGGAGAAGACAAGAGGGGAAACAGGGTACCGCTAAAGCGACAGCATTTAATGCGACACGACAGCATTTAATGCGACAATGACACGACGAGAGGAAGGAGAAGGTGAGCAAGACTGACAGATGGGGTCGGTCAACACTCAAAAGAGATAGTAAAAATAAAGGGGAGGTCGTGACCAAAGAGGATGTCGTGACCCAAAGGGCGCATGTGCCCAAGGGGTGGTCGCGGTGAAACGACAAAAGGAGAGGTCGTGGCCCAAGGGGAGGTCGCGGCAAAATGACAAAAGGGGAGGTCGCGGCCCAAGGGGAGGTCGTGGCGAAATGACAAATAGGGAGGTCACGGCGAAACGACGAAAGGGGAGGTTGCGGCGAAACGACAAAAGGGGAGGTCGCGGCAAAATGACAAAAGGGGATGTCGTAGCCCAAGGGGAGGTCGCGGCCCAAGGGGAGGTCTTTGCAAAAAGACCAGGAGGGTGGTCTTTGCGAAAAGACCAAGACCAGTTGGAGGTCTCCACTGAAAGGGAGGTCCAAGCGAGAGGGAGGTCCAAACGCAAGGGAGGTCTGGACAGAAGGGGAGGTCCAAATGCAAAGGAGGTCTCGACAGAAGGGGAGGTCCAAACACAAGGGAGGTCTGGACCCTCGGATCCAAATGAAAGGAGGTCTGGACCATCAGATCCAAACGAAGGGAGGTTTGGACCCTTAGATCCAAACGAAGGGAGGTCCAAAGAAGAAAGAGCTGGGCCGAGGGGAAACACGGAGTGAACAGACAAAAGAGAGAACTCCAACAAACTCGAAAGAAACCGAACTGATTTAGTTGAAGTTTTATTTAGTCATTTAAAGCTCTTTTTAAATTCTCAAGTTAAGCTTTGAACTCTCATCAAAACCAAATGGTTCTTTTTATTTTGAAAATTCAAAAAGACTTGGAAAAACCAGGATGTTACATCTCATCTCCATGCGCACATGGCATACGTAGCCACCGTTCGCGTGGCAGCCACTAGCTTTCACCCGAGATCCAAAACCGTGTAGACATGGTTCATTGTGAACCTAGTCTATAACCTGTGGACCCACCTTGTCACTACACTATTTTGTAAACCCAATCCACTATGCACCGTAGACCCGAGTTCGTGGACCAGGTCCATATACCAGTGACCCCACATGTCGATCTCTTTCCTCTTTTTCGGGAATTAATTTAATTCTTGAAAATCCATAAATCCCCTCGGTCCCACATGTCATACACTCAATCTATTTCCAAAATTCCGAAAATACAGATTCTCGGGAATATTATGTAGACCCCACCTGTCAGTTTCTCTCACCCTTTTGCTTTTTCAACATTTTCCTCCCCGATCAAATTTCCATGTGCTTGTTCTTCCTCATACAAACTTCGATTGAACACATTCAAGTTTCTAAATTCATATAAAATCAAGCCCTACCTTCCAGTACCATTTAATTTTAATTTGGAGTTTAATTGATTAAGTCATACTATTTTGCTTCAATCTCATCCCTTCGTGTCCTAATTGCTTCCTCTTGCCTTAGCAACCATGTCAAGGGTGAAAACTACTCTTCGCAAGGGTGCTACCCTTGATGGAGATCCAGCAGAGAGATATGATCCTCCAACCTCCTGTGAACCATCTCAAACAAGAATAGCCACTCGAAAGGCGGCTTCACAGAATCAAAGATCAAGAATCTTCCCGACTTCTCGAGAGAGGTTAGTAATCCAGAGACAGTTGCTCTTCTACGAGCCATGAAAGCCAAAGACCAAGGTCAATCATGAAAGCAACCTCAAGTGGCTGAGGATGAAGAAGAAGGCGAATCAAGTGCAAATGATGAAGAAGATGAGGAGTATACTGATGAAGAGGGTAGTGATGAGGATATGGCAGAGGCCGAAGAGCCTGATGTTGATCTCACACAGATTTCAAGTGACGATTATGCAATTCTTCGTCATGCAAATCAATTTGGAAAACTAGCCAACTCCTTAGACTCAAGGTTTCATACTAGATTTCAGCAGCAAGTTTATGCTCAACTCTATAGCCATCATCGTCAATTTGCTGATCATAGATATATAGATTGGGCACATTTGGAGAAGATTGACCGTTTTGCTGGAGCCTACCGTCTTTTTCAAAGAGCCGGTCTGGAAGAGATAGTGGGATTAAAATGTGACTACAATGAAGAAGTAATTCGACAGTTCTATGCTACTGTTTATGTATCCCCAGACTTTGATCTTTTGATATGGATGACAAGGACTCAACGTATGCAATCTACCAAAGCTGAGTTTGAGCGAGCTTTGAGGACATACTCAGGTACTCAAGAGAAGATCCTTGATCAACCGGTACTTAGAATTCAGGCTTGGCGTCAGTTCTATGATGAAACTATAAAATTTGTGCCTGGAAGAATTGGAGGACTAAATCTGTTACCAAGTTTGATCAACCGGATCATCAATCACACTTTCTTTCCTAAAAGTGGCAACTTCGATGCAATTCGAGGACATGCCTGGAACATCATCGATAATATCATGAATGGATGGAAGTTCGATGTTATTGATCTCATCATCAGGGAAATTAGAGCTTCTAAGAATGATAGGATCAAAAGAATTTATTTTGCTCCTTACATTATGGCTCTAATCATGAGGAAGATTCAGTTCAGAGATGGACGTCTAGGAGTCCATAATGCATATAAGCCAAGGGATGGGGGTCTAATTCCTGCAGCAATTCCCCCACAGGTGCAAGAAAATGCTCCAGCTGAAGATCCAATCACTCTCTCTTAGATTTATTCAGCTATTTTGGAGATTCGAAACTCCCAGCAAGAATTTCAATTTGAAACCAACAATAGGCTGGCTGCATTGACAGAAAGTGTGAGCGCTCTTAAGCAAGCCTTAACTACTCCAGGTCGTTTTGGACGTCGTTGCCTCAACACACCTCCTTAAGATCCACTTCAAGCTTCAACCTCTCAAGCTCCACCACCTCCTCAAGATCTAACTATATGATTCCTTTTGGTTCTTGATGCCAAAGGGGGAGAAGTTAGAAGGAGAAAATGATTGAAAGATTAAGGGGGAGCTTAGCTCTTGGGGAATCTATCTATATTATATAATCTATGTTGAACTTGTTTTAGTTTAAATACTTGGAACTTGTATGCTTGTAATAGCCTAGTTTAAAATTGTTGCATCATGACTTTTATATTATGCTATGCAACATGTTGGCTATCATCTTTTTTTGTATTCAAGCGTATATCTTCTAATTATCTTTTGCTTGAATGTTTACAAGTTCCTTGTAGTCAATAAATAAAGGAAACTCCGCCAAAATTTCTAACAGAACACAAATGTGCATGAAAATCACCTCTTGAATATATATGCACATTTTTAAGGGGAGTTTTGTTTATTTATTGATAGACTTTGAATGCAATTAACTCTTCTTCTCCTTGAACTCATTTCAAGAATTAATTGCAAATCAAATGTCAAAACTAGAATATACAACTTGGTGTATATTCAAAATCTTTTAAATCTTTCATATTATTTGGGTTGTCATCAGTTACCAAAAAAGGGGAGATTGAAAGTATCTAGGCCCCTAAAAATAGTTTTGGTAATTAATGTCAACATCGTATTAAGGGACTAATATGTGTGCTAAGATGTTTTAAGGATTAGTCCCAATGGATGAATGATGACATGGTAATGGTAATGCAAAGGTGATAAAGATCGACTTGGCTCAAGCAAAGGTATCACATAATTTAAGGATCCTTTTATAGTATTTTACTAGTCTTGGTATTTGGAGAAAAGATTGGATGAATAGGCTAGATGTCGTACTATAAAGAGGGATCATAGCTAGTAGCTTGAGGATTTAATTCTTGTGCCATTTTGATCAACTAGGAGTCATGTATTGCATTTGTTTCTGCTTCGAAAAGCTGTTAAAAAATCGGTAAGACCACAAGTATTGAGCAAGATATCAAGAAGTCGTAATACCGAAATATTCATGGCGGTATGTATTTTCCAAAGAGCATGTTTTGGATGATTTTCCTGAAACCCCAAATTCGGTATGATCGCAGTGTATGAGCGATATTACGGCAAGTCGGTAATACCGAAATAAGTGGCTGTATGTTTTTTACAGAGAACATGTTTTCGGGAGCTTTTCTTGGAATCTTGAAAGCGGTATGACCACAAGTAAAAAAGCGGTATTACCACAGAACAGGTGAACATTCAGACGGTCCGAACGTTTAATCTGATCTGAGCGGAACACGTGGCCGATCGGATGGTCCGATGGTGTTGTCCGATCAGGTGGTCCAATAGGAAGTACTGGTCTGGTCGGACCAAGTGTTCAGGCAAAATTGGTATGACCACAATTATTCTGCAGTATTACCGCAAGTCGGAAATACCGAGTTTTATATGGCGGTACATTATTTCCAGAGAGGGTGTTTCCTCTGTGTTTTCTATGTCTCTGGAAATCGGTAATACCGATATAGCCAAGCGGTATTACCGCTGAGCGGTAATACTGATTTATACTTGGAGGTAGTACCACAATCTTTTTGTAACAGCTAGTTCAGAGCATTAAATGCCACTGTTCCGACTGTTGAGCAGAAATCGGTAATAGTTCAGAGCATTAAATGCCACTGTTCTGGTCGTTGAGTAGAAATCAGTAATACTGGAGTTTCAATGGCAGTATTACCGCAAATCCTGATTTTTCAGGAAAGTGGTTGTAACGGCTAGAATTATTGGTGAAGGGTATAAATACCCCCCACCTGCCTTCTAGCAGTAACTCTTGAGATCATTAAGCATTATGCTCTTGCATTGAAGTCTCTAGAGCTCATATACACTCTTCAACTACTCATTTGCTTTGAATTCCCATTTTGAGGTAGTTGAGAGCACTTATGTGCGTTGCATCATTAGTTGATGTTGTTGGCACTTGATATTCCTCAAGCAAAACACTTGGTTTATTACTCTTGGTGCTTGCCGGCATCTAGACGGCTTTGGAGGAAGTTTTCACAGTGAGCTCTTCAAAGAAGATTGTGAAGAGCCCCAGTAAAGGATTGTGAAGTTGTTGTGTGCTCACCATCTCCGGAGTGGAGGATAAGCAACGATAGTGACTGAGGGTCAAGGCTTAATTTGTGGAGCCGGCTTGATTAATTCAAGCTTTCCTCAACGTGGACTAGTGAAGACCGGCAAGTCTTTGATACCACGGGAAACATTTCATTGTCTCCATTGTAGTTTATTCTTGTCTTTACTACTTCCGCATTTACGTTTCTAACTATTTACTTGTGTAGATTTGCTTAGCTAGAATTGTATCTAGTTTAGACTTAGTCCATAATTATCTTAAACTGTTAATTAGTCGAAAAGATTTTAGAAGGATTTAAAAGGAAACAATTGTTTAATTATAGTATCAATTTCAATGTTTGTATATTTATTTATGTACTACACTTTCATTTGTATGATATGTTTTTAGTGTGTAAGTACCGTAAAATAACTAATGGTTAGTTGTGGCCTACATTCAATTTTAATTTTTTTATTAAAAAAGTTTTTTTTGTGTGTCCTTGTATAGCTACTTATAGATCCTGCTGAATTACTAGAATTATTTGCTCGTATTCTTCATCTTGAATACAACAGAAATTGATCTAGAATTTAGTATGGATCGAAATGATAGGTGTAAACGGAACTCCACAAATACTTAAATTGTTGGCCCAAAGAGTACAATTTTTAACAAAAATGCCTATATCATCTATTGACTTGGATTGATCGCTAAAATAAGAAAGACCTTAAAATATGTGCCATTGCTATGTGTAATCCACCTATCATTGACTATTCTATTTCTACGGCCATGATTTCCTTGTATTGGCATCCACGCACTGGCAGAGCCAACGCCTCCAAAAGGGCTTTGCTTGGCAGGCCATGCCGGACTTGGGAGACAAGTTTAGCAACAGGACTTGTGGCGTGGCCGTAGTCGTGGGCTTGCCTAGGCTTTGGAAAAGTTCTAGCTCCACCACTGTACATAAAACAACATGCAGCTAAAACAAGAGACAATTCTACAATGTCTAAACTTGAAAGACAAAGACTTTACAGATAACTATTCATTGTATCGTTGACAGAATAGAACAAGCTATCCCACTCTCAAGAAAATGGCAAGAAGCTATCGATCTCGTATTACAGTATATCGCTTCCTCTGGAGCGTGTAGCATGTGTTTCTGATCTATTTATCAATATTATGATGGTGTTACCACTATGATGGTGTTACCACTAGTCTCTAAGTTTTGAACTCTTCTTAACATATCATGAAAATACATTATTGTCTAGAGTTTCTACTCTTTTGTTCTATACTTATATCACAAGTTGGACATCTTAAAAATATCACTTTAGCCTTCAACAAATAACAGTATATCACTTTTTTCAATACTCTTATTTTATAGAGGCACTTGTTTCAATACCTGCTGAATAATTATTGCTTCGTATTGGATATCTAGGCTTGATATCCAACTTTTGTGATTGTTATTTGATGTTCTATTAGATTAAATTGTCAGGGGTTCTATTTTAGTGTGAGCTACTTATTTTTCACCTCCAGAACCTGTAGATTCTACACAAGATACATTGTTTCAAAAATACAAGATACATACCGTTGTAAATTCTTATGGAGTATGCAACTATGCATGCCTGGAGTTTGCTTGTTGTTCTGTGTCACGTACGAGATTGGAGCGAATAGGGTAATTGTGTGAAGTCACCGGGCTGCCTCGACCTTGGCAAAGACGGTGAGGAGTCAGGATTTATGGCTACTGCGCGTGGCTAGGGCAGGGAGATGCGCATGAAAGGAGAGTGAGAGAGGGAGAGAGAGAGAGAGAGAGAGAGAAATGGGTTTTCAGATTTTCTTCATATCTAGATTTATGCGCCTAGTCTCTTTAAATAGAGATCACCCTAACAAACTTGGCTAACAAACAACACAATTGAAACAAACTTGTAGGATCGTAATGGCAATCAGAAGGGGGGGGTTGAATGATTGCAGCCAATTGACCTCCAAATCCAAACTCCTGCTTATGTGCAAGAACTCCAGGAATCTCTTGGATGACTCTTGAAGAACCTCACAGCAAAGACCACTTCAGGCGCACAGCAAGAACACCAAATCAAGAGACAAAGTTGAACGAATCTAAACTTTATTTATCAAACTTAATTTGTGTCTACAAAGTGCTCATCAAGCACCCCTCAAAGCCCCAGATCGAAGGACCTCTAAACCGCAGCAACAAAGTAAGAAAACTACGGTCAAAAACCCTATTTTCAGCCCGTGAGCTCTCCAACGAGCTCTCCTCTATTTATCTCCTTGAGTCTGACCGTATCCAACACGAATATGAGTACCGACTCTACCTCTACGAAAATCAAGGAACCTGAAATCCTTCCTAACACAAGTTTTATCAAATCTCAAAACTTTCCAAAACCAATCTTTCCATATCTCGTTTTTCGTGTTCTAAGCTTCCAGAACACCCTCCTGGAACTTCTTCACGAATTCAGCTACCCTTTGATCTCCACGTGCTCCAGCGCAATCCCAACCATCTCGTAACATCCACGACCTCCTAGACCCCAGATCTGCCCATCCTAGTCCAAGTCTTCTTCGTCATGACCATAGTTGTCTCCACGCTCAACCTGCACATGCAAAGATCAAAAAAACACAAAACCATGGCATAAGTTCTCCAACTTGACCATCCATTAGCTCACTCACACCCAAAAACACTATCATGCATCATGCAACAAGATAAAGCTCATGAATTTAACTTATCCTCAGTCAAATCCCCAAAACGACAATGTTTCAGAGCATAATCGAAACTACCGCCATATTAGCCCCAAGATATCAAGACACGCCGTCGCATCTTCAAACATCATGGAACTACCGCTCTTCGTGAAATCTCAAAGTCTTCCATAAACATACTCTCTTGAAATTCCATACATTTATCAAACGGTCATACCGACTAGCGGTATTACCGACGTTCAAAGCACGGTCATACCGTTCTGCGGTCATACCGCGCCAAGACTACAGTTCTACCGATTTTCACTTAACAGTGCTTGTCAGAAACTCTCTCTCTGTGAAAAACCTATCGCGGTACTACCGCCATCCATGGCGCGGTCATACCGCTCAGCAAGAAATCCAATGTCCAAAAAGCAAGTGTTCTGGTTTTTCCATACCGCCAAAAACAAAACGGTATAACCGATGTGTGGTACTACCGAAAATTCCAAACGGTACTACCGCACCTCTGAAATGCGCAAAAGACCTCAGAACCAAGCCCTGAGACATGTGGACGCTCCAGATGATTTGGGCCGATCGGACCACGCTTCAAAACCGTCGGATTTAGGAGCACTATAGAAAGTCTGAACGTTCCCTTTGATTTCATCCGTCAGATTTCAATCCAAAGGCTCACAATCCTTGAAGAGTTCGGACGGTCCGAACGTTCCTCTCAATATGAGCCGTTAGATCATGATCTAATGGTTCGAGCAAAATACGCATTCGGAACCTTGACGAACGGTACTACCGCTGCACAGCCGTGGTCATACCATACTCCGGTAGTACCGCACATTCAAGCCGGTACTACCGCTCTCAAGAAAACCAGAAGCTCCAAAAACAAGCCTTCTGGAAATATTGAACCGCCAACAAAAATGCGGTTGAACCGTCCTGCGGTAATACCGCACAAGCAACGCCAGTACTACCGTTAAATCTGACAAAAGCTGATTTTCAACAGAATTCAACAGAGCTCAAAAGCAAGTCAGCATCTAAGATCCAAAGCATGTTCCAGAGACAATGTAGTCATCTTAAAACACCAAGACTAAGTCTTCCTTATTGTCAATGTGTTCATCATCAAATATTATGACCAAAAACCTCCTGGTCTTACAAAACTAATCTCTAATCAAAACTCTAATTTAAAGAAAGTCCGTAAATAAGGGAACTAGAATTATGATGGCATATCTCTAAGCCTCCTTGTGCCGGTCCTAGGTGGGATTCACTATTGCCGGCACCCTCTCCTTCTTGCGCCGTGAATAGGTCAAGCCCCACATGACATCTCTCCCCTTCCCAAGTAACAGCTCATCCTCGAGCTAGAAAAGAGGAAATAGTTGCTGAAATTTCTCCAAGTCTTCCCAAGAAGCATTGGATGCTGAAGCACCTTCCCACTGAACTAGAAGCTAGAGTTGACCATGAGCGACACGCGACATGAGGACTGTAGCCGGCTGTGGACACACTTGGCCGTTTAGCAAAGTCGGGAAAGTTGGAGGGCTTGCAGGAGAGGACCCACAAACGACTGCAACACACTAACGTGGAAGATGTCATGAATCTTGGCACGAGCTGGCAATTCCAAATGATAAGCAACCAAGTCAACACGTTGAAGCACTTTGTATGCTCCAAAATAGCGAGGTCCTAGCTTCCCACAATTAGGTAGAGACAACGATGTCATGTGATGATGATAGAGACGGGGCCAAACACATTGACCTTCAGCCAACTTTAGTTCATGATGTCCTTTGTCATACAGACATTTGTAAATTTGTTGTGCCTAAACCAACCAGTCATGAACCTCCAACAAAAAATTGTCATGGTCGCGAACTAGCTGCTCCATGGCTGGAAGACGTGTGCTACCTGGCCCATAAGAGCGCAAAGACAGTGGTTCCCTTCCAGACACCACTTTGAACGCGCGAAGTGTGAAGTGATGTTTGAAAAGAGGTGTTGTAGAAGTATTCCGCCCAAGGCAACCAAAGGAAACCATTGTTTGGGCCGATCTCGTGATGTAGTCATTTGCTACATAAAAGGCCTTCACGCATTTATCTGTAACGCCATCACGCACGGTTTCGTGAGCCGCCCGAGTCTATGGGTCAAGAATGACATGAGGTCATCACGCACGGTTTTCAACCGCTCGTGATGTATACTTTCGCGCACGGTTATTAACTCGTAACCGCTCGTGATATACGACTATCACGCACGGTTTGTATCTAGAACCGCTGCGGATATTATTTATCACGAGCGGTTCTAACACCAACCGCTCGGATAACTAGCTATCACTGATGGTTCTAAACACGATTCGTCTGTGATAACTAGCTATCACAGACGGTTCGTGTTTAGAACCGTCTGTGATATATAAATAAAACCTCCAAGCAATGGCTGCTTGTGCCTTTAAAACCGGCTTCATATATATATTATATATATCATTTGTAGTCCCCAGCCACTTTCGGGGTGTCGTGAGGAAGGATGACACAGCTGCCATGAGCAACCTTATCGAGCCCCTGCAAATTCAAGAAGTGAGGCTGCAAGAGAAAGCTCGTGGCTTCATGTATCAGCAACCAACCTTCCTTGATGTCATGTCCAATTACCTATCGACAACATCCGTAATTGTATGTCCACGGCTTTCCCTTGCAAACTGCATTTCTTGAACTTGCGTGCTCGATGAGATTGCCCGTGGCAACTGCCTCATCCTCCTCACGCACCCACCAAAGGGTCGGGACTACAAACGATATAATATATTACACACACACACACACACACACACACACACACACACACACACACACACACACACACACACATATATATATATATATATATATATATATATATATATATATATATATATATATATATATGTATATATATATATATGAAGCCGCTTTTAAAGGCACAAGCACCACCGCTTGGAGGTTTTATAGAGAAGAGATGAGGAATAGAATGGTAGGACGATTCGCACTGGGACACAAATTTGAAAAGTTAATTGCAGCCAAGCCCCATCCGAACCACATCGATCCCATGTAAGCTAACCAAGCACAAAGAACCGCATCAATTACCCTCAAGACCCATCATAGAGCATTAACCAAACCCACCATTTTGCCCTATTCATTTTTGTCAATCAACCCACAAAGATGAACTAAGCAAGATGCATGCAATTAATGCACATACACCAATAGCCCTCAATTTACATCACAGAGCAAGGGGACTATTAATATGAACTAATTATCAATTCAATTTCAGCATAAGACTATTAACATCATTGAGCAGTTCAACAACTAGCAAGGTGCCACTAGCCAACAAGCATCTGCATGATCATTGCATTCATTTATATTTATGATTTCTCTACTTCTCTCTACATGTATGTATTACACATTTACACTTCTCTGCAATGATGCACTTCTCATCATGTATGTATGTATTACACATTTAGCATCTGGACTCTGGCCAATGGCCATCATCATCAGCATCAACCAACAACCAGACAACATCAAGAAGACAAGAAGGGGACTTATGCATTAGTGGGAGAGAGGGAGAGGTTGGAGGCGCCATGGAGGTCCGAGGTAGCGCAACGAGCCGGCGGCGAGAGGGAGGAGGAGCTGGAGCTGCGGTGTAGGGAGGAGGAGCCAGGGCCGACGGCGCAGCGAGGGGGGACTGGGAGTTTGATCCGGCGGTGCAGGGAGGAGGGAACTTGATCCGGAGGTGCGGGAGCTGGCAGCGAGGGAGGAGGAGCTCGGTTCACATGAATACCAACAGCACAAACCAATAGGTGATAGATCTGTCTTACCTCGACATCGCCGGTGGAGAGGTAGCCGGGGTCACGTACGCCGGGGAGGAGGAAGAGGGGAAGGTCTGAAGAAGTCACCGTAGTTGTGGCATTAACGGTGACCTCGCAAAAGACACTCTTATCGTACGAGTGTCTTGTGCAGTGAACTGTGGTGTCACAACCATCGGTGATGGGAAGAATACATGGCGGCGTCGGTGACGGGGTCACTTGGGTGGGGAGGGGAGCAGACGAGAGTAAGGGCGCCGCTGGGGAGTGACGAGTTAGAGCGCAAACCCTAGCGGGCTCCTACTAATAAAGAGACTTATCACAGTCGGTTTTATTATGGAACCATCAGTGATACTTATCACAGACGGTTCCACAATGGAACCGTCCGTGATATGGTCTCATATCACAGATGGTTCATTATTAAAACCGTCTGTGAAGTGTCACAGACGGTTGTTTGTTGAAACCGTATGTGATACTTAGTAATATCACAGACGGTTCTTATTCGTAACTGCTCAGGATAGTTCATGACGGTTTTCAACATAAACCGTCTGTGATATTACCTCTTCACAGATGGTTTTTAGCGCAGCCAGTAACACAGACAGTCTCTAAACCAAAACTGTCTATGATTGCATATAATACAGACAGTTTTGGTCAACCGTTTGTGATGAGGCATCCAGTATTAACTTTTTTGTAGTAGTGAGTACAAGTACATGACAATGATCTTGTTAACCACTTCGGACTAACCATCCGATTGGGGGTGAAAAGTGGTACTGAGGTGGAGCTTAACACCAACCAAGCAAAATAGTTTGGTCCAAAAAGTGCTAGTAAACATCGGATCCCGATCACTGACAATGGAAGTAGGCACCCCATGGAACAGAACAATCTCACTGAAAAATACATGTGCGACCGAATGTCTTGTGTAGGGATGAGCCAAAGGAACAAATTAAGCATACTTTGAGAATCGGTCCACTAATGTGAGGATGACCGTTTTGCCGTGTACACGAGACAGTGCCCCAATGAAATCCAAAGCAATGTTAGCCCATATCGTGGATGGTACGTCCAAAGGTTGAAGGAGGCCAGGCGGATGTATTTGTTCACCCTTATTCCGTTGACACATATCACACGCATGAACGAAATCCTACACCACGGAGCGAGCATTGGGTACGTGAAAATCTGCACGCAAACGGTGGAGCGTCTTCTATACACCATCATGGCCATAGCCATGAGTTGCCTAGAGGAGTCGAGGAAGGAGGGTGGTCGTGGAAGGAACGTAGACCCGCCGGTTGAATGTGACCAAGCCATCGACAATCGCCCATGGCCCTCACTGTTTGCCGGCCATGATGGCAGTACTAAGTTGCATCACTGCTGGATCCTGAGCCAATTCAAGGCGCAGGTCATTAAAGATAGCAAACTATGGGGAGGAGAGCGCCATCACCGCGAGATGGAGCTTGGTGTCGCTCCAGGACAGTGCATCGGCAACCACGTTGTTGCTGCCCGGTTTATATTCCACACCAAAATCATATTGCAAGAGCTTGCTAATCCATTGGTGATGTGGAATCGTAGACAGTCATTTGTCAAGTAAAAACTTTAAGCTGTAATGGTCAGTGCGTGCCAAAAACTTGCGGTCCCATAAGTAAGGTCACCAATGTCGAACCACCTGGACGAGACTGATGAGCTCGTGTTCGTAGGCCGCCAATAGAGCATGGTGAGGCGCAATAGGTTGACTAAAATATGCAATGGCGCTCGTGCCCTAGTGGAGTAATACACCAAAGCCATGGCCTAATGCACCACATTTGACAATAAATTCCACGTAGAAATCCAGCAATTGGAGTACTGTAGCTTGTGTTAGCGCCTCCTTGAATTGGGCGAACACGGCGTGGGCTGGCTCGGCCCAATGAAATGCTTTGCGTTTGAGCAACTGTGTAAGGGGTGCTGCAATTGAGCCAAAATCCCAAATAAAATTACGGTAATAATCCACAAGAACAAGAAATCTGCGAACCACCCTGACTGATTTTGGAACCAGCCATGAAGTGACCACACTGACCTTTGCTTGATCGATGGCGATGCCAACATGGCCCAAATACGCGGCTGTCTCTTCCCCAAAAAAACATTGGGAGCATTTCAGGAAGAAGCGATAGTACTGTAGCATGCGGAGGACGGCACGAACATGATGTAGATGCTCGAACCACGATGGGCTGTAGATGAGGATGTCATCGAACAAGACCAACACAAAATGCCGGAGGAATGTGTGGAGGACGGAGTTCATCTAAGCTTGAAACGTGGCCGGCGTGTTGGTAAGACCAAATGGCATAACGAGGAACTGAAAAAGCCCTTAGTGAGTGTAGAACGCCGTCTTTTCAACATCTGTCAGGTGCATTTGTACTTGATGATAGCCAAAGCACAAATCTAGTTTAGTAAAAAAATTGGTGCTGCGGAGTTCATAAAGCAATTCCTCCACAACCGGAATTAGAAATTTATCCTTGATGGTGCGGTCATTTAGAGCACAATAGTCAACACAAAAGCGCCAAGACTCATCCATTTTTTTGACGAGTAACACCAGTGAAGAGGAAGCCGAAGTACCGTGGCAGATAGTTCCTTGCTGATGCATCTCTGCACACTATTTATCAGGCTCGTCCTTTTGCAATTGCGTGTAGCGGTAGGGCCAGATGACAATGGTATCAGTGTCGCGCTTCAAGTGGATGCGATGATAGCGGCCCCTGACTGGTGGCAGCCCGTGTAGCTCAGCAAAGAGGCTACTGAATTCCTCGAGTAGATCATCCATTAAGCTGGTGCCAGTACAAGCGAGCAACCTGGCCAACTGAGGTTTCATGGGTAGGCCATGCTAGATCACCTTACGTCCCTCACGAGCAAAAGCCATGGTCATGCGAGAGAAGTCCCAAGTGATCGGTCCGAGAGTACCGAGACACTGAACCCCCAAGACCACATCAAATCCTTCCAATGGCATGGCATAGCAATCCAAGGTGAAAACTTCCTGTCCGATGCGAATGGGCATAGCAGAATAGAGGCCAAGGCTGGCGACACGATCTCCATTGGACACTATAACACTGAGGCCAGACTTTGGCTGCATGTGTACACCGGCGACATGCACCACGTGGCCGAAGATGAAATTATGTGTTGATCCGGAATCGAGGAGGGTGACCAAGGTAGTGGTGCCGATCTCCACCAACAAGCGCATGGTCTGACCTGAGCGAGGTTGTATGCTGGTGAGGGTGGCCAACAAAATTTTTTGGTCAATACCACTGGCCGTGCGATTGTCCTAGTCGTCGTCGTAGCTGAAGTCCGGATGAATCTCGATGAAGAAGAGTTGCTTGCAGCGGTGGCCTACAAAATACTTTTCGTCACACTGATAGCAAAGCCCTTGTGCACAATGACACTCCATCTCAGCCGACGTTAGTGAGCGGCGCGACACAACGGCCGGGGTAGGGGCTCTGGTGGTGAGGGTGTCGTCAGACGAGGCCGCAGTGTGGCTCAAGCCCAACGGTTTGACCAGGGAAGATCCGCTCGTCGACCCGGCCGAATGCCAACGACGCCGTGGAGGTGCTGCCGAAGCTGTCACTTGCATGCATCGCTCGTACTCGTGATCCAAACTCATCGCTAACTCCAATGATTGAGGCGCTTGCAACTCAACATCAATGTGAAGAGGTTGCCCCAAGTCGGTCATGAACAATTGAATTTGTTGGCGCTCTACTAATGGATCTGTACGACACAATAGGGTGAGAAACTAATCGAAGAACTCTCAGACCATGCCCTTTTTGTGCAAAGCAATGAGCTCACCCAACGTTGGATTGCTACGCAATGGAGGGCCGAAGCGGGTATTGATCGGTTCCACGAAATGGCACCAAGATGGAGTTCCCATGCCACGCTCTAGGCAATGGTACCAAAGCTATGCCAAACCAGTCATATGAAAGGTCGCCAACCAAACCTTGTCTTTTTTCCATGGTGTGTTGTAGGCGGAAAAATTGCTCACAATGATTTAGCCATGGCAATGGATCGGCGTGACCGTCAAACGTCGGAAAATTCAGCTTGTGGAAGCGAGTGATGCCTCCTCGGCCGGCGACACGCCCCTCCCTTGTGGGATGATATGCCGGGGGGCCCTCTAGGGGGGGGGCTCTTGCTGGTGCATGAGGTCCACACGCATCCTGACGTGGACTAGGGAGCTGACCCTCGACCACCCGAAATCCGATGTTGATGATGGTGTCGCGGTCGAATTCGGTGGTCGACTGCTGGTTGGTTTGCTCCAGGCGTGTGATGGCAAGATGATGTGCTCGTTGTTGATTGCCGATGTCGCGGATGGAGCCAGCAAGCATATCAATCTTGTCGTAGAGCTTGAGTCGATTGAGTTCCATCTGCTGCAACATGTTGTCCAACTTTTTGTTAACAACATCTAAACTGTCTCCTTCTGACATAGTTGGCGAAGCAGTGGATGTCTCTGATACCAAGTTATCACTTACGAGATTGGAGTGAATAGGGTAATTGTGCGAAGTCACTGGACACGGCGCGGGTAGGGCAGAGAAACGCACACAGAAGGAGAGATAGAATTGGGTTTCTGGATTTTCTTCATATCTAGATTTATGCGCCTAGCTATTTAAAAAGAGATGGCCCTAACAAACTTGGCTAACCAGCAACGCAAGCGAAACAAACTAATATCTAATCAAAACTCTAATCTAAAGAAAGCTCGTAAATAAGGAAACTAGAATTAGGAAGGTATGTCTCTAAGCCTCATTGTTCCGGGCCTAGGTCAAGAGTTCAGGATTTCTCATTTCCATTGTATAGTCTGCTGCTATGCTTTTGTGCTGGAGGATTTCCACACTTAGTTTCTTCACTGTATATCTGCTGTATTTTGCTTTCCTCGTTCTTCCAATTGTTAATATTTGGATCCGTATGTGATCCGAATTTCTAATATGAAAATATCTAGAATATGCCATATTAGTGGAGTAGTGTCCTACTTGGACTCTAAGTCCTTTTACACCTTTATATACCTCTTGTAAACCGTATGGAAGAGGGACGCCTCATTGTAATCCCCTGCGTTTTGTAATCGCTTCTCATATAGTGATCGTCGCCGATTGGCGTTCGTGGTTTTTTCTCGCAAGGGTTTTTCACGTAAAAATTCGTATCTCATTTGTCCTTATTTTTCTAACAAGTGGTATCAGATCACAGGAGAGATTAGAGTTTGAAAAAAGACACGAAGAAAAATAGCAGATCGGATCGGCCGCCACCGTCACGCTCGTCTCGCGTTTTCTTCGTCGCCAGCGAGGTCCTTCGTCGCGCAAGCCGCCATCTGTTCGACGCCGCCATCTCGCACAGCGCCTTCGTCTCCAAGTCTCGGGCGGTGGCCTCGGGACTGCACGCGTCGGTTTCGGTCCAAGCAGCGCCAGCAACCGCGTCGCTTTTTTCCTCGCGTCTTCTCGGCGTTCGCCCCGACACAATCTGAAGCAGCGGCGCCAGCGTCGTCCTTGGTCGCCCATCGGTCCACGCGTGTGCAATTGAAGACAGCAGCCAGATCCAAATTCCTTCCAGAGCGCGTGCGTGCAGACCAAGTCCAAGTTTCTCCAACGCAGCAGAGCATACCAAAAGCCAAAAAGCACATCACAGCAGGCACATCCCATCAATTCTTTGTTTATTAAATCACCGACTATTCTATTGGTCATATTTTTTTGCTTCATGTGGAGTTTTTTGTTTGCTTCGTGCACCAAGCAAGCTTCTGTTACGTGAAGCTTCTACCGGTTTGGTACTATTGGTGAATTTTTGCTTCGTCCACACGGATAACAGGAAGTTTGAAGATCTTTGTTTCAGGTATATCAAAGAGGTTGTGATTTTTGCTAGGTTTACACAGATCAGTACTAGCAATTTTCAGATTTTATTCCTTATGACGACTTTGAAGTATGATCTTCTACTCCTGGGTCGAGACATAAGATTTTCGTTGTGGCAAGTTAAGATGAGGGCTGTGTTGGCACAGATGGATTTGGATGATGCGTTGAAAGGGTTTGATAAACAACCTATCACATGGATTGCAGATGAGAAGCGTAAAGACCGTAAGGCTTTATCTCAGATTCAGCTTCATCTATCAAATAATATTTTGCAGTAGGTTTTGAAGGAGAAGACAATTTCGCATTATGGTCAAGTCGAACAAATTTGCATGACAAAAGATCTGACCAACAAGATGCATCTCAAGCAGAAGTTGTACTCTCACAAATTGCAAGAAGGAGGATCCGTGCTTGATCATTTTTCGTTGTTTAAGGAGATCGTTTCCGACCTTGAGTCGATGGAGGTAAAATATGATGATGAGGATTTGGGTCTTATTCTTTTGTGTTCACTGCCTAGTTCTTTTTCAAATTTCAGAGATACCATATTATATAGTAGAGATACTCTCACTCTTCATGAAGTTTATGAAGCTTTGCATGCTAAGGAGAAGATGAAACATATGGTACCTTCTGAAAATTCAAGTTCAAAAGGAGAAGGCTTGTTTGTTCGTGGCAGGCAAAAGGAGAAGAACTCAAATAATGGATCTCAAGGCAAAAGTTCGAACGGCTACAAGAATCGGTCGAAATCAAGAGGCAAGTACAAGTCGTGCAAATATTGCAAGAAAAGTGGGCACGACATCTCTGAATGCTAGAAGCTGCAGAACAAAGAAAAGAGAACTAACAATTATAAGCCAAAAGGTAAACCAGATGATGAAGGTAATGTCTCCCTTGCTGCTGATGATAGTTCTGATGGAGGAGTTCTTGTTGCTTTTGCTGGATGTGCTAAGACCAATGATGAATGGATTCTTGATTCTGCCTGTACCTTTCATATGTGTCCTAATAGGGACTGGTTTGCCACCTATGAACCTGTTGAAGGTGGTACTGTGTTGATGGGTGGCAACTCATCTTGTAAGGTTGCATGAATTGGTTCAATTCAGATCAAAATGTTTGATGGCATTGTCAGAACTTTGACAGATGTGAGGCACATTCCAGATTTGAAAAGAAACATCATCTCTTTGAGTACTCTTGATGGTAAAGGGTACATGTATTCTGGTGAAGGTGGAGTTTTGAAGGTATCAAAAGGCTCTCTTGTTGTGATGAAAGCTGATATTAAATCTGCCAATCTGTACCATCTACGAGGTACTACAATATTAGGTAATGTTGCTGTAATTTCAAGTTCATTATCTGATTCCAATGCTACTAATCTTTGGCATATGCGCCTTGGGCATATGAGTGAAATTGGTTTGGCAGAATTGAGCAAGAGAGGACTCCTTGATGGACATAGCATCGGTAAGCTAAAATTTTGTGAGCATTGTGTGTTTGGCAAACACAAGAGGGTGAGGTTCAATACCTCAGTTCATACCACAGAATGTATTTTGGATTATGTGCATTCTGATTTATGGGGGGCACCTCGGAAGACATCTCTAGGAGGTGCTCGTTATATGTTAATAATTATTGATGATTACTCTAGAAGAGTGTGGTCTTATTTTTTGAAGCATAAATCAGAAGCATTTTCAGCATTTAAAGAGTGGAAGACTATGGTTGAAAGGCAAACTAAAAAGAAGGTAAAGAAACTTCGCACTGATAATGGGATAGAATTCTGTTCTGATGAATTTGAATCATATTGCAAGGCTGAAGGCATTGTTAGGCACTACACAATTCCTGGTACTCCTCAACAAAACGGTATAGCTGTGCGTATGAACAGAACCATCATTTCCAGGGCCCGTTGCATGTTGTCAAATGCAGGTTTACATAGACGTTTTTGGGTTGAAGCCGCTTCCACTGCTTGCTACTTTATTAATCGGTCACCCTCTCTTGCAATTGAAAAGAAGACTCCAATTGAGTTATGGTCTGGTTCCCCACTAAAACAAGTCTACGGTTTAGACTGCACAGTGTATTGATAGTTGGATTAGGATACTATAATAGTGTGGATTCCTGATCATTTCACAGATCAACTCAAACACTTCAAGAGCTATGCATGCGCACTCTACTCTGCTTCTCCTCGCACTGATTCATCTGCTTTTGCACGTCTCAGCTCGTGATGTCCTCTCACCAAGCTCTTCTCTCTCAGTAGAGCGCAGCTCTGATGTGCTCCGTTCGTCGGATGGCACTTTCACCTGTGGCTTCTACAGAATCTCCCCCAATGCCTCCACCTTTTCTATTTGGTTCTCCAAAGCTAATAAGACTGTCGTCTGGACCGCGAATCGTTATCACCCTGTGTACTCCTGGCGATCCAAAGTCGAGTTAAATACCGACGGGAGCATGGTTTTAAAAGATTACAATGGCCAGACCGTGTGGACCAACGATGTGAACTCTTCAAATGCCAAAGAAGCTCTGCTGTTGGACAGCGGGAACCTCATCGTGAAAGGCCAAGGTGATATCATTCTATGGCAAAGCTTTGATTCTCCTACTGATACATTGCTACCGAATCAGAACTTTACTGCTACTACAAAATTGGTATCTACTAATAGATTACCTGTTCCTGGCCACTATAGCTTCCATTTTGATGATGAACATCTGCTCACACTGTTTGATGATGAGAAGGATATCTCTTTTATCTATTGGCCAAATCCTGATATTAATATCTGGGCAAAGCAAAGAATCTCGTTTAATAGCACTACAATTGGGGTTCTTGATAGCTGGGGGCATTTTCTTGGAAGTGATAATTTTACTTTTAAGGCTTCTGATTGGGGTCTTGGGGTTATGAGGATGCTAAAATTGGATTACGATGGCAATCTTAGACTATACAGTCTAAATAAGCTAGATGGGGGATGGTTAGTCACATGGATGGCATTTCCTCGGCTCTGTTTTGTACGTGGTTTGTGTGGAATGAATGGAATATGTGTGTATACACCTGTGCCTGCTTGTGCATGCGCTCCTGGACATGAGATCATCGACCCAAGTGACCGGAGCAAAGGCTGCAAGCCGAAGTTCAACCTCAGTTGTGATGGGCAGGAGATGCGATTTGTGAAGCTACCCACCACCGATTTCCTAGGGTATGATCAAAGTAAGCATAGCCTTGTATCTTTTCATACTTGCAAGAACATATGCTTGAATGACTGCAATTGCAAAGGATTCTTATACTGGCAAGGAAAGGGTGACTGCTATCCAAAGTCTTCTCTTGTTGGGGGTGTAACCGAACCGTCATTACCTGGTTCGTTCTATCTCAAGCTTCCTGAGGCAGTGCAGGTGTTGAAGTCCTCAATTCCTCACTCACAACCTTCTGGTCCTAGATATGTTCCTGACTGTAGTACAGCTAACAAATATTTCATCTTGGATAAGCCTGAGAGAAGTCACAGTGAATCGCAGTTTTTGTACTTCTATGGATTTTTATCAGCGATATTTCTTGTGGAGGTAATATTTGTGGCATTTGGATGGTGGTTTATTTTGAGAAGGGAGGGAAGGCAATTACGAGGAGTATGGCCAGCGGAGTCCGGGTATGAAATGATAATAAACCATTTCCGCAGATACACTTACAAGGAGTTGCAGAGAGCTACTAGAAATTTTAAGGATGAGCTTGGCAGGGGAGCATCTGGTGTTGTATACAAGGGAGTCTTGAAAGACAAGAGGGCAGTAGCCGTGAAAAAGTTGGCAGACATAAACCAAGGCGAAGAAGAATTCCAGCATGAACTGATTGTGATTGGCACGATTTACCATATGAATCTGGTGAGGGTTTGGGGATTTTGTTCTGATGGTCCACACAGGATATTGGTTTCAGAATATGTGGAGAGTGGTTCATTGGATAAAACCTTGTTTGGTAGCGAGGGCTCGCAGATCTTACTTGAATGGAAGCAAAGATTTAAGATTGCTCTAGGGGTGGCAAAAGGATTGGCGTATCTTCATCACGAGTGCTTAGAGTGGGTCATCCACTGCGACATGAAGCCTGAAAACATACTGTTGGATGAGAACTTGGAGCCAAAGATCACTGACTTTGGCCTTGCAAAACTCTTGAACAGAGGTGGATCCAACAAAAATGTATCAAGGATCCGAGGAACTAGAGGTTATATAGCTCCTGAGTGGGTTACTAGCCTCCCAATAACAGCAAAGGTTGATGTTTACAGCTACGGAGTGGTGCTTCTAGAACTACTGAAGGGAGCTCGTGTTTCAGAATGGGCAAGAAATGTGGATGAGGAGGTGGAAATGGTCCTTCGAAGGGCTGTTAGGATGCTTGCAGAGAATGTGAAGTTGGAGGAGGGCATAGAACAGTCATGGATCACTGACTTCATTGACTCCAGGTTGAATGGCCAGTTCAACAACTTGCAAGCAAGAACAATGGCCAAGTTGGCTGTTTCATGCATTGAGGAAGATAGAAGCAAAAGACCCACCATGGAGAATGCTGTGCAGATTCTTCTTTCAGTTGATGAAGCCAGTAGCATAATGCAGCAGTATTCTGTCAACTAAAAAAGATATTGCCATTTGATATAGTACACCACGTATATGCTTATGTTTGGATCCGTACAATATATCATCTATGATATGTATGAATAAAAATGCCTTCCGTGTAAATCAAGGACTGCTTAAGGCACTTGTATGCCTAGTTTGTATTTCAAATTCAACTGCGCTATGCCCGATTATTATGTACTGTCAAACTTCTAATATTTGTGCAAAAGCTATGCTAGCCTGTATTTTAATAATCGAAATTATGTGCGACCATTAATTTGTGCATCAATGAAGTGCGATTTGGTCATGGGCGTGGTAGTCTTGGTAGAAATTACTGCACTGATATTCAGATTTACACAATCTATTGCTTTGTGTGGAAATGTCATTCTCGCTTGTTTTGCTTATTTCTGATAGGCAAGTTCAAAACAAATTATGGATCCTCTATAACTAGCAATACATATATGAGAGTTGGAGATTGATTCGTATAGACCTTAAGATGTCAACAGACTACTTGTCATTTCTTAAGGGCAACACAGGGAGAATCAATGAAGTCAGGCATATGACCACTTCCCAGGCATATGAAACTTGTATAAACCGATAATTCAATGAAGCTCGGTTGGTTTCTCCGTCCATGCCGATGGCGTGCCAGATGAGACGAGTAGCAACGACCATCAATCAATTCGGTTGGGAAGGAGCAAGAAGAAGTGCGTGCTTTGGTTTTTCCTCGAAGCAGCTTATCGGATTCAAGTAGGGAGGAAGCGAGTAACCTTGGTTGTGCGGCCCGCGCCGTACGGTGGAGCCGTGGATCTCCCGGTCTCGTTTCGCCTCCACCCATCCGATGAGCGCCAGCGCGCGTCCATGTCCTCGGCAGACACGCACCCGGCGACTACAACGCTGAACGTCGTAACGTGCGCCGGCTCTCCTGCCCAGCGCCTCGACGTGCCTCTCGGTATCGGTTCGAGCCATCTCAGCAGCATTTCGTCGAACGCCTCCTCCACAATCTCGAACTCCCCGCCCTTGCTGCACGCTCGCAGTATCACTTCGAACTCGGCAGTCCACACTCCAGGGTCCACCCCGTCGGAGCCCATATTCTTCTTTACGGGCTCGTACGCCTCCGCCACCATCCCATCCAGCAGGAGCGCGCCGATGACAGCGCGGTGGTCCGACCCAGACCTGCCCAAATGGGCCGCCCGGCCTGACAGGGCACGGGCCCAGCTAGACACGGCCTGTTTAGACACAGCCCGTTCTGGCCTGTGTACTATTCGTATCGTGCCAGACCAGCCCACGGGCCAGAGTGCCGGCCCAAGCACGGTCCGTGAGATATTCGTACCATACTGGACCGGCACCAACCCGTTTGGCCCGTCGGGCACGACACGGCCCGGCGTGCCCTGGCCGCCTTCTTCTCCTCCCCGAGCCGGCCTCGCCTCGCTGTTCGCCGCCTCCTCCCTCCGCCCTCACCTCCGGCTCCGGCCTCTGCGACCCGCCTCCTCCTCGCCTCACTGTGCAGCGACTCGACCGCCGCCTCCTGCGCCCCGCGGCGTGACCCCGCCTCCTCGCGCCACCATCATGCCGCCTCGACGACCCGCCGCCTCCTCGCCTCCATGCAGCGCCGCCTCGTCGACCCTCGCCGCCTCCTCGCCTCAGCCCCGCCTCAACGACCCGCCACCTCCTCGCGTCGCCTCGACCACGCCGCCTCCTCCTCCGTCCGCTCCTGCGCGGACGCAAAGACTGCGCTTGGCCGCCGCCCGCCTCCTCCTCCTCCTCTCTGCTCTGGCGAACAACGTGCGCCGCGAGGCCCGCGACGCCCATCGCCTCCTCCTCCTCCACGACGCCAAGAAGACTGCAGCGCCACGGCTTCCGCCTCTGCCTCCACCTCTCTAGACCTTGGCGCTTCCTCATGAGCCACGCCCATTGGTGTTGGCGGGTGCTGCAGCCGTCTGCGTGCCATGCCGGCCCACCATGCCGAGGTGGCAGCCAGCACGACCCGATCTCGTCTTGGGTCGCCCAAGACAAAAAAACAGTCGCAACGTGCAGTGTTTGGGCGGAACCCTCATGTTGTCGTGCCGTGTCACCGATAGGCCCAAATTTATTTGGCCAGCTCTAGTCCGACCTGCTCGGCGAGAGAAATTTTTTTATTAATACCCTTTTTTAAAATTTTATTTTAAAGTAAACCTCCCTATGAACTTTATTTTCAGTTCTGGCCCTTTGGCCGTGTCACCACACGTGGTGTGATAAAACAACACTGTCATGCCAGCCCGTATCTGGGCAAGCTATTGTCAAGCCACCACCCATGGCGTGGCAGTGTTGTTTGGTCACGCTACTACCAGTGGCGTGACA
Source organism: Phyllostachys edulis (assembly GCA_036346405.1). Lineage (NCBI taxonomy): Eukaryota > Viridiplantae > Streptophyta > Magnoliopsida > Poales > Poaceae > Phyllostachys > Phyllostachys edulis. The sequence continues at coordinate 37,161,875 of CM070555.1, read as the reverse complement.
AAAAATGCTATTTTAGCAGATTTCTCCTATGGCGTGACAAAATTATTTTGTCACGCCACGGATGGTGGCGTGACCAAAGAGTTCAGAATTGGAAATAAAGTTCGCAAGCGGTTAACTTTAAAATAAAATTTTAAAAAGGATTAATTAATAAAGAAGTTCTCGATGAGACTCCCCACTGGCTCATCTCGTCCAAGAATTATTTTAATAAAGAATTACAAAAATAAATAGTTAAATTTTTTATATAAAAATAGGCTACTGTTGTCATTTGAAATGATGTAAATGGCGGTAGGGCCAAATCATCATTTGAAATTACGACAGTACTCTGTCGTCGACTTAACATGTATTTACTATCCATGCCGTTTTCACCTCCTGTGACCATTTCAAATGGTGATTGGACTGGAATTGTAAGCCAATCACTATTTAGAATAGCGACAGGAATCCACACCACCGTATCATCATTCCAAATGGCGACAGAGGACACCCTATAAAAACACAAAGAAATTGACCAAAAGTCACTTTTATTCAGAGAAAAAACAAAGAGGGAGGGAAGAGAGAGGAAGAGTGACATAGCGAAGCGCTGCCAGCTCGTAACGGAGGGGCGAAGAGAGGGAGAAGTAGATCCGGTCACCCACTTTGTAGGTAAATATTCTTGCAACTTTATATCTAAATTTGAAGCCTGGTAGGTTAGCAAATTAAACTAGCGACATAAAATTGAATGATTAGATAATTTTAGATGTATTGATATATAGTGTAGTTTGTTGTAGTACACCATTTTAGATATATATATATATAGTTTAGTTTATCATATAAATATTATTTATGGTGCAGTACGAGAATAGTATAGAAAGTTCTTCATGCATTGTTATGTAGTGTATTATCTTGCAGTTTAGTTTTGGATATGTCGTTAATCATGTACAATTATTTTTGTGCAATAATTGAATTAATTAGATAACTTTAGATGGAATGTATTGCTATGTGGTGTAGTGTCGTGTAATACATTATTTTAGTTGTGTAGCCCAATTCCGGATATGTCATTAATCGTGTATAATTTTTTGGGTGCAATAATTGAATTAATCAGATAGTTCTAGATGGAATGTATTGATATGAGGTATAGTGTAGTGTAGTACATCATTTTAGTTGTGTGTAGTTCAGTTCCAAATATGTCGTTAATCGTGAAGAATTTTTTTGGTGCAATAATTGAATTAATTAGATAGTTGTAGATGTATTATATAGTTTAGGATATGTCAATCTTTTTTGTGGTGCCGCTAATTGCAAAGTTAGTTTGCAGTATGCTTCTTATTACCTTTTGTCTTTGTTTCGTATTATTAATAATGTAATCATTGAATTTTCAGGTATGGCGACTGCATGAGACGCTACGTAGTGGCCCTACAAGTTGCTTGACCCAGCCACTGACACAGGTCACCTAGCCTGGCGAGGCACCCATTGAGCTTGGCACGTTACCGCCGCGCACGCCCATGAGGGCATGGAGGGTTGACTCACGTTGGGTTCCTAGGTACGTGTAGTTGTAACCTTCGTGCACTTATTTCAGTTCGACTTGTGTGGGTGGACTCACATATGTTGTTAATCCTTTCGACGTAGGTTGAGAGTGGCAGACCTGCTTCAGCTAGTGAGGATGGTGGAGGCGACAAGGGAGGACGACCATGACATTGACGACGATTTTCGTATGTCGAGGCGATTTCTGTACGACCAGTGCCTTCTGACGGCGCTGGTTGACCGTTGGAGGTCGAAGACGCATATGTTCCACCTTTCGTGCAGGGAGATGGCGCCTACGCTTCAGGATGTGGGCTTCCTGACTAGTTTGTCGTGCATAGGCTTCCCTATAGCGGCGTACAATGTCACACCGATGTGACGCATGGACCTCCTCGTGAGGTTCCAGGGGGTGCTGCCGCTTGACAGCGGGTAAGGGAGTTCGGTAGTACGCACAGGCCAACACTGAAGTAGCTCTGCTAGTTCTATGTAAGTATTTATAACTCTTGTGTCTCGGCTTCAATTGTTTTGTTCAACTTAGTAATGAGTCCATGTCTTCTTGCAGCCGCAGCATATGACATAGTAAGCACTGGACCACACAGTGAGGAGGCACTTTGAGGCCTACTTGTTGTGGTTGTTTGGGTGGGTCATGTTCTGTGGGTTCCACAACGACATCATCGACAAGCACATAATCTGCTATGCACGGGAGTTGGGACCTAGAGGTGGAGGAGATCCAGTCATATGCCTAGGGCCCGGTGGTGTTGTGCACGACGTACCGCACCCTGTGCGACGCATGCCACCATGTTCAGGATAGCTTTGTCCTCTCTGGATGTCGGCTCCTTCTTCAGCTATGGTCCTTTGAGCGTTTCCAAATCGGACGGCCACAACTCGATCTCAAAGCCTACACCATCGCCATGTACGCCGTCACCGACAATGTGGACGACCTAATCATGGGTACAGTGTGGTGTTGCCAACGAGTAAGTTTTTTGAACCTTTAGTCTATTTCGTATTGTGCTTTAATTCCATGTGCTCAGGTTTTGTTGTTCTATTCACAGGTCATGTTGACACTGATCACTACGCACGCGTCCTACCCGGACTATGTTGCGATGTTCGACCAGTTGACAAATGACCACGTCATCTGGACACCGTACACTCCCGAGAGGGTGTATGAGGGCGCACCCTGAGGCCTGTCGAGCTTGTGTCAGCGAGACTCCGCGTACTAGCTCATGTGGCGTCACTAGGTGCACGACATCTTCGCAAAGGAGTACCACATGCACCGGGTGATGCGACAGTTCGGACTACGACAGTAGGTCTCAGTGCCCTGGGAGGAGCCGTTGTCGTCGAACGTCTATAGGTAAGTTAACGTTTAATTTTGTCGTAGCATTTGCTTTGCATACTTACAAATTTATAGTTTTACCTTCCACAGGTACACCAGGAAGGGAGTATCTAGTAGGACTTCCTGGGCTGACAAGCTGGTCCCTGTTGGTGATATGCCCTAGAGGCAATCATAGAGATGATTGATCACGTCTATGTTTACGAGTTATATAATAAATGTTATTATGTTCCTTGAATGAATCATCAGTTATAAAGAATAACAAGTATGTGACTTACTGGTGAAGCTCTTTAACTTATATGATGTTATTCTGAATGAATCCCTAATCGGATGTCAGAACGCTAGTAACTTATCGACCAGCACATGTATTGATTAATGACCATGTTTCACCAGTCATGGATATAGGGATATCGAATCAATAATGTGAACACATGTTAGAGAACATGGTGTTGAATTGACCCACCTTGAGATACTATTGAGATTTTTATGATTTTTATGTGTCATCAGCTGGTCTCAAGCAATGATGATGTATAATCCTTAGACCTGAGATCAGCATGGTTTCCTACATATGGAATAGTACTCTTAGGGGTTACTAAACGCTACTCCGTAACTAGGTAGTTATAAAGGTAGCTTTTGAGTATGCTATGAAACATGCGGAGGGGTGTGACTAGTCGAATATGAGATTTGCCCCTCCTAATATAATAAGAGAGATATCTCTGGGCCCCTCGATGTGGTCAGATAAAGAAAGTGCATGGCCATGCCACTAGTGGTCGAAGAGTCGACCACATGAAGTTATCCGTCACTTGATCGAGAAAGTATTGAACTTTCCATGGATGGAAAATTATCTCACCTAAAGTTCAACCAGATATTGTGAGGCAAAGGGAGAATACACAAGCCAGTCATTCAGTTCGACCAGATACGGTCTGGTCGTAGACTGGTCGAACATAATCACTAACTGGTCGTAAGGAGTTACGAACTGGTCATGCTCATATATGAACTGGTCGCATAGAGATACAAGCTAGTCATAAGTGATAATGACCTACTCGTAGATCATATTACATTAAGGTTCATCCGATATCATTTATGTGTATTCGGGAATCGTTATGTCCTGCTAGGAACCGCTAACGACACGGGGTCGGAAAAGAGTTTCTGAATCACAACCGATTACGCATGAACCTACAGGGTCACACACTTAACAGGTTAGAACAAATGTGTCGGATAGGATCCGTCATGGGCTCTATATAAGAGGATGCATGAGGCTATTGGGAGAGGAGGACACGAGACGTGAGTTGCTCCACCGAAACCCTAGTCACCATCTTCTCGAGAGAGCCCTGCCGTGTGAGTTGGTGCTAGCACACCAACGTACGGTGTTCCATCTCTGGACATATAGATACCGTAGAGGTGCTACTGTGGTTGTTGTTGCGCTCAAGGACGATCCACGACTTCGCAAGGAACACAATTGGTTGCTAGAGGAGACGATCGACACCAAAGACGTTGGACGATCGACTACGACCACTTCATCATCGCGCTCTACGTTGGATCAGGCTGCTCCAACTCTTCTTTCGCTGCACTGCACGTCTAGTGGTAACGATCTATAATCTCCTACTTGCAGGGCTTCCTGGTTTATGTGGTAGAATTTTTGAATTGCCAGCTAGTGTAGCATACCTGTATCCTGAGCCATCTTGTGTTGTTTTTGATCTAGATCGGTCGCATATAATTGATATATAGCAGTAGTAGATTGGATCTATTACTGGTCGGGTCTGGTAACCTAGATCGGTTCATATGGATGGAACGGTCTACGTACTGGTCGGTAAGATCGATCGATTTTTGGTGATAGTAGATGGGTTTGCAGGAGGTATGAGTTGAAAGTACCAGATGATTACTCGACTTGTTTACGATCGCATTGCATGATACTCCTACCGGTTAGAATTCCGCCATTGGGTATGCCGCGATGCGTGGTCGTATGGAAGCGGTGATCAGATTGGTTCGAATAGGGTTAATTTGATTAATCCGATGATTTCCAAGGCTCGGTTACATGAATAAGATTCATGTCCCGAAATTTTTTTTCCAATGGTGTTGCCCTCGACTTGCGAGGGGTGCTGCCCCTTCGAACTCCGCCCACTAACCGGCTAGTGGGATCGCCGATCTAGGTAATCGTTGTCTCGTTATATAGTATTATGTGTTTGTGTCACCTGATAGAATTAGATTCTATTCATAACAACTTTTGCAGGGATTGATGTGAATAGTATGGTCCATTGTGTATGTGATGCATGTATGGATTTTACATAGCCTGCGTGTTATGCTGTGTGATAGCCATCGAGCTATATATTATTGTATAATGGTTTGTGTGTCGACATATGATGCTTGATATTATCATATGTAATTCATTACTAGCTTTTAGGAGTAATTGCATAGTAGATGAATGTGGTGATTTCAAGCATGATGGCTCGGTGGACAGGAAGCATGGTGATGGAGATTGTCATGTGAAAGGCCATACTATTTCACAATTTATTATGATTATCTGTGGATGTTTATTTTGTTCTTGTTATGCTATTGATAATGTTTTATTATTAGATGTTTTAACATGGTAGAGTAGTATCCGTCAAGAAAAATTAAGTAAAATTGATGTCTTTCCAATTTCTGCGCCTATCACGATTTTGATCGTTAATTGATAGGTCTACCAAAGTAGAGTGCCATTAACTATCTTAATAAGAAGGGGTGGGTGTCAGACACCCACATGCATAGTATTGGTTTAACTTGATAAGGTTATCAAAACGGTTTTGGTCCTTGGAGCATAATGTTGATTGCCGGGGCATAGAGATGACACCCAGCAAATAAGAGTCATATGAGATATGATTGGTAAGAGGTTGCTTACCTAAATCACTAGGTTTCTAGAAGTAATGCCAAAGCTCAGTGGGACTTAATGATATGTGGATCTTGAATCCACTATATGAAGTTAGAGAGAAACTTGGTTTAGAACATATAGTAGGACTGGCTTTAATTAAAGTGTTTAATAGAAGGTCTTACATAAACATAGTGCTGAATTTTTGCATATACATTTTTCTGTTGTAGATCATGGCACCTAATACTTCATCCACACCTACCTTTAACTTGCAATCTATTCTTGAAAAAGAAAAGTTGAATGGAACAAACTTCATTGACTGGTTTCATAATCTGAGAATTATTCTCAAACAAGAAAAAAAAAGAATATGTTCTAGAGGGTCCCTATCCCAAGGAACCGAATGCAAATGCTACTCATACTGAAAAGAATGCTTATAAGAAACATTGCAATGACGCAGTCGATGTACACTACCTTATGTTTGCCACCATGAATTCTGAGTTTCAGAAGCAATATGAGACCACAGACGCTTACCATATGATTGTGGGTCTGAAAGGTATGTTTTAGGATCAAGCAAGGGCAGAGAGGTACAATACCTCCAATGCATTGTTTTCTTCTAGGCTGTCAGAAGGTAGCCTGGTCAGTCCTTATGTCATCAGGATGATTGGTCACATTGAGAGCTTGGAAAAGTTTGGCTTTTCCCTTAGCCAAGAGTTGGCTACTGATGTGATTTTCCAATCGCTCCATGCGAACTTTAAGCCTGTCATATTGAATTTTCATATGAATGGTATGGAGAAATCAATGACCGAGTTGCACGGTATGCTTAAAGGTGCTAAGGAGAGCATCAAGAAAATTTCTAATCATGTGATAATGGTTCAAAAGAATACTAGCTTCAAGAAGAAGGGTAAGTCTCAGGGAAAGGGAAAAAGGCAAAAGAAAGACTCAAGATGAGATCGAGAATCTCAAGGCTAAGCTTAAGAAGCTTAAGCTGGGTCCTAAGCCTGATACAGAATGCTACCATTGTCATGGACCGGGCATTGGAAAAGAAATTGTAAGAAGTACTTGGTAGAGATGGAAAAGAACAAAGGGAGTAAGACTTCCAATTCAGGTAAATGTTATAGAAATTAATCTTACCACTTCTACATGTTCTTGGGTATTTGATACCAGATCAATTGCTCATATTTGCAATTCGATGCATGGACTGATAGGGAGTAGAAGTTTGGCAAGAGGTGATGTTGATCTTTGTGTAGACAATGGAGCAAGAGTTGTTGCATTAGCTATTGACACTTTACCATTAGCTCTATCCTCAGGATTAGTTATAAAATTAAATAATTGTTATTATGTTTCTACCTTAAGTAAAAACATTATTTCTGTTTCATGTTTAGGAGTAGAAGGTTATGAGTTCAGAATAAAGAACAATTCTTGTTCAATTTATTTTAAAGATATGTTTTATGGCCATGATCCATTAATGAATGGATTATATGTTTTGAATCTTGAGGATATGTCTGTCTATAACATTAATGCTGAGATACTTTGACCTAATGATTTGAATCCCCCTTTTATTTGACATTATCGTCTAGGTCGTATAAATGAGAAGCGCATGATGAAGCTCTATAAATATGGTCTTCTAAACTCATTTGATTTTGAATCATTTGAAACATGTGAATCTTGTTTACTTGGCAAGATAACATGGATGCCTTTCACGGCCAGATATGAAAGGGCAAGTGACTTATTGGCCCTTGTACATACGGATGTGGACCAATGAGCACTCCGACAAGAGATTGTTTTTAGTTCTTCATAACTTTTTCTAATGACTTTAGTAGATATGGTTACATCTATTTAATGAGGCATAAGTCTGAATCCTTTGAAAAATTTAAGGAATTTCATAATGAGGTACAAAATCAACTTAGCAAGACAATCAAATATCTACGATTAGATCGTGGAGGTGAACATTTGAGCCATGAGTTTGGTCATCACCTAAAGCAATGTGGAATTGTTCCACAACTTACTCCGCTAGGAATGCCTCAATGGAATGGGATGTCTGAACGACGGAATCAAATATTGTTAGACATGGTTCGGTCAATGATGAGCCAATCTGATCTTCCAATGTATTTTTGGGGATACATGCTAGAAACAGCGGTTTTCACTTTAAACAGGGTTCCACCAAAAATAGTAGAAACGACACCATATGAGATATGGTCCGGAAAGTGTCATGGATTGTCTTTTCTCAGGATTTGGGGTTGTGGTGCATATGTAAAACGTCAAGTCGGATAAGTGCTTCTTTGTGGGGTATCCTAAGGAAACTAAAGGATATTACTTTTATAAGCGGGATGATAACAAAATGTTTGTTGCCCGAATGGTGTCTTCTTGGAGAAAGAGTTTCTTTCCAAACGAATCAATGGGAGCAAGGTGCAACTCGAAGAAATTAGGAAAACATCTGAAAATGTTTCAACTCCTACTAAACCTCTACAGGATGAACAAAATATTGTAAAACCTGTAGATGGGGCATCAACCCCACGTAGATTTAAAAGGCCACGTTAATTGCCTATAAGGTATGGGCATTACATTTTATTATTTAATAATAATGAGCCTAAGACTTATAAGGAAGCGATGGTGGACCCAGACTCTGAGTCATGGCTTGAAGCCATGAGATCGGAGATAAAATCCATGTATGACAATCAAGTTTAGAACTTGGTTGATGCACCTGATGGTGTTAAAACCATTAAGTGCAAATGAATTTTTAAGAAAAATATAGATATAGATGAAAATGTTCACATTCATAAGGCACGATTGGTAGCGAAGGGTTTCCAGCAAATTCAAGGGGTTGATTATGATGAAACCTTTTCGCCTGTCGCTATGCTTAAGTCTATCTAGATCATTCTAGCTATTGCTGCATATTTCGATTATGTGATATGGCAAATGGATATCAAAACGGCTTTCCTAAATGGAAACCTAAGTAAGGATGTGTACATGACACAACCTGAGGGTTTTCTCGATCCACAGGAAGCTAGAAAGGTATGCAAGCTTCATAAATCCATTTATGGATTAAAGCAAGCATCTCGGAATTGGAACATTCATTTTGATGAAGTGGTCAAAGGGTTTTACTTCATCAAGAATGAAGAAGAACCTTGTATTTACAAGAAGGTTAGTGGGAGCAAGATTGTGTTTTTGATATTGTATGTGGATGATATACTACTAGTCGGAAATGATATTCCAATGCTTGAATATGTTCAAACTTCATTAAGAAATAGTTTTTCAATGAAAGATTTAGGAGATGCAGCATATATTTTAGGCATAAGGATCTATTGGGATAGATCTAAAAGGCTAATTGGATTGAACCAAGATACGTATATTGACACGGCGTTGAAGCGGTTCAACATGCAAGATTCCAAGAAAGATTTCTTGCCCATGTCACATGGAATTAATCTTATCAAGAATCAGTGTCTTTCGACACCTGATGAGCGAGATAAAATGAGTAGAATTTCATATGCTTCGGCTATTGGATCTATCATGTATGTCATGTTTTGTACACGACCAGATGTGTCGTTTGCTCTAAGTGTTACGAGCAGATATCAATCAGATCCAGGTGAAAGTCACTTGATAGCAGTCAAGAATATCCTTAAGTACTTGAGAAGGAGTAATGATGCTTTCCTTGTTATGGTGGTGAGGAAGAGCTGGTCGTAAATAGTTACACCAACGCTAGCTTTCAAACCGATAAGGATGATTTCATATCGCAGTCTGGGTTTGTGTTTTGTCTTATTTATGAGCAATGAGCTAGAAAAGTTTCAATCAAGGAATGGTTGCTGATTCTACAATAGAGGCTGAGTACGTTGCGACTTCCGAAGCTGCAAAAGAAGCTGTATGGATTAGGAAGTTCATTACTAAACTGGGTGTGGTTTCTTGTGCTTCCAGTCTAATGGATCTCTATTGTGATAATAGTGGAGCTATTGCACAAGCTAAGGAGCCTAGATTGCATCAAAAGTCCGAACACATACTTAGTCGCTATCACATTATTCATGAGATTATTGAAAGAGGTGATGTGAAGATATGCAAAGTGCACACGGATTTGAATATTGTTGATCTGTTGACAAAGTCTCTCCCGCAACCTAAGCATGAGGTGCACACAAGAGCCATGGGTATTAGATACATGTATAATTGACTCTAGTGCAAGTGAGAGACTGTTGGTGATATGCTCTAGAGACAATCATATAGATGATTATATCACGTCTATGTTTATGAGTTATATAATAAATGTTATTATGTTCCTTGAATGAATTATTAGTTATAAAGAATAACAAGTATGTGACTTGTTGGTGAAGCTCTTTAACTTATATGATGTCATTCTAAATGAATCTCTGGTCGGATGTTATTGGTCGAAACGCTAGTAACTTATCAACCAACACATGTATAGATTGATGACCATGTTTCACTGGTCATAGATATAGGGATATCGAATCAATAATGTGAACACATGTTAGAGAACACATGGTCTTAAGCAATGATGATGTATAATCCTTAGACCTGAGAACAGCATGGTTTCATACATGTGAAATAGTACACTTAGGGGTTGCCAAACGCTACTCCGTAACTAGGTAGTTATAAATGTAACTTTCGAGTATGCTATGAAACATGCGGATGGATGTGATTGGTCGAATATGAGATTTGGCCCTCCTAACATAACAGGAGAGATATCTCTGGGCCTCTCGATGTGGTCGGATAAAGAAAGTGCATAGTCATGCCACTAGTGGTCGAAGAGTCGACCACATGAAGTTATCCGCTACTTGATCAAGAAAGTATTGAACTATTCATAGATGATAAATTATCTCACCTAGAGTTCAACCAGATATCGTGAGACAAAAGGAGAATACACAAGCAGGTCGTTCAGTTCGACCAGATGCGGACTGGTCATATGGAGATACGAGCTGGTCGTAGACTGGTCAAACATAATCACTAACTGGTCATAAGGAGTTACGAACTGATCATGCCCATATATGAACTGGTTGTATAGAGATACGAGCTGGTCGTAAGTGATAAGGACCTACTCATAGATCATATTGCATTAAGGTTCGTCTGATATAATTTATGTGTATTCGGGAATCGTTATGTCCTGCTAGGAACCACTAATGACATGTAGTCTGAAAAGATTTTCCAAGTCACAATCGATTGTGCATGAACCTACAAGGTCACACACTTAACGGGTTATAACAAACGTGTTCGAATAGGATCTGTCATGGGCTCTATATAAGAGGATGCATGAGGCTATTGGGAGAGGAGGACACAAGACATGAGTTGCTCCACTGAAACCCTAGCAACCATCTTCTCGAGAGAGCCTTGCCGTGTGAGTTGGTGCTAGCACACTAGCGTACGGTGTTTCATTCCTAGATGTGTGGATACCGTAGAGTCGCTGCTGCCTGCTGCGGTTGCTATTGCGCTCAAGGACGATCCACGACTTCGCAAGGAACACAATTAGTTGCTGGAGGAGACGATCAACACCGAAGACGTTAGACGATCGACTACGATCACTTTATCGATGCGCTCTACGTTGGATCAGTCTACTCCAACTCTTTTTTCGCTGCACTACACGTCTAGTGGTAACGATCTATGATCTCCTACTTGCAGGGCTTCCTGGTTTACGTGGTAGAATTTTTGAATTGCCAGCTAATGTAGCCTACCCGTATCCCTTCAGTCCATTGGGTTGAGCATTGGCTCCACACCTTGGAAGACGTAGTCCAGGAGGATGCTCCCTACGACCACCAAACATGCGAGGAGTATGTAGAGTGGTACTCCACTCGGACGAGGGTATGTTGCATCAGGGTCGTGAAAGACCCACCATGACACGAGGCCGCGATGACCAACACATACCCCACCCAGTCAAACATTGTATTCCATCGCGCGGTGCGTATTGAACGGTCTGTACTTCTTGTTTACTTCTCATGTTTTCGATTTCTAACTTGTTATTTCTATGTACAGAATGATCTAAACTAGGAGATGTACAAGCTTGATGAGCTATGTGTGTAGCATGACTACTGGGGAGCGTGTCATCATGACGGGGCACGACCTCAGAGGCACCATGGACCGGATCATGGAGAAGGCGAGGCGATGCATCGAGCTTATGTCATGCCGGAGGTCGAGGGACATGCATGACCCACCTGTGCGTGGACGGGAGGAAGGGGTGAGCCACACGGGATAGGACTACGTGGAGCCGTCCGTTGTGATGCAACAACTAGGTTGGTTAATTCTCCCACGTCATGTGTACTTTCAGCATTTCCATCTTGTTTACATGCATAATGTATTGTTCCACAGGTCGTACACCCGTTTGGGATGAGGGGCTGGTGTCGCACGAGGGAGCACAGACCTTGGACTATGACTTCGAAGACGAGTGGGCGCTACAGCGAGAGGGTGGTGGTCCTTCACACAATGAGAGCACTCCCAGACAGGTCTCTGTTGGGGCTTCATAGCTTCACGGTACGCCCAGAGCAAGCCAGCCGACGCAACCCCCTATCGTGACACCTGATCAGGCTACTCGTGACGGTAGGGTACCTCGGGCGCTAGAGCCTTTGACGTACTCGCACCAGCACCTATAGCCGACCCACTGGATGAGGCCAGGGACCACACGTAGGGTACACCCCAAGAGGGCCCACAAGTATATGTATCGCTACTGTTATGTAAATATTAATTTTTGTACTACTTACATTATCCTAGTCTTATGATTACGATATTATTTATTTTTGTTGTGTGTACAAGTAAACCATGTGAGAGAATCAGCATTGCGACACCCCACACCACCCTCATTCTAGCCTTTTCATACTCGAAATGACCACACCCTCGTTGCCAAGTCATTCTCTCTCTAATATGTCTTTCTGCACTCTCAAATAAATCGGTTCTGCCAAGGCACAATTGCATTAGCAACTGACACCTCAATACTTCTGTTATTGCACCGTTGAACTCGTATTCCAAATATTTTTGTTGATTTTGCTATGAATGGGGATATTTTGGCTGTTGCGCCGCCGAAATCACATCCCAAATATTTTTGTTGATTTGTGCATGCTCTCGTTATGTTTGGTCAAACTGAAACTCCTAAATTGTTCTCTACTTCATATTTCCTTATATTTTCGAAACTGATCGGTTGCACGAACACTTAAAGATATTACCAAAATATAAATATAATTTCAATTTCAATCTCATGTCGCCATTTGAATTGGCGACATGCTCTTGTCGCCAATTCAAATGGAAAATTAGGTCTCTGTCACCATTTGGAATGGCAGCAACACTGTTTCCATGGCGACAGGATCTCTATCGCTATTCCAAATGGTGACAGGACCATTTTGCCATTTAAAATGGCGACAATAGTCTATTTTGTAAATAAAAATTGACTATTTATTTTTGTAATTCTATATTAAAATAATATTATTTAAAAAAAGTGTCTCGAGTGGGAGCGTCGCACTGGCACAGGGAGGAGAGGACCGGAGGCGGCACAACAATGTGCTAAGCCAGGGTTGAGGAGGGAGGAAGGGTATCTGTGCAGTGACAGAGGTCAACAATGGTCGGCGGTGCGGAGTGACGAGAGAGCGCTGAGGTGAGGGTGCGAGAGGTGGCGAAGTCAAGGGATGTGGAGGGGGCGAAGATGCATAGGAATCCTAAGGGGAAATCCATAGCTTCATACTATTTTCGTTGCGACTGATAATTTGCCACAAAGTTAGAGAGGCAATCGGTTATTTGTCATTTTGGATAATTTTGTCTATGTCTTATTCCCCCTTCTTCTCCCTCCTCTCCTCTCCTCTCCTCTTCTCTTGTCTTCTTCCTTGCTTGCTCCAGCCATGGCAGACCAGGTGGTCGGAGATGGTTGTCCGTCCTGCCTCTCCTCACCCTCTCTCGCTCCCCTATTTGTCTCTCTCGGATTTCGACCTCCGCCAACATGCTCCACCCCTCGCTGGCACTAGCGCCAACAATGGCGCCAACGCCAACGCCCTCTGCAGCCTCTGCACCACTCTCCAAGCCCCCGCCCAAGCCTCTTTCTCCATCCGACCTCAACGCCATCTCCGCGCTCCTCCTGTGCCTCATCTCTGACGGTCGTGCCTCCGCCGCCTCCTCTCCGTGTTGCTCCTCCTGTCAGGGTCCCAGGAGCGCCTCCTGTTCTCCCCCCTCACCGTGCACCGCGCCTCCATGCCCACCCTCACCCTGGCCTTCGCCCTCCTCACCGCCATCGGCTAGAGTGGGAGGGCCCGGTGGCAGCGGGAGCAGGCCACAGGGAGGAGGGCGGTGGCGGCAGGAGTTCGGGAAGGTGACAGCTGGCTATCGAGAGGAGGGCGACACATCTGTAGCCGAAGCAAAGAAGGTGAGGAGAAAGAAGAAGACTGGGACGAATTTGTGTAAAATGGAAAGTAATCAATTGTCTCTCTAACTTTGTGCCAAATCATTAAGCGCAACAAAAATACTGGCAAATAAAATAAGTCAAGTAAAAGATGATGCAAATGATCGATTTTCCCAACGAAAAGGAGAGGCGGGTGGCGACTCGGCGAGGAGGGAGTTGAGGTTACTGCGCTACTCTTACAAGTGGATCACTGTAGGTAACCACCAATGCCACGTGGGATTCTACAGTTGATGCAACGGTCCACTCTTGGCATCGATGTTTTTGCAGAAAAGCCCTTACTCCAACTTTTATTTCTATCAATTCCATCCCTCCCCTCCTAATCACAAATGATCGAGTCCCACAAATTAACGGCGACGTCTTGGCCGGGAGACCCGGAGGCAGCGTCGGCCGCCCGCCCACCGCTATCGGCCGGAGGAGGAAATCATGAAGCCGGGCGAGGCCGAGAAGCTCACGGCGAGAGACCAAGGCGGCGGTGGCGAAGGAGGAGCGGTGGAGGGGGAGCACGAGCAGGTGCGCGCGCTTTGCGAAATGAAGAACCAGGCGGCTTCCTCATCCCCACCGAATCCTAATGTTCGAGTTGCAGATTGACCATGCACAGGAAGTGCTTCACCACGCTACATTAGGATTCGGTCCATCGTGGTGTTCCAGGATGGCAGCTCAATCAAAGCCAATGGACCCAAATGATTGTCGTGGAAGGTCAATTTGGTGCAAATTGCTGCCCTTTAGCTTATCGGAATTGCTAATTAACGGTCACCTGAAAATTGCTTAAGTTTCAGTCGATTTTTGTAACCTGCCAGCCTCTATGTCATCCAGGTTTTCCTTGTCCACTGTTTGAACTCCAAATCGAGTGGGTTCCTGGTATTCTATCATGACGGTGATAAACAGTTCTCTGTGTGGTTTGGGGGAACGTATGCATGACCCTCTGAATGTTGTATAAACTGCTATTGTTTGTTGTGTGGAATAATGCTAGTTCTAGTTGAAGGGTACAAGAAAATCAGGTCTTTGTATGAATGGATGGATGGATGGATGGATCAGGTAGGTCTTTGTATGACTGAATGAATTCAGAAGGTAAATCAACTGCTCCTGAGAAATGCGAGGATCAACCTAACTCCATTACTAAGGGGAATGCTTGGAGCCTTATAGCATCAGGTACTATCTGGGGTTGGTACGTTTGTTTCACACCTTCAAGGGCATTGCTCGGCATTGCTCATTGGTAAAGGAATGGCTGGTTGCGGTTAAAGACAATCCCACGGAACTGAGCATTGAGGTGCCTACCGATGTAATCAGCGGCTCGCCTAAGGCAGCAGTAGGAAGTTCGGTCCAGGGGATGATGTCCATGCTCCTGAGATGGATACTTTTGAAGCAGCGGAGGATGTCGTGTTGGTTGACTCAGCGGCAAACCGAGGGGCGGTGGAGGACTCTTTGCCTGTCACGTCTGATTCAGAAAACATCATGGTGGCAATACGAAGTTCAAGTCCAGTTGGGGTTGAGGTGGTGGAACCTAGTCAGAGTGAACGCGTTAAGAAACAGTAGGTCGGGGATGAGGACTTAGTGAAGAAGGCTTCACGACGTGCGAAAGTTCGAAACTTCGAATTAGATCCAAGTAAGTCTGGTAATAAAATTTCTTTTTTGTTTTTTTCCGATGAGCAAATTATTGAAAAGGTTGTTAGCATTGGAATTTCATTAGGAAATGATCGTGCAGAGATTGTTAATTCTATTAAAAGTATTAAGAATCTTGAATTAGGATTATTAAAAAAATAAAAGAATAGTAGATGTTGAGATGCTAGAGGAGAATAAGGTTGATTGTGATATCTCAGCCCTTAATCATTTTTATAGTGATTTAGATGATATTTTGTTGGACGATGATTTTACTTTGGTAACAAATAAAAAGAGGTCATCCAGCTCTGGGAAGAAGAAAGGAAAAAATTCTTATGTTAGGCCAATCAAATTAACGTTGAAATGAAAGGTCTTTTTTGGAATAGCAGAGGTCTGGGTGACCTGGCTAAACATCGTTTTATTTGTGAAGTGGTTAAGGAGCAGCATATAGATATTGTAGCTATTCTTGAAACTAGTAAAAAAGATTTTTCAGTGTCTAGTCTTAATCATCTTTGTGAAGAACGAGAGTTTTTGTGGTATTTTTCTCCGCCACAGGGACGGTCTGGAGGTATCCTTTTAGGGGTGGACCCTTGGGTTTATGATATTGGTTCTATTGATGCTGGTGATTTCTATGTCAAGTTTCATTTAAAAAATCGTGATGATGATTTCCAATGGATTCTTGTGGCTGTATACGGTGCAGCTCAAAACCAATTCAAAGTGAAATTCCTTAGTGAGCTTGTTAATGCCTGTAGAACGGAATCACTTCCTATTTTAATTGGAGGTGATTTTAATATTATCAGGCACTCGGGCGAAAAAAACAATGATAATATTGAGTATAGATGGCCTTTTTTGTTCAATGCTGTGATTAATAATTTGGACTTAAGGAAAATTGATTTATCTGGTCAACAATATACTTGGGCTAATTCGTTAGCTAATCCAACTTTTGAAAAGCTGGATATAGTTTTAATAAGCACAGACTGGGAATATAAATTTGTGTTGGTCACAGTTAATGCTCTTCAGAGATCTTTGTACGATCATACACCTTTACTTCTAAATACGAGAGAGGCTTCATTTAGAGGGAATCAACCTTTATTTAAATTTGAATTAAGTGGTTGTCTAGGGAAGGTTTTAGGGAAATGGTGGCGGAGGTGTGGAAAAAGGAAAATAGAGGTCATTCTGCCTTACAAATTTGACAAAATAAAGTTATAACTTTTAGACAATATCTTCGCGGTTGGGCTAAAAATTGCAGTGGGACTTATAAAAAGTAAAAGAATGATCTTAACTTGCTAATTGATGAGCTAGATAAAAAAGCAGAGTTAGTGGGTTTGACTGATGAAGAGCGTAATTATAAAAAAAAATATGCTAATCAGATATTGGCACATCTATTAAGAGAAGAAGAAATTAAATGGTACCAAAGGTCCAAAGCGAAATTTCTTTTGGAGGGTGATACAAACATAAGATTCTATCACTTGATTGTGAATGGTAAGCATAGAAGACAAAGAATTTTTCAGCTCAAACAAGAGGAGGGGATAATTCGTGGAGATGTACAATTAAAGAAGTATATCACCAATTATTATAAATGGATGTTTGGACCTACCGAAGTCAATCACTTATCCATGATTGATGCCTTTAGGAATGATATACCTCAAGTTTCGGATACTGAAAATACTGCTCTTACAAAATCGTTCACTGAGAAGGAGGTGAAAGAGGTGATCTTTCAAATGGAACATAACAAAGCGCCTAGGGAAGATGGCCTTCTAGCTGAGTTCTATCAGGTATTTTGGGAAGTAATTAAAAATAACATGATGGCCATGTTTAATGAGTTTCATAGTTGCTCTTTGTCTCTTTTTAGTTTGAATTTTGGGATTATTATACTACTTTCCAAAAAAGCGGATGCTAAACAAATACAGTAGTATAGACCTATTTGTCTTCTAAATGTTAGCTTTAAAGTGTTTACTAAAGTGACTACTAATAGAATTATTGGTGTAGCCAATAAGGTTGTTAGATCATCCCAATCGGCTTTTGTGCAGAGGAGATTTATTCGTGATGGTGTAGTCATCCTTCATGAAACCATCCATGAGCTTCATAAGTAAAAATTGGATGGAATAGTTTTTAAGATAGATTTTGAGAAAGCTTACGATAAGGATGAAAGGTTTTTCACCTAAGTGATGTGCTTGGGTGGAACATTTCGTTAAGCGAGGGAGTGTTGGAATAAAAGTCAATGAAGATCTTGGGCTTTCTTTCAAACTCAAAAAGGTCTTAGGCAAGGTGATCCTATGTCCCCAATTCTTTTTAATATTGTTGTGGACATGCTTGCCATCTTTATTTCAAGAGTTAAAGAAGAAGGTCTGTTATCGGGAGTAATTTCTCACTTAATTGATGATGGGTTGTCAATTTTACAGTACGCTAATGACACTATACTATTCTTGAATAATGATATAGAACAAGCAAAAAATCTCAAACTTATTCTTTGTGTCTTTGAACAATTATCAGGTTTAAAGATTAATTTTCATAAGAACGAGATTTTTTTGTTTTGGTAAGGCCAATGAAGTTGAACAGCAATATACTCAGTTATTTGGTTGTGAAGTGGGTACCTTTCTTTTCAGGTACTTAGGTATTCCAATTCACTACAGGAAATTACGGAATTGTGAATGGAATGGGGTTGAGGATAGAGTCAAAAAGAAAATTAGCAGTTGGAAAGGAAAAAAATTATCTGTTGGTGGACGAGTAGTTCTTATTAATTCGGTGCTCAGCGGTCTGCCAATGTTTATGTTATCTTTTTTGAGGTTCCTAGAGAGGTTCTTAAAAGACTAGAATATTATCGGTCTAGATTTTACTGGTAGAGTAACAGTCATAAACGAAGATATAGGTTGGCTAAATGGAGTGTAGTGTGAATGCCTAAAGAGCTGGGCGGTTTAGGCATCCAAAAATTAGACGTTAAAAACAAATGTTTACTAGGGAAATGGTTGATTAAGTTGCTTAATGAAGAAGGGGTATGACAATCTTTGCTAACAAAGAAATATATGGGCGAGAAGAGTTTTTCGCAAACCTAGGACTTCCCATTTCTGGTCGGGTCTAATGAAAATTAAAGATCAATTTCTTCGCTTTGGTTCATTCCAGGTTAAAAACGGATCACAAACCAGGTTTTGAGAAGATATTTGGTTAGGAGAGCCTCCTCTGAAGAGCCAATATCCTATTCTTTATAATGTAGTGAGGAGAAAGAATGATATTGTGGTAACGATTCTGGGATCGAATGCTTTACATATTTCTTCTTGAAGACCTATTATTGGACCTAAGTTACATGCTTGGAATGAGTTAATTTTGCGAATTTTGAATTTGCAATTGAACTCTCAAAAAGATTTTTTTCAGGTGGAATCCGAATAAATTTGGACTTTTCTCGATACATTCTTTCTATATGGCACTAGTTGGGAATACTCGAGTTACCATTAGGGTTTTCTTTTGGTGCATTAAAATTCCCTTAAAAGTGAAATAATTTCTTTGGTATCTCAAAAGAGGGGTTTTATTAACTAAAGATAACATATTCAAAAGAAATTGGAGGGGAAGCAAAAGGTGTTGTTTTTGTATTAAAGAGGAAACAATTCAGTATCTATTTATTGACTGCCCCTTTGCACGGCTTGCATAGTGGGCTGTTCAATGTGCGTTTAATTTAACTCCTCTTGTGAGTATATCAAACATGTTTGGGAATTGGCTAGTCGGTATTCCAAGAAATTTAAAGTCACAACTCCTAGTGGTCTATTTAGCTATGTCGGAATGGGGTTTTTTTTACAAATAGATTATCACTAATCCCTTACATGTTCTCTTCTTGAGTGGACACTGGCTGGGTATCTGGGCAAATCTGCAGAAATCAGCCCAGAAGGAGGCTATGCTAGCTGGGAGCGCCAGGTTGGAGTTTGTGGTAAAGCAAATTTTAAACTTCCAGCCACAGGATTAGTAATGATTTAGTTTAATTTTCAGTCGTCCTTTGGTTGTAAGGCTTCAGGCCACTGTTAACTATCTTTGGTGCCTTTGGCACTTTAATTTTTCAATAAATAAGGTTGTGTGCATCTTGGATGCAGAGACCGATTGAGTTTTTTGCTCTTCCATTATTATTTTTAGATTTTCGAGCATCAGGTTTTGGGTGTTGTGTACTGCTACAACATCGGGGGGAAATGCTACAACATCATGTTTTGACTTTTGAGCATGAGTGTATATTAAGACGTAATATGTAGTTTTCTCTCACAAGGCCATATGATAAGTATCAACAAGTAGAGGAACGGTTCTAGGTTTCATGTCGTTATGTTAGGTTCAATAAATTGTTCTAAATCAATATTGTTGTAGTCGCTGGCGCCATCGCCGCCGGGTCTCCCGACCACTCACCGTCAATCGCCGCCGTGGGCGACACCTGGAGGAGGTAGATTGTGGAGGTGCCGTGGGCAGAAGCAATAGTTGTGTCTGCGATCGATTTTTCTGCTTATGATTAGGAGGGAACTTTTTTTATTAATTAACCTTTTTTTAATTTTTATTTTAAAGTTAACCTCCAGCGAACTTTATTTCCAATTCTGACCCCTTTGGTCATATCATCACTCGTGGTGTGATAAAATAACGCTGTCACGCCATAGAATAAGTCCGCTAAATAGCACTTTTGGTCACACCACTGGTCGTGGAGTGACAAAACAACACTGTCACGCCACGGGTGGTGGCGTGACAAGAGCTTCCGCCAGATACGGGTTGGCGTGATAGCGTTGTTTTGTCACGCCACGACTAGTGACGTGACCAAAGGGGTCAGAATTGGAAATAAAGTTCGCCAGGGGTTAACTTCAAAATAAAAATTAAAAAAAGGTTAATTAATAAAAAAAATTCATTATGAGGACGTAGGTTTTGGGAGGGATGAGGATTAATAGAAATAAAAAAGAAGTACAGGCCTGTCTGCAAAAAAAAAACATTGCCACCAAGAGTGGACCACCGCGTCATGTCTCGAATCCCACGTGGCAATGGTGACCATAGTTACTCACTTAAGAGAGTTTGGTGACATCTTGGCCTCTTAGGAGTTCGGTGACCTGCGACCAGGGGTCAAAACGGATCAGATACGGACGGATAATAGCTCTGCCATATTTGTTTTCATATTTTTTTTCCTGGATCTGGATACGAATATGAATACCCCAGATACGAATACGAATACGGATACGAATAATATCGAATACGAATACGGAGCAAATACAAATCGAAACAAATACGATCACGGATATTTTTTGGAACATGAAAACCCCTTAAATTGTATGCCAGAAATTAACGAAAATATATAACTAGTTTATTTGATGCAAACATTCATGAATTATTCATATTTTCAGTAACCACACATAATATTGGTACTAGCAAGCTGCATTAACTATTTCATCACAAACATAACACTTAGTTTACCATATTTAGCTCATAAGTCATAACTCACAAAGTCACAAGTCATCACGCATCCACACTTAGTTCGTCACATACATAAAACTTAGTTCACACTAACATTGATCAGGTTGGATGGTTAATCTATACGCAAATGACTGTAACATCACAAAGTATGTTACCAAAAATAAAATTAATAAAGTTATTATTTTATTGGATTTTCTGAGATTTAAAAGAGTTTTCTTGGTTATAATAATAATAATAATAAAATAAAGTCAATTATTTAATTTCCTAGTTTTAATGTCAAAATAAAATTTATTCATTTTTCTGGGATTTTATTGGATTTAAAGTGAAAAGAAAATTTTAATTAATTTCTTGAATTTTTGGATTTTAAAAGGTTTTTCCTATTTTTAGAAATTTAAAATAATTTATGTGCAAAAATAAAAACCAACTTTAAGTTGGAATTAATTTTATTAAGTTCAAAATAATTCAAGGAATTTATGTGATTTTTTCTAGAATTTTTTTTAACTCTATTTGCTATTTTCTAAAAGGCTATTTGATTTGTTGCATTTTCTGAAATTCGGAAATCAATTAAAATCTTCTTTTCTCTTTTGCGCCGAAATCCTCTTTTGTGCTGAAATCCAGATATCTGAACTTCGTCTTATCTGGATAATCCGTATTCACCGGATAGCATGCCTACCTTATTCGTTTCCGTTTCCGACAAAAAAAAAATCCGAATTCGTTTCCGATCCGAAAATTATCCGAGAAAAATCCTATCCGAGATAATCCGAATACGTTTCCATCCAGATCGGTCAGAAACTATCCGATCCGTTTTCATCCCTACCTGCGATGTAATTTACTCCTTTTTTTTTCTTGGGTTGTAATACATGCAAGAAAGCAGTTAGGGGAAATGAATAATCCATTTTGATATATAGGAATAAGTATATATTGTGTCCCTCAACTCTTCACTTCGTTTAATTTTTGTCTCTCATCTACAATACCGGGTAAAACATGTTATCGAATTGTCAATACCGTGCAAAAGATACCCCGTTGTCCTTTTTAGAGCAGTTTTGTGCCACGTCGGCGTCCACGTTGGCATCGATCCCCATGTCATTAAGTAAGAGGAAAATAACCGGTTAAAAAGAAATAAATCGCTTGGTTTATTTGGAATCTAACCAATGGGTCCCACTAGATAGAGAGAATAGAACAAAGAGAAGGGGAAACAGGGGAACGACCATGGCGACTCTCGAGGCCGGCGACAACAGTGAAACACGGCATGGATAGCATGGGCGATAACCAAAACGGATCGACACGTCCTCGGGAAGGAGATGGGTAGCTTTATCACGGGCGGAGTGGCACAGCAGCAGCACTGGCAACAACGGGGCGGCGACCAAGGCGAAGGCAGACGACGGCGGCGGTGCTCCAGCGAAGCTCTAGTGAAGAAGAAGAGAGCGTGGGGTAGAACGCGACGCTAGGATTACGATGGTGGGGTTGATTGCAAGAGCTCACCGAAAGCAACGCAATTGACGATGACGGCGGCTCAGGCTGAGAGGAAGAAGATGATCCAACGAGACAGCATGTGGAGCACCGAGTGCCAGAGCTTGGCAATGGTGCGCATCTGTGCGTCGAACTTGCTTAACTTCCTCACACCGACGTCGTTGCTACCAATCGTGTGCACCGTCCGTCGGCCAACATGGACGTGTAAAACGATGTTGTTGCCCACCGCGTTGAGCATGTAGGACGAGGCCTTTAGCAGTGTCTTCAGCTCTAGCTCCACATCGCTATCCACCATTACCAACATCGCGCTGCCGTCTTTGGACTTCTTGGCCGCCGCTACCTCGTCCGCCATCTTGATGCCCTCTTTGGCTGCGAAGGAGGCCGACATGTCCGTAAAAGACCACCGCGAACAGGACGGCGATGACGGCCACATCACCGGTGGCAATGGTGAGGATGGTGGCCAGCCTCATCCTGCCCTGTCCTCCCGACACAGGCGCTCCGGTAACAGCGTCGTTGTCATCGCCAGGCAGCGCCTCAGTTGGGTTCTTGGGAATCGCCGCAATGGTAGGCGATGACTTTGTCATGCCATTCGGGCGATCCACGACAATTGTGGAAGCAATGGAGGAGAGGCTATCCAGCGGCCTCCCGCACAGCTCGGCGTTGCCCTCGAACGCCGTTGACCTCTGCACTATGAATGACGGCAGCATCGGTATGACGTCGGTGAAGTTGTTGTAGGACAGGTCGATGGTGAGGAGAAATTGGGCAGTGGTGCCGAATGGGATGGTGGCACATGTTTTAGGGTAGAGGAGGATGTGTGGTGTTGGGGCTGAGGAATGGAGGAGCATGGGATGCGGTGGCTTGTAGCGAGTTTGGCTTCGACCTCTCTAGCACTAGAGCTAAGGAAGGAGGGAGATGAAGAAATTTGGGAATAAGGAAGAAGCATAGTGTCGGGCTCGAAATTTGGAGGATTTGAGGGCATCGGTTGTAGCTGGCAGTTTTGCCATTTGCCCTCTTCGAAGTTTTGATAGTTTCAATTTTATCCTTTTTTTTTTATCCAACTGAACAAACCACGTGATTCAAGCACTTGTCGAAATCGTTATTTCGTGGCACCAAACCGCTCTAAAATGGATGAAGAGATTCTTTTTGCCTGATTTTGATAGTTCGAGAATACGTTTTACCTGATATTGTAAATGAAAGATGAAAATTAAAGGAATTGAAGAGCTGAGGAACCGAATATATACTTATTTATGATATATTTGATGTTTGCAGAGGCAAGAGGATGGAGGATGGGAAAGAGGCAGTAGAGACTGAGGCGATGCCATGATGTGACACGAGGATTTGGCGAGTTACGAGGGGACGAGTCATCAAGGTTGGGCTAGCGGCCGCGGTAGCAGTTGCATATGGGCTATGCCTATGTGCCTCGGATGGGCTAGGCTGGGCTTGATGTCACGTTATCCGCTGATTGGGTTGGGGTCACTGGCCCTGCTTGGAACACACATAAAATTCTGGTGACCCACACGAATTTAACTGTTTCATGTAAAATCGTTGCGTTGCAAACGGGAGCTTAGCATTGAGCAGACGCGGACGGAGGGTTGCTCGGGTGGCTCGCTTCGCCGTCAAGCAAGCAGCCTGTCTGGGCTAGATCCCAGGACGCCGCACCATTTAGATGGTTTTAGGACCGTTTAGGTGGGTTTAGGAATAGTACACATGTAACTATGTTCTCGTTCCGTGGGTCTAAACCTCCCTTTTAGATTTAGACGTGTGTTAGGTGTGTGGACATGTGAGCATGCGTTCGGTATATACTCTCCAAAAATAAAGCATTGAGCCGACGACATGGCCACACCATTTGGATGTTGTGGACGACTAGACAATGTCCCTTAACTTGGCCCCGGCAAGGGAGTGATACTGTTAGTGCTTGTTACAGTGACGGCAAGGGAGTGATAATATTAGTGCTTGTTACAGTGACGCCAGGCAGCATCGCAACCTGATAAAACATTCGCCAACTCAAATCTTCATGCATCCCTTCGTCATCAGAACAGAATGTCAGCTACTATAAAGCTCAGCTCAAAGTTCTCCAAACGGCATCATTCTGTTGTCTATACCGCGACAGGAACGCAGAGGATGCTAGGAAACAGAACAGCAACATGCAGCGTTACGTCCTGTTATCAGTGTATCACACAACGTGGCAATTCATAATCACAAAGCAAGCAACTAGAAATTCCAGCACAACCACATCAAAGTATCAGTGTATCACACAACGTGGCCATTCATAATCATACCACCCAGGACACTAAAGATGCAAAACATCGAGTCGAGCACCAGCAACTGCTAATTAAAAGTTGTGTTTTTTCTTAAACATTTTCGTAAATGGTAGATACAGCCGTGTCATTCGCCACATACAACCAGCAAGTTTAAGCACCAAGTGGACTCTGATCATCAGAATGTCAACACCACACCCATGAGAAATCCCAGCTAACTTCCCAACAGACCGAGCTTAGATCAGGCGCATTTTGGTTCCTACGTATTAATTTTAGCATGGTAATGTATACGGTATGTGCACTGAGATTCGGGGTGGGAATGGATAGGATCGGTTCGATCCGAACCTGACCCAAATATTCATACATGTTTTTGAGGAGCATGGACCGATCCATTTGATTGGGTTAGGATAACCCACACGATCCATTGGACATTAAGGTTCGACCCCTTTTTGGAGAAAATAATGGCAGTATTCACCCCAACTCGGTGCTGGTACAACCAGCAGCAGCAATAACAAGCTCGAAATGCCAATGAATAAGTTGGCCGGAGCTCTTCGAAAATCATTTGAAAGAACAGTGGTTAGAACACACTGAGGGGATCAGAAAATGTAGGAAACTGAAGAGCCTGTTAATTAGCAGTAGTACTATCTCCTTGCCGTTGTTATCCACGATGAGGCTCGAGAAGAACCCCGGCGGCGAGCTGCTGTGCCGCGGCAGCAGCCCCGGCGGACCGCCGCTGCCCCCGACGTCGTCCTTAGGCTCCACGCGAAACTGATGGTAATGGTGCCAGCCGTGCCCGTGGCCCAGCGAGATCTCGGCACCCCCGCCATAGTGCTGCTGCTGCCTCGGCGCGCCCATCGCAGCAGCTGATGCTGCCGACTGCTCCCCTCCGCCCGGCGTCGGGAAGAACGCCCTCGCAGCCGCCGCCCCCTCCGTCGCCGGGTCAACGAACGACGACTGGCCCTGCGCCGGGCCACCGCCATAGCGCGATTTGGTTCTATCCACTCGAGCCTAAGGATCAGTAGGTTCTTGATCCTTTTGCCCCCTTTCATTTTTGGGATCTTATGTATGGCCCATGTAGCTGAAAAAAGCGGGCCGGTTCGGTGATCCAACGGAGCATCACAATCCACGCCCACCCCTAACTGAGATTACGCGTGCTGGCTTAATCCCAGCCAGAGGCGCTGACGTCCCCTGTGCCCATGGGTACGAAGGGTAGTAGTGCGGACTTGGAGCGCTTGGTCTGTAGGAGCTGGAGTCACCACCACTGGAGTATCTGCTCCTGCCGCCGCCACCACCGGAGTAGCTGCTGCTACCAGAGTAGTCAGAATACTCATCACCGCGGTGATAATCTCTGCCGCCAAACCTGTTGCTGCCACCGCTACCGGACCTTCGGCCTCTTCCACCGTGGCTTGACCCTCCGTAGTATGGCCTCTCCGCGTACTGCACCAACCAGTCAGGCACATCCTGTTTCGCCTCGGTCATCAGTTCCAGCAGGCCCTTCGCTAGGGAGTGGTCGGATTGGGTGAAGAAGGCGGTGGCGGAACCGGTCTTTCCAGCCCTCCCAGTTCTTCCAATCCTGTGGAGGTAGTCCTCTATGCTCTTGGGATGATCGTAGTTGATCACATGAGCGACGTTCGGGATGTCCAGGCCTCGTGAGGCTACATCAGTGGAGTGAGGCCAGTCTTGAAGGATTTCAGTGCACTCTCCCTCTCCTTCAAATAACATGCATATACAAATCAGTCTATGCTCTATAGTAAAAAAAACATGAATGGAATGTTTAAAATATTTACTGTCTCAAGTCTCCACTGATCAACTGTTATGAGTGCCAAAAGAGTGCCATGTCTAGAACAAATTGTAATGCTAATGATCGTAATCAATACTCGATGATGAATACAGACTATTAATCCTTTATTGACAAAACAAGACAACTGAACATATAAGAGGTAGATTAAAAATAGTTGAAGCATTAGCAGAGATTTTCCAAGCAGAACCTCAAGTTATCACTATTAAGTATTAACGCAGCGAATAGTGAACACAAAAGGTCATACAGATAACAGATGCATGAAGCTAGGCAGGAGAAATTGTCACCCAACCATGCTTATTAAGGTGTCACTTAGGCGTCGCCTAAGCGCTAAGGCGTCGCCCCCGCCTTAGGCCTAAGGCGGCGCTAAGGCCGGAGAGGAAGAGGGAGGCGGCGACAGACTAAGCAGCTGCTTGAGAGAGGACGGAGGAGGTGGTGCGGGCCGGCGCTAAGGGAGGACCGACGCTGAGGGAGGACCGAGGAGGCGGCACGGGCGAAGGTCGCTCGCTGCTACCGAAGAAGACAAGGTGGGAGGGGGAAAAGAGGAAGCCTTTCCTCTCACCGCTGTCGGTCGGGCATGGGAAAAGAGGCGGGGCAGCCGAGCAGCGGGGCGGGCAGGCTGGACTAGCCAAGCCGGTTGGAATGGTTATAGCTTCTGGTTGGAATGGTTCTAGCTCCTGTTCATTTCTTATGTGCATTTCTTAATATGTATCACTTAATAAAACAACTATTACTTAATATATATTAGATGATTCCTCAAATCCTATATTTTCAAGTCCTACATGGCCTCGCCTTAGGATGTGGTAAGGCGTCGCCTCGCCTTACGCCTTACGCCTTACCGCTTAAAAGGTGTGAGGGGGGTGAGTTGCCTCACCTCGCCTTACCGCCTTAATAACCATGCACCCAACCAAGAGTCCAGCATGTTCATGAAAATGCAAACTTGTCTCAAGCTCTCAATGTTGAAAATGAAAATAGGTGGTTCAGTTGAAGGTGGGAGCTGTTGCAGTGGAGGCCACAGGAGGTATGAAACCAACATGGTAGATATTTCAGACTAAAATTCTGTATATGTTGCTTTGTTACAAATTTCTTTTAGAAGACCTATTATTGGGCCTAAGTTGCGTGCTTGGAATGAGTTAGTTTTGAGAATTGCTAATTTACAGTTGAATTCTCAAAGGGATACTTTCAGATGGAATTTGAATAAGTCTGGTCTTTTCTCTGTACAATCTTTTTATGTGGCTTTAATTGGAAATATTCGAATGCCTATTAAGGATCTCTTCTGGTGCATTAAAACTCCATTAAAAGTGAAAATATTTCTATAGTATCTTAAGAGATGGGTATTATTAACTAAAGATAATCTATTCAAAAGAAAGTGGAGAGGAAGCAAAAGGTGTTATTTTTGTGTTAAAGAGGAAACAATTCAACATTTTTTTTCAACTGCCCATTTGCACGCCTTGCATGGTGGGTTGTTCAATATACTTTTAATTTATCTCCTCCTGTGAGTATAGCAAACATGTTTGGAAATTGGTTAGTCGGATTTCCAAAAAATTTAAAGGCACAACTCTTTGTGGGAGCTAGTGCCTTATGTTGGCCTATTTGGTTGTGTCGGAATGAGATTGTTTTTGACAAATCCGGTATCATTAATCCCTTGCAGGTTATCTACTCGAGTGGGCACTAGCTGAGGGCTTGGGCAAATCTGCAGAAATTAGCCCAAAAGGAGGCTATGGTGGCCGGAAGTGCCAGGTTGGAGTTTGTGGTGCAGCAAATCTTAAGCTTTCATGGGTGACGGTTTAGTCACAAGATTAGCAATGGCTGAGTTTATTTTTCAGTCGCCGTTTGGTTGTAAGCCTTCAAGCAGATGTAAACTATATGTGGTAATTTTGGTACTTTTAAGTTTTAAATAAATTAGGTTGTGTGCATCTTTGATGCAGAGGCCGAGAGAGTCTTTCTCTTCCATTATCTAAAAAAGGCAAATGTGCTCACCTGCTGTGTTATGTCACCATCGATCGCTGTTGCAGGGAAACCTTTGTTGTATAGCCAGTGCCTCAATGAGTCAGCCTCTCGTTTTGTCTCCACAAAAACCAATGTTAGAGGTAGCTGCAGCTAGACAAACATGCAAGCTAACATGAGAAGAAGTCTTCAAGCAAGAAATAGAAAAACGAATCCAATTGTAAAATCTAAAATGCAAATTGTATATCTTACTGTTAGCCACACCAACAGATTGCTTTTGTAAAAGATCTAGCAGGTAGCCTCTTTTATCCCCATCAGAGAGAAACTCAACTTTCTGCATAATTAGGTCAGTACTTGACCCCACCCTCCCAACAGTGATAAATATGTAATCTGACAAAAAGTCTGAAGCCAGTCTCTGAAAACCAAATCAGATTAAGAAAGTTGGATACTAGTCAAATGTATATAAGCAGACATAGTCAAATTTATCTAAAGCAGACATAGGCAAATGTACATCAGTTTAATCATTTTTCAACTATATGATAGTAAAAAACACAATATCTAAAAAACAAGGATTTAATTGAGATATACCACTGCAAAGATGATGTTTCACAAATGTGCCACTAGAAAGTTTTTTCTTCTAAAAATACCGCTCCCTAGTGTAAAGAAACTTTACACTAGGGAGCGGTATTTTTTTCTTTACGCTAGGGAGCGGTATTTTTAGAAGAAAAAACTTTCAAGTAGCACATTTGTGAAACATCAGTGAAATGATCCACTGGAGAGGTAGAATATATCACAACATAAAGAATAATGTGCTTTCTGTAGTATAAAATATCTAAGCTCTATCCACTTGCTTGTATTTTGTGGCAATGTATGTTAGAGGAAGTTAGAAGTTGCCGCGCTGCTATTGCAGAAAACATTCAGCTGTTCCATTCTTGATCCTACTTTACACAAAGATAGTAAGTATAAACATCTATATTTACCTGTATTTCTGGTGGAAAGGTTGCACTGAAAAGCATAGTTTGTCTCACAGACTTTTGTGGCATATTCATCCTATCAACTATCTTTCTTATCTGAGGCTCAAACCCCATATCCAGCATCCTGTCGGCCTCATCCATTACCAGGTACTCGATTGCCTCAAAAGAGACTCTTGATCTTTCAACCATGTCCACAAGGCGTCCAGGTGTAGCAACAAGAATATCAACGCCCCTCTCTAGGTCACGTAGCTAAAACCAGCAAGCATGAAAAGGCAGTAAGTCATATGGACAATGCAAAAAGACAGAAAACCCTGTTTCAAAAAAAAACAAACAACAAAAAAATGAATATACATACACCAAAACTATACTGTGTTCTAGCAACAAAAGCGCATACGCTACTTCTTTTTTTTGAAAGAAAACCGGTAGGAGATTTGCCCGTTTAAATTAATAAAAAAGAGTTAAGAGACAAGGCACAGTTAGACAAGAGAGGGCTTAATTACAGGGGATTAAAATGCTCCATACTCTTGGCCCCCGCGAGGGACCAAGCTCTACCCTCCTCCTTTATCTGCGCTAAGATTTGTTGAGGAGTTATTGCTTTGTTGTTGAAGATTCTCGCATTTCGTTCTTTCCAAAGCACCCACGTGATCAAGATAAGGGTTGTTCTTGTGGCCTTCGCAGGGGATCCTTTCCTCTCCGCAACGTTGGACCACCAATCCAGGATGCTCGTGCATGGGGGCCAAAAGAATGGCTGTAGACTCTCAAAACCAAGCCAGTCTGCCATCTGCTTCCAGATTCTAGAGGAGAAGCGACAGAGCGCAAAAAGGTGGAGGACCGATTCCGGAGTGTGTCTGCAGAGGGGCTGAAATCTTTGGTTCGACCACCGCGCACTTCGATCTATTTGCATCGAGCTTGTTTTGAATTGCTAGCCAAGCGAAGAATTTGCACTTTGGGGGGGGCGGGGGCGTGGGATTTCCAAATGAGGGATTGGAAATTAGTCCGTGTAGATTCCAGGAAAAGCAAAGCGTAGGCGGACTTAGAGGAGTAGATACCGTTCAGGGTTAATTTCCAAACAATCTCGTCCGGGGAGCCGAGATCCAGATGAATGCGGTTGATTTTGGACCAGAGTCCCACGAACTGTTGAATGTGGTCGACTGATAGGCCCCCCTGAATGTTGATGTCGTGCACCCAACGACCATTTTGAAGGCCTGACGCTACTTCTGAATGCTGCATCAAGTACTAGCAATTAACATGACAATTATAAGATTTTAGAAGTTAAATTCTCCATTATCTTTTCTACTCCTACATTTAACTCATTTCCTGCACATCTGAGCTACTCGGCAAGTTAAACTAGTCATCACAAATGGGCAAAGAAACAAAAGGCAGTGCAGAAAAAAGAGAGCATGCAAGCAGCAATCCCCTGGTTATACATTGGAGTTCCTCCATAGGCCACCACAACTCTGAGTCCAGTTTGGTAAGAGAACTTCTTGGCCTCCTCATAAATCTAAAACATGAAACCATTAGCAAATAAGTCTTACCACCGATAACAATATAATACATGAATCAAAATCCATTCACCTCTCCTGCCCTTGCAAGACGAATTCATCAAAAATAAACAAAGGAGAAGTAAATGCAAAAAACAAACGTCAAATGACAAACCATCAAGCATGTTCAGGCCCAAATATCAAAATAAAAAGGCAGATACATTGCATTCACATACATTTTACATAAGAGACCAATTATATTACTCCAGTAAAAAGCATGACATATGGACACTCTACAGATGAACAAAGTGCTGTTGTGGAAAACAACCTTATGCTAGGGGACTACGGCACAGGAGCATGCATGTGCATACTCATGCACCAATGAACACCAGCTGACACAAGAACAAATGCATACATGATCAGACTGAAGGGATAGCAAACCAATTTTAGGATTAGTAACAAACTCAAACATTACACAGAATAATTAGTAGTTGGAAAAATTCCACATAAGTGTTCCCTGCATTACAAAATTTGACTGGAGCATTATAGAAGTAGTATTTCAGAGCAATATGATGCACAATTCAAAGCGGTTCAGTAAGTAGTAACTCCAAAGGCATTATCATCCACATAATTAAATGCCAACAGTATGTCAAACCCGAATCAAGAAATAAAAAAATGCTGACACAAGTTATTCGTGAATTGTTCACAAAATTGCAACACAATATGTTGTTATGCTCACTTGTTCAGAAATTGTTTCAAAAACAAACAGGTAAGGGTTTTTAACAGAAACATCTTCACTTCACAAACAAATTTTATTGCGTTTGGGAGGAACACGAAGCTAGTTACAGGAACACAGGAAATTCCAAACATTTGCAACCAATGGATATTAATGCTACCAAGTACCAATTTGTGCACCATACGTTTCTAAGCTAGGATAGATAACAAAACAAAGCAGATGCTAACTTTCTTTAAAATTCCACATCAGCAGCAAAGCATGCAGACATACAAGTTTTAGAGTTCTAACGAAATCAGATGCCCACCCTGAAACCCATACCTAAATTCAAATCCTCAAATGTGAGAGGCAAACTGTTCAGGTAAAAACGAAAGAACATGGGTAGATTCCTGATCACAAATAAAGTATGCAAATGAAGGCAAGCAAGAATTTGACATTCTCAACAAATATATTTTCTTTTCCGCAAATAACAATTCAAACCCAACCCACCCACCCACACAATCGGGAACAAGAAGCATAATGCACTGGAATTAATTTACAAAATCAGCACACTGTGCAAGATGCGAACGCAAAATATGCAAATCCAACCAAATTAAAAGCGCGAGCGATCCATGCTAATTCTCCACAACATAACCAATAGAAGTTGGATGAAAAACGCAAACGAAATCCACATTATTTGAAGACAGTACAAGCATACAAAGCATACTGAAATTGGTAATTCAACATATAAAATTTACTCCATAGCAGACTAACTGTTATTCCTACAACACAAAAAAAAAATACCACAAAGTTCTGCCAACAACACGATCTTAGCGAATCAACATTCAACAAATGATCACAAGCAACATACAAAATCTAGGAGAGCTCAGGCGCAATACATTTTCAAGTAACAAGGGAGAAAAAATCTAGCAAACCGCGAGCAACCATGTAAACCCCAATTCGCGAGAGTGCATAGACGGGCACAGAGAGACATGGACAAGGCAATGCACTGGTCTCATATGCGCACACGCGCATAAGCACAACCACGAACGCAGGCGTGCACACCACGCCCACGACTACGGGCGCGCGCACAAGCAAGACAACACAGGAGCGCACAGGCGCCAACACCGACACGGCGACATCTACGCTACAGGCACGCAACTGCGCGCGCGCGCGCACTGAAACAGAAACGCACGCGCGCACGAGAAAGAAACATCTGCGAGACGCACAGGCGCGCTCCCCTGCACAGCGACCGGGCCAGACAACGCACATCAACGCATACCCCACACACACGCAGCGTCCGCGCGATCGCGCAAGAGAATCTAAGAGGCAAGACAGCGAGCCCCTTACCTGCGCTGCAAGCTCTCTGGTGGGCGCGAGCACGAGCCCGCGTGGCCTCGCGGCGCAGTCGTACGCCGCCCTGTCCCGGCGACCTGCTCCGCTTCCTCCCCCTCCTCCTACCGCCGCCGCCACCAGCCCGCTCACCACTGGGAGGCAGAACGCGGCCGTCTTCCCAGACCCCGTCTGCGCGCACAACATCAGGCCCCTCCCGGCCATCACTATCGGCATCGAGTAGCGCTGCACGGGCGTCGGGATCTCGTACCCGCACCTCGCTACGTTCCGGAGCACGGCCTCCGCGAACCCCTCCGCTGGCGGGGGCACCGCCTCGCCGCTCACCTCCACCGGAATGTCGTACTTGTCCAGCCTCCGGGCCCCGTCCCCGATATTGAGCCTCACCACCCCATCTGCGATCTCGCCCACCGTCAGCGCCGGCTTCGGTTCGTCGCCGCGGCGGGGAAGCGCCGGCGCGGTGTAGGCGGAGCGGCCGGAGCGAGAGACGGTGGTCCACTCGCCGCCGGCCCGATCGGCGCCAACGCCCCACGACTTGGACGCCGCCGCCATCTCGTGACCTCTCCTACCCTGCCTCTAAACCCTACGACACTTTTGGGAAGGGGAGGGGAGGGGAGGGGAGGGGAAGAGTTCACGAGGAGGAAGGCGAAGAGCTCGGTGGGGTGTATTTGTAAGCGTGGGTTTATGTGTGTTTGGTCTCGTGGGAAGGGAGAGGAGAGTTCGCTTCACCGAGTCTATGGACCGATTCGAGATCTACGTCGTCTGATCGTGGGTCGGATGGTTGAGATGTGAGTTGTACAGAGCAGGTGGTTGGAGCAATTAGAAATGGTGTATGGGCCGGAGGGTGTTCTTAGCCGTCAGATTGGAGATGGAGGCGTGCGATTGTCGAACGGTGGCGGTGTATGGGGTTATGGTGGACGCGGCGTTGGGATTTCCCGCGCTGGGCGTGGTGTGGAGCCCACCACTAGTTTTGTGACACCTGGGAGCCAGGTCTATGTGTACTGGGAGATACTTACCCATCCAATCACAGGCGGCAATATGAGGTAAAGCTTCAGGAGGTGGTACATGGGTAGACACATATATTCGAATTTTCCGAGCTGCTGGTAGGAAGCTGGGGTTTTCCTTCTACTTTACCAGCTAGCAGTAGTACAAGGAAGCGATTTTGAATTTTGAGTTTATACATGTACGATAATTTGTTTGGCCTTGCTATGTAGTATATATAATGCTACCTCTCCATTTCGGTTTACATACTTTTATAAATATGTGTAAATGTTTCAAACTATTGCTAAATATCAGGAGACGTGTTTTACTTTACTATTTATTCTCACCTTTTATGCACGATCATCTAGAAATATCACTGATTCACCGAGTCTCATCTTTCAATAGCACTTAATGAACGGTATTTATATTGTGGTTATCTTGTTAATATTAGAGTATCTTTAGTGTATTGAACCGACATTGATTCAAAGAGATATCACGTAAACATTCAAGGAACTGAGCTTGTTTTTCTCCAATGTATTAATCTAATTCCTACTAGTAACTGGAATCCACATACGTTACATTAAAAAACCACAAAAAATAATATCTTCTCTCAAGCGCACTCTCTCTCTCTCTTTCATAAATGGGCTCATAGGAGTTGTTTAATGCTTTGAATCGACTTCTATGTAGAGTCCGGTTTCAGAAATTTTTTTGTTGGAATCGATCCCTGCAATGTATTGAATTGATTCAATATCTTCTATCTCCTTCTTTGAACTGGCTAAAACAACACATTAGAGATGGTCTTAGAGCCCGGTCAAAATATACCATGTGAAAGGAAGAGAGCGTAGGTGGGAACTTACTTTCTTCGGCAAGGGAAGATAAACGTGTAACTAATAATGTCGTAAAGCTATGTTTTAAACATAGGAATTTCACACTATGGTCCTGTTTCAAACATAGATTTCTTTGCAGGATTTTCAAAATGTGTTTTTCTTTTCACAATCAGTTATGGATTCTCGTGTTTCAAACAAGACATTACACAAAGGTAAACTTATTTTCAAACAAATGTGTCTCATTGTTCTGGCGGCGCTAGGGTTTGACAGGAGCGCCTGAGTATCTCTGTTGTAATCCGTCTAGAGTTCGCCTGCGAGTTCAACTCGAATTTGAGGCGGTCTCTACCGCTGTGGTCACCGCGTTTGAGGCGATAAAAGGAGTCCTCCAAGGATCTTCCTCGTCGAGACATAACAAATAAACTCGATTCCCAAGGCGTGGGCTCCTAGTTTGAAGAAGAGATGGCAAGCGCTCCTCATGATGTGAAGATGAAGAGTAGCCTAGAAGGGGGCGGGGATAACCTATAGATCCAGCCTTGGACTCGGACCCTCGAGAGGAGGAGGATGACGATGTTATTGAGATTGATCTTGAAGAGGCGGTAAAGGAAGTGACACTGCAATGGACCGGGTTGGCACGATTTAATTCAGTTCGGTTGTTCAGTGTGAAGGGTCTCTTCGATGATATGAAGCGGGCTTGGGGACTTCGGCATAACATGGGGGTGAAGGTTCTCAAGGGAAACATGTTTTTTTTTATTGAATTTGAGTCTGAAGGCCACTTCAAGTTTGTGATGAGAGGAGGACCTTGGCTTCACAAGGGCCATGCCCTCATAGTAGCTCCCTATGATGGCATTACAAGGCCTTCCGAGGTTAACCTGAATTCCATCCCGATCTGGATGCAGATTTGGGACCTGTCGAGAGCTATGATGACGAAAGCTTAGGTAATGTGATTGGAGGAAAACTAGGAACTGTTCTGGAGGTAGATGTGGAAGTTAATGGAAGGAGCTGTGGGAAGTTCTTCCGTATGAGGGTGGCAATAGATGCAATAAACCTCTTCGGCGATATCTAATGATAAAACCGAAAGGGAGTACAGTTGCTGAGAAGTATGATCTTAAATATGAGAGGGTGCCACACGTTTGCTTCTATTGTGGTCTCATGGGACATACAGAGGGGGATTGCAATGAGGAGGTCAAGGGGGCACCAAGGATCCGTTTTGGATTAGACTTGAGGGCCTCGTGTCATAGACCGGCTTGGGCTTCGTTGGTGGGCCGTGGGCCTAGGAGTCAATTGGAAGGGGTTACAAAAGGATAACTGCAGCAGGCAAAAATGGATGGAAGAACAAAGAACACGAGACTACTTCCTCTTCCTCCCGTCTGCTTCTTCCCCAACTATGGCTCTTCTTCTTCTTCTTCCGGTCCATGTTCTTCTCCCTTCCCAGTCTAATTGCTAGTGCCTACTTCTACTGCTCCCATTTGTATCTCCAATACTTGCATATTGTGTCGGATTTGAGTACTGAAGCGGTTGAGTTATCTTCCAGTCTTGTTGTTCAATTGGGATTGTAACAATTGGTATCAGAGCTTTCGATTCGTGGGATTTCGAGCAAGAAGATGGTGTGGGCGACTCATGGTGGTAGTAGCTATGGTCGGTGTCCGGATCAGTGCAATGAAGGTGTCCATGGAGGAGGCGCTTGCCACCTGTTCGACGAAAAGCCAAGCCACCGGGAGGTGTTCTTCGTGTCACGGTGAGTCATGTGTTGTATCTGGTGAATGAAGAGGTGTTGCACGAGTCTTGATGCTTATAGAGGCGAGAGAAAGTGGTGGTGCTCGAGAGGCGAACCATGTCGAGGTGCTCGTTCGGTTCGATCGAGCCTTAGCATGAGCGAGCTCGAGATGTCACCCATAGACGCTGCGTCTATCACGGTTCTTCTTTGGTGGACATTCGGGACATGCGGTAGACCCCCAATAATGAGCGTCGTGGCGATGCATACAGGTTCGACAGGGGGCGAGCCTAACAGAGCGTGTCGATGGTAGTGACTACCTCGTGGCGGTGACACTCACAACCTCGACTACCTCGGTGACGCAACAACAACTTTCCTTGTCGCGAGCTCGGGAAGCCCCGTGGCGAGCTCAAGGAATTGGCTCCTAAGGAGACATCGAAGGAGCAGAAGGAGATGGTCCAGAGTTGTGCAAGAAGATACTAGCAGCGTTGAATAGCATGATCGAGAAGCGGGCTGCGGCGTCAACCTCGACACCTCCTCCAATGTCGTTGAGCACATTGGTCACTATGTGGTCTCCTTCTTGAAGCCGCCGCCACCGTCAAGTTGAGCGACATCATTGTCTCCAGCCCCGTGCCGCTGGTCACCGATGATTCGGGGCGTGACCGCCCGGAGCACTCCGATGATCACAAGGTGTTCGAGCAAATACTGAACAAGAGTACTGTGGTACTTTGGCTGCCAACAATGAAGATGACCGAATGGCAACCATGTACGCCACCTGTACAAGTGGAGGTCGTGAGAGAAGGTGCTGAGTTACAATTGACACCATGGCTGGCATTCATCTGCCATCAAGGTGGTGTGCAAGTGCAGCTAAAATTCCAATGGCCACCGCCTGCGCAAGTGGAGATTGCAAGAGGTGGAGCTAAGCTATGGCCAATGCCAAGGCGCTTATTCAACTGCTATCAAGGTGGAGTGCCGTGGATGCCCCCATGGCCACCACCTCAAGGACATGGGGCTTTGCTCGAGTTGTTCACTAATGCCGAAATGGATGTGCAAACTGTAAAACTTGCAGGCCTCTTACAAGACAGTGGACATGGCCCCTTCAGTCACCTATTGGAGCATGAGGTGCTTCATCGTGTTGTTCTGGGATCAACCTGGTCCCCTGAGTATATGTCTGCTGCTGCCTGGACACATCTTAAGAGCGTTAAAGTATCACTGAAAGGAGCAGAAAACTTAGTTCTTGCATCTGATCCTGACCGTGAAGGTGAAGCAATTGCTTGGCACATTAAAGAAATGCTCGAACAGCGAGATGCGTTGCGTTGCAATGTTACTGTTGCAAGAGTTGTCTTCCACGAAATAACGGAGGATGCTATTAAAAAGGCTCTAATGTCTCCAAGATATATTGATATGGACTTAGTTAATGCTTATCTTGCCGCGTTCCTTGATTATTTGATTGGGTTGACATATCACCACTTTATGGAGGAAGTTGCACGGTTGCGATGAGTCGGACGAGTCGATCTGCGACTTTGGCTCTTGTATGTCATCGGAGGCCGAAATAAAAGCGGTTTAACCCACAAGATTATGGAATTGTTGATACTTACTTCAAAACCCGTGTTTAGACTCTTCAAATGCCACATGCCTTACATCTGGATAAAGCATCTCAATTCAAAAAGTTGGATCGACTTTCTATGCGCTCTCAAGAAGAAGCACAAGCTATAGAAAGGAGGATTTATTCTTCTAAATTTGAAGTAATTGGAATTAAGAGAAGTAAAATTCACAAGAATCCTCCGATGTCATATATAACATCCGGTTGCGAGCCCAATTTACATAGCGTTGGCGTGCTTCATGCATGTATGTCAGCGGATCTTGACTTCTTTGTCTGGTTGCGGCTCCATTCTCTCATTGTGAAGTGTGGGTTAGAGCGAGAGGTGGCGGTGGCTAACATGTTGGTGTCAATGTCGCCAAATGCGGTGCTTGGATGATGCTTGGAGGCTGTTTGGCCTGATGTTGCGAGATGACTTGGTAACCTGGAATGGGATGATATCCGAGTGCGTTCAGAATGGGTTCGTTGGCAAGGCATTGGGGTTGTTCTGTGATATGCAAAAGAGTGGTGTTCAATCAGATTCAGTTACATTGGTGAGCTTGTTACCGGCTTTGACTGACTTGAATGGTTTCAAGCAGGGGATGGAGATACATGGTTATATTGTAAGGAACTTTGTGCAGATGGATATCTTCTTGGTGAGTGCTTTGGTGGACATCTATTTCAAGTGCAGGGATGTGAGGATGGCCGAGAATGTCTTTGATCTTTGCGAAGGCCATCGATGTGGTTATTAGCGATTACTGCGATCTCGGGTTATGTTCTTAATGGTATGAGTGAAGAGCGGTGGAAATGTTACGGTACTGTTGGGCGTCGTCAAACCAAATCTTTGTCATGATAGCTAGCATGTTGCCGACGTAATGTCGGCATGGGCGCTATGAAGCTTGGTCGGGAGCTCCATGGCTATATTCTAATAAATGCATATGAAGGAAGGTGTTACGTGGAGAGTGCACTAATGGACATGTATGCGAAATCACGGTAGACTTGACCTGAGCCATTATATCTTTTCAAAGATATCTTCCAAGGACGAGGTGACATGGAACTCGATGATTCCAAGCTTTTCATAGAAAGGGAGTGTCCCAGAAAAGAGCTCCTCTGTTTGAGGTCAAAGCTGTTGACTCTGTCAGTATAGAAGATGCAATTGAGCTATTGCAGTATCCCAAAGTGCAGGAAAACATCGATGATGATCATCTGTTAGTATAAGCGAAGAATATGGAGCATCCTTCACAAGAAGCTTCTCAATTCAAAATTTGTTTGTTTGGGTGTATAGAATTTCGGATGACATGGGACCACAGTGGTTTGGTGCTTCTTGACTTTGTGGCATCGGCTTGGGGACAAGCGAAATTAGAAGGAAGGAATGTCATGGACTGCTTGGAAGCCGTTGGTGGTAGTGGGCCTAGGAGTCAGTGGAAGGGGTTACAAAGGATAAGCTGCGGCGAGCAAAAATGGATGGAAGAACAAAGAACACGAGACTACTTCCTCTTCCTCCCGTCTTCTTCTTCCAGTCCATGTTCTTCTCCCTTCCCAGTCTAATTGCTAGTGCCTACTT
This sequence comes from Phyllostachys edulis, assembly GCA_036346405.1. NCBI lineage: Eukaryota > Viridiplantae > Streptophyta > Magnoliopsida > Poales > Poaceae > Phyllostachys > Phyllostachys edulis. The sequence continues at coordinate 37,122,178 of CM070555.1, read as the reverse complement.
CTACTGCTCCCATTTGTATCTCCAATACTTGCATATTGTGTCGGATTTGAGTACTGAAACGGTTGAGTTATCTTCCAGTCTTGTTGTTCAATCGGGATTGTAACACCTCGCCATACAAGAAATTCGAGCATCGGCGCTGGACAATTACAGCTCACAGTGCACCTTGAGTGGCTCGTAATATTTATTTCAGCAAAACACGCAGAGAGGGTCAGGTGTCGTCAGGGGAGGCAGGGTGGTCCTCGTCTCACGGGGAATCCCGGATCACATCTCCGTCCCATATCTTTGTTGAGGATCCAGCAGAGGACGATAACAAAGCGGGGGAGGCTAGTCACGTGGCAGATGCTCAAGTGCTTGCAGAAGAAGTGGAAAAAGCTAAAAGTTCAAAGTTCAGGTGATGGGGTAACAGAGAAGGTCGCTGTCGAAAGTAGAGAAGAGGCAGAACAGGGGACGCCGGACACTAACTCAAGCCAAGTTAAAAAAACTTGCATCTAGATGGGAAGCAAGGCGAGTTGTGGAGGTGAATGTCTGTCAAAGTTCGGGGGCAAGCACTGTTCAGTATTCGACAACAGACAATTAGAGAGTCTGCTCTTTTAGTGTCCAATCCAATGAAAGGCCCCAAACAAAAAGATAATTTTTTGGGCTTGTCAGTGTCTGAGAAGACAGGAAAGGCTACACATTCACAAGACTCTTCTGGCCTAATGTAGTCATCCCCGACCTTTCAGAACACAGTGATCCAGTTGGAGGATGGGACCTTGTCTGTCCTGGGGAAGAGGAGGATTGTTACTCAGGAGGCGTGTGAGAGTAATGAAATGGAGAAGACGACTGTGCTTCACACTGGATTTGAGGTGGAGGGAGTGTCTAAGCGTGGCCGGTATATACTCAATTCGCTGGGAACAGCGGTAAACCTGACGAGAGCTCATGGCGAGCCCCGTCAGGAGCAATGAATGCTCTAGTACGGAACTGTCGGGGGGCGGGGAACTCCCAGACAGTTCAAAAAATCGTTGACCTTGTGCAGACGCATCACCCCAAACTTGTCTTTCTGTTGGAGACGAGACAATCTGAGTCAATGATGAAGAATTTGAGAAGGAGGATTGGGTTGAAGGGCTGTTTGGCACTAGATAGTCCTGGTTTGAGCGGGGGTATTGCCTTGTTCTGGGATGAGTCTATCGATGTTACACTGCTGGGCATGTCAAAAAGGTGTATTGATGTCCTTGTTTGTGAAAACCCTCAGGATACACAGTGGAGAATCACCTTTGTTTATGGAAACCTCAGGTAGAAAATAGACACCTCGTGTGGGAGTTGATGAAACGCGTAAAATCTGATGCACCCTGGATCGTGGCAGGGGACTTTAACGAAGCCCTGTGGCAATTTGAGCACTTCTCAGCTACCCTTCGAGCTGAACGTCAGATGGAGGCGTTTAGGGACGTGCTAGTGGAATGTGGTCTACATGATATTGATTTTATGGGTATCCCGTGGACTTACAATAATAATCAGACTGGAGATAGCAATGTGAAAGTACGGCTTGATCGAGCAGTGGCTTCAACAGCATGGTCGGACTTGCATCCGAAGGCGTTGGTCGAACATCTAGTCTCCTCTTGTTCTAATCATTGCCCACTCTTGTTAAAAATGGCGAAAGAAGAGATTAAAAAAGGAGGTGAGAAAATATTGAGGTATGAAATCTTGTGGGAAAGGCAGAGCTTACTTGAACAGGAAGTGGCTAATGCTTGGGCAAAAAGAGAATCAAAGCATACACTTGGTGACATATCCCTTACCTTAAAGGAAGTCATGTATTCTTTGAAGAGGTGGAGCCTCGATAAAATTTGATTTCAAAGCAGCAGTTTTGGGAAGAAAGTCTAAGAAGGAGAGAAGATGGGCGGAATCTTCTCTATCCAGCCCAGATTCCATGGAATCCCGGCACCGCATCTCGCCGGTCAGGTCGTCCTCGCCAAATCAGCTCACTCTTACGCGCCGGTCGTTGAGCCTTTGAGGGCTCTGGTTGTCGAGCCCGGTCGCCTTGGGTCTCCAATCATGAATGCTGATGCCAGGGGCAAGTCGGTGCTCTTGCTTGAAGGTGGAGCTCTTCTTGAGCAAGGATCTTGCAACTTAAACTTCTTGTGGCGTAGCTAACCGTCGAATGCGGCGATTGGCATGAGGTTCGTAGGCGGCGTCTGGGGCGCCGGCGGACCCAACAGAAGCGACAACAAGCCCCAGTGTCGCGACCAGTGCCTAGAGACCTCATAGGCCTGTGCTTCAATTGCTTTGCCGGTGATCACGTTGCGGCGGATTGTAGAAGCTCCACTCGCTGTTTTCACTACAGAGGAGTGGGTCACACATCGGCTCACTGCAAAAAAGCATCAAGCCCAGGTCCGGCACGTCCTCTGGCCACCGCAGACCTGCGTGAGAGTTTGCTGTCGCGCCCAAGGGCCACCCAACAAACTTCATGCCGCCATCCGTCCCCGGCCTCAGGTAGCTCGGGCCACTCGCTTTCGCCGCAGCGGCGCCGAATAGCGACTCAGGGGCCAAGCTTGCCTCCACTGGTTCGCTCTTCTCTGACTTCCGAAGCTTGTCCCAAGCCTGGAGATGAAAAGTGGCTTCTCCCACCTCTGTTCGTGGACGTCGATGTTGAGTTCCCTCCCGGGAACCCTCTCCATCATCCCGATTGAGAAGCTTGCGTCGTTCCACTTTTCCCGGCAATGCGCGACATGGAGAGGTGCCTCGAACAGGCGCTAATTGTCTACGTGGGGGGAATGAGGCCTGAAGTAACAGCCCAAGAGGTTGCATGGGCAATCCAGGATGAGCGGGGCTTGCCGCAGGATAGTTTCTCCATTCATCCTTACTTCCCAGAGAATTTTCTTGTGGTCTTCAATAGCCACTCGAACAAAGATCGCATTCTTCATGCAGGCCCCATCAAGACATCCAATTTCCTCCTTTTGGTCCGCCAATGGTTGCGTCTAGCTCAGGCGGTCAGCCAACCACTTTGTTTCCGAGTTAAGATAAGCTTGGAGGGACTGCCTTTGCATGCCTGGAGTTTGGCCGCCGTTTCAGCCATCCTCTCCCCCTTGTGTTGGATCGAAGCTTTCGATGAATCATCCACTTCACGTGCAGATTTGTCGGCTTTCCACTTGGTTGCGTGGTCCCTAAACCCCAATTTGATTCCGAAGGAAAAAATTGGTGCTCCTTGCCGAAGTGGACCTCTGGCCCGATGGTTCCATCCTGGAACACGGGACACAGGTCTTTGCAAAGCTGTCTGACTCAAGGGTGCTACAGGAGGCCCTTTGCTACAATGTCATCATCCACATTCACGAGGTGGTCGACTTCTCATCCTCGACTAAGTTTGTGCCTTCCTTTGCACCATCGAGTGACGACTCCGGCTTCGGCGGGCTTCCTCGTGTTGACTTTGATGACTCAAGACCATGTCGCCACTCCTTCCACACATGTCCTGGCATGGTGGACGGGTCTGTGCAGCTCGTCGGAGGTCGGGAGGGAAGGACTCACGGTAGACAACGACACAGGGGTCTCTTGGCTACTTCCTGGAAGCTACCCCCCCCCATGTCAGCTCTTGGCAGGCGGTCGGTGTCAGCGTTCCAGGTTCTGCGCGGCAAAGGAGGCATGAGAAAGAGTTCATCCGAACCAGTTTGGCAGGTTGTCAAAAGGTTTCAAAGCCTTCACGACGCTTGCCATCTTTGGCATTGCTCTGGTGAGCTTTGTCCTAGAAAAAAAAGGGGTCTTAATGCGCGCTCTACCCTTCGATTCGATCGAGTCACGGGACGCCTCCTGCTTTCCGTCTTTGTCCCGATGCACTCGAAGCAAAAGCTTCACGTTGTGCGCCTATGCCCCTCGCAGCCTCTGCTAAGGAGGCAGCTAGTTGTCATTTCACTCATAACCAAGGCAACTTCTTCCAAGCTGCTTGTGACATGCAAGGGCAAGAGGTTGTCCAGAGCCCTTCTAGGCCGCGAATCCTGGATGATACAGTTGAGCCACCCCATGTTGTCCACCAGGCTTTCCCTATTCTCGAAATTGCGTCTGTGCCCCTCGGCGGCTAGTCTACTCGCGTCTTGATGGTTTTGCTACTCCTTCCGCAACCTTAGCCTTGGCGGCCGTCAACCCAAAATTGCATGTCCCATACAGCGTCAAGAGGTTGTTCACAGCCCATCAAGCTCTCGCATCGAACTGTCGCCAATCTGGTTGAGGAAAACTCCCAGGCGGGAGCACTCCTTTCAAACGATCCATCCGACAGCATCGGCGCCATCCCTGAACCGCCCTCAGTCCTTGAACACGACAGCCAGTCTCGCTTCATAGAAGGGCATGCTTCTATGCAGGCTGCGTGTCCCATGCAAGGTGACGTGAACGTTCCAAGCCCTTGCAGCCTAGTCATTTCTTGTGGTGTGCCTCAGCTGGCCGAAGATGAATCCCTCTCCACGAGGTCGATCGTAGTCCGGGACGGCCCATCTCCTCCTGCTGCCGAAGCACCGACCGCCGCAGGACAGCTCTTATCCTACTCGCGTAGGGCGAAAGCAATCCTGCAGCTTCCGCTCTTGCCTTTGCCGGATGTCCAGGGATCGCCCCCTCAGCAACCAAAGCCATTCGCCCCAAGGCGCAGCAAGCGTCTGTCGCCTCTGCTTTCAAAGCTATCGGCCGTTAAGCACACTCGGCTAGTTTTTTTGAGTAGCTCGAACCTCTTAAGGGATCTACTCAGGATAATCACTCAGCTCTGTTAAACTTCACTTGGTTGTTTAACACAGAGCTCTCTCAAGACCACATCATCGCCCTCACGTCATTGTTCAAGATCCCAGTTTTGGAAACCCCGCCTACCAGCGTGGTTGGGCTAGCAACTGCAATGTCGGCCCCAAGAACACTTGTAGCCACCTGAGTTTGGGGACTCGGATCCTTGGTCGCCTAGCTTTCTACATGGATGTCTGTATATCAACTTCATTAGTTGGAATGTAAGGGGGCTCAATATGAGGGCCAAGTGTCATGTAATCAGAGAAACGGTTGTTGATGCTTGTGCATCGGTCGCCTGTGTCCAAGAAACTAAATCAGTGTCTTCGATTCTGCGCTTGTAATGGAAACCCTCGGGGACTCTTTAATGGCGGCTTCTACCTTCCATCTTCGGTCGAGAGGAGGCATTATGTTAGCTTGGATGTCGATGGAGTTACTTGTTGGTGCCAGAGTATAAGGAACCACTCCATAAACAGTAAAGGTCACCCTCCCATGTGGGTCGGAATTTTGGCTTTCGGTAGTCTATGGTCCATCGGAAGAGGCCAGTAAAATGGTGTTTCTGCAGGAACTCCGCGACATCTAGAACTACACCGCTAGTCCGTAGATCATTCTTGGAGACTTCAACCTTATTCTGCATGCAACTGACAAGAATAACGATCGCCTTCACAGAAGGCGTATGGGGAGCTTCCGACGGGTGATTGATGACCTAGAACTCAAGGAGATCCACCTCAATAGCGAGCTTTCACGGACAAGCGCCGAGAGAGACCCAACCCTAGGCGCGTGATCGGTGTTTGTCTCTCTGATGGGACATGTTACTCCCGAACTGCTTCCTTCGAGCCCTCCCTTCCACGGCTTCGGACCACTACCCCTTACTATTCTCAATGGCCTTCTTGAAGGAATCGAAGAAACGATTTCGCTTTCAATCCTTCTGGACTAGGATTGAAGGCTTCATGGAAGTGGTTAAGGAGGCCTGGAAGGGGGTCAATCTTCGGCACAATCCTTTTCGACACCTCCATAGCCTTCTCACAATCACAGGTCGCACGTTGCAATCTTGGAGTCAGCGAAACTGCTAGGGCTGTGCTCCTTTGAGAGAACTACTGCTCGCCAAAGGTCGTGTATCAGATGGTTGCGGGAGGGGGATGCAAACTCTCACTTCTTCCACATACACCACTGTAGGTGTGTAAACTTCATAGGAAGTCTAAAGGTCGCAGATGACTGGGTGCACACTCAGGAAGGTTTGGAAGAGGCCTTCCACAAGCATTTCGTCAACCTCATTGGAAAACCGGTCACCAAAACCCATTTTTTGGATTTCAGTTTCCTAGATCTTCCAGTTCACGATCTCCAGGAGCTAGACGCAGATTTCTTTGAAAATGAGGTTTGGGAAGCAATCACGTCTATGCCATCCGAAAGCGCCCGAGACGATGGGTTCCTTGGTTTTCTATCGAGGCTATTTGGGATATCATCAAGCCAGACATTATGGCGCCATTTCATGCCCTAGGTCGGTTAGCAGGATGGGATTTCCATCTACTCAACCAAGCGTTCTTAACTCTTGTGCCGAAGAAACTTGCAGCTCAGGAACCAAGAGACTTTCGGCCCATCAGCTTGGTCCACGGTATTTCCAAAATCTTCTCGAAAGTCTTGGCTCGAAGGCTAGCACCAGAGTTGATGAAGGTAGTAGCACCAAACCAATCCGCTTTCACAAAAAGGTCGCTCCATTCAAGACAATTTCTTCTTGGTTAGGCAATCCGCGCGCTTTCTCCACCACCAGAAACAATCGGCTATCCTCCTCAAGCTAGATATAGCCCAAGCTTTTGACTCCTTAACCTGGACCTTCCTGTTGGAAATACTGTGACACAAAGGTTTCGGCCCAAGGTGGTGTGCTTGGCTGTGCACCCTACTCGGATAAATAAATCAACGAGGTGCTTATCAATGGTCAACAAGGACATCGAGTTTGGCATGGTCGCGGACTGCGACAGGGAGATCCTCTATCCCCTTTGTTGTTCATAATTGCCATGGATGTACTCAACAACTTTGTTGTTGCCCTTGAAAAATCTTGGTTGCTACATCCAATTGGTGGCAGGCAAGGGTTACCACATCGACTTTCCTTATATGCGGATGGCGCGGTCGTGTTTGCTTCTCCGGCCAAGACAGACCTTCTCACTATCAACGAAATTCTTAATCTCTTTGGCGAAGCTTCAAGCTTGAGAACCAATTTGGCCAAGAGTTCTTTCGTCCCAATTCGGTGTAATGATCAACCAATCCAAATCACCACCGAGTTTCTACACTGCAATGTGGTTGCTTTCCCCTGCAAATACCTTGGCTTGACTCTCACCTTGAGAAAACCTTCTAGGGCAGACTTCCAACCTCTTTTGGATATGGTCGCTAAATGTCTTCAAGCTTGGCAGGCCAAAATGCTATCACAAGGGGGACGGCTTATCCTGGTTCAAGCGGTGTTATCGGCTATGCCGGTGTACACTTTCATGGCTCTTGATCCCCTCCCTCTCGGTGATTAAAGAAATCGACAAAAGGCGGCGAGCGTTTCTTTAGAAAAGGGTCGCAAAATGTCACGTGTGGGCAATGCTTAGTGGCTTGGTCTATAGTCTGTCGCCCTCGTCATCTATGAGGGGTTAGGCCTTCCAAACCTGGTCTTGCTTGGTCGAGCCCTTCGCATATGCTGGCTCTGGCTACAGCGGTCTTGGTTGGCGAGGCCTTGGGGGAGACTTCATACCCAGCTAAGTCGTGTGGAGGAAAACATGTTCCGGGCTTCAACGGTGGCCGTACTTGGGAACGGAGAGAACTCTCTCTTCTAGGAGGATTGCTGGTTGGACGACAGATCAATCCAAGGCCTGGCGCCTTCCATTGTAAACATGGTCAAACCATCGACTCGCAAGCAAAGAACGGTAGCTTGTGCCCTTACAAGCAACGGTTGGATCTCAAACATTTCGGGCCAGCCTGAAGACGTCAACATCTCGGAAGTCCTGCGACTTTGGGATGCTCTGCAGCCAATACAGCTTGCACTAGGAGTGGTCAACAATGTTCTTTGGAGATGGGAACCTTCAGGATGTTGCTCATCTAAGTCCACTTCTGTGACTTTCTTTAGTGGCTCGCTTCGGGTTCCTTGTCTTGAGGCCATTTGGAAGTCATGAGCTTAAGCAAATGCAAAATCTTCATCTAGCTCGCTATCCGCCGTCATTGCTAGACGTCCAACCGCCTACAGCGTCAGGGGTTGCAAAACCAAGGAGTTTGCGTCTTCTGCAAGCAAGGGCTTGAAACCATTGACCATCTCCTAGTGGGGTGCGCGGTGACAGCATAGGTTTGGGGGCGCTTCTTATCCAAGGTTGGCCTTATCTGCGCCATCCCCGCCGGTCAGGCCACTCTTTAAGACCATTGGATTGCCGCCAGGAACTCCCAACCTAAGCATCGGAGGAATGATATTGATTCTAGCATAATTCTACTCTCTTGGATGATTTGGAAGGAGCGCAACTAGAGGATTTTCAATAATGTTGCTTCTACCATTGACCAACTCCTTCTACGTATTATTGACGAAAACCATCATTGGCGCATGGCAGACTCGACTTTGGTAGAGGCGCCCAGTTGACCAGTTTCTAGTCGTTCGTTCCCGGGTCATAGCTTTCTCTGCCTTGGGTTTCTCTCTAGGTCGTGGTTTGTAGCAGTGCCTAGCATGCCTTGTGGTCTTTCTCTTGTGGGCATTCTGATTAGCTTTTTCTGGTTCTCCTGTTGTACAGTTTTTACTCTACTCACTTAATGATAAGTTGTGCAAAACTTTTGCACTTCCTTGAAATGAACACGGCCTGCCAGGCCACCACCCACCACAATCGACGCCTCGCAGGCCACATCGTGCAATGCATGCCCACGCACGTTTAGGATTTTTTTTTCTTTTGGCCCAATGGTGCACCTGAATTGCAAAATTAGCTCTGTTGGCTAAAAAATTTCAAATTTGGCCCCTTCCTGAGCGCGGAATGACCGAAGGTTGACACGTGTCACTTTCGCTCGAGAACGCGAAACTCTTTGCGGCCACGGCATTTCAACGGCGTGGAGCGAGCACAACACGCAAGGTGATCCTTCGCCCGACCGCGAAATCTTTGCCGACTCGTTTTCCGCGAGTTAATCGGTATTTTCATGGCGGAAGGCGCTGAATTGATTCCGCGGCGGACAAGCGCGGAATGCATGAAATGCTGTGGTTGCACCGCTTCTTTGCATGCCATGCATATGCATTAAATGGCCGCATTGCTTTGCATGCCATGCATGTATTAAAGGCTTGTCTACCGTATTTCTTCTTGCATGCATTAAATGCTTGTTGCCGAATTTCTTCTTTGGACGTGGCTCCCTTTCCGCACTCCAGTACCGTAGAAGGTGGCCAGGCCTACCATCTTTTGTGGTGCTGTACTCGTTTTCGCTGACCACCAGATTTTCGTGTCCCTCGAACGCGAAAAGTAACACGTGTCGATCTCTGGCCATTTCATGCTCGGGAAGAGACCAAATTTGAAAAAAATTTACCAACGAAGGTAATTTTTTAATTCAGGGCACCATGGGGCCAAAAGGGGAAAAAAAAATCCGCGTTTAGTTGCGATCAAAACATAGCACAAGCAGATCAGCATAAAGCATGTGGACGGCGTGCAACATCGGAAGAACGGGGAGAAAACGTGCGAGCTCGCTCGCTCAATCGGCGGCGGCCACACCGCATATATGCTGGCAGCGCGGGTACCGAGAATGCGCCGGGCGGCGTGCATGTATGCCGAGATGCCGAATGCGCGGGGCGGCGTTGGCCTGCGGACGAGGTGGTTGCGCAAATTTACTTTTGCTGTACTGTAGCGCCGAGTTTTCCGTGGGTGCACCGTGAACAGCAGGGGGGAGGGGTCAATTACTCGTGTTGCCCAAAGAGCGGTAGCCCCTGCAACCGTGTCGACCTAGTGATACCGTACTGTCGCAATCTATTCCGGGGAAAATGGTTGCTGCTGCACTAGATCCAAAGTCCATACACGGTAGATCGCGATTCACAAACCGTCGTACGTCGCGTGGAGTGCGTGACCCGTGACCCAAACCTCTTCGAGAGGAAGAACATCCACCATACAGCGCGTAGAAATTTCACGGCGGTTTCGTAGGATAGAAAAAGAAATTGTGACACACCGCAAATGTGGTGGATGATGGAAGGATTTTTTTTAATAATTATATTTTAACAAATAATTACAAAAATAACAAATCGAAATAAAAAATTACAAGAATAAGCTCCTGTCACCAGTTGAAATGAGCCCTATCGCCATTGAGATAGTTCTATTGCTCTTTGAATTGACAACATGATTTCTGTTGCCAATTCAAATGGCGGCAGAAGACATTTTTTGAAATTAAAATTTATTTATAATATTGGTAATATCTTTAAGTGTCCGCGCAACCGATAATCTTTGAAAAAGTAAGGAAATATGAAGTAGAGAACAATTTAGAAGTTTCTATGTGACCAAATATATTTGAATGTGATTTCGGTGGCACAATTACAAAAATAGCCCCCCTTCGGTGGCATAATTAAAAAAATAGCCCCCTTCGGCAGTGCGATAACAAAACTAACCCCCTTCGGCGGCGTGACAACCACCGCCCCCAGGACACTAGGACCTCCTATCGTAGACCGAATTGATACATCACCCGGTGCATGTGGTACTCCTCCACGAAGACGTTGTGCACCAAGTTCCTCTGCATGTACCAGTATCTGTAGTCTCTTGTGCACAAGCTCGACACGCATCGGGGTGCGCGCGCGTACACCCTCTCGGGAGTGAACGTTGTCCAAATGATGCGGTCATCCGTCAACTGATCGAACATCGCAACGTGGTCTGGGTAGGACGCGTGCACAGTGATAAGAGTGAATAATGTGACATGTGGAATACAACAACAAAAACTTAGCATATGCAATTAAATTACATTGCGAAAAAGACTAAAGGTTCAAAAAAAATTACCCATCGGTGACACCACACGTACCCATGGTCGGCCGGTCCACTTCGTCGTCGACGATGTACATGCCGTCGGTGTAAGCTCCCAGGTCCAACTGTGGTTGTCCAATCTGGAAACGCTCGAAGGACCACAGCTGAAGAAGCAGCGGGCATCCGGAGAGGATGGAGCTAGCCCGAACCCGGTAGCACGCATCGCACAGGGTGCGGTATGTTGAGCACACCATCGCTGGGCCCCATACGTACGACTGGATCGCCTCCACCTCTAGGTACGCTAGCTCCCGTGCGTAGCGGATCATGTGCTTGTCGACACTGTCGCCGTAGGACCCTAGGAACACGACCCACCCGAACAACCATAGCAAGTAGGCCTCGATGTGCATCCTCACTGTATCATCGGGTGCGTCCTGGGTCATACACTCCGACTGCAAGACGACATAGACACATCACTAATTTGAACAAATCAGTTGAAGCAGAAACACAAGAGTTATAAATACTTACATAAAACTGGCATATCCACTTCAGTATAGGCCTGTGCGTACTGCTGAACTCTGTGTAGTCGGTGTTGGGCAGCAGCACCCCTTGGAACCTTGTGTGGATCTCCGTGCACCATGTGTACGGGACGTAGTACGCTGTCCGGGGGGAGCCCACACAGGGCAACCCGGTTAGAAAACTCACGTCCTAAAGTGTCGACGCCATCTCCCCACACAGAAGGTGGAACATATGCGTCTCCGGCGTCCATTGGTCAACCGACGTTGTCAAGAGGCACCAGTCATACGAAAACTGTCTCGACGTACGACCACCGCCCACGGTGTCCTTGTCGTCTTCCCACATCGCCTCCACCATCCTCTCTACTGGAAGAAGGCATGTCGTTCTCAACCTGCGTCGAAAGGATTAAAAACATACATGAGTCCACCCATACAAGTTAGACTGAAATTGAGTACAAGAAGGTCACAGCTACACGTACCTCGGAACCCAACGTGGGTCCACCCTCCATGCCCTCATAGGCGTGCGCAGCCGCAATACGCCAAGCTCAATGGGCCCCTCGCCCTCCCGGGGGAGGATGGTGCTGAGGTGGCTACGATGAGCATCAACTGTCGGGGTCAAGTAACTCATATGGCCACTGCACAGCGTCTCCTAGGGTCGCCATACCTGAAAATTCAGTGCATACATTGTAAATATTATGAAACATACACAAAAAGTAATAACAAGCGACATATCTAATTAATTCATTTATTGCACCAAAACATTTATTGCACGATTAGCGATATATCCGAAATTGATCTACACACAACTATAACGACATACTACACGATATTACAAGATATAGCAATACATTCCATCTAAAAGTATGTAATTAACTCTATAATTGCACAAAAACATTTTAATTAAGCTCTAACATACCCTATTTAGCTACTTTGGAATATTTATAGAATTTTTAGAGGTACCTTGTTATTTTCAATGTTTAAAAAGTGTCTTCAACATTTAGGGAATATTTATCGTGTACAAATGGAAACCAAATTTAAGTTAAGAATATTTTAATTAAGTTCTACATACCCTATTTCACTACTCTGGGATTTTTATAGATTTTTTGGGGTGTCTTGCTATTTTCCTAGTTTAAAAAGTATTTTTGGCATTAAAAAATTATTTACCATGTACAAATGGAAGCCGAATTTAAGTTGAGAATATTTTAATTAAGTTCTACATACCCTATTTCGCTACTCTGGAATTTTTTTTATAGAATTTTTAAAGGTATCTTGCTACTTTTCTAGTTTAAAAAATATTTTCGGTATTAACAAATTATTTATCGTGTTCAAATGAAAACCAAATTTAAATTGAGAATATTTTAATTAAGGTCTACATACCCTATTTCACTACTAATGTTATAGAATTTTTAGAGGTATCTTACTATTTTCCTAGTTTAAAAATTATTTTCGGCATTAACAAAAAATTTACTGATGTACAAATGGAAACCAAATTTAAATTGAGAAATATTTTAATTAAGGTCTACAAACCCTATTTAGCTACTCTTCAATTTTTATAGAATTTGTATAGGTATCTTGCTAGTTTCCTAGTTTTAAAAGTATTTTCAGCATTTACAATTTTTTATTGTGGAAAAATGAAAGCCTACAAAATTTCAGCTTTGTTTAGTATTTGTGTGGATTTAATCTAAATCATTCGAGTACTATACCATAAATAATATCTATATGATAAACTAAACTATACACAGCTAAAATGATGTGCTACATCAAACTACAATACAACTAAAATTATCAAATCCACTGAATTCTATGTCGCTAGTTTTATTTGCTAACCTACCAGGGTTTCAAATTTAAATACAAAGTTGCACGAATATTTACCTACAAAGTAGGCAACCGGATCTACTTCTTTCTCTCTCTCTCTCTCTCTCTCTCTCTCTCTCTCTCTCTCCTCCGCTACGAACCGGCAGCACTTCGCTACATCACTTCTCCTCTCTCCTCCTCTCCCCCCTCTCTCTCTCTTCTCTTTTTTTCGGAATTAAAATGATTTTTCAGCCTATTTTGGGGTTTTTTTTTATAGCCTAGCCTCTGTCCCAGTTGGAGTGACGACAGGAAGGCACAGGTTCCTATCGCTATTTCAACTGACGGTTGGCACACAAATCAAAGCCTATCGCGGGTTGAAATGACGTCAGGTGGTTGAGCCGGCGACAGGGCGGTAAATGGGCACCTATCACCATTTCAACTGACCCTGTTGCTAGTTGAAATAGCGATGGTAGCCCATTCTTGTAATTTTTTATTTTGACTATTTATTTTTGTAATTATTTATTAAAATAATATTATTTTAAAAATTTCGATGATGGAACATATATGTGTGAGCCGTAGTATTTCCACTTTTAAAAGACAAACTCATCCTCTGTCCCGAAGTCCCATCTTTGTAATTTGTACTACTGATATTTCCTATGTTCCTTTTCATTTGTTGTTCTAGAGTGCGTTTAATCGATATTTAAAAACTTTGAACTATATATAAATATATAAATATTTTAGATTTGTCATCAAAGTACTTTGTTCATTATATTTATAATAATTTTTGCCAACATATAACTAGAAAAACGATAAAAGAGGGGGTGGGAGTATAACTTTTTATGGCCTGTTTGTAATTAAGCTAGGATTTACTCTAATCCAAACAAGGCCCGGAAGAGGTGAGCAAAAAGGGCCAGGCCTACCTTGTATTTTTAGGCTGGGCTGGGCTCAACAAATAGCAAACTTGTAGTTTCGGGAGTTTATGGCTACGGCTGCGTGACCTAATAGCAAAAGGGTAAAGTCCATTTCAACCCTAAACTACAAAACCGGGTATAAGCCAACCTCTAACTCTTAAAATCGTTCATTTTACCCCCCTCAACTGAAACAGGGGCGGTTTTGGGTGACATGACGCTGACGTGTCAATGGTTTTGACACGTAATATTATTTTTTGATGACATGGCAGTCACTTAGCAAATAAAACAAAAAAAATACATTTACGGGCCCACATGTCATCCTCTCATTTCTTTCTTCTTCCTCTCATTGCAACACTATTTGACAACGCATGAAGCAGACACCAATCAAGAGCAAGCCAAGGCGGCAGCGACAAATACAACACACAAACATCAATGCGATAATAAGCAAGCAACAACAAGAACACAATAATATTAACTCAGTCACCCTCAGAAGCACAGTCAACTACGGACATTACATCCATTGTGCGCAAATACTCATCCAGATTAAGCTTACAGCGCATCTTGAGCAACTTCGTCGCGCGACAATTAGTCTGAAACATAAATCGAAGATCACGGTTACACCTAAAGCTTACCACCGCCATCGACATGGCGCAAGATTCAAACGGAAGCCAGTCAAGCCCCGACGTATGCAGACCTCACCTTAGGGCGCCATACCCACGCTTAGCGGAACACGCACCGGCGGAGGAGCTGGGCGGCACGCCAATGGGGCTTCTGGGCGACCTTAGCCTTCTTACAAGGCGGCCTGGCATGCGCATGCTGTAGCCTTGGCGGCAGCCTCGACAAGGGGTCCTTAGGCACAGGTGGGCGGCATGCGCGGGCGAGGCCAGGACCAGCATGGCCGTGCAGGTCTTGTTGAGGTCCTTGGACTTAGGCGGGCGCGGCGCGCGAGGAGGCGGTGACCAGCGCCATTGTGGTGGCGGGAGCGCTGGGCGTTGGGCTTAGGCGGCTGACATGGCAAGGAGGCGGGGTCATGGCCAGCAGGTGGCAGTGGCGTGCTTAGGGTCCTTGGGCTTGGGCGGGCCGCGAGAGTTGAGAGAGAAGATGGAGAAGGATAAAAGCAGAGAGGATCTTTGAGAGATGAGTGAGAATGAGAGGAAGAAAAAGAAATGAGAGGATGGCATGTGGGCGTAAATATATTTTTTGTTTTATTTGCTAAGTGGATGCCATGTCATCGAAAAGAATCTGCGTGTCAAAACCATTGACACGTCGGTATATGTCACCAAAACCGCCCTGTTTTGGTTGAGGGGTAAAATGAATGGTTTTGATAGTTGGAGGTTGGTTTATTCCCGGTTTTGTAGTTTAGGGTTGAAATCCAGACTTTTCGAATAGTTCAAGGTTGTAAAATGGACTTTACCCATAGCAAAAATAGTCTCTTAACCCCGCAAATGAATTGACAAAAAATGGCATCCGTGCCGTGTTCAAAGTCCATGGCAGGGGGCCTACTGTGAGTGCCATCGTGTAGTAAGCCATGTGGCGACCTCCTATTCGACGGCGGTCGGCCTACCGTGCGTCCACCATGCGACAGGTGGCACGCCGCACGTCGCACGTAGGAAACATGGCAGAGGTGACATTTTTGACATTTTGTTGAAAGAGAGACTATTTTTGCTATTTCGCTTTAAAAGAGTCGACTGCAGCTTCGGCAGGGTGATCCACCCAACAGCACAGTTGTAACTCGTTTGGTGTTTTGTGGCCTTACACTGTATCTACAGTGAGTCGGTGCCAAACCTATCCGGCCCAAGGCCTGCCATGATTAACGCCGACGCTTCCAGGAACCATCTCGACACACTCTTTATAGGCCCTTTCGGCTAGACGGCCCACGAGGTACGGGACAATGAAAGGGGAGATATTTTGATATTTCTGGCCCTTGCTCTTTTTTTTTTTTACAAAACTAGCCCCCTTTTGCCATAATTTACAGATCTAGCTCCTCTACAGTACACCTGCCCTCGGCTCCAAGCGTGACAGGATCGCTGACCTCGGGCACGACAGGCCACCGCCTCTGCGGCAGGGAGGCGGGCCACACCTGCCCATATGGGGGATGCGGCAAGAAGAGGAGAGAGGACAGAAAAGAAAATAAAGGGAAAAAATGGGGAAAATTTTCAAACAAAAAATTCCAAAATTTCAAGAAAATTATGTAAAAAATCCTTGGAACATGAATAGATTTAATAAAATATTTTTGAATTTAATTGAAGTTTATTTTAGTCATTTAAAATGTTTTTCATTTTCCGAAATTTTGTAATTAAGCTTTAATTAATGCAATAAAATAGAAATTGTTTATTTTATTTTTTTGTACTTATTCACCTTCGCATGTGTCATTGCATTTGGATTGCTAAATCAAATTATGAATTGAGCTCATAGTTGAATTTAATTTGTACTTGATTTATGGAGTTTAAATTATGGAATTTCGATTCTCGATTAATCCTTCCGATCCAAATTAATTTCCTTTGATTGTAACTCATGTTTTGCTTGTAAAGAGACCTGATTTGAAATTTCATCGTCACTTTGGGGTCATAGACCATTTCGTGCCTACTTCCAAAACACATTTTTTTTATGTTGTTGGATGCCTTACTATGCGAGGAATTGAATGCAAAAAGACAACGAGATTTGCAGTTACGAATTAAAATAGATTTTATAATAAAGCTGGGAATTACACGGCGCACAGGGTTTGGTTGCATGTGTAAGAAACAACATCATGCACGATGCAACAAACCGAAGTACTCCTACGATACATGTGCGCCTTTTTAGAATGGAAATAAATTCAACCTTCAGGGTACTAGTACAGAATGGACCGACCTACTACGTGGACCGGGGCCATTTGCCCTTCCTTGAGAGCTCGTTGTTGTACTCCTCGCTGGCCTCCTTAGCCTTGGCCGCCATTTTTCTCTTTTTCTCACGCTCCCTCTCGCGAGCCTCGTGCTCTCTGCGCCTGCACGCATCGAGATGAGCTTTCGTCTCCCGACGGATACACTAGTTTTGCTCTTCATTGCGACGCTCCTCCTCCCAGATCTCGTGGGATCTTTTGGCATCCCACTCCTCGTAGTTGATTTGCCACTGGTCGTGTGGGTGGATCTCTTGGTTGATCCACTTGCGGTAGCCACATAGCGGATCCGGAGACTAAGGGTAGATGGGACAGGTTGTTAGTGCGTACTTTGAAAGAGAAACAGTAAGGGAACATAGTGTAACTGGTCCTTACCAGATGTCGATAGCTTCTCGTGTCTCAACGGCGGTCGAGAGAGTCACAGGAGTAGTTCGTACAACCCCAGTAACGCATGCCCAGTCTGAGCCGCTACTTGGACATGAAGAACTTGCATGTGTCCCTACACCAACAGAGGGGTGGCGTTTCCCCCTCGGGCGGGTCTTGTGGCGAACACTCGGTGGGAATATTCTGGTAGGGGTTACTGCTATGAGGGAGTCATTGTGGGGAGGTGCCCTCCTGGCACGCTCCGCTTGTTCGTCCTGGGCCGCAGTAACCCTTGCTTGTTCGTCCTAGGCAGCAGCAGCCCTTGCTTGTTCGCGGATCTCATCCCATTGCTTCTTCATCTTGTCCCATCACTTGTCCATCCCGACGTGGTGAAGCAAGCTCTAGTGTAGTATTAGGTTTGGTTGTGTAGTGTTCTCTCCTAGATCTCTTCCACCTCCTTTTATAAGCCACAGGGTTGGCATGATGTGGTTAAATTCATGTGAATAGCCTACATGACAGAGTGTTGTCTTGTCTTTCTGAAAAGCTCGTGGTGAGGCAGAGTTCTGTCACGTTTTACTTTGCAGAGAGTGGTCACGTCTTGCTTTATAGAGTCCTGTCTTTTCGGTCTGAAAAGCTAAGGAGGTAGAGTGTTGTCATATCGATCTGAAAAGCTGGTGAGATAGAGTGTTGAAATGTCTTACTTTGCAGAGAGTGATCACGTCCTTCTTTGCAAAGTCCTGTCTTTTCGGTCTAAAAAGCTGAGAAGGTAGAGTGTTGTCATGTCGATTTGAAAAGCTAACGAGGCAGAGTATTGTCACGTCTTACTTTGCAGAGAGTGGTCAAGTCCTGCTTTGCACAGTCCTGTCTTTTCGGTCTGAAAACCTGAGGAGGTAGAGTGTTGTCATGTCGATCTGAAAAGCTAGCGAGGCAGAGTGTTGTCACGTCTTACTTTGCATAAAGTAGTCACATCTTGCTTTGTAGAGTCCTGTCTTTTCGGTCTGAAAAGCTGAGGATGTAGAGTGTTGTCATATCGATCTGAAAAGCTGACGAGACAGAGTGTTGAAATGTCTTATTTTGCAGAGAGTGATCACGTCTTGCTTTGTAAAGTCCTGTCTTTTCGGTCTAAAAAGCTGAGGAGGTAGAGTGTTGTCATGTCGATTTGAAAAGCTGGCGAGGCAGAGTGTTGTCACGTCTTACTTTGTAGAGAGTGGTCACGTCCTGCTTTGCATAGTCCCATCTTTTCGGTCTGAAAAGCTGAAGAGGTAGAGTGTTGTCATGTCGATCTGAAAAGCTGGCGAGGTAAAGTGTTGTCACGTCTTACTTTGTATAGAGTAGTCATGTCCTGCTTTGCATAGTTCTGTCTTTTCGATCCGAAAAGCCATGGAAGTAGAGTGTTGTCATGTCGATCTGAAAAGCTGGCGAGGCAGAGTGTTGTCACTTACCATGGTACATGTCGGAGTACTACGACATACGTCACATGTATGATACTTGGAACGGGGAGTTCAACTCCTACGGCGTGCTCATGCATGCGTGCTCGCCGAAAGGTTTTTTGACTTCTTCCTATTTTCGTTTTTTATCTTCTTTACGTCACGTCGTCGCCACGTTGCGTCTCATCGAGTCACTCATTGTCTATGTAGGACGAATCTTGGAGTAGCGTAGCATCACGTCGCCTAGCAAAGCCATCTTGTCAGTGCGCAATGCTGCGTTGTTGGGTCACATCGCGCGCAAAGCTGCCCTCGGTGCGGGATGCG
Source organism: Phyllostachys edulis (assembly GCA_036346405.1). Lineage (NCBI taxonomy): Eukaryota > Viridiplantae > Streptophyta > Magnoliopsida > Poales > Poaceae > Phyllostachys > Phyllostachys edulis. Next base: position 37,103,326 of record CM070555.1, on the reverse strand, counting down.
GTAGGGACCTGCCTCCTGTGCCAGGCGCGGTAGCTAGGTGACCTGCACCCTGTGGGGGGCGTGGCAGGAGGATGGCTGCAGCGCACACGTTCGTCCGGTCGATTCCCTTGCGTCGTTTCTGCTTGTCGTTTTCTTCCATGCTCGGCTATTTAAACGCGCGGCCGCGCACTCATTCTTCACAAGCTTCAAGTCTCACTCGCGAAATTTTCCCACTCACTCGCTCGTTCCTCTCAGGCATCTCTCCCTCTTTGCGAGGTGCCTCCCTCTATCCGAGCAGGAGAATTAGTACTTAACCATTTTATTAGTCTTTTGTTGGCACCATTTGCCGAAGTCGTTACTAATGCGATGTATCGTTGAATTTGCAGTCTTCCATATCTGAAGATAAGAGACGGTAACATCATAACAGTAAGTTCATTTTACCAACGTATGTATGGTTTTTGTACTGTGTTTTGTTGAAATATTGTGTTATTTTTGTCAGAAATGGAGACACTGTACGTGTTCTACAGTAACGTGCGTGGCGGTCCAAATGGCGTTGATATGTCGAGCTACCAGCACGCCTTACTAAACGTTCCCAACCTGGCACACGTGGATTTGCTCGAGCTACAACGGTGCATTTGGCAGTTGTTTCAATAGGCACGTCGCTAGGAACAAGATAGTAATAGAGGCGGTCACCGCCACCATGGTCCCACCACACAGGCAGATGTTGTGGGGCCTGGCGAAGGTGACCAGCAGTGCCATGTGGGCACACTACATGGAGATCGTTACCAATCATCATGCTCTGATTTATCGACGACCCATGGTGTATGTCCATTTTGTATATCTCGCTCAGTCCTCCCGGGAGGGGGGCGTCGAAGGGGGCAGCGACGCTCTTGTCCCCCTCTTCGGTTCGTTGACGATGGGAGAGGTCTCGGAAGTGCCGGACGTCGCTAGGCAGGATGCTCCAGTTGATGAAGATTTTGCTAGTTTCCAACCGAATGAAGGTGTGGATAAATGGTGGGGTGCTCGTGTTGACTGTCACGAGATTATTGATGGCATGTTCGAGGGCACTACCACCGAAGATGATGATGACTTTGACTCGCAATCTAGTGAGGATGAAGTCGACGAAGAGGGTGGGATCGTCGGTGGCATTGTTTCCACCGACATGGACTATGTTCCAAGTCAGTTGGATTGGCAAGCGATCTCTTCCCTTGTTCTACCATAGGACCATGAGTCTTCGTGGGCCTTTGATGCGGACACCCTACTTGTGGGGCAATATTTCCCACACAAGATTGCTGCCAAGCAAGCTATTGCTAGTTTCGCGGTGAAGACCAGCCGGACTTACCGAGTTTACAGGTGAGTTTCGATGTTGTTTATTGTATCTTCAACTATCTACAGTAAGTCGTACTGACCATTATTTGTCTTCCATTATCTGCAGGTCTAACTCTGACACGTACATAGTTAAGTGTGTTGTTAGCTCTTGCCTGGGCAAACTCTATTCACAGAGATTCCCTGGGGTGAGAATGGACTTCCGTATCACAGTCATGACGGATCACACATGTGAGCTTGAGGATCCGTTGCAAATGCATAGGAATGTGATCTCAGGCTACATCGCGACTGTCATAAGCCATGTAGTTGTCGCTGATGTAACCGTTTCACCAAAGGTTCTGATGGCTGACGTAGCGAATACAATAGGGTATGTCGTTAGCTACAGTAAGGCCTGGCGAGCGAAGTGGAAGGTGCTCGAAGGGTTGTATAGTACCTACAAGGAGGCGTACGACCTAGGCTCCATAATACTAAAGCAAATTGCGGATGCTAATATGGGGACATGCATCAACAGGATGGAGAGGCTCTACCCATCGAACATCCCACATTCCCTAATCTTTGACCAAGTCTTCTGGGTATTTGGCCCAACAGTCCAGGGCTTCTCCCACTGCCGTCCCGTCCTGACTATGGACGGTACATTCCTTTGCGGGAAGTACAAGGGCACCATTCTCACGCTGTTGCCGCTGATGGCAACGACCAGTTGCTCCCAGTTGTCTTCGCAATTGTGGAGAATGAGAACACTAACAGTTGGCTATGGTTCCTAGCCAACATAAAGCAACATATTGTAAGGGACCGGCCGAATGTGTGCATCATCACCGACCATCATGCCGAGTTGCTATCCGCGCTGCACACCATGCAGCATGGTACAAGCCCGTCGTTCCAATGGAACGACATGTGCACACATTGGTGCATGTGGCATCTAGCCGCCAATTTCCACACGCGCTTCTGGAGCAAGGACCTCATGAAGAAGTTCAAGAAGCTCTGCCTGCAGAACTAGACGCGTAAGTTCGATGTCATGTGGCAGGAGCTTGAGGTCGAAACCGAGTGTGCAAATGGAGGTTCTTGGCCAGGCACATCGCAAAGTGGGTTCGCTAAGTGGATGAGCGCACATGCCCCGGACTATGAGAAACGGTTCCTTCTTCACGACACCTATGGTGCTCACTACGGCATCATGACAACCAACATGTCTGAGGTCTACAACTATGTGTTTAAAGGGGTCTGTGCCCTTCCCATCACCGTCGTTGTCGATGAGACATGGAACCGCACAGTCGGTTACTTAGTCAATCGGGCAATGATGGCCAAGCAGCATTTGGACGAAGAGAAGCAGTACTCGGAGGTTACCCTTGCCTACATAGAGAAGAAGATTACCCAAGCTCGATCCCATGTAGCTCACACAATGGATGGCATGAGGAGGAAGTTCGAAATCCGCCTGCGGGACAAGTATGTTCGCGGCCACATGAGAGGTGACCGGAAGCATGTTTGCACCATAGACGATGTGGCAATTTGCACCTGCAACAAGCCTCAAGTCCTGCACAAGCCTTGCTCACACGTATATACTACATGCGCTGTATTTCACCAATCTTGTAGCATGTACATGTCGGAATACTGCGACATACGTCACATGTATGATACTTGGAGCGGGGAGTTCAACTCCTACGGCGTGGAAGGCCACTATAGGGACCTATGGCCAGGAGCAGTGAAGTAGTCACCGAATGAAGCACTGCGACATCTAGACCGTGGGAGGCGTCAGTTAAGGTACATCCGCAATGACATGGATACGAGCCAACGTGGAGACCAGCCAAGACCAACGAGGTGTAGGCTATGCAAGACTCCTAGGCACTTATTCAGGAACTTCCCGAATAGACCTTCTTCCTCCGACGCCACTTAGTATCTGTAAGCTATCTAGTGTATTGCACTACGTTGTACTCCAGTGTGTTTGATTTAAAATTTTTGTAGTATTGAGTCATGTTGGTTGTTGTCTGGAAGGTGTAGTGATGTGAGTGTTGTTGTGATTTGCATTGTTACTTGCACTACTTTGTACGATGTTACAAGTTGTTATTACCGCTTCAATGTCTTTGCATCGCAGTAACTCATACGGATATCTGCCTCGTTCGGTCACGTCCTGCTTTGCAGAGAGTGGTCACGTCACTGCGCAAAGCTGTCTCGTTGGGTCACATCTTGCTTTGCAGAGAGTGGTCACGTCCTGCTTTCCAAAGAGTGGTCACGTCTTGCTTTCCATATAGTGGTCATGTCCTGCTTTGTAGATTGTGGTCACGTCCTGCTTTCTTTAGTGTGGTCCCTTCATGCTCCTAAGGCTATATATGGATGCTTTGGCTGCCATTCACCTCACTCTTCTATTCCTCTTCTCCTTTCTTCCAGTCTTAAATGGGATGTCTTCGGCCTCATCTAACTTTTGAGTGAGCAGACAATTAGAATCACTATGGCAACACTTGGTTTGCCCTCGCTGCAGGGATCCGATGAATGTGTTCACCTCACATACGCCAACAAATCCATCCCAAGTGTTCATGAAGTGTTCAAATATTATGGTAACTTGTGGAAAATCACCCCGAATGAATTCTATTGGAAATAGCATGTTTTCTTATTTTCATTTGAAGCTGCAATTATTTTACAGAACACAACATGTCGGTTTTGGCAGTGGGTTGATGAAGCTATCCCAGTGGTTCGAGATATTGCAATGCAAATTGATGCCTTGCAAGAAGACTCCCATGGTGTTGCTGCATTTCTTCCAGTGGCTCGACCCTCTGATCAACCAATGCAAAATGAATAGAACAGACTTAAAAGACTGGATGAAAGGATGGAAAGAGTTGAGAAAATGCTTCAGAAATTAGTTAAGATAGTTAGTTTTGCAGTCTTTCTTCTATTATATGTTGTTCTTGTCAAGTAGAAGTTCAGTTATAATGATATTGTAATGTCCACTCTTTATCTATGCATCACAGTCCTTCATGAATAAGAATAAACTAGTAACCTACAAAAATTTCCATTTATTCCCCGACAATTATTTGCATCAGATTAATAAAATTGCTCTATTGAGGTAGGTAACGAAGTAGAAGTGTCCAATTATGGTACCATTACCACACTCTGTTCGGATTACAAATTACTAACTGAAGTACAAGTTACAACATGCTAGCTTTTCTAATCTTACTATGACTACGCACAGAGCATCACGTGGTGTTGCACTTCACGCCGGTATTCCTACTGGTCACCTTGGTGTTCACTGCTCCCGACCATAGGACCCTGTAGTGGCCTTCCACGCCGTGTTCCTACCATAGGTCTCCGACGAATCTGTTCCTGCGGGAACGTCAGCCTCTAGGGTGACCATGGGTTCTGTCGTAGGTCGTAGCGGGGCTCCTCACCCGTCGTGTTGTCATACTGGAGGGATCACCTGGGGGAGTGGTGTTGAGAACATAACGGTGATCCAATCCCCTGGCTACGCAGTATGATCCGCGGAGGGGCGCCAACTCGGCTGAGCTTGCGGGATCCCATGGTTGGGCCTTCCACGGGATCCTCATCGTCCGCCCCACCATAGAAATGCTTCGTGCACGGGTAAGAGTGGACTGCGGAGCGGAAGTACGGCCGTCTGACCGTGAAGTGCTCCCACGACCATAGCTATAACAACATGTGGCAACCTGAGAGCACGGGCTTAGTTCCCGTGCAACGCTGTGAAGCGTCGCCTGTACGTAGCGCTCAATACAGTAGAAGCCCAACTATACTGCGACACATCCTCATCGTCGGAGTCCACGATGGACTCCACAAGGTGAATGTAAATAGGGTACACTATGTCCTCCTGTGTGCTAGGGAACATGACCCACCCGAATAGAAACAACAAATATGCAATTAGGTGGCGTTGAACCACCTCCTCCGTTGCGTCATTTGGGAAATACATGAATCGCCGCAGCCAGGTGTGTGGAACACCCTTACACCTCTCGGGGATAGGCTGCCCAAAGCGATGGCCGAGATGCGCCTTCCAATCCGGCGATCTCGGAGGGGGAACAACTACAAGGCCTCGCAACAGTAGGATGGTCAAGAAGCTGACATCTTGTAGTATCACGGTCATCTCCCCCCATCGGAAGTGGAACGTGTGGGTCTCCGGCTGCCAACGATCAACCAGGGTGGAAAGAAGGGAGGCGTCAATCAAGAGGTTCTGCCCTATGTTCAGTATGCAGGTAAACGCAATCAGCCTAGACTAACGAAGCCTCCCAACATAATGGTTGTCCAACGGCCAAGTCTCCCTTGGTCCCTGTGTCACCAGGGTTGGTGGCCCATCGCCACTGATCCAAGCATGACAGCGATGCTGGGCGTCCCATGCCTCCTCAAGTAGAGCTGGTAGATTACATGCCATTGCTCCAAATAGAGAACAACTCATAATTAGCGAATTCATTTAGGTGATAGATTACATGACAGATTGACATTAATAATGCATGTAATAGCTTACCACCAAGCCGGGTGCTTTCGTAAGGCAGCAATAAACCATTTCTCAAAGAACATACTAGCGTATGTACATTTCTAAGAAATATGTGTAGTTACAGCAGCACGTAAAACATGCACAAAAATATTATATCACAACAGTACAAAGAAAGTAACATGCATGCGCGCAAACTAATGTATGGACCGAATAATTGTGTGACTGATATAATGTACGTGCATTATTAAGTAAGTACTTAACTCTAAAAATTGCAATAACAAAAGTATTAAATACCGCGGGCGAGCGAACGAACGATCGGAATTTGTTTAGCTAATCGGAATGAGAGCTTTGGGCTTTTGAAATTGTCAGCCGCACGTTCGCTTAAATAGGTAGGAAATGCAGACAGCGAGTGACTCGACAAGACGCGACGCGACGTAAAGGAGAGAAAAAAAATGAAAACAGAAGAAGCCAAAACAACTTTCGGCCAGCACATTTGGGCACTGCAGCACTAGGGACCGGTGGAATTAAAGCTCAATTGCAAAATTCCAGAAAATGATAAACATTTTTAATGAATATAATAAACTTCAATTAAATTCAAAAATATTTTATTAAATCTATTCATGTTCTAAGGATTTTTATGTAATTTTCTTGAAATTTTAGAATTTTGTTTTCAATTTTTTTTCGGATTTTTCCCTTTTCTTTCTTTTCTTTTCTTTTCTTTTCTTTCCTCTCTCCTAGTTTCTCTCTCCTCTTCTTGCCATGCTCGCCATATGGGGCAGGAGGCTTGCCCCTCCCAACGCAGGGGGCAGGTGGCCTACCGCACCCGGGGCTGGGGGCAGGTGCACTATAGGGGGGCTAGATCTGCAAATTATGACAGAAGGGGGCTAGTTTTGAAAAACAAAGATGAGTAGGGGGCAGAAGTGCCAAAATTTCGAGAGGGGACGTCCCACACCATACAAATCTCCAGTTTTGTCACAAGATTAGCTGCTGCGTGGTGGTCGGCGTCGGCGGCACTGAGTAGGACGCGATGTTGACTCTGAGCAGCAAGAGGACGGAGACAAAGAGCACTGGCCAGAGGACGACGATGGTCGACACACGGCGGCACCGCACCAGGACGCCCCTGAGGAACCCCTGCAGGTGTGCCACCACCCACCCGGCGAAGGCTAGCTTCCCCGCGAGCGGGCCCCATGACTAGTACCCATGGTCCACCCCGTACGACAACGCCACCGTGTAACATCCCAATTTTCTGAGATTTAAAAATCCTTTAAATAGTTGGTAGAGAGAAAATTCACTATTTGAATTTATTTGAATTTAATTCAAAAGCTTAAATATGGACTTTGAGTAACAAACAATTTAATATAACTAAAGTCAACATGAACAATGGCCAAAACTATTTTATTTGGATTCTATGTGCTTGGATATATTTTCTAGATTTTTCTAGAATTTTTCTAAGTTCATTTGCTAATTTCTATTGCTTATTTGAATTCTCGGTATTTTCTAAAATAGAAAAGCTATTTAAAATCTCCATTTGGCTTGGTCAATTTCCTTGACCCATTCGTGTTCATCCGGCCCGACCTCGCAAGACGCCCAACTTCGCCATGAACGCACGCGCTCTCGCCTCCGCTTCATTGCCAGTGGGCGCTTCCCGCCTCACCGACCGGTGGACCCTTCTGCCATACGTCGTCTCATGACGCTTTCTTCCTCGTGCGACGCAGCGCCCGCGTCCGCCATGTTTGTGCGCCAAGCTTCGTCCGACAAAATCACAAACCGCCCGGATTTCGTGCGCGAACGAGCCCTTCTAGAAGCTCTATCCTTCCCGCACCCGATTCAAATGAATTTGAATTTCAAATCCGCCTCAATCCCCTATTCCATCGCGTTTTTGTTTTCGGGTTGATTCGGTCTCCACCGCCGTTACGCCACCCTGGCCATCCCCAACGCCTTTAAATAGTCCCCGAGCATCGCCCTGCCACCCTTTCCAAAACCCCTCACCCAATTGCCCCTCCCGAGCCCTTGCGCCGCCGCATTTCCCCATCTAGGGTTTTCGGCCGCGTTTTGTCTCCATCGAATTGCACCACCGTCGTCGCCGCCGTGTCGTCGTGGAGCACACCGCTGAGTCCGCCGTCGCAGCCTCTACCTCCAGAGCCCCTTCGCATCGCAGGAGCACCACCAGAGCCCTCGTCTGACAACAACCGAAGCTCACCGCCGCCTTAAGCTCGCCGCCGACGTCCTCGACCACCCAGGTGTGCAAAAACCCGGGCTACACGCCTGTACCACCCACCGCTGGTGAGACGCCGCCGCTCGCCGTTGCCGTTGGGATCCGAGCGCCGCCGCCCTCGCCGCCATCCACGTCAGCTGCCACCTCAACACCATGCATGCGTGTTGTCCTATGTGGCGCCGCGTCAGCGCCACGCGTGCGCGTGTGTGCCACCTCACCTGAGCCAGATCTAGATCGGTTCGGTGAACCAAATTCACCGTGAACCCAGTCGCTGACGTGTGGGCCCCACACGTCAGATTTTCCTTTTTATTTATCTTATTCCGAAATCCCTTCGCTGACATCAGCGTTGCGCAATATTTCGATTTTTCTATTAAGAAATAATTCGGATTATTTTGAAAATAGGTTTTTCTTTAGATTCAAACTTCCAAAGCCCATATCTTTTGCATCCGAACTCCAAATCAGTCCATTCAAATTTCTAAATTCCTATAAATTGAAGATCTATTTATTGGAGATTTTTATTTAATTTTTGGATTTTTTTTGCTTCTATTATTTATTTAGTTTGTTTGTTGCTTCGTTGCGAGTAGACTTCGACACTTCTGGGAGATTTGAAGAAGAAGGAGCACCTCAAGACCAAGATCAATTTCTAGACCTGTTCCAAGGCAAGCTATACCTTTGACCATCTTGGCTCCCAGTTTGCTAAAAGTTATTTTATTTTTAAGTTATTGCATTTAATTCAAATAATTATTTAAATGCTTTTGGGTATAGTTACTGATCCAAATTGTTATACCTTCCTTGTATAATTGATATGTCTTAATCCTTTGTCACCCTAGTTGGTATTTTAGTGGGTAATATTGTAGCACCAACGTGGGTTGGTTAGATGCGATTAGATTGCTTAGCTATGCCACGAATTATCTGTTCATGTAAAGTTGCAATTATTAACTTGGCTAAGTGACTATGGAACTTTGTGATAATCTGTGTGTACTATGTGCTATTATGGCATGTGTTGCACTTAACCAACTGGGTGGTAAAAGGTATAGACTGAGGCAAGTGGTGGGAACTGTGTGACATGGTGGCTATGTGATATGGGAATATGAAATCTGTGTGTCAAAATAATATGTGTGCCTTAGTTAGAATTTCGAACTCTTGCCTTGGTCAATTAATGACTAAACTTTGTGCGTCATTGAATTGAGCCCTTCTGTACGACCACATGCCTATTATGGGACGGGCCTAGCTTAGTAAGATACGAATTCTTGACATTGATTGCTCAAGCAGTAGGTTAGGCTATGTGAAAAGGGTGGAGGTGTGTGCTACCATGTAGTCGCATCGCGAGACGGTTCGCCGCTTCCCTGTCCAACGGTGTGTATCGTACCATCCACTGTGTATAGTTTGGTATGACGTAAGCATATCGGGAGTGTCAATGTTAAGATGAAGTTTCTGAACCATTTTGTTATGACTAGTGCTCGCTACACTAGTTGTATCTTGTGGGTAAAGTGTACAACCTCTGCAGAGTGTTAAACAATCTATTCGAATAGCCACGTCCGCGGTCATGGACATGCTCAGGGATTTCACACGAGGGGTAGATCTTCATAAAATATGTGGGAAGGGAGCTGTGTGATCTAAATCATATGGCTATGTGAATAATCTGTTTAGGCTGTGTGTCTTTGTGAAATCAAATTGCTAAACTATTATTGTTTATTCGTTTTACTGTATGCTTTCAATCTATTATTTGTATTCAATTGCAAATGTTGCATTTCTGCAAAAGAACCACAGAATGCCATTCCTTTGGAATAAGCCTGCATGTATAATTGCATTTCTGTAGTATGACTTGCGAGTACGGTTGTGTACTCATGCTTGTGTAAAACATGCAACAGAAGAGGAGTCTTCGCTAGCATTTGAGGAGGAGTTCATCGAAGGTGCCTGATCGTAGGGTCTTGATCCCAGTCGGTTGCCTATGGTGAATTGATGGGATGCCATTGCCGTTTCCGTTTTCGCTGCTATTTATTACTCTGTTAGCCCTGCGTGGCTTAATAAATGTAAACTCGACCGTACGGTCAAAACCCTTATTTGTTAATCAAATTATTCGTTTATGTTATTAATCGCTTGTGTGGATCGATATCCATCTTTGTTGACACTGTGTGCACTAGCGTGATCCTGGACTAGTGCACTATACACAGAGGGTCCAGAATCGTATTTTTGGGTCCCGACACACCGCCACCCCGGCGAGGTTTGCCAGCAGCACGCTCGTCAGCGGCACCAGCAGATTCGTCCACCACACCGACCGCGTCCCCACCGCTGCAATCGACGACTCCTCACCGTCAGGGGTGGATTTAGTATGGGACATGGGTGTACAGATGTACACCCAAATTTTTTGGGGAAAAAGCCAATATTTAGTAGGTATATTAGGTATATGTACCACTAAATATACTTAAAATACGTATTTTAACTGTACCTGGCAGAACTGTGACTCCACGACTCCATCCCAAATTCCTCCCGATCGGCGCAGCCGGCAACCCACTCCACGCCAGCAGCCCACCATGGCACCAGCCGGTCCAGCCCACTCCACGCCACCAGCCCAACGCCCCATGCCACCAACCCAAGCGCTGAAGCGCCTCACGGCTCACGTGACCGAAGCGCAACCCTATCCAGTTTCCTCCCCACTTCCCTAGCTCGGCAGGCAGCAGCTCCCCTTTCTCTTGTCGGCTTCTCGCTCTATGGCGAACTAGCGGCGGCAGCCCAACTCCCAAGGACATGTGGCGAGGCTGAGGTGTCGAGCCGGAGCCGAGGATGGAGGGTGCATCGCGCAGCGAGTGGCAAGGGGAGAAGGGAAGCCCTCCGACGTGTGGCAGCGCCGAGGCCAAACCCAAGCTGGATCAGGCACTGGCGCAAGGAGCGGCAGTGGCGGTGACACACGACGAGTTCAAGGTGAGCTCCTTCTCCTCTGCAGGTTTCTTGCCTCAGTCGGGCACAATGGCACATTGGCACTAATTGTCTGATTCACTGATTGAGATTGGCACAATGGCACAACCGCACAAGCACAATGGCACATTGGTACAGTGGCACTAAATACTAATTGTCTGATTCACTGAGACACTGGTTGGCTCCTTGCCTCCTTCAGTCCTTCTCCTAATCTCCTTAGTTGAGTACTTGAGACTTGAGACTAAGAGTCTTGAGTTATTTCAGTAGTTCTGAACTTCTGATAAGTGCATTGGCCATTGGGCATTGGCTATTTGGCTCATGGAATCATATTGGCACTAAATCACTTGAGTCAATGAGTCTTGAGTTAGTTCAATAGTTCTGATAAGTGGATTACATACTCTCATAGCTTGTATAGTTGTATACTTGTATACTGTATAGTTGTATGTATATGAGTACTGCTAGCTATTACTCATTTGGATAGTGGTGTAGCTTTTGTTGTTAGATAAAAGAGAAGATTATTGTGTCTTAAATGTCCAATTATTTATGTGAAGCTTTTGTTTGTCATGTAGACCGTAGAGCATTCAAAAATGAAGAGGAAGCATGTAGATTTGAAATCCTTGTGAGATAGAGTTGGAAAGAGGCCGATATCTATTGAAAGCAAAGTTCAAAGCACTTCAATTTTCATTCAGTTGTAAGCACAAAATGAGATTGATATCGGAGATGCAGTCCTAAGTCTAGAACCAAAACAACCAAGCATAGAACCTGGCATAGTACCTCTACATCCCCCATTGTCCCCAATTATAGATGACGACGACGAAGATGATGATGGAGATGATGAAGCAATTTATGATATTGATTTGCTTTCCTATGATCCCAGAAAGTGGATTCCAATCACACGGTATGATGTCAATGAACAAGATGAAGTCAGAAGGAGATACATTGCATTGTGGCCATGTCAACCACGAGAACATGATTTTCCAAGAAGAAATGTTGGAGGTATGCGTTGATTCATAGCTAGTTGGTATGATGCTTATAATTGGCTTGAGTATAGTGTGGAAAGAGATGTCGCTTTCTACTTTGTTTGTTATTTATTCAAGGACAAAACTAATTATGCTGGTGGAGATAGTTTTGTGAATGAAGGATTTAGAAATTGGAACCATAAAAATAGGTTTGAGAAACATGTTGGTGGTATTAATAGTGCCCACAATGAAGCTTAAGAGAAATATGATTTCTTCATTACACTTAGAGCATCAATTCAAGAGTCTTTTGCTTCTAATACCAAACAAGACAAGGTTCTATATAAAACCCGGTTGACCTATTCACTTAAGTGCTTGAGGTTTCTTTTGCGTCAAGGGTTGGCTTGTCGTGGACATGATGAAAGTGAAGAATCACATAATAAAGCAAATTTCCTTGAACTTTTAAATTGGCTAGCAGAAAATTTTGAAGAAGTTAGCATGTTAGTTCTAAAGAGTACCCTAGGGAACAATCTAATGACTGCCCCTACAATACAAAAGAGCTCATTAATTGGTGTGCCAAAGAAACCACTAGGCTTATCATGGAAGACCTTGGTGATGATTATTTTGCAATACTTGTCGATGAATCTAGTGATGTGTACCTGCGGAAACAATTGGCTCTTTGCTTGTATTATGTTGATAAAAAGGGAAGGGTAGTTGAGAGGTTTCTCGGTGTTGTCCATGTTGAAAACACTACTGCTTTAACACTTAAAACAACAATTGAGTCTTTGCTTATGGATCATTCATTGAGCTTGTTTAGGATCCGTGGACGGGGATATGATGGAGCTAGTAACATGAAGGGTCAAGTTAATGGTCTAAAGAAACTAATTATGGATGAGTCCCCTTTTGCTTATTATATTCACTGCTTTGTCCATCAACTCCAATTAACTCTTGTTAATGTTGCTAAGGAGAATGGTGATTGTGTTTGGTTCTTTCAACAACTTTCATATTTGTTGAATGTTCTTGGGATATCTTGTAAAAAGATACAAATACTTCGAGTAGCTCAAGTTAATCAGATTGTAGAAGCATTAGAATTGGGTGACATTGAAATTGGCTGGGGTTTGCATCAAGGGATGGGCCTAGGTAGGCCAGCATTGAAACTGGCCGGGGTTTGCATCAAGAAATGGGCCTAGGTAGGCTGGGTGATACTCGTTGGGGTTCCCACTATGAAACTGTTATGCATGTTATCTCTTTGTATCCTTCAATTCGACGAGTTCTTATAAAAATTGGAGAAGACCACACTTCAAGCACAGAGGATATACATGCTCAAACTATGTTGACAACATTTGAGTCATTTGATTTTGTTTTTATGGCACACTTGTTGCTAACCATATTTGGATACACAGATGACTTAAGCAATGCTTTGCAAAAGAGGGATCAAGATATTGTTAATGCTATTGATCTCATTTATTTGACAAAGACTCGATTGCAGTTATTATGGGAGGAGGATGGATGGGAAACTTTTCTTAAAGATGTCACTTCCTTTTGTGTAAAGCATGGCATCAAAGTTGCTAAAATGGATGATTTCTATATGTCAGTTGTAAGATCCAAAAGGTTCTTAAAAAAGTCAAAAATCTCCATCGTTTCCATGTTGACATATTTCAAGAGCTTAATGATAGGTTTGATGAGGTAAACACGGATTTGCTTTTTTGTATGTCTTCATTCAATCCGGTTGATTCATTTGCTGCTTATGATAAGGACAACTTGGTTAGGCTTGCTCAGTTTTATCCTAAGAATTTCTCAAGTACAGAATTGATGCATCTTCCATTTCAACGTACACACTTCATCGCTGATATGCGAAGAGATGAAAGGTTTAGAGAAGTAAGAAATCTTGCCGAGCTTTCTATTATGCTTATTCAAACAAAGAAGAACCTCCATTATAAAATTGTTTACAAGCTTCTCAAATTGGTGTTGATTCTTTCGGTAGCAACTGCTAGTGTTGAAAGGGTTTCTTGAGCGAGAATTTTTTGTGCAAGTTCAGGATGATAACCCTATATCTCGCTTCCAAGCCATAAAGAAACGTCTTGTTAGATTGTAATTTTCTTAATTATTTTGTAATTTCTCTAAATTGTTAGATATGTTGTTTCTAGTAAGAACAATTTGAGCTTTGTTTTTTTATATATTATGAACTTTTATATTTTATATTGTACAACATGTTTGTAACTCCGAACACCTATCTTGAAAATTCTAGATTTGCCACTGCTCGCCGTAGCCCTCGGCCGGCTGTTTGGACACCACCGTGGTATACGTCGAGAAGCCGACGTCGATACCGGTGCACGCCCTAAGGATGCCCTGGAACAGGTTGGCGGGGCCGGCCGACGTGCCGGTGATCACCCAGAGTTTCTCGTCCCGCCACCACGCCGCTCCACCTCAGCTCCAGCACCACCGTCGCGACCGCCGAGGACAGCAGCGGGATGAGCAGGACCCCGTCGTAGTAGCTCACGTCGTCCGGTGTCCGGGAATATGAACTTGCCGGTGAGGAGATAGACGGCCAGGAGCGCGCAGTAGACGGTGAGCGGGAGGGAGGAGAGCGGGTAGGCGACACAGTTCATGTATCCCAGCCACTGCAGGCCGCCGCCGTAGCCGGCCCAGACGGGGCAGTGCCACTGGCTCAGTAGGATCCCCATGGCCGCCACCGCCCGCCGCGATGCTCCGACGAGGACGTCCGAGTAGCTGGCCTCACGCCGCGCGAAGACGCCGACTCCCATCATGGCTGCGTGCATCCGAACCCGTGGCCACACGCCAGCCGAGCCGTGTTGGCCCACTCTGGAGAGAACTCACTCATTGTTTCTTCTCTAGAACACACGCACACTGCAGAAGTGAACGCATGAGACAATTTTTTTTGGTGCTGCCCAAAATCTGCCGCACAGCATTTTCTCATATATTCTTCTCCTCTTATACTAAACAAAAGACTCACTAATTTACATGCAACTAATAGTTCTAATGTGTTACTAGTAACTCCATGCATGAACTCAGCTATAACCGAAGCACTCAATACTCATGGCACTAATACAAAACAAGTAACTCAAGCAACGAACTAATGCACATGACTGCCATGCAAACAACTAATTAAGTCAAGATTATAGCTAACAAGCCGTACATCCACCCAATCTGCGTGAGGAATGCAGCATCAGTGAGGGTGTGTGATTCTTTGAAGCTGCAGGTGAAGAACCACCTCTTTGCCCCATGTCGTCCGCTCCTCGTACGCGCAGCTGACGACGTGGATGGCCTCCTTGAGGAGAGAGGCCGCCACTGCCGTGGGTTCCGGGACGCCGCACCCTTGCTCCCCGAACGCCGAGGCGATGAACACCGGAGACTGTCCGAAGTGCCGCTCCAGCGGCCAGCGCGGTGCGGTACGAGTCATCCGAGTCCAGCAACGGGACCGCGGACATGGTTCTCCTCAGCGCGCACTTCTCCCTCCCGAAACAACACCACCACTTCCAATAATGGATCGGAGGCTCCTGGTCGGCGTCGTCCACCGCGGGCTCGAACCCGTACAGCGCCTTCCGGTTGAAGCAGCATCCGGAGTTCCGGACCCGACGTAGACCGGGCCCTGGATGCCGTCTAAGCATTTCATGTCGATCTTGAACCGGAGCATTGCAAGAGCAGGAGTGAGTGGTGAGGGAAGATGAATTGGCGCGTTGCAAAGATCTGAGCTGCTTAATTTCTTACAACGAAGAAGACGGAGTTGCGCTTCGCGTACCGATCGTCGTCTAAACCGTCATCGTCTACGTCGAAGTGCAGAGGGAACCGAACGAAGCATGTCCTGTTCCCTGCCTCCGGGTCCATCAGGAAGAGCTCTGCTGTTGTTGACGCAGTGGTCGTAGTTCAGATTGAGGACGTAGGCCCCATTGGTCAGCACGGCAGATACTCGGAGCTGGCCAAAACAATTCAGAGAAGCATTGCAACTCATGAACAGATCAGCGACAACACACTCTACTCTGATGTCTTCCAAACTTCAAAGACAAGACGATCTCTTGACAGGCAGTATGCACGTACCAACGCGTTCATCGCGCCAGCTTTCTTGTGATGCTGAAACCCCGGTCTCTTCTCCCGTGACACGTAGAAGAACCGAGGCCCGAGGGAGCTCGTTCCCCTCGGTGTCGCGATCATCGGAATGCCCCAAAAGAACCAGCAGATGAATCAACTCAAAACAGTCATGACTTCATTAGAACGTGAGATATGGTGCTCTAACCTGTATCATCGCAGGATGCTCTCTCGGGTTGTTGCTCCCAGGCCAAGGTGGAGTTAATGGCTCATTTGCAGGGGTGGATCTAGCTGGGTGAAATTTGCAAAATCTGCCATAGAGTAGCTATTCTATTGGATAGAAATTGGAGAGAGTGATGGAAAAGGATCCTCACAAGTCACATTCATTCCTTTCTCCCCCTCTTTCGTTGATTTAGGATTTAATAGTGAAATACAGTTACAATAATAAATCAGTACATGGAGCACATTCCAGTTTTTTTTCCTTATGTTCAATTATTAAGTTATTTTTCAAATTGATTACTATAGTGATGACATGTGAAAAGATGCCAGTAGACTAATATATAGCATACAATGTGTTTCTCAGAACAAAAATATTTTCAAATGTAGAATTTTATGAAGAAAAGTATAGAAACCGCTCGGTGATGCGTAGTTCGAACTAATCATACCAGACGTTTCTTTGTGTGTATCCCCATCATTGAATTCCTAGCTTCGCCATAGCTCATTTGGTCTTTTTTTAAACAAAATAGTAAATCTAGCCCTACTGAACAAAATGACAAAAATGACATTCCTACCATGCTCTCTGTGCGCAGAACCCTCCTACCGTTGTCTCCATACGCGGCAGGAATGTGCATGCCTACGGTGCCCATGTGCGCACTAAGACCGCAACAAGTGGACGGCTAGGCACGAGGACCACGGTAGGTCAATGTTGTGCATGGAGATCGTGGACTTATGGTAGGGGACACATGTCGCTTGCCTAACCTGCCACGGTATTATTTTTGTCATTTCGTTCAAGGGCTAGATTTGCTATTTCATTTTAAAAATAGGCTAAATGAGCCGAAACTCGCCAAGGTGTGCCATCTGACATAAGCCATCCTTCCTCTAGCACCTTCTTCGCCTTCACGGCGAGGTAGTTTGTCCTCACCTTGAACTCCTCGTAGTAGTCCTTTTGCAATCACAATTCAGCCTGTTGGAACATACGTCACTCAACAATCTGATCACGTATTGATGCTAGCCAGTACTTTCTGGTTTAAATATTAATTTTCATAAAAGTAAGATCTTTTGCTTTGGAGAAGCAAAAAAAATTGAATCTCAATACTTAGAGATATTTGGATGTGAGAGGGGTTCTTTTCCCTTTAAATATTTGGGTATTCCGATTCATTTTAGAAAGCCGCGGAATAATGAATGGACGAGTTTGGAAGATCGCTTCGAAAAAAGGTTCAATTGGAAAGGGAAAAATTTATCTACTGGTGGTAGACTGGTATTTATAAATTCGGTTTTGAGTGACCTTCCTATTTTTATACTTTCTTTCTTTGAGGTAACCAAGGGGGTCCTTGGAAGACTGGATTTTTTTTAGGTCCAGATTTTATTGGTAGAGCGACAGCCATAAAAAAGTATAGATTGGCTAAATGGAATATTCTTTGTAGGCTCGAGAATCAAGGTGGCTTGGAAATTTAGAACCTCGAGATAAAAATAAGTGTCTTTTGGCTAAATATTTATTTAAACTTTTGAATAAGGAAGGGGCTTGACAGCAATTGCTTAAAAACAAGTATTTGAATGATAGTCGGTCTCTCAAGTTGAGAGTAAACCCGGGGATTCCTATTTTTAGAAGAGATTGATAAAGGTAAAGCATGATTTTATTCAATGCTGTTTTTTAAATCTTGGGGATAGGAAACAAATCAGATTTTGGAACGACATTTGGGTTGGACATCGACCTATTTCTGAACTTTATCCAACTTTGTTTGCAGTAGTCTGGAAGAAACATGATTTGGTTGCAAATGTTTTAGGAACTACGCCTTTAAATTTGAGTTTTAGGAGAACGATTATTGACCCAAATTTGCTTGCTTTCAATAATCTTATTATAAGAATAGCCAATGCTCATCTTACCATGGATAAGGATACGGTTCGATGGAATTTGCATAGGAATGGATAATTTTTAGTCAAATCTATATATGCTATTTTAGGTGACATCAATTTTTGTTTTCGATGTCAAAAGTTATGGAAAGTTAAAAAAGCACCCCTTAAGATAAAGATTTTCTTATGATATCTTTGTAGAGGAGTTATTTTGACTATGGATAATTTATTAAAACAGAACTAGAAAGGTGACACAAATTGTTGTTTTTGTGATTAAAAGGAGACTATACAACATTTGTTTTTTGATTGTCGCTTCGCCCGTTTTGCTTGGCGCATAGTCCAGATTGTTTTTAATCTTAATAGACCTAATACTGTTCGGAATATCTTTAGGAACTGGTTATTATGTCTTAATTCGGATTTAAAAGCAATTATTTTGGTGGGGCGACTACACTATGCTGGTCTATCTGGCTATGTTGTAATGATGTCGTTTTCGACAAGAAAGTTATTGATCATCCTCTGCAGGTTATATTCATATGTTTCCATTAGATCCACTCTCGATCAGCTTTGCAATGTCAAGGAAGGAGGGGATGCCTTAGTAGTTGGGAGCAAAACATTAGAGGTGAGATCTTCAATAATAATATGTGAAAGCTATGTAATAGGTTTCGAGATATTTGACGTACTTTTATGTCGTTGTTTTTTTTTTAAAAGGATGTTTACTGTTTTTGTTTTGCCGTTGGTTTATGTTTTTGCGGCGTTTGTTTTGCCGCTTCATTATAGTTTATGGGGCTATTGTTTCGCCTGATTAAGAATTTTTCAATAATTATAATAAACTTTAGACTGTGTGTATCCTCGGATACAGAGACCGGTAGATGTTTTCTCAACCATTATTTGAAAAAATTGATGCTAGCCAGTACCAGACTAATCACCTTCATGGCGCCGGCGCGGCGCTCCTTACGAAGGAAGGCGTGACCTTGTCCCTGAGGTAGTCCACGCCGCGCGCGAAGTGGACCTCGGGGGCCCTCGGCTCGACGCCGTAATTCCTGCAAAAGGGCACCCATCTCCTCGCGAAGCCCGCCGTCTCGAAGAGTGCCTCGAAGACCAGCATGTCCGAGCCGTCGTCGGAGACGTAGCAGGCGACCCTGTCCGCGGGATAGTCCGCCGCGAGGACCGACAGCACGGTGTTCGCTGTCGCGATGGGCGGCGTCCGCCGTGCTCACGCTCGCCAGCCGCGACGGCTCGCCGTCCTTCTCGTACCTGCAAATTAGACATAAATTAAACCTCACATGCTAATTCGTCAAGCACAGAAGATGGCATGCTTAATTTGAGATGACCTTGATGCTAGCCTGTCGAGGTACGTCACTCGGTTGGTCGGAGAGAGTTTCGGGAACTGACCGGTCAGCCATGAGAGGGCGAGCCAAACCTCGCACGCGACGGACGTCAGCCATAGCCCGTAGCCGTCGGGCACCGGGTGAGTGACACGGTACTGGAAGAAGAAGGCGAGGAGGACGAGCGGGAGCGCGACGGCTGCGCGGTACAGGTTGAGTTCGGCCGACGGTATGGGCAGCTTGCTGCTGAGAGGCTCAGGAGAGTCATCAGCACTGCAAAACAAGGCCAAATTGTTAAATCTTGCTTTCAACCTTGCCATCTACGTAGTAATTTTGCACCATGATGATGTTCATTTATCGTGTATTTGCAGAAGTGGTTAATGACATTGGCATGGAAATGGTGTACAATTGTTGGAATTGATACAAGAGCAAGAGCTGTAAGTCTGGAATATTTCAGTTTTGTTACCTTGCTGAAGATGCAGCCTCCGGGTGCCGGGAGTCTACAGGCACAATCTCTGGTTTCCCTTCGTCCATCTCAAAGGCTAACAGGTGCACAATTCAGCGTATGCTCTGTATATCTCTTCTCAGGAAATCATCTCAGCAGCATAAGTTTTGGATGCTCAGACCAAAGAAAGCTCTCTCTGAATGATCAGTTTTTGTGCATAACCAATTGATGTCTTTCTCTTCCCTTTATAATTTCGTTTTCTGGTATGCATTCCTTTGTCCCCATCGTGTCAAATTAATCCAAGCCTATATAATTCCATTCCACATATCTTGCTGGAAGTGACAAGACGACCGTACTTGCTACGATGTTTGCGAGGAGTCTCAGTGAACGAAACAACATGGTAAGACAAATTAGTTGTGTAGTAGCCGCTAGACCTTGTGGCAACAACATACAAGTGCACATCCACAAGGGAAAGTGGTGAACTAGTAATGAGCTAAGGAATCAGGATAAGCAGCACCTGCTTTTTCCGGTAATTAAACCCTTAGCAAAAATGTGGTTAGTAAAGCAGCATATCGTAGCGAACATTTTTATATTAATAACCTATTTTTTTAATTTGTTCCTATTGTTAACCCACGTCAACTTTATTTCTAATTCTGACCTTTTTGGCCTGCAAAACAACGTTGTCACACCAGCACCATGGTGTGGTCAGATCCAATCACTCCACCACCAATAGCATAACAGTATTGTTTGGTCACGTCACCACTAGTGGTATGACAAAAAGTACTATTTAGCTAGATTTACCCTATAACGTGACAGTGTTGTGTTGCCACACCACGGGTGATAGCATGACCAAAAGGGTCAGATTTGATAATAAAGTTGACGAGGGGTTAATAATAAAAAAAATTCTATTGTAACCTTCCAATTTTCGAGTTTTCTCATCCCCCCAAAAAAAAAAAAGGTTTTATAAATTTTTCACGAATTTATGAAATTAATAAAGCTTAAAGTTGAAATGTCCGAAATTAAAATGATTCAATGTGAATAAAAAACATGAATTAAATTCAAAACTATTTTATTCGAGTTCCCTATGTTTCAAAGTATTTTCTGGATTTGTCTGGAATTTTTCGGAGTTCATTTGATATTTTTCGTGTCTTATTTTCATTTCCTGTATTTTCTAAAAATGAAAAACTAAATTAATTACTAGAAAAGCTGGTGGGACTACTATCTCTCTCTCTCTCTCTCTCTCTCTCTCTCTCTCCGGCCTATCTCCCTTTCTCTCCTCTCGAGCCGAAGCCCAATTTCCCTAATCCGCCGGCCCACTCCGCTTCCTCTCTTTGCGGCCCATTTTCGCTCGACCGAGCCAGCCTGTCCGCCGTGCCACTACTCTTCCCCTCCGCCGCCCGCACGCCGCCGCCATTGTATCTGAGCCATTCTTCGCCTTTCGTCGCCTCGCCTGTCTATAAAAGCTTTCCCTGACACCCGGATCTGCACCCGTGCGTCGCGTCGCCCTCGAAACCTTAGTCATCACCTCGGTTTGCACGACAAGTCGCTGAATCATAGCTCCAAGTCGTCATCTCCTTCACCGCCTTCGTCATCAAGTTTCGCCGCCGTCGGTAGAATTCCGCCTCCACCGTCGTCACCTTCTTCTTGAACGTGTCCAGATCTACACCGATGTGTTCTCGCCTTTGTCGAGCAGTCACCGGAGTGTCCTCTTCGCCAAAGCCCGAAGTGTCGTCGCCGCTCAAACCTCACCGCCGGTCATCTCTATCGACCCACGGTCCTAGCGCGACGCTCATCGAGTTCTCCCTTGCCTCCGCTTCCTTTTGCGCTGCTTCGCGTCCCTAGAACCACTGTCCTCCGCCAACGCTATTGCTCGTCGGAGTTGCGCCACCATCGCTGGAGCCCCTTGGTCCTAGTGCACCATCGCCATGTCGTCGTCCCCGTCAGCGCCACGTCGTAGCCACGCAAGTGCCATGATGAGGACATCACTTCTACTGATATGAACACTCCTCTTCCTACTACTTTGAATGATGTGCAAGGTCCAATTACTCGGGTACGTGCTCGTCAACTTATTTATCAGGTAAATTCGTTTCTAGGGCTGAGTGTATTATTTGAGAACTCTATGATGCTGCCTAACGGAGATGATTTACTTGTACTTAGGAATCTAGGACTACGACCAGTTCAAGAAGGTCTACGACCAGTCCCGCAGGGTCTACGACCACTTCAAGAAGGTCTACGGCCAGTTCCACAGGGTCTACGACCACTTCAAGAAGGCCTACGACCAGTTTCACCAGTACTCGGCGAGCCCAAGACTCATTGGGAGCAATCTACGACCAGAGAAGCGAGCACAGTACTCGTTGGACACAATCTACGACCAGAGATAGCATGGACTCCTCAAGACCACCCTAGGACCAGTCCTACGACCAGGTCTTCGACTAGAGATACGTGATATGAATAGTGAATAAGGTGTTGCATCACCGTTTTGGGCCTAATAGGGCCTTGTAAGCGTGACGAGGTTGGAGCCCAGGTTGTGTACGCCTCTTCCCACGGCCGCACAACCCTAGGTCGACCTCCTCTCGTCCCCTATATATATATATGAGCCGCCATAGATTAGGGTTGGGTTTTTCTTTGAGATTATTCTCATGAAGATCCTCGCCAAGACGCTCGGTTGAGGAACCCCAACATTGTGAGCTTCATCTTTATTCGCAATACAATTTCAGATTGCATCTTCTACTTTCTTGCTTGTGTTCTCGATTCGCATGCAGGAGATAGCCTTCTTGGCGAGGTCAACCGCGTTCGGCACAGTTGATAACCATCGGAGCAGTGGTGTAGTGATTGCGAGGGGTTCGATCTGTTTTGGTCGGAGCCTTTGGATCATCAACGTCGAGATCTCCACAATCGACTTATCAGTACCTTTCGGAAGATCGGGCCACAGACTTATCACGCCATCTCAGCCCCGCTGCAACGCAAGCCCAAACTCTAGATTCCATCTCGGTGAACCGAGTTCACCGTGGACTGTGCCACTGCCAGTTGCTATTCCATAGACCCAGTTCATCGCGAACCGCAACCCTAGCTCGTGGACCCAGTCCATAGACCAAGGGCCCACATGTTAGATGCTCCCGATTTTTCCAAAAATCCAAAAAAAGAAATATTCTCATAATATTCCCTTGGTCCCACATGTGAGACTTTGATTTTTCTCTCCTTTGTTTATTTTATGAATTTCTCAGCAGAGCCAACTTCCGGAAACCCATTCTCCTTCATACGAGCTCCGATTAAACATGCTCTTCATTATAAATTCATATAAATTTGAGCTCTACCTTTCAATACTATTTATATTAATATTTGGTTTTGTTTTTTTGCTCTGCTTTGGTATTTATTTGCATTCCATTTCTCGTTCGCATAGATGTTGACATACCGGAGACTTTCGGAGGATTGGTAGAAGATCAAGCTCAAGACCAAGACCTGTTCCAGCAAGGCAAGTTGTGCTTTGATCACGTTGAACTCGATTTTACAAAGTTACTTTGTTTTATTAAACTTGCGTGCTACTTTTATATCAACCTCACTTGGGAGTAGTTAATACCTAGTTGCTCATTTATCCACCTTGATTACTTGTATGCCATGAATCAGTTGTTACCCGAGGTTGGGCAATTACCAGTTGGGCATTAATATGGTACCAATGTGGGTTGGTGTAATTTTGCTTAGCCATGCTTAAGGTTATGGAATCGTCTTTTGGAAGCAAATCTTTACAGCCGATTAATGATATATGAACTTGCTTTGTGAATAATTGTGTGCACTATGTACTATCACCTGTTGATGGCATATGTTGCACCTTTAAAAAAAGTTTGGTGGATAAATGATTTCGGCCGGGACAAATGGGAGAAATATGTGGTAGTCTATGGTAGGCTCAGTGCATTTATGGTTAGGAGCCCTAGTCAGTAAAGGACTTCACTATGTGCTCTATGGGAAGGGTGTTAGACCCGGATTTCGCAAATCCAAATCCTCTGTGCAAATACTGTGCTATTCCCTGGATCAGTAGATAGCACTCACAGACACATTGCTAAATCATTTTATACATGACGTAAAACCATACCATTCATTAATTTAACACGTCATAGTTTACATAGACCACATCGAGTTAAGTTTTACAATAAGGGCCGAACATGCCAAAAGATTACATCACAAAAGTAGCGAAAACGACAACGGAAGCAAAAGGGTGAGAGCACATCTCTCCACAGGCAAGCAACTATGGAAACCCGTGTGCGTCTGATATTAACCAAGGACTTAGATAATATTGGATGCACACAAGTACTAACGCAGTCAACTAGACTGAGGCGAGACCTAGGCTAAAAGAACTGAACTACTCCTCATTATCTCCTGGGCTTCCAACTTCTGGATCCTTGTAGTAGTCATAATGTCCATGATTTCCTACTTCTGAGGGTTTTTAGGGGAAAGAGCGATGATGAGCACAACTTCTGTGCTCACGAGCCAACACACAATATGCAATAATAATACATGCAAATAAATACTAAAAGAATAACAAATGAACTCCAAATTAAACAAGATCAATGCCATTAGCAAGATCTTGAATTTACAAAATTTTAGAAACAAATTTCATAATTTTTGGAGTTATAACGGAGGAGAACGGAGCTTCCGAAGTTTGAATTTGAATTAAATCGGGAAAATAAAAAAAGGAGAGAGAGAGTGGCCCACTAACATGTGGGACCCATGAATAGTGCTTGGCTCATGTGCATAGTGCATGGATCGGAGGTCAATATGCACTGTGCACCGATCCATGGTGCACCGGGTGCACACTGTATGCGGGCCCACCTGTCAGTCAAAGGGGAGGAAGAACCGATATTTAAAAGGGTCGTTACTGTTTATGGGCCCACCGATCAGTCAACGAAGGGGGGAAACCGGCGTTAATTAATGTGCCGCTACTGTTTCTTGGCCCACCCGGCAGTGAAATGAACCGGCCATTTAGGGCGTCATTAATGCGGCTAATCGCCACTTAGCCGTAAACTCCATAGGGATCCGGGGCTTTAATGGCGCTCAGCGCAGGTCCAAATGTGCCACGGCCACGGGAGCGGGTGGCTCGGACTTGCCGCCGGTGGAGGAAAGGAGGGCGGTGCCAAGTGAGGGCAAGGGCGGGAGGCCCTCAGCGAGGCGGAGCCGATGCCGGTGGTGGCGCGCCAGGAGGATCACCGTAGCGACGGCACAGTGGGATTGGAGGAGGAGGCGGCGTGTGGGCAGCGCAGGTGATGCGGCGGCGTAGCGACGGAGTTAGTGCGTGCATGGGCTACTGTAGGGACCCAATCTTAGGGCACCCGAGAGGTCCTCTAAGAGCTCCAAGAAGGTCCACCAGGACCCCCCAGGAGGTCCTAAAAGGACCTCTCGGTCAGTCCACCAAGACCTCCCAGGAGGTCCAGCAGGACCTCCTGGAAGTCCAGGAGAACTAGCCCGAGGAGGTCATGGAGCCAGGAGCACCCCCCAAAGATCTCCCACGGCCAGACCAGGGGCAGGCGAGGAGGTTTGTGGTCATCCCAAGCCCACCCGCGACCCACCAGAGGAGGTCGTGGAGGATTGAGACCACCCCAGAACCACACACGCCCAACCCTGAGGGTGGTCGTGGAGGACTGAGCTTGCTCCATGGTTCCCTGTGCATACTGAGCTAGTCCCAAGGATCATGGCTAGCTCTTCACAGCAACAATAGTGATAGCATTGCAACACAGCTAGCTTTATTATTATCAAGGAAGTTGTTTACAAGAGAGCTTACAATGCAGCAACAACGTATAATGAAAGATAAACACAAGGGCCACCCGATACACCACAAGCAATCGGCTGGAGGACGCAATCCTAGTCGATCAGGACCACTTGGTCCACTAAACAGATCACCAAAGAACTTCCATTCCCTGCTAAAAGACATTAACAAGCAAGAGTGAGCACAACAACCGTGCTCGCAAGTTACACCCGTTAGATAACAGAAATGACATGCATAAATGGATATCACAAAGGGAGGCTTAATCTGGTTGATTTGCATAAAGCCATGTTTATTTCCAATTACCAGTATTAAGTTCCAAAGCATCATACAATAAATAAAATTCATTTAGTAAATCTGTTTTCAGTTGGATATTCATTCATCACAAGTGGTGAAGGATACCCTCCTGTCACAAGGCTCCCTGCCCAAAACCCATGGGATAGAAATCCCAAAACAGTTTATTAAACACCTTTTGGAAACCAAAACCAATATCTAACTCTGAGTGGCCTTTGCCAGCACGTCCATGACCGTGGACACGGCTATTCAAATATATTTAACTCTGCAGAGGTTGTACACTTTACCCACATGACATGATTCCTCTAGTTTGTTTGGCATGAGCGAGTGCCACCCCTCACTGCCGAAGGTAAGAGGTCTAGAGTTCATGACAAAGCCTTTACAATGCATTGTTCCACCACAGCCTCTCCTTGCTAAGGTTTCGCCTCCTTTGGATACTGAATCCATGAGGATCTGAGCCCCTCTTGCACCAAGGGGGAAACATAGGTCATGAAAGACCATAGGCCATAGGAGACCTCCCACACCTCCAAATGGATTAACTGCGGTGGAAGTTCTGCAAATTAGTTGGCCAGGTCCCACGCCCTAAACTGGAGACATGTGGTTGCACGATTTTGGCATAGCCCATTATAGGCCTAGCATTGGCGGCTCAAAGACCAGTCCTCAACTGACTTGGGCGACAATCACAAACCCCTGGACCTCCACCTTATCCAGGATAGAGTCCGTGCATAGACATTGCACCAGCCAAGCAAACCAATTCGCCCAAGTCCAAATCAGTTTTCATTTTCTTTTGCTTCCCCAGCAATATTTTCATATTCCCATGACAACCCAATGTCATAGCCAAAACATTTAAATCAGTAGTTGGTCATGATGATAAAGATTTTCCCAAATCAAGTACTTTTGGTCTAAGCAAGACTAAGCATTTGGTTTTACAATTGTTCCTGATTCACACTATTGTATCAACCAGGTTTTGCCTAATGGTGACAATAAGTTGGGTACAAAATCAAAGTCGGCCATATGAAAGAGATAGGCATAACTATGGATTTGAAGACAGGTATTGAAATAGCTTGATAGAAATAAGCATGCAATATACTTTGAAATAGAACATAAGTAATTTAAGATACTGGGTGCAATATGGTCAAAAGTGTAACTTGCCTCTTGCTTGGTAGCTTAAGATTCTATTCTTCCTCACAGCCCTGGCTCTCTGGAAACGTCAAGATCTACACGGGAATAAAGCAAAGCAAATAAAGATCCAAATGACTTCCAACTGAACTGAGCAAGAAGTAAATGGCAGAGAACGAAACTGAAAGAAAAGAAACAGAGAAGATTCTTGGGAGGAGGTCCGATGGGTGAAGGGCTCGGCTCAAGGGGTCCGAACCAGAGGAGCTTGGAGAGCTCCCTGAAACAGAGAGCTGAGAGCAGAGGCTGAAAAGAAGAACAGGGAGGCTGTGGCGTCCCTGGTGCTCTATTTAAAGGAGAAATGAAATAGAAGCACCATAAAAGAGGGTGTCCGAATTTAGTGTATTTGGTACAAAGGCACACTGCCCTCAAGGTACTGAAAAGAATGAAGAAAGCAAGGGATGTGACAAAAAGTAGAAAGGAGGACAAAGGTAGGTGGCAGCATTTAATGTGACTCATCCCACATCAAATGCACTTAAGAGCCAAGGAAAACCAGTCAAAAGGGTGAACAGCTTGGTCAAAGGGAACGGTCCAAGGAGGAGGTCCTGCGAGGAGATCCACAGAGGAGGTCTACGGAGGAGGTCCTAAGAAGGAGGTCCTGAAGACAGACAGGGAGGTCTTTGAGGACGAAAGGTCCTAAAGGCCACAAGGAGGTCCAAGGACAAGAGGTCTTAAAAAGATTTCAAGGAGGTCCTGGACAGGGGGTCCAGAAGACACACAATGGGGAGGTCTTATGGACAGGAGGTCCAAAAGACACCCACGTGATGGTCCTGAGGACAGGACCCACAAAAGGCTGGTCCTGACGGTCAGATCTCACAAGGAGGAGGTCTGACGGTCAAGATCAAAAGCCAGGAGAGGTCCTGACGATCAAGAAAATAAGCAAAGGAGATCTAAGCGGCTCGGAGATGATCAAAGGGGGTCGGAGCGATTTAGATCATCTCGAAAAGAGGTCTGGATGGCTCAGGTATGATCAAAGAACATCTTAATGGTCTAGACCTGCTCGGAGGAGGTCTGGGCAGTTAGGATGTGGTCCAAGGACAGGGAGGTCCAACAGACACAACCAGGAAGAGGTCCTCTAGACAGGAAGTCCAACGACCTACTCACGGGAGGTCCGAAGGTCAAGCTCAAATAGAAAGGTGGAGGTCTGATGGCTAGGACCTCACAGGGGAGATCCTAACGGTCACGACCGGCAAAAAGAAGAGGTCCGCGTAAGCAAGGATACGCGGGAGGAGTTGGAGCCATCCGATCTTGATCGAACGGAGGAAGGCGACTGGGACGTTTGGGCCATCCAAACGTACCCTCAAGATCGGACCGTTCAGCATGAAACGAACGATCCTTAAGCTAGGAAAGTCAAACCCGAGCGGCACAGCCACAGGGGCAAGCAGTAAGTCCAAACGCTAGGGAGGTCTGGACCCTTAGATCTCACGAGGATGAGGTCAGATCCGTTAGATCTAACAAAGATGGGGTCCGAGCCGAGCGGAAGGCTTGGACGGACATGAGGGAAGTCCAAATAGACAAGAAGGAGGACTTGTCGGCTAGGATCTCCAGAGGACTAAGAGGTCCTGCAGACCGGGAGGTCTAAAGGATAAGAAGGTCCTGATGAATGAGAAGGAGGTCCTAGAAAACGGTAATACCGTGAGTTTGGGTGGTAATACCGGATTGCACTAGGAGGACTTTTCCAAAGAGAAGGTTACAAGGATTAGGGCGAAAAGGAGTCCAAGTGATCACGGAGAGGTTCACAAGAGCGTAGAAGGAACTCAAGTGATTGTGAGGGGAGACCTAGACCTAAAGAGGTCTGAACGGTTCAGAGGGAATCAGAAGGGGGGTCCAATTGAGCGCAAAGGTGGTTCTATCGAATGCAAAGAAGATCTAATTGGACACAAGTAGGTTCAAGCGAATTACTGGGCGTTCCAGTGAGCAAGAGGGATACTCAAGCAAAAGAGGTGAGGGGAGGTCTGGCTAGATCAACCCAGAGGGAGGTCTGGGCATAAGAATATGCCCAACCGAAGAATGTGGTCTAGGATCAAAAGAGATCCAGACATCAAAGAGGTCAAGACAAGGAAGAGGTCCGAACCACAGGAGGGGTCCCAGTGGTAAGGAAGTCTGGGCACACAAAGGGGCTAAAACACAAGGAAAGTCTAAACCTAGGGGGTGCCCAAACAAAAGAGAAATGTCAAAACTGCAAGGATTGTCTAGTCCTCAAAGGAGGTCTAGATACAAGGAAAAATTTAAACCTCAGAGGAGGTGCAAACTGTAATTGAGATTAAGGAAGGTCCTGACCCAAAGGATGGGCTGGACCAAGAGGGTAAACTTAATCAAAAAGTCTCAATAGAGAGAGATTTCCAGGGGAGAGGAAAGACCCGCAAAGACAAGGGGGAAATAACAACAATCAGAGGTCCAACAAGAGGGACGGTCTGGACATATAAGAATGTCCAAATATAGGATAGAGGAAAGGAAAAGAGGAGAGATAGCTCTAGAGAGCTAAAGCAACACCAAAAGAACTAAACTTTGGATTAGTTGAAGTTTGGTTTAGTCATTTTAAACTCTTCAAATTCCGAAATTCTCAGGTTAAGCTTTGAATTCTCACCAAAACCAAATGGTTCTTTTTATTTTTGAAAATTTTCAAAAAAGGGGCCAAAAATTAGGGTGTTACAGCTACGCGCGGCTATGGGGAAGACGTGGAGTCGGGCAGTAAAGCTCGAGGAGGACCGAGGTGGCGGGGCAACGGCGACCGGTGAAGGAGAAGAAGGGGTGGCAGCGGTGGACTTCCACGGCGGCGGGGAGGAAGAAAGGAGGTGGGGGATGGCTTCCTTGGCCTTCGAGGTGCATGGTGACGGGGTTGCCCGAGGTGGAGGCTCACCGAAGTGACGGCGGAGCGGTGAGGCGGCGCGACCGAAAAGGGGAAAAACGGGCGGTTCTTTAGTGGGACTTACCAGGGAGCAAGGGGAGATGTGGGGGAGGCGAGAGGAGCACAGGGGAGCTCTTATAGGCGGGCAAGGAGGGAAGGGAACCGTTGAGGGGGAAGCTTGGTCCCGAGGCGGCTCTGGCGCAGCGGCGACTCGTGCGGCCTGGGTGAAGCGACGGGGTGGAGGCAGGTGGGCATAGGTGCTTGCACAGCGAGGAGGCAACAACTTGGAGGGCCATGCTGACGCGGTGGCAAGGCCGATGACGTGGGCGTGTGAGCAAGCGCAGTGCGGCCCGACGCTCTGGAGCGGCGAGGACGCATGGTGTCACGGGCGTGAGGGCGTGTAGGCGATGGGACAAGGTGAGGAGGGAGGGCACTGGAGTCGCGAGCGGCAGAGGAAGCAGGTGGGAGTAGGTGGCGGCGCAGAGAAGCAAGCGGAGTAGGAGGCGGCATCGGGGAGCAGGAGGCGGCATGGTGGTGGTAGGCGCACGGGAGCGTGACGACCGGCTGGGGGAGGAAGAAAGGAGGAGGGTGGGAGCTGGGCCAGGCGGGCCAAATGGAGGAGGGGAGTTGGGCCAGGAGGCTGGGAGGAAAAATGGGCCGGTAGGAGCTGGGCCGGCCCAAGAAAAATCACGGTCTAAGCCCAAGAAAGAGAGGAGGGCAAAAAAGAAAAGGGGCCCAAAATTGAAAAGAAGAATTTGAATTTGAATTTTGAATTCGGGATTTGCAAGGGGGTTCGAAACTCTAATTTGAACTTAGGTGGAAGCTAGAATATTTTGAGAACATACGATAATTGAATTACAGTTTGAAAAACGAAAGCTAAATGGTAAACACTATTCCCGTCCAAAAACGGGAGTGTTACAAAGGGCTTGGCTTAGTAACTTACCGAGTTCCGATGTTGACACCTCAGCTTGTAGGTTAGGCTTAGTGCATAAGGTGGAGGGTGTAGCTGCTTATGAGGGCTACATCATGGATGCGCGTCGTCCTCAA
The DNA here is from genome assembly GCA_036346405.1 of Phyllostachys edulis. Lineage (NCBI taxonomy): Eukaryota > Viridiplantae > Streptophyta > Magnoliopsida > Poales > Poaceae > Phyllostachys > Phyllostachys edulis. The sequence continues at coordinate 37,072,513 of CM070555.1, read as the reverse complement.
ATCCAACAGTGAATCCATTCGTCTGGTTCTCATGTGTTGGGTCCAACAGTAGGAATCAAGCTCATTGGGAGGGTCAATGTCGGGGCGGAGTTCCTAAAAGGTTTTGTCATGATCTCTCCGCCACACAGCAAAGAAATTAGTGTGCTTGTCACGTGGCAACATGAGATGGTCGTGTCTTGTGGGGAGAGTTATACAACAACTGCAGAGTGTTATTAAAACTATTTGAATAGTTATATCCGTGATCATGGACATGCTCAGAGATTTCACATGAGGCTTAGATTTTCATAAAACAAAGATGGGAAGGAAAGTGAATGTGTTAAATAGGTTAAGCTTAATGACAATTGTTTACTTGATTATTTATTTGATATGTTGTTTCTCAAAGTTATGCTTTTGATTTATATATTGTATTTCAAAGTCAACTATCGCTTTGTATGAAAAAACCACGATAGTCATTCCTGCATCTATATGTGCTCACCCTTGCTATCTCTCATCACCATCCTCTGCAATTGGAGAAGTAGAATCTAGTACTTTGTTCGAGGAGTACTACGAGGAGCGCTTGTTTTATTCCCTTGAATGCCTATGGCATGTTGATGGGTCCTGATCGTCGAAGTTATCTTTATTTCCGCTGCAACTTTATTTATTAGTGTTAAGCCTTGCGTGGCTAAATAAATGTAAACTCTAACCATAATGTCTCACTGGTTTTCTCTTTAATAATTGGTACTTTATTACTTATTCGCTGTGTATGAAATGATATTTTATCGATGTTATCACTGTGTATACTAGTATGATTCTGAACTAGTGCAGTATACAAGAGGATCCGAATTTACATATTCGGGTTCCGACATATATGTTCTTAATTGTTCCACGTATATATACAGATACTAACACATAAAAAATAAATTTGATGGCAGTTTTAAAATCAATTCACATTCCTTACTAGTACATACATATTATTAGTACAACTTCATGCTATACGTACAGCCTGCATGTATACGGCCATGATCGATTACACATTACATTTTGTCAGGGCGCGCTGCCAATTGTAGGTTTAGGCATGGATCGATTGGCACCATTTATACAACTACAAAAGGTCCAAAGAGGATTGAAGAGTCACATATATATAGCGCTGTCTTTCTGTAGCACTTCTAGCTTCATCTAACTGAAGAACAAACTAAATTAATCAATCAAGAGCTGCCGCCCTTTTAGTCCTTTTGTTGTTCTCTTTCAAAAGCACAAATTCCATCGAGATTGATCAAATCACAGCTATTGGCTGTCTCCGCCGGCACCGCTACCTGGCCCTCTTCTGTTTACAGTGGTGTTCTTCAGTATCTGCAAACAGAAAATTTAACTATCAATTAAGGCATCTCCCGCTAATTGTAAGAACCCAACGTATATACTCTACTACTACTAGCGTATAATATTCGTCGCCATATATATATATATATATATATATATATATATATATATATATATATATATATATATATATATATATATATATATATATATATATATATGCAAACTAGCTTCTGCATGTTCATAACTTCATACATACCACTGTCCACAAGAACTACGATACTGCTTGAGTATTTAAGCTGCATACATATGTTGCTATAAAGTGCTACAAAGTTTTGCATGTCCATATATGCATGCCTGAGAACTTGCATACATGCAAATGACATGTGTATACCTGTCTAAGCATCTGGTTCTCGTTCTGCAGGGTGGAGAGCCTCTCCTCTAGCTCCGAGTTCCTCTTCTCCAGGTCCTTGACCTTCGCCTCCAGCTCACTCTCCCTCGCCTTCTTCCTCTCCCTCGCCTGCTGCGCCGACACCCGGTTCCTCAGAAGCCTAGATTAATTTGCAGGGAACACCAAATTGTTAGGGATAATTAGTAGAGTTAGCACAGCATATTTTTTTTTACAATTATTCGTATCTAGATATTGCTACTTAACAGTAACCTTAATTCATGTATGCATGAACATGCATGTGGATGTGGTTGGTTCATTTAGTCAAGTTGATCGAGAGTCAGTAGAAACTATATGTGCTAATGCTTTCGGACTAAAAGAGGAACTACGTACCAATACAATTTGAAATTTTAACTTGCGGCCCAACATAATTATAGAAATGTCCAATGGATATTTAAATTCAAATCTGAATACGGTCTGATAATTGTTTGATCTGTATTTGATTCCAAGTATTAGTAATTTCAATTCATCTCTAAAAGGCATGTGTACGTATGGTCATCATCTACGCATTTTAACAAAATTAGCAAAACCGTTGTCAAGTGACTGAAATTTTGCTAATTTTTTCGATCACTTTTATCAACCCATGGATGAAGATCTAACTACTGGTATCACTCCCCTCACTTCCTATATATAACTCACTCTCACCCCTAGGACAGAATGAAACAAAAGAATTATTCTAACCTAGGCAAAAAATAAATTTAAGTTTAGTGAACCCTACAAAATACAAAGACAAAAATAAACTAAACCTAGGTGAGCCCTATAAAAACAAAAACAAATAATATTAGACTTAGCTATGCAATTTTAGACTTGATATTGTGTAATTTTAGGTGACTGAGAGATAAGAAACTTTCAAGCGGCTGAAAATTAGCAAAACCGAAATTCCAATCCAACCCAAGGTTGTTACACCGAAATGACACTCTTTTCAAATTGAAGAATATATTTCTTTCCAAGAATAAGTCAAATAGTACATATCGGACCTAGCTAGTAGTCAGTACAATATCAAGTTATATATAACTGGAATAAAGCGTGATGCCTATGATCCCTGATAGGTCCACTACTCCACACTCAGGATGTTCAGGTGGGAGTGAGCGGGCCCATTTGTCAAATATTTGACATTTCTCGGCAAAACATAGAACGCTAAGCGTAGATTCAATGCCTCTAAATTATGTCCACCAGCATCAATCGCCTTGTCATATTGTTACAAACGGTTGAAATGTTGAAAAACTCTCGTATTTTGTCAAGAGTTTTAGAAGAGCTTAAGACCTTGATTATTAGCTATGTTTTTTTTAAAAAAAAATAGTTATTAGTTACAGTGCCCTGTGGAAGGTCGAGCAAGCTACCACGCACACCGCGGCTAGCACCCAGCAACGTTAGGACGAGATACTAGCTAGTATGAGTTACGTACGCAGTGGAGTCGAAAGCCTACTACACCTTTTGAGGCGCCGGTACTCCTTGTCGGCCGGGCTGCGGCCGCGGCGGCGCGCGCTGGCCTGCGCCGCGGACGACGACTGTGTGCGCTCCGACGACGCCCCGGCCGCCGTGCCCGACGTCGATGGGCCTCCCTGCTCCAGCCCGAACTCCGGCACCCTCCCTATCTCCTCGTCGCTGTCCATCCCTGCGCGCGGTTCAGACTTCAAACCAAGCAACTAGCTAGTCGATCTCGCATGCATGCACGACACAAGATAGCTCTCACCTCGTTTGAAGCCAAAATAAACATCTTTTGGAAGACAAGAAAAAAAAGGCTAGAAAAAAGAGGAACAATATACATCTATCCTTTTTATAACACCGAGTGGATTAAGCAGAGAACAAACTAAGACATGCATGAAGAGCCGAGTTCTGAATCATAACCGGTGGAATAAAAATGAGAGAGAGAGAGAGAGAGAGAGAGAGAAAACTTAAGATCATGGAGAAAATCCAAGCTAGCTAGGTGGTGCATGCGTAAGTACGTGCCTTCCTTGGACTCCGTTTGTGCTGCGGAGCTGGACGACCTCTCGCTGCTGGAAGGCGGCGAGCTCGTCGTCTGATCTTGCATTCTTTCCTCTCCTACACTTGTCCGCGATAGACTTATTAATTGTGTGCGCGTTTCTGTCTCCCCTCTGATTGGTAGCTCTCTTATTGGTTCTTCTTAATTTTCTTCGCTTGATTGGAAGTACTACTAGACATGGCCAACCTTTTTGTCCTAGAACGCCACGAGGTCTTTTTTTCATATAACCCCCTATGGTTGCGCATATTATCCCCCCCCCACACACACACAAACCTAGTAGCCTTGCATTTTTTGCCAATATTATTATGCCATGTTATACTTGCTAGCTACTCATCCATTCTTTTTTATTTGACGATCAAGAATCTGTGCTACTAAACATTTAAACATTCTAAAGTTTGGCCGTCAATATATTTAAAACTATCTAGATTGTCTAGATGAAAATTATATCATTAGATATGTTGTCAAAAAAATACTTTTATAATATTATAACTTTATTACTATATATTAATATAAAAACATAAAAATAATGGTCAAAATCGCATCTAAAATACAGTGAAAAGTCAAAAACGTCAAGTAAAAAAGAACGGAGCGAGTAGAATGTTTCATGGTTTTACATGCATAATTGTATGCTCCGTTTGCATGCATTGAAAACCCTAGCTTGGCAGGTTAAAATGGTGCTAGCGATTTATCACAGAGAAAGGATCTTCATGTAAACATAAGAAAGACAGTGGGTGGTATGCAAGATCCAGTTTGCCGTATTGATACCGAGAGGGACTTCAGTTGAGCCGTGGGGACTCGGGGCTCATCCCCAGCCGTCCACCCCTACCGCATCGGGCGGCCCCTAATCCGCCTACGTCTCGACGCACGAGGCCATGCGTTCGCCGCGGGCATCCAAAGGTGGCGAACCGCGCCGCGTGGCCGCGCTCCCGGCCCTCCACCCCCGCCTCGCCCCGCCGACACGCGGGCCACAGCGAATCGAGGCCCCGCGCGTCAGCGACGTGGGCGCGCACGGAGCCGCGCGGCGCCACTGTTTTAATGCGGGGCCTTTTCGGCGAGCAGCGGTGGCTCGTCGTCCGCCACGCGAAAGGCGGGGAGGGGGAGCCGCGAGTTGACGGTGGATTGTGCGCTTTGTCTGGTGGATCTCGCGCATTGTCGGCGTCAGGTCAGACGGTAGCCTTCATACTGCTAAACCTGGCCGGTATATACTACATCGGAATTAGTGATGATATGATCGCGATTAGATTTGACAGTGTGCCTGGTGGAGCCGGAAAAAAACGAAAGCCGTGTCAATTTTTTTTAAAAAAAATTGGGACTTGCTAAATAACTTTCGACAATTTTTTAGGACAAAATAGTCGTTTTTCTATTCATTAGATGTGCTCGACATCATACGTGTTGTCACGTGGTGAACAGGTTATAGTCCGTGACTTATTTGAGAGGTTATTTGGCTGCACTTTAATAGTCGTATAACGCATGCATGATGTATCACACATAGAGTTTGGGCATTGGGCGTCTTGCGTACCGACCCGAGCCCTCCCTCCGTGCCGGGTTGCGTGCGTCGCGTCTTAAGCTCGGTCCGGCCACCTCGCTGCGTCTTGGCCTACCTCGCTCCCAAGGCCGAGCACTACCAAAGCCCGTCAGATCGAGGTCGCACTGCACACCAAAATAACTATAGACAATGAGACGGCGATGGCGGCGAAGAATCGCCATCTTCATTCCTCTCACGGGAGGAGAGCCGGAGGAGGAGGCAAGCGTCGGGAGGAGAGAGCCGAGAGGAGGAGGAAAGCGGTGCTTGGGGAGGAGGAACTGAGGGTGGAGGGCTGGAGGCGGTGTGTGGGATTGGGGATATGGATTAGCCGGGATGGGGGTTAGGGTTGGGCGGCCGGGGAACGGATTGGGCCAAAGCTACTAGGCCGGAGGGATAGGATTGGGCGGCCGGAGGGGTTAGAGGATTGGACTTTTTTTCGTGCGCGTCTTAGTGCCGCGTGCCTAACCGTTCTCGAGCCCGCCAGGTGTTAGTCTTGCCTGCGGCCCGCGCGTCGCGTCTGCAAATCTTGTCTTGGCCAAGACCGGGCCGACCAGAAAAGTCCCCTAAGTCCCAGCTCTAATCACACATAGTGCATGCATGATGTATCACTCTGTATAGTGCATGCATGATGTATCACACATAGCACTTTAGTCGTCTTTTGTCAAAATAGTCAAATTTTTATCTGTCCGATATGCTTTGAGATTTGCACTTCTTCTCATATGATGGACTGAGTCCGATTTTATTATGATTTTTCTTCGGAACATAACAGGTTCATCATATTGCCGTATTTTGTCGGTATAGAATTTCATTTTTTTTTTTGTCTTTGTTTTTACTCAATCTCTCAAAGTATATGTTAGATTTTCAATCATGTGATGGAAATATGAGTTATTAAGACTCTCGAGAATAATTACAGTGACCATGAACAAAAATTACATAAATAATTTGCTGAAATGAACTAAATAAACTAAACCCACAACCAGATTAACTTGTTTGAAGGGGGGAGCCGAACCGTTAGGAATGGGCTATCGTTGATCATCTGGTTGATGGGCTTCAGACGAGAGTTCATCGTGCGGTGCAGGATCTGACAGATTTTGACTCACAAAACAGTCGAATTTTCAATAGAATGTCCCATAAATATAGTGCTGCGGCTAGATCATGTTGACATTTTATAGAAACCTGTGAACCGCACACTGGCTTGCTGTGTCACCAACACTGCACTGTTGCCCTAAGGCAGATCAAAATGAAATCGATCAGAAGATTACCATACATATTACCATATATGTATATAGTCACAGGACTAAAACTGCCGAATGCACACACATACATATATGTATGTTTTGATAAGGTAAAACAACCATGCACCCGGTGTACATCCCGTGCACCCCTGAAGCTACATGCGGATCCGCCCCTGCTGTTGCCTGCTTGCTGGCCTTGATTCCCTCACGGTGACGATAGCTGCAGTTCGTTTGGATCGCACTGTCGCTAGAGTAATTCGAATTCGATCGACCAACCAATTTCATTTCCCTATTTAGGGTTTCTAGTCAGTGGGTTCTTGGATTGGACCGACCGTCATCCATCGGCATGCTGGGGCTAACCTAGGGGGCAGCCGGGGCTGGCGACCCGTGCTGATGGACGGCTCATAGTGTACCCTTAGCCTAGACGAGCTTAGACAGATTCTGCCGACCGACAACCTCGGTGATTCGACAAGTTCGTAGCGGTGAAAGCGTGTTCCATTAACACCTCCTAAATTTTGGTCCTAGACCCGCCACACATTTGGCATGGTCGTCCCTCCTCAGTCCTTATGGCTGGGGTTTCATGCAGACGTCAAGCTGGTACGTACCAGGCCTCCGGTCTTGCCCCAGGTGTGGTTTCGCCCCGGGTAGTGGAGAAGGGGTACTGAGTGACGGACAGGAAGATTGGGTTGAGTTTGGTTTTTGTTACGACCCGCCCGCTTAATTGCGTGAATCATTCCGATTATTGAACGGCTGGGAGCCGAGTTCGGATTTGAGGCCGGTGTATTAAGGAATGAGGTTTAAGTAGTGCCTATCTAGCCGTGTCAACTACGTAACAGGCACACTGACGTTCACGGCGTTTTGAATTTCATAGCGTACAACTGTGTATGACGGGATCAATTGATGTTGTTACCTGTGGATGCTGGTGAAACAGCACGACAGACTAGGAATCAACCCAAGTGCTCGAGCTTCTTGAGAGTAGAAGCAAGTATATATCAACGACGGATTCTGCATTATTCGCTCATCAGTTTGCTGTGTGTACGCGCAAGCACGAACGACGATCGCTGCCGTGGGCGCGCGCGCGGCCGGCCGTGGGCACGTATGTGCGAACGAGGCCCGAACCGCGCGCGCCCGGCTGATAAGGAACCGCGCGTGCCGCGGTCTCGGCTCGGCAGCTGCGCGCTGGCTCTGATCACGACCTGCGCGCTGGCCGCTCTGCCACGGGGCTAGCGAACGTGCGTTGCATGGATCCTGGGCTCGGCGAGCGTGGTTAGCTAGACCACGGCCCACAGGCTCACGGTAGACCACGGCCCATGCATCAACACATGGCAGGACGAATTACGCTGCTACGCATGCATGACCTCAGCGGGCGACCTACCCACCCACAATGTTGTCGTCTCCTTGTCTTTTCGAGCACCGCAGGGTTTCCAGGACAGCTCGAAAGTACCGCCCATAAACACGGAAATAGTATCAAGCTGGTCGATTTGGTGCCCAATCATGGAACCAAATTAGGTAGACAGTCCAGAGCTCCAGATCATGACTCTGTACGTGTTAAAGAGTATAGATTATATGGGGGAGGATGGTTAGTTATTTCTTACTATGATGAGTAGTGTGTTCGTGCGTTATAACAGAGCTCTAAAAAAAGATAGGATATACCAGCAGACATGATTTCTGACGAGCGCATCAATGGCGGCGACGATTTTCTAGGATCAACAGTGTAAAAGCAGTTAAGAAGCTCAATTAACAAGCTCACAAATGCAACCATGATAAATGCAAACTGCCATCGGGCAATTCCCAATAATCCCTACCAGCCATGGCTGTTGCTAAAATACTTCCTCCTTTACCGCCTATTGAACCAATAAGGCTTAATAACCGAAATCCCGCCACGAGTGCCACCTTTATAGCTATCATCAATGAAGGACTGAAATGTTGGTATTACAATGGCAATTCCAAGACCATTTACGACTCTCGAATGCAACTCTTGAAAATCTTGGTGACACCAAAAGCCCTATTGATCTGACCGAAGAGAGTCCCAATCGCAAGAACTGCAGGGCGATCATATTGAAGAGCAAGGACACCTACCAAGGGAGACACTATAGACTTCAGAAAGTTCATTAGAAAGGTAAGGTACCCTAGATCAGTAGGACCAGCATTGAAGGCAGCATTGACTTCCTTGTAAACAGCTGGGAGTAGATTCTCATCAGCTCGCTACATTATGGAGGTCAAGTTGATGAGGATAAGAGAAATGGAGAAACCAATACTATCTTCTTTACCTTATTATTAGAGAATGATTACATCAACAAAGCAAGGTAAGTTTTCTTCAATATTTCTGTTAATGCCACATGATACTCCTGGAATCCTAGGGATATTTGTGTGAAATAAAACACATTTCAATATGTTCAGCTCAAGCCAATTTAACTTATCTTCACTCCTTGGTATGGATCTATATTGATCCACAATGTTTTGCATGTGCACGATATGTTGAGAGGTGGGAGATGGATGCAAAAGAGCCGCATTGGTGATGAATATTGAACTGTGTTTCAAAAGAATTTGGTCACATGAACACTACACAGGAATGATAGCCATAAGACCTGTAAAACAAATGCCTAACCTAGATGGGAATTAGTTTGTTGTGCGGTGCAAAGAACAGCCGTAGGGAGCTCTTTATATACTATTGTTGGACGTGCTACATGGCCCATCGACAATACATGTGTAGCACGATTTACAACCGGATTACAACCAGTTAAGATATTTAAGAGGGAAAGGGTACTGCTGATGGTTAAGCTAAATGGACTGATGTTACTAATCAACCAAAGTTCGAAGAACATGGCATGTGATAGTAAGGTTTAACATTGAGAAGCTTCATGGAGACAGTGACACTATATTGAACTATAAGCTATCAACCTTCCAATGTTTAGTATTAAACCACATTACATAATAATACCAATTACAACCATCAAATTAATGTCAGTAATAAAACTTATGATGGTAACTACCAAGAAGAGATGGGTAGTTTATATAGGAAGTTTAACAAAAGAATGCTACTATGCTTGATCAAGGGAAATTGAAAGGTTATCTGAACTTGTGTTGATGATAACCACAAGTAAGATTTGCCATCCCCATGTGCTGAACTACTGCAGTAATTTTGTTGTGACCAAATTTAAAAAGTTGCTGCTAGCCCAGCTTCATGCAGAAGGATTTGCAATCTGCGAGATGGAAGGTGCATTAGATTGGCTTGATTTTTTGGATTACATAGAAAGTAACAAAAGTACCTGCATTTTTCAAAATTAGAAGTGTGTGCATTATGTAAGTTCAAAAAAGTTAGGGTTTCCCTACAAATGCACACATATAAATCTGTATCCACCTTCTGACATTATCTATCCACAGAGAAGGCGGACTAAGGAGGCAAACCAGTCTAAGAATTTGAATAACATTTGTTCAATTGTAATGTGCACAAAGGGCAAGAAGCTACTACATACTATCGATACAGATTAATCGATATGTGTAAAAATGAGCTAAAAAGCATTGCATAAGTAGGATAATTTGATCAATGAGATCCGTCGAGTATAATTGCATCTAGCGGTACATTGTTCCATTAAAACTTTAGAAATGGGAAATGTCCAAATTTCGCTAAATGAGAGTTCTTGTAAAAAAAACACCATCAGTCGTGTGCAGAAGAAAGACATATATATATATATATATATAAGCTATTTGAATGGTTACCAATTAGGCCCAAAAAGAGTATGGAAAGTGACGAGGATATGGTAATCCTCAATTAACTGTTTATCTATAATTGTTATTATAGATAGCAATACCTTCATATTGTTCATAAGTATACCCCTTGTTATTCATAAGGGAAGAGCTTAACTGAGTGGTCGTAAGTCCTTCTACGACCACCTCATGATCGTAAGCCCTTCTACGACCAGGTCAACTACGACCACCCTATAGTCGATAAAACCTACAAACATGTGAGCCCAATCAACTAGGGACTCTAACGAGGATTAAAATCTCTATGTATTATTTTAATACATAATAAAAGACCATATGTCTTCCTCACTAGTCGTAACCCCTAAGGCTAACGACATCACTGGTCATAAGGATTCCAGAGGTTACATAATGGGTACCCTGGTCGGACAAGGTCCTATGCCTAGTCTCCGACCAGGTAACTACTCGAAAGAGCTACGAACTGGTATCTTAACCGTGTGATGAATGGAACACGTGTTGTATATTCCAAACCACATGATGTTACATAGTCCTAAGATACTAACAACAACTACCATACAGTTGAGTGTCTCACAGACACTTAACTGCAAAGCAGTTGACATATTATCGACTAACGCGTCGCTCTGACCAGTCACAACACTTCACCAGGGACGCCTTCTCTAGGAGTAACTGCCACCTCTTCAGAAGTTATTTAAGGGTGAAGCGCAAAAGACAAAAGGGCGATCTGGAAGACAAGCAAGATAGCAACATCAGATTAAGGCAACGCAATCAGCCTTAGATTCGTGCTTTAAGTTTGATTGCTTAGCATAGCAGGTGTGAGATTCAGTGTAATTAGGATTAGTCCCCATCCGGGTCATAAGCACCCCCTGTAAATCCAGTTCATATCAATAAAGAGCAGCCCCATTATCTCCCAGGATATATCGCGTTATTTTCCTCTTTTATTTTGTAAGATTGGCAACTCGATCGTCGACAGACTCTTATACACTGTGTTTTACAAACAACAGTTAGTATACACAGTTATTCTCTGAAATAATTGCATGTATTATGCATCTATCTTTAATGTAACTGCAAGGCGACGTGGGTGCAGTTTCTCTGACAATAACTACCATCAACGTATGCATTTCATCAGGCATTGAGGTGCCTCTTGGCATGGAGTAACTGCCACCCCTTTACATGCTATATAAGGGCTAAAGTCAGTGGACAGAGGGGGAGGGTGATCGGGGTTAACAGCAAGGAGTCATTAAGTCTTAGCTTGAGTGATTTCTTCCCTATTATAAAAAAGCATAGTGAATACAAGAACATAGGAGTAGAGTTATTATTCTCTTAGGAGAAGGCCTGAACATGTCTAAATCCCTTTGTCTCTTTCTGCGTGGATCTATGTCAAGGGAATCTCCAAACATTTATTCGTAAGATCGATACTAGAACAACGACAGAAAGTTAACTGATTTTTATTTGGTCACTTTTCTACGAACACGCATAAATCCAAAGACTTCCAAAGTAAACACAAGGCACAAATTCAGCCTCTACATGTTCCCTAGGTGACAAATTACCTTCGCTTGGAGTCTGGAACCACTGTTTGTACAAGTACACTTAAACTTGGACACAAATCAACAAGTGTCCTCACTTGAGCAAAACAGGAAGACGTATCCCGATCAGGTTGCAGGAAACCACTAAATCTTCAAAGAGCATATGCTTTTTTGCTAAATAATACTTCTCCAGAGAGTCACTTGCAACTTCCTGGTGCTGACATACTAAAAAAGAGGTATCGAATCTAAATAGTTGTACTGTATAACAAAGCAGCATCCCCAATTCAGCACAAAAGCAACGATTCTATACTTCTATTTCTTTCCCCAAAAAACGAAATCCATTCCCAAAGAGTCGAAAAGCGAGCGAGCAAGCCAATGAAACAGGCAGATGCGCGATGCCTCCAGATTTGGAAGCTAAACATCCTCTCCTTTAACCCACAAAAAATCACGAACACAATTGACCACCATCAATTCATGACCTCGTAGGCCCCATGGAATCGGAAGCAAAATCCAAATCACAACATCGCACACTGGAAAATTGGATATATCAGCGAGTCAAATGCAAGAGAAGAGAGACATAACATGGGCATACTCACCGACAATGGGGTGGGCAGAGATGGCACGCGTCCAATAGGGATTGCTCCTGCTCTCGTGCCATGGCTTCTGTACTACTCTCCGTCAATCCTCCATCCCTATTGCTAGCGTTGCGTGGGATGGTGAGGTGGGGGAGCTGAACTACCAGAGAGACAAAAAAATACTTATCGCGTGAGAGTAGAGAGAGACCGAGACGTGGGGAACTCGTCTATTGGTGTTCAAACGAATAGGTTGTCGGTGACTTCTGGTGCAGCCGCTGGTGGAGTGATATTGCAGGAGATCAGGGTTTCGGGAGGTGGGAGGAGGAGGAGGAGGGTGTGAGACATAGTGGTGGAGATGGAAGATGTGCGACCGGTGTGAAGAACGCTGATGAGCCAGTTGGAGAGGAAGGGAAGGTAGGGTCCGGAAACTGGTACAACACCGACGCAGCGCCGCCCTCCGTTCCCGGCTACTCCTCCCTACCCGTCACGACCTCGGAGGCGACGCTCATGTGCTGACGCATGAGGTCACGAACGCCCGCGGGGGGCAAGTTGTAGTCGGTGGCGAGGGAGCGAAGGTAGCGGTTTGGCGTTTTTTAGTCGTATGTAGGTGGGGTAGGACGATTGCCCCCACTACGTGGGGGTAAACCCCAATCTTTATTAGTTAAGATAAAAATATGTTTTCAGATTTGTCCTGTAACGCTCGACTAAAATTTCTGGGAATTCAGTCGATTCTCCCAAATTTGGGTGTGCTTTGAGATTTGTGCGCCGCCACTTATCGGTGTTTTTGGGTTTGTCACGACGTTGAACGAGGTGGTGTGGGGGAAAGAGGAGAAATTAATAATTACTAGTTGAATGGTAAATAGATAGTCCAATATGCTTGTACCAGTAGAATCCAGGGGCTGATTGGTTTATGGCCCAAACGAGTCAAGCCAATATTTTGGCATAGCCAAAACCTAGACAAAGCCAAATATTTGCAAAAAGAACATTGTTTATATCATGGTCAAGCCAATATTTGGTGTTATCAAAATTTTGATGGGTGATTTCCTCATCATTGGAATGCCTGTGCGTCAATGAATTTCATTAGCGTTACCAAATTTTCGTGGACGTTACCAAAATTTGATAACAAACCAACAACAGCCAATTTTCATTGACGTTGTGAATATTTGGTTTGATTTACAATGGTAGCTAACCAAACAAGCCCATAGTGCAAATAACAAATCGAGTACAAACATGTAACTCACAAAGATTGTCACCATTGAACGATCAATCATCAAGTCATGGCCTATAAAATAGCTCGAGAAATATCGTCAAATGTGAAAAAAAATTAGATAATCATTTTTTATTCCAAAATACAGTAATATACCTCCCTTTTTATTTTACAGAAATAATCCTCTGTTGCTCCACCGTTGGATGACTTTGATCAGTCGCCCAACGGTTGAGCGACAAATGTACAAGTCGCCCAGCAGTTGAGCGACTTGTACTAGTTGCTCAACGATTGGACAACTAGTACAAGTCGCTCAACTGCTGGGCAATTTAAAATGATAATATTATTATTGTATTAATCCAATGGAAATAATTGTAGGGGAATAAATGGCAATTTTTGTAGGTAATACATTTAGTAAATCTTGTTTGTAGGTTGTTAATTTTTTTTGGAAATAAAAGAGTGGTGACAAAGTTGGTTGGTCCATTTGTGATTTTCGTAGATTCTCAATGGTACGAAATCTGTTATACTTATAATAACATTTTGTAATCATCGTATGCTGTTGTAGAGCGGTAAATTTCTGAAGAATTTTGTGAGGACGATTGAGGTAGCAATGAGTCATAAGTAGGAAGGTAAATGATATTACAATGCGCCAGGAAATTCATACATGGTGGAGAACTTAGGAGAAATGGCGCAACGATAACAACAAGACAGTTCATCCAACAAGGGCGCTACATGGCATGCAGGATAACGAACCTAGGACGGTATACGTATGCCTTTAGGGAATTAGAAATACATGGGACATATAGACGAAGAGGGTCGAACTACTACGTGGAATGTGGCCATTTTCTCTTGTGGCCCAGCTCGGCGTTGTACTCCTCGCCTTGCGCCTTAGCTTTCGCCGCAATGGCCCTCTTCCGCGCCCTCTCGGTCTCGCGTCGCCTGGCATGCTCGCGCTCTTGCTCCTCGTGTAGCCTCTCCTGCCTTTTCTTCTCCTCCATCTTAGCCTGCAGCTCTTCGAGGCGCCTTTCATGGCCCTCGCAGTCCTCCCTGGCCCACCTCTTCCTTGACAGCAGTATCCACATGTCGTATGGGTGGATCTTGTCATCGATCCACTGGCAAAAATCGCATAGGCGCGGCGGAGACTGCGGTGGGAAGAGAGACGTGGTTACGGTGTAATGGGAAGCAAAATAGTGGTGTAAACTAAAATGCGATTTCATTACCGGTTGGCTGTGGCTCGCCGTGTCAAACCTGTGGTTAGGGTAGTCTTCCCAAAAGTTTGGGCAGTACCAATAGCGCTGCCATATGGTCCACTTGTCGGTTGATTTGACGCACTTGCAGGCATCCCGACACCAATAGAGGGGTGGCACCACCCGTCCGAGCGCCTTCCGAAGGCGCTCACGAGCATAGGAGGGTCGCGCTCGACTGAATCGCAGGCGTCTTGAGGCGCCTCCTTAGATCGACGAGCTCCGGAGGTGGGTGGTGAGTGTAAGGCTGCTAACTAAATGCCCTGTGGCGAGCGTCGGTATGCTGGAGAGCCTCCAGTCCTTTAAAAGCTCGTGGATGTGCTCCCATTCCTTCTTCTTTTCCATGTTATCTAGGTAGTGTTGTTGGTGTGGAGTTCCTGGCTGAGTAGCGCTGTGTTTATAGCGGGAGGGGACACAACTGTAGTGGCTCTATAACGGCAGTCGAGTGGTCTCTTCGTGCTTTGTAGAGGGAGGTCATGTCCTGCTTTGTAGAGAGTGGTCATATCCTGCTTTGCAGAGCGAGGTCACGTCCTACTTAGCAGAGTGAGGTCACGTCCTGCTTTGCAAAGAGTGGTCATGTCCTGGTTTGCAGAGAGAAGTCGTGTCATGCTTTGCAGAGGGTGGTCATGTCCTGCTTTGCAGAGCGAGGTCACGTCCTACTTAGCAGAGCGAGGTCATGTCCTACTTTGCAGAGATAGATAACAACGATAGATTGACACTGATAATGAAGTTAAAGTTTGCAATTACGATACAATTAGTTCCACACTGCGTACAACAAGCAAAGTACTAACTGAAGTACAAGTTACAACATGCTAGCATTTCTAATCTTAGTACCACTACACACACAACAAGAAGTGGTATTGCACTTCACGTCAGTGTTCCTACTTGTCGGCAAACGCCTTGCAACTTCTCGCAATGTGGCCTTCCTGGCCGCAGCGGCCGCAACATCTACCTGCCTCTCCAGCTTCCCCTTCGTCCATATCATTCCTAATGCGACGACTCTGTCGACAACCCTTCCCGCCCTTCAACGGGTCAAGATCTGGAATCTAAGTCCTTTGTGCCATATCCAACATGGCGAAGTTGCCCACAACTCTGAAGCCTCTTAGCTCGCCGCACCATGCCTGCAACACCCTCTCCTTCATGAAGTACTCCGACATGAAGTTCGATGGGTCCATGTTGATGGTCCCGCATACGGCGAGAACATGAGAGCATGGCTTGTGAAGGAGCTTTGGCTTGTTGCATGTGCAGATAGGTTCATTCACATGATCTCCAAGGCACACCTCGTGGGTAATAAGAGAGTGAGCCATCCCAAATCCAGCTCTATCCCAAAGGAACACGTCAAAACAATGCTCCATATTTCTCATCACGAAGACCGTGTGCAATTGACCCTTCTCACTCTTGGCCTGTATGTACACTATAATCTTCGAGCAGTACGGTGTATGTGGGTTGGCTACATGAAGTGCTGTATTCGCATGCCTTTCCCTAAAATATCCGATTGTACCGTGCAGAACGCCTTCCACGATGGCGACGAAGGGGTGAGGACGGATGCCCCTAAGAACCCAGTTGTACACCTCCGCAAGGTTAGTGGTCATTATGTCGTACCTTGCACCATCCGTATCGTGCAGCAAAGACGACTTCTCCAATGGCTCGACCTTAATCCAATGGGAGAAGCACTTGATGTCATTCGAGATCCTCCACGTCACACGGGGAGGGTTAAGCTCCGCCACCCTAGGAATGGGCGGACGCTTGTTCCTCTTGACGACGTGCTTCCTAGTGTGCTCCTCCAACATCTCCCACAACGCATCAAATTTACACTGCTGGTTCTGCATAGCCAGCCTCTTAAACAACTTCATCAATGGTTGCTGCGGGAACTGCTTGAAGAAGTTGGCCCCAGGCGAATGCACCATTTGTTCCTCATGTCTGGCCAAGGAAACGGCTCATCAGGGTCTTGCTGAAGTTTTCTGATGGCCTTCATCATCCCAGGGTGGCAATCATTGATTATGCAGACATCAATACATGTCCCAACTACTCCCTCCTTCAGATGTCGAAGGAACCACAACTAGCTGTCGAAATTCTCACTTTCCATGAATGTGATGGCCAAAGGCAGAATCTGATTGTTGCCATCAACACTAATTGCTGTCAAGATATGGCCCTTATATTTCTCAATTAGAAGCGTCGATGTCGACTAAGATCACAGGCAACATGTGCTTGAAAGCATCGATGCAGGCACCGAAGGCTAAGAAGACCCTCTGCAATATCGTGAAACCTTGTGGTCTTCTGGATGACTTGTCCTTCACAGCAATGTATGTGCCTGGGTTCCTGTCCTACAACACCTAGAGCATACGAGAAAGGTTGTCATAAGCCGTCTCGAAAAAACTGAACCTTATTTCTAAAGCCTTCTGTTTCGCACGCCATGTCTTCGCGTAGCTAATCTTGTACTTGAATTTCTGCTCGATAGCCACCATGATGTGCTTGGCCTCTAGGTCCTTCTTCTTCACTATCTCTCCATACATGACATTGGCTATGAAGGTGTACATTAGGTGGTGATACTTCGGCAAAACACTACTGAGCACGCAGGAGTGCGCCTCGACCTTGGAGACAATCCAGTGAGTCTCGTACTTGGGTCTACATGCGTGCACACGCCAAGGACAACCAGCCTACTCGCAGACCACGGTGTACTGCTCCTGGCTAGATTTGAGGACCCAAAACATCCACTGCATGGACAAGGCCCACAGCTTAATGGCATCTTGTAGTAATCCCTTGTCAGCAAACATTGCATGAAGCTGAACCTCTATACCATAGTACTCCCACGGTGATTCGTGCTCATCGTGCACAGCAAGGCCCTCAATGTCCACCCTATTCCATTTCTGCGGGATGAGACCTTCGTCCTTATCGAAAGAGTCATCGTCATCCTCTTCTAAAGCTTCCTCCTCGGCCCAGGCCGTCAAGTCATCGATCTCCATCCGACACACTATACTGTCGACATGCTCCCTTGCATCCGCCCGTCTAGTGGGCTCAGTGTGCGGTGTGCGATCTTCCTCTTCTACCTTCGCAACATCGGCCACCGCGTCCTCCTCGACCCAGGCCGTCAAGTCATCGATCTCCATCTGATGCACTATGCTGTCGACATGCTCCCCTGCATCCGCCTGTCAAGTGGGCTCAGCGTGCAGTGTGCAATCTTCGTCTTCTGCCTCCGCAACATCGGCCATCGCGTCCTCTTCATGAACCATGCGCTGCGCGCCCGAGCTACTCTCACCAACCAGACGATAGCCGTCGATAGGGCCTCGTGCGACTCCCTTCGGACATGCTTGCAGCCTTCCACAAAGCCTTTCCATGCAACTATGCGCATCAGTCTGCTCAACTCCCACCAAATGTGCGTGGCAAACCGACTCCAAATCCCATGTAGGACAACACTACACACCTCGGGGTCCAAGGAGAAGCTGCAGGTGAACCAGCGCAGGACATCTCCGATTCGAGCATTCTCTGCATCTGGGTGTACCATACTGACTTGTGGGAAACCACTCAGGTCAGCACCATATGGACATTCACAAATCGTATCAACACCGTAATGCACTTTTAATCTTGTAGGCTCCGACATGATTGATTTCTCACTGCAAATATTTCGAACATTGCAACTAGCCATTTGTCAACATACATTCACGAAATACGTCATAAACCAATAAGTAGCGACAACGTTGCCTATATTCGGATGAGAACAAGAACGGATGAGACTATTACCTTCACACGAAGACCTTATCTCCTTATCAACGGGCTTCCTTCTTCTTTCTCTCTGACCTCCCGACCTCCTCTGCTCCCCCCCCCCGTTTCTCTCTTCTCCACCTCTCCCGACCTTCTCCCCATGGTCACTTCCCCTCTCCTTCTCTCCCTCTCCTTTTCTCCTCTCCCGAGCTCCTCTCGTTCTATCCCGAGAGAAATGGCGAAAGAGACTATGGCAGGGTCGGGTGTGCCTTTCTATACAACCGCCTAGTCGCTCCACCATTAGACGACTTGACAGCAACTAGTGGTCCAACGGTTGAGCGACTAGAGGATAAGTCACTCAACCGCTGAAGCGACTTAGACCGAGGACTAGTCGCTCAATGGTTGAGCGACTACTCCACTTGTCGCTCCACCGTTAGGCGACTTAGATTAGTCGTTCAACTTGGATGACTGATCTAAGTCGTCCAACTAGAAATGACAAAAATTATTTATTTCTATAAAATTATATAAAAAAACGTATATTATTATATTTCGAAATAAAAAAATGATACCAGTCCAGCGAGAACATGATTGGCTCCAACCAAATTCCCAAAGATAATTCACAAGAACACACTGGAGAAAGCGACGGGCACCAGGACGCGTGCGACGGGTCCATATGCTGGGAAAATGTCGCGATATATATTTATTGGCGGTAAGGTCAGCTGTAATGTAATGTGTGAATCCAAAACTTTCAGATATGTATTCATGTCAACGTCGACATGGATGGCACGAACGGCGAACGGATGACGTCCCTCTCTAACTCCACGGGCAGGGACCCACTGACAATCATGACCATCAATTCATCATGGAATCATGTGATTTTTCTCACGAAATGATAATTATCTGTTAGTTGCTACACACACTGATACACCGACCTGTGCCTGTCTTGCCTCTGTCATGCGCTATGATGCATTGGATCGATCCTTCTTGTGTGGAAGCACGGTGTTACACGGTTCCATGATCCTTGATCATTCCTGTTGTGCTGTGAGAAAGAATTTTCATCTCTTGAAAACCATCGTCTGATCTCCAATTAGGGGTGGATCGAAGACAAAAAAGTCGTTGGGGTCACCATAAGCTAACGATGATAGGCACTAGGTGGTAATGTCATCACGAGGATCATAGACAACGTTGGGTCACCGAATGTTAAGAGGCTGTTTGGAACATAAGAATTTCATTCAAAATAGTTCTTTTCCTACATGAATCAAGAACAAAATTCTCGCATTCCAATCGGGGTCTAACCCACGGACGGGACCCGCTGTCGCCGAGGTATATATCGGAGAGCCACTTCCATTAGAAATCAACGGTAGAATCTTGAGAATGGGGTGCTGGCACGAATGTCATATGTAAAAGCAACTCAATCAAAAATCAACGCTTGAGGCAGCGGGGCTACTACGAGGAAATTCAGAAAGGCGGACCATAGCTTCTGCACCATCATATGCATCCCCCACAATACAAGACGACCAACTCATATGCTTTCCAACAAAACCGCCTCACAAATCACAAAGCCAACTCAAACTCACATGCCCAGGCCAATGCCCATATGCCAGCCGAATCATACCAATTCTTTATGGTTGCAAGTTGCAACCCAGACACTCTCTGCACAGGCAACAGTACAGCACCTCACACTCACATGCAAGCAATCAAGAGATTCAAGGCCCAGCTCCAGAACGGAAGAGAAAGTTGCACCGCATCAAGAACACCCCAAATCTCAATAGCTGCTCACTAGTTCTATCTATGGTTCGAAGCATGGATCAGAGTCCAGAAACTGGCCAAAAGAGAAACTCACCTGACATATATATGTAAAGTACAAACTCATATATCACAAAAGTATAGGCATGCCCAAA
The DNA here is from genome assembly GCA_036346405.1 of Phyllostachys edulis. Lineage (NCBI taxonomy): Eukaryota > Viridiplantae > Streptophyta > Magnoliopsida > Poales > Poaceae > Phyllostachys > Phyllostachys edulis. The sequence goes on along the minus strand of CM070555.1, from coordinate 37,052,156 downwards.
TCCATGACTCAACTTTACAGTAACAAGTAACAACCGCACCAGAACTTATCACCGTTACTTCTTCCTGGGCTTGGCTCGGCGCGCCGAGCTGGAGCCGGAGCTCCGGAAGATAGCGCAGAGGATGCAGCCAGACACCCTTGGCGATGGTGGGTCAAGGTCCGGAGCCACGTCCTTGGTCCGGAACACCTGATGGTTGCGGTCATCCTCCTCCTGGCTCTGCTTCTGCTTCTGCTTCTTCTGCTTCAGCTTCTTGTCGTCTCCACCACCACGGCGCATAATCCCGATGCTCCCGACGCTCCGGGAATGCCGCAGCTCCGGTTGGGGCTCCTCCATGCCATCGCCGGCCTTCGCCTCGGCATCCTCGGTCAGGAACCGCTCGTCCCAGACCAGGCCTGATGAACCGGACCTTCTGAAAGTCGTTGCTGATCTTTGTAACCCAGCCATCTACTCCTATCCACCTCTCCTTTCTGCAAAAAGAACCAACTTATCTGCAAGTATGGAGAACAGGAGGTAAGGATGAACTGAAGGGAGTTGCTTGCCTCTGCAGGTTTCCAGTGTGTATATATGTACATAGAAGGAGACAGCCATTAATATACAGACAGAAGAGCAGTCAAATGCCGTTGCCATGGAAAGGTACCAGGGGCTGTCTTCCAATAACTAACTAGGTTGTGCAGGGATTAGTTTATGTACAGGCAGAACAGTACAGGAACTCATCAGATTAAATTATAAGCTTTATATTTTGAACCAGATGCCTCTGGTTTTACTATTCCATCACAAGCATGTGGAGAAAGCGAATCCAAGTACACAGAAGCAACTAGACATTACCCAACCCACTAGAGGAAGTAGACAAATAGCTGAGAGCTACCAGAACATATGCATGCTTTCTTCAGCAATTTTATGCACTACTGTAAAGTTTGATGAAAAGTCTGTCCATGATTGTTCTAGGGTTCAGTCTTGTGTCCCCTTTGTATCCTATATATACTGCTTATTAGACCTCTTGAATACATACACAATATTCATAACATGCTATCAGAGCAAAGGTTAGGGTTAGAGTTTACTGTAGCCGCCGCCGCCGCCGCCTAGCCTCTACTCCAGTGACGGAGCCAGCATTTTTTCAAAGCCTGGGCAAGCCGCAAGCTACGTACCTAATTATGGTATATTGAGAACCGCAAGCATCGGATATTCGGATACACAATTACACAAATCCACAACTGTTTTAAAGTAAAAGAACGGATACGATACATCACACATGTAAAGGTTCATAGATGAAAATAAAAATGAGATGCGATAACAAACAACTCACTAGAATGTGTTCATTTCTGAAATTTTAACAATTCTGATCATCTCAATTCTGAAGGCTCAACTTACAATGTGTTCCTTTTACACGGGCATGTATGTTTAACAAGGCAGTTGGCGTATTCCTACTGCATGCTATTCCTGTGATGCACTGGATTAAACTAGTCATGTGTCATTCGGATGCTAGAACACATAATTAAGTAGAAAGTAGTCGGTGGACTGCTATATATACACTGACATCAGAAATCTCTATTAGGTCATACGTATATGCACGCAACATGATGAGGAAGCGTGAGATACGGATAGCAAAGTAAGCAAGATCACAATTCACAACTTTTATTGACCAAAGACAACTAGCTAGTTAACTCTGACACATTGATTTCAAAGACTCCTTGATCGTGAGCACGGCCCGTCAAAATCTCCTGAGCCACAATGGGGCACGAGGCAACGAGGCATACACTACACTCCAAAGTCCTTCGCCACGCCATGCAGCATGTAGCCTTGATGAAGCATTATCGCCGTGGCCCGCAATCGCCGAGTCACGAGGACGGTGGATTCACCATCGCTTACTCGTCTCTGCCGCTGCTCCCGGGAGGAGAGATCTTCACTCCCGGGGGTGGCCTCCTCCTAGTGGTGGTCGTCCCTTCCCGAGGCTTTCGCCGCCTCCCTTCTCGAGGCTTGCTTCTCTACCGCCGTCACCGACGCTTCGCGCCTCTCGCTCGCTTCGTCGCAGGCTTTACAAGATGGCAGTGCCGCTGCTGACGAGGAAGATCGTGAAGAAGCGGGTCAAGCAGTTCAAGTGGCCGGAGGATTGCTGCCACGCCTATGCCGGATCCTGCCGTCAAGGCCCGAGCGCTTCCCCGCTCAGATCCGGCTGCCCCGACTCGCCCGCGGCCACCTCCGACCACCTCCCGACCAGATCAGGCCGGATCTGGCTCAGCAGCAGGAAGAGGAAGATGTCTTCATCGCCACATCCATTGCCGTCGGCACGACGGTGGGCGATGGGATCCGGCGGATCGAGCCAGGACGCATCATCGCCGTTGGTGACGTCCTCCCCGCACTACGACCTCGGCTCCCCTACTCTTGGCCGCTGCCTCTGCTTATCTGCTTCGGCACCGGGCCTCATCACCACTGGATCCGGTGGAGAACGCGGATCCATCAATGCCGTATGCAAATCCGGAGGCCAGGCAGCGCCCCTTGTCTCCCCGACCGTTAGACGCATCGTCGTCCTCGGTGCCCTACGTGTCGCGGCATAGCTCTCCTCCTCCACGGATGACGAGGAGGGCGAGGTCTTAGACAACGCCACGGACTACGGGGAGAAGGTCGGCGTGCGGGAGGTGTCCAACGGAGTGACGATCTGCGCCGGATCCGGCGACACCAAGCTCAGTTCCCTCGATTCCTCACCGAGGCCAGATCCGAGCTCCCCGACTGCGCCCGTTGGAGCTTCTGCAAGGGAGGGAGGAGGAAGAAGAGAGCAGCAATCGCGATGGGAGGCAGAGCCGACATCCAAACAGAGGCTTGCTTTATCTTTTGAGGTATTCACGTTCTGTCCTCGTGCAAGGCGCCTATTCACCGTTCTACCACCGCTTCTGCGTTGCCCAAAACTGCCCCCACGTGGGTCGTGGCAGTTTGCAGATTGCTAGTTATGCTAGTTGCTGCTGGTGGTTATCCTTTGAGTACTTTTCCTTCCATTGTGTCCATCCAAGTCCGTACCACTCTATCTTTGAGTTCGTCTAAGCCATGCGAGTTCACAAATTTATTATCAGTCATAGAAGCATAGGAATTCCCTTTTGCATGACAGCATCCGCCGCTCCTCTCCAAGCCACTGTAGATCATAGAAGTCGTTATGATGCCGCCGCTTCTCTCCTAGCCGCCATACGAGCTTATAAGATCTGTCGCGCTTCTTACATCTTCTGCCTCCATTGCGCTTAACGTAATCGCGCTTGCCGCCAAATCTTGGGTTTCGATCTCTGGCGACTTTCTCTATTCGTATCTGTTTCATCATCTTCTTTGTCGTGTTGCCGCGGTCGACTTTACTCCCATTTGCCTCTATTTTCTCAGCTCTTGCACCTTGTGCTTTATGGGGTTGTCATACGACCCCGGATGGGAGGAGATCTTTTGATATTCGACATATTTTCCAAGAACTGCATGCTACAACGACATTATTAAGACTCGAACTTCGGATTTTTCCTATTGTAGTGTCAACCTTTTCCAAATGCAATGCTATTGCATACGCCTTGCATTTGAGAGGGGAGGGGGATGTTAAGGGTATTAATGGTATTTCCTATTATTCTAGGGTTTAGTCTTGTGTCCCCTTTGTATTTGTCCATTGAGTCTCTTGAATACATACACAATATTCATAACAATGTCAACACAACAGGATCCAGAAAAGGATTTAAGGTGTATAATACGCGTCGGCATAAAAATGCAAAACATAGCTGACAAGGGTTGGGTACGAACCTTTGATATAGACCATCACTACCAGAATTCAGTTAATGAGGGAATAGTACATCTGAAGAAAAAGTCCCGAGGGCCCAGGGGAAGCAAGCAAAGACAAATGACAATTGTATTCAGCTCTAATTAACATCAGCGAACAGCCAATCATCATCACACAGGGTAGAGTGGAAAATGCAGGAAGATAGTAAATAAGGTGTGTACAATCACTAGATAATAAAGTACAGTATATTATCTAAAACAAAACAAAAATTGATATTTGTAGTATACAAAATCAAAAGATTAATTTTAGACAGCATTAATATATTAATGATGATTTTTACTCTATGGGGATTAGTGAACTTTAGTTGCACCATACAGACTTAACATTTAAACTACTAACATTTTTTTTTCTTTCTCTCGTCTCTATCCTCTCATGTCTCTCCCTCGTAGTGTATCTCTACCACACAAGCCCCACAGACCTTTCTCCTTTTCCAACCTCAATATCACTGTTGCACAGGTCCCCAGATGCTACCTCACCCTTCCCCGTCCTTCCAGATGGTTTCCTTCTGATGAGCTCCACGATATCTCCATCTGCCCCAACCCCGGCATAATATGAGGTGTGCGCGCTTGTTGATATCAAGCACACCCGCTATGAATAGTAAAAAGTCCAGAATAAAACTCATCATAGAGTTGCATAGATTGAAAGACGGTGGAAGAGTTGCAAAGATTGAAAGATGCTGCCATGCTGGAATAAATATAGTCCTAAATAAGTGTCAAGAGATCTGCTTTGTAGATACACCTAGTCATGTGTGTCACTGAAAACTACTGACTACCATTTGAGCCTCTGGTGACCTCATTGTTATGAATATTTTGTTATGAATATTGTGTATGTATTCATGAGACCCAATGGGCAATTTATATAGAGAGTACAATGGGATATTACAAGGAAATATGCCATTAACATATAAGAAAAAACAAAATGCATATAAGGAAATACAAAAGAATTCCTATTCTAACACCCCCTCAAACTCACGGTGGATCACACATACTAAGTTTGGAGAGAATACAAATATTGTACCCTGGTCTGTGGCTTCGTGAAGAAGCCAATAATTTGTAACTCTGAGGGCGCAAATTGTAAAGCAAGTACTCCCTCGTGCACCTGTGAGTGAGTGTATGAAGTATCCACGCCAATATGTTTGGTGAGCTCATGCTTCACTGGGTCACGGGCAAATTCTGATAGCACCTGTACTATCAGACAAAAAATGTTGATTAATCCTTGATTGCATCCGTTTTCTTTGTTTGCATGGCTAACTGATAGCATGCACACATTGTTTCAGTTTTTTTGTGTGCATTAGCAGCATTGATACCATTCATTGCTGTTGTTCATTGCTGGTTGAGTGTTAGCGTTAGCAGCATTGTTTGCATTTGCATTAGCAGCCATTGATAGCGACATGGCCATAATTCCAGCAGCAGCGTAACGTATGTAGTTATGCTTGCATTGGCAGGCTCTATTGCATGTAACGTGGTATGTAGTGCCTCTTGGCTAGTATAAATAAGAGAAGAAAAACTAGGAAAAGCTGTGCAGTTTGGCAGCACCAAAATTCTTGTGAGTTCTGTTTGCTTTGTCTAGAGTGTTTATATGTGTTTGTGTCTAGGCGTTTCGCGTGAGTAGACATCGGCGGGCTGACAATTGGTATCAGAGCCTGACTACCATAGCCTCGCGATCCCAGTCCGACTCACGTACTCCGTTCCGGGAGTGCAGACGGAGCAGGACACAAAGGGGAGGACGTGAGATGGTGGTGCAGGAGCACGTCGTAAGGGAGACGACGGGATCGGTCGTCTACCCCACGCTGACGACGACGAACTACACCGACTGGGCTCTCGTGATGAGGGTGAACCTGAGGGCGCAAGGACTGTGGGTGGCAATCGATCCCGGCAACGCCAACGAGAGGGAGGACATGATGGCCCTTACAGCCATCCTTCGAGCTGTGACGTCGAACATGTTGTCCACGTTGGCTGTGAAGAACACGGCCAAGGAGGCATGGGATGCCGTGAAGATGATGAGGATGGGCGTGGATCGTGTCCGCGAGGCAAACGCGCAACAGCTGCGCAAGGAGTTTGAGGACATCCAGTTCAAGGAGAGAGAAACGGTGGACGAATTCTCCATGAGAATTACGGGCCTCGTCAACCACCTTCAAGTCCTCGGCGACACGGTGGAAGAAGATAAGGTAGTGAAGAAATTCCTTCGCGTTGTGCCATCCAAGTGCACCCAGGTGGCAATCGTGATCGAAACGTTGCTTGATTTAAGCACGTTGTCACTTGAGGAGCTCACCGGTCGGCCGGCGGTGGAACAATGATCTGGTAGCGACGACACCGGCGATCTGCAGACACGGCTGCTCTTATCCAAAGAGGAGTCAACGACAACCCTTCGCAAGGAGTTTGAGGAGTGGCTCATGCGCATCAAGAAGAGGGAGCAAGGCGACAGCCCCTCTAGCGGTGATAAACGTTATTGCGGCAACCCACGTGGCCATGGGTGCGGCAAAGACTAGCATGACGGCAAGGACAATGGCTCGTCCAGTGTGCGCCATGACATGTCGCAGGTTCAGTGCTACAACTGCAACAAGTACATGTATTACTCTAGGAACTGCCGCAAGCCTAAGCGTGCCGAGCAAGTTAATTTGACGCAGGTTGACGATGACGACGACGAACCTACACTTCTCATGGCGCAGGTGTTCACGCTCATCGAGGCTTCCATGGGCGCAGGCACTGATGTGGTGCTCAACGAGGTGCACGCGCAGGCGCATCTATGGCGCGATGAGGACGCCCATGACGATGCTTCGTACCTGGACACCGGCGCCAGCAATCACATGTCCGGGTATCAGGCAAGCTTCGCGGAGATTAACGAGGGCGTCACCGGCTCTGTCAAGTTCGGCGACGGCTCTATAGTGGATATACGCGGTTGTGGCACCGTCCTGTTCACCTGCCGGAACGGGGAGCACCTTGCGTTGACGGGGGTGTACTATATCTCACAATTGCGTAGCAACATAGTAAGTCTCGGGCAGCTCGACGGGAACACGGCGTGCTCACTATTCGTGACCGGCAGCGTCGCACACTTGCTTGAGTAAACCGCACTCACAACCGGCTCTGTGTGCTCACCCTCGGCATTACCTGCCGGTCTGCTGTCTCTGTGCGGTATAGCGATGGCGCTTAGCGGCAGACGAGCTCGGAGCTAAGCGGCGTCTTGGCGCGACACGGCGACTCTGGCAGTCTGGCGGCCAAAGGGTCTGTAGCGAGTGGCATGGTAGGGGCAGCGCCGCGTGGCGATCTGCGTGCACATGCGTGGCGACGCAGCAGAGCATCAACAAGGGCGTGGAGGTGACGATGGCTCAAGCACGCTTGCGGCGTGGCGGGCGGCGGAGCTCGGCAAGCGGCGGGGCGGCGGTGCTAGAGATTAATCCTTGATTGCATATGTTTTCTTTGTTTGCATGGCTAATCGACGGCATGCACACATTGAGTGTTCGAGTTTTTTGTGTGCATTAGCAAAGATTGATGCCATTCATTCTTTGCCGTTCATTGCTAGTTGAGTGTTAGCGTTAGCGGCATTGTTTGCATTTGCATTAGCGACCATTAATAGCGACATGGCCATAATTCGGCAGCGATTAACGTATGTAGTTATGCTTGCATTGGCGGGCTCCATTGCATGTAATGTGATATGTAATGCCTCTTGGCTAGTATAAATAAGAAAATAAAAACCAGGAAAAGCTGTGCAGTTTGGCAACACCAAAATTCTTGTCAGTTCTGTTTGCTTTGTCTAGAGTGCGTGTGTGTGTTTGTGTCTAGGCGTTTCGCATGATTAGACATCGGCGGGTTGACAAAAGAGTCGTAGGTCCCATCACAGGCACTCCAAAATCTGCAAGTAGCCACCTCAACCAAGTAACCTCTGCTGTCACTGCTGCCATAGCTCTCAACTCAGCCTCTGCACTTGAACAGGAAACTGCAGTTTGCTTCTTTGTCTTCCAGGCAACAAGCAGAAAGAGAACGACGATCAGAAGGATCACTAGTCCAAGTACCATCAAAGTATGCCTGAAGCTGTAGTGAGGTAGAGCTAGGGAAAAACAAACGACGAGAGATAGTCCCACGCAAATAGCAAAGAACACGAAGGTGACTGTAGTGAAGATGGGAAGGAAGAGCCATGAACTGACTCAAGTTATGAACATGAGCAATATCAGGACGAGTGCTCGCAAGATACACAAAACTCCCAACAAGATGGCGATATCGAGTAGGATCCTCAAGAAGGTCACCATCAGTGGCACGAAGCTGACGGGATAGCTCCATGGGAGTCTCAGCAGTGAGAGTGTCAGTCATACCAGACCGATCTAAAAGACCCTAGACATACTTCTGCTGGGAGATGTAGTAGCCCCCAGGCATGGAAGAGACCTCAATCCCAAGGAAGTATGTAAGAGAACCAAGATCAGTCATCAAAAATTGCTCACTGGGATGCTTCCTCACATATGTGATGAATGAGGAATCATCACTAGTAATGAGCATATCATCAACATACAGAAGAAGCAGTGTCCTACCCCGAGATGAGACAAGAACAAAAAGAGCAGGATCATGGGAACTGACAGTGAAACCGAGATAGCGGTAATCACTGAGGTAAAATGCGCAAACCAGGCACGAGGAGCCTGTTTGAGGCCATAAAGAGCACGACGAAGACGACAGACGTGCTCATCAGGAATAGAATACCCAGGTGGTGACTGCATGTAGACCTCCTAATGCAAAACACTATCAAGAAAGACATTCTTAACATCCAGCTGAGAGATAAACCACTGGCGAACAGAAGCAACCGTAACAAGAGTGCGAACAGTGGTCATACGGCAACAGGGGCAAAAGTCTCATCGTAGTTACGACCGTACTCCTGCTAAAAGCCGCGAGCCACAAGACGAGCCTTGTAGCGACCGATAGTATCATCAGAACGGGTCTTAATCTTGTACACCCACTTGCACGTGATAGGGCGAGCATGCACCGATGGCGGTACAACATCCCAAGTCTCTGTCGTCGAAGAGCATCAAGCTCCTCTGCCATAGCAAGCTGCCACTCAGAATGAGGAGCAGCCTCACGATAAGAACTAGGCTTAGTGATAGAGAGCATGAGCTATCGGAGTAAATCCAAGACGAGCAGGAAGTCGAAGGGATGTCCGATTACGAAGGGCATAACGAGGAGCATCATCAGGAGGATTAGATGTAGGTGTCGGCAAGATACCAGGAGAGGAGACTGGTGAAGGACGAGGACGCCTGGAGTAGTGAATACCAGAGAAACAAGACGGTGGTGCTGTAGGAAGAAGAGGCGGTGCTGCAGGAGGCAACACCGAAGGCGGAGGTATAGAAGGAACCACTGGAGACAGACCAGGGAAAGGCTGTGATAGTGGAGAAAAGGATGAAGAGCCAGAAAGAGACAACCATGAAATCGTCTCAATGGTGGAAACAGGACAAGGAGCCAAATCTCGATAGAAAAAAGGTCGAGATTCGTCAAAGACAACGTCTCGTGAGATCCTGATTCGTCGAGTAGAAGGATCATAGCAGCGATAACCCTTATGCTCAAAACTATAACCAAGAAACACAAACTCAACTGACTGAGCCGATAGTTTGGTGCGCTCACGAGGCTGCAGCAGAACAAAACAGGTGTAGCCAAAAACATGAAGGTGAGTGTACTGGGGGGAGGGCGAGAGTAGAGACGCTCTATAGCACTGACACCCTTAAGAGCAGTGGAAGGCTGCATATTGATGAGATGTAGCCGCAGAAACAGCCTCAGCCCAGAACTGTGGTGGAACGTGAGAGGCAAAGAGAAGAGTGCAGGCAATCTCAATCAGATGACGATGTTTGCGCTCAACATCCCCATTCTGAGCATAGGCACCAGGACAAAAAGACTGGTAACGAGTGCCCTGCTCAGAAAGAAACTGTCTAAAAGCGCCAAAACAGTACTCGCCAGCAGAATCATAGTAAAAAGTACGGATGGAAGAATCAAACTAAGTATGAACCATCGTTACAAAGCTACAATAGATCACAAGAAACTGACCGCGATTAGACATAGGGAAAAAGCATGTAAAATGGGAATAATCATCAATGAAGATCACATAAAACTTACGCCTGCCTTTAGAGATAATAGGCGCAGGTCCCCATACATCTGAATGAACTAAGTCAAAAGGACGAGAAGACAAGGACTCACTAGAATGATAAGGAAGATGTAGTTGCTTGCCCAGTTTACAATCCTAACAAAACATGGTCGTGTCAACAGTAACACGTCCAAAAACACCCTGGCGAACTAATGAAGAAAGGCGAGACCCACACAAGTGACCTAGACGATGATGCCACTGCGCAAAAATTTGAAAGGTAGTGGTAGCAATGGCGGTGGAGGTAGACGTAGAGGTCATAGGAGTAACTGAAGTGGACGGAAGGTGGAAGCGGTCAAGGATGTAGAAACCCTGACAATCCTACGGCGCCAACCAGTCTCAAGTACCGTCCCTGTCTGTCGGTTCTGGACGAAACAAGTGTGAGAGTCAAAACCAACCCTACAGCCAAGATCAGTGAGCTGACCCACCGAGAGAAGCTGCATGGTAAGCTGGAGAACATGAGAAACATCTGAAACAGAAAAATCAGTGGACAAAAGAGTGCCATGACAACTGACAGACAGATGAGTACCGTCGGCTGTCTGAACAGAGATAGGAAAAACAGGAGGTCCTACTGAAGTGAGAGATGTGGAGTCCGGTGTCATGTGGAAAGAGGTACTAGAATCCAGAACCCAAGAGGTACCTGGAGGAGAAGTCTGAGCTAGACTGGCAGAATCTGCTGAGCTGTGAGAAAGCTGCTGAAATAGAGCCTGCCAGAGCTGCAGAATAGAGTCACCTCGCTGAGAAGGTCTTGATCCTCCAGTTGAGGAAGGGCCTCCCTGCCCTTCCTTGGATCGTCCACCCCCCGCCACGCCCCGCGCGCGCGCGCCTTTTTCCGCTTTTTCCGCACCGCACAACGTTGGTAGTCATGCCCGAAGTTCTTGCAATAATTGCACTGAACCCCAGTTAGTGCAAAAACAGGAGCGGAAACAGACACCTAAGGAGGGACTATAGTCGAAGCAGAAGTCATCATTGTAGTCAAAGAAGAATAGGTAGCAAGCACAACTGGAACAAACTGTGCTGCTAACCCACGGCGAAACTCGTCAACATGAAAAGTCGAAAGAGCCTCGGTGACTGTCGGTCGTGGTGAGCGGCTCAGCAGTTGAGCCCTGACAGGCTCAAACTCTGAACGAAGACGATAGACGAAGTCATAAAGGCGAAGACGGTCACGATCCGCCTTCTGCACCTTATGATACTCCTGGCAGAACAGAGAAGCCAGCTCGTCCAGCTCGCACCAGAGACTAATCAGGGCTCGGAAGAAGTCGTTGACAGAGGAATCCTCCTGACGAAGCATCTCCAACTCACGCTGAAGCGAAAAGAACTGAGCATCGCTGCTCTGCTGGTATCGCTCGCTCAAGTACTCCCAGATCTGACAAGTTGCACGCAGACCAACAATGTCTGGCTGGATGGAGTCGTCGACGCTGACCACCAGGATGGCTCGAACACAGGCCTCATCAGCACACCAGCGCTCAAAAGCGTCTATGGCATATTGAAAGGTCTCATCAGCAACAGCGGCCTTTGCCTCCTTGGTGGCCTCATCTTCTGCAGGAGGTGCAAAAGTAGGCTATCTGGGAGGAGGCTGAACCGGCGACGACGGACAAGGTCGAGCACCAGTGATATGTCCCCAAAGGCGGAGACCATCGAGCTTGATCTCCATAAGTGAAGACCACAACATGTAGTTCGTCCCATAAAGCTTTGTTTCCGAGAATGGGATTGCAGCTGATAAAACGGAAGCCATCGATAGGCGGCGCGGCAACCAAAGCAACGAAGTCTAACAGGCGGCACTGGGCGGCGCAATGGTTAAATTGACTTTTTTTTTAGGCCGTAACCGACTGTTTCTATAAGAAATTGATACGGTTTCTAACCGTATCTATTGCGGCGGGCAACCAGGAGGCAGCTGACAACTACGAAAGCGACGGACTACAGCGACGGAGGCGGTGGCCAACAGCGACGAAGGCCTTGGCCGACGCTAGCAGCGGCTGCAGACGACAACCTGGCGGATCGAGTCGGATCGGCAGCGGAGGAAGCGGCGGCGGCGGCGGTGACAGAACTTAGGCGTCGGCGTCGAAATTTCATTGCCAGACGATGCCGTGTGGCAATCGCATCGAGTATGGCGAACGAAGCTTCGTCTGACAACAGCGTCGTCGATGACGGCCTTGGTGCGGTGGCCTTGGTCGACGACGGTGGGATGGCAGCGGAAGGAGCTAGGTTAGCGCCCTAACTCTGATACCATGTTATGAATATTGTATATGTATTCATGAGGCCCAATGGACAATATATATAGGGAATACAAGATAATATTATAAGGAAATATGCCATATACATATAAAGAAATACAAAAGAATTTCTATTCTAACACTCATGACCAATGCAGAAAGCTGAGCTGACTCATCAGTCCAAAACTCTTACATTGAAAATTGCAACATATTTTAATTAAAGTAAGGAGCAAAGAGGCATGATTTTGATCTAGCTGATACAGTACAAGTGACCTACCCAGACTTCAAAGATTCAAGTCAATATGAACATCAAATGCTTCATGCTCCTAATGTACGGTGTCAGCTAGGCTGTCGCTTCTCTCCCTCTCTCTTAAAAAAAGAGCTACACAGTCGCTGCTTTTTCCAAACATGTGACATTAAATGACATACAGCTTCATCTTAAAGTACTGCACCAAAATACCTAATACTTTTGGAAATCCTGCATCAAATGCATAAAAGGGAAAAAAAATACTGGGCACATGTCCCACATAAACCAGACTAGGACCAATATCATGTGATATGCCTTGCTTCTACACCAGAAAATTAATCTAAGCAAGAAAGTGACAGGATCTATGGAACATTTACCATTCAGCAAATCAAGATCTGGTCAACAGATCTTAAACTAACTTTCACTGAAGCCAATAGTCAAAATGGTGGTCCGGAGTGAAGCCAATAAAAATGGCAAGGTGACAGTTAGGAGTTGTACCTGTCACATTGGCTGATCTCCGAGTATTACTATAATATAAAAGATACTCCATGTTGGGCTTGTGAAACTTGTTATACTTAAAAATCCAAATTTACATTTTGCAAGTAGTACAAACTTCAAAGAGAACACTGTAATACATGCTTATCTGAAGAAGTTATCAACTAGCTATGGTCTCAGACAGAGATCTCTTGTACGCAGCACGATGGTCAGGCACCCCATCTTTTTCCCTTCTATCCTCGAACCACTTAACAATAGTCTTCCGTGGAAGGTTCGTCACTTGAACTATGCTGCTGATCATTGTATTCTGTGTCAAATGCAAGGATAAAGTAAGTGATCAGCCTTGCAAAAATCGAACAGAAGATATAAGCAATGAGCAAATATACTGTGAAATGTACTTCATTGAACGAAATGGATGATCTTCATGGAAAAATTACTTACCGTGGGGCGTTTGGATCGGAAGTAGACTCTTTCTAATGTTTCCAGTTGCACCTTTTTTAGTCTTTTCTGCGCAGACCACTCTGCGCTCATGACGTGAATGGGAAGGTCCATCTGTGGCTTGGTTTCAGTGGCATCAACCTCATCAACTACTGGAGAAGGCTCTATCCCCTTGATTTCAGGTTTAGAAGGGGCTTCATCGGGCAAAGAATCAGACATGAGTAGAAGTTTTGGAGGTGGATTACGGAGCAGTTTGATGACCAAAGCCCTATCTAGGCCTAACTCCCCTGCAAGATTCTTTATCTACAAGAAAAACAATTCATGGAAGACAAAAAAAAAACTTAAGTAATTTGAGTTTTGGAAATTTACATGTTCCTATCAAAGAGTGCTTCCTAGTAAAAGAAATTATGCTGATTTCAAAAATGGAAATTACATAGAACTCAGGTGGATATTTGTCTACTTACACTAGTTTTACGGCGACCTATTTTCAGTGCACGAGCCAATCTCCGGAGTTGCCAGTTTTTCAGCTCTGATCGTTCGGTTTCATCTGTTTCCTCATCATTAGCAGAATTTTCAGAGCCTGGCAACAAATCCCCCGCAGATTCATCAACACCATCAATATCCTCAATTGCGTCTGCCAACTCTTGTTCAAACCTGGCCATATCTTCTTCTGATATTCCATCATCATCATCATCCTCGATAGGTAAATCATCGTTCTCGAGATCTTCTTCCAGCTGCTTGAAAAGTGTCTCCAACGCATCATCATCACCACCACCATCGTCCATGTCATCTTCTGCAGGATCATCCTCCTCATTCTTGATTTTAGTCTGGAATACAGAAGATTTTGTTAACAAGCCTCCAGTCGCAATTTATGGCTACAAAAGGGAACACTAAGGAAACACATAATCCCACGCATCCTGTACGATAGACGCCGAGAACAAATATGCAGGCAACGCACAGCAAAACAATACTGTCCATCTAAATCCCTTATCTAACACAACTATGCACACAGAGGCGAACAAGATAAGGCTACTATGTTGGGATAAACAGTAGCTACACTTCACCAAACATCTCTTCTTTGGATAAACGAGGTCACCAATACGCAACAAGTTCACCAGATAGCTCTAGGTTTGACATGAACAAGGTCTCATCTCCAACAAGTGTACCACTACCACTACCACCACCTGAATTCTACTTGCTTAACATACTACCGCCAAGCTACGATGGCATCTCATCTGAGAAACAACTAAACACGCACGCGCGCTTCAGAACAGGGGGAAATGGAGAAGAGAGAGAGAGAGGAAGTAGCATGTGAGGTGACCTTGTACTTGGAGGGCCTCCTGCGAAGGGCGCAGGCGACGCCCCGCGGCAAGGGGTGGAGGCGTGGGCGGATCCCGAGGAACGGGACGTGGTTCGCGGCGCCGAACACGCAGGCCCTTGGAGCGGCGGCGGCGGCGGTGGCCACGGCGAGCGGCACCACCGTCGCCATTTCTGCGAGCTCGATATTTTGCTGTCTTCACCCTTCCACCCTTTCCGTGGGCTTTGCTGTGCGTGGGCTCTTGAACATAACGCTCTTCGTGGGCCTGTAATCCAGCCGTTTCCGCGAACATTAGGGCCACTTAATTTAGGCTGTTAATGGCCCAGGCCCGTGTACATTTACCTGCGCCATAAGTGGATTTTTTAAAATATATATATATACATTTTTTAAATAAAATTACAGAAACAAATATACGTTTAATAAAAGTATAAAAATAGGCTTCTGTCACCAGTTGAATTGGCAATAGGAGTACTGTCGTCCAATAAACAGAATTAATGCCTTTGTCACCATTCCAAATGGCGATTGGCACCCAAATCACTATTTGGAATGGCAACAGGGACCCGCAGCTCTCTGTCGTCATTTCAAACGACAACAAAGGCTAGACTATAAAAGTATCCAAAATCTTGGCCTAAATTCACTTTTAATCCGAAAAAAAAAGAAAGAGGAGGAAATGAGCTAGCGAAGCGCTGTCCGTTCGTAGCGGAGGAGGGGAGAGAGGGAGGAGAAGATCCAGTCACCCACATTGCAGATAATTTTTTTGTAACTTTGGACCATGTAATCTTACCATGGTTTCACTTTGCACCATTCTTGGCAAATATTTTCACTTTGCACTACCTCTTCTTACTTTTTGTTTCACTTAGCACTAGGGGAACATCCTGTTAGTGAGAGGGAAACATGGGAGGCGTGCGAGGAGCTTGCCGGCAGCTAGGCACGGCTGACAAGGTGGCAACAACCTGAAAAATAGAGAGAGATAGTCACTTTGTCATCGCCGTCGTTGCTATAGCCACCGCCGACGATGATCTAGCCATTCTTCTCCACTTTCGACCCATTTTCTAGCTACATTTACCTCCCTTCTCTCCATCCTGTGCCTCGCCGATGCCTCCCACGTCGTTGTTCACTGTTGGCGAGCACCAAAGAAGGCGGTCGAATCCTTACCCGGGTGCAAAGTACAACACATGGTAAGAAGAGATAGTGTAAAATGAAAAGATTTACTAAAGGTGGTGCAAAGTGAAACTATGGTAAGATTACATGGTCTAAAGTGAAATTTACTCTTATGTTTAACTTCGAACCCTGGTAGGTTAGCAAATGAAACTAGTAGGTCTGTAATTGAATATATTAGATAGTGTTAGATGTATGGTTATGTAGTGTACTTCGTTGTAGTATATCTTTTTAGGTGTGTATAGTTTACTTATAGAAATATGGTTGGTTGTAAAGATTGCTTTTTTATGGTGCAGTAACTGAATGGATTAGATAATTTTAGATGTATGATTATGTAGTGTAGTTCGTTGTAGTACATCTTTTTAGGTGTGTGTAGTTTAGTTTTAGATATGTGGTTAATCGTGTATATATTTTTTATGGTGCAGTAATTGAATGGATTATATTGTTTTGTAGTGTAGTTTGTTGTAGTAAATTTTTTTAGGTGTGTGTAGTTTAGTTTTAGATATATGGTTAATAGTGTAGATATTTTTTTATGGTACAGTAATTGAATGGATTAGAATGTTTTAGACGTATGGTTTTGTAGTGTAGTTCATTGTAGTACATCTTTTTAGGTGTGTGTAATTTAGTTTTAGATACATCGTTAATTATTCTTTTTGAATAATACATTTTTAATAGAATTATATAAATAAACACCCATGTAATATTTTTTAAAATGGGCTTATGTCACCGTTTGAAATGGCGATATGCCCCTATCACTGGTTGGATTGGAGACATGCCCCTTGTCACCCCCCCCCTAAACATAATGAAATGCATCTGTCGCTATTTGGAGTGATGATTGGCTTCGAAATAGGGTTAATATTGTTTATTTTTATTTTTTGTGTATGTTTCTTATTATTAATAATGTAAGCACTGACTTTTCTATTTCATATTATTTCAGGTACGACGTCCGCAGGAGGTTCTGCACAGTGGCCAATCAAGTTACTAGACCCATCTGTTTATGCGGGCCACCGAAGCCACCTTAGTACAGTCCAGCCCTAGCCCGGTGAGGCACCCACGGAGCTAGGGGCGTTGCGCCTGCACACGCCCATGAGGGCCTGGAGGGTCAACCCACGTTTGGTTCGCAGGTACGTGTAGTTGTGACTTATATACTCAATTTCAATTCGACTTGTGTGGGTGTACTCACACATCCTGTTGATCAGTTCGACGCAGGTTGTGAGCATCCAGCTTGTTTTCTCTTGTGAGGACAATGGAGGTGACGTGGGAGGATGATCAAGACGTCCAGACATTTTCCATACGACCAGTGCCTACTGACGGCGTTGGTTTACCGTTGGAGGCTGGAAACGCACATACTCCATCTTTCGCGCAGGGAGATGGCTCCTATGCTGTGGGACGTTGTGTACCTCGCGGGTTTGCCTTGCGCGAGCTTTTCTTTGGCTGCGCACGACGTCGCTTCGACGTGGCTCGCGGACTTCCTCACCAGGTTCGTTTGGGTGTTGCCGTAAGACAGCGGGTACAGAGAGTTCCCCAGTACGCACAAGCCTTCGCTCATGTAGCTCTATCAGTTCTACGTAAGTTCCCCTATCTCTAGTGTTTGCGCTTCATTTTTTTATTGAACTTGTTAATGAGCCCTTATCATTTTGTAGCCATAGCGTATGGCCCCTCACGCTCCCGACTACATAATGATGAGGCGCTTCGAGGGCTACTTCCATGCTAGACCGCCGACTAGGCACGTGGACCGACACGACATGGCTCGTTTCATTCACGGGCTGGAACAGCTCATGCTGAGATGGGTCGTGCTAAGATGTGCCCAGGCCGGGCCGAGCCGCCCATTTGGCTACCACTAGGACTTTTTCGTCCATCTCCTCTTCCCCCTCGTCTCCTCGGCTCGCGCGGAGGCTGTGTGCGGCTTCGGCGGCGTGGAGGGAGCCTGATGCTAGCCAGTCCGGTGCTGAGAGGTGGCGCTTGATCCCCAGCACCCTCGACGGTTCGTGCCCCCCTCCCCCGTGCGCCTTGACGTGCTCGGATCACGCGTGGTTGTGCGTCCCTTGCTAAATTATTTGTGCTTGTGTGCTTGTTTGGTGGTGGGAATGGGATCGGATGGCTTGGCCCTTGGGGGAAATTTATGATGAGGGTGGCGATTGTGCTAGAGTTTTGGTTCGTAGGGTTTGTGGTAACATATATTCGTAGGGGAATTGCATGAATAAGCCATGAAAGTAGTTGTTCTCTGTCAAATGAAAGCAGTTGCACTATAATAATACTGTAATAGATTGGTTTCCAGCTGAGGCACAATTATCTGTGGAAGTAGTGGTGGTGAAGCGAGGTTTTAGGACTTGGTGGGGTTTTAGAAATGGTGATAATCTCATGCCTGGAAAAGGAAGAACTAGTATGCATTTACTGTGGGTAGGTTAAGTTGCTCTTAGATAGGGGTGGAAAAAAAGCTCGAAACTCGTGAGCCAGCTCGGCTCGACTCGGCTTGAACTCGGTCCCTTAACGAGCCGAGCCGAGCCAGCAAAAAAAACTCATTTTGTTAACGAGCCTAACCGAGCTGGCTCGCAAGTTACTCGTTTAACTCGTTTGGCTCGGTTCATTTCACCGTCGCAAACATCGCTTCATGCATCATGAGCCCAAGTCGATGGCGCGCAGGCGGCAACGCAACCCCAACCCACTCCCTTCCTTCCCTGTGGCTGTGCTCCTGTCCCTTATTGATTCACCCCCATCCCCGTGACCCCGTCCCGCACCCCACTACCCCACGACACGGTCACCAGCCGGCCGCCCGCCGCCCTCCCTCGGCTCCTGCCCCCTGCTCAGTCTGGCCTCCCTCGGTCCCTCTTTCGCCACCGCCTCCTCCTCCGGTCCCAGTCTCCCTCTTCCGCCGCCGCCTCCTTGGCTCCTTCTCCGGTCCCGTGCTCCCGGCCTCCCTCTTCCGCCGCCGCCTCCTCCTCCGGTCCCTGCCTCCCTCTTCCGCCGCCATGCATGTGTTTGGTTGAATAAGGCATCAGCATGCGCATGTTTGGGTCATTGGGTGGTCAATGGCTGAATTGTTCTTTACATTTTAAGATTTTCACTATGTTTATTGATAACGAGCCTAACGAGCTTAACGAGCTGAGTTCGAGTTTCTGCTCGTTATCTTAACGAGCCGAGCTCGTTTTCTTAACGAGCCGAGCCGAGCCAGCTCGTCATCCACCCCTACTCTTAGGGGAACTTTATGTGTTCAACCAAATTCAAAGTGTACGAAGTCACACGTCATTCATGTGGGTGCAGTAGCATTTTAGTGGAACCTGTATTTTCTGCAATGCACTTCTTGAGCTCCATCTCTGAGTGCATGAAAAGGGTTATGCAGCACATGCGAAGTTGATACCTTCCTTTGACATTGAATCAGAGTGGAGCTGTTGGATATTTTTGAGGGCATTTTTGTAATTTCTCAATTAGAGAAAAGAAGAAAATAAAAAAGTAAAAGAAAATGAGGTGGGACCCACTTGTCGGTGGGAGAAACTGAAGGGATAAAGCTGGAGATTTAGTCTTTAGCCCAATCCGGTCTTGCACATCTGGCGCTATGGCCTTCTCTCAGTGCGTGGGCGTGGGGGGGGCAAGGCGGCGGCGGCAGCTGGTTAGTTCTTTGTTGTGTCGGGTGCCCCGCCTCTCCTCGTCTTAGGGCTCTCCTCATCTTCTTTCTTGAACCTAAAAATTAGTGAGTTCCCCTCCGTTTTGGTACTTCTTCCCCTCCGATCTGTGTTTGGTTTTGGGCCCTTGGAGCTCCCGCGCTGCCATGCTTGTCTTGGTGCCGTCAGTGGTGAGATTGGAACCCTCCTCCTTGCGCATCCCGTCAGCTCCCTCCTGCACCCTTTTCTTCCGATTAGGTGTTTTGTGAGGGTTCTTGGTTTTGCACCGGTGGAGGATTATTCTGGTGTGCTCTCTGGCTTGATCTTGTTGAGGGAGAAAAACTTCAGTTTTCTTTGGCGATTGGTGCTCCATGGTTGCATTCTGCCAGTGCACTCTGATTGGTATTGTGCAGTATCTCTGTACCTCGACTTAATGATTTTGGTGTGTTCCGAAATTGCGGATTGCATTGTATCTCCGATGACCTCGTCTGTTCTTCACGGCACAGTGGGTTGATTGGTTTTCTTAGTCAGCACCATTCGGCGTGCCATGCCCAGTTCACTGCTCGGTGGCTTTGAGTGCCATTCGCTTCGTAAGTATTATTGTTTTCATTTTACGCATTACTTTTGCATATGTGTTGTGCTAATAGAAGTTTCAAATTATATTGATTTGATTAACTCTAGCACTGGGAGATATTGCTTGGTAATGAATGTGGATTCGATTTAACTGTTCGATGAAGATAATAGTCATATACTGAAATTGGAGTGATAGCTAATTCGGTTTGGAGCTCTAATTGTGTTGCTTACTGTTGCCAATTTATATCTAGCTTTCGGCTCCGTTGATTCCAGTTGGTTCGGTTGCACAATGTCTACTAATCTGATTTGATGATTTGTGACCTTGCTGGTCTTCTGTTATTTGATATGCTTGCATGTTGCAATTGATGATTCTTTAGCTTTGTTAGTCTTCATTTCTCTGTTGGCTGAAATGCTATAGTTGTGATTGCACTGTTAAGCAATTTCACCCTCTATTATCTAGCAGATTAACTTACTATATAAGAGAATAAATTTTGACATATTAGTAAAGCATTCTTTAGAGCTCAAAATTTGGATTTTCCCTGTCATATCTAATTTGTGGATAGTATAGACTTTAGTGGCGAGGAGGCTAAGATTTTATCTTGAGCAACTCGACATTTGAGAGCAATAAACAAACAATTAAAACTGAGCATTATGCTGATTTCAATTGTCCACATGTTCTATGTTTTGAGCATATTATCTTGTTTAAATGACATTGAGAATTTACATGTTTATTTGTTAATTTTGTCATTTAAATATTGCTAGAAATATGTTATAATTATGATTAATGCTGCTGGAATTAATTCTGAATATTTGTTAAAACCACTAATTTTACAACAATTCAGGAAACCAATAATTGAAGAAATGGCATCCTCGTCTGAATTCATTAAGCTGGAAGTATTTGAGGTGCCAACTTTAAACGTTGGCAGGCTCAAACAAAAGTATGGCTGACTGACCTCAATTTTTTTTGGGTCATTTAAAGTCCTCCAATATTCCCATTGGAAACCGCGGCTATGACATGGTGGGAGGATGTGAATAATTTAGTCTTAGCTCGTTTGTTAGCCATCTTAACCAACCAGTTGTTCGGCGTATATGTTAACTTCAAGGATACTGAACAACTCTAGGACGAACTTGATGAGAAATATTCTGAATGGGGTAATGAGAATACATCATTCATAACTGCTACCTGCTTGAACTTTAAGATGGTTGAGGGACGATCGGTGATGGAACAGCTCCATGAGCTACAACTCCATGTACGTGACTTAGGTCAATACGACTGCATCTTACCAGAGAAGTTCCAAGTAAATATCATCTTGGCTAAGTTATCGCCCTTGTGGCGTGACTTTGTGACCGCTCATAGATATATAAAGGAGTGCTTGACTCTCAATGAGCTGTCAGCTGCTATTAATGTCGAAGAGCGTGCAATAGCCGGTGATGGTACAAGAAAGGCTCAAGTTCAGGCTCATCAGGTGGAGGTCAAGAATGCTGGAGACTTTGGAAAACAGAAGTTCAAGAATCAGCCCCAAAAACAAGCTCCAAGGAAAGAAAATGAAGAAGAAGAAGAAAGAGATTGTCTACTTTGTTTGTAGAGTGGTTGGTCATAAAGCCAACGATTGCTGCAATCGTAAAGGCAAGGATCATTCTCCTGGTTAGCATAAATGTCGTAAGGCTAAAGTGAATGTCGCATTGTCTAGTTCCAGTTCAGAAGGGTAAGTACCTAAGGCCTTTATGGCAAATCTATCTATTGATTGGTAGATTTGATATAGGTGCTACTAGAAATATATGTGTTGATCAATCTAGTTTCTATTCATTTCAGGGTGAAGGTGGTGGATTCGTCCTGATGGGGGGAATGGAGCTGCTGCTACAGTACGTGGAATTGGACAGATTTGCTTGAAGCTCACTTCAGGCAAAACACTCATCCTCAAAGACGTGTTGTACGTGCCTACAATAACTCACAATCTGATGAGCAGGTCTATGCTATGTAGGCAAGAAATAAAGCTTGTGTTTGAGTTCAATAAAGTCGTGTTGACCAAATTTGGTAATTTTGTGGGCAAAGGCTATGGTAGCGGAGGCATGTTCCGCTTATCCATTCTTGATTTCAATAATGTAAATATTTTTTATGTTTTCCATTGCAATAAAATTTATGATGTTTGGTATTTTCGTTTATGTCATGTTAACTTTGAAGCCATTGTGTGGTTAAGCAAAATGAGTTTAATTACAAGCTATAATTATGAGAATGGTTCTAAGTATGAAGTGTATGTGCAAGCAAAGCAAACTTGAAAACCTTTTCATAGCGTTGAAGGGCGAAGCACCTCTCCACTTGAGTTAATCCATTCTAATCTTTGTAAGATGAATTGAATATTAACTAAAGGTGGCAAACAATACTTTCTAACTATCATAGATGATGCGACTAAGTATTGCTACATTTATTTACTTAAGTCAAAAGATGAAGCACTAGAACACTTTAAAATCTTTAAAGCTGTAGTGAAAAATTAACTAGAAATGAAAATCAAACGGTTAAGGTCGGACCGAGGCGGTGAATACATCTCAAATGGATTCTCTCAGTTCTGTGAAGAAAATGGAATAATTCATGAAATTACTCCACCATACTCACCCCAATTGAATGGAATAGCCGAAAGGAATAATCGAACTCTTTGTGACTTGGTTAATGTCATGCTACAAAGTTCAGGTATGTCAGACTATTGGTGGGGTGAAGCAGTTCTCACAACTAACTATGTCCTCAATAGTGTACCACCTCGAAATAAAGAGGAAACAATTTATGAAGGATGGAAGGAGAGAAAACCTAACTTATCATTTTCAGACCTGGGGATGCCTTGCAAAAGTGCATGCGCCATTACCGAAGAAAAGAAAGCTTGGCCCTAGACTGTTGATTGTGTTTTTCTAGGGTATGCTAAAAATAGCACGGCTTATAGATTTCTAGCGGTCAAATCCGAGGTGAGTGACATCTCTACAAATGTAATGATGGAATCTCGTAATACGACGTTCATTGAACATGTGTTCCCTATGAGACCAAATAAAGTCATTGACCCTAATGGTTTGAACTCTATTATTCCTAGTGTGGATAACACCACTCCAAAATTGGAGTTGAGGAGAAGTAAGAGGCAGAGGACTGAAAAGTCTCTTAGCGATGACCAGGAGAGGAGCCCAATAGGCCCACTCAGTGTCACAGGACACCGGGTCCAAAAAAATTTAGTAGAGATCAACTCTTTAGTAGGGATGGAAACGGACCGAATACGAATCGAATAGTCCCAAATACGAATACGAATCCCTATTTTTAAAATGAATACGAATACAAACCCCTATTTTTAAAACGAATACGAATATGAATTCAGACATTCTCGAATACGAATACGAATTTGAATCGAATATGTACTCAATTCGGTCGAATGTGAATATCCTACAACTTTTGCGACAAATCTCGGTAGAATAAATAGTATTTGTATTCGTATCCGGGAAAAAACGGATAGTATTCGTATTCGTTTTTTCCGGATAGTATTTGTTTTTTCGGATACTATCCGGTTTTTTCCCGGATACGAATACTATCCATTTTTTCCTGGATACGAATAACACCGAATACGGATACGAATAACACCGAATATGAATTTTACTTACCACATTTGCGTTTTCTCAGCTACGAATATCGGATAAAACGAATTATCCTTTACCATTTTCCATCCCTACGCTTTAGTACTATATATGTGCACCGCTCAACAAAACACCTGTGCCACGCGCGTGACACGCCAGCGGCCCAGACAGCTCCACACGCGGATGCGCCCACGCGGCCCACGCTCCTTCGCTGATTGCACGCGCAGAGCAGAGCCGTAGACGCGCTAGCCCGGTCGCATGGCCCATGGCTCCACGCGGCACGCGCAAGCGCAGCACAGACGCGCTAGTCATTTCAATGAGATAATTTCTAACTTGTTTGTTTGGTCGGCCGCTTTGAGTCTAAAAGAATCATTTTATGATTTCAATTTGGATAATTTGATGAGCATAGCTAAACTTTATCCCATTGAGGGACCTTAACCATCACTTTTGCTTCTATATTGCCGATATGCGAGAAGATGATAGATTCTCCAACATACAGACTATTGGCCAACTTTCTCAAAAAATGGTAGAGACAAGGAAACATCTTTGATATCCTTTGGTTTATCGACTTTTGAAGCTAGTTCTAGTATTGCCTGTCACCACTACCACAGTTGAGAGGTGTTTTTCAACCATGAGAATTGTGAAAAATTATTTGCGCAATTGAATTAGTGATGATTTCATGAGTGATAGCCTAATTTGCTATGTGGAGAAAGAAGAAATAAAGAAAGTTACCAATGACGCTGTGGTTCATCGTTTCATGACCTTGAAAGAACGTAAATACTAACAGGTATTGTATTTACTTTCATTCGACTATTCTACTTTTTTACTAGATAATTTTAATTAGTTTTTTCCTTTTTTATATAGGTTATTGAGGTCGAATGATGTATTTTGCCAATATCAACTATCTTTATCCATGATTTCGCCCTTAGTTGATTCACTTTGCTACAATTAACAATATTATCAGTGAGTTTCTTTATGTCGGTAAGCATTTTGATCGCTACTTTTTTATCATTGTACATTGTTATTGGTTATGTTGAAATATTGATGCTAAAAGTTGTTAGATACATTACTATTTAGTACCATGTTGCATCGAAATTATATATGTTGTTATACGTACGGTGAAATGGTAAACCTCGGTCATTTCCATTCTAGTTCCGCCCCTGGCGATGACTATGTCATCTATGTCGTGGATGATGAACCACGAACTCATTTAGAGGCATACACATCCCCCGATATGGATTATTGGAAGGAAGCAGTCCGTAGCGAGATGGATTCCATCATAGCTAACGGCACGTGGGAGGTTACGGACCTCCCATTTGGATACAAGCCAGTGGGTTGCAAATGGATCTTTAAAAGAAAGCGTAAACCTGATGGTAGTATAGAAAAGTATAAGGCTCGATTAGTGGCTAAGGGTTTCACGCAAAAAGAGGGTGAAAATTACTTTATACATACTCTCATGTGGCTCGTTTACCCATAATACGGGTGCTTTTAACACTAATTGCCGCATACAAACTCTAAGTACATCAAATAGATGTAAAGACCGCTTTCATAAATTGAGAGTTGGATGAGGTGATTTATATGCAACATCTTGATGGTTTTGTGGTTGAATGGTAAGAGAAAAAAGTATGCCGATTGATTAAATCCTTGTATGGTCTAAAGCAAGATCCCAAGCAATGGCATGAGAAATTTGATAGTACTAGGACCTCGGTCGGCTTTTGTGTAAACGAAGCCGATAAATGTGTCAACTATCGGTTTAGTGGGGGCGAAGGTATCATTCTGTGTCTTTACATGGATGGCATATTGCTTTTGTGACCAACATGGATGTAATCAATAAAACAAAGTCTTTCCTCTCCCAAAATTTTGATATGAAAGACCTGGATGAAACTGATGTTATTTTAAACATCAAGCTGATAAAGGGTGAGAATGAGATTATTCTTTCACAATCCTATTATGTGGACAGAGTCCTAACCAGATTTGGATTCATAGACTGTAAATCAGTAGCCACACCCTATGATCCAAATGTTAAGCTACATAAAAATACTAGACATGGAAAAGACCAGCTTAAATATTATCAAATAATTGGATCCTTAATGTATCTAACTAGTGCAACAAGACCTGACATCTCATATGTTGGAAGCAGATTGAGTTGTTATATGTCCAATCCAAGAGATGATCATTGGATAGCACTAGAGAGGGTACTTAGGTACCTAAAGGTAACCACAAACTTGGGAATATATTATTCTAACCATCCGACAGTCTTAGAAGGATTCAATGATTCTAACTGGATCAGTGACTCGGATGACATGAAGGCTACGAGTGGCTATGTCTTCACTCTAGCAAGTGAGGCTGTTTCTTGGAAGTCTTCTAAATAGACTATCATTACACGATCCACCATAGAGGCTGAGCTGGTTGCACTTGACTCAGTGGCTATAGAGGCAGAATGGATTAGAGAATTCCTTTCTGACCTATCTGTGTTGGAAAAGCCAATTCCAACAGTATTAACCTACTACGATAACCAAATCGTTCTAGTTAAGGCGAAGAATAGGAAGGACAATATGAAATCCTCAAAACATATAAAGGGCCGACTTAAGTCGGTAAGACATGCTAGAGAGACTGATGATATTTCTGTAGAATACATCTAGTCTGAAAAGAACTTGGCAAATCCTTTCACCAAAGCATTGGCGCGGAAGGCCATCTTTGCAGCATCAAAGGGAATGGAGCTCATATTGGTGGTAACCTATCCTAGTAGATCATAGATCCCGTGAACTAGGCTCTAGGACAACAAACTGTGTAGGATTAGAGAGCACATCTAAAGGATCCTATTAGCTATAGTGCTCTTTTTGTATGGGAGGTTGAGCAATAGCTCTTAATGAATTCAATACCTATATGGCATCGGGAATCATTCTACAGGATTCCCTGAAGAATAAGGGGACATGACTGTAACATCCTAACCCGAGAGGGAAAAGCGCAAGCTGCCCAGTTTAGAATGTATCTTAGACGAAAATTCTCACACCAAGGCATTGGATCAAGGTGAAGTCCTCCTTTGTCTGTGCAAAGTCGTAGTCCTTGTTGCTAGTATTTGTGTTCAAACCCGCAAGGTACCCATCGTCGAACAGTTGTATATTAAACAAGACTTTGTGCATCTTTTATCAAATTAATAAATTGGTGGGGATTGTTGGATATTTTGAGGGTATTTTTGTAACTTCTCAATTAGAGAAAAGAAGAAAATGAAAATGTAAAAGAAAATGAGGTGGGGCCCACCTGTCGGTGGGAGAAGCCAAAGGGATAAGGCTGGAGACTTAGTCTCCAGCCTGATCCTATCTTGCGCATCTGGCCCTGTGGCCTTCTCTGGAGCATGCGGCGTAGGGGAGGAATCGGGCGAGTGGCGACGACGCAGGAGGCGCTAGTGGCCCGTGCGCTTCGGCGCCGGCCGTTGGTTGCTGCTGCGTCGGGTGCCCCACCTCTCCTCCTCTTCTTTCTTGGACCAGAAAATCTGTGAGTTCCCCTCCGTTTTGGTGCTTCTTATTCACCTCCGATCTATGTTCGGTTTTGGGCCTTTGGAGCTCCCGCGTTGCCATGCTTATCTTGGTGCCGTTGGTGGTGAGGTCGGAACCCTCCTCCTTGCGCATCCCGTCGGCTCCCGAGAGGGAAAAGCGCAAGCTGCCCAGTGTAGAATGTATCTTGGACAAAAATTCTCACACCAAGGCATTAGATCAAGGTGAAGTCCTTCTTTGTCTGTGCAAAGTTGTAGTCCTTATTGCTAGTATTTGGGTTCAAACCCGCAAGGTACCCATCGTCGAACAGTTGTATATTAAACAAGACTTTGTGCATCTTTTATCAAATTAATAAATCGGTGGGGATTGTTGGATATTTTGAGGGTATTTTTGTAATTTCTCAATTAGAGAAAAGAAGAAAATAAAAATGTAAAAGAAAATGAGGTGGGGCCCACCTGTCGGTGGGAGAAGCCAAAGGGATAAGGCTGGAGACTTAGTCTCTAGCCTGATTCTATCTTGCGCATCTGGCCCTGTGGCCTTCTCTGGAGCATGCGGCGTAGGGGAGGAATCGGGCGAGTGGCGACGACGCAGGAGGTGGTAGCGGCTCGTGCGCTTCGGCGCTGGCCGTTGGTTGCTGCTGCGTGTCGGGTGCCCCACCTCTCCTCCTCTTCTTTCTTGGACCTGAAAATCAGTGAGTTCCCCTCCATTTTGGTGCTTCTTATTCACCTTCGATCTATGTTCGGTTTTGGGCCTTTGGAGCTCCCGCGTTGCCATGCTTATCTTGGTGCCGTTGGTGGTGAGGTCGGAACCCTCCTCCTTGCGCATCCCGTCGGCTCCCTCTTGCACCCTTTTCTTCCGATTAGGTGTTCTGTGAGGGTTCTTGGTTTTGCACTGGTGGAGGATTATTCTGGTGTGCTCTCTGGCTTGATCTTGTTGAGGGAGAAGAATTTTGGTTTTCTTTTGTGATTGGTGCTCCATGGTTGTATTCGGTCGGTGCACTACGATTGGTCTTGTGCGGCATCTCTGTACCTCGACTTCGCGATTTTGGTGTAAAATTGCGGATTGGCATTGTATCTCCAACGACCTTGCCTATTCTTCACGGCACAGTGGGGCTATTGGTTTTCTGAGTCAGCGCCATTCGGCATGCCTTGCCCGATTCACTGCTCAGTGGCTTTGAGTGTTATCCGCTTTGTGAGTATTGCTGTTTTCATTTTACGCATTATTTTTGCATATGTGCTGTGCTAGTATAAGTTTCAAATTGTGTTGATTTGATTAACTCTAGCACTGGGAGATATTGCTTGGTAATGAATGTAGGTTCAATTTAACTATTCGATGAAGATAATAGTCATATACTGAAATTGGAGTGACAACCAATTCGGTTTGGGGCTCTAATTGTGTTGCTTATTGTTGTCAATTTATATCTAGCTTTCGGCTCTGTTTATTCCAGTTGGTTCGGTTGCGCAGTGTCTACTAATTTGATTTGATGATCTGTGACCTTGCTGGTCTTCTATTATCTGATATGCTTACATGTTTCAATTGATGATTCTTTAGCTTTGTTAGTCTTTCACATGTTGCAATTGATGATTCTTTAGCTTTATTAGTCTTTCACTTCTCTGTTGATTGAAATGCTATAGTTGTGATTGCACTGTTAAGCAATTTCATCCTTTGTTGTCTAGCTGATTAACTTGCTGTATAAGAGATTAATTTTTGACATATTAGTAAAGCATTCTTTAGAGCTCAAAATCTGGATTTTCCCTGTCATATCTAATTTGTGGATAGTATAGACTTTAATGGCGAGGAGGCCAATATTTTATCTTGAGCAACCCGACATCTGAGAGCAATAAACAAAAAATTAAATCTGAGCATTATGCTGATTTCAATTGTCTACATGTTCTATGTTTTGAGCATATTATCCTGTTTAAATTATATGGAGAATTTACATGTTTATTTGTTAATTTTGTCATTTAAATGTTGTTGGCAATATGTTTTAATTATGATTAATGCTGCTGGAATTAATTCTGAATATTTGCTAAAATCGCTAATTTTACAACAGAAGCATCCATTTCTCATTAGCAGTTTGTGGGTGTTGCAGAAGATGGCAAGAAAGAAGAATCCGCTCGTTTTTCTAGATGTGTCAATTGGTGATGATCATGCGGGGGAAATGGTTTTTGAGGTATATTTTCCCACTTATACGTTGTTGATCTTATCCACTTAGGTTATCGGCAATAATATGTAGAAACCGTCATACTCCCCTCCACTGTTAAGCTGAGACTCAATGTCGTCAACGTGGAAGGGGTGTGTTGAACCGGTCAAATCTAGTCCCAAACGAGAATAAGAAGAAGAAGAAGGAGAGACACGGTCGTTCCAAGCGAGAGGGCGAGAGGCCACTTCCGTGAACCAGGGGAGAGAGCCAGCCAACCAACACCAACGCGGCCTGCCGTTGCCTAGGACCGAGTCATCAACATGGCAACACAGAAGAAACCCGTCAAAACGCACGGGCGTGCGAGTGATCTGTCTTGCCTCGCCCACCGCTAGAGCTGGCCAAACGGACCATGCCTGATGGACCGGCATGAAGCACGACAATTGTTGGACGACGCGGTAAAAAGACCGATACTATTCACGGTAGGGCCGCACGACACGATAGCTTGGTAGTGCTGGCAAACACCGACGCAACACGACCCGTTAGGCACGACACTGTTCTAATATACATATATATAATTTTATTTTTATTTATTAATATTTATATGATTTTCTTTCCATTTTTCATACTTATATGGTTTTATTTTGTAGTTTTTAAATTTTATATAGTTTATTTTATAAGTATATATAAATTTATTTTGTTTTAAATATATTTTTCTAGGATTTTTTTTCAATTTTTCATGTCTTATGAGCTAAATGACAAATGTTTTAACGAGCTAGCTATTTGAACATTAATAAAATTCTATTACATTTTCGATATGGTTCTCATTTTTTTTTCCAATTTTTATGTCAACTTCTAAATTCTATATATTTTTCTAATTTTTTTGGAATTTTTTGGAATTTTTTATTCTGTCAGACCAAATAGGCTAAACGGACCACATTTGGCCCGATAGGCTAAACGGGCCGTGTCGAGCCGACTCAGCACGGTATGAAAGGGCGACGGACCGTGTCTAGGCCGTCACCACGGCCCGTGAGCCGGCCCAGTCTGATACGAATAGTAGTCAGACCGGAATGGATCGGACCACGACGAATCCGTGCCGTACCGGGTCGGACCGGGCCACCCATTTAGCCAGCTCTGTCCACTACGCGCCACCCGCACCGCGTCTCCGAGCCAGCCCGGCTCGCTCGCTTAAGGAGGCCAAGGCCAAAGCCGAAAAAACTCCCCGCGCCCACCCGCAAAATCGCCACCGCACCGCGCCGCGTGTCGCGAGGACCGAGATGCGGCGGTCGTCGAGCGGGCGCGCTTGTCGGAGCCCGCGGGCCACCACGACGGCATGGCGCTGCCGACGTACGACCCGCAGTCGGCCGCGGGGCGGCGGGAGGCGGCGCGGGCGCTGGCGCTGGAGCGCGCCGTGCACTGCATTCCGCTGGTGCTCCTGCTCTGCGCCCTCCTCCTCTGGCTCTCCTCCTCCTCCCCCGTCCGCCTCGGTAAGATTCCGGTAAACTCTTCTTAGTTCTTCCCCTCTTCTCGATCCAGCCGCCGCGCCCTCGTGCTGTGCCTGTGCATCCTTCCGCGTGTGCCGCGAGAAAATCGATCGACGAGAGAGAAAAAATTACAGCATCCCGTTTTGCCGCCGCCGCCGCCGTGTGTTGCAATCGCAAGTTCGCAGCTCACCTAAAATCGGTGAAGAGTGAACCAGTGATTAATCCCAACGCGCTACGACCCCGGAGATCGATTGGTTTCCATCTGAATCCAACCACGAGATGGCAATTTTGTC
This sequence comes from Phyllostachys edulis, assembly GCA_036346405.1. NCBI lineage: Eukaryota > Viridiplantae > Streptophyta > Magnoliopsida > Poales > Poaceae > Phyllostachys > Phyllostachys edulis. The sequence continues at coordinate 37,021,200 of CM070555.1, read as the reverse complement.
CAGGACAGGGCGTGATCTACTGTGCAATTTTTTTCTCCTTTTTTTAGGAAAAAAAGTGCCTCCAGAAATGACAATGCTCCCCATTGCCTGTGCCTTAGTGCGTATAAGCCTGTTGTTACTTTGATCGTACGGATCAATTTCTAGTGACAGCACTGCGCAGGAGAAAATTTTTGCAAGGACATAGCCCTAATTAGTTGGCAGCACAGCGCAGGAGAAAAGTTTCAGCCACCACCACACCAGTAACTTGAATTAGCAGAACACATGCATATAAATTAGCAGAACACAAGCATATGCAGATAGACATCTTCAGGCTAGTGGTCAATCCTCCTCACTACAGGCAGGCTATTGTCCCTGTTTCCGGTAGCCAGCCGGCAATCTTCGTTCCTTTCTCTTTGAGATGGTTTGATCCTTCCATCAGGATCTGTTGGGTTCCACTCATTTGCGTCTTGCTTCATGGCTGTAGGAAACATTGTCCCTTGTAGATCACTATATCAGACTTGCTCTCAGAACAATCTTGTTCATATGCCAGTGCTGCAAATCTGCAAAACAATTTCTTGTTGGGATTATTCGCTCCACGAGGACTTATGAGTCAACTGTTATAGAAATCATCGGGTGATTTGGGAATTTGTGTCCAGCTCTATCTGTCTTTTGCAATGCACATCAATTGATTTGGCAATGTGCGACCGAGTAGGAAGAAAAGATGTGACCCTGTCTGTGCCCTCGCACTTTTCTCGACAGTTTCAGTTTTTAAAGTTCTGCGAATCATTTGATTGCCCATGATAGATACTATTACTACCCTTACCCTGTGTTATTCACTCACATCGAGCAATGGAATTTTGCATACAGATGGTTTTGTTTCTTTTGGCCCCCAAAATGCTTTCTGATGTTAATGATTTTGCTGCCTTACGCAGATTGAGAATCGGTGGGCATCGCAGGTGAACCTAAAAGCTAGAATCCGGTTTCCGTGATACAAGTGAAGTAGAGTTTCTCAAAAAAAAAAAATCTAGTGAACCGGATCAAGCATGATCAAGTAGTACACAAAGGCCTTAAGTTGGAGTTTTGGAAGGATTAGCACAGCAACAAGCTCATCTACTAGGTACATACTTTGGGTATAAATATTCTTTTAACTCCAGATTGGAGTTGGTATGATTTGGGTCACCGTTACAATTTGTATACAAAATTTGGAGTATGTATTCTTTTTCTAACATTACACATGTAATACATGTTATGATATTCTTTTTATACATGTTCGGATGTTTAGCTGATTGTTTCTGCTCAAAGAAGCATATGTGGCTTGTAAGTAATTCACCTCCAGCTTGTATTGTTATAGAGCTCAGTTATGTGTATGACAAGTAATACTTTGATTTGTGCTTGGAAAGAAGTTTTCCTGAAGTACATATACCCATGCTATAAAGCAACCAATGATTCGTATACACCAAAGTCCAAACCATGGTAATCTAGGTTTTCAATTTCTTGGGTGATGTTATCATCATGGTCTAGACAAAAGGACGTTACATCATCAAATTCTTGTGGATTTTGACACTCAAAAACCAAATTACTGTGGATGCTGATGGCACACCAACTAAAACATACGCTGATTGGCGACCAGATTGTCAGTATTTCATTATTGCAACAACCTTCAACCTTGTAAAATCGGTTGGGCACATGAGAAATCAATAATAATCGATTATGCATAAAAGGGATCCATCTATCTCGCCAGAAGCATGATCTATCCAATGAGATGAGCTTGGATGGTTGTTCCATGCGTGAAGCAAATATGCATATCTGCATACGTGACCACAGAACAAACAATAGTTTCTGAAAAATTGGGACCTCTATAAATTCAAACAAATATTTTTTTAGTAAATTTCATAAAACTACATATTTGTTGTACAAACTATCAGAAAACTACATGTTTTAGCGCATATTTCACAAAACTACTGATTTTAGGATATCTTGTATCACAGAACTATAGGTTTTAGCTTTAATCGTTTCTTGTAATAGGTCTGACGTATTAGGCCCACCTGCCATCCTTCAGTCGACGCACGTCAGATGGCACGTGGCGTGGTGCCCCTGTGACCTATCCCGAGTTGATGCCTATTTCACTTTGAAGATGGTTTAGTTTCTTTTGGCCCACAAAATGCGTGAAGCCTACACCCGTTTACTTCAAATTGAACAAACCCACAACAATTTGCGGGTGTTGCTTACCTGTCCACGCGATTCATTGGCCGAGGGGTTTCACGCCGCCACAATCTTGCACTCCCCCGCTGACGATCTGACGTGGCATCTAATGTGGCAACGACTAAACGGGACAGACGGGCGAGTGAGGCTGTCATGTGGCCCAATCTGTCAGACCTTTCACACGAAACGTCCAAGCTAAAACATATAGTTTTGTGATACAAAATTTCCTCAAATCTGTAGTTTTGTGAAATATGTGCTAAAATATGTAGTTTTATGATGGGAAACGATAGAGTGCGTGCGTCCGGCGCCGGACGCCAAACCACTCTCCGGTCTTCACTCCACTTCATCTTATTCCGTCACCTCTGCTCTTATCCCCTTATCGCCAGAGCTCTACCGCTCTCTCCACCACTCGCTCTCTCCTTCCTCCTCCGCTAACATGCCCGCCTCCCTCCTCCCCCCGAGCTTCCTCCTCCGCCAACATGGCATCTGCCTCCCACCCCGCAGCTACTCCATCTCCTCCTCGTCCTCTCCCGCCATCTCCTCCCTCACGTCGCCGTCCCCGCCTGCCTCTGTGCCAGCGCCGAGCGTCGCCTGGCGGCGTCATGCTCCGTCGTCCCAGCACCACGAGTGGCATCTGTTGCTCCGCTGCCCTCGGCGCCTCGACCGCCGCCGACCCTTGCCGCCCCAGCGTCGCCCATTGTTCGCCGCCCTACCTTCTCCCCAGCGTTGTCCCTCCTCCCATCCAGTGCTCTGCGCATCCACATCCGTGAGGTAAGACTCCACCTCCTCACACAAATTTCAGATCTGAAATTTCATCTTCTGTTGTTGTTGATTCGATTCTTTGTTGAGCGCCTCTGTCTTGGCTGGCTCCTCATGGCCAAGCCTCCCCTCCCGTCCCACGCGACTCCCCTCCCTCACGAGGTGGTCGCGGGAGCAGAGCAAGAAAGCCGGAGGGAAGAATGTTGCAATCGTGGAAAACATTGTTGCACACGAGGTGAAAATCTGTTGTATACGACGGAAAAAAATGTTGCATACAAAATTCTGAGATGTTGCATTTTTTTTATATGTTTGGTGTCTCCAGATATGTTTGTGTGACTGATTGTCTGATAATAATTGTGTTGTTTTGATTCTTAAATTTTTTGTTTGCTTGATCATGAGATTTTGAGGTCATGTTGCATATGAGTGTTTGATATGTTGCAACAAAAGGAAGAATATGTTACACTGCTCTTACTGAGATGTTACAACAACAAACCCGGACCGTACGGTGGGAAAGCTCCCATCGTATGTCTAAGTCGTAGTAGCGCCCTTTTATGATAGCTTGTACCACAAACATGTAGTTTTACCAAATTTACTCAATTTTTTTACGTGTCCTGATCAATGCAACAAATCGAGAGGTATCCTTTTAAACTGGGCCTTTCCTGGCAACGGTCTCCAACACCGAGGGAGCCATCCGTTGCTTCCATCCAAACCAAGACCTGAAAGCTACTAGTACCACAATTAAAAGAGACAAGAGTCCGGTAGTGTCCAACTCATGCATCCGATTTTGTAATCTAATTTTAGTTATTAGTTCAATAATTAATCAATAAAAGAGCTAATCTTTAAGACAATTTTTGAAGGGTTGGGTTGCTAATGTGAATGGTAAGTTTCGAAAAGAGAAGATGGTTATTTTAGATCATATGGATAGAGTGGATTTGAAAGCAGAGGAAGTTGGTTCATGTGCTGAAGAGTGGTTAGACAGATATCAAGCAGAGAGAGATCTTGAAAAATTGTATGATATGGAGGAAAAATATTGGTAGCAAAGGGGTGATGTGAAATGGATTACTCATGGGGATGCCAATACAAGTTACTTTCTGCTGTAGGTGTAAAAACCAAACACGAATGAGGGGATGGACGTCGGCCGTCTGACGGGCCATCGTCCACGAGAGTAAAAAATGACACGAGGATTTATACAGGTTCGAAGGTCCGAGAGGACCGCCCTACTCCTGTCGGTGAGCCAACGGGGAGTTGCCTCCGGGGAGAGAGCCCCCGGGGGCTCACTAGTTTGAACATACTTCTTTATTGCTCAAGAGAGCTCCCTTTAAAATGAGAGGTACATAGGGTATTTATAGACTCCCAAGCCTGTACAAATAACCAAAATACCTCTTGGGGAATAGCTACCCTATGGATACGAGGGGCATTACAGTCTTTTATGAGTATAACAGCATTTCTGGGGCCTGTACGCGCGATTCCTCCAAAGCGGGCCCCATATCCAGGAGTGATGAATTATTCTTCCAACACTTTCATAGTTGTGCTAATGGGAGAAGGAGGAAAAACTTTATTTTCAGTTTGGATAATGAGGGGGAGTGTTTATCAGCAGAAACCTTCATTAGAGATCACATTTATAAGTTTTATAAAGACCTTTTTGGTAAGGATAGCAGTCTTAAGGTGAGTGTCACTAAAGATTTTTGGTAGGACAGTGGTTTAATATCTGAAGTGGATAATGCTAGTCTGGTGCAGAAGTTTTCAGAGGGAGAGGTTTGGAACATTGTTAAAGGTCTTAGTAATGACTCTGCCCTTGGACATGATGGTTTTCCCACTTGCTTCTTTAAGTCCTTTTGGGGTGTCATTAAGTGTGACTTCATAGAGTTGGTCACATATTTTTTTTGAGGGGACCTTGGACTTGAAAAGACTGAATTATAGGGTGATTTCTTTGATTCCAAAAAATAAAGAGGCTCATAATATCAGACAGTTTAGACCTATCTGCTTGCTAAATGTTAGTTCCAAAATTATAACTAAGTTGATGGCTGTCAGATTGGGGGGAGTTGCTAATAAGATCATTAGTAAGTGTCAGACTGCTTTCATTAAGGGGAGAAGTATTTTAGATGGGGTTGTTTCTCTTCTTGAAATTCTGCATGGTTTGAGAGTTTCCAAGGGTAAAGGGGTGATTCTCAAACTGGACTTTAAGAAGGCTTATGACAAAATTCAGTGGAGTTTCCTTGAGGAGGTGATGAGAGGAAAAGGTTTTTCTGTTAAATGGATTAATTGGGTGATGAGCTCAGTGACAGGGGGCAAAGTGAGCATCAATGTCAATGGATCTATTGGTCCTTATTTCAATACTTATAGAGGGTTAAGACAAGGTGACCATTTATCTCCTCTTTTATTTAATCTAGCAGCTGATGCTCTGGCAGTTGTGATTGATAAGGCCCACAGGAAAGGGTTGATCAAGGGGGTTTTATCTGATATTATCCTTGGGGGGTCTCTTTGCTTCAGTATGCTGATGACACAATCCTCATGATTGATTGTTCTGATGAGTATATTCTTCACCTCAAAGTTCTGATGAGTATATTCTTCACCTCAAATTTTTGTTGTACTACTTTGAATGGATGTCAAGTCTTAAAATTAACTACCATAAGAGTGAGGTCTTTGTGGTGGGGGTGGATAGTTTAGAAGCTCTAAGAGTTGCTAATATGTTGAATTGCAGACTGGGTCAGTTGCCTCTTACTTACTTGGGTTTTGTTATTGGAGATAAAGTAGTTAGGAATCAAGCAGCTGGTAATATTATCAGAAAGCTGGAAAGTAGGCTAGACAATTGGAAGAGCAATATGTTGTCTTCTGGAGGTAGATTGGTTTTAGTGAATAGCTGTCTGAGTAGTATTCCAACGTATACTATGGGGCTTTACAGGCTAAATGAGGAGACTCATAAAAGAATGGACACCATTAGGTCTAGATTTTTTTTGGAGAGGAGCTAATGATAAGTTTAAATATCATATGGTGAGTTGGAATGTGGTTTGCAGACCTAAAGATTTTGGAGGGTTAGAGGTGATTAATACTATACTCTTTAATGATTGTTTTCTTTCTAAATGGTTTTGGAAGATGGATAAGGCCGAAGATGAGATTTGGTTTTGGATTTTGAAAGCCAAGTATTTTCCTAGAGATAATTATTGTGACACTAATTCTGCTAAAGGGTCCTAATTTTAGAGGAGCATTCATAAAGTGAAGCACTTGTTTTTTCGAGGGGTGATTCATAAGTTGGGCGATGGGAAATTAACCCTCTTCGGGAAGGATGTGTGGTTTGATGATTGCTCTTTTAAAGTCAGGTTTGATAAGCTCTTTAGTATTTGTTCTAATCCTGACATCTTTGTTGGAAAGTGTTGTAAAGAGGGTGTGTGGAATATTGAGTTTATCAAAAGCTTGGGGGTTGATGAGATGCTTCAGTGGGGGGATTTGAATAATATTTTGGAAGGAGTTGTTCATACTGGGGTTAGAGATAATATGAAATGGGGTTTAGGTAATCATGGTCTTTTTTCGGTCAATTCTCTTTACAGATTTTTGTCTTTTGGGAGAATAACTTGTAAGAGATTACAGTTTTTATGGGCTAGTAGGATTCCTCTGAAGGTCAAGATCTTCTTATGGTAGGTTTATCATATCAAAATTCAAACAACTGATCAACTTAAAATTAGAGGCTGGAAAGGCGAGATCAATTGTGTCTTGTGTGGGGTCTATGAGAATGCCAATCATGTGCTTTTTCATTGTGTCTTAGCCAAGTTTGTTTGGTGGTGTATCAAAGAGATGTTTCACTGGAGAAGAGTTCCAACTTCTCTTGATGATTTTCACCAGTGGTGGTTAGATAAGAGAGGTGCTAATGACTATAACATCGGCCTTTTTAGTTTTGCAGCTTTATCCTGGACTCTCTGAAAATTCAGGAATAAAGGCGCAATTGAGAAGATTTTCCCTAAACAACCAATTGAAGTCGTATTCAATTTTACATCTTGTCTGCAGCGGTGGTGCATCCTTCTCAAAAAAGATGATCTGTTGAAGTTGGAAAGGATGTTGGAGGCAGCTGAAGCCTGGCTGAAGTCTTTTGTTGCTGTTGGACTTGTTTAGTGCTTAGGCCTTCTAGTGAGTCTTTTGTGTTAGTTTGGGCTCTGAGGATGGTGTTAATCCCTTGTTCTGTTGGGTGGATGCGTTTGGAGCATGTCTCTTGTTTCTGTTGGATGGGTGCGAGTGTTTTTTGCTATCTTGTGCTTATCTTGGTGTAGCTGGTCTCCCTAGCTAGTTGCTAGGTTGTCTTTTGATCTGTTTGCAGAACTTCTGTAACCTGTTTGATTAGTTTTCTATAAAAGTTGAGCCTTATGCCTTGTTGGAAAGAACAAAATAAAAGGCTAATCTTTTGTGCTTTTTTTTTTGTCACCCTTTCCTGCACCGCAAGGAATATAAAAGCCAAGTGACCAAGCAAAGCGAAACCGACAGTAGCTGCTAAACGTGATGGCCAAGGCAGCAACATCAAATGAATGGATGATGGGGTATAATTTACGGGAATAATTGATTATTTGTCACTGCAAAAGAGTGAATTTTATAATTTGTCACTGTATACATATGGGTACCAAGACCACATATCATACTTACATCAGTGGCAAATAATCAATTACGTATGTTTGGTAGTGACAAATAATTGAATCTCCCTAATTTACATGCTAGACCTCAGTTACAATTGAAACTGAAAAAAACAACACCGCTGCACTCGATACTAAATTGTTTGCCTAAATGATGAAATGTTGGACAAGAAATTTACCGAGATTCTGGTTAAACATCGAGTGTTTATTGGAACAACTCGATTGGAAAGTTGCAGTGGCATGTGCTAGATTAGACTTTCGATCCTATTATTCCAAATAGAGGATTATACCAAGTGCGCAAGTGATGGAGGTTCAAGTTGTATTCTGTGTACATCATGATGTATTTAATTTAGCCTTGACACCAAAGCGTTCAATAACAAATACATTTTCGTTACTAAAGTGGCCTACCGTCGCACTCTACTTTTGTTGAGACATGTGGTCACCAAGATACAAGAAATCTAGGACAAACAAATTAAATTCCAGCATTTTTAATGAGGCATTCCAGGAGAGAGATATTTATAGCACTTTAACAAAAACAGAGCATTGTCTACAAAAAAAAAATGGTATACTTTGAGCACTCACTTTTACAAAATTCAGCGCTGGTCACCGACCTCCACTTTTTCAGAAAAATTCTGAGACAAATAATATTTATTGTTTAGTATTCATTACAACCAGAGGCGGAGGGAGGGAGTTTTTAGCTTAAATGACACTGTTTACATGCGAAATAGCTAATCTAGCTCTCTCCGGAGATCAAAGCCAAAAATAGCACCGCGAACTCACTGGCAGGCGACACGTGTCCTCGTCCGCGTCACGGGTGCGCGGACCCCCTCGTCCCCTCTCCAAAGGAGGGGACTTCCGACATGTGTCATCGTCCCCTCTCCTAGAGATAGGACTTCCCTCGTCGCAAAACCAGGCGAGGGTACTTCTCTCATACTTCTAATTAATTACGATTAAATTGATTATGACTAAATAATTAGGACTAACTAATTATGACTAATTAATCACGACTAATTAATAACGACTAACTAACTACGTGAAGAATCTAGACCCGCTATTATGTGTTAATGAAGTGTTTTGGTAATTAATAACAATCATCACGTGGACTAACATTCACATGAGTTAGTGAAATAGGATAAAGTCACATGATGATAGAGCCAATTGATGACTATATGTGTTAAAGGTCATCAAATCAAGATTTGTGATGATAGATGACATCATGTATTGATGAGCATCAAGATAAAGAACTTGGAGTAAAGGAAATCATCATGTGTTGATGATTATTAAGTCAAGAGCCAGGATTTAGAGTGGAGATGTTCATCATCAAGTAATCACTCCGAGATGGATGCTCAAGGTAAATGTATGACTAGCATAAGCTAAGAATATGTTTCTTAGCTATTTTACCGGTCTTGGTATTTGGTGTAAAGACCGGATTGTTAGTATATGTTGCTGTACTATTAAGAGCGGTCTGGACTAGTAATTTGAGCATGTCATGTGTTGATAGCTCTTAGTGCTTGTTCTAGCTCTTCCAGACATGATGTTATAATTTGCGAATGTGTTTTGCAAATAGTTGAGGCTCATGTATAATCCTTGTAGTATGTGACTTTAGTTTGTAAATGTGTTTTGTAAATGGTTTGTGTCCGTGTATCTACTTTCTTGTGGCATATTCTAAAAGTCGGCAAATATGTTTTGCACCTTGTTGGGAATCGTGCTTTCATACCTTGGTTGCATTACGTCTCAATTTGCAAATGTGTTTTGTAATTTTGAGTTGAAACGTTGTGCAAAATAAGCTTTTGTCATCTTGCCCGAATTGATCGCAGTGGGTAGTCTGGACTGACTGGAACCCTGGTTTGAGTTGAGCGGTCAGGTTTTTTCAGAGAGCTTCTTTTTGGCTTTTTTAGTTGGGCGAACTGACTGCAAGTATAAGTCCGGACTACCCGGACCTCCGGGTTGTTGGTGCGATCAACTTTTTCCAGAAAGGGATGTTTTTGGAACTTACTACTTAATATGCCTTGCCGGACTAACCGCCGTATTTTCACCGATCAGACCGGAATCCTGAACTGATTGGCGCGGTCAGCCTTTTCCAGTAGCATGTTTTCCTTTGGTTTTGGAAATCTTTGGACCGGGTCTGACGGGACCCTGAGTGAGCGGACTAACTGGACCTGGCATAACAGACAATTTATGTAGCATTGATTACTGCAGAAGTTACCATTACACAGTAGTTTAGTCTGACTGGCCATATGCCTGCGGTCTAACCGGGTTTCCTGCCTTTTATGTGTGGAAGTATAAATACCCCTTGTGGTTGGTTGTCAGAGAAGTGTGAGTGTGGTTATCATTCCCTTAGAGCAAAGAGCAAGCCATCTTCTCTATTTTGTGCTTGTAGTGCACCTAGTGAGCTTAGAGAGCAAAATCCTAGTGCATGTGTTGCATTAGGTGTTGGATTTAGTATCCATCGAGCTTAGACACTTGCTTAGTTCAAGTGAACGTCTCCAACTTGTTACTCTTAGTTTTTGCCGACACCTCGATGGCTTGGAGAAGTTGTGCTGGTGATCTTCTCGAAGAAAATTGTGAGAAGACCCGACGATTGTGAGTGGTTCGTTGCTCGCCATCTCCGGAGTAGAGGAAGAGCAACCCTGAGTGGATTCGAGGTATATGCTTGTTTTGTAGAGCCGGTCCAAATTGTTTAGACTTACCTCAACGTGGACTAGGAGAAACCGGCAAGTTTCCAATCACCATGGGAAAAAGTTCGTGTGTTCGTGTGGTTTGCTTTCTTGAGCTTTACCTTCTTGCAATTTACATTTATAATATTAAATTGCTTGCTTGTCTCCTTAGAATCTCATTCTCGTCTTAGTCTTAACTTGTTGGTGCACGTAGTCTTGACTAGTTGATTTAGGTTTTAAATAAGCAAAAATATAATTGATTTACATTTCTGCATAAAAACTCTGTTTTAGCCAAACGTTTTTTAAAACCGCCTATTCAGCCCCTCTAGTCGACCTCCTCGATCTTATACTACGACTAATTAATTATGAATAATTAGTTATAACTAAATTAATTACGGCTAAATAACCATGACTAAATTGATTAGGACTAATTAATTACAACTAAATTAATTTTGACTAATTAATTAAAACTAAATAATTACAGTCAATTAATTACGACTAAATAATTACTACTAATTAATTGCACAAGTTAATTAATTAACCCCACCGTGTAATTATTTAGTCGTAATTAATTAACCTCGACTGTGTAATTAACCCCACCGTGTAATTAATTACACGGGTTTAATTAATTAATCCTCATCTACGCCACAGGTTAATTAGTTCTCGTCCACGCCATGGTGGGGACTTCCCTTGTACTGCTAGTTAATTAATTAATTACACCAGTTTAATTAATTAACCTGACCATATAATTAATTACACAGGTTAATTGATTACAACTATATAATTTTGATCAATTAATTACAACTAAATAATTACACATTGGGGTTAATTAATTAGTCATAATTATTTAGTTGTAATTATTTAGTCATAATTAATTAGTTGTAATTAATTTACCGTAATTATTTAGTTGTAATTAATTGGTCAAAATTAATTTAGTCAAAATTAATTAGTCTAACCAATTTAGTCATGGTTAATTAGCGTAATTAATTTAGTCATAACTAATTATTCATAATTAATTAGTCATAGTTAGTTAGTTGTTGTTAATTAGTTAGTTCTAATTATTTAGTCATAATCAATTTAATAGTAATTAATTAGCAATATGAGGGAAGTCCTCTCGCTTGGCACACGGACGAGGGAAGTCCCCTCCCCAAGATTTGTTATTTCACATGTAAACAGTGTCATTTAAGCCAAAAACTTCGGATGGAGGGGGGACTGGCAGGGGCTAGGGCTCCCTATGATTCAAATTTTGTCACTCTATTTCTCTACGATCCATAGAATTTTATCTATATTCTTGCTATTTGGCCCATTATAGAATATAATTTTACTACATAGCTTGTTCGTCTCCCCTCGTCTCTCATTCCTAACTCCACCACGGATTACAACTTTTTTTAAGAAAGATATGCAATTGCCCTTAACATCACTCTATCAGAATAATTAAAACAAGGATAAATGGGAGATTCGATTATTTGCCACTGCCAAACATGCGTAATTGATTATTTACAACTGATGTGAGTATGACATGTGGTCCCGGGACCCACATGTCATACTCACGTACAATGGCAAATCGTAAAATTCACCCTTTTGCAGTGGCAAATAATCAATTATTCCTTTTTTATTAATATTCTAAAGTTAATCCCTCACGGACTTTATTTCCAATTATGACCCCTTTGGTCACGCCACCACCCGTGGCATGACCAAAATGTTCTGTCACACCACCGGAAGCGGCGTGAAAAAACATGCCATGCAAGCCCTCGGACGTGCACCGTGCCAGCGTGGAGGGCTTGCGTGGCATCTGTCACGCCAGAACTCATGGCGTGACTAGTTATATTGTCATGCCACGAGAGTTGGCGTGACAGTGGCGACTTATACTCGCGCAACCCAACCCGTTCTTCATTTTTTTCTTATCTTCCTCTACTCTCCCGTGCACAACCCTAGCTGCCGCCTGTTCTCACGCCACCAACCATCGTTCACTCTCCGCGCCCGACGTCTATCCCAGCCTCCCCTCCTCCGTCTCCGCACCCGGTCGTCGCGGCACCTCCTCCTCTGTGCCCGGTGCGGCTTCCGGCCTCCACCTCCAAGGCTGGCTTCCTCCCCTGTGCCCGGCCTCCACCTCCATGGCCGGCTCTCTCCCCTGCGCCCAGCTTCCTCCCCTGCGACCGGCCTACACCTCCACGGCCGGCTCCCTCCCATGCGCCCGACTTCCTCCCCTGCGCCCGACCTCCACCTCCACGATTGGCTCCCTCCACGGTCGGCTCCCTCCCCTGCGCCTAGCTTCTCCTGGACGCCTGGCCGCGCCATCTCCTCCTCCTCCGAGACTGTCTATGCCACCATCTCCTCCCCTGCACCTGGCCGAAGGTAATAATAACCTACTATTTAGTCTCTGTAGTTAATTTTGTATAGATTGGTATTGTCATTGTTGTTAATGTTCAACGAGATATTCCGCTTGGAGATCGCAGATGTCTCTCTGTAATTGCAATGCATTATATTTTTGGTAATATGTGATGTGGGATGATACTGATATGCTACATCTGCGTATGTGATTAGAATCTTGTTGTTATGGATGTGTAAACACCGCAACCCTTGTGTGTTGTGAATGCCTTCGATGCAATCTTGTGTCATTGCAGTGTTTACTATACTAAGGCCTTAAATTAACTTGGAATCATTAACCGGCTTTAGGATGTTTTATAACTATATTGTATATGAACTCCGAACTTTAGGATGTTTAAATCTGGTGGCATGGGTTTTACATTCCAAACTTAGTACAATCTAGATTATTCAACTTTCCAAAAATACTTGGACCTATGTAACATCCCAAAATTTCAATCCTGATTAAAAATAAAACTTAAATATTTTCCTTGAATTTTTTGATTTAAAAAGATTTTTCCTATTTATTTTAAATAAAAATGATTTATTTGCAATTATAAATATCAATATTAAGTTGCAAATATTTTATTTAAGTCCAAAATGCCTCAAGGAATTTATTTAAATTTTTCTAGAATTTTGGACTCTATTTGCTATTTTCTAAAATCCTAAATGAATTAATTCTATTTTTGAAATGGTTAAATCACCAAAAATCCGGATTTCCGGTTTGGGCCGATTTCCTTCACCCGATCGTTTCTTTCCTTCTTTTCCAGCCCACTTGACCCAAAACCGCCGGCCCCTTTTCCTTTTCCTCTGTAACGTCCCGTTTGTCTTGAGTTTTTGAAAATTTTCAAAAAAAAAACCATTCGTTTTGCTGAAGTTTCAAAGCTTAACCTGAGATTTTCAGAAATTAAGGTGTTTAAAATGACTAAGCTAAACTTCAACTAATCTAAAGTTGGTTCTCTTTGCGTTTGCTTGGCCTCTGGTGTTGCTCTCCTTCTTCTTGTCTGTTCGGACTTTCCCTTTTCCTTTGGAATTCTTCTATGTCCAGACCTTCCTTTTGTTGGACATCTGCCTATGTCCAGACCTCCCTTGCTCTCTAGACCTTCCTTCGTGTCTTGTGTCTAGGTTTCTTTTAGTCCAGACCTCCTCTTTGTTGGTTTGAATCTCTCTGTGGTTTAGACCTCCTTTTGGTCCAAACCTCCTTCTCTGTTTAGACCTCTTTGTGGTCTAGACCTCCGTTTTTGATTGAACCTTCTTTTGGTTTTGACCTCCTCTTTGAGTCACGACCACCTCGTGGTATCCTAGCTCGGGTTTGTGTTTCAAACGTCTTTGATTTCTGAAATTCAATTTGAGTTGAATTTCTCCTTTCTGGAACTCTCCTGTTTAATTTTCTGTCCTCCCTTGTGTTCATTTGAACCTTCCTGTATTCCTTTGGACCTCCTCGTGTCCATTTGGACCTCCTCGGGTTTGTTAGGACCTCCTTGGCCCTTCTTTTTGGCCGCTAGGACCTCCTCGGGTTCATCTTGACCGTTGAGACCTCCTTTGATCTCCCCTTGACCGTCAAGATCTCCTTTGAGTTCATCTTGACCGTTGAGACCTCCTTCGATCTCCTCTTGACCGTCGCGATCTCCCTTGAGTTAATCCTAACCGTCAAGACCTCCTTTGCTCTTCATCTTGATAGTCAAGACCTCCCCTGATCTCATCTTGGCCATCAATACCTCCTTTGGACCACCCTCTGTGGATCTCCTCTGTTGGATCCCTCTCCCTTTAATCCCCTCCGCCTAGACCTCCCTTTGGATCTGATGGTCTAGACCTCCCTTCGTTTGGATCTGAGGGTCCAGATCTCCCCGTGGCATATACCTCCTTCCAGTCTAAGACCTCCCCGCGCGGCTCAGCTCCGCGCCTTCGTTTGGAACCGTCCAATCTGCATTGGACGGCCTGATCTTGTGGCACGTTCGGCTAGTCCGAACGTCCCATCCTTTTTGAGCCACCCGATCTGAACCAGACGGCTTTGTTTCACTGTGCCTTTCCCTTTGCCCTTTTGACCACCTTCTCTTCAGGACCCCGCAATCTAATTGTAAAGACCACCTTTGCGGGATTTCCTCAGGACCTCTTTGTCCTCCCGACTTCTGGTCTTTTTGCAAAGACCACCTTTGGTGGTCAGGCCTCCCTGTCTGCAGGACCTCTTTATCCTTTGGACCTCCTTGCCCCTTGGACCTCTTAGCCTTTCAGACTTCCTCAAAGATCTCCCTTTATCTCGTAGGACCTCCCTGTCCAGCAGAGCTCCTCTATGGTTTTTGCAAAGACCACCCTCTGTGGTCTCTTTGCGAAGACCACCCCTTGTGGCCTTTTTGCAAAGACCACCCCTGTGGGTCACGACCTCCCCTTGGGCCGTGACCACTTCCACTCCTCTTTGACCAAACTGTTTTCCAAGTTATCTGGTTCCACTTGACAGTCTCGTTTACCCTCATCCTTATCCGCCACCTAAGCCTCTGTGCATTTAATGCCATTTGAGCCGTATAAAATGTAGTCACTTACGTGGCCCTTTGCTTTCTCTCCTTGTCTCCTCACCTCACAGCATATCTTGTCCTTTTTGCCCTCTCCTTTCACCAGCTGGCCTTACTTTGTCCTGTTCTCTCTAGCCAGCTGGCCATACCTTGTCTTGTCCTTCAACTACCTTTGACCCATGTGTCTCTGAGTCTCAGTGACACTTTCCTCCTCTTTCTTCACCGGCTATTAATAGCCTAAGCAGTCCTTCTTCCTCACCATTGGCCACATACACTTCCCTCTCTCTTGCCCAGCTTTCTCCTTGCTTGGAGTTTCACCTAGATGGCAATTGGAAATCACACCATCGCCTCCTTGTCACCAAAAAGACCACTGGAGGTTGCACCGCCACCTCGTCATCGAAGGAGCTCGCTGGAGTGCCAGCGCTGCCTTCAACCGTTGCCACTATCTCTCGACCACCTCCTCCTTTACCTCCCTCTTGGCCTTGGTAAGTTCCCTCGTGCCCTGTTCTTTCTTCAATTCCTACGACCCCTCTGTGTAGTCGTATCTTTCCCAGGACCTCCTCCTGAGGATCTCCTCAAGACCTCCCTGGTCTTTTTGCAAAGACGACCCTCTCGGTCTCTTTGCAAAGACGATCCTCTTGGGTCCTTCTCTGGACCTTTCCTTTTCAAAGACCTCCCATGACCTCCTCGGGACATCCCCCTCAGGACGTCCTTTGGACCTCTCAGGACCTCCCTTTTGCAAAGACCACCTTCTTGGTCTTTGTCGCCCCTCTGGTATTTTGCAAAGACCACCTGCTTTGGTCTTTTGCAAAGACCACCCTTTCCCGTGGACCTCCCCTTACCCGTAGGACCTCCTCCTGAGAGCCCTTTTCCAGTTCCTCTAGTTCTGTTCTTTGCTTTTTGTTTCTGTTAGGTTTGTTTGGAGTTCATTTGGAACTTATTTGATCTTTATTTGCTTTGCTTTGTTCTTGTGTAGATCGCTTTGTCTCTAGTAAGCTCCCGGTGCTCCTCTAGTTCGGACCTCCTTGGGTTTGGACCTCCCTTTCGCTTGGATCTCCCTCTCAATGGACCTCTTTTTCCTTTGGATCTAGTTAAGTTCTGTGGATATCATGGGGATATGCTCACGATCTTATTGTGATGGTACAATTGGCAATAGCTCTTTGGGTTTGTCGAAACGATCGTTTTGGTTTTGTTGAAATCTTGTTTTCAAAAAGTGTCGGATAATCGGTAGTCTGCGGTGTGTAATCTGCGCAGTACTACCGCGATCTTGATAATACCGGCTTGTGTTTAGCGGTAGTACCGCTGGTCGGTATTACCGCAAAGCAAAGCGGTATGGTTTTTCCAAAACGAGTGTAATTTGTGTTTTGGATTTCTCGATGGCGGTAAGTACCGCTATGGTTCTTTGGTAGTACCACATGATTTTAACGACGGCGTGTGGCGGTATGGTTTTTCCGAACAAGTGTTTTTGGAAGTTTTGGATTTCCTTGAGGAGATGCGACCGCTAGATTATGGGTCTTGATACTCAAGATCTTGATAGTCTGAAGCCATAACATGGCGGTAATACCGATTTGGTTTCGAGTTTCGTTTAACTTGGAGAATTGTTTTTGGGTTATGTCATTTCCATGTTTGTTAATGCATATATGTTGCATATTGCATGTTTTGAGCTAACGTGGGTCAAGTTGTGAAGAACTTGTTCCGGAGAGATTTCTTGATCTATTCTTTGTCGGTGGCTTGCGTGTCAACGGCGGTCAGCGGCGAGGAGGATCGGGACTAAGCTAGGAGAGCTAAGGTCGAAGCGATCATGGATCTTGGGAGGTCGGTGACTCAAGCATGGCATGAGAATGGGCGAGGTGGATCGAGCAGGCGATTCGATCTGTTGGTTGGATCAAGCGGCGGGGTCGGTGCAAGTGCCTTGGAGGTTCGATGGGATTGGACGGGAGACTTGCCGACATGATGAGAGCCGTTGAATCAACCTACGTGGCGGAGTAGGCGATTGCTTGACAGATTGGACTCGGTCCATGGAGAAGGATCGAGAAGGGTATTTTGGTAATTTCACCAAATATTGCCTTGGTGACCTAATGCCAACCAGCGCGCAAGGCGGTGCGTCAAGAAGTGGATTAGGTCAAGAAAAGTGAAGACGGCGCTTTAAAATACGTGCGTGTGTGTCCTGTTTGTTATTGGGCCTAACGGAGCCCATTAGGGTTAAGTCTTCTAGAAGCTCTAGGCCTCATATAAATAGAGAGGGTCTTTGTGCAGGCACAGCAGCCCAAGCACTTCATTTGCAAACCCTAGTTTGGTTTTTAGGGTTTAGGGAAGAAAAGAGAGGCATAGGCTCTAGAGAGATGGATTGATGTGTATGCTCTTGGATGGAGCTCTTGTCCTCCTTGAGGGAGTGGTCAGAATCAACAACATCATGAATCAATCTATGGATGTTCTTCCAAAGATGAGCTCCCTCTTGTGTTCTTCCTTCTCTTTTGATGATTTTGGGTGCTTCTTTGATCCATTGGTTTTTGGTTGTTCTTGTGCACTCTTACTCCTTGTCTTTGTGACATGTGGGAGCGTATCTAAGGTCACCTAGATCATCAATCTCCCACGAGCAAAAGTTGGATCAAGTTTTTCGTTTTGCTCGGTTCTTTGCCCTTCTTAGGTAAAACTGAAAAAGATCGAAACTTTGATGTAGATCTGGACGATCGCCACTTGGAATAGGTTCCTAATACCCATAGGAAGGTGTGTTCCAAATTTGGTGGAGTTTGGCCTTACGGTTTAAAAGTTACATCGATTTTCGATTTTGTTTTCAGGCTGTTTCTGTTCATCGTCAGGATAAAAGGTAGTACCGCACTTTTGCCTGAGGTAGTACCGCGATGCGGTAGTACCGCACATTTGCCTGTGGTAGTACCGCGATGCGGTAGTACCGCACTTACAACAGTGGTAGTACCTTTGTCCCTGATTTTTCAGGATTTCTTCAGGAAGTTTGCTGCTGTGCTTTGAGGGTTTAGGAGTGGATTCATTACATGTCTTCCACTGTGTTTAAGCATTCATCTTCATAGCTCTCATAGCTATTGGAGTGATTTGCGATTTGCGAGTTGAATCCATTATCATTGCAAAAAGATTTGGTGCTCCTATTCACCCCCCCTCTAGTCGCCTATTCCGGTCCTACAAGTTCTTTTCGGTTTCTATTTGGAGTTGCTTTATTCACTTGCTTTCTTTGCGAACGTGTAGATTCAGGTTTCGCTGAGGAGTTCGTGGATCCAACTACCTCAACCGAAGCTCATCAATTCGCCACCGAAGGCAAGTCGTGGACCTTGATCATCTTGAACCCATTTTTTTTTACAAAAGTATCTTGATTTGTTATAAACTTGCATTGCTAGTTGTATAAAAATGGTTTTGGGCTTAGTTAATTACCTACTTGTCTTTATGCCTCCTTGATTACATTGCAATCGACATGTTGACATGTTCCCTTCTTAAAGCCGTAGCATGGGTATTCTTAGTTGGATATTCTTGTTACCAACATGGGTATCGTGTTTGCTTAGCCATGCTTTAGTAGACGTCGTTCTCACCATGAATCATCAATGTTAGTTTACCCCCAGCGCACTGGTTAGTGGCTTGTATAGTAGCAGCCAGTGTTGTTGATTAAAATGAAGTGTGGCCCTGTGTGAGGCTACGACGTTTGTTGTCACCTTAACTAAAATTTGTGTGCCAGGACTGGGTGGTCCTCTGGTCGGGTTGAACCCAACAATGATCAATTTGTCTAATGAACTATGGAACCGTGGCAACGCCACTGTTGTTAAAAGATGTGTGCCCGGACTGGGTGGTCCTTGTGCTGGTTTGAACATAAAACTGTTTTATGCTCGGGCGAGTAGGCAGGAAGTGAGTAGTGGGTGCTTTATGCACACTGGGTTGTGGACAACCTCGCTTGAGCAGCCAATTAAGGACTTAACCTTGTGAGCCATTGACCTGAGCCATACCGTACAACCACATGTCCAGGATGTGGTGGACCTGGCCAAGTAATTAGCAATGAGATGGTTCGGTTCTGTTGTGGTGGAGCATGCTGATTCGCTAGCGCAAGAGGGGGCCATAGGCTACTATACGCACCCTAGGATGGCGAAACCTTAGCGGGCAGCTCCGAACCAGATCAAAGCTTTGTAAAGGCATTGTGATAATATCTTAGTAGCATACCTCGGAAGTGTGTAGGCGGATAGTATAAGAAGATTATCTCATGTGGGTAAAGCTGTACAACCTCTGCAGAGTGTAAATCTATTCGAATAGCCGCGTCCTCGGTTATGGATATGCCCGGAGATTTCGAACGAGGGGTAGACTTTTCAAAAGAGGTCTTGTGAGCCCTAGAGTGGTCCAGGGAGCTCCAGAGTGGGTGCTCTGGGGTGGTCGTGGAACTCTAGGGTGGTCTTGTGGAGCTCTGGAGTGGGTGCTCCAGAGAGGTCTTGGTTGGTGCCGTGGGAGAGGTCCTGGTCGTAGGTGCGACCAGGTCCTCGGGAGTAGTCTTGGGAGTGAGCTGGTGCTCACGACCTCCTTTGAAAAACAAATATACTTATGTATTATCTTTCAACTTATGCCTTGCAATCTATTAAGTGTATTTCCAATAAATATTGCTTTCTGCAAACTAACCCTACATCTCTCAATTGTCAAGCCGTGCATAAATATTAATTGCATACATTTTCCCCACGGCTTGCTGAGTACATTCAAAGTACTCATAGGTTGTGCCCTCTATTTGATCAGTAGTAAAGGGAGTTTCCAGGGAGCTCAAAGCTCTATGAAGAAGAGGTCCTTGGAGGCTATGCGTGCTAGGGGACGTCCTCCACTCGGTAGCTTGTGGGCTTACCGAATGGCATTCCCGTGTTTTTGTTTCTGCTGCAGGTTTTCCTTTTGTTGTTAGCCTTGCGTGGCACCTCTGTAAACAAGCTTGACCATAAGGTCTTTTGTTAATAATATTAATTTGTCTGTTTCATCTTTGAGTTTGTTGTATGGTTGTGATGTCACCAATGTAAGTCTGTGCGAGCTAGCTTACAGATCCAGGGACTAGCTCAGTGCACAAGGACTAGGACCTTCGAATGGTCTTGGAGGACTTCCGGGTGAACCTTCGAGTCCTCCTGGGAGGTCCTGAAGACCTCCAGGTGGTTCTATTGGACCTCCTGGGTGGTCCTGGGTGATCTCTCCAGGAGCTCCCGAGGCAGGTACTCACATCCTCCCTCTCCCACCGACCGCCGGGTCCCACCGGCAGTGAATCACCTCCACGCAGCAACCCTCCACGCCATGCATGACTGCCACGGAGCTCCAGCTTGTGCGTGCCCATGCCGCCGACCACCTTCGGCACCTCTGCCGCCTACCTACAAAAGTCCATCACCAAGCCCCTTCGCCCCCCTCCCGACCATCCTTCTCCCTCCCCTTTTCCCATTTCTTCCTTCTCTATCGAGCTCACAGAGCCCCGAGAGCACCGAGCCATTCACGGCCGCACAAGTCACCGTGTCCTCCTCGTCTCCCCGCCGCGCCGGTGAATCCCGTCGCCAGCCATTTGCGTCATGCTGCGACCAAGACCGCGAAGAGCAAAATCCCCAAGTAATTGGGAGACCCGTCCATCGGAGCACGCCGCCCGAACCTCTTCCCCATCCCTGGCCGATTTTGCCGCCGGCGCCTCCATGCCCTATCCGGTGAGCCCCAACTAAATTAATTCCGTCGAGAGCATCTCATCGTCTTCCTCTAGCTTTCCCCCACACCCACCGGAGCACTCCCTCACCGTGGCGCCGCCCCCACGACGCTCCCGTCGCGCCACTGCTGGCCCTCACCGCTGGACCCATTCGGCCACTCCCCACCTCCGGCAACCACCCCAGTGGCTTCCCCTAGCCTTCTCCATGCCCATGCGCGCGCTAGTTCTCTTCCTCTCCCAATCCGATGCCGCCGCCCCATCTTCCCTCCCACGGCCGGCCGCCACACACCGCCACCTAGCCGCCTCGGTGCAGCCCAACCGGCGATGGCACCACTCCTTGGACCGTCTCTCCCTCACGGTTCCATTTTTCTCCCTTCTGGCCGCCACTGATGACCCCCTCGCCGCCGGTGAAGCCATGCCCGAGCCATCCCCCTGGCCTCCTCTGTTCAGAGTCTACTTCCCTCTATTGGATTGTATATGTGTATGGCATGGGGAATTCACCCTGTGATGTTGGCTTAGAGTTTAGATTAGTGGATGAATCTGAATTGTAAGACTTACTGCTAGCATGCACTTATACTTTGTTACATCAATTAGTGATTAGTTTAGACAATTAAAGGTTAGTCAGCTAGTAACTAGTTAGAAGATGATGAGGTAAGTATGAGCTTATGACAGTCTCTTTTTCCCACACAGTGACTAAATTTATGTCCAGGAGATATTAGAGGAATAATTAGTTAATAAGTATTCAATTGCTAAATTGTGCTTCTGGATGGTAATAGACTGTGGGGAAATCAAGTAATTGTCTTGGATTTTCATATGAGACTAGTTCAATGAAGTGTTGCAATGTTCTAGGATAAAAGTATATACATAAATGTACAACCTTTTATGTCAAATGTTGATGAGTAGCCCTTATCAGTTAGAGTTTAGCTAAAGCAATGGTTTAGGCAAAATGGAGGTTAATTATGAATGTCATTCTAAAATAAGTAATTAGAGGTTAGTTACAAAGAATTATTACTAAGGTAATGTTAAGCTCGAAACTAACCCAATGTAGTGTTATTGACTTATGGTGTGGCAGTATGAATAATTCATCGTATTACTTAGGTCAGGACCTTTGTTGGAATAATAGGAATGATATTATAATTAGGTAGTTGATCGAAGATTAGTAGAGTAGTTAGATAATAACTCAGTATCATTAACCTTTAAGCCCTATGTCTAGGAGTGCCAAAGGAACATAAAGTGGTATACCATAATCTAACAACATCGGTTCTAGGGCTAAGAACTAATTAACCATCAGCTATTCACAGTGCTCAGTATCAAGAGTGACCCAGACGTCAGCATTCTTTCATCCTAGCTCCTGAAATGGAATATTCCAGTAGATTCCATTTTCTATATTTTCTATCATTTCATGTGATCGCAATCTTCTGGACATTCCTTCTCCCTCATACGAAGTCCAATTCCGTCGATTCTCATTTCTATATTATTATAAAATTAGTATATTTCTTTTGGTTCTAATTTGCTAATTTCTGGATTTTATTTGGAATTGTTGTATTTATTTGGCCCTTTTCGCTCGTGTAGATTCCTGCGTTACCGAAGAATTCTCGGACCCATCAACTGAAGCATATCAAACCTTCAACGAAGGCCAGTCGTAGACCTTTGATCATATTGTACCCATTTTATAAAATTATATTGTTTTATATCAGCATGCATTGCTATTTTTATATCAATAGCTTTCGGGAATAGTTAAATACCTTTCTTGGCAGTATGACTCCGTTGAATAATTGTGAATGACATGTTGACATGTACCCTTGGACAACCTAGGTTGAGTAATTTTAGTTGGATATTATTATAATACCAACATGGGTGCATATTATGCTTAGTCATGTTTTAGTTATGTGATGGTCTCTCGATCACATGATTCAATAATGATAAATTTGACTTAATGATATATGGAATTGTGGCATGGCCACTGTTGTTAAAACTTGTTGTGCCATGGCAAGGATTGTCATTTGGCCAGGGTTGAACCAAAAATGATTTCATACTCAGGCGAATGATCGTGCAGTAAAGGGGATGATTCGGGATGTGGTTGTCTCGCTTGAGTAGTCAATAAAGACTTAACTTTGTGCGCCATTGATCTGGGCCATACCGTGCAACCATATGTCCAGGATGGGGTGGACCTGGCTGACTAATTAGCAATACTTTGATTCAGTTCTGTTTTGGTGGAAGTGTGAACCCTGGGTTCGACATTCACACTTGGCGCAAGAGGGGCCCCAGAATGGCGAATCCTTAGTGAACAGAACCGGGTCAAAATAGAACTTTGTAAAAGCCTTGTGATAATCACTTAGTCGCACGCCTTCGGAAGCGTGTAATGTCTGACATTATAAGATGATTATCTCTTGTGAGTCAAGCTGTACAACCTCTGCAGAGTGTAAAACTATTCGAATAGCTGTGTCCCCGGTCATGGACAACGCCTAGCTAGTGATTTCACACGATGGGTAGATTTGATAAAACTGTTGGAATGGTTTGGTTGGGATTGGAGTGGCTGGTGTTGGTTGAAGGTTGGGAAATGAACAGGGTTGTTCACTAATTGTTTCAAAGAACTTGTTTACTTATGTATTAGTTTCTTTTAAATTATGCTTTTCAATCTATTTATTGTATTTACTGTCAATACTGCTTTCTGCAAAATAGCCATAAAGCTATCCTTGTTAGGCCTTGCATGAATACTATTTGCATACATTTTTCTACGACTTGTTGATTACTTTGTGTACTCACGGCTATGCGCCATTTGTTGATCAGTCACTGAGGAAGAATCAGGAACCGCAGAGTTCTACGAGGAAGAATATTTTGAAGACCAGGCGAACTAGGTCGCGTTCTTCACTCGATTGCCTGTGGGCATGTCGAGTGGCCACCACAAGATGTTTTGGTTTCCACTGCAAGTTATCTTTTGTCGGTAAAGCCCTACGTGGCCAACTTTATAAGACTTGACCATAAGGTCCTTTTGCTACTAAATAATATTAATTTGTCTGCTTCATCGATATCCTGATGTATGGATATGATTGTCACTAATGATGTCACTGTGTGAGCTAGCCACTGATCATGGGACTAGTTCAGATTACACAGAGGGTCTTGGGTCTATTTGGTCGGGGTCCTGACGACCTGTCTCAAAGTGTAGTTGGTGCTTGGGTAAACAGAAGTCAATTTTCATTAAAGGAAGTTAACTGTGAACTCTTGTCGTTACGATTGCAGAATTAAAATGATGTTTTATTATTGCTTATCGTCAACACTTGTTTGGTCTGTCATAGCATTGTACTGGTTTTTGTAGCAATACCATAGAAATAGTTGCAAGCTTTGACATGTGCACCACATTGTTTTTTGGTGGTGGTTTATGCCTTCAGATATTGTCGGTGTGCTTGTTAATATTAGTGCTAAGAGAGGGCATAAGTAGGATGTTTCTGTTGTTTTTTGTTTGATAAAGTAGTTATAAAAGGAGTGTGCTATTCAATTTTGTGGAGGTTTTAATTGCGGTGTATCGGTGGATTGCACTATCATTAGATTTCTTTGATTATGGCTCTAGTATGGAACATTTGGCATGCATGCCTCATGACCAACAGACAATACCACTGAAAAGAAGTAATTCGCATTGTGCTCAAGCTCTCACCTCATGTCCTACAAAAATAGTTTACCAAAAATAAATTAGGAAGGGACCTTTATAGAAATCAAATATAGGCTGAAGGCGAAAAAAATATGACTTATCTCCTTTCTACATATCAGATTTCCCGAACGAGTGGTTCGTGGCACTCCGAGCGTGTAGCTCTGGCGTACCCAGGAGCGAAGTCCTGGGCGTACTCAGGAATGAGCTATGAGCGGTCCAAACAAGTGGTTTGGGCGGGCTCGAGAATGGGATCTCGAGCGTACCTGGGCACGTGGATCCAAGGTAGTGTAGGTTGCACTCAGAGGCAAGCTCTGAGTGGTCCCAAACACGTGGTTTGGACGGTCTCGAGAACGTGATCTCGAGCGTGACTGAGCACGAGAGACTCAAATAGTTTAGGATTTGGTTTTTTTTTGTATCTCACTGTTTCTTGGTGTTATTCGTCCATTGTGTATGCCCTAATACACCTCAATTCATTGTGAAACGACCCGTAAACTTCATTTAAAAGGAGGTATTATTCCATGATGACTATAAACCATCATGCTCATTACTGTAACTACAGTAAAGTACTGTCGACGATCAAGTCGCCGATCTTACGAAAATGAACGAGGAAAATGACGTGGAATATCCTGGAATGGACTGGGGGTCGCTCTTTATTGATATGAACTAGGTTTTACAAGATGTGGCTAAGTACTACCCTGAATTACACTGAATGGGGGAATGTCTAATCGGGTAATCAGACTTAGAATATGAGTCTAAGTCTGATTATCTAGCTTCTAATTCCACCGCTTAGGCTTTTGTGTATTCTGTTGAACTGTCGTTGTTCTTGTCTTTGTTGGTCTTGGTCTTCTGTTCTGTCTTGTGCGCTTCACCTTTAAATAACTTCCGAAGAGGTGGCAGTTACTCCTGGAGAAGACGTCCTTGGTGAAACGTTATGACTGGTCGAACGGTGGAAGCGATTAACAACGTGCTAACTTCCTTGCGGTTGCCTGTGAAAAGCTTAACCGTAGGGTGGTTAATAGTCAGTGTCTCAGGGTTGTACCATCGCATGGTTTGGAACGTATAGCACGTGTTCCATTTATCATACGATAAGAAATACCAGTCCAGTAATTTTACGAGCGGTTATCTGGTCGGGGATTAGGCACAAAGCCTCATCCGACCAGGGTACCCATTAAGTAACCTTTAGAATACTAACGACCAGGGAGGTCGTTAGTCTTAGGGGTTACGACCATGAAGACGTATGGTCTTTTATTATGTATTAAAATAATACATAGAGGTTTTAATCCTCGTCAGCTAGCCCCCGAACTTTAAATGAACTGGTCGTGTATATACCTTTTTCCGATGAAATCGTATCGGGCAGACCCCATTTAATGTCGTGGTATACGAAGTGGTCTGTGTTCACTTTAAAGTTGAGAACTTGCCTTGGGAAACGAAGAGTTCCTCTGTTCGTTTGAGCAAAAAGAGGCTTTTGTCGGTTTGGACTCTTGTGTGAATCCTTCGAAAGTATCGGAAGTTTATAAAATCTCCTCTCGCTGGGATCTTAGAATTTTTATGCTTCCAAAATCCCCTTTCGATTCCCTTTAGCTTCTCGCCGAGAAATCCTTCAGAGTTTTTTCCTGTTCTTCCGACCACGAAGTCTCCAACTTTCACTACTCATCCTTGAGGATTTTCGCCATGTCGGAGCAGACACAAAGTGGTTGCCTTGAATTGGGCAAGAAAAAGCTTGAGGCTTTGGCGAAGATGGGAATGCTCCCGATAGGAATCGATTAATTGGAGACCGGCGATCGAGAGCATTTTCCGAGCCGTGAAGATGAGGAAATCCTGTTTTCTTGCCTACATCGAATGTGGGCCGAGATTACCGTTACACAAATTCCTT
The DNA here is from genome assembly GCA_036346405.1 of Phyllostachys edulis. Taxonomy (NCBI): domain Eukaryota; kingdom Viridiplantae; phylum Streptophyta; class Magnoliopsida; order Poales; family Poaceae; genus Phyllostachys; species Phyllostachys edulis. The sequence continues at coordinate 36,994,941 of CM070555.1, read as the reverse complement.
CTCCGCGTTCTTGAACATTACGGGTGGAATTAGTGAATTTATTAAATTCGATCGCAAATATCGATATTTTCGCATATTTATGCGAGGCATATCTGGGAATACAACCGAATTTGAAGCTCTTTAGTTATTTCTACTGCATGGTGATGGAAAAATCTACGACAAAATCTGAAGCAGCTCCTGGGGAATGCACATTGCGTCTTCATGACGGGAAGGCCGATGAGTACATCCTCATGTACGCTGAAATCTTCGTGGTCGCTATGGAAAAAATCTTGGTTTTACATGACGGTTACGAAGACGATGGCCTCTACTTCGCGAACTAGAGCAAGTGAAAACCCCAAGTGGAAGGAGACCAGAAGAAGACAGGATAGTCAAAAGATGGGCGGATGCCATCTATGACTTCTTGGTCGGGGCCGACTTCGTGGCATGTGGTGAGGATTTTACCTCTCGCCAGATTAGTCCATTGAAGCTCCTGACTCATTCCCCGCTCTGGTGCCTTGATCGTGATGAAGTTGCTCGGAAGGTGGTAAGTCTTTGAGATACATTCTGATCGGTATTTTGATTTGATTAATGTGTTACCTTAAAATTTGTCTATTCTTCCTTCTGTTAAAGTTCTTTCCTATGGGGAAATTAGAGAACGAGTCAGGCTAATCTGTGCGGGGGAGCCTGGAGAAAAGGCTGAATGCCCCAAGATCTTAGCCGCAACTCCTATTGAAGGGAGACTGGCAAGGCTTAAGGTAACTTAATCAAAAAATTCCTTTTACCACGTATATACATATATCCCGACCAGATTTCCAATCGTGCTCTACATTTGCAGTCGGTCGGTTTGCGAATCATACAATCTGGTGAGGATCAACATCCCACCTTGGTTCCGACCGAGTCGTGCCCTGAGGCACTTGAAGGAGATGAATCCCTCGAGGTAATAGAACATTTCGGAATCATATATGTACGAATTTTTTAGATAAAAGGATTTCTTCACCCAATCAAATTTGTTCTTTGATTTAGGTGGATAAGCTCAAGACCCGAGAATATAATCAAAGGTCAGAGACTCGAGTGGTCGTGCACGACCTTACGGTTATTCTTGAAACAAGCGATCCGAGGTTGATGAAACCACTCCTCCCACCGGATAGTCGAAATGCGGACCTTGATGAACTGGTCGAGACATAGCTTCCGACATCTTGTTGGAGGATGTGAGGGTTCCAACAAACCTGCCGGTCGTAACCAAAGAAAATTGGAGGAGAAGAAAAGGAAGGCTAGCGCATGATTTCTTTCTTGCTGCGTTTGAGTCAAATCCGGAGATTAACAAGGTATGTACAAATGAAAGTGGTCGATAAGTATGTACCTTTAATAATTCCTTGATGATTTGATACTTTGAACTTCCCATCTTCGGTTTGCATAGGTCTTCGGTGTTCCGGTCATTTCCACTGTGTTCTTCTGAGGACTGCACTGTGGAAGTTCTCGACCAGAGCACTTCTCAGGACAAAGTTCCTGAGGAAGTAGTGGTCGAAGAAGCCCCGGCGCAGGTGACAAGGGCAACGGTTGAGTTGGATCCTTTGGTGATTGAAACCCCTTCTGTGGAGGTAGATGCCTCTGAGAGGTCTCAACAGGTTCCGATCACTGTTGATAACCCTTCCCAACCTAACAAGTTCCCTTTTCGTCCCCGATTTATCGAGGATAAGGAGCTTGATGAGGCGTGGCAGAAAGTATCGGATACTCAACTCAAGATGCACCCTGATTCGATTTTTGCTGGTTATAATGACCAAGCAATTCGGGTAAGTATTCTATGACCAGTTCTTCTTTAAAAAGTTTATAAGAAACTTAAGAAAGAGAATGCTATTTGTGTAGCATTTGGTCGAGAACTTTCTTTGTGATCGGAGGATCCACCCAATGAGTTAAGGACTTGGAGCAAAAGCACTCCGAGTTGGAAAGTAAGAACTTTTCCCTTTTGAACTTTTGTTTCTTCTTCAATACTTTGCTCCTCTACAATTATTCTCCCTTATCGTATTCGATAGATCTGGAGAAAATAAAAGAGGAGGTTGTGGTGAAAGCCAAGACAGCTCTTCTTGAAGAAGAAATAAAAGCTAAAGACTATCATTTGCTAAAGCAAGTTCACCAAAGACCTGTTGATCGTCAAGCAACGACCAAATATGAAACACTTAGCAAAACAAATGAAGGTAATATGTCGCAAACTTGATTTTTCCTTCAATTATGCTTGTGTTCATTAAGCGATTTGTTTTTGCAGAGCAAGCGCAAATCTTGAAACAGAGTAAAGAAAACTCAAATTTGAGCGGGATAAGGAGGCGGCTCTTGCTCAAAATATTGATGAAAAGATTCGTGCTTTGAACAAGATGATCTTTGATATGGGATCAGGATCAAGCCCGCCTTCCTTAGGAGATCCAATAGAGAAAATGAACTATTTGGGTCAACTTCTAGAGGACCTTAAAGTTACGCTCAAAACTACTCGGACGAATTATGCCTGTGCCCTAAAAACAAAGGTTGCAAGTGGAGTTAGTTTTGCTTTGGCAAACCTGAAAGCTTCCGACCCTCCATAGATCTCCAAGCTGTTAAAGAAGACTTTAATCGCCCACTGAGGAGGCGACCAAGTTCATGGAAGAACTCGGGCCACTCGGAGATATAGTTGTAGAGGAGATGGAGGTCGAATCTCCGACAAACGATGAGTTAGGTGGGAATATTTCTTAGAGTAGGTTCTGCAAGTGTAAAAATATTTGAATATCTATGAAAACTTACCTTTTATGTCATTGACAAAGCTTTTGTTTATCCTGTTTGACTTTTTAAAATTCTCGTATATTTCCTAGCCCCCGACTGCTTTATAGTAGAAGAACGTTACTGTACAAGCAGTGAGCCAAGAAAGAGAATAAAAAAGAGGTCATAACCATGTATGTGAGTTTTGAAGGTATGTTTGGATATGTAAGACAAAAGCGATCGTTCTTGATTAGGAAATCAAATGTGGTCAGGACCAGCGTACGATTTCGACTAGTTATAGATCTTTGTTTGTCATAATGGAAATACCAATCAAAAACACTATATATGGTCGGAAAAAAGACTTTGTCAAACTTGACATAAGAAGAAATGCAAATATGTATGCAGATTATAAGTGAACTTTGTTTATATCTATTGTCCCATAGTGCGTCGGAACTAATGCTAAGACACGAAGGCATACGACATACATTTGTTGAAACGTGTTCAAATTCTATATCCGATCGTAGCGAGGATCGTGAGAAAAGAACCGTCGCTAGGAAGCTCCTTCGATTAAGGCGGGACCACGTCTTAAAAAGGAGAGACTTCGACTAGGAGGCTTTCCGTGTCCCACCGAAGAGCTGACAAGAATAGACCGTAATCTTGAAATAATGAAGCATAATCTTCGAATCGTAAGCATATCATTCATGAGATAGTTAGTTGTGTGGCGCTCGATTACTCATTTTCTTTAAGAAAAGAGTATAGTCGCGTGTGGGAATCATTTGAGAAAAATGCTCACGACGAGGACCATAGAGTATCGAGATCCTTAAAAGGATATCGGAGAGAAAAATGTCTTCTCCCACTGGACTAACAATAATAAGCGACTGAATGTAGGTGTATATATATAAGCAAGGTTGCACTTCTTAATTAATCAATAAATTTAGTGAAATTGAAATTGAAAGAAATGAAAGAATGAAAATTAAACATAGAACTTACGCAATTGATCGATGTTCCAAGAATTTGACAAAATTTGCCCATCGAGACATAGCTAGTCGTGCGGAACTCAGTCGGGTGACTTCGACCACAATATAAGGACCTTCCCATTTAGGAGAAAGTTTATTGCGATTTGTTTGGCTCAAATTTTTACGAGAACCAGATCACCTCTGACAAGATCATGCGGTCAGCACCTTCGACTATGGTACCTTCGCATGGCTTGTTGGTAGACTAGCGATCGTATAAGGGCTTGGTTTCGCGTTCTTCAAGGAAATCGGCGTCGTCGAAGTCGTCGTTCAATCTGATCATTTTCGTCAAAACGATCAGTTCGAGCAGAGCCAATTTTGAGTTCTGGAGGAAGCATGGCTTCAGCACCATAAACCAAAAAGAATGGAGTTTCACCGGTCGCACGACTGGTCGTGGTTCTAACGGCCCATAACACAGAGGGAAGTTCTTTAACCCAAGCTCCTGACCGTTTGATTAACTGGTCGAATACTCGGCGTTTGATCCCCTGCATAAGGATACCATTAGCCCGCTCAACTGCTCCGTTGCTCTGTGGATGAGCAACAGAAGCAAAATGAACTTTGACACCAAGTTCATCGCAGAATTCCTGGAATTGACTGCTGGAGAACTGGGAACCATTGTCTGTGATGATACGACTGGGTACACCAAATCGCGTGATCACATTTTTCAGGAGAAATCTCTTAGCGGCCTCAGTTGTTATTTTAACGGTCGCTCGACTTCAATCCATTTTGTAAACATGTCAATCATGACGAAAAGGAATTGAAGCCCCGGTGCTCTTGGGAAAGGTCCCAGAATGTCCATCCCAGGTTGCAAAAGGCCAAGAAAGAGGAATTGTTTGTAAGGCTTGTGCTGGCTGGTGTACTTGTCGGCTATGAAACTGACATTGTACACACTTCATCACAAGCTCTTTTGCATCATGAAGGGCAGTTGGCCAGTAATAGCCTTGCTGGAAGGCTTTACCGACTGTGGTTCTCAGAGGAATGGTGTGCTCCACAGACGCCTTCATGGATTTCGGTTAGCAATCTAATGCCATCCGTTTGAGATATGCATCTCATCAACACTCCATGAGATCCTCGTTTATACAAGATACGTTCGATTAGAGTGTATGATTTGGCTTTTCGTGCTATACGATCAGCCTCTACATCATCTTCTGGAATTGTGTCATCTTTGAAGATAATTGTAGATCGATGTCATCCGATCTCTACCTTGATCGTGATGCGCCAACCGTCAACGACACGTGGAGCATCCATGTTCCTTGATTAGTTTGTTCAACTTGCAAAGAATCATGTATGTTCTCGGAAGGCTCAACTACCGAGGGTGAATTGAGTTGCTCGAGAAAAACTCCAAGGGACGGCCGACCTCGTGGAGGCCATCCGCGCTAACCGGTTCCGCCAAAAGTTTTCCTTTCTAGGAATATGTTGGATCCGAAAATCGAAGAAGTGCTTTTCGAGTTTTCGTACTTCCGCCAGATAAGATGACATCTTGGTACTCAAGCATTGATACTCTTTCCCCACTTGATTCGCTACTAGTTGAGAATCGCCTTTCACTAGTATGTCTGCGAATCCCGAGCTTAACGAGCCGCCGAGTCCCGCCAAGAAACCTTCATATTCTCGCCACATTATTGGTGGCGGAAAATTTAACTTGGATGGCGTACTTGATGTGTTCGCCAAGAGGGATATCAAGACCACTCCACCCCGATCCTTGTAACATCAAGGAACCGTAAAATACAATGTCCACTCGTCGTGGTGTTCGTGACGGGTCCTTGGGTGGGTTCGGGTTTGTCCATTCGCAATGAATTACGCTATTGCAGGACTTTATTGTCGTTAGTGAAATAAAATGGAGATCGAACGCCTCTAGCTCGACCGCCCATTTGGCTATTCGCCCCGATGATTCCTGTTTCCAAGGACTTGACCAAGAGGATATCCGGTTGGTACGACCACTTTGTGGGCTTGAAAGTAGTGCCTTAGCTTTCTTGAAGACATAAGGAGGCCATAGAGCAACTTTTGTACCTGTGGGTATCTTTCCTTTGGTCCATGTAAGACTTCGCTACGTAATAGACCGGTCATTGGATATTATCCTTTCTACAACCACAACACCGCTAACTTTCTTGGTGTTGTTGCTGCCACGTAAATTAGCAATGTTTCTCCCGATCTCGGAGAAACTAAAGCCGGGTACTTGTAAGGTACTTTTAAGTTCCTCAAAGGCATCGCTTGCCTCTTTAGTCCACTCAAAACTCCCATGTTTCCAAGAAGTTTAAAGAAAGGTAATCCTTTTCCCTAACCTTGCTATGAAATGACTTAACGCTGCCATACAGCCGGTTAGTTTTTGGACTTCCTTCTTCGTGATCGGAGGGCGCATCTGGTCGATGGCCGCAATTTTTGCCGGATTTGCTTCAATACCTCTAGCCAAACTAGGAAACCGAAAGCGGTTTTCAAACAGAAACTCCAACACACACTTTTCCGGATTTAACTTGAGGTTATGTCTTCTCAAGTTATTAAAAGTTTCTTGTAAGTCGAGAATGTGGTTGCGGCGTTGGTGGTCTTTACGACCGGATCGTCAACGTAAGCTTCTAGATTCCGCCGATTTGTGGACTAAAGGTTTTTGCATCAACCTTTGAAAAGTTGCACCAGCGTTTTGAGACCAAATGGCATCTTAATATAACAAGAAGTGCCATATGGGGTGATGAAGGAAGTTTTCTCCTCATCTTCTTTACACATACTAACTGGTGGTACCACGAATACGATCTAAAAACTTAGTAACTCGCACCCAAGTAGAGTCTACCAGTTGATCAATGCGAGGAAGGAAAGTCATCCTTCGGACAAGCCTTATTAAGATCGTAAAGTCGATACACATTCGCCATTTCCCATTGTTTTTCTAACCATTACAGAATTGGCAAGCCACCGTGGGTGGTCGACTTCACGAATAAATCCAAATTTGAGAAGCTTGTCAATCTCCGATCGATTGCTTCCTTCCGATCAAAAAGTAAACGTCGTAGTTTCGCTGATCGGTTTTTTCGTCGGAGAGCAAGCACGTGCTCGATCACCTCCCGGGACTCGGGCATATCGGACGCTTGCCGTGCAAACACGCCCCGATTCGCTCGGAGGAAGGAGACGAGCGACTCTTCCTATTTAGGGTCGAGTCTTGCCCGACCGAGAATCTTCGCGCGGTTGGGTCCGGATGTCTGACCCATGTGACGACTTGACGCTGTCCGAGAAGCGCTTTTGTCGAGTGGTACCTCCTTTGTCCGGTCGGATGGTTTGGGTGTCATCTTTGGCCTCGAGTGCTTGACTCGCATGGGAGTCGGGTTAACCTCTCTGGTCGTCGGAAGTTCATCAACCAAAGGCAAAGGATTTCGATCGCATACATAAGCCATTTTCGATCTCCTCGATAGTGATGACTCCTTCGCCCCGCATTTTCAAACTTTGATAACCGTAATGCGTGGCTATCAAGAATTTTGCTAATCCGGTCGATCGAGAATTCCGTTGTATCGGATTCAAGTTTACTACATCAAACGGAATCCTCTCTGCTCGAAGTTGTCGCTTTCCTAACGTGGTAAGGAAACTTGTCCTATCGGTTTAGCGGTAGAACCGGAACTATGCCATGAAAAGCATATTTCATGTGTTTCACTTTTGACATGGGGACCTGCATTTCTTCTAAAGCTCCCACAAATAATATATTCAAAGAACTACCCCCATCTACTAAGACCCGATTAACCCGACAATTATTAATGGTTGGTTCAACAACGATAGGGAACCTACCCGGTCGAGTCGATGGGATGGGGCGATCGTCTTTCTTTGAGGAAATGCGGTGTCCGACCACTTCGAGTGCTTGATTACAGTCGGAGATTCGACTAGGTTGACCTCTCGCTCCATGGCCTTCAGGTGACGTCTGGACTCGTATGAAGAAGATCCTCCAAAAATCATGTTGACTGTGTGTTGGGGATCCTGGTACTCCATCTCTTCATCGCCATCTTTGTCCTTTTTGGAGCTCGCTTCTCCATGTTCTGTATTGCGGAAATGGTCCTTACCCGCATAATAATCCTCTAGTTTCTTTTGCGAGACACGACAAAGCGCAGATCATGCCACTCGCTCACCGTGAAGTGGACACCACTTCTTGTTCGTCTCAGAATCCTTCTGGTCGGAGCTTTTGCCTTGCTTCGACCAAGATAGTCCTTCTTGCCCTTCCCGAACTTTTCTCGAACGGCGAGGACTTCTTTGTCGTCGAGTCTGCGGTTCTTTTTCTTCTTGAGAGACTTCTTGTTCTTTTTCTCCTGCTTTGTCGGTAGGGTCAGGGAATCTTGTCTTCCGATCAATGGCTTCACACCACTCGATTGCTTCGCTAGCGGTGGCATACTTGTCCGCCATATTAAAAAGCTCAACGGTTGTTCTTGGAGGGTTCATTGCTATGTCCTCCGTGAAACCGCCGATTCCTCGATCTGTTTTAAAAGCCCGAATAACAGAGGATTCTGCGACTTCGTATAGAGTTACTTAACCCGGTGAACCTCTTGATATATTGACGTAAAGTCTCATCGATCCTTCGCCGATTCGTGGAGATCATCCTCCTTCCTGTATGGTCGACGCACTCGAAGTTGGCAATCGAAGATCACGAGTTGTTCCCAAGTATATATTGATCCGACCGGTAAGTTTAACAACCACGACGGGCGGACCCTTCGAGCACGGTGGGTAAATAGTTGGCCATTACATTCTCATCGCCACCAGCCACCACGATGGCGGTGGTATATATTGGAGAAATTCCAATGGGTTTTGAGTTCCATTGAATTTGTCCAAGTTGGCGATCGGCCGAACCTAAGTTAGGCTAACGCACGCCTTGGAGCCCCGCAGAGAAGGCTCGACAACCTGTGATTGATTCATGGCGTCTTCTCCGAAGGCGCGGGATTATGTCGGCCGGAGACCGATCCCTAGGATTGGGACGCTGAACTCCGGTGTACCGATCCGTCGTGACATCGATATGATGCCTCCGACCGCCCACTTGGTTCAAATGATGTCGGAGATCGTTAGGTCCTAGTGGTGGTTCCTCTCGACACGATGGGGAGTAGCTTCTTGAATAACCTTCTCCCTCGTGACTCCTTGGTCGAATCGCCGAGGAGGTCTCGGTATCGATCGCTCTCTGGTATGACCGTGTTGTCCCTTGCCGAGGAGGAGCGTTGGGATGAAGTCATAGTCGACTTCACAAACCCTCTGTTCCCGATCGCCTGCTCACGTTATGGTCTGCTTGGAGAATTTCGGATACCGACCTACGAGTTGTACAAAACTAGGCGTTCTGCTAGAGCAGATCGAATTATTTAACATGTTTTGAATACGCCACAAGTTTTGTCACGATTCTCAAGGTCTCGGGGTTCATATTGGTCGAGGTGTATGCCCGTCTCAACCTTCCCCGACCTTCGGATTTGTTCGGTCCCATCACCACTCTGGGTGGAGCGATGCGAGCGAGTTAACCGATTGACGCCGATTAGTTCCGTTGCCTCCGGAAGTTGGTGCTTGACGGCCCGGATCATCTCTAACAACACGTCATGGCGTGGTAGAGAGTGTAGGACCGCAGGGCATCTTGATCTTCATCTCGATCGCGTTGACTTCGTGCTTCCAAAGATTGATCTTCCGATGAGCTTCCATCATAACTAATGGAGAGCTTGTCGATTATACGCGAGAATCTTCCACGATGGAGATCGGTCGGAGATGAGCACTTCTCGAGGTCTTCACCGATCCGACGAACCACCGATCGTATGTCGAGTGTGATCATCCCCACATGGCCTACGACCGGTGGAGGTTTCATCGACACCGCTACGGTGACGGTTGACTCTGGAATTGCCGTGCGAAGGAGAGTATCTTTCACCATTATTTCATCAATGGTATAGAGTTTTCCGGTGATGGGGCTGAAATTTCTTCACTGTTTCACGGCCGAGAAGACCGGCTTGAAGAGATCCTCCGCATTCAATCGGGTCTGAACGGCCGGTTCTCTGGTTGCGCCACCAAGAGTGGCGGCAAGATCTTCATCCATCCGGCCGACCTCGCTAACGCTTGGCGACGCAAGCGAAGTCGGCGGAGGAGGAAGAGGAGGATGACCTGCCATTTTCTTCCATGGCGCGGATACATCCTTCCATGTCGAGGTCGGCGTAGTCCGCCAAATCGAACCAGTTTTCCTCATCCCAAACTCCGGGCATAGTCGCATGAGCGATTGTAGAGATTTTGGGCGAGGATTTTCTTGAGCGAAGAATTTTCTTCAGGAAACTTACGCCTTCTTCCCCACGGACGGCGCCAGCTGTCGACGATCAAGTCGCCGATCTTACGAAAATGAACGAGGAAAATGACGTGGAATATCCTGGAATGGAATGGGGGTCGCTCTTTATTGATATGAACTAGGTTTTACAAGATGTGGCTAAGTACTACCCTGAATTACACTGAATGGGGGAATGTCTAATCGGGTAATCAGACTTAGAATATGAGTCTAAGTCTGATTATCTAGCTTCTAATTCCACCGCTTAGGCTTTTGTGTATTCTGTTGAACTGTCGTTGTTCTTGTCTTTGTTGGTCTTGGTCTTCGTTTCGCCTTGTGCGCTTCACCTTTAAATAACTTCCAAGAGGTGGCGCATTACTCCTGGAGAAGACGTCCCTGGTGAAACGTTACGACTGGTCGGAACGGTGGAGCAGTTAGCAACGTGCTAACTTCCTTGCGGTTGCCTGTGAAAAGCTTAACCGTAGGGTGGTTAATAGTCAGTGTCTCAGGGTTGTACCATCGCATGGTTTGGAACGTATAGCATGTGTTCCATTTATCATATGATAAGAAATACCAGTCCAGTAATTTTACGAGCGGTTATCTGGTCGGGGATTAGGCACAAAGCCTCATCCGACCAGGGTACCCATTAAGTAACCTTTAGAATACTAACGACCAGGGAGGTCGTTAGTCTTAGGGGTTACGACCATGAAGACGTATGGTCTTTTATTATGTATTAAAATAATACATAGAGGTTTTAATCCTCGTCAAGTACTATCACAGTACACAATATGGAGGAAACAAGCTTTAATTATCTATATGTTTGTACCGTCAAACTGCTAGCATGTTTCAGGAAACGGAGCTTTTGTTATGTCCAATGTTGATTGTGATATTTCGTACTTGCGGTATTTCGTTCATATGGCATGCAGTACTGACTTTATAATATTTTGTTAGATATAGATGGACAAAGTTGTACGTGCATTTACTGGTTGGGCGATTAGCCAAACGGGTAGTTCTGTCGACTTCGACGGCATGGAAGTGACCATTCTCTTGTTTCGCGAATCACCGGACTTTCAAACTCTTGTGACTAGGATTAAGTCGACCTTTGGATGGGATGATCCCCGGGTCGTTGTTGGAATGCAAGGGCGATATGACGCAGGGTTGGGTTCTAAGGTGCACGCCTTGTTGGTGCCAATTCTATCTGTCGATGATTGGGACATGTACAAGGAAATTATGCTCGCATCTCAGGTCCCGTTCTTGGAGGTGGCGGTGGAGAGGACAATTGTTGTTGAGGATTTGCCAAACAATTTGGATGTGGTGAATGGCAACACGGAGGAACTAGACATTGTTGTCTATCATTCGTGAGGCCCCCCAATGGAGGAGCAACCCTTCGAAGAGTTCGTTAGCGTGAGTCCTACCAACCATGCCCCCTTGTCGGTGGATCTGCCTGTATCTTCTCCACAACGTGTTATTGACCCTCTGACTGATTTTAATGGCGCTGTAATGAACAACGAGCTTGAGGAGGAGTTGTTTCGCGATGGAACAACCCGTGAAGTGGAGTCTGACGAAGGATGGAGCTCGACCGAAAACGAGGCTCCCGCACCGCTTTTCTCCTCAGAGGAAGGCAGGGTTCTTCGCAGTGTAATGGGTGAGGTCCCGTCGGTGCATGCATTTGATGATGTCAGTAGCTGATAAGACGGTTTGTGCTAATGGGTTGAAGAGCAGGAATGGCATTGCGGACCCGGAGAATGACATAATACGGAAGAACATGTTGTTTCCAACCATGGAGGACATGAAGGTTTGGCTACAAGAATACTCAGTGAGGCACCATCGTTCGTTCATAGTGCAATACTCCAATGTGAACAAAAGGTACACCGTGAGGTGCGAAAGCGGGTGCGGATGGAAGGTATGGGGTTGCAAAACAAGGGACAAGCAATAGAAAATAGCGAATATGAAGCAGCCTCACTCTTGTGGGACTGCACAAGTGTCCGGGGAGCACCTCCAAGCGACCGCAAATTTTATTGCTAGGCGTATTATCGCTGTTGTGGCTGTCGATCTTGATGTGACCGTCGCCACCCTCATTGAGGTTATCTATAGGTTCATTAAGTACCGTGTGAAGTACGGGAAAGCATGGAGGACAAAGCAGAGAGCGATGCAGTTGTTGTGGGGTGATTGGAAGGAGGCTTACGGGTTGCTTCCTCGAATCCTAACCGCTATGCAGGCCAAGAATCTGGGCATGGAGTTTTATCCTTGGCATGATAACCGAATGGAACTAGATGGAGGGGTCATGAAACATGTCCTTGGGAGGATGTATTGGTCCTTTGGGAAATGCATAGAGGCCTTCAAACATTGCAGGCCTGTCTTGTCTGTTGACGCTACATTCCTGACAGGGAAGTACTATGGTGCCTTGATGCTCGCCGTGGGTATTGATGCGGAGGACCAGCTGATTCCATTAGCATTCGCATTGACAGAGGGTGAGAACAATGCAAATTGGTAATGGTTCCTGGATATAGTTCGTCTACACCTTGTTGGGCTTGGACGACAGGTTTGCATTGTCTTGGACAGGCACCGCAACATTCTGAACGCTGTGAAGAGCAGACTTGATGGACACCCGGATGTGCTGCATAGGTGGTGCATGCGTCATTTAGCGGCTAATTTCTTTAAGCAATGCAGTAGAGAAGATCTCACCAAAAAGTTCAAGCTGTTGTGTGGATGCTTGTAGAAGAGGGAATTCGAGGTCAAGTTGACGAGCTGAGGAGACTGACCAACGAACGGGGTAACTTGTGGTTGGACGAGGTCTTGCAGCAGAAGGCGAAGTGCGCACATGCATACGATGAAGATGGCTGTCGGTATGGAATGATGACAACGAACATCTTGGAGGTGTTCAACAACGTTATTAAGGGCATCCATGCGATGCCAGTATCTGCTATCTTGGAGTACTCATTTCGAAACACCAACTCGTACTTTGTGGATCAGTGGACCCGAGCAAGGGATGCATATAACGCCGCCAAGATTAAAAGCGGCCGCCGCTAAGAACCTTCTTGTCATGAGTCCGAGTCACGCAATCAGGAGGTAGAGGAATACGATCCCACTTTGCATATATACGCCGTGAGGGCAGCCGGGGGCACATCGATAGGGGTGAGCATTATGGTGGCCGGAACCATAGAGTGAACATGACTGCGAGAGACTGTACTTGCATGGTCCTGACGTTGCTGCATGTCCCATGCTCTCACGTCATCACCGCTTGTCGTGTGTGCGGTATTAGTCACCTTACCTTCACTGCGCCAAAATTCTCGAAGTTAGCCACGATGCAGACTTGGGAGAAGAGATTCGAGCCTTACCTTGATCCCTCGCAATGGCCACCGTATATGGGGGAGGAATACATTCCCGACACAGTAATGATGAACAAGCGACGTGGTCGAAGGAAGAGGAAGAGGCTTTATAATGACATGGACCTCTCACAGCAAGACGGTAAGGACATGTACTCTCCGGGGGACTACAACGACACCAGCAGCACCAATAGGTGCTCGGAGTGCCACGAGCACGGACACACCAAGGCAAAGCATGTCAGTAGGGATTCCCAACTGTGCAGGGTCAGGCGGCGGCGCTCACGTGCCGCCCCAGCTGCTTGAGGTATCCAACGCTGTTGTTCTGCAAAAATGGTTGTTCTTTACGTATATAGTACTTTCATTTGCATTTCACATATTGCTTTGAACATCATGTGTATGTACTAAAAATCTTTTCCTGTAATGCAGGGATTCTCAGTCGCGTAGGGTAAGGCGGTGCCGCTCTCATGTGCAGCCCACCTGAGGTAACCACTATTGTTGTTGTGCAAAAATGATTGCTTTTAATTGATAGAGTTCACTCATTTGCATTCTCTATATTGTTTTGTACCTCACGTGATCTTACAAAAATCCTTTCCTATAATGCAGGATGCCGCAGCACGCGAAATATGTGTTGCTCCTCTCGGAGTACGATGACAACCACCGTGCTCACCGCATAGTCCACGATGGTGTGGTGAGATTTGCTAATCTTCTATTCCATTGTGCTTCCAACTAATCCCCCATGTGCTTGTTGTTTCACTTATTTATTTACGTATCTCTCTTGCAGGTACTCCAGCCACTTCGCCATCGGACCCACACACCTCTAGATTGGGATGAGCGATACGTGCCATACGTCAGCTCAACCGGTCTTGTTACTTTGGCGCGGATAGTCATCAACGGTCTCCCTCGTATGGACGGTGCTGCGCTTACCACACTGGTGGACCGGTGGCTCCCAGAGACCCACACTTTTCACTTACCGTTAGGTGAGATGACCATCATGCTTTAGGACGTCGGTATGATTCTGGGCCTCCCTATAGACGGCCTTGCAGTGACTGGGGACATCAACAGCGTGGGCTAGCAAGACCGGGTGGGAGAGTGTCTTGGAGTGCGACCGGAGGACCCCCCCTGCGGACTCGAGGGACAACCGGCCATCCGCGGTGCTTGCGTCCTAGCTGCACGCACACTTCAACGTGTGCCCACCGAACGTAGATGATGACACAGTGCAGCACTTCGTACGAGCATGGATTTGGCATCTTCTCGGCTCCTTTCTATTCCCAAACGGTACCGGCAACGCTATCTCCTGGATTTACTTGCTGATTTTGGCAGATTTTGCGACGGTAGGGACCTATAGTTGGGGTTCTGCTACACTGGAGTGTCTCTACCAGCATTTGTGCGACGTGTGCCGATCATGGAGTGGGGACGACAGCTTGGGTAGCTGCGCATACCTCCTGCAGGTCTGGATGTGGGAGCGTTTGCCCATGGGTCGGCCCACTTGTGATACCTTGCAGGTACGGATTTTTTTAATTAATCATACATAACTCGTTCTATAAAAAATGCGACTGATATATATTTTCATACAGGCATGGCCATGGCCCCTTGAAGACAAGGCCTCACGACTGACAATAGCCTACCACTGGAGCTCCATCGGGGCACCTACTGGGCATCCGAGGTCGCGGTACCTCGCGTATACAAATGAGCTCGACGTCATCACGTAGGACCAGGTACTGTTTGATAAGTTACTTTGCTTGCTGCATTCACCTGTTTGAACTATGATTCCATCACTACTATCATATACATCTGGTGTAGGTCATGTGGCTACCATACATCCGCGACGAGGTCCTCCAAATTGAGCTAAACCCGATGTGCGAGCAAGGCGAGGCTTCATGGTTGACCCTCTCGCCACTGATCTACTTCCATGCGGTGGAGTACTACTTGCCCCATCGGGTGATGAGGCAGTTCGGAAAGTTTCAGGCATGTCCACCAATGGTGTTCTCGACAGACATAAACTTTCATGGGTAAGGATACCTATCACCGTATATGTGCAGCTTCGGCAGCGCTTTTTGTGCTAACTGTTAGATTGTCCCCATTGCAGGATGAATCGAAGGCGGAGGTACCGGCACATTGACTGGTCCACTTATCACCGTGCCTACGTGTTGGAGTGAGTGGACCAAAGAAATCGGTCAAGGAACGTGCCCCAGATCCATCAGAGGCATGACTTCGTGAGATACCTAGAGTGGCTATATGGCATCGTGTGTCTGCAGCTTCGACCGGCGATGACCGATGCAGATATAGATGAGGGTGACTCGTCCGATGAGGATATCGTGGACGATTACGATGAGTTCACACGGACGAGCACTTAGCCAGACAGGGCCCCCATCAACGCTTACTATGTGAGTACATTCTATCCCACTACTAATTAGCAATGTCACTATGTGCAAACTAATTTTTACTGTGTTGACCCGTTTGCAGGGAAGGCAGCTCGCCCGCATATGCAACAAGGCCGAGAGGGTTCTCATGGTACAAGAGGGTTCCGAGGGGAGCTTCCAATGCTTCAGGGACTTTGCTGAGGTAACACACACTATGTTAAATTAACATGTTCCCCCTTGTAATTTATTTTGTTGTATTAAACTTCACTAACTTTTTGTTGGTTAACCTTGTAGTTGGTTCGCTCCCAATGCCGGTGAATGGCCGCAAAGATGAACTGTGTGGCGGCAGCGGGAGAAGTCGTGCAACCTGGCCTGGCTTGGGAGTGATGACATCCGCTTCGGTCGCACACGACAAGGACCCGGAGGAGGACGACGAGGCTGGCAAGGACGAGGAGGAGGGTGGCGTAGACAAGGAGGACGTCGATGCTAGGTTTCCCGACGAGATGGTCCTCGCGGACTTGGCTGGTGCACCGTCCCCTACGCAGCCGACTTAGGCCATACCACCACGCCGTAAACGGCGTGATCGCACGAACATTAGTTCGGTAAATATCGTTGAGGACACGCGAGGCCAACACCAGCATTGAGGTTCACACCGGGGTCGGGTGCGCGCCGAAAGCGCAAGTGATGAGATGAATGTGTGTATGCATGTCTGTACAGTTCATATTGAATGAAATTAGATGACTGCTGGAATGAAACTTTCTATGTCTATGTTCGAATGAAATGATTGCATGAAATAAATTTTTTGAGTTGATGGATGTTGAATGTTGAATGATATTAGATGACTGATGGATGATTTTTATTGTATGAAATGTTGATTGAATGAACTCAATTTGGATGGTTGCATTGAGTATCAGTTGCTACTACCACGCCATGTATACCGGCGTGACAAGGCAGTACTATCACGCCATGTATAATGGTGTGACAGGACTTAGCACCAGACCGCTGGTCTTTTTTTTTTGCAACGTCTCTGGAACGGCTAGCAATTTGGCGTGGCAGTATGGTTTTGCCACACCATGTATAGTGGCGTGACAAGGCAGTCCTGTCACACCGGGATAAATGGCGTGACATGACTTAGCACCAGATTGCTGGCCTTTTTTCGCAACGCCTCTAGAACGTCAAGCAATTTGGTGTGGCAGCATGTTTGTGCCACGCCGTGAATAGTGGCATGAAAAAGCAGTAGTGCCACGATGTTTTATATGGCGTGACAACGTAGGTTTAGGATTTAGGGTTTTAGGTTTTATGGTTTAGGGTTTAGGTCTAGGTTTAGGTTTAGGGTTTAGGGTTTAGGCTTTTCAAATCGATTTGACAACCCCGACTGCCTTGCCAGGTTTTCAGATCGACATGACGATACTATACCTCCTTAGCTTTTTAGACCAAAAAGACATGAATCTGAAAGAAAGACATGACAACATTCTGCCTTGCCAACTTTTCAGACCGAAAAGATAGCATTCTGCAAAGCAAGACATGACTTCTCTCTGTAAAGCAGGACATGACTTCTCTCTGTAAAGTAAGATATGACTTCTTTATGCAAAGTAAGACGTGACAACACTCTGCCTCGCCAGCTTTTCTATTGCTTATTCTTCTGATAATATTGTTTCAATTCCGAGATCATGCAAGTACTGAGATCACTCGAATCAATGAAACAAGCATTGAAGTCACTTAATAAGTGCTCAAGTAATTGAACCAAGTACAAAAAGGTAATGAAATTAAACCACATGAAATAGCGCTTAGGTTTTAGGGTTTAGGGTTTAAGGTTCAGGTTTACGTTTATGTTTAGATTAGGGTTTAGGCTATTAGGCTTTAGGTTTAGGTCTAGGTTTAGGTTTAGGCTAAGGGTTTAGGGTTTAGGGTCTAGGGTTTAGGTTTAGGTTTAGGGTTTAGGTTCAGGGTTTACGGTTTAGGTTTAGGGTTTAGCCTTTTCAGATCGACTTGACAACCCTGACCGCCTCGCTAGGTTTTTAGATCGACATGACAACACTATACCTCCTTAGTTTTTCAGACCGAAAAGACATGAATTTGCAAAGAAAGACGTGACAACACTCTGCTTCGCCAACTTTTCAGACCGAAAAGACAGCACTCTGCAAAGCAAGACATGATTTCTCTCTTCAAAGTAGGATGTGACCCGACGACTACTCTCTGCAAAGTAAGATGTGACAATACTCTGCCTCGTCAGCTTTTCAGATCGACATGACAACACTCTACCTTCTCAACTTTTCAAACCGAAAAGACAGGACTCTGCATGAAATTAACCACAACATGCCAACCCTCTGGCTTATAAAAGGAGGTGGAAGATATCTGGGAGAGAACACTACACAACCAAACCCAACATTACACCAGAGCTTGGTTCACTACGCCGAGATGGACAAGATGCAGAAGCAATGGGACGAGATCCGCGAACAAGCAAGGGTCAGCCGGCGCGGGGACGACCAATCAAGGGTCAGCTGCGTTCGACTCGAAGAGAGGAGCTTGCTAGGATGGCAGCTCTCCGCAATGAAGCCCCCCGTAGCAATAACCCCTTGCAGAACGTTCCAACCGAGCGTTCGCCGCAACACCCGCCAGAGGGGGAGACGCTGCCCCTCTGTTGGTGCAGGGACCCATACAAGTACTTCAAATCCAAGCAGCGGCTCAGCCTGGGCATGCGTTACTGGGGTTGCGCGAACTACTCCTGTGACTATCCCGACCGCCGTTGGGACACGAGCAGCTATCGGCAGCCGGTAAGGACTAGTTACAGTGTGTTCTCCTACTATTTCTCTTTCAAAGTACGTACTAACAACATCTCCCGTCTACTTGTAGTCTTCGGATCCGCTATGTGGCTACCGCAAGTGGATCGACATAGAGATCCACCCGCATGACCAGTGGACTCTCGACTACGACGAGTGGGATGCCAAAAGGGCCTGCGAGATCTGGGAGGAGGAGCGCCGCAATGACGAGCAAAACGTGCGTATCCGTCGAGAGACAAAAGCTCATCCCGAGGCGTGCAAGCGCAAGGAGCGCGAGAAAAAGTGGAAAATGGCGGCCAAGGCCAAAGAGGCCGGCGATGAGTTCAACGCCGAGCTCGCAAGGACGGAAAAATGGCCCCAGTCCACGCAGTAGGTCAGGCCATTTCGTACTAGTTCCCAGAAGGTCGAATTTATTTCCATTCCAAAAAGGCGCATATGTATCGTAGGAGTACTTCGGTTTGTTGCATCATGCATGATGTTGTTTCTTATGCACGTAACCAAACCCTATGTGCCATGTTATTCCAATCTTTATTTTAAAGTCTATTTTAATTCGCAACTTCTAATCTCGTCGTCTTTTCGTATTTAATTCTTCGTGTAGCAAGGCATCTAACAACATGAAAAAAACGAGTTCTGGAAGTAGGCACGAAGTGATGAAGAGCACCACATATCATTCCAGTAGGATGTCTACGCATCTTTCATCAGCGGTACTGTCTAGCATATGTCCATACTTGTGCCTCATGTTGTACCACACAGTCCACATATTAGTCATTTTTTATATGATGCAGTATGTATCACTTCTGGGACACAGCCTAGAAATATTGTGCGGGTGTTTATGATGGATATATACGCTGAAGTATCAAAGGTTATCAATCCAAAAAAAGATTATCGGTCCATATATGTATTTACTCTCAGCTAAAAGGATGGTGTTATATTTGGTTACGTAGAGAAGTCTCTATTTTTAAGTTATGGGTTGTTAAATGTTACTGTACATGGTGTTATATATCACCGTACCTTCAATTGTTTTTGATCTTTCAAAAGGAAGCCCATTTGTTACCATCTTACCATAGGTTCTAAATCTATAAATCAAGTAGAATTGACATAATTTACAAACCAACTGGTATTAGGCATTGTCACATCAATATGTACAGTGTGACACAGACTACTGTCACGCCGTGATAAATGGCGTGACAAAAGGGGATGTTCGGACCGTCCGAACAGGTCCGTCTGTTCGGACCATCCAATCGAAGGGTATGTTCGAACGATCCGAACGTCTCCTTCGATCGGACGGTTGGAATTAGGCCCTGTCACGCCATATATAAATGCGTGACATAAAAGGATTATCACGCCATTGGATCTGCCGTGACTAATGCCACACAAGCCTCCGCGCTGGTACGACGGGTAGAGTGCTTGCGTGACATGTTTTGTCGTGCCACGGGTGGTGGCGTGACAGAACGGTTTAGCCACGCTACGGGTGGTGGCGTGACCAAAGGGGTCAGAATTAGAAGTAAAGTTCGCGAGGGGTTAACTTTAAAATAAAATTTAAAAAAAGAGTAAATAAACAAAAAAATTCGGTGACGGATCAACGCCAAGAACCCACATCTTCCGAGCGCCGTCGGATCTCCATCGGACGGCCCGCAAGCGATGCGCTGGCGGTGACCTGAACAAGCCCAGGGCCGTTTCGATCCAACGGCTGCCATGCGACTGAAACTTGTCGCCTTGGACTGGAAAGCGCAACCACGCAACCCATCATCCCCTGTATATAACTGCAGTCGCATCCTGAATTAAATTAAAAAAGATTTCCATTAGCTAAATTCCCTATTTCCGCTTCCCAATTCGCCCTGATTCCTCTGTTAGCCTAATCTCCACTGCTTAGAAATCAAGAACACGCCCAGGGAGCCGCTGGAGCCGAGGAAAATTTCCCCTGAATTTTTCGTCGCCTCGTTGGGGCGTAGTCGGGATCTCAAGGTTCGTGTTCCTTTCGGTTTTTTATGTAAATTTTGGGAGTATTTTTGGTGCTGGTCTTGATGTTTCTGTGCGGGAGTTGGTGCTAAAGGAGTTGGTGCTAAAGGGAACAGTAGGGCGTTGGGATTTTTTTTTGTAGGTGATTAGCTGTGATTATTACTGTTTGCTTGGCCCCAATTGACCAGTTCAAATGTTCTTGCTTGGTTGGTACTCGATATGTTTGATACGTAGATCGTTTTGGTATGCGTAGTTTGATATCGTCGAACCTGTTCTTGTTCTATTTGGTACTGCTATTGCCGTTTCTTGGAAATCCGTGTTTAGAGTTCGTAATCTGCAATGGATTATTGCTGTTGGCGTTTGGAAACTGGACCGGGATTTTCTTGAAACATATTGAGTTGTCCGTGGCTCCTTTTGTTGTTTGGGGATGTTTTTCTGTTGTGTTGTTTCGTTTGTTCGATTACTAGGTGGTATAGTTGTTTGCTTTTCGCTACAATCTGTTAGGAATTCACATTTTGTTCGGATCACGAATTTGTTCTCCTGTTCCTGTAACAGATCAATAGACTGATATGCTCGGGCTGTAGTGGTTACAGTTTCCATCACCTAAATTACGTGAATCCCTGATCTGCGTAACTAGTCTGTAGTAGTTAACGATCCCTTCAGCGTCGCAACTAAGGTGTCTGTGTTTTCTGCGAACATTCTCAAGAGACTATCGCTCACCTTGCGCATTTCCTCTCGCATGTGGGTCTCCCGGATGCAGTTCCGGTGGGGCAACTTTCCTTCCAACAGGATTGGGGATTGGCTTTCCGTGCGAGGCAACCTATCCTCTCAAGCACTAGCGGACCTACCCCGGGGCAAGCCGGGGCGGCTGCCCCAGGTCTCCCGGGCCCGCTGGAACAAAAGCTGACTTCTGAATGTAATGAACCAGCATCTGTATTGGATCTACCGGCAGCAGTACAAAGGAAATATGGTATCCCATGGTTAGCCTTCCCGAGGTAATCACGTCCAGGTGGTCCCCAACCGAGTGCACACAAAGATAAGAAGGAATGCACAAGGGGAAGAAATCCAACTCTCCAGGTGTGTATGGTACCGGAAGGAATCAGAAACTTCATGCCAAAGTGTTTTGGATATAACACATTCAAAGAACACGCCGCGGTGTTCTGGTCTTCTGGACCGATATGATGTATATCAAACAGAAACTTATAGCCCCCCTATTATAGCGAAGAGGATAGGCAGCCTCTCCGCATTTCACGCATAATTTCTCCCAGTCACAAGCACACGCATGTCCAAAAAATTTCTTCAACTATGTTTCATCTCGCACCGAATGTAGGCTGCAGCTAGCCCAGTTGCAGCCCAAGCTAAATCCTCAATGAAATGCAGATGCACTAGTAACCCTAAATCCCTAATTCCCTAACCATTCCCCATTCATCCAGCTCCAGGCTCCAATTCCAGCGGCGAGGGCTGCGGCGCAAGGTCTACGGCGTGGGAGAGGGTGGGTGCTGTGGCGCTGGCGAGGGCGGGTGCCGACGAACACTGAGGAGTGGCGCGGGTGCCGGCGAACACTGAGGAGCGGCGCAGAGGTTGCGGCGTGGGGACGGTGAGGCGCCGACTAGTCGACTACTGAGGCTCGGCACAGGGGCTACGACGCGGGAGAGTGCTGAGGCACGGTGCAGGCGGCTAAGGCGAAGCGTGTGCATGGGTTGAGACTCGGCGCGGCGCGATGAGCCACCAAACCAGCATGGTAGGTCAGTCCTCGCCCCGGGTCTTCAAAATTCCTGGTTCCGCCACTGCTCTCAAGCAAGAAAGAAACTAGACTCCTGCGCCATCCTAGTTTCTTGGATGCTTTGGAAGGAGAGGAACAATAGGGTTTTCAATAACGAGTCGAGTTCCTTTCCTGTACTCTTACAGTGGATTCAAGATGAGCATAGTCTCTGGCGCTTGGCAAGGGCTAACGGTCGGGAATTTTCCTCTTAGGTCGTTTTAGTTTGTTTTCGTTTTGGTTTTGTCCTGTTGTTTGTCTGCTCTTTTTCCTTCTTTCTCTCTTACTTTCTTTGTACTTTTAGCTTTTTCCCTTAGGCCTAGGTCCTTCCTTCCTTCCTGTTTTTAGTTTGTCGAGGTTCTTTACCCTTGTTGTGTTGAGTTGTGTCCTTTTATTTGTATCTCTCTTCTTCTCCTTAATGAAATGATGCACAATGCTCTTGCGCGTTCTTGAAAAAACTATCAGTTCTTTTTTCATAGCATATCTGTTAGATTTTGCAATCAACTGTAGTTTTAGCAATGTTGGAAACTAGGTTATGATTTTTGTTCATATAATCCGCAGCGGCCCTAGTAGAAGTTGAATTCTTTGTATTTTGACTCCTCTTAATCTAATTCATTCAAGTATCTGATGTTTTTGGTTTCTTGTTTGCAACAGAGTTGTGGAAGTAAAAGGACCAGATGAGATTCTTCAAAGGGAGCAAGGTGGAGGTATTGCAGGAGGCGGAGGTGCCCCTGGGTTCTTGGAGACCTGCAGAGATCGTCTCTGGCAATGGACACAGCTATTATGTGAGATATGATCCAAGTCCGGTTGACTCTTGTGCGGCTTTTGAAAGGGTGCCAAGAAGGTTGATCAGGTCTTGTCCCCCTCCTTCGGATGATCCAGTATGCTGGACTGCGGGTAATATCCTTGAGGCCTTTGACAGCTACTCATGGAAGGTTGCTGAAATGGTAAGAGTGCTTGGCAAGAATTACTATGTCGTCAGGCTCCTTGGGTCATCGCTGGAGTTGAGAGTACATGTATCGGATCTTCGGTTGAGGAAGCTTTGGCAAGATGACAAATGGATTGTAATTCAGAAGGTAATGTCATGTTCCTTCAAATTCTCAAAATAGAATTATTCATGATAAGGTCATCAATATAAAACAATTTATGACCTTTAGGTAAATCAAACAGTTCACATGATCTTAGTGTTGTCTCTTCAACACTATTGAAGCTTGGAGCTTCTTTGATTTTTCTCCGTGAGTAGATAAATTTAATTTCAAGTATTAACGCGAACTCTAATGATTTTTCGTTTCAATCAATTTCAGGATTCTGTAATATGCTCTGGTGGTTCGTTCAGAGGCCAATCAAAAGATGGAAAATTTGGTTGCAAGTTGGGCAAGCACCAGCAATTGCATCGTGCAGTGGACAACCATCTTCTACTGAAGAACCATAATGCGTTTGAGGGTGATATGTCTAGAGGCGTGAAGAGAAAATCATCTGCTATATCAACACACCCTACTCAGTGCGGTGGACTCGCTAAGAGATTGTGGACACCTCATACAGATGGAAGACACTCGCAGCTGGTTGCTGGAGGTTCTCTTCGTTTTGCTGAAAAGGTAGATGCTGTTGATTCCCCATGCTTTATGCTGGGTGAAAAATACATGCATGCTTCCTTAAATATGAGAAAAAATGGCGTTCTTAGAACTAACTTGGCTGGGGTAAATGCATGTGCTTATTATAAATATCATCCTGTAACAACTACAGATCCTAGTGACACTGAGAGCATCTCATCCTCTGTTGGTAGTTGTAGTCCCAGCAGTAACCCCTATAGATCACAGTACTATAATTCAACCTACCAAAGAGGAGATATTTGTAGTAGAACTAATGATGTTGAAGCTTCTGTATCTGAAAGAGAAGCATCTCAACATGATAATGATGTTCCGAGGGAAGAAACCCATTTGCTGGAGTTGCATGCTTACCGTGCAACAATGTTGGCACTATATGCTTGTGGGTCAATTAGCTGGGAGCAAGAGTCTTTGTTGACTAATCTAAGGCTTACATTGAACATCTCAACTGATGAACATCTAGCTGAGTTGAGGAATTTGGTTTCCTCAGCTGTTACTTCTAGAAAGCTATTGTAGTTACTTTCTCGGTGACATTTATCATATCTTTGTTTTTGTCTTGAAAATAATTGTAAGTTGGGAAATCCCATTAAGTATTTGAGGTATTGGAGTACATGATGTTCTGTATTACGTGTGAAAATAATTACTTGGTGGGGATTTTTTTGTATCATAGAGGCAAAGACTTGCCAAGATATCTGAAATTTTGCAACATTATCTTAAAAAAAAAATTCTGTTCTTCTGTTATGGCCCAACATCCGTAAAGTACTGTAGCACACAGGTGCTAGGCAGGCTTCGCTATTTAGGAATCTATCTATTAGGTGTTTGGTAGTATCTCACTACCTCAACAGGCAAGAGCCCTGCTGACGGTTAGATAAGGACGAGTGCTCTACCCTCGGTCTTCGGATCTGTACCCAACCAACAACATCTTCACACTGAATTACTCGTGTTGATAGCTTTACATTAGCTTATGTTGATGCTGAAAACTATACTACTGTGACAATAGTCCTTGCTTGTGGTTATTATGACAGAATATTACAGTATTGTGATAAAAACAATCTGCAATCAGTTACAATTCAATGATGCAATATGAAAGTGAGTTTTCATTACTGAAGTGTGGTTGTCTAAATGATAGCCTTTGCGCTGTCAATGATTTTACTTTAGTTGCGCTACTTGACTCTATTGCTTATTACTATTCATCATTGCTAGATGTATTGAACATTTGTGCATGACCTATTTATGGTAGGTGAAAATACCATTATTAAGAAAACTGTTGAACACTGGGTAATATCAGTATGTATTCTTATTTCTTCTCTTGACACTGTGGTGTCTAGATAGCTAGCTAACTCCTAGTGCATCTTTGCTCTTATTTAACAGTAGCTGTTGTGTAATACTGTAATGGCCTAATGGGCAATGACCACTTTAAGAAGTTTGCAATTGCAAAAGGGAGATCTGATATTTCTAATGAATTTTCCAGGGCCGAAGTTGGAGGCTTGTAAAGCATCCTTCCATTGGTCCATGTAGATGTAGGAGTCTGCCACATGGTTTGCAGTGTGATAAATGTGGCAACATTTCCATTGAACTTCTATTAGTACCTTATTTGTTTTCATTATTCCTTTGTTTAATCTCATGTACCTTGCTTTTGCAATTAAGTTGCCAAGAAAATTCGCCACAACATTAATGAACTCTAGTTTCCATTTGAATTTTCTTAACTTATTCTCATGAACAAGAAAACAATGACAAGGGCAACTGAGAGGAGTAGCTGTGGATTTTATATTACACGTAAACATTGCTCAAAATATCAGTGAGTTCAAAACTGTAGAATGGTAAGAGATATAGCAATTATAAACATAATCTCAGTTCGAAGTTCTAACTGGACCATTTTATGCTCCCAATTGCAATGGCTCCCTACCCTTTTGTAACAAAACAGCAGTCTGCAATTGTCACTTGCAAAGAGTATGCAGATTGTTTAAGGGGTTAAACGGTCTTATTTCAAGATAAGATAAATAACAATATGCAGATTTTTTAAGTTAAGAAGCCTTATTTCAAGATGAGATGTATGAGGATTGTTCAATTAATGTATTCACGTATGGTTATCATGGCATGCTTGGTCATTGAAGCATCCAGGACTAAACTGGCTCGTTGAAATCTATTTGCAGGTCTTTATCCACATTCACAGTTCTTTTGCATTCACAAGCCTTGGAATGCTTGCAATCTATTTGCAGGTTGATTGTAGTTGACTCAATAGTTGGTTTGAGTTGTTGTATCTGAATTAGTTTAATCTAGCACACTAGGCGGTTTCAATATTGTTTAATGTTTACTGCCCAAGATTGCTATATATGCATGCACAGATAGAACATTAGACAGCCGGTATAGAAGCTTTCATCGTGAGCAACTCAATAGCCGTACATGTGGAAATTGATGCGAATTCTCTTGATGTGCCATATCTCATGATCTACATAGTAGTTCAATTTCTTTCTTCAGAAGAGTTATTCCATCTTATGGTTATTGCAAAGGTTGTCGCCGAATCATTCTGTGCTTTGATGAGCTTTTCAGTGTGCAGTCAGCTCGAGCCCCTCACAGATAAGTTGGCTGCAATCTGTATAGGGAAGATATCTGAAAAATAACTAGTGGTGTGACCTTGTCAGCAGCAACTGCTGCGTTACTGTCATAATATTCATCAGCTTGCTACTCGTGTTCTTTCAAGAGCTCATGTGAGTTTCCTTTTAGCTCAGGACCAGCCACTGACTTCCACATATAAACATTAAAGATGAGGTTAGTAAGCTCTTACCTTGCATTCACAGCAGTAAGTCAAATAAGTTTGTACAATATTTTTTCAATTGCGACATGCATCCATACTCGTAGCTTATGAAGTACCTTTTACCTGTTTTAGTGATTTGTTGGAAAATGTTTAGTTCGGATGTTCCGTCAGGAGCTTTTTTTATGAAAGATGCCATTCATGGGTCTGAACTTTAAACTAGAAATAACCATTCACAGCTTACCATTTCTACTAAAAACATTATTCTCTCTTTCATTGCAAGCATTCCAAGGCTTGTAGATGTGTCCTCCATTATTTGTTCCATTGTGTTCTGTGGCAGGAGAATTTGGCGCGTCACGCTGGTTTGGGTTGTTGACCCATTTACAAAAAACTGAGCTATGTTACCGAGCCTAAACGACAAAATAGAAAAGCAAGATGCCGAACAATTAGAAATCAAATCCACGGCCACTCATAGGACAGCACAGAGAAGCCGACAAAATAGAAAAGCAAGATGCCGAACAATTAGAAATCAAATCCACGGCCACTCATAGGCAGCACAGAGAAGCCGATGAAGAAAAGATCACATAGCCTTGTTGTTTGAGATGATTCATGTAACTGATAAAATGAGTTGAATCCCATATCTCAACACTACTGTAATATTTCTTTTAAAAACAAACATTGTTGTAACTTAAAGAAGCAGTTTGATATAGACTAACAAAAATAACAGTAAAGATGTACTAAAATTGCACATTGCTAACCACTAAAATTTTAACAATAGTGATGTGTGGCTTCTTTAACTAGTAGGAATTTCCAAAAGGATTTACATGCTTTGCTTTTTTATTTGGCTAGCTGAACCCTACAAAGAAACTGAGACAAAAGAAAATATTCTAACTAAGACAAAAGCAAAACCCTAACCTTGGTGAACCCCCACAAGAGATAGAGACAAAAAAAAAAACTTCTAACCTAGACAAAAATAATGTTATCCTCAATGAACCCCTACAAACTAAGACTTGGTAAAGTCATAAATAACATATACAAAACAATTATTCTAAGTTAGACAAAGATAAATTGTTAGGTTACGTAAACCCCTATAAATGATAGATACAAATAAGTTACTCTAATCTAGACAAAGATAATTTGCTATGTTAGGCGAGCCCCTGCCAAATACAAATACAAAAGGGTTTGTTCAAAGCTAAGCAATAGATATTTCTCAGGCTATGTGAACCATACCTAATAACTTCATCCTACATTTTTTACCTCATTCCTAGTGAACTAGAAGATGGCATAGATCACAAAAAGGTTCAAAAATAATTGCTAGCATAAAAATTGCGAGTTTCAACTTCTCACATATACATCAGATTTCAAAATAAAAGCATTAATCCCTCTCTCACTCCATAGGGATTGACAATTATAACCACAACACCCCTTCCCTTCTCTCTCCATATGGATTGACAATTTAAAAGTGATAATAGAAACAAAAGAACTTTTTTTGAAGAACACAATAATTCTAGTTTCGGAGAACCCCAATAAAAGAAGAAAGCATGAATGTGAATAACATTTCAGCTGTCATGCTAGTGTCTAAAAATAATAAAATATTCTAAGCTCTACAAAGAGATAGATACAGAAAGACTGTTCTAAGGTAGACAAAGTAAACAAAAAAATTGATAGGCGCCGTGAACCCCTACAAATTACAATAGATAGATAGAAAGTGATTACTCATAACAGATAAATTTGGTTAGGTAGACCATTTCCATACGATTTGCTCATATGTCTTCATTAATAATTAACAATCATACTCCATGGTTGCACTAAGAAGATTATGCTTCTGAGGACTTGATTCCATCTGAACTTGGTTTCACATAAACCAAACAAAACAAAAACTGTGAATTATATCCTAGGGGATTCAATGTAAATTCTGAAATCTAACTTGCCTTCGTAGAAACAAGGCATACTAATTATTGATCTCTAAAACATGGCATGGAACTTACACATGCAACCTCGCACAGCTAAGTTTAGGAATGTTATTCTAACCTAATTTTTTTTTATCATAATTGGGTGATCCCCCAACATAGGACTGAAATAACAAAATATTCTTACCCAGACAAAATTTTAGCAAATTTGGTGAACCCTTACATAGGACTGAAACAAAAAAAAAACTAACCTAGACAAAATTGTACCAAATCAGGTGAACCCCCACAAAGGACTGAAATAAAAAAGTTTCTTACCTAGACAAAAATTTACAAAAATTGGTGAACCTTAACATAGGACTAAAGTAAAAGAAGTTGTTCTAACCAAGACAATTTTTTACCAAAATTGGTGAACTCTAGCAAAAGACCAACATACATTGTTGATATTCTTCTATTTAGGTTTTCCAAATAGCAATAAATTGTACATAAAGGTAACTGCGAGGAAAACAATCAAGACTATGGATGTAAATATTACTACTCTCATTTGTGGGAATGTCATTGCAACAAATATGCTCAATAACATAGCAAAACTTTAAAATACTTTATATTATAACAAAAATGTCACATAGAGAGACATTGCAAAAACAATGCAAAACTGTAATGAAACTTTTTCCTGATGGAGCAATTGTCTGCTACTAGTAATATTGAAGAAAGCAACAGTAATACCCTAGGGCCTGCAAGAAAATACAGAGGTAAGTACAATACTGGATAGCACTACTTTCCACTTTAAAAGAAACATATTAAATAAGGCCAAAATGGAAATTGCATGGGCAATATACTAAAATTGCACAATATATGGAACTGAAAATTTAATTAAAATAGTATGCAAGTTTTTATTTGACTGGTTTTTTTATAGGTTATATCCATGTGATTGTTCATATGTTATTTCCATAGTGAACTAACAACTAAATACTGTAACAATGTGCAGAAGAAACAAGAAGTAACAGTGGGCAGAAACCACTATGAAAAGAAGGAACAAGACTGATGAGAATACAAACTTGTAAAGAAAAATCAAGAAAATATTGAAAATAAGCCCATAGAAAATTTAAACCAACATGCAGACACAACAACAGGTAATTTGAAAAAATACATGACACTACAAAAGTTGCACACATACAATGAAGAAATTGCACATGACCTGACATTGCAAAATATATAAAACTATGGTGTAATATTGAAATGGAGGCATCAATCATGGTTATGCCAACAGGTGATCTATGAAATCTTGGAAGAGAAGCTGAAGGCATGAATGTAAATTCTCTATAACTCGTGTTCTAAATTAGGAATTGCACAAGAATATTTTCTATGTACTGTAAAAAAATAATAAACTAGATAGGTTAAAGAAAAACCTTTGGACCTTACGACAAAGAATGCACATCAGACAAATCGTTGCTAAGATTTGAATGGTTCGAAGTAAAACAAAAATCTGAAGGAGCTCTGCATCCTCCCTGACCTTCAGACATACATGCAGAATCCTAGAAAATTATATACTAAGTCAGATGAAAAATAATATATTAGGCAAGCAAAACAAAAAAAAATAATAAATGACCGATAAGTTGAAGAAAGGAGAACAAATAGATGGCTTTCAGATAGAGACCAAGAGAGGAATATCAAATAGACGAGCAAGCTCTTGAACTTCATTAGTGTCTATATCATCACACTATATTTAACTAGGAAAGGGAAAATGAAACACTTGGCCCTCACACATGGCTAATTCGAGCAAATTAGTTCCCTCAAACCCACTCATAGCTACAGAAAATTCAATTAAAGCAATCACAAACAATGAATTTCTTCATGAAACTAAAAATTTCTCAACCATCAGACCCAAGTACATAGATCCACAAATCCTACATACCTGGATGCAAAAAAAAAACACTAAATGGGCACACCTTAACAAGGAAAGAGATGAAGCTCAACACAAAAAAGGACGCTTGTACCTCCAAACTACCACCCATCGATTTTTTTAAAATAATCTATTTTTTATTCAAAATTATAGAAATAATACCACTTTATTTTTTGACAGAAATAATCATCTATCACCGTACCGTTGGGTGACATGTGCTAGTCGCCCAACGGGTGAGCAATAAGTTTCCAATTTGCTTAACCGTTGGGTGACTGGACCTTTGGCCTCCTAGTCGCTGCATGGCGGAGCGACTAGGACACCTGTCGCTCAACGCTGGGCCCTAGTTGCCCAACGGTTGGGCGACTAGGGGCACTTATAAGGCGCGGGTGTGCCCGACCGAGGCCAGCTCGCCATTTTCCAGAGACCGAGCGTGAGAAGAGAGGAAGGAGAACAGAGGAAGGAAAAGAGGGGAGGGGGAGGGAAAGAGAGGAGAGGAAGAGGGAGAGGGGGGAAAGAAAGTGTCTTCGCATCGACGACGACAACAGTGAGTCTCTAGCATTATTTTGTATGTGTGTACTTTCGAAACCATGGTAGGTTAGTAAGAAACATCATGTGTAGTGACATATTGTTAGCAAATAAAATAATAGTAGGTTAGCTTCAAAAATCTTTAGATGCGTAATGTTTAGTGTCATATTATCAGTGGCGAAGCTAGAAAATTTGTCTGGGAGGTGTAGCAATTATGGTAAAGATTAGGCTATTAAGCAATTATCGGGTGAACGAATATTAGGGTTGGGTAAACCATGCATTGTACATATTGTATTATATAATTAGTTGCACTTTTGTGTTAAAATTTATGTTGGGGGAGCAGTAGTGATGGTAAAGATTAGGCAATTAAGCAATTATCGATTGAATGCATGTTAGTGCTGGG
Organism: Phyllostachys edulis; assembly: GCA_036346405.1. Lineage (NCBI taxonomy): Eukaryota > Viridiplantae > Streptophyta > Magnoliopsida > Poales > Poaceae > Phyllostachys > Phyllostachys edulis. Next base: position 36,963,721 of record CM070555.1, on the reverse strand, counting down.
TAAACCAGACATTATCAATATTGTATTCACGTGACACCTGATGTTTATCTGTATTTAGTTGCGCTTTTTTCCGAATGAACTCACTACTATAGTATTTTAGCTGTGAAAACAACTTAATTTTATGGAGTGTTGTTGATAACAATTACTAATATTGGTAAATAAGTTAATATGTGTGAACATGTCATTACAAACATGTATTTATTCCATTATTTTTAGTTGGTACACCACACGGCTTGCATGACAGTTAACGTGCCCTACCACTTGAATATGCTGTTTATGATGGAATGCCACCAAATTTTACAAATTTTGGGAGGTATGCTATTAATAATTTAACCAGTAATTGTGTCGTAATTGCTAACTTCAAATTGATTGCAGGTATGGCTCACAACCTTTGCAATTCGGACTGGCGTTTCGGTTTGCTGTACCGGCTCGTCAACGCACAACATCACGCCAGCCGTCATGCCCCGCATGCTGAGGGGGGGGGGCAGGCGATTGACTTGGTGGTGGTCCGTACGCGAACACCCCAACGGGCTTAGAGACTACACCCACGTTGGATAGATAGGTTTGTCTGCAAACTGTGTCATTTCTTTATGTCATATGTCTGCTATGTACTTACTTCTTCGTGCTTTGCAGGCTTAGTGCTTCCGGCCTTCTACCTCTCGCGCGGATGGTGGAGGCCACCAACGAGGACGGCGCTCCGGTCAAGGACGACAGGGAGGTCCATGCTGGCCCGGAGCGGTCACAGCGGTTCCTGTTTGACCGGTCACTGCTGACAGCTCCGGTGGACCGTTGGTAGCCCGAAACGTACACCTTCCACCTCCCATTCGGGGAGATGGCCCCCACTCTCTAGGACGTCGCGCTGCTACTCGATCTGCCTATCGCGGGAGCCGCTGCCTCCCTTCCGGACGCACCTGCCCACTGGCGCGATGTCCTGCTGGGTAGGTTTGAAGGGGTTCTTCTGGCCGAGGCCGTGCCTGCCTTCTTCGTATTCCCGACCCAACAACGGCATGGGCCGCCCCTGCAGTGACTTTTGTAGTTCCGGGTACGTATGCTATCCATTTTCCATATTAAGCAATGCATTATCCTTGCTATATGATGTACTTACTAATTATTCGTTTGTACGTAGGTTGAACGGATGGCCGTGGAGCCCACTAACAACCAGGTGTCGCGGCACCTCGAGGCATTCTTGTTGTGGCTCTTCAGCTGGGTACTGTTTACCAGCAGCCACGGTGACTCCGTCGACACCCGCCTCCTGGGGTACACGAGGGCCATCGCCGATGGGGAGGAGTTGCAGATCAGCTGGGGATCTGCTGTACTTGCCGCAACGTCTCGCAGCATGTGTGAGGTGTGCTATCAAACGAGGTCGGCCTCTATCCTCACAGGGTGCCCCCTCCTGCTGCAGTTGTGGTCGTTCGAGCGCTTCTCCCTCGGATGGCCTATGCTGCTGGACTCTAGTCCGTACCGCGCGAACATGTACCATGGCGGCGCAGTGGACCGGCCGACCGTAGGGTCACTTTGGTAACCAACATCAATCTCAAATCAATCTCTTCTTATTCTTGCTCTCTCTTTTGTGATTTTGGAGCTGTCTTTGATCCTTTGGTTTTTGGCTTGGATCTTATTTGCTGTGATATGTGGAAATGCATCTAGAATCATCTTGATCATCTTTTACCCACGAGCAAGTTTTTGGATCATATTTTGGTTTTGACTTGGTTTTGAAGCAACCTTTACTCAAACGAAAAAAGGCTGAAACTTTGGCAAGTTTTTGGATCATATTTTATTGTTCATCGGGCTGAAGGTCAAACCGCTAGGCCGAGAGGTTTGACCGCCCAACTCTTTATGAATTGAGTTTTTGGTGTTTTTGGTTGTTTTGCTTCGGGGTTTTGATTGGATTCAATACAAGTCTTCCGCTATATTTGTACATTGGCTCTTATAGCTATTGGAGTGAAAATCATGTTGAATCCGATCAAGGTGAAAAAGAAACAGTGCTCCTATTCACCCCCTCCCCTCTAGTCGCCCTTTCGGTCCAACACATCATCATCCTCTTCTAAAGCTTCCTCCTCCACCCGAGCTGTCAAGTCATCGATCTCCATCTGACGCACTATACTGTCGACATGCTCCCCTGCATCCACATGTGCATTGAGATGAGCGTGCGGTGCACGATATTCCTCTTCCGTCTCGGCAACATGGGTCACCGCGTCCTCTTCTACCTTCGCAACATTGGTCACCTCATCCTCTTCTGCCTCGGCAACAGCAGCCACTGCGTCTTCTTGATGAACCACGCGCTGCGCGCCCGAGCTACTCCCACCAACTCGACGATAGCCGTCGGTATGGCTTTCGATGACTCCCTTCGGACATGCTTGCACGAGTAGCACGCACTCGTAGCCACAGCGCCGGTAGCCTTCCAGAAATCCCTTCTATGCAACCGTGTGCATCAGTCTGGTCAACTCTCACTGAATGTGCGTGGTAGTCCGACTCCAAAGCCCATGTATGACAAGACTGCACACCTCGGGGTCAAAGGAGAAGCTTCCGGTGAGCCAGTGTAGGACATCTCCGATTTAGGCATTCTCCACGTCTGGGTGTACCATACTGACTTGCTGGAAACCACTTAGGTTAACACCACATGGACCTTCACGAACCGTACCAACACCGTAATGCACTTTCAATCTTGTGGGCTCCGACATGATTGATTTATCACTTCAAATATTTCAAACATTGCAACCAGCGATTTCTCAACATACATTCACCAAATACATGCTAAACCAACAAGCAGCTACACGTCGCCTACATTCGGCCGAGAACAAGAACAGACAAGATTATTACCTTCACGCAGAGACCTTCTCTTTTTATCGACGAGCTTCCTTCGTCTTTCTCTTTCACGTCACGAGCTCCTCTCCTCCCTTATCCCCCTCTCCTGAGCTCCTCTCCTCCCCTTCTCTACCTCTCCCAAGCTCCTCACCTCCCCTTCTCTACCTCTCTTGAGCTCCTCTGCTTCTCCTTCTCCCTACCTCCTCCCCCACTTTACTACCCCTATCTTTCTATCCTTCCCCTTTTTCTCCTCTCCCGATCTGCTCTCGTTGTCTGTTGAGAGAAATGGCGAAAGAAACTGTGACAGGACCGGGTCTGACTTTCTATACAATTGTCTAGTCGCTCAATCGTTGGACGAATTGACAGCAAGTAGTGGGCCAACTGTTGAGCGACACGTCGACTAGTTGCTCAACCGTTGAACGACTTGGTAGCAAATACTGGCCCAACGGTTTAGCGACACGTTGACTAGTCGCTAAACCGTTGGACGACTTGGCAGGTAGTAGTGGGCACTACTACCTGCCAAGTCGTCCAACGATTTAGCGACTAGGGCACGAACGATTGGTAAGTAATACCATAAGTTATAGTATAATGCAAGAGGGAATGCATACACAACCATGTCATAGTAACTACGAACTAGAATATGTAAACACATAATACAAGTACATAAAGCACAATGAAGACCCCCTACTGGCTATCCGCTACGCTACCCGCAGTAACTCCTCCGTCGTCGCCACGTCCCACACCCGGTCCGCGCCCACCAGTACGGCCCCACTTAGGCTTCCGAAGCGTGGGGTGCCGGGGCTAGGGCCTAGACAGGGAAAACCGCTCAGGAGCCCTGCTAACTCGTGCTCCCAAGGCCTCGGGGATCGACTCCACCTGTGCCTGCGTGCCCATTGGGGGCCCGCTAAGCTGCGACTCGGAAAGAACCTCGACAAGTACGGGCTCAGTTGCTCCCCTGATCTCCCCAGGGTAATCCGCGAAGAAGGCGTCCACGGCCTCGTGGGCGTCATCGTGCGGGGAGAGCTGAACTCCCTCGTGGAGCGCGAAACCTGCAGGACAAATAATGTTAATCCCTACAATATATCGATGATCACAAACCTGAAGAGAGGAAATGTACCTTCGTCGTGGGCCATGGTGCACGACAAAGGGTCATACCCGCCGTACTGTCCATATAGGTCGGGGAAGAAAGGATACTGCCCTAGCGCTGTCGGGTAGGTGTCCAAGAATGACGACGGTGGCGGTGGCGATGGCGGGTAGCCATGTGTCTAGTCTGACCCTCCAGCCTGCCCAGACGGAGGCGGGGCACGTGTCGATCGACTCTCCACCGCTTAGCGTGGCGGGAACACGTGAAGGTGCCCCTCTTGAGCCTCTGGCCGGCCGCGGGGCGTGCCGACCTCGGCATATCTTGACGCGTGGTCACCTCCTGGACCATCCTGCACGACGTCAGGGTCATTGCACGCCTCACCCCACTATAGACCCGACGATCAAACTGCGCCATCTCATCCCGTGTCACCTCCGCACTGTGAGCGAGCCTATCTAGGATTGACCAGGACTCCCTCGCCATCACGACGTTGATGTCCGTCTCCAAGGAGTACACGAAAGCGTCAAACTTGTAATTTACGTCACCTTACTCAAACATGTTGATCCACGAGAGTACGTACCGCGAGATGCACGTTCTGCGCGAAGTGTATAGGGAACGTGTCAGTTGGTGCTGGTACACGAGCGGGGGGGGAGGGTCGACGACATGCACCAGCCTGGTGCGTGTTTGTGGAGCGTACCAGCGCAGGTACTCGTCGTACACGCTGGGGTCGTACAGGGAGCCCTCCTACACGTAGTCTTGGAGGGCGTCCGCCCACTGCGCCAGCCACGACTCCATCTTCGTCGCCCAGTTCGTCCTGCAGCCACCCCTCCTACTATGCCTGCGAAACGTACCACTGCAATTAGAAGCCATCATTGCACAACTGGAAAAAAAATATGAACATGTGTTGTGTCTAACTCACGTGTGGGTCAAGTTGGGCACCTGCATCCCAACTGGAACAGGAACAACCTGGCGGAGGCCGAATTGGCGCATCAGCCTGTGCACCGCGTACCACTAACCTTGCCGAGATGTACAACTGGGTTATTAGGTTCATCTGTTCTTAGCCCCTCGTCGCCATCGTGGAAGGCGTTCTGCACAGTACAATCGGATATTTCAGAGAAAGTCATGCAAATACGGCGGCACTTCATGCAGCCAACGCATATACACCGTACTGCTCGAGACTTACAGCGTACATGCAGGCCAAGACCGAGAAGGGTCAGTCGCACACGATCTTCGTGATGGGCAATACGAAGCATCGTTTTGACGTGGTCCTTCAGGACAGAGTCAGATTTGGGACGGCTCGGTATTTTATTACCCACGAGGTATGCCTTGGAGACCATGTGAATGAACCTAGCTGCACATGTAACAAGCCAAAGCTCCTTCACAAGCCATGCTCTCATGTCCTCGCCGCGTGCGGGACCATCCACATGGACCTATCGAACTTCATATCGGAGTGCTTCATGAAAGAGAGGGTGCAGTAGGCGTGGTGCGGCGAGCTAAGAGGTTTCAGGGTTGTGGACAACTTCGTCACGTTGGATATTGCACGGAGGACTTGGATTCCAAATCTTGACATGTTGAAGGGGGAAGTACCGTCGGTAGAGTCGTCGCATTAGGAACGATATGGACGAAGGGGAAGTTGGAGCGGCGGGTAGATGTTACGGCCGCTGCCCCAGGAAGGCCACATTGTGAGAACTTGCAAAGCGCCTGCCGACACGTAGGAACACCAGCGTGAAGTGCAGCACCGCTCCTTGTTGGATGCGTAGTGGTACTAAGATTAGAAGTGCTAGCATGTTGTAACTTGTACTTCAGTAAATACCTTGCTTGTTGTAAGTTCTGTGAAACTAATTGTATCGTAATTGCACATTTTAACTTTATTTGAAGTATCAATCTCTCTTTGTAATTGCAATGCACGATGTGACCCCGCTCAACAGCGCACCACATGACCTCGCTCTGCAAAGCAGGATGTAACCACTCTCTGCAAAGTAGGAAGTGACCACTCTCTACAAACCAGGATGTGACCCGACGAGTCAGCTTTTCAGGACGACGTGACCCGATGAGGCCGCTTCCCGCAGCGACGTGACCCAACGAGTCTGCTTCCCGTAGAGACATGACGTAGCGCTACCACATGATTCCTCCTCGGGTCTGCTTCCCGTGCGTCATTACCCAATGAGTCAGCTTTGCGCAGCAACGTGACCCGACGAGTCAGCTTTGCATTGCGATATGACCCAACGAGTCTCCTCAGAGCCGCTGCCTCATGGACGCGAATTTCCTTTAAACGAATTACAATTCAGCCGCGTACGTAGCGCCGGCTCGGCATATTAGTACTACCTCCTTCCACGTCGGGTTCTCCTGCATCCAGACTTCAACACAATCTTGCTCAGATAGACAAACACTAGGAGGAGATCTGCGAAATGCAAAGGGAGTATGCGGTCCAGGAGGAACAAAGGGAGCGTGTCAGGAGGCCACCTCCCTACAATGACGCCGCCCCCGTAGCAGCAACCCCTACCACAACATCTCAACCGAGTATTCGTCGCAACACCCGCTCGAAGAGGAGACGCCGCCCCTATGTTGGTGCAGGGACAAATGCAAGTTCTTCAGGTCCAAGCACCGGCTCAGCCTGGGCATGTGTTACTGGGGTTGCGTGAACTACTCCTGCGACTATCCCGACCGCAGTTGGGACACGAGCCGCTATCGACAGCCAGTAAGGACAGGTTACAGTATGTTCCCCTACCATTTCTCTTTCAAAGTACGCACTAACAACCTCTCTCATCTACCCGTAGTCCCCGAACCCGCTATGTGGCTACCGCAAGTGGATCGACATAGAGATCCACCCACACGACCAGTGGACCCTCGACTGCGAGGAGTGGGATGCCAACAGGGACCGCGAGAGGAGGAAGGAGGAGCGTTGCACCGAAGAGCACAACAAACGTATCTGGCGGGAGACGCAGGCCCATCTCAAGGCGTGCAGGCATAGGGAGTGCGAGGCTCGTGAGAGGGAGCGCGAGAAAAAGAGAGAAATGATGGCCAAAGCCTAGGCGGCCGGCGAGGAGTACAACGTCGAGCTCGCAAGGAAGGGCAAATGGCATCAGTCCACGTAGTAGTCCGACCCTCTTCATCCATATGTCCTATGTATTTCTAATTCCCTAAAGGCATGTATGTACCGTCCTTGGTTCATTAGCTTGCTTGCCATGTAACCTCTTGTCGGATCAACTGTTATGTTGTTATTGTTTCGCTATTTCTCCAAAGTTCTCTACCGTGTATGAATTTCCTAGCGCATCGTAATATTACTTACCTTCGTACTTACGAATTATTGCTATGTCTGTCATCCTCACAAAATTCTTCAGAAATTTAGCGCACTAAAACAACATATGACGATCACAAAATGTTATTGCGAGTCTGACAAATTTCGTACCATTGAGATTATACAAAAAATCACAAACGGACCAACCAACCTAGTCACCACCGTTTTATTTTTCAAAAAAATAACATCCTAGAAACAGGATTCGCTAAATCACCACCCATCGACCGCTCCACTATCGACAAAAGCAGCCACAAATCCCCCGCGAGCGTCGAGCAGCCGCCGAGGAGCTGAGCTGTTGGTCACCTGGCCGCCAAGCCACCATTCGCCGATGGCCACCGAGACGCTCTCGACTCAACTGAGTCTCCTCTCTCTGGTCTTCCGTTTAGACAAAGACGAGCTGTTAGATAGAAATAACGGGTCGGTTTTGGCTAAAACAACCAATAGCGCCCCCGAGCCCGTTAAGCCGAGACACACGAAGCACAAATCTCAAAGCGCGATCTAACAGCTACAAAGTCGGCTGAAGAATAGCAAATTTTCAGCAACTGGGATTTAGCAAAACCGAAGAATTTATACATGGTGTAGGGAAACTTGTACCTTGTCTCCTTGTTGTCTCATTACTCTTCATTAAAGCGATGTTTTATTCTTCCATTTTTGTTCTATCAGAAATTCTGCTCATGTAGTTGCTCCATGTGTCTACAGTTAAGGAATTTTTTTATTATAATTAACCCTTTTTCAATTTTTATTTTAAAGATAACCCTCGGCGCACTTTATTTACAATTCTGACCCCTTTGATCACGCCACCACCCGTGACGTAACAAAATAACGCTGTCACACCAGCCCATATCCTTGTCACGTCGTCACCTGTGGCGTGACAATATATTTAGCGGACTTATTCTACCGCGTGACAGCGTTGTTTTGTCACGTCACTGGTGGTGGCGTGACTAAAAAGGTCAGAATTAGAAATAAAGTGCGCGGGGTTAACTTTAAAATAAAAATTAAAAAAGAGTTAATTAATAAAAAAAAAGTTCACAGTTAATTGACTGTTGAAACAGGCACGCCTCTACTATTTTCGCAATTCTAGATAATAGTGAGTAGAGCTGAAGTATGAAGTGGTTCCGAGTGAAATGATTGCTAAGGCCCGTCCTAATGGGCCAACTTGGTTGGGCCTGTCCGACCAGATACAACCCGTTAGGCCTAAAAGTACCAAGCTTGTGCTGTTCACTGTTTTTTAATTAAAAAAAGGAACTGAATTTGTTTTGTAGCTGAAATTATTCTATCGATTCATTAGAACAGCAGGTGAAACTGCTCAACTTATAAGAAGCTTTTCACTGCACCAACCATTGGTTGTCAACGTCACCGTCACCAGATAAAATCATAAAACTACTATGACCCTGGAGATGCTCCCTTTTTTGGTTAAGTGATGCTCCCTGTTTGATGTGATGCTGCTTCAACTTTGGATGATAGGAAATGCATTGCGCTACAGCAGAGTATCAAGAATCAGATGTAGACATTTCGAGTTTCCATTGAGGGCAAGCAGAAGTGTTCCTACTTTTGCAAAGCTGAATGATTTCAAGGAGAAAAAGAACTGTTCTGGGAAGATTCTGCATTCTGCAGCCTGTGCAACTGCGACATGTGAAATCAATGAGCCAGCTCACTTTTATAGGCTTACAGCCATTCTTCACCTACTCCATTTGACATGCAGATATCATGTTGAGCAGATCCGGAGGAGCTGGGGCCATGCGGACACGAGATCAGGCGACAGCGGCACGACCGTTCCGGGGACCAGAGGATGCTCCGGTCCGGTGGTGCCCTCTGCCGCGGCTGCGACGACGACGACGACAGTGACGTCCTCCAGGCTCCAGCAAAGGCCTGTGTGCTGCTGGTACTACCAGCCTAACGAACCTTGCAGTGCTGCTGGCCTGCCGCTGTTTCTTGCATTTGCACTGCATTATGGTCCTATGATGGCTGCTGATGTTCCGAGCACCGAACAAAAGCGTAATAAAGGCTGTGCGCATTAATGTCAGATACTGTTCACCCCACCACCTCTGTGACATGGCTTGGGATCGAGGAGGATGAAGATGCAAAGAGATAAATTGGCCAAGGCGAGGATCGCTCTCGGGTCGGCTAGATTTGCTCCGGCCGGCTGAGGCTCCGATCTCTGCCAAAACTAGATGAGGCAAACTTTATTTATTTCTTGATTAAGTCTCTCTCTTTTACATCTGCTGCTTTATAGAGTAAGCATGCAGGAATTTTTGGAAATAGCAATAAGGAAAGTACTAACCGAATCACATACGGAAACTAACATATTCTCTAACTTAATCTCTTAAGGAGAAACTAACTCTATTTTATCTCTTAAGAAGACTAACTCTATTTTATCTATTAAGAAGACTAACTTTGCTCCTTTGTTGTCATATTTATATCCTCTTGATGACTTCCATCAAGTCATATTGGCAATCACACTGTCCCCACGATCACAAAGTGTCCCCACGAATTTGTTGCTTTGTGTCGCCATCTTTGATACGTCTTCTCCACAAAGACGTCCACAAACACACTGCAGAAATGTGCTTGGGTTGATGCAAGTAGCACTACTGTTAGAAAATAGAGACAAAAGAGACATGAATTTTTACATGAAAAACCTTTACAGGAAAAAAAAAACCACAGACGCCAACTGGTGATGATTACTATATAAGGAGTGTTTATAAAACGCAAGAAATTACAATGAGACGTCCACTCTCCCCGTGTGACTTACAAGAGGTATATAAGGGGGGTAAAAGGACTTGAGTCCAAGTAAGAAACTAATCCGCTAATATGGCAATTGATCCGCTAATATGACATGATTGGATTCGACCATATTAGAAATTCAGATCACATACGGATCACAAATATCAACAATCTCCACATTGAGACAAATTTCCTCTTGTAGCATAATAAAAAATCATCAATCACCTTGAGCAATAACACCTCGAATAAAGTGATATCTCATATCAATGTGCTTTGTTCTCTCATGGAACATCTGATCCTTTGTAAGCCATATAGCACTCTAACTATCATAAAATATAGTAGTGCAAGAATTATCTCCACAAAACTCAGCGTACAAACCTCTCAACCAAATAGCTTCTTTACAAACTTCAGAAATAGCCATATATTCTGCTTTAGTGGTAGATAAGGCAACAATAACTTACAAACTTGCCTTCCAACTAACAGTACAACCACCAATGATGAAAACATAACTTGTGAGAGACCTCCTCTTGTCCAAATCACCAACATAATCAGAGTCAACATAACCAACAAGTTCATCTCTAGAATTCCCAAACTGCAAACGAGCATGAGAAGTGCTACGCAAATATCTGAAAATCCACTGAACTGCTTTCCAATGCTCTTTTCCAAGATTAGCCATGTATCTATTAACAACACTCAGTGCATGAGATAAATCGGGACGAGAACAAACCATGGCATACATAAGAGAACCAACTACACTAGAATATAGAACTCTAGACATGTACTCAATATCATAATCTGACTCAGGATATAAGGCTGAAGATAATCTGAAAGACGAAGCTAATGGAGTACTCACTGGTTTTGCATCATGCATATTAAAACGACGAAGGACTTACTCAATATAACCTTTTTGACTAAGGTATAACTTGCTAGATTGCCTCTATCTAATAATCTCCATGCCAAGAATTTTCTTTGTTGCACCTAGGTCCTTCATCTCAAATTCATTACTCAATTGTGCTTTCAGTTTTGCTATTTTTGACTTATCTTTACAAAGAATCAACATATCATCAACATAGAGAAGCAAATAAATAGTGAACCATTAGCGCCTTTAAATAAACATAGCTATCATAATCGAATCGCTTAAAATCATGAGAGAGCATAAAGGAGTCAAATCTCTTGTACCATTGTCTAGGTGATTGCTTCAAACCATAAAGAGATTTCTTTAATCTACAAACAATGAGTTCTTTTCTAGGAATAACAAAACCATCAAGTTGGTCCATATAAATGTCTTCTTCCAACTCCCCATGTAAGAATGCAGTTTTAATATCTAATTGCTCAAGTTCATAATCATGCATAGCAACAATACTGAGTAAAGTGCGAATAGAACTGTGCTTCACAACTGGGGAAAAGACATCATTAAAATCAATACCTGGAATCTGACTATAACCTTTAACAACCAACCTTACTTTATACCTTGCTGGTTCAGTAGGAGAAATACATTCCTTTCTTTTAAAAATCCACTTATAACGAACATACTTCTCTTTTGGCAATTTCACTAATTTCCAAGTGCCATTCTTATCAAGTGACTCCATCTCATCATGCATAGCAGCTATCCACTTATTACAATCATTAGAGTTAATAGCCTCAGAGTATGATGGAGGTTCTGTATTACCTTCAATTTCTTCTGCCACACTTAAAGCATAAGAAACAATATTAGCTTCTTTAATCAACCTCTTGGGTGAATTAATCTCCCTCGTAGGCCTCTCAACTGCAATGATCCGTTTTGGTGGCTGCTCAACAATAGGAGGATCCTCAACAATAAGTGCATCATGAACAACAATATTTTTCTTATCTGATGTGTTATCTGAACCAACAAAATGGTCCACCTAAACACTTGAATTATGCTTACTCTCAATAGGAACATTACTAGGCAGTTTATCATGAAGCATAACAGATTCATTTTAGACAACGTTTCTGCTAATCACAACCTTATTTGTTTTAGGATTCCACAATTTATATACTTTGACACTAGATTTATAACCAAGAAAGATGCACTTAACCGCTCTAGGCTCTAATTTTTCATTATCAACATGAGCATAAGCAGTACAACCAAAAAACTCTTAATTCTGAATAATTTGCTGGGGAACCAGACCATACCTCAATTGGACTTTTCTTTTTAATTGCAATAAAGGGTGACCGATTAATAAGATAGCAAGCAGTGGAAACGACTTCAGCCTAAAAACACCTATATAAACTTGCATTTGACAACATGCAACGGGCCTTGGAAATAATGGTTCTGGTAATACGCTCAGCTACACCGTTTTGTTGAGGAGTATGGGGAACGGTGTAGTGCATAACAATGCCTTCAGTCTTGCAATATGATTCAAATTCATTAGAACATAATTCCATCCTATTATTAGTGCGAAGCTTTTTTACCTTCTTTTCAGTTTGCCTTTCAACCATAGTCTTCTACTCTTTAAATGCTGAAAATACTTTCTGATTTATGCTTCAAGAAATAAGGCTACACTCTTCTAGAGTAATCATCAATAATTGTTAACATATAACGAGCACTTCCTAGCGATATCTTGTGATATGGCCCCATAAATCAGAATGCGCATAATCCAAAATACCTTCTGTAGTATGAACTGAAGTATTGAACTTCACCCTTTTGTGTTTGTCAAATACACAATGATCACAAAATTTCAGCTTGTCGATGCTATGTCCATCAAGAAGTCATCTCTTGCTCAATTCCGCCAAACCAATTTCACTCATATGCCCAAGGCGTATATGCCAAAGATTAGTAGCATCGGAATCAAATAATGAACTTGAAATTACAGCAACATTATATAATATTGTAGTACCTCGCAGATGGTATAGATTTGCATATTTAATATCAGCTTTCATCACAACAAGAGAGCGTTTTGATACCTTCAAAACTCCACCTTCACCAGAATATTTGTACCCTTTAGCATCAAGAGTACTCAAAGAGATGATGTTCATTTTCAAATCTAGAATGTGCCTCACAACTGTCGAAGTTCTGACAATGCCATCAAACATCTTAATCTGAACTGAACCAATTCTTGCAACCTTACAAGATGAGTTATTACACATTAACATAATACCACCTTCAACAGGTTCATAAGTGGCAAACCAATCCCTATTAGGACACATATGGAAGGTACATGTGGAATCAAGAATCCATTCATCATTGATCTTAGCACATCCAGCAAAGGCAACAAGAACTTCTCCATCATAACTATCATCAGCAGCAAGGGAGGCTTTACCTTCATCATCTGGTTTACCTTTTGGCTTATAATAGCTAGTTTTCTTTTCTTTATTCTGCAGCTTCCAGCATTCAGAGATGTCATGCCCACTTTTCTTTGTAATATTTGCACGACTTGTACTTGCCTCTGGATTTCAACCGGTTCTTGTAGCTATTCGAATTTTTGCCTCGAGATCTATTGTTTCAGTTCTTCTCCTTTTTCCTGTCATGAACAAACAAGCCTTCTCCTTGCGAACTTGAATTTTTAGAAGGTATTATCTGTTTCATCTTCTCCTTAGCATGCAAAGCTTCATAAACTTCATTAAGAGTGAGAGTATCTCTACTATATAATATGATATCTCTGAAATTTAAAAAAGACCTAGGGAGAGAACACAAAAGAATAAGATCCAAATCATCATCATCATATTTTAGCTCCATCGACTCTAGGTCGGCAACGATCTCCTTAAACACCGAAAGATGATCAAGCACGGATCCCCCTTCTTGCAATTTGTGAGAGTACAACTTCTGCTTGAGATGCATCTTAATGGTGAGATCCTTTGTCATACAAATTTGTTCCAGCTTCAGCTATAATGCAGCAGCTGTCTTCTCCTTCAAAACCTCCTACAAAATATTATTTGATAGATGAAGGTGAATCTGAAATAAAGCCTTACAGTCTTTACGTTTCTCATCTGCGGTCCATGTGATAGGTTGCTTCTCAAATCCTTCTAATGCATCATCCAAATCCATCTGTGCCAACACAACCCTCATCTTGACTTGCCACATCGAAAATCTTGTGTCTCGATTCAAGAGTGGAAGATCATACTTCAAAGTCGCCATGTGGAATAAATCCTGAAATTGCTAGAACTGATCTGTGTAAACCTAGTAAAAATCACGACCTCTTTGGTACACTTTTTGTGTACCCGAATCAAAGATCTTCAAATCTCTTGGTACGCTTCTCGGGTGAACTTAGCAAAATTTGTCGGAATCTTGGACCTCCACGTGATCTGATCTAACAAGAAGGCTTGCTCGGTGATAGATTAAAGAAAAGAAAATTTTCTTAGGATCTGCTGCTGGAGAACGGAGCGCGCGGCTTGTGGCTTCACCGTGCTACGCAGCGCCTGGGGACGAGCGCCGCTGAGACCGTGTATGGATGACGCGCCGAAGAAAACGCGAGGCGTAGAGGCGCACTTGTCGCTTTGCTTTGGCGAATCTTCAAGAAGACAAAGTTCGAGAGATGTGCAAGCAAAGGGATAGGGAAGTTCGGACCAAGTCGGCAACTAATACACCATCTTGACGTTTCCACTTATTCGACTCCAACGGACCGATTTGCGGAAGGCCGGCGCTATTCTGAATCCAATGGATAGCGTGGAATGCATAGTTTTCGTTAAACACCTTGTTTATGGTCATGTCTTTGTCATTTACTCTTTTGTTGAAATGGTTATGTAATCTAAACTGAAACAATTGTTTGGAGGGTTATATACCCGCAGCTTTGAAAGGAGAAAACTAACGAAAAGCATATCCTATTGTTCTCTAGAGTAAGGTAGTTAGAACCCTAGCTCGTGCTTTCCGTTCCCCTTCTTGCGGCGGCCACAAATCTCGTCCCAAATCCACAAATCTTCCTCAAACTCAGTCAAAGGTATCAGAGCTGATCTTTCCTCGGAGGTAAATCGGATCTCGCAAGGGTTGGCAGATAGAAGAGAGGACCGCCAGAAAATCCCCAAGCTATTCCACATCTCTGAGATCTGTAAACCGAAATCAACATGGTGGTGACCACGGATCATTGTCTCGAGAATCCTGGCGACAGAGAAGAGATTATGGAGAATGCGTGCGAACTCACTAGTATGAAGGCGACATTGCGAGATCTTAAGGGTTTGAAGTCGAAGTCAACAAATGGCCGAACCGATGAAGCAAATGTGGGGAAAATCATGGGAGACACAGTGGCGCATCAGGAATCCCCGGTAGAAAAAGGGAAAAGGGTGGTAGAAGAGACCACTAAGTCGCATGGCGGACTGGAAACTTTAACAGGGATGGAAGTACACACCTCACCCAAAACAAGTACAGGAGTGCGTTTTGAGATAGAACCACTGATGGAAGGATCGGAACCCCATTTCACTTCAGCGGTGAGGAATGCTCATATCAGGGATGAAAGACTGGACTTACTACAGTCACAGTTCCAGAGGGGAAATACACAGGGAATTAATACAGCAACACTTCAGAGGGTGGATGTTAATCAAACAGGAGGACAGTGCTATCCCGGGATCCTCCTTCGAGATGACCAGAGAAATCAATACATGGGACAATCAAACTCCAATACTCACTATGCGGAGGCAGTTATTAAGGGGCCAAGACTAGAGATACCGCTATTCTCGGAGATGATGCATTGAGGCTGGCCGATACAATGCGAAAAAGTTCTTTGAGCTCTCGTACTCCTCCGGTCGAGTGGGTAAACTCGCAACCGCTCATTTCAGGGCCAGGCCGCTACATGGTTGAAGAATGTTGGAATCCCATGGCAGATGCTCAACTGGCCTCAACTGTGTGCGATGGTCAGGGATAGGTTCTCCACTGCGAATGCACATGAGGCAGTGGAACAATTACAAAACATCAAACAGTATGCATCTTGAGTCCCCAATTATATCGATAAGTTTGAAGAATGTGTGGAACTAGTCAAACGGGATCATCCCTATTTGCACGAATCCTTTTTGCTGAGCTGTTTCATAGGTGGATTAAGAGGAGATATTAAGTATGATGTGAGCAGTCAGAAACCCCAGGGAATGATTGAGGCGTATTGGTTAGCAAAAACGTACGAGAAGGCGGCAGCTGCTAAAAGGAACACGGTCTCGGGAAATTTCAGCAGGAACAAATTCACCAATGTGAAGTTATGAGTATGGTAGAGAAACACCCAAAGGGACCGATTAACAAACCAAACACTGAGAGGAGCAGATCCAACAAATAGGAGAGAAAAGGAGTAGAAGTGCTGGTATTGTAAAGAACCATGGAGCAGACAACATAAATGCACGGTGGGAAGAACCGTCCATATATTGCAAGAAGTAGAAGATGAGGATCAGGAACCTGATGAACAAGAGAACGAAGATGCTCCTGAGTCGGGGTATAAGACTGCGCCCGATAGTCCCGAGCACGAGGAAACTCAGGGACAATTATTGCAGATTTCGAATATCACGATGGGAGGTACTAGGACCAACCACTTTTTCTTTGATCACGGAAGTAAAAGGAAGGAGGGCCGTGGCATTGGTTGACAGCGGCAGCACCCATACTTTTATGGATTACAACTTTGCTTTGAAAGGTAATTATGTATTGAAAACTACTGGGTGCAAGACTGTGAGAGTAGCGGGAGGAGGAGAATTAAAGTCAAACACTTTGGTCCAAAATCTTCAGTACTGTATCCAAGGGAGTAAATTCTGCACTTCGTTCAAATTACTGAAGCTGGACAGCTACGATATCATCTTGGGGGCCGACTGGATCTATGAATTCAGTCCCATTGGGTTAGACTTGAGAAAAGAACACTCTCTATCGTTAAACAAGGAAACCAATAGTATTCAAGATCATACTCTTCCAGAAAAGCGATGCATGATCAAGGCTCACAAATTGGAAAAAATGGTCAAGAAAGGGGTGATGGGTCATCGATTAGGATACAAAGCGTGGCGATAAAACACCAAACAAGGCGTTATCTACCGAGGAAGTGGAGTTATTGCTGAGATCTTACGAGGACATATTTGTGGAACCCGAGGAGCTACCACCTAGAAGGGAGTGTGACCATGTCATTCATTTGAAACGAGGAGCCGAACCTCCCAACTTTGAGACCCTATCGAGTCCCACACCACCAAAAAGCGCAATGGAAGAAATCATCGATAAGATGTTAAGAACTGAGGAGATTAGACATAGCATGAGCCCGTATGCTTCTCCCGCTGTGATGGTAAGAAAGAAAGATGGAAGTTGGAGATTATGTGTGGATTATCGACAGCTAAACCGCATCACTATCAAAAATAAATTCCCAATGCCGGTGATCGAGGACCTGCTGGATGAACTGAATGGAGCTAAAGTCCTCTCTAAACTAGACTTGAGATCCGGTTATCACCAAATCAGAATGGTTGAGGAAGATGTACCCAAGACTGCTTTCAAAACCCATATCGGACATTATGAATACTTAGTGATGCCTTTCGGTCTCACTAATGCTCCCGCGACCTTTCAAGCTCTTATGAATCATATCTTTCTTGAAGCAACTTCGGAGGTCGGTCTTAGTATTCTTTGGCGACATTTTGGTGTATAGCAAGTCACTTGATGAGCACCTGGAACACCTCGGAGAGGTCTTGAATACCCTCAGGAAGCACAAGTTATTTGTTAAAATGTCCAAGTGTATCTTTGCTACTGATAGAGTGGAGTACTTGGGACATATTGTGTCAGGTTCAGGAGTTTCAACCGATCCAAGAAAAATTGAGGATGTTGTGAGGTGGCCGGTTCCTAGAAATATTTCCAAGCTCAGAGGATTTTTGGGGCTAACCGGTTATTACCGGCGTTTTGTGAAGGGCTATGGGAGAATTTGCAGGCCACTATATGATGCTTTGAAGAAAGGAAGTTTCCAGTGGGGGAAAGAGCAGCAAGCAGCATTTGATCAACTCAAGGAAGTGATGACCACCTGTCCAGTGCTGGCTCTACCAGATTTTACCCAACCGTTCATACTAGAAACTGACGCTTGCGGTGTAGGAATTGGGGCTGTCCTCATGCAGCAAGGAAGACCTCTAGCTTATTACAGTAAAGCACTGGGGGTACGAGCTGAGGCACAATCCATTTATGAAAAGGAGGCGATGGCCATACTTGAGGCATTAAAAAAGTGGAGGCATTATTTCTTGGGAAATCAATTAGTAATCTGAACCGATCAAAAGAGTCTTAAATACATGACCTCGCAAAGGTTGGTGGAAGGGATACAACACAAATTGCTACTTAAACTTTTGGAGTTTGATTATTCCATCGAATACAAGAAAGGGAAGGAAAACAGGTCACCGGCGCTTTGTCGAAAGCGAGACGCTCCGAAAATGATCTTTGGTGTTTGTATGGCAACCGTTATGGTTATTCCAGAATGGATGGAAGACATCAAGAAGAGTTATGTGCGAGATGTCTTCTTTGAAACACTAATCCGGAGATCTGAGACCAACCCCAACAACGCAATAACACACATACTTTGGTTGAAGGTGTTATGAGGTATAAAGGGAAGATATATGTAGGAGAGTCAACTACTGTGAGGAAAACTCTCATGGAAGCATGCCATTCCTCTGCAATGGGAGGTCACTCAGGGGTGAGAGCGCATACCACCGACTCAAAAGGTCGTTTTACTGGCCTAGGATGAGAAAGGCTGTGGAGGCAATGATCGCAGAATGTCCAGTCTGTCAATTGACTAAAGCCGAACATGTACATAGCCCTGGACTATTGGATCCTTTGGAAATTCCAGATATGGCTTGGACTCACATAAGTATAGATTTCATTGAGGCTTTGCCAAAATCCAAAGGGAAGGAGGTTATTCTGGTTGTGGTGGACAGACTGACTAAATATGCGCACTTTCTACCATTAAGCCACCCATACACTGTCCAAGATGTCATTCAAATCTTCATGGATAACATATACAAGCTGCATGGTATGCCGCTGGCAATTGTCAGCGACAGGGACCGTATATTCACGAGTCGACTCTATCAAGAAATGTTCAAAGCAATGCAAGTTTCTCTAAGATTCAGCACGACATATCACCCTCAATCGGACGGTCAAACGGAGAGAGTCAACCAGTGTTTAGAATCTTATTTGAGAAGCATGACCTTCCAAGAACCAAAAGGTTGGATGAACTGGCTGCCCCATGCGGAATGGTGGTATAATACATCATATCACACCTCTTTGAAAATGTCTCCCTTTCAAGCGTTATATGGGTACGCACCTCCCCAATTCGGCAAGGCTCCTGTCTCAAAAGATAACCTACCTATCACACAATTAACTATAGAAGAAAGAGAGAAGATGTCACAAGAACTCCGTCGAATTTCTTTGAAGGCCGAACCGGATGAAGCGATTCATGGGACGAACAGTCGAAAAAGGCACTTTAATGAGGGAGACATGGTCTATCTTAAGATGCAACCCTATAGATAGAATGCTTTTGGGTTGAGAGGATCGCTCAAGCTCAGATCAAAGTATTACGGACCATTACGGATTCGAAAAAAATTTGGTAAAGTGGCATATCAGCTGAACTTGCCGGACGAAGCAGCAATACATCCAGTGTTTCACGTAAGCCAACTCAAGAAACACCTGGGATCGGTAGCTATTCCCTCTCCAGGATTACCACTGGTCAGTCCTGACGGCAAGGTGAAGACCGAACCGGTTAAAATACTGGAGCGCAGAATTGTGCAGAGGAAAGGTGATGTGGTGGCCCAATGGTTGGTGCAATGGCAGAGCCTAGCTCCTGAGGAAGCAACCTGGGAGGACGTATCGTTCATACGGAAGGTGTTCCCAAACTTTCAAACTCGAGGACAAGTTTGATGTCGAGAAGGGGTCATTATCGCTTCTTTGGTGAATCTTGAAGAAGACAAAGTTCGAGATGTGCAAGCAAAAGGGATAGGGAAGTTCGGACACAAGTCGGTAACCAATACACCATCTTGACGTTTCCACTTATTCGACTCAACGGACCAGTTTGCGGAAGGCTAGCGCTATTATCGAATCAATGGATAGCGTGGAATGCATAGTTTTCGTTAAACAACTGTTTATGGTCATGTCTTTGTCATTTACTCTTTTGTTGAAATGGTTATGTAATCGAACTAAAACAAATTGTTTGGAGGGTTATATACCCGCAGACTTTGAAAGGAGAAAACTAACGAAAAGCATATCCTATTGTTCTCTAGAGTAAGGTAGTTAGAACCCTAGCTCGTGCTTTGCATTTCCTTCTTGCGGCGACCACAAATCTCGTCCCAAATCCACAAATCTTCCTCAACTCATCAACGCTGCCGCTTGATCGACCGATGACAACGCATGCATCGAGGAAACGAAGCCGACGTGTGCATGCACGGGAGCTCTGCCCTCGGGAGTGACGCGCGACGGGAGACGCAGATCGAGGCGAAGGCGCGAGACGCGCTTGACGGCGGCGCCGGATTGGATCTAATTTTTTTCCCTATATCTCTCAAAACCTTAATCTCCTGTGTTTTGGTACCATTTATTAAAAAAATAGAGACAAAGGAGACACAAATTTTTACGTGAAAAACTCTTGCGGAAAAAATACCATGGACGCCAACCGGCGATAATCACCATATGATGAGTGTTTACAAAACGCAGGGGAATTACAATGAGGCGTCCACTCTCCCTGTGCGGCTTACAAGAGGTATATAAGGGAGGTAAAAGGACTTGGAGTCCAAGTAAGAAACTAATCCGCTAATATGGTATGATTGGATTCGATCATATTAGAAATTCGGATCACATACGGATCACAAATATCAACAACTACCACATGTATTTAAGGATTCATACGAACTTGTTATTGTTGAGTTTCATGCACCAAACAATTCATCAAAAAAAACCTCTACTGTTGAATTTTCTGCGACAACAAGCTCATCTATAAGCTTAAGATGACGATGAAAGGCACTTTCGTGAATAACGGTCCTTACACGGAACAATTCCGTTTTGCAGAGCACTTCCGTTTTGCAGATGTGACAGCATTGGATTTTGCTTGCTTCAGCTAGCCACTTGAGTGCAAGCAGCCAGTCACATTCATGAGGATGCATGTACCACAGGACATATCAATGGCAAGCTAGCTAGGTACATTCCGTTTTGCAGAGCACTTCCGTTTTGCAGATGTGACAGCATTGGATTTTGCTTGCTTCAGCTAGCCACTTGAGTGCAAGCAGCCAGTCACATTCATGAGGATGCATGTACCACAGGACATATCAATGGCAAGCTAGCTAGGTACATGCCAACAAACAAACAAACTTCTCACTGATCTCTGCTTGTGCTGTGGACCTGGTGACTTTCTGCGTGTAGCTTTCGTTACTGCTTCAATGATAGGTTCCACTCACTTGTCCATTTGGAGCAGCAGATGTTTCTTAGTCCCTATCTTGTCATGTGCCGGGCATGTGATGATTGGTACGTGGGTAAAGCTTGAGAAGAGCCGCTAATGATTAGGTAATGGACAGGAGGCTAGAGCCAGTGCAGTAGTGCAGGCTGTGGCACTTGGCACCTGATCTCTCTAGCCATAACGCTATTGATTAGTACTAATTGCTTTCACAGTGTCTATACTTTGGTACACTAGAGGTGGTATTACTATCTTTCACTGTTCTTGGCGGCTGCAGATTTGCAGTGGTTGCGCCGTCCTTACTCCTTGGTCCTCTCTGTGACTGAAGGCTCTGATGCTGACAAACAATGGGACAGTGCTGCGGTCAAGGTTCATCAGTTCTGTTCATGTGTCAGTAATGAGCTGGCTAGTTAGTACAGTATATATACCACAATGACAATGCAACTCAGCTGTACTACTTTTTCAGCTCTAGTACTCATCTGCAACAGAGTATTTCTATTAGAGCAACAATTTATGCAAGCAAGCACCGGTATACTCCCTCCCATTGCAAATGTACGTCATTTTAGCCATGTAATCTTTTCTCAAAATATAAGTCATGTTATAACTTCGAGGAACATTTTATTTACTCCTATGTATTTATGTATTTAGGATACAAGACTACTATGTTTGGGAGTGATTGAAGGGCGCCATACTAAATTCTCGTGCACAAAGATAAGAAACGACTCAGATTTGCCATCGGAGAAGTCTACTAAAGTACAAGTACTCCTCCATGTTCTTGTCAAGGTAGCATGTGTTCTTTGGGGGACAGATTAGCAAGAATCTAGGGAAACCGAAAGTACTAGCTAGCCTACCATCGGAATAGGGGTTTACTATGCTAGCGAATAAATTAACTAAGCCAAGAGGCATTTGATTAGAAGGTAGCTTGAGCTGCAAACCTGGATATTTACTGGAGATTGTGTAGGATATATAATGATCCACTACCTAATTGTGCATGTTCCCTATTTACTGGATCTTGGATACAAGTACATTAGCATGGCGATTACTTATAAATTGCAAATTTAATTAGCGAATGAGTTAAACTAGGGTCAACCTCCATTTTGTCGGTTAACCCATGCCAGCTCCATCCATCCCTTCAGTGCACGAACTATCATTTCTACTCCAATTATTGTTGGGGAGTTGCTGTGTTCGAACTTCGAAGTCATGCAACATGTGCTGATCATGCCTTAATTTGCCAGTTAGTACTCACTAAATTGTCTTTGATCTTGATTTGCTTATGATTAATTAAGCATCCATACCTCTCCAGGCAACATATATTTCGTCATTGTTGCTTCCCGAGTGGATAACTGAAGTGACATCTGTTTAATTCATCCTGAATGATTGCATCACGAGTTTCTTTCACTAGTGAGTGTATTGGAATTCAGAAGTCAGAACTGATGTGCAAGGCAACCAACTCCTTAATTGCACATAATGATATGCCACTTGTCACGAATTTCACAACAGCATCATTCATTCAATTGCCATATATGATCAGAAGGCAGAAGGTAATGGAGAACACTGCTTGAGAGTTGAGAAGCAGTTGTTCAGTACAAGTTTGTCTTATCTTTAGTTATAGCACAAAATTATTGTGCAATAACTAAAGAGATTATGTTTCTCATTCAGTCTAGTTTTCAGAGTTCTGCACTAGTGGAAGAACCTCAGCTTGTTGCTGCAAGATAAGTCATTCTGAAGATTGCTTCCTTTATTCATGAGTTAGGTCTGCTATTTTTTTCTGCTTTGTGTATTTGTCATGTTTAATGCAAACCTAAATTTTAGGACTGGAATTGCGACTATTGAACTAGAATGCAATTAATCATGCAACGTAAGCATCAATCGTACTCTACTGTGCCATAGCTGGACTCTAAAAAAAAGGCATGAGATGTATCCCTAGTACACAATTTGTTGGCTGGTGATGGTCCAGCAATTGCTTGAGACATCAGAATCAGAGTGAGCACTAAACTAAATCGACAAGTGCTGGTGCCTGCTTGCAAGGCACCAAAGGGACCTCTTGCTTCCTACCTGCCATCTCTTCCCTTGGTTGAAAGGCTAATTTTGGATCTGAAAACACCAACCTAGCTCCTTGTCTGAACAACTTCAGCTGCTTTTCTACTACCATTGCTACTTCACATCTGTCTCTACAAAGGTAAACATGTCATGTTTTTGGTCATAAGTTTGTTGTCCCTCAAAGCAAGGAGTAGGCTACCCATCCTAGGAAATGAGCTGAACCCTTTCAGATTACTGTCCAAAACAAACTAAAGCTCATGGACCCAGAATTGGCCGATCTACATGGGGACTTAATAATACAATGCAGAATTGAGTCACATGGGCGCCCTCTCTATTTTATGCATAGGAATAACTGTTGCAGAGACTTGCAGCAATTACTACATGCAGGAAACAACAAAGAATATATCCTATTTCTACTGTACCACATGCCTCTCCAGGGGAGCAGAATTAAAGCACATGACCAGATCCATCTCAAGTCATTCATGTATATCACGTCTTTGAGCTTGAGACCTATCTAGCTAAAACCAGTGACAAATTATTGGATACCTCGAAGGGAGGTCCTACAACTGTTGAACTGAATGCATGGCCAACCACACAAGAACTGAACAAAGATTAGCTGCACTTGTGTTGTTGTGTGTACTGAACTACTGATCTCTTGATGTGCTGCCTGCATTGCAGCATATATATCACATTGCATTGCAGATCATGCATGGGCTTATCAGTTTG
Source organism: Phyllostachys edulis (assembly GCA_036346405.1). Taxonomy (NCBI): domain Eukaryota; kingdom Viridiplantae; phylum Streptophyta; class Magnoliopsida; order Poales; family Poaceae; genus Phyllostachys; species Phyllostachys edulis. The sequence continues at coordinate 36,939,744 of CM070555.1, read as the reverse complement.
ATGGTCATGGTGAACTTTGATGAGGAAGCTGCAGCAATGGCCATTTTTGGTGATCAAAGTTGCAATAAAGCTAGGTGGTCTTGGTGCATACTGCAGTACACTTCTATGGATTAGATGGTGTACTACTGAGCTCTGCTCTGCCCATCAATCATTGATGCCTTGATGGACCAGTGATTTGGAGTGGCACTAAGGATGTGTACTTTTCTGCGTCCTATCTAGCTTCTACTTCACCGGCTGGCTGGATGGTGGTGGCATGCAAATAATGGCCACTGCTATCTTGGGACCGTCCGTCTTTTAGCAACCTACTCAAGGAAAAATTTGTGCATTCCAGACTATCCTATGTGGTAGTGTCCTGTTGCTGATGCAGAGATCGAACTAGCTAGTTTAGGGGGAAAAATTTCAGTGGGGTAGGGCGTATCAACTAGCTAGTTTAGGAAAAAAAATCAGTATCAACTAGCTAGTTTAGGGAAAAAAATTAGTGGGGAGAGCCTGGCCGACGTCCCCCCATCCACCATCCATCCAATCCCTTGAATCCAGCGGCTCCGGAGGAGGGTCTCATTCCTTCCCTAGTTTAGGTCTCCTACTGCACAGTCCTGTTCATATTTGTTTATGAACAATGCTTATATGCGCTTTAATTATTTGTGCTCTAGTAGTACACGATTTTGTACCTAATTTAGATTGGAGTTATTATATATGTAGCCATGTAGGTGTAGTGCTGAAGCAAAGCCCAGGAATAAACCATCCCGCTATAATTGTCACTCACAGAATGTCATGGTAGCTTGTCGAAATGGTGCTGAACGATAGTGCTTGTTTGGTGTAGACGTGCGTCAAGTTCGCGTTTCCACATTGACTTCTGCGATTGAAAGACGGGAGATATTTGATGGCACTCAGCATCAGGTTTCTTTTGAAGAACATTATCAAAACCTTGTCGACTTGTCCATGGAACTCTCTCTCTCTCTCTCTCATCGAAATCAAGCTTACAAGTTTGGTGTTTAAACATCAACGGTTGTCACACCAAACGCAGACTAATTAACGCACCATGAATTTACGATCACTATTTACCTAAAGCAGCGGCGCTCTTACGCACGATTTCGTGTAGTTTTCTGCTCGCGCAAGTCAAAACTGAATGTTCTTTCCTTTCCTTTCCTTTGCGTTCTCTTTGAACGTCGGCGTAGCACGTGGACGGTCGACTCCAACCGCGAGAACGGCGCACATACGCAGCTGCTCACGTCTACATACTTCCGAGTTCCGATAAAGGGAAAATCCAGCGAGTAATCTGTCGCGACGGCGACAAAAGTAGTGACTAGTGAGTACCCGACGAAGCACCGTACATTGACGGCGGGGCGGTCCAACGCACAGGTTTTTTTTTGACATTTTAGGGCCGGTTTGCTATTGCTGTCGCAAGTAAACAACAATGGCGAACATTTCTTTCTGGCAAAATGCGGGTAAAGAAATATTCCTCTAGGGTTCTAGTTGCTATAATGTACTTATATTTTGGTTTTGATAAAGGAATCCGAGGCTAACCCTTATTTCCGAAGAAGAAACGTGGTATAACCAACTAAACGTAGTCCCAACTCCCAAGAACAAATATATATATATATATAGGAAGTTTTTTTTTGCCTAAATAACACTATTTAAAATGAAATTAGCAAAAATAATGTCCTCGCAGCCGCAATTGCACAAATGTCATTCTCGTCCGGCCAGCTACGAGATGGACAAACCAGAATAGGACACGTGGTCTCAAGTCCTACTGGCCACTGGACGGATTTGCCACAGCACGACAAATGGCCTCAAGTCCGGCCGGCCATAGGATGGACTTGCCGTGGCGCGCCTCGTCCGTCCCACCGGCCGCATTTACGAGGCGTTATTTTCACAATTGTAACTGCGATGATACTATTTTTATTAATCTCGCTTCAAATAAAGTCATTTATGTCAAAAATTCACCGGTAAGAACCTGATTTCTTCGCGGGAAGTAGGAACTTGTATTAATGAAAAGATGCACAGCTCTCCAGCGTATTCTGGAAAAGAAAATCACGATTGTCAGATCCGATCCAACGTGGACGTCCAAGATCAACCCGCGATGGAGCCGGTAGGCAGCCAGCCGTGACTGGTGACAAGGACGGCCAATGATAGACAACGATCGGAGGCAGCCATGCCGTGCTGTGCGATGCGGCACGGCACATGCGGATGCGGAGCGCATGCGGGGCGGGACGGGACGCAGCCGCGGCAGGCAGGCGGGGCCCCCGCGCGGGTAGCCGGCGCCCCGCTCCCCGGACACGCGAGACAGAAACGTGGCGCGTGTCCCGCGACCGTTTTTTCCCGAGCCTGCCCCGCGCGCGCCGCGGCTCGCCTATCATCCCCCGCCCAGGGCGCGGCCCGCCCTGATTTGGTGGTTGTGGTTGTGTTTGCGTGCGACTTGCGGCCGCGGCCCCCGCTCGTCGGCCAACCACGCGTCGCGCGCCCGACCTGGCGCCTGCCTGCCTGCCCGCCCGCGTCCCGTCTCATCTCGTCCGAGTCGTCTCGTTACGCCCTCAAAAGGCTGCCGCGCGCAGCTGGCTCTGGCGACGTAAGCGCAGCCCGCCCGGGCGGTCCGTGACTTGAGTGTTCAGTCTCTGGATTTTTACCGGTCACGGCAGCGTGTCAGTCAGCCTGCTCTGATCCAAACCCCAGCCTTACGGACGTAGGTGTTGACATAACCCTGGTTTTAGCGAATATTTCAGATTACTTCTAGATTTAATTATAAATATGTAAGACATGAGCATCAAATAAATGAGTATTAACCCAAATAAACTACTAAGTCTTCCATACATAATTCATGCAATAGATAATTAACCAATAAAACAAATGGATTAACATAATGCTCAAATTGAATTTGTTTTGTTTTTGCTCTTAGATATGGAACTGCTCAAGCACGAAGCAAGCCCTCCTCGCCACTAATGACCTAGTGTAACAACAAATTATGAATGACAATTTCCAAGAAATATACTAGGTTTTGAGCTCTGTCACATACCATTTGAATCAATTTATAACTAGCAATTTAATACACAATTAATTGCCATGACAGAAGTAATCAAAACAGTATATTGACAATAACTAGCTCAAAACCTGGCTTATGACTTCAAATTGTCACACCAATCTCATTGTGGCTAAATTATCCTCAAGCAATTATCAATCCCACAAACTATTATGCAAAGTTACCTAGTGTCAGTGCTATTGAAAATCAAAAGATATAACCTGACAATACACTAGCATGACACACTAAGCAAAATAGACATTCAAAGTTTGAAGAAAGCTCATAGCACTGATGACACTCAAAGCCACCAAGAAGTCAAGACAAGACGTGTCGGCAACGTTGTCCTAGAAAACATATTGTCACCGCTATGCCATGATGTAATCAGCGTGGTCCTCAGAGATACAATGCCCTTCTCTAACAATCAGGGACACACCAGATCGTGGAGTCGAAGTTCAAGAAGTGCCGCACAAGACAACATAACAGATCGTGCACAGACCAAAGTGCACAAACAGAGCAACCACACACCAAAATCACAGTTGAACACGACTGTGATCACCAACCACACCAAATCACAGACAAGCCTCGCCTGAGAGTTGAGCTCCAACGATTTGGTGAAGTCACTGGATAGAACACCCCCTTGCTCAACCGAATGGATGAGGAGAGTCTTATCTCTTCCCTCCCTCAATGACAAGTGGGTCCCACAAATTCATACGGGAAATTATCAAATAGCCCATGGCTTACAACAGTAGGCACGTAACTCCCTTTCTTTTCTCCCTCCTTTCCAAAAAGGAGCTATGTAGTACTAGTGGTGGTACACTAGTAGTACTTGCTACATTTCTTTGTTTCTCCACATAAATTCAATCATATAAAAAGATAAAATTGTCAGGATGAATTACACCTTACTGACGAGATGAAATTAGTTGCATGCATACATAACAGACTATTTAATGTAATCAGTAGAATGCTAGTATACGAGAGGAAGACAAGTCCGATTTCTGGAAAGGAAAAACAAAACGTTAAAAAAGGGGGAAAAGAAGAGCATGAGAAAAAAAAAAGACATCACGGCAGGGTGACATACTGGCAGTACAGTAGACTCCGGTTAGAATCTAACGCATCTGTACAAAACATCAACCGGGATTGTACAAAGGTATTCCTGTACTAGAGATTCTACATGAATTGTCAACACAACACCGATACACCAACCGACCACACAAGCAAAAAGGAGAGGAGTACAACGGTACAAGGCTGGAATACCGTGTACAAGCAGGGTGAACAAATATCCCATCCCTATGCTCTTTTTTCCCCTTGTTCTGGATTCTCTTCTCCTGTAAAGAATAGCCGGAATAAATTGAACTGTACACAGATGCATACACCAGAATCCATGCAAGGAGAAGAGAACAAATGGAAGCAACCGAGCAGCCGGAACAGGGGAGATGGGGCTGGTGTTCAGTGTTCTTCTCCTCTGTGCCATCAAAATCCTAAAAGTTCTGCTCTGGTCTAGTTTGTTAGGGAGGGCATTTCCGGCAACCGGCCGGCCCAAAAGCAGAGGCAGCACAAGCAGCTGTCGTTAGTGGTTTCTTGGCTTTTCTGTCACTGGGCATATACACAGCACGGCAGGGTCATTTCTGTCAATTCCTAGTTCCTACTGGGATAGGTAGCTTGAATCGGACGGCTGAGGTGAAAGGGGACGGAAGATCACGGGCGCGCCGTACTGCGGGTAGAGCAGCATCAGGACCGTCGGTGCGTGCACGTAGTTTGGGGAGAGCTTGAACTCGAAGCGTTGGAGTAGGATCGCCACTGTGAGCTTGGCCTCGAGGAGGGCAAGGTTCTGGCCGATGCACATTCGGGAACCTAGCCCGAACGGTATGAAGGCCAGTGGGTGCTTCGCAGCTCGGGCCGCGCCGCCGGCGAACCGTGCGGGGTTGAACTGTGTGGCGTCGGGTCCCCAGAACCTGGCGTCGTGGTGGATCGCCATGATTGGGATAAGCAGCTCTGTGTCCTGCGGGATTGTTAGGTCGCCGAGGTTGACTTCGACCTTCGCCCGACGGATGGTCGCCACCGCCGGCGGGTACAGTCTCAGGGTCTCGTTCAGGATCATCCCTAGCTGGAAGAGGACGGGGAGAAGAAACAACGGGAGACTTTTATCGTAGCAAATTTACCAAAATGCCCCTGGGGAAGGAACTGATGATATGTTTGAAATATCAATTTGTACTTTCGAAACAGTGGTTGTGGTGGTGAGGTGGCGTACCGTTTTCAGCTTGGGGAGGTGCTCCTTGGAGGGGAGCTCGCCAGCGCCGCAGACGGCGAGGACCTCCCGGCGGGCGCGGTCCTGCCATTCCGGGTGCATGGCGAGCAGCACGGTGGCCCAGGTGAGCAGGTTGGTGGTCGTCTGCTTGCCGGCGAAGAAGAACGTCTTGCACTCCTCCACCATGTCCTCCACCGGCATCGCCGGCGCCTTCTTGCCGCCGGCATTGATCATGAGCCCCAGCAAGTCCCGGAAGCCGTTCCCCTTGTCGTTGAACTCGGTTTCGTCTTCCTCGTAGGCGTCGCTGCGCCGGACGATAAGCCGGATCAGGCCCCGCCTGATCTCCCTGTCCAGACCCCACGACAGCCGGTTCTTCTTTGTCGGCAAAAAACTGCAAATCGAATTCCGGCATAAACTCGAGACAAATTGTCCAAAAAGGCGAATCATTGAGCAGTGGTTTTGGCTTCGATTGTTTTTGACGTACCGGTATCCGGGGACGAGCACCTTGCGGAAGGCCTCGGAGGCGAAGGCCATGAGCCGGGCCTGCATGCGGAACACGACGCGGCCTGAGTCGTAGCTGCGGCCGAATGTGGCGCGCGTGATGGCCTCCTCGGCTACAGCCTGGAACCACTCCGCCACGTCCACCTCCACCTCGCCGCCTCCGGCGCACGCCATCGCGCGCCACCTCTCAGCCAGCGCCACCACCGACCGGCCGACGTGCGGCACCAGCCGCTGTAAAACACATCGCCGCGCCGTGTCAATCATTGCACACTGATCAACACACAGCCAAAGAAGCAGGAGAGGACGGACAGTGCCAACGTACGTTGAGATTGTCGGGGTAGAAGGTGGGGGTGAGGACGCGGCGGTGGAGGGCCCACTTGTCGCCGTGGAGGCTGACGAGGCCGTCGCCCTCGAGCTGCCGGACGACGGGGTGCGCCTCGTAGCGGTCGAACGCCTCGGCGCGCGTCAGGAAGATCTCGCGGACGAGCTCTGGCTCCGCGACCGTCAGCCGCGGCGTCGGCCCGAACCATATCAAGAACTTCGGCCCTGCGCCAGCGCCACCACGACCACCATTAAAATCCATCCACTGATCGTGAAGAAGTCAGAGCTGCACAAGCAAACGACAAGAAAAGCTAGCAGACGCGCGCGCACGTCACGTGCATACCGTAGATCTTTCTCCAGTAATGGTAGAAGGCGAGCACCCTGGGTAGCGCGTTGTGGGAGGTGGGCGGCGACATGGGCTTGGCGGTGGCCTCCGCCATGAGCGTCACCATCTCCCGGATGCAGCCGACGAGGAGCCGGTACGGCGGGCCGCGCACGCCCTGCCGCGCGAAGTGCGCCTCCAGCCGCCGCGGCCGCCACCACAGCGAGTCCGCCAACCGCGCCGCCACGTGCAGGAGCAGCCACACCCCCGTCACGGCGACGGCCAGTGCCCTCCACGTCCACCACAACCACCACCCCGACACGGCCATCCCCTCCTCCTCAGCGCCCATTGGCTCCCCTGTTTCTTGAAACAGAGGACACAGAAAGACAGGGGTTTGCTTCTTGCTGCGCGTTTCGGTTAGCGCGGTGGTTTGTCTGGGCGTTGGGTTGATTTGGAGGTGAGAAGGGGAGGAGGGCGAGAGGAGGCGACCGTTATATAGGGGAGAGTGGCGGGCGGCGTTGGGCCCAGGAGCGGGGAGAGAGAGGGAGAAAGTTCTGTTCTGTTTCTTGTCTGGGTTTGCAGCAGTCAACGGGGTAGGTTTGAGCATCCTCTTCCAGCAATTGACCGGCTGAGTTTGCTGTCGTGGCATTTCGTGTTTGCTGTTGGAAAAGGGAAGGAATTTTTTTCAGGTACGTCATTCAAGAGTTGATACTCCCTCTATTTTTAAATATTGGACGTTGTGTAGTTGTTTGAAGCACCAAACAACGTCATATAATAAGAAACGGAGGGAGTATTAATCATCTGTTACCATTAGAAGACCAATACGGTCAGTACGGTCACACAATGTGACCACAAAAAAGACACAATGTGTAAGATGATCCAAAATCTTCGGAATCGAGTACTAATTTATCAAAGAGTACTCAAATTTTGAACCGCTTGATAAATATCCATCTCTGTTCAAAAACGATGTGTGTTTCACCACGGTAAATAAATAAGGAGGTGTCTAGGGGAATCGAGTACTAATTTATCCGAGAGTACTCAATTTTTGAACATTTGATAAATATTCGTCTCCGTTCAAAAAAGATGTGTGTTTCACCACGGTAAATAAATAAATGAGAAAAACTATCCGACGGTATACCATTTTATACCTTTCCAACGGGATAGCACTCTATTGTACAATCACAGCCACTCGCACGAGATTAACCATTGGATGGCACGATGCTCTCGATGCTTCAACAAGTAGAGCGCCGCCTCTATTGGGTCGTATCCACCCGTTCGCCCTTTTGCCTGGGAGCATAGCAGAATGGCCAAATTCATTGTTAATAAGTAGTACTGTTCTATTCCTCAATCCCATCATCCTACACGAAATAGTAAAAAAAAATCTCTATTGTCTAGAGATTCAGGCTGCCCCCGTCTACTGCTTCTTAATTTGTTGGTTCTATGTGCAGATATATTGGTTCTCATAGAGTATTCTTGTTTTATATGAAACTTGATGAAACACAATGATACTCCATGAGACTTGGGATGGAACTTTATGAAACACTTCAAAAAATTAGCATGAATCTGAGTGAAATTTGATGAAACACGATGATACTCTATGAGACTTGATAAAACACGATGAAACTCCATGAAACTTGGGATGAAACAATGGTACTTTGGGATGAAACTATATGAAACTTGATGAAACACGATGATACTCCATGAGACTTGATGAAACACGATGAAAACTCCATGAGACTTAGGATGAAACAATGGTACTTTAGGATGAAACTTGATGAAACACGATGATACTCTATGAGACTTGATGAAACACGGTGAAAACTCCTTGAAACACGATGATATCAATATTGAAAATTCATGAAACACTTAAAAAATTAGTATGAATTTGAGTGAAACATGATAAAACACGATGAAACTCCATGAGACTTGATGAAACATGATGAAACTCCATGTGACTTGGGATGAAACAATGGTTTTTTTGTGATGAAACTCCATGAAACTTAATGAAACACGATGATACTGCATGAGACTTGATGAGACACGATGAAACTCTATGAGACTTGGGATGAAACAATGGTACTTTGGGATGAAACATGATGAAACTTGATGAGACTTAGGATGAAACTTCATAAAACACTTCAAAAATTAACATGAATCTGAGTGAAAATTGATGAAATACTGTGACACTCCATGAGACTTGGGATGAAACAATGGTACTTTGGGATCAAACTATATGAAACATGATGAAACTCCATGAGACTTAATGAAACACGATGATACTACATGAGACTTGATAAAACATGATGAAACTCCATGAAATTTGGGATGAACCCCCATGAAACTTAATGAAACTGGGTGAAACTTGCTCTACAAAATATGTAAAAACAATGATACTTGATGAAACTTTGTGAAACTTAATGAAACTGCATGAAACTGGGTGAAACTTGCTCAACACAATATGAAGAAACAATGATACTTGATGAAACTCCATGAGACTTCAATTGCAGTGGATGACTGGATGCTATACCATTGGGAAGAGCTCCCAACGGTATAGCGTGCCCTAGTTGCTCTCTAAATAAATATATTAGTGGGTTGGATCTTGTTTTGTGGGACGATAATTTGCTGAAGCTAAGTGCTCTAGGCCGTGTTTTTACGCGCTTTTTTGAGCAGTGGGTTCCCAAACAACCAATTTAATGACAGAACACACTAATGGTTGTATGTAAAAGAAACAACTAAATAGAACAACTGACCAGTAGACAACATGATGACGTCAAGTGCAATTCCTAGCAGCATGAAGGTAACAAAACCATGATGTACATATAAAAAAATTGTTATTCATACAAGAAAATAAAAAGAGTGTATATGTTCATAGTTATTGATATCACAGTTTTTTTAACACACATTTAGGGGCTCAGTTCACTTACAAGCCTGCTGCAGTGGATTACACCCAAGCGCTCCTAAAATATAGTAATGTTGTGCTATTTTTTATTTAATATAAAAACATATTTTACATTCTATAAATTTGGTAAAAATGTAAGTAAATTAATTTTTATATCGAATTAACTCCTTTTAATGTAAAAAAAATCAGGTCGATTATTTTGAGAACTCGGATTTCCTTCACTCCAAACTACAAATGTGGAGGCAAAAAAAAAACACAAACACAAAAATATATCAGAGAACATAAAAAAGAAAAAAAAATATAGACTGCATGAAGAATTGAGTAGTGAGAAATGTGGATGCATGCGGAACCGAAAACGCGCGGTATCCAATGAGACGCACTGTTTCAGAATTTGGATGGCTTCAAGGCAAAACGGGTCATCGATTTTTACCGAGTCCACCACCCCACCTATTTATACCTTCTTGCGGGCCCGAACATACACATGCACAACACGAATCGCGAAGTGAAAAAGTGAGTACTTGCACACAAAGAAAACACTTGAGTACGGATTAGCGATGTCCAATCTTTATTCATCTCTGTTATCTCTTTGTCTTGTACATAGGGATCCTCATGTTTGTAGCCCAAAGAGGTGAAAGCTCTCTAGGGGAGGTTTAATCTTTTGCCCATGATTAGTTTTTGTAACACTTTCCTTTGGTCAAACTTCCCTTTGGGAAATAGACACCGATATGCAATTGTCTCATCAAAAACTCAATGGGAAAAAGGAACGGAGAAAATAGTACATTACATTTGTAAGTTGCATTACATTTGTTGCCTCACTAAAAAATATTCATATGAGAAAAATTCAAGAAAACTCACCAAGAAAAAGAGTACAACGTTTAATCTTCGGGATCCAATCTTTAAATATTTAGATAAGTCTTCAGGATTTGATAAGAGTTAAAATATAGGTATTTACTCCCACTGAACTCTGTAGCTCGTTAAACCGTCTCATTCTAATGCCATGAATGCATCTTTGAAAACTGGATGCAGGCAGAGACTTAGTGAATAAATCAGCTGGATTTCATAAGACTTTGTTTACAGGATCTTTACCTCAGGATTTAGAAATGATCATAAGGATCTAAGCATGATCTTTATGATCTTTGCATTGTAGACCAATTGGATCTAAATTGTTAAGTGGTAAAACCTTCAAGGTGAATTTAAGTAGTAATCATCTTATCAACACATTCTAGGCTTCACTAAAATAAGATTTTCAAAATCGCAAGTATGATGATCATTGTTTAGCATATGCTCCCCATGAAGTCAACTTCCGTTAAAGTCTTGTTTCTCTAATGTCTTTCATACATTTATCAAAAATGAATATAAGCAAGGATATTGTGATCAAATCAATTGGATTATCACAACACAGAGTCTTACATACAAATATCCTATTACTTATATGGAGATTTTGGGATAAACACTATTTAGGAGTAACATGCTTAACTTATCAAATACCACTATTTAATTGTGCAACACAAGTTATCCTTGTAGAGGATATTGGGGTAATATTAGTTGCAAAGTCGTATGCCTTTCGGATACAATTTGTCGAAACCTTTCAGGGTCTTAATATTTTGTAACTATCTCTGATTGGGTAAAGTTACAACCAATAGTATGTTCTGCAGATATAACACCCCAAGGTTATGTTACTATTTTAAAAATTAATAAAGCTACTATTTTATTAATTTCTGAGTTTTAAAAGAGTTTTCCTTGCTTTCCTTGAATTTCATATATATTAGAAGTCAAAAAGGAAATTTATTGAATTTTCTAGGTTTTTATTTGATTTAAAGTGAAAAAGGAAAATTAATTAATTTCTTGAATTTTCTGGTATTCAAAAAGGTTTTTTTTTCTATTTTCCAGAAATTAAAAATAAATTATGTGCAAAAATAAAAAGTCAACTTTAATTTAGAAATAATTTTGTTAAGTTCAAAATAATTCAGGGAATTTCTATGAATTTTTCTAAAATTTTAAACTCTATTCGCTATTTTCTAAAAGCCTATGTGATTTGTTGTATTTTCTGTAAATCAAAAATCTATATAAAATCTCTTTCCCACCTTCGGGCCGAAATCCTTCCCCTGACTCGTTTTCCTTTCCCTCTGGCCCATCACCCCTTTCCTTTTTCCGTCCAGGATGCGGCCCATCTCCGCTGGCCCACTCCACTCGTGCCCCTTCCCCCCCCCCTCGGCCTTGCTGCCAAGGCGGGCCCACCCGCCAGCCTCTCCCCGCCAACCTTCTCTCTCCCTTTCTCTCACCGACAGCCCAGGCCTGTTGTCAGCTACTCCTCCCTCCTAATTTTCTTCCTCCCCGCACCTATGCCGCTCGTGCTCTACTCTGGCAAAGCCAGCCTGCGCCCATGCCCTGGCTCTCTGCTCCAGTCACCTCCGCACGCCACACGCCCTCCCCCCCCCCAATGCCGTCGCCCATGCCGACCACCAGCTCCAGTCACCTCCTATGTTGTTCCTTCCCTTTCTCCTCCTCGGCCCCTATAAAGGGAAGCCCCCGTGTGCCACTTCCCTTCCTCTTTCCTTCTCCCCGGTCCTCCCCATCTCTCTCACCTCGTCCTCACCGCGATTTGTGTTTGAATCCCGTGGCCGAAGCTTCTTCATCCGATGATTGTGCCACCATAGAAGGTCCTCTCTCACCGCCGTCTCCACCCCTAGCTTCGTCTCGCCGTGTTCTACGCGGTGCCTCCTCGATCTTCGCCGAATACCCACCGAAGCTCTGTCACCGCCTTCACCCGTCTTGCGCCGCCGCTTTGCCTTCACCTGTCTACCTCTCAGAACCAAAATTAGTCAATTTTGAGTTTATTTGAATTTTATTTGGATTTTATTTTAATTTAGCTTATTTTCGCGTGTTGATTTCGACGACTTCGGAGAACCGGATTTTCACGCCGTTTGAGAACAACATCTAATTAAGCAAGACAAGTTACATCTTTGATCATATTTGATCCCAGTATTTTAAATTACTTAAATTCTGTTTTAAATTATTATTGCATGCTTGTTTATATTCAATGTAATTTAAATTCCTATCTCTAAAATTGTAGTTAATCCCAAACACTTGTATAGCCCATTTATTGTCAAAATAGGAAGTATGGAGAATCATTCCGAGTATGATATATTTTGGAGATAGAACTTGAAAGGATTGGACTATAGGAATACATTTGTTGGAGATTGGATTATAGGTTGGATGTGGATTATAGAAATAGATTATTGTTGATATTGATTTGATGGATGTGGGATTATAAACAAAGATTATTGTCAGATTATTTATGGATGTTGGATTATAGAATAGATCGTTGATGGATGTTAGATCGTTGATGTCGATTATAGAATAGATCATGGATGGATATTAGATTGATTGATATTAGATTTTAGAAATAGATTAATAATGGATATTGGATTGATGGATGTTGGATTATAGAATAGATCATAGATGGATATTAGATTGTTGATGTTGGATTATAGAATATATCATGGATGGATATTGGATTTTAGAAATAGATTAATAATGGATATTGGATTGATGGATGTTGGATTATAGAATAGATCATTGATGGATATTAGATTGTTGATGTTGGATTTTAGAACGATCATTGATGGATATTAGATTGTTGATGTTGGATTATAGGAATAGATTATTGATGGATGTTGGATTATAGAATATATCGTTGATGGATATTAGGTCGTTGATGTTGTATTATAGAATAGATCATGGATGGATATTGGATTGATTGATATTGGATTTTAGAAATAGATTAATAATGGATATTGGATTGATGGATGTTGGATTATAGAATAGATTATTGATGGATATTAGATTGTTGATGTTAGATTATAGAATAGATCTTGGATGGATGTTGGATTTTAGAAATAGATTAACAATGGATATTGGATTATAGAATAGATCATTGATGGATATTAGATTGTTGATGTTGGATTATAGAACAGATCATTGATGAATATTAGATTGTTGATGTTGGATTATAGGAATAGATTATTGATGGATGTTGGATTATGGAATAGATCGTTGATGGATATTAGATTGTTGATGTTGGATTATAGAATAAATTATTGATATATATTGATTGTTGATGTTGGATTATAGAAATAGATTAATAATGGATATTGGATTGTTGGATGTTGAATTATATGAATAAATTATTGTTGGATATTGGATCGTTGAATATCGGATTATAGAAATATATCTTAGTTGGATTATAGAAATAAATCTTGGTTGGATCATAAAATTAGATTATTGATAGATATTGGATCGTTGGATATTGGATTAATGGATGTTGGATTACAGAAATATATTATTATTGGATTGACGAATGTTGAATTATAGGCGTACATTGTTATTGAATTGTTGGATATTGGATTATGATTCTCATATTGATTATTGACATACTAATTGTGGAGTTGACAATTATTGGACATCAAATCCCTCACACCTTGTCACCCTAGATAAAATTCTAGTTAATACAATAGTATTCACAAGATGCTTTTGTGAAAAAATGTGCCTAGTCATGCTTAGACAAAAAATGTTTGAATTTGGGGAATCTAGCAAAAATATTCAATTATGATTTAAAATGAGATTATGATATTACTTTACCATAGACATTTTGCAAATGATTTTGAAAAGCAAAACAAAATGAAAATAGGTTTAGAATTGGGCGAAATGGATGTTTGGATGGTGCATGTCGATGCACTGGATTGATTCATTTTTGTGATTGAGACCAGGGTTTTATTGGAAAGTCGCTCAAGTCAGTTAAGGATCAGTCTTCGAGCTGCATCTTGCTAAACCCCATCGTACTACCACAAGTCTGAAGTGGGTAGGACTTGGTTAAATAATTTGCAATATTTCACCATAGTTGTGCCATCCGGTTGTGTGGGTGTCTGAGTGACCTACTTTTATATATTCCCATATGGTGCAAGAGAGGGCTTAAATCCGGCGGATGGTTCAATCTAAAGGAAGCGAAACCTTAGCGAGGTATAACTACGTTGGGATGTCGCATTGTTAGAGCTAGCCAAACGGGCCGTGCTCGATGGGCCAAGACCGCAACCACATTAATGTGGGCACGACACGGGCCAGCACGGCACGATACTATTCATGGGTAGGGCGATGCGGCGATATAGCGGCGGTGCTGGGCCGACACTTCGAAGACGACGGTAAGACAAAGACGGCTTACGAATAGTGCGTGCCCAAACCGACACCGACTCAGCAACACGACGGCCCGTTAGGCACGATTTAATCGTTTTAATACACATATGTAATTTTATTTTTATTTATTAATATCTATATGATTTTCTTTCCATTTTAATACTTATATGGTTTTATTTTGTAGTTTTTAAATTTTATATAGTTAATTTTATAAGTATATATAAATTTATTTTGGTTTTTTAAATATATATATATATTCTAGGATTGTTTTTCAATTTTTCATGTCTTATGAGTTAAATGACAAATGTTTTAACGAGCTAGCTATTTGAACATTAATAAAATTCTATTACATTTTCAATATGGTTGTCTCGTTTTTTCCAATTTTCATGTCAACTTCTAATTCTACACATTTTTCTAATTTTTTGGATTTTTTTGAATTTTTTGAATTTTTCATTCAATAAGCCAAATGGGCTAAACGGGCCACATTTGGCCCGATAAACTAAATAAATGTGTTGCCCCAAGATGGCACGAAGAGCGATGGGTCGTGCTGGCGTCACCACGGCCGGTGGTCGCTTCCAAGACGCAAGACGAATAGTAGCCGGGCGGAATGGGCCGTCTTAAAATGGTAGTCTTGCTTGGGTGAACGCCCATTTGGCCACCTCTGCGCATTGTAAAAACCTTGTGATATCACTTAGTCATACACCTACGGAAGTGTGTTAGATGGACATTATAAGATGATATTCTCTTATGGGTAAAGTTGTACAACCTCTGCAGAGCGTAAAACTATTCGAATAGCCGTGTCCACGGTCATGGACATGCTGAGCAAAGCCACTCAAAGTTAGAATTTGGTTTTAATTTCAAAAGATTTTACCAAATGATTTTGGATAGTTTATCCAATTGGGAAATTGGACGGTTAGCCATGTGATAGGAGGGTATCCTTCACCATTTTGTATGAAGGTTATCTGACTATAAAACTTGAGAATTTAGAAAATAAATTTTAGTTATAAAATAATTGCTTTGGAACTTAATACAGATATTTTTAAGGAAAACATTGCTTTATGCAAATTCAACCCTATAAGCCTTCCTTTGATATATCCCGGCATGCATTATAATTCTATTATTGGATGTAATTTACAGAGTACATTCATTTGTACTCACCTTATTAATAAAATATTGTTAAGAGGAGAAGAACTTCGCTACCGGTGTGGATCTCGACGACTAGGCCGCTACCCTAGTCGATTGCCTATGGCAGATTAGTTGGGCTCTACTACTTCTTTGTTCGCCTTCTGCTGTGTTCTGTATTGTTAGCTTGTAAACCTTTCTGGTATTAAACTCTGATATTTATTAATAAAGTTTTGCGTATTATGGATGTTACTATATTTGTTTACTGTGTGAGCTAGCCATTGATCATGAGACTAGTTCAATAATACACAAAGGATTTGAGAGTGTTAATCCTGGGCCCTGACAGCGGATCTATAAAGTATGGTTTTACCACTCTAGAGTAAAATATAACCAGTCTTAGTTTTGTCATTTAGGGGATTAATTGCCAATATGACCAATGTATAACCTTCATGGTACTAGAGCAAACCACCATTCCACTAACTTTTGGTGGAAGATGCACTTTATAAGTGCTTGTGCAGCGCGTTTATGGTCTTTAAGTTCATCATTACATTCTTTTGGGTCTTGATGGGTCATTGTCCACTTCTAGGGATCATATGATCATTGGTGTGATTAAAAGGTCGACTGGTAAGATAATTTCCCTTTAGGGAGATGTGTCGATGATCAGAATACAAGGTTCGTAATCGAACTTACTCGAGAATGTAATGTGCGAATGCTATCAAATGAAGACTGTATATTGCTATGGGCACACTGAGTGTTTGTATGAGAATACAAATGATGTTACAATATGATCGTAGTACTCATTGAACATATGAAATATATAAGATGAGATATCAATATTACAGAGAATGTAGGTTACCCCTTTATAGTATTTGAAGGGGTGCCAATTAATGCCGCTAAAGGTGCCTCTAATATTCACACACGTTCGCTGTGAGAGTCTTGAACCGTCGCGTCTGTTAGCCAGCTATGATAAGTTGTTAAATGCACCAAAAACTGCCTTCTCGCCAGTCACGTGGGTAATTGTTGATGTCTCCTGACCAGTTTGCTGGTCGGTGATTGTCCAAAGCCGTGTAGCTGGTCGGATAATGTCCATAGCTGATCGTTCATGACCTAAACTAGTCGTCGACCAGTTTGGCCGTAATAAAGGGAATTAGACTTCCTTTATAAACTGGTTATACAATCGTAGTATAGTAGGCCTCCTTTGACAGGAAGTCTGACTTTGACCAAAAAAAGTTTTCCTCATCAAGATGCTCTTTCTTCCAGGAGATGCTTTTTCTACATATAATAGACTATTGGGTATGTGTTTTATATATATTGTGGTTTTTGTTTTCTTTCTTACTAGGAGTTTTGAGTCATTTGAGGACCTCGCCAAGGATTTTTAGAATCCATTTACTGCATATTTTATTTATTCATTCATGCCGTTTGCTAGAGTTATTTATGCAACGTAACATTGTTTCATTCATAATAGGAGAGTAACGGTCTCTACAAGGACCTTTGAACCATAGCTTTCATCACCTCATTATATTCATAATGACCCATCAAGTCCAAACTAGCTGGTTCTAAGACTTTTATTTATCAATTATGGTTCAGCCTCATATACTTTCATTATGTGACCCGATATGAACGCTTCAAGCGCTCGGGATGGACTTTGGTTCTGGATTTGTGTTCTCGTAAGAGAAACTTTAGCGATTGTAGAGGTAAAATGGTTGTCAACAACTTTTCTCACATATCCTCCAAATTGAGGGTATCTCATAGTTAACCAGATCTTTGTCATTTTCCAAATAAAAGATTCTTGGTCGTTCCATATTCCCAGCATTGTAATATGCGTGTATCAAGTTGCTAGGGTTTTCACCTTCATGATGAGCCTCTTCATAAGGTATTTCACCTTCAATGTGAGTTCTCTCCAAGAGAGTTTAAAGGGTGATTAATAATTATTTTGACTAGTGTCATTAGATCTTAGACTCGTAGGCGTCTCCATAGATTTTAGATAAAAAAACCAATAAGTCAAGTTCGCATTAGTGGATATACTATTCAACCTAGGGTATTCCTCTCTTAGCGACATATTTACTACAAGTAAACACTGTGGTAACTCCTCTATAATTAGAAAGTATTTGACAGGCTCCTCGCTTCTAGTGTACAGGAGCATAAACTAAAACTTAAGTTTAGCTTGACTAGTGCGTGTATTTTAGTACTAAAGATCTTTTCCTTCTAGAAAATACGACGACATTCGAACTTTTGGGCATTTCTCTACCCCTAATGCCAAGATCCGATCTTTATTGATAGCATACTATAAAATTTCCCTATCATGGGCACATGATTGATTGAATTTTAGATCCAACATGATCTCCAACAACTGGTGGTGGCCCAAAGGTGTATGCTATAGTGGTCATAACATGTGAAAAATGTTTGATTCCTCCAGCACACACTAATTTCAACAAGAGGTTTCATAATTATATGTAGTGAGCGAGACTTTTATCATTACAATGGCACAAAAACTGTATGATCCTAACATTCTGTAGGATATTCTAACTTCTAGTTAGTTATTAATCTGCGACGAAGGTCCATACGGAGTCCGAGAGTTGACAGACTTATTATATAGTCTAGCTTCCTTATTGTTTACCCAAGTTTTGATCCAATTACTCATACCATATTTTAAACTAATTTGGATAATTCAAGGTTCAAGTTTGTAATTACGCAACATGTTTTGTATGGTCATAAGAAGTATGTTTATCCAGCATAAAACTACAGGGTGCTCTTCTGGAACATAAATGTAACGCTGGAGCATAAAATATTTGACCAAAGTTAATCTACATAGAAATACTAGATTTTCTTCTTGACTACAAATCTAGTTGAATAACCCAAATATAATAATTATTCAACGGGAATATTAGTTGTTCAACAGGAACACCGTGTATAATTAAGGGTAATAATTTTGTACGCCATATTTTAATTTGTAATGCCAGAATAAACATGTCCAAATTAGATCATTCGAGATCAACAAAAATCAAATAGGTCACTATATTTTATTTTGGGAGTTATATTCTCTTCAAGTACGTGATATGGCTTCCGGTGGTGATGCAGTTGCAGACTGCATTTACCAATTATGCATGTGTCATTTCAGATGAGTATGACACGCTTCGGTGCATAGCCAATATGGCACATATGCAACTGCGTCAAGCAGCCGTTGTTTTCCATGTGTATTTCTGCATGCTGGCGGTTAACATATTGCTGAAGGCACAAATCAATTGCCCTTCATGGGTTGCAATGATTGTGGTTACCAACAGCATGAGAATAGGCAATAGCGTAAATGTCATTTTCCATATCAACTGGATATGGATAATAATCATGCAATTTACTTTAATTATCTCCCAAAATAAACTATATTAATTTATTGCTTCGAGCTAATTTGCTTCGGGCTTTTACCTAGGATATGCCACTGTGCCTACTACGACTCTTGTTTTGAATATTTTTCTATGCCTCTTAGGTTCCAATATCCCACACATGTCCATTTTTTTCCCTTTTCACGCCAACTATAAAATCCCGAGTGATAGCGTGTGCATTAGGCATTTTCTTGAAATCAACTTGGAGTTTTAGTAAAGATTTGCAATCATACTTCAACAAGAGTACAATTTTATTAGTGTGAAACCAATATATACTATGTAACATTCTACTTACAAAGTTCTTAAATTAAGAAATCAATGTGGTGGAGGATAGTGTTATATATACTCCAAGTCTTAGGGCGTAAGTTATTTTGTACTTATTTGAGCATTATGGTGCTTTTTAGCCAAAGTTATCCATTAGAGATCAACATATGACTAGGATTGTTCTGGTGCCACTGAGAAAATAGTTTTCCTTTGGCCATCTGGCATCCGTGCACTACAATTAGATATCAAGAGCACATGTCCAATATTTTGTTAGCAAGACATGGCAAAATATTTTCAATTTTTAGGTATACGATTTAAAATTTTCATTCCATGTAAGATTATTTATTTTACTATAGATAAGATATGTTTCTGGCAACATGTTCTATTAAGCATATTTAATCAACTATTCATCAAGGGATAAAGCTTTAATAGAACATCTTAGACCATTATTTTATTTATGACATCTGGTAAACAAATAATCTAATGCATAAGTTTTTAGCCTAAAGCAAAAGATAATGTATGTTCATCATAAACAGGACTCATCATGAAAAGGACCAGGCTCGACAGGAGCTGAATCTATACCACTAATGCGACTCGTGCGGGAAAGCTACATAATTACAAAACTAAGGGATAACTAGGAGATTACTACAGGTCTCTATAAAGCATAGCATGTGCTTATTATTGTTGTCATCGAGGACAAGCAAATATTCACTTAGTGATGTCTAACATATCCCACATAATTTATACAATTTTCTATATGTTTACATCTGCTAAATAATTTTAAATGCATGAAATGAGTGCAAAATAGTAGAGATTAATTTTATCTATTTAGTATATAATTTTACACATTTCTCAGAATTTTCCTAGTGTTTTGGGGATTTATCTGATAATTGTTAAGGTCTTAAAGCAATTTTTAGAATTACGAAACCCATTAATTAATTTCCCAAACGCACAATACCAGGAAAAATAAACCATAAAAAATATGATGCTTCCAAGGTGTACTAGGTCTAAGGTTTCATAAATTTATGGAAGCTCATATAACTTAGAAATTCAGTTTCTAGGATTAATTTAAAGTTATTACATAAAATAATATTGTTAAAGCAAATAACCATAAACTGAGGGTCTAGATTATAAAATAACCATAAAACATAATGGTATGTCGTAAAAATCGGATTCCCAAAGGGTCATTTTGAGCTTTAAAAATCTTTTGAACAGTTTAGTAGTTGGAAAATTCACCCAAGAGTTTATTTGGTTTTTAAATAAAGCTTAACATGGACTTTTAGTACCAAAACAATTTAATATTATTAATGTCAACATCAACAATTTTCAAAACAATTTTATTTGGATTCTATGTGCTTGGATATATTTTTTAGAATTTGTTTCCAAGTTCATATGCTATTTTCTAATTGCCATTTGTATTTTCAGTATTTTCTAAAACGGAAAACCTATTATTAATCTCAGTAAAGCTCCTGGGCCGAAATCCACCTCTCAGCCCAACCCTATTCTATTTTTAGCCCAATCTCGCCCGCAGCCTAGCCCGTCTCTCCTCCGCGCACGTGCCGCGTTGACCCCACCTGCCAGCATCACACACCTCGTGTGTCACGCGGACTTGCCTGAGCCACAGCCACTGACAAGCGGGCCCCACCAAATCCTGTGCATCATCTCCGAATCCATTGGAGATTTGGTTTCCGCTGCCGCGTGGCCGTTTTGGGCGTCCGTGCTCCAAACTCTCCCGAGCCACGGCATATAAAATGGCGGCAAGCCCTCACTCTCCGCAACTCAACCCTAGCTGTCAAGACCCGGGAGCGAAACCCTAGTCGCCGCTGGAGCTCGGAGAAGAAATCTTGCCACCGCCAACTCCAACGAGGGATTTCGCCACAACTAGAGCTGCCCGAACTTCATTGTCAGCACCACCTGCATCGCAAGGATGAGAGCTTTCTCCTGGTCGCCTTGGTTCCGCCGGAGCGTCACCGGAGAGCAGATCCCGACGAGCCTGTAGCCCTAGTTCTACTTCGACCTCGCCGCCGACCGCCTCAGTCATCCACTCTCATCCGTGAGCACTTCCTTGAGTTCGCCTGAGCGTCCTCTACACACTGGTACCACTCACCGCTGGCGAAGCACCACCATTCGCCGGTACCTTTGGAACCCAAGCCTCATCGCCGTCGAAGTCGACGTGGCGTGCCACATCACCAGCCACATCAGCCTCCGCATTTACGTGTCGCGTGTGTTTCGCCGCATCAGTCACCACGTGCGCGCGTGCATGCCACCCAAGCCCAAACCCTAGATCCAATTTCCCGTGAACCAAATCCTTCGTGAGCCGTTCTTATGACAGTGGGCCCCATTGTCAGATCTACTATTCCATATGCCTATACACCCGTAGACCATTAGATCAGTTGCGTGGACCCGGTCTATAGACCGAGGGCCCACGTGTCAGCCTCTAACCCTTTTTCTCTCGGTTTTCTTTTATTTCTGAAAATCAAGGCTGGAGTCAGCATTGCGTCATATTTCGGATTTTTCAATAGAAAAATAATTCGGAATATTCCAGAAATTCTAATTTTTCCTTTTTTTTTCTTCTTTAGATCAGATCTTCCAGAAGCCATATCTTCTTCATCCGAACTCTGATTGAGCCTATTCAAATTTCTAAATTCATCTAAATTCGAGCTCTATTTTTTTGACACTTTTATTTAATTTTTGGAGTTTTTACCCTCAATTATTTATTTATTTTATTTGCTTCATTTGCGAGTAGACGTTTCTTCGGGGAATTGTGACCACCCCTTCAGTTTCGACCACCCTTTGTGTAACATCCCAGTTTTCAGAGCTTTTTGAAAATTTGCAAAATAAAAATAACCATTCGGTTTTGTTGAATTGCTAAAGCTTAACTTGAAAATCGTTGAAACCAAAAGCAATTTAATATGAATTAATCGAACATCAACAAATTCAAAATTTTGGTTTATTCTAAGTTTATTGGAGTTATCTGATATTTAAAATCTTTTTTCTCTGTTGTTCCGATTTCCCCTCGGCCCATCTCTTTTTCTCACCCCACGTGTCGACCCGCACCACCCTCTCGGCTTCGACCACGTTGAGTAGTCGAATTCTAATTTCGGCCACGTTGTGTAGTCGAATCATTCTTTCGACCACCCTCGCCTCGACGCGTGTTTCCTCCCTCTTTTTCCTCAGCGATGTGTGCATTAAATGTTGTTGTCTCCGCCGCAATGTGCGCATCAAATGTTGTCGTCTCCGCCGCGCCGCCGCGAATTCCACCGCTCCATCTTGTCACCAGATCCCCCTAGTTCCTCTATAAATAGAGAACTAGGGAGCCCTTTTGCCCTCCTTTTGTTTTCCTCTCAACTCGCTCTCTCTCTCTCTCTCTCGCCCTTGTTCCGTCGTGCTTCAGGTTTCGCCACTGCTGTCCGGAGCTTGCACCACCGCCTCTAGTGCCGCCGTTAAAGCCTCTCCGTCGACGTTGTCTTCACCCCTGGCTTCGCAAGACCGCGTTCTACCCGGGGCTCCCCTTGTACTTGCCGGGAGTTCACCGGAGCCCCTGAAAGCACACTTGAGCGTTGCCACCGCCTTCACCCACCACCGCCACCACTCTGCCGTCACCCTGAAAGCACAAGGCATAGATTCAATTATGTCCCTAAGCTTGGCATATTTTGCTCTAACTGCTTTTAAAATGTCCTTAACTCCATGTTCACATTCTATGCAGAAAGAGCAAAAGCTGGATTTGACATTACCAGAAGCATCCAACTTGCTAGACTCTAAGCATTTTTCACAGGGAGCAGATTTGACATCAATTAGCTCAATCCTAGCATTTTCAAGTTGATGTAAAACAATGTCATAAGCAGATTGCAGTTTAGCAAATTCAAAATGTAAAGCATGGCAAGAAGAACATTCATCATATTCAAGAGTCTTAGCATTTGCAAGTTCTAAAGTCAAATTGTCTACTTGGGACTCTAAGTCCTTGTTCCTAGCCATGGTAAATTCTAATGCCTTATCCTGATTCATGAGTTGCTCAAACATGTAATCGCATCTAGCAGAAAGAACATCATAGGAGAGAGGTACCTCATCGTTGTCATCGGCATCGACAGAGTCGGCCATGAAGCACATACCGGTGAAATCTTTGGCCTTCCCTTTCTTGTCTTAAGGGAGCTCCTCCTCCTCCTTGTCCTCCTCGCTCCCGGAGTCCACATCGCTCATGGATTGATCTCCAAAAGCGGCAAAGACCCGGTGAGCAGCCTTCATGAGTTTGGAAGCATCATACTTGGGCTTGCTCCCCTGAGGCTTCTTCCAGGCAGGCTTCGCATCCTTGCGGTTGCCCTTACCTTTCAGCTTGGGGCAATTTTCCAGGATGTGATATAGCTCTCTACACTCATAGCACGTCATAGGGCCACCTCTCTTTTTGTTTCTAACATTGTTGTATGCCCGTGTGACTTTCTTGACTAAAAGAGCTAAGTCAGACTCAGGAAGACTCTCCAACTCTTCTTCTTGAACAACAGATAAACACGCAAGAGAAAAACCAGAAGAAGACTCAGAAGAACCATCAGCAGTTCTTTTCAGAGGATCAGCTACCAAAGCCATGTTATCCTTCTTAGGAAGACTACCTCTCTTAATCTCATGAGTCTTGAGCTTGCTATAAAGCAGCTCTAAAGTGAGAGTAGAGAGATCGACGTTCTCCTCTATGGCAGTAACCTTCATCTCCCACTCCTTGGTGTTGATTGTAGCCAAAAGGTGGGTGTCATTATCAGATTGAGAGTACTCAATGTCAACAGCTCTCATCTGATTGATAACCTTGTTGAAGCGAGTAAAAACATCATCGATGCTCTCGCCAAGACGCATCTCGATTTTGTTGTACTCTCGTTTGTAGACCGTCTGGCCCACTTGCTTGATCTGGGACGATCCCTCATGGTAAGTTTTGAGGGTGTGCCAAATCTCATGTGCGGTCACAAGGTTGCAAATTCTATTATACTCTTGCCTGCCAAGCCCAGCATATAGAATGTTCTTTGCCTTGTTGTTGTTAGCCAAGAGGGCTGCTGAAGCCGGCGTAGCAACTTCGGGCAAAACGAGTGGGGCTCGAACAACCTCCCATATAGCTTGTCCTTCGCTCTCAAGGAAGACTCGCATGCGATTCTTCCAATAGGCATAGTCGAGCCCATCGAAGACACGCGGCTTGGTCGAGTACTTATCCATCGTCAAGTTCAGTGACCGGTTAAGATTAAGATTGAACTAACCGGACTCTGATACCACTTTTTGGACCGAAAAGGCGACTACAGGGGGGGTGAATAGGAGCACGCTCACTTTTTTACTTTGATCAGATTCAACACAAATTTCATTTCAATAGCTATGAAAGCTATGAAGATCAAGATACCAGTACAGCGAAAGACTAGTATTGAATCTAATCCAAAATCCCCAAAGCAAAAGACCAAAAACCAAAACCTAATCCAGAGGGCCAGACTGACCTCAGGCAAAAGTGCGGACTAACCTCTCTGGCCGGACTGACCTCAGGCAAAAGTGTGGACTAACCTTTCAGGCTGGACTAACCTCAGGCAAAGGTGCGGCCAGACCTCTCAGGCCGGACTAACCTCAGGCAAATGGGCGGTGAGACCTCAGGCACGATGAACAGCACAATCAGCGTGAAAACCAAAACTAAAATTAGTCTAACTTTTGATCCGTAAGGCCAAACTCCACGAAATTTGAGACACACCTTCTCTACAATATTAGGAACCTATTCCAATCAAAGATCACAGAGATCCATACCAAAGTTTCTATCTTTTTTAGTTTGAACGAAGTGTGCTAAAAAACCGAGTAAGAATTGAAAAATGATCTAGAGACTTGCTCGTGAGTGATTGATGATCAAGATGATCCTAGATGGGTTCCCACGTGTCATAGCAAGTTAGATCAAGCTAAGAAACCAAGCAAAAAACACGCGGATCAAAGAAAGACCCCAAATCACCAAATAGAGAGAAAGAAAGCAAATAGACTCATCCTTGAGAGAACTTTCTTTGGATTGATTTGATATGGTATTGGTTTACAGCCACTCCATCAATAGAGGACAAAGACTCAATACATGAGCACGAAATCAAATCCAACTCTCTAGAACCCTAACCTCCACTAATCCTCTCCCTAAGCAAACTAGGGTTTCAAATACAATGAAAGGGTTGAGAGGGTGCAGCCACCTCCCTCCTCTATTTATAATGGAGGCTTAGACCTTCTAGAAGATTGAACCCTAATGGGCTCCCGTTAAGGCCCACACACAAACGGGTCACATACGCACGGATTTTAAAGCGTCCTCTTCATCTCTTGACCTAATCCACTTCACCTTGCGCCATCTTGCGCCGCGAGTTGGCAAAAAGGTCACCAAGGCGGTATTTGGTAAAATTACCAAAATACCCCTTCTCGATCTTTTTGCAAAGACCGAGTCCCATCTTCGTGAAGCACCTCCCATGCTTCGCCACGTGTAGGTTGATCCAATGGCTCTCTTCATGTCGGCAAGTCTCTCCCATCCGGCTCCCACCGAAACCACCATGGCACTTGCAGACCGACGCCGCTTGATCCAACTCGTCGCTGCCGAATCGCCTGTTCGGTCACCTTTGTCCTCCTTGCACCATGCTTGACTCCATTGACTTCACCCGGCATCCCCGATCGTTCTGGACCTCAGCTCTCTAAGCTTAGTCCTGATCATCCTCGCCGTTGACCGTCATTGACCTCAAAGCAACCTGCACATCAATAGACAAAGAAATCGAATCCGGGAATAAGTTCTACACAACTTGACCCACGTTAGTCAAAACATGCATCATGCAACACATATGCTATGAAACCCATGAACTTGATCTAAACCAACACTCATCGCCACCGATTGGCCGCTGATCAGCAAGAGCATTCCAAACTTCGACGAAAACTCGTGATTCGACAAACCTTTAACGACATTGCCAATTGTAACATCATCCTAAGATCGTGCACATATCCCCATGATATCCACACATGGTTTTGTTGGAAGTCGTCTAAGTCAGTTAAGGACCAGTCTTCGAGCCGCATCTTGCTAAGCCCCATCGTACTACCACATGTCTTGTGTGGGCGGGACCTGACTAACTGATTTACAACATTTCACCGTGGTCGTGCTATCCGGTTGCGTGGGTGTCTTTTACGACATACTCTTATGTATTCTCACATGGCGCAAGAGGTGGCTTAAATTTGGCGGATGGTTCGATCCAAAGGAAGCAAAACATTAGTGAGGCAGGACTACAGTGGGATGGTTCTTTGTAAAGGCCTTGACACGTGCTCTAGACTGCTTACCTAAGGTAGTGAGCGGTGGTATCAACAGATACCAAACAAACTAGAGAAGTCGTGTCATGTGGATAAAGTTGTACAATCTCTACAGAGTGTAAAACTATTCAAATAGCTGTGTCCATCGTCATGGACATGCTCAGCAAAGTCACTCAAAGTTAGAATTTTGTTTTAATTTCAAATGACTTTATCAATTGTTTTTGGATAGTCTTATCCGACTGGGAAATTGGGCGGTTTGCCTTGTGATAGGAAGGTATCCTTCACCACTCGTTGATGAATGTTATCTGACTATAAAACTTGAGTTTTAGAAAACATCGCTTCATGCCAAATGCAACCTTATAATATAAGACTTCCTTTGTTATACCCCCTACATGCATTATAATTCTGTTATTGGGTGTAACTTGCGGGTATGGTTGTTTGTGCTCACTCTTGCTTAATAAAATATTGTTCAGAGGAGAAAGACTTTGCAACTGCTGAAGATCTCAATGACTAGGCCGCTACCCTAGTCGATTGCCTATGACAGATTAGCTGGGCTCTACTGCTACTTCTTCATCTTCCATTGTGTTCTTATTTGTTGGCTCATAAGCTTTTCTGGTAATCAACTCTGTTATTTATTAATAAAGTTTTGCGTATTATGGATGTTATCATATTTGTTTATTGTGTGAGCTAGCCACTGATCATGGGACTAGTTCAGTAATACACACAGGATTTGAGAGTGTTAATCTCGGGTCCTTACAACAAACAACAAATTGTATAATTCGACAAACACACCTCTTGCTGCTTGTTGCTTGCTGCGATCTGAGAAGGTCGAGGCAAATTAGGAGGAGAAAGAGAAAAAAATTAGTGGAAGAAGAGAATAACCTTTTGTAGTTTTGAAGTAGCAACCGCCGGGCATGCACGCTTGTTCCATCCTTGCAACCGTCGTGCATAAGGTGGGCGGTTTGCAACGAATGTGCTTTCTAGTCAAGCATGGTGGTTGTCAAGGGAGCTGACCTTAGCATTGTCGGCGTGTGTCCTCAGTCACCGTGGCGAATTTTGACCACCGCTCAACCTCGGTCTCCCTGGCGTGCAGCAGCGACGGCGGATAAAGCCATCACCAGGGCACTAGATCATGAGGTGCATAACCGGCGCATATGCAAGGAGAGGCGGCGGCGGTAGCATAGAGGTGGGGGTGGCAACCTTTGTCCCGGGGCAGCGATGGTGGCGGGTGATGGAGGCGGGCAAGGGCGGCGTGGAGGGGTGAGGGCTGCTCGGTGGAGGTGGACGGGGAGCAGTGCAACACGGATGGGAGGGAAGGATGTTGGGGGGGAGCCTCCGTCCCGGGGCGGCGATGGCTGCGTGGATGCGAGGGACAAGGGCTACGTGGATGCGAGGTGTGGGGTGTTGCAACAGCAGGCGAGGGCAGCGCAGAGACCGGTGAGTGGCGATGGAGGCGGAGGATGCGAGCAAGGAGCGGAGCACGGAGGGGCGAGGGCTACTCGAGGGAGATAGGGGAGGGGCGAGGGTGTTGCAACAGCGGGCGAGGGTGGCGCCGAGGCGGGTGAGTGGCGATGGGCAATGGAGGGGGAGGATGCAGGCGAGGGACGAGGGGCGAGGCGCGGCTCAGGGGAGAGTGGCGAGGGGCGAGGGATGCGGGCGGGTCAGCGGCAGACGAGGGCATTGCAGCGGTGGGCGAGGGTGGCGCTGTGGCGACGACTGGGGCACACCGTGGATGGGACGAACGGTGGCTGAGGAAATGGCGACAAGGCAAGTTGGTTATCAATCAGGCGATTTTTTTCGTGCGTGAGGTGTGACGATGGGACGATTGCTCCCGATACGCGGGGGTAAACCCTTTTTTTTTATTAGTTAAGATATGAGAACAGTTGTATAACTAACTAAGCATCCCAAAGCTTTAACATCTGAACCATGCGTATCCCCAATTTGGTGGACATCCAACGTATAAAATTGATCGCATGT
Organism: Phyllostachys edulis; assembly: GCA_036346405.1. Lineage (NCBI taxonomy): Eukaryota > Viridiplantae > Streptophyta > Magnoliopsida > Poales > Poaceae > Phyllostachys > Phyllostachys edulis. The sequence goes on along the minus strand of CM070555.1, from coordinate 36,911,253 downwards.
ACTCTCTCTGTCCCGCAATATAAATCTCTATTATTGGAAAGTGTCGTCCCACAATATAAGTCCATTGCGAGAATCATGATATGTAGTTATTGTAATATTTTCACTCTATATCCCTCTTTTAATGCAAACAAAGTGAATGAGTAGTTGTATGTTATTTAATATGGGTATACATGGTCCAATGATATTAACTTTTTCTTAAATTTAGTGTCTCCTTAGTCTATGTGTATGATGATATTTGGACTTATATTGCGGGGACGAAGGTAATATAGTCTTAGCCTATGAGTTATCACCTAGTTTTCACGTGAAAGTTCAGGAAATAAACAGGGAAATAAAAATCATTTGGTATTGTTATCATACTTACAATTTTGATGTCAGAGATAGAGATTTGCAGCAACTGAAAGTCCTAGTCTTGAGAAACTTGTGCAGTTTTAATTTCAAACCTGCTTTTCTCCCCTTTTGGCTTGCAGTGATTGAAGAATTCTAGATTTCTGCAAGTGGCCAGTGTGGAGATCTTCAAGGGGGCAAGAAGCTGAACAAAGGGACTGAGAAATCAGAATTAGCTTTTATTAAGCCGAAAATATATGAAGACACATGATTTTCTTTTCTTTCTTTCTTCTTTTTTTTTCTAAGAGAACCCAACTTTTCTTGTAAAGGACAAACATATCTTTATATATATAAAAAAAGAAGTCAGAAGTCTCGACAAGTAATCCTTACGTGAGAGCCCACATTTTCCACTTCACCATATCGTCCAAAGCACGTTAAGATCGAAGATTGGCGACTTTGGTTTCTTACGTAGTTACGCTCAAAATATGAAAGAAACGTAAGCATAAACAAATAGCTGATGAATCATGGGAATTTTGAGTCTTATATGTCTAGAATGAACTATTTTTTAATACAAATTCTAGTGAAATTCATGTGTTGGGTAAGCATCTAGGGGCAATTTTGCTAGGAGGAGACAGAACTATCTCATCACTAATGAATTCTTGCGTTCTAAACATGCACTTAGTTAGAGTATAGTATACATCTAGCTAGCTAACTAGGGATATCATTTAGAAGTATTTCATATCATGTACGTGAAGGAAGATAGAATAGTCGGAATAATTGTTGATGTATTGCTTAAGCCTCGGAGGCATATAAATATATATAGAGTACATGGTGACTTGGAGATAAGTCAATCTACTAGGGATAAGGAAGGAATCGGATACAAATCATAATTGATTATATTCTATCTTATCTCTAATAGTCTTGTTACACAAGAAGTATACTCTAACAACCCCTCGCAGTTGGAGCGGGAGCGTCGCGGACACTCAGGCTGGAGAAGAAGCTGACGAGGATGCTCAAGCTGGAGTAGAAGCTGATGAGGAATGTCATGCGAAGAGCCGTTGGTGAAGTTGTCTGCCGTTGAGGTAGTCGTCGAAGTAGGGTCGCCGATGATAAAGAGTGGTGTTGTTGACAAAGGTCGCGGGAAGTCGCCGTAGACGAAGATAACATCGATGTAGTGAAAAGTTGATGTCGAGCTTGTCGTAGTCCAGGAAGGTAGTCGAGGCAACACAGCAGGAGATGACGGCAAAGAGGATTGCCGCGACGGACGTAGAAGCTGATGGTGCAGTGGTCGAAGAAGCCGATGGTAGAGAGTCGGACTGGACTCGCGCACTCGTAGCAGTGAGGAAGGGGAGAAGCCGATGGTACAACGACAAGATAATCCGACAGGTGGGAGTCGAGAGTGAATCACGCACTGGTATCGGCGAAGAAGTAGAGGAAGGACTAATCTATTGATCAGAGGAAGAAACCAATATATTTGGTCGAAGAAAAGAAGGAATAATTGTGTGGAAGAAGTTCGGTGGCGCACTCCGCCGATGACCGTAGAGAGGCGAGATAGGAAGGAAACCACGTTAGGAAAAGAGGACCAACATCATCGGCATAGGGAGCATGCATGTGCATGCATGAAGGCAGTGATGCAACTAAAGAAAAGAGACTAGAAGAAAACAAAAGGAAGCACAGACGTAGATAAAATAGAAGAAAAGAAAGGAAGGTAAAGAAGAAAAAAAGGATTAAAGAAGGAAACATGCATGTATAGCAATGCGGAGCTAGATAATTGCAAGCATGTGTGTGACCGAGAGATGCAAAGATGCATGCAATAGCATGCGCTGCGTGCTTGTGCATGGTCGGCAAGACAAGACCGCGTCACCAGAAGAAGATGCTAGAGACAACAAGGAAGAAGGCAACAGATCGACTTGGTCTGGTGAACGTCGGCGTAGTGACACGGGGAGAAACGATGAAGCGGTAGTCAATCACGGTTGGCAATGGAGAAAAGGCTAAACAAACAAATCCGATCTACTTATCGGAGGAAATAATCGGCGAAAAAGAAACCTATCTATTTAATTGAAGAAGAAGGGGTGTCATCTATCTACAATACGCAACCCTCCAGTAGATTACATCGTCTCTCCTAGGGGCGGCGTGCTGCGGAATTTGGTGGTGGCTAGGAACAGGCCGAGATACGAACCCGCTTTCATACCATGAAGGAAGATAGAATAACCGAAATAATTGTCAATGTATTGCTTGAGCCTCGGGAGGCATATATATAGAGTACATGGTGACTTAGATATCAAGTTAATATATTAGAGTTAAGAAAGGAATCAGATACAAATCATAACTGATTCTACGCTATCATAACAGTAAGAGTACATATTCAATCTAAAAAGAGTACATATTCTAAAAGAACAATAAGAAAAGCGCAGCACAAGAAAAATTGACTACAGGGCACTGAATTTTTGTGTCCTTAGCTAACGAACATCCAAAAATCGTGTCTTGGCCAAAAGACACTCAAATTTTGTAGATATTGGTTGTAGAACACCGAGGCGAGTATCATATTATTATCCGTTGTTCCGGAGAGAGAAACACTACAAAACAACCTTTATACCATCCCCTCTATGACAAGTGGGGCCCTCAGAGAGAGAAAGCATAGGATTCCCGGGGAGACGATGGGAGGTGGCACCGGCAGAGATGGCCAAAATGGTTGGAGAGGTCCCGAGGAGGCGATGAGAGACGGCATCGCGTGCAAGGGCGCATGGCGGCGGCGCTAGCGGCGAGCTGGACAACGGCTGAGGCACGGGCGACGGTAGTGACGGTGCTCCAGCGATGGCCTTTGGAAGGTGGTGTGTACATGGGCACGGTGACGGCGAGGGGAAGCCACTAGGTCAAATGGCACAGCCGGAGGTGGTCCAAGGCGGTAGGGCGATGGTGGCCGAAACTGGAGAAGACAGGGCGGTGGCGGTCCACGGTGATGCATCGATTGAGGCTGGTGGGTAATAGATAGAGGAGGTTTTGGAACACATAGTGACATGAACAAAATGGCAAGGGACTCACCGAAGAGGGAGATCGAAGAGGTGAGGCGGCAACTAGACTTGGAGAAGACGACGCGTTCCGGCGGCTTCGCTACACGATTAGATGTGGGAGTTGAGGGGAAATACTCATGGGATGTTGGAACACGAGATGACGTGAGTGATTTTGCAACAATCTCACTAGAGGCAGAGATCGGGTGGTTGAGTGGCGGCTAGCTTCGAAGAAGATGACCGCGGTGCGGTTGTGTTCCAGCGAGAAGAGAGGAAGATAGGTGCTGGTGGTGGGGGGTCATGCAGGCGGTGGCGTGACCGGAGGCAGGAGGCGACAGTGAGGCGGTGTAGGGGCAGCCCGAGGAGGCAGGAGGCGGCGCCGGTGTGAGGGGAAGAAGGGAAGAGAAGAAAGAATAGAAAAGGAGACTAGAAGGGCAAAATCGACATTTTGCTTGCTTTCTCTCTCCTCTCACAACGGATAATAGTACAATATTCGTCTTAGTATCCTATAGCCAAATTTGAGTATCATTTGGCCAAGACGTGACTTTTGAATGTCCGCTAGCCAAGAACACAAAAGTTCAGTGTCCTGTAACCAATTTTGCCTAAAAAGAATAATTGGTTTTTCAGTTTGGACAGGTAAGACGGTAATCGAGGCCGCGCCACACGGAGTTCGAGTTAGCAAAGCAACTGTTGGGAGGACAAGGCATGCATGTTCCAAGAGCTCATGTTTCAACGATCAATGTAGTGTGCTAGCTATAGCTATCTTAGCAGTTACTCCCTCTATTTCTTTTTATAAGGGCATGTACAATGGTACAGAAAGCTGCTGTCTATAGCAATTCTCCATGTCACCTGTAGACAGTATTAAAGACAGCTCATACACCCAGCTACATGATTGTAGACAACACACAATCTTTTAATGCTTTTCTTGGTTCTGGTGCTGCAGTCAGCTACAGGATTGTAGACAGCACATTTCTCTTTCTTTATTCTCTTGCATCCACATCAGCTTAAATCCTACGTGGCAGAGGTTATAGACAGCTGATGTAAGCCCATTTTACAATCATGTAGCCGACTGTATCACTATAACCCATTGTATGAGCTGTCTTTAGTGTTGTCTACAAGTGACATGGAGAGTTGCTATAGACAGCAGCTGCTTGTACCATTGTACATGCTATAAGACGTACTTTTGTTTGATACGTGGATTAAGAAGGTTGTAAAACCAAGAGAAAGTGACTATGCTACCCATGATATAAATATTTTGAAAATGCGAGAGATAATAGTTTGTGAGTGGGTTAATTATAAATACAGGAGAGAGAAGATGTGATAAATAATGGTAAAAAAACATCACTAAATTAGCATGCACGGCTTATATTTTGAAACAAATTTACAAAAAAAAAAAAAAACTACCCGCCTTATATTTTCAAACAGAGTACTAGCATACAAGTCCGAACAGTCTCAACCGATCAAGTACACTAACTAATGATAACTATTTCGGACTGGAAGTGCATAGAATTACGATCGATCAACACATCGTCTCGTTCGGCTTCTGGCCTGCCTAGATAGCTTCTGGCTGCAAAGAGTCAACGAGCTGGTGGCATTCTTTCGTGCCATGTTGGACTGCTGACGTGGCAACCTCGTCCATGCATGTCGGAGACCCTCGATCTAAACTAGTGAAAAGAAGTTAGTCCGAACCCGGCCGAGGAAGGAAGGAGGTATGCGCACGAGAAGACAAACCGGGATATGCGCGCGCGTGTTGCAACGGCGCCGCGGGACGGTGCCGGGCGCGGCCGGAGCACGATGCTCGGGTTCCGGCCCGCGGCCTCGTCGCGCGGACCCAGCGACGGTTGCCTTCTGCCGCCGCTACCGCGCGCTTGCATGCATGCTCGGTGACAGAGAGGGAGCATTCCTGTGCGCGCACGTCTGTGATGGATTTCTCGATCCTAGCTACGCTTAGCTAGCTACTCGTGTGCATGCTTGCAGCGAGTAACATGCGAGTGTTTCTGGTTTTTGTCGTACTAGGTCCAGGATAGGAGGAAAGGAAATGGGTTTAAGTCTCACACTTACATTGCGACGCGTTTGCCTTTGGTAAATGTTTTTTTTTTTAAATCTGCCTTTGGTAAATGCTAACCGCGGCTGCGATGAAATGGATTTTCTTCTTTAAAAAAAATACAGCAGGAGCTCTGCCTATGCATTAAAGATCTAAGGTAGAAAAATAAAGGTTCACAGATACATGCATGCCCTTGCTAGCCAAAGTTACCAGCAGGTAGATTGCAACATCAAGTGCTGAAGCGCGTACGGCAAAAACAAAAGAAATGGACTTATCTTAGATCAGAAAAATGGTGCCCAGATAGACGTACACTTCATGTACCAAAACAAATTATCAAGGAAACATTGAAAGGGAGTATCTGCCCCTGATTCATCCAAATATGATATGCACTGACGACAGGAATAATTAATATGCCTATTTTTGGAAGATCATATACATATGCTAAGGATCGAGTTCAAGGTTCCTCGATGGGTAGCACAACCGAATATCCTCCGTGTTCCAAACGAAACAATTAGTCGTACGTACGTATGTTCCCAAATCTATGGACTATGGTCGGTTGAGATAAAAAGAATGTGAATCATCTTGCAATATTCTATATGCTTACAATGCTCCAATATAGTTAAATTTCATATTCCTCCGCTGCAGCTCTATTGGGCAAAGAGAACCATCGCAAGAGAGATCGAGAAAGATGGAGAGGGAGGGTGGGACAAACAGGGAGAAAAGTCAGTGAGTCCATATACTTCCTCTCTATAAAACAAAGTAAGTCATGTTGGAACGCTCGCAAGAATCAGTTAAAATCCTACAGAAATTTGGGAAAATCCAAACGAGACTTACAAAATGTGCCCTACACTCCAGCTATTTGGTACACAAAATAAACACTCTAAATTCCAACCGTACTCCGGCAAATGATCGGAATTCTATTCCCACCAACCACAGGTTAGGTGGGTTATCTGTTTGGATTATTCACTGTGATTTTCCAGGATTTAAACCCATGACATGTAGATTGTAAGGTTCAAGATTATTACACTAGCCAAATCTTTCCCACCTCTCTCAAAAAAGATAGAAATTTGGCCCTTAATTTTCCACGGGATGACTGAAGAACATGATTTCTGACCTTCATTAATCTTGACAATCCAAATACCGATCAGAGATGGTGGAGACGAGGAATAATAGGCGCAGGTATGCGCGCATTCAATTTCGATTAAACAAAGGCAGCCCTTTGCCAGATATATACCGAATTCACCGCAGAAAGAAGAGGTCGATACACTTGATCGCGCGTCGCTACTTTGCTTCAGAAACACAACGAACGTGGATATATACAACCGTCGAATCGCACGATACATACGCGTTCCTAGACATGCATGGATCGAATTAGTGCAGTATGCAAAGTGGGAAGTTCAGAGTGCGATTCTGCAAATAATTATTGAGTGGTCACTTTCAGAAAGCCCATACGCTATCGGCCATATATACACATCATTTATTCCTGTGAGAAAACTCAGAAAAGTACATGATGGGAAAACTCAGAAAAGTACATGATAGTTAACTTTATCGTGCATCTTGGAAGATTAGTCTCGTTGGCGCGCTTAATTTTGCTGGCTTCTGGCGGCATTCGGTCGCCAAGTTGCAGTGTGTTTTTACGCGATTTCGCGTTTGCTTTCTGGGCCGGCCGGCCGGCAGAAACAACCGTGTAAAAGCAGAAGGAAGAATCGCTTGCTTTTGCTTCATTGTTTCCTCCCATGATGCAAGCTTAACAGACTACCTGGTCAAAATGCGACGTCTGTAGACTCAACGACGTAAAGGTCTAACCACAGTGCGCATTAGCGTGAACGCCTGTCATTAACGACCAAAGACTATCCATCCAATTAATTAAACTGTCCAAACATAATTAGATTGGCATATCAATCCAAAGCACATAATTGAGCAATTGGATTTAATTAGTTCTTAACACCTTTTTTGTAGAGCTTGGTCGACACGGCAAAAAAAAAACTCCAAATGGCGACGTCTACATACATACGCGTCGTTGTGTAGGCCCCAATGTGAGCAACAAAGAATTCAGGCGTCGGTACATATGGACGTAACTTAGCCTGCTGGATCGACGCTTTGCGAGCAGCTGGGACAGCTTCACACGATACAGTGGGTAGCCAGCCTTTTGGACTTCGCTGCTCGACGACAGCGACAAATGCCAAGGGCTTTGGGGGAAACGGTAACAAGACACACGCAAATTAAAGGTTTTATATGTAACTTAATTGTGGCCATGCATGCGAGATGTGTGCTCCTCATGGATCACAGCTTTAAGTTTTTTGTTTTTGCATAGGTATTAAGTGGTACTTAATTACGGTTTTGAATTGAGCTAGACATAGCCGTGTCATGTCAAAAACCGTGTTAGGTTTGTACAATTTGTAGGGACAAACCGAGCAAGTAGCTTGTTAACTATGGAACGTGGCCTGTTTGCTGCCCTTCTCTGTTTTCTCATTTGTCTTTCACACTCCGTATGCATGTGATATGATCAAGTAATCAAGTGTACGTACTTAAGCAGATTATGAAGTCTCTGCAAAGAGAGAAGATGTACCGGCCGGTTCTGGCGAGAACCTGCGAGAGGAACAGGTTTCCTGTTTTCTCTCTGACGGTTTCAATTTGCCAACTTTAAACGTACGTAAAATCTAAATCTGACCGATTCCCAGCCGTAATAGCTGTTCATCACATTCGAATTCAGGGTTTTTAATTGAAAACTAAAGTTTACCGGACAGGACCTTTTCCCCCGGTTGTCACTGTATCTTTACCCGGTGGGTCGGTAAAGCTGGTTTTTGCTGAACCACTCTTGTCTTCCTGAACTGCTTTGTTCAGTCTCTTACGCCATCATGGACGAGAAAGTCAATCGTCCCGGGACAGAGAATGATGAATCAGTCTGTAGTGCTACAAATTATGGATGTGAGACTCGTGACTCACGGTGCATGTCGAGCAGTTCGCACGTTTCTTTGATTTGTACGTGCAACCTGCACTATGCAGTCGATCTGGAGCCCCAGCAAGCTCTCGATTCTGAACAAAGGGAAATAATTAAGATAGAATAGAGCCGTTGCTACGTAGAAACACCAGAGGAAATTAAAGAAGCAATTGGTCATACATGATGGAAGGTTCAAAACATGGCCTAACCTGTCACTAGCTTTTGGCGCTGGCTGGCTGGGTGAGAGGTCGCTGTGCGTGGGCCCGAAGAGCAACAACCACCGGCAGATGGAGCCCATGGACGAAGACGCGCGCGCGCACGCACCCAATCTTAGCTGCTAGCTACTCGTCTAGACCCGCATGGAACGCGAGCCCAAGCGGCCAAGTACGTCCCCGGCCGACGACAGCCGCTATCTCCGTCGGCTCCCCTGTCTCTCACTCCCCGCGCATGCAACATGCATGCAATCGGCATATGCATGTATGTGTACCAAGAAACCTAAGCTGCTAGCCCATCATTCGCCGCTTCCTAGCTACGCCTTCGATTCCTACCTTAACTGGCCGGTCCGGCCAAGCAAAGCTTCAAGCTAGGTGTGACCCAACTTAGCCCATGCTAGAGTGCCAGGAGACATCGGTGTCACCGTCGGCCTCCGATGTATCGCACTGCCGCTGTACGTACGTGGTTGAGAATGTCTTGCGCACTTCGTTGCATGTGCTGGCATAATGGCATTACCCTATATACAATAATGGCTTTATCCCTATATATATAGGCTAGTCGATCTGTATTTTTTTTTCTGCCTGGTGTATTTCTTGTTACGTCAAAAGCAAATCCCGGTGTTGTCTCCACTCTTCGGGTTGGGTCATTGCGAAGTTTCCCCTTCGGTCCGGTCTATTATCTTTTTCCTGAAATGAATGACACTTGCCTTGGTTTTAAAAAACGTCAAAATCAAATCTTTTATTTTTGTAAAGAAAAAACTAATTAATCTTTGATGTAATATTGAACCCGTCAATTATGTGTGGTAAAATCACATGGAAACTTGGAAAGTACCTTTTGTTCTGATAGTACCTCGACCGCAGCACGCATGTGCGTACAAGGACAGATCATGCATGTGCCGTAACCATGAGCACCATCGATCCTAGCAAATCAACGCACATATCAACATCTGCCCGCGCGCGCGTTAGCAGGAGGTAAGTGCCGGCCACGCGCCAGGCTGCCGCTGCGCGACGACGGACGACGTAGGCGCCGGCCAGTTATGGGCGCGCAATGCCGTGCACCCATCATGGCGGATAAGCGTGGTCGGCCTCGGCCGGCAGCCCGAAAAATGGATAGCACGGCCTTCTTCGTCGCATCGGCCCAGCATGCAGCCCAGCAAAACATACTTGGAAGAACTTTTTTTATTAATTAATCTTTTTTGAACTTTATTTTAAAGTTAACCCGGCGCACTTTATTTCCAATTCTGACATCTTTGGTCACGCCACGTGACAAAACAACACTGTCACGTACCAGAATAAGTCTCTAAAATAGCACTTTTTGTCACACCACTAGTTGTAACGTGACCAAATAACACTGTCACGCCACTTCCGGTGGCGTAACAAGAGTTTGATTAGAAATGGGCTGGCGTGACATTGTTGTTTTGTCACGCCACGGATGGTGAGGTGATCAAAGGGGTCAGAATTGAAAATAAAGTACGCCGAAAGTTAACTTTAAAATAAAATTAAAAAAAAGGTTAATTAATAAAAAAAATTCTACTTGGAAAGGAAGGAATTGGCGCTTTTCGAACGCCACACTCATCCTCTATCTTTTCTATAAAAAAAAACTCATCCTCTATCTCAATAAATAAAAAAGAATAAAAAGAACGGCACACTTCGGAAGTCAGAACGAGAAAGACACTAATTAACCTTCCCATTCATTCAGTTTTCTCGAGCACTTTTCCAAAGAATTGACCTCTGTCCATACTAGAGGCTAGAAAAAGGAACACCCTTATAATAAGTCACCGCCTTCTCAATTTGCCACATATATCTCATTTTTGTTTACTTTGTCTCCATAAGTTAAGATGACGTGCAAATATCCGCATGTTCACATTGTTTTCTCGTGGTTTTAATTATCTTTGGTTCTGTTTCGATTATTTTAGTACTTATTTAAGCGATATCAATAACTATTTCAATGATTTGAGTGATTTCGGTTTTTGTAATATATGATTTCTACATTGATACAATATTAATGAAATTGTGTATGACCAGTACTTAAATCACCCAAATAATTGAAATAAGTGTTAGCATCATTGAAACAAGTATTGACACCACTGAAACAAATAACAAAGATAATGAAAGCCACGAGAAATAGTGCTAACATGTGGCTTGGGGGTTATTTACACACCAACTTAGCTTATTGGGGGAGTAAAAGATTATTAGATATGGAGCAAATCCAAAAAGTATGTGACTTATGGGTGTGTTTATAGATTTTTTCCCTAGAAAAAAAAGGAATAAACGCTGCCCACATTAGAGTGTAAAGCAATAGCGCACTATCATGGATAGGGTTCAGAATTATGCTAACCTGTCACCAATAGATAGAGAAGTGCTTAGCTACCAAATTGATTGCACAGTAGGCTTATTTATTTAATATATTTCCAATTTTGGATTATGAATAAAAAATGGATCATCGTTTTCCTCCGCGAATAAGATATTACCTGAACTTAAACGACGCTAGCAAGTTGACACAGCATCTAGATTCCCGAGTTCGTCACCAGCAGGTAGTTCAGGTTGCGCATGCTCGCCCATGTCGAGATGCCCAGCAGCCTCCGCAACACGTTGTCACCACGACCCTGTATCGCTGTCTAATGGAACATATCCAGTAACGCATGACACAACATTGCGGTCGTCGTTCTCAGCACAGAAGGTTCCCTATGCTACCAATCCAGTGAACAAAATAACATACATTACCAGCAGTGATTAATCTCGATCTCACATCTCTTGACAATCAAATAAAGAAATTTAACTTAAAAGCTACTACACGATATTGTAAGTTCCCGTTCTCCAGATATTTAAGAATTTCACAGCTCGTGGGGGCAATAAGCCGCTATTCGCTTAAAATGTTTCAACATGACAGCAAGAGCTAGGATGTTAAGATCAGTGCTTCACTTCCAGAGCTTCCGCAGGGACATGTTCTTTTCTGTATCCTTCTTCATCACCTTTGCGACCGCCATCTCAAAATCCTCCTGGGTGACATGCACCCTTCTCTCACGAAGGGCAAACATTCCAGCCTCCGTGCAGACCGCCTGAAAAACAAAGTCAAAATCAAGGTAAGTAAAATGTGTACCATGCTACAAGAATCTATATATTTCAATGCACTGTAGTTGAGCAACTGATGCTTGGGATGAGACAAACTGAACTACAGTATTGCCTAAATGCATTACTAAAATAATGACCCAAAGGGGCCAATCTGGACAGCTACTACATTCATACTTACTACCCGAACCAAGTCTTGAGTTAATGGTATTTAACTACATGTATTAAAATGGTTACTGGACCTGGATTTCATGCACACACTATGGAGAACATTTTTCTACAGCTGCTTATAGAAGTTGGTTGCATGAGTTTATTATGTATTGTTCAATTCAGGATATTTTTTTCAGCTTGTCAAGACAAACATTTTAGAAATTGAAATATTGGCCTATAAGTGGCACCTATACAAACCTTTAGCTCTGCTCCTGATGCTCCGTTCATCTTCTCAGCGATCTTTTTCAGATCAATGCCGCGCATCAAGTTCATTCTTCTTGAATGAATCTTCAAGATATCAAATCGGGACTGAAAGGGTAAGTAATTCAAAATTAGCAGTGCTCTCATCAAGCAGTATGAACTTGACTTCTTGTACAAAATTAACACTACTATGGTGAGTACTGCACTGCTTACATCTTCATTAGGATTTGGGAATTCAATCTTCCTATCAATGCGGCCAGGCCTCAGGAGAGCTTGATCCAATATATCTATCCTATTTGTCGCCATAAGAACCTTAATTTTGTTTGATGCTTCAAAACCATCAAGTTGGTTAAGAAGCTCAAGCATTGTGCGCTGAACCTCACTATCACCATTGCCAGTTCCTGACTCCATTCTAGCAGATCCAATGGAGTCTATTTCATCCATAAATATAATGGATGGTGCATGCTCCCTGTCGAAATTCAAACAAAATACATTAGACTCTCCAATTATATGAAATATGCAAGCATCCTTTCCACAGAATGATTTCAGAACCCCGTAGAAGTAAACAGTAATAACTCAATGCAACATACACAAAGAATGTTTACCTAGCCATCACAAAGAGTTCACGAACCATTCGGGAACCCTCTCCAATATACTTCTGAACCAACTCGGAACCTGACACCCTAATGAAGGTGCAGTCGGTGTGATGAGCAACTGCACGAGCAAGTAATGTTTTTCCTGTACCTGGAGGCCCATAAAGGAGGACACCCTGAAAAAGGAAGGGCAAATATGATACACTGAAAAATGATTCAATTGATGCCAAACAAAATGCAAACTGGTAAACAAATTCTAACCTTTGGTTGGGCAATTCCAAGACTCTCAAACAGCTCAGGATGCTTAATTGGAAGCTCAATCACCTGAAAATTAACTTGTTACGCCAGAGAGCTAACAATACAACAAAATGTACTGTGCATTAAGTTGTTTACAAACCTCTTTGATCTCTTTAATTTGCTGATCAAGACCGCCAATCATATCATAGGTAGAATCAGGAACCTTCTCAACCTTCATAAGATTAACCAACGGATCGACTTTGCTGGGCAGGATAAGATGAAGCATATAGCTGTCATTTTTTAGAGCAACTCTTGTTGAAGGCGTGATCTTTGTAATATCGATACTTTTATCAAGATCTACAACATATTTGCCTTCCGGATGCACCTGAAAGATTGTAATTAACCAGTTAACTACAATAGGACGATTGGGAACTCAAAACTCCCATTCAAAACTTACAGGTCAATACATCTGCTCTAATAATGTCCACACTAAGATAATGAATGTGTTTGTGCAAGAATTGTCCACATTGAAAAATATGATCACCACGAAGCCAGAAATTTCATATAAAAATTAAGACTCTCAGGGCAACATATTCCCTATACATGTATTACACACAATAGCGAGACTACTAAGTTTTATCCAATGAAAATCAAGCACATTGAACCACCGTATGCAAGAACAAAAAGAAGACAAGAGAACTGAACAAAGCAAAGAACCTTTTGACAAACTCTGGTTTGCCAATACCGTGTATGAGATTAAAATTCTGGATACTCTTCCAGATAAGAGAAACAATATGTTGTGTGAAATGAGGATTGACCAGCTTCTGAAAGCTAAGATGCGCGTTACAGATAAAGCATTAGTTTGGGTTTCTATTCCATTACTTTGGTTTTCTATCATTCTATTCCACTGCTTGGTTAGTCCTATGAGAAAATGATAAATGTTTGCATCTGCACATTAGAAAGTCAAATAATAAATCACAAGGCTCTAGTTCACATATCATATATTTTTCAATAGCGTTATTTTGGGTGTTGCTGAAAGAAAGTGATCCCTACCCACATAAAAGTAATGCTCCATGAATATAGCCATGATCTGACTAATGGAAGGTTCGCAAACGAAGTATTGCTCCTCTACTATGCCCAAAGCAGGAAAGATGTGCACAAACACAGCATAAAAAGTAACAAATAAAGGATATGTACCTTCACTAGAACCTTTGACTTGCCCATAACCTTCACAACCTCACCAACATATGAGCCTGGTTCTTGAAGCAACTGCAACTCTTCCCGCAGCATTCTAACTGCAACACCAAAATCGTAAGGAAAAAAACCGAGTACATGACAACAAAAACTACAAAGGAGTGTAGTTCACACCAAAACTCTACCGGTATCTTATATACACAGAAAGGCTAGTAGCCTAGTACTACTTCATCTAAGAACAGAATAAATCCACAGATGCACAGCATAGAAATTATGCTAAAATCTAACATATTCATACAACGTCGTAAAGTTAACCAAGGGGTGCGCGTGCAAATTGTCAGCATAAGCAGATTTCCATCAGCCAGTCAGCAAAGTTAGATGTCCTATCAGCAGGAGAGTTTCAATTTGGTAAGGAGACAACCAGCATCAGGGCAAGCTAACTAGACATCAAGTATAGTTAATGAGCTCGCAATTAAAACACCCCAAACGTCACTCGATCAATTATAGCGCTCGCGATCCAAAAGACACGATGCAGTGGATCTTATTTTGGGCATAATCCACAGGCGACAGGAACTAGGGTTGCGTAAACTCGACCCGATCGAAACAGGGCATCGATCGTGCGCTCCGGGGATTAGGGCTGGCTTGTGGGGATCGGCGCGTTACCTCGGGAGTTGAGGTCGTTGCGCTGGGCCTCGAGGCGGTTGAGGTTGTGGGTCTTCTGCCGGATCTGCTGCTGCAGGTCGTGGATATGCTGCAGGTAGTACTGCCGCAGGCCCTCCCCGCCGCCGCCCCTCCCCTTCGCCGCCGCCTCCACCAGCTCGTCGCCGCTCGCCGGCAGCGTCGAGGGCTTGGAGATGTCCATCGCCACCGTCGCCATCTCGCGATTCGCCGCTCGTCTTCCCCCTCTCGTCTCTTCTCGGGGGATGCCTTGGTTGGGTAGTTCGAGTTCGCTTTTGGGAGGATGCTTTTCTCGTGGGCTTCGCCTCTGGGGACTTGGGCTGGTGTATATGACGACCTACTCTCGCCGACTCCGATACTGCGAGCTCACGATCTTGTGGACCTGTGGTAAACGTCATCCACACGTCCCGCTCGGACCGTGTTGGTGGTATTCGTATGTTTCAAACGTTTCAAGACGAACTCAAACTGAATTTGAATATTAGTTGGATTCAAAGTCGATCGGATGAGTGTGTTACTGTGTAATTTTATATTTTTTATCGGTATATGGATCGGGTTTTAGTGTATGTTAAATGATACTAATGTATCCACTCATGTTATTCAGCTGAAAAAAAAATCGGAATATATCACTTTGGCTACCCTCGGTGTCTTTTCTTCGTCTCTTTCACAATACTTTTTTCCAGTTTTCTCGGGAATTGCCGTTTCACAATTTTTCCTGTTGAGGAATTAGAGGTATAGTTGTTCCATTTTTCATTATTTATCCGTGTGTGTTTAGTGATGTGAAATGTGTTGAATTATTGAAATGTTCATATGTTTAATTATTGAAATGTGCCTTTTACTTACATTGTTGTGACTAGTTAGTATGTACGTATAGGAGAGTTGTACTTTCTGTTTGCTCTAATGCCAGAAGGAATTTTTTTTCCTGTGTCCCCTCCTTCCTACTATCCGTACTCAACTCCTCAAAGAGTCAAGATTGAAGACCATCAACCAAAGTTGAACAGAAAAGGGGTGTCCTGGAGTGATCAATTGATCGTGTGTAGCGGATGTTGCGACAAGAAACAGTGCGTCAATGCTACATCTCTTTCTTTCGTGGTAAAAATCCAAAGAGCATCAAGGTTAGTCCGTTTCTTAATATCATCTATAAATATCAACCCGACTTTCGATCATTGGAAGGCTTGGTTTCGCAACTATATTACTCTGCTTTTCTTTAGAGTGAAGGAACCTGCAAAATCAAATCTTTGTAACTGGCTAGATTCCTTAAGATGACATTTGTCCCTATTTAGAGTTGTATTTCTATCCGCATTATGCATATCCCCTTATTTATAATAGAGTAAAGTATAATGTGGGTCCCTAAATTTATCAGAGTTGGTCACTTGGGTCCCTAATATATGAAAATACCCAATCCGGTACCTAAACTTATTTAAGTGGGTCATTGGAGGTCCCAAAGTGGCTAGGCTGGGCTTGACCGCTGATGTGGATGGTTGACCGTGCACGTGGACTCTCCAGCATGGCTTGTAGGGTCATGGGGAGAATTTGTGCGCCAACAGTAATCCGATAATCTTGCATTTTGGTCCTCGTAAATCTTGCAGAAGTAAATTCCAAACCAAAATCTCTAATCCCCACCGGAATCATCCGAAATCCGAAATCCCTAATTCCCCACTCTGCCTTCCCTCTCCCTCGGCAACAAAAGTGTGACACCTGGCATTTGCTCCAGCAACAGAGGTTCGACGCCTACTTTCTACTCCGGCAACAAAAGGTGCTCCATGGCCGAGACGTCGAGCTCCTCAACGAGAAGTCGCCGCAGGCGAAAGCTTGTGTTGCCGTTGATCCTACGCCCAAGTTGTGGGTGGAGGAACATGGTCCAGTTGACCTCCACACGAGAGAGAATCCCAACCGCAATTTCTTCAAGTGCTCGAACCACCCGATGAGTTCGTCTATCAATTTGGGATTTGGTGTGCACGATTTGGAGTTGGTTCTGATTTTGTACGTATTGCTGTCTTTGAGTCAGCACGATGGATCTGGCTTAGCTTTTGGCCGTGGAAGGAACAATATAGCAAGTATTTGTGTGAATGGGGCATGATCCGTTCCGATGAAGGCACTGTGGCAGTGATGAAGAACGAAATGAAGGTGGAAGAAGAAAAAGTTTGGGAAGGCATGGACAAGGGTTTTTTAATCGGCCGATTATTGGTAATACCAGCTCTGCCGGACCCCCTCCCCCCCGGTAGCCAATCAAACCGGTTCTGAAATTTTTGGTTTGGATGAATTTTGTTCAAAAAAATCAATTTTGCTTGAATTTTGTTCAGTTAATGAATGAGTGAAGTAATACAAGCCCATCTGATTCTTGTTACCATGCTAACTAGCACAATTGATGATTTTTGTTCAAATTTGAATTTTTTAAAAAAAAATTCGGCCGAAAATTTCCGATTTTCAGCCTTATCGGACCCCCCGGTAAAAAAAAACTTGCCGATACAAAAAAACCCTGGGCATGGATGAAAAGTTATCTGTGCTTGTTCACATGTTGATGACAGTGTTAGAAGTAGGAGAGAAAGTTGTAGTTTTACTAAAGTGTTTGCTTGTTGTGTCTGTGTTGTTGTTAGCTACTTTGGTCACATTGTTGTTTATGAAGATCAGCATGTATGGCAGATGTTGAAATTTGTGTGTATGTAAGGGAAATACATTGTGTGAAATGGATGGCTTCACATTATTCTTTTTTCAATTGTATTTGATGGATATGAGTAAAATCTGTTCTTGTACTGAATTGCACAACAAATACAGCATGACCAAACAGGAAAAATAGTGAGATGTAGTTCAGTTGAGCCATAATATTGCATAAAGCATTCATAGCATTACATAAATGACTTAAGAAGTCTTTGGAGTAATTGACATAACTCCAGAACTTAGCAGCTTGTAAACATCTAACTGGACACTTTCTAGTTTGTATCAAAATGAACATGTAAGCATCTGATATGGTCACTTTGTTTCTTCACAAAATACAACCCTTTTGTCTACACACAAAAGTTCTTCTTCATAACACCAGGATAACTTTCTTACTGCACAAAATACTTGCCAAGACATCATTCACTTCTTGCCAGTAGCCTTCTTAGCAATAGCATCCTTTTTGTGCTTCCCCATCTTGGCTCTAGCTACTGTCCTTGCAGTGGTAACTACAATCGGTCTTGTTGTTGGTACATTCTCAGTGATGAAAGCACATTCAGGAATTGGAGCAGCTTGTTGTGTTTGCCTCAAGGATGGAGTGGACTGCAAAAGATGGTGATTGCATTTCCATATATTAGGGCAATTGTGTATGACATAAAAAATGGTGATGGCCAACAATGCATAACATAAAATGCATGACATAAAATATGTTTATCTCAATGATTAGCTGAGACATCATAGTGGAGCTCAGTTGGGAGGACAAGTGCTCATCTGGTGGTAGTGGGGGCAGAACAGCCTAGGTGATCACAAGATCTTCTTCTTCTTATTCTTCCTCAGGCAGTGCTTTGTGCTTCCTTATTACCTACTTCTTGGGCCTTTTCCCCGCCTTCTTATGGTTACACCCCCTGATATTGTGGGTAGAAGACCCATAGTGGCTGCAGTGCACGATCACTCCATGGTTAGACATTTAGGCCCTAATTTTCCCTGAATTCCATGTGGTTGCTTTCTTCTATATTTCCTTGGTTTACCCATTTTCTTCTCATACACAAGTGGTTTTACTTCAACACCATTCATCTCCTACCAGCTCTTTGGTCTCTACATGGCATGATGTTATGGCCATATGTCATAGAATACCTATAAATTGAGTAGCAACTATGGACCATATCCTCCGGTGCAAGCCTTTCATGCCTGCAGCATGAGATAGCATGGTTGCATGGAATGTCTGTCAAGTTTCATCTTCTGCAATCACATTGCCTAGCATTTAGGTCCACATGTATTGTGATTCCCTTTCCTGCACCTGGAAAATACCCATACCAGCTGGCAAAACATAGCAGATGTTGGCCATCTCAGCATTCCTTTCCAGCTTCTTCCTAATCTTGGGGCATATGTCTCCTTGCCACTTCTCTTGTATTTCCGTTTGCTTGTTGTATATTGTAACATCCTAATTTTTAGGGCTTTTGAAAAATTTTCAAAATAAAAATAACCATTTGGTTTTGTGAATTGCTAAAGCTTAACTTGGAATTTTTTAAATGAAAAGCAATTTAATATGAATTAATCAAACTTCAACTAATTCAAAATTTGGTTTATTTTGAGTTTATTGGAGTTCTCTGGTATTTAAAATCTCATTTCTCTGTTTGTTCCGAACTCCCGTCAGCCCCTTCCTTTTCCCGCATGTCGACCACCCTTTCAGTTTCAACCACCCTCGCGGTCTCGACCACCCTTTCAATTTCGATCACCCTCTCGGTCTCGACCACCCTTTCGGCTTCGACCACCCTCTCGGTCTCGACCACCCTTTCGGTTTCGACACTCCTCTCGGTCTCGACTAGTCTTTCGGTTTTGACCAGCCTCTTGGTCTCAACCAGCGTTTCGGTCTCGACCAGTCTCTCGATCTCGACCAACCCCGCCTGTCAGCTCCCTGCTCACCTTCTCTTTCCTCCCTCTTTTTCCTCAGCGACGTGCGCATTAAATGCCATCGTCTCCGCCGCGACGTGCGCATTAAATGTCATCATCTCCGTCGCGAATCCTGTCGCTCCATCTTGTCACTCGGTCCTCCTCCTTCCTTTATAAATGGAGCACCAAGGAGCCCTTTGCCCACACCTCAACATTTTCTAGTAATTGCCTCCGCGCGCCAGTGCACGCACCGGGCTGCTAATATGAATAATGAGCTAGCGTTACAGTGTGAAATGTGAATCGGAGCATCTGTTATCGAAATCGCAAACCATAATCCAAGCTGGCCTAGGTCATCTTTTTGGTTATGCTGCTTATCCTATAGTATCCATTAAATACGAACCGCCTTGAACGACAAGTCGGCATTAGCAGTTAACAAACAACGAGTCGGAGACATGAAACGATCGAAACGAAATAAACCAGTACAACATGTCCATAAAAATCGATGCCCCCTAGCAGACGGACAAAACTTCCGCGGCTTCGCAATCACCATCGACGATGACTTCAGGATCCATCCAAAGAAAAAGCAAATGGAGGAGACTAACGAAAGAAACACGTACTTTCATGCATCAAGGAGGATCATCTACTCCGGTACTCCCTGCATTTCGAATTGATTGACCTTTTTAGCCTTTGTCACACAGTACTTATGTGACATAGGCTGTACTTGTGACATAGGCTAAAAAAGTAATTCCAAACGGAGGGAGTACTATATATACAAGCCCCGGCGATGCTGTCAACAAACACACCGCTTCATCAACAAGTTATAGACATATATATACATCGGCTGCAATGGCAGATCAGGTAATGCGCTACCTCCGGAGGCTCAACCAGCAGGGCCGCCGCCTTGCCCCCCGGCCGATCGGCCACCACCACCAGCTGCTGCTCGACTTTGGCCGTATCTTCTTGGTACTCGACGCCCTCGTTCTCATCCACCAGATGACCACAAGCGCCGCTGCGTCTAGCCACGCCGAGGACCATGTGTTCATCGCATTCCTCCTTTGGCTGCTCGGCGCAGCACTCGTGATGCTGTCGCTCGTCGCCCGGCGGTTCCCGAGGCTCGCGTTCCCTGCAGCCACCGTCACGAGGGCGCTTTGCAGTTACTTGCTTGGCGGCCTCTAGTCAAGCAGCCTCCTCCATGATGCTGCACACCGCGTGCCTCGCTCACCCGTGCTCTGCTCTCTTCCGTATTTGTATAACTATATTGGGTGCTTGCTTAATCAGACCCACTCTTTCCCCTATTTATCCCTATTCTAGTTTCATACCACCTGCACTGTACTGGAATAACTTTCGAGCGTCCTGTTCAGGGTCGCCGGTTAGCTTTAACTAAACAAACTACGAAAAATCCATAAACACCCTCTGCCTTTTTAATTTGCGCTCAATTTCTTATTTTCGTTTAGTTTGCTCCATAAGTTAAGTTAGCTTGCAAATGCCCCCTTAGATTGCATGTTCGTACTATTTTTTCTTTGTTTAATTATCTTCGGCATGTGTTTCAACGATTTTAGTACTTATTTAAGTTTTTGATATTCGTAACACACGATTTCAGTATTGAAACATTAGTAATGAAATAGTGTATTATAAGTACCAAAATCACAGAAATAACTGAAATAAGTATTAACATCATTGAAACATGTTTTGACACCACTGAAACAAGTGTTGAAGATAATAAAAACTACTATAAATAGTGCTAAAATGCCGCCTAAGGGGTTATTTACCCACCAACTTTAGTTATGAGGCATTGTAAATGATAATTAGATATGGGGCAAATTGGAAAAGTAGGTGATTTATAGGGGTGTTTATATATTTTTTCCCCTACGGCACAGACTATTGCCTTCTATGGTTCTATGGTTGTTTTACCTTCAAAATGGATCATAAATAAATTCGCAATAAATTTTTTTGAGAAAAAATTAGCAATATATGAGTGCTCTTTTTTGCCCGGTGGAATGAGCCGTGTGATCGTCACTCGTCGGCGGGCTTAGGCCAGACGATCCCTTGGCGTGGAGCAAACGAAAAAACGACCAACCAGCTCAACAATTTCCTCTCCGTATAAGTAGATTTCACCATGCGGCCTACTTCCTTTCCGCAACGGAAGGCCCATAGGAGTGTAGAGGCCCCCGGCCTAGATCAATAATTCCTCGCGAAATGCACAAAAGGCCTAGGTTTAGGGCCGGAGGGGCACATTTCAGGCAGTCGGAGTCTATAGGTGACGGGGAAAATGAATAGTACCCAAATAAAATATAAAGACAGTAGAATGTTTAAAACCATAATTTGATAATAGATAAAACTACGGGTTTTCTTTTCAGAACAGTTCTGCACGAAATTAATCTAACAAAGCATGAAATTGATCGGATAAACATATAAGAAGATGCTTGTAAAGATTAGTACATGAGGCAATCGATGGTATACTGGTGGTTCAACGATCAGTTGTGTTGTCAACGTGTTGCGTAATAGCTTGTTGTCTCACTGACCAAATGATCAACAATATCGCAATCAACAGGGCCCTTCGTGCACTCATGCACTCAGCGAATCTCGTCCACCCGATCTTCATCCAACCGTCCAGATCCAAGAGCTGTCCAGATCTGCACCGTGGTGGAGGTTGCCGCCACACGGGGATGGGAGTTCGCCGGCTTGGCCTAGACAGATGGGGTGGGAGGCGGCCTGGGAGGTGCTAGGTTTGGGGATTTGTGAAGAAAACGAGGGTGGGGATCGAGAGTTGAGGGGGTTTTGGGAAACGCCGCAGCTGGTTGCACAAAAAGACGACACTTAGATCCGGCATGACGCCTACGCTCGCCGGGCAACCCCACTGGAGCCCCGCGAGGGGTCCAGCAAGCTGCCAGACAAACGGCGGCGGCGCAGCGCCTGTCAAGTGTTGCGAGAGGTGCTCACCGAGCTGACCGCTGTCGACTCCGTCCCACTCTGCTAGGTTCGCCTCCTCATTTCCATGTGTCGCGAGGTGCTCGCCGATAGGGTGCTTGGCCTCTTTGCACGGCATGCACTTACTTGGCCATGGTAACAAAAGAGACAGAGGTACTTGGGCGCTGTGAGAAGAAAATACAGCGGTGGGGCCTACTGGAGTCATGTGTGTGAAGCATTTCCGTAAATTTGGTATGTGTAGCAGTCTTCTTGTTGTAATTAATCTAGGTATAGTTATTATGTGTTTTTTTTTTCATATCTACAGTTCTACACATGATTTCATTTGCTGGAGGACTTAGAACTGATAGTGCAAACAAGATAGTACGCCGGAAAAAAATACAACGCAAACACAATATTATACCATAAATTCCAAAATTCACGAGCAGGGCCCTCGTATGTCAACCGATGAGTATGAGTTGCCCGGAAATCATAAGTAGATGGACCCCACCGCCACACCTGCTAATCTCCTCGATTCCTTGTCGCACCTTCTCTGCCAACGCAAACACAATATTATACCATAAATTCCAAAATTCACAAGCCGGGCCCTCGTATGTCAACCGATGAGTCTGAGACTCTGAGTTGCCCGAAAATCATTAAGTAGATGGACCCCACGGCCACACCTACTAATCTCCGGAGATTCCTTGTCGCACTTTCTCTGCTCTAAAGCATGTAGAGTGACATCAAACAGTGGCATCAATTGTCCTCTAAGCGTTGGCACATAGGACACGAGATGGTGTAGAGAAGAGAGAAAGAGTATAGATAATTTGGTTGTCTCTATGCAGTAGTTAATTATAACACGAGAAATAAGACACATTGTATATGAAGGAGTCATCTATACAAATATGTAAAAAGATAGCTTATTATAGAAGTTGTCTATAGATAATATGGAGAGATATTGTAGACAACAGTTGTCTATATTATTGTATATGTCCTTAGCCTGAAGCACTAAAAATGTCAGAATCTATCTTTTCTCTTAAACAATTTCTTCTTTCCCGTGGTTCGAAACCTTTCAGGCACAGACAAGGTCAAATTCTATCTTTTCTCTTAAACAAATTCTGCTCGTCTATCTGTCGTCGTTCCTGGGCGTGGGCGAGATCAGAATATATCCTTTTTTTTCTTTCTCTTTAACTATTTGTTTGTTCGTGGTTCCAAATCTTTCACGGGCAAGGTAAGAATATATATTTTCTCTTAAATATTTTTTTTCTATCCTGTTGTCGTTCATGGTTCCAAATCTTACATGAACGGGCCGCGCTCACGTGGTCATTCCGCCCATGTAGCTCGTCGCCAATGCGAGAAAGAGATGGGATCGGTCTAGTTGGGAGCGGCTTTAAATGGTCCGGTTGAGCTAACCACCAACTGGTTTGATCGAAGGGTAATTTGGACATTTCATATGCTTTCTCTCTTCTATCCCGTCCGGAAATAATATAATAATAGTCTTAGTGCCCTATAACAAAGAGACTTTTTTTAGGATTAATTCCTTGTTTGCCACTGGAAGTTGGCTGGGTCCCTAAAATGCCACCGCGAAATTGTTGTTCCCTTCATTGCCATCGGATCTCAACTTTCATCCCATTTTGCAACCCCTGTTAGCATCGTTACGTCCAGCCGCCGTTAACCATTGAAAAATTGTCAGAATGTCCATATTACCCTTCTTCTTCTTTTTCTTCTTCCACCTCACTCTTCCTTTTTCCCTCTCATGCCCCAGCCTAGCCTCCCCGTCCACGTCACGCCGCCCAGCCTCCTTGCATGCGTCGCCTCTCCGCTCCCCTTTGTGCCCGCTCCCGTCGCGTTGTTCCGCCCTTTTGCGCACCTCCCCTACGCGCTCGCTCCTGCCACGCCACGCCGCCCCTCTACGCGCCTCCCCTCTGCTCCCGCTCCCCTCCGTGCCCGCTCTTGCCGCACAGCCATCAGAAGCCACCCCAACCGTTCTAGCATCTGTAGTCCTCCCCGTCCACGCGCGCCGCCACAAATGGGTTCTCTGTCCTTGGGAACATGTGCTCCCGTCGGCCTCGCTACGCCGCCGTCGCCTCTGCCGCTCGTTGGTGGGGAGAGAGGAGAGAGATGGAGAGAGAAAGGAGGGATGAAGAAGAAGAAGGGTAAATAAGTATTTTCGCATAAAATTTGACAGTCAACTCATGGTTGATCAACAGGAGTGGCAAAAACGGGATGAAAGTTGAGATCCAATAGCAATGAAGGAAAAAACAGTTTTGCGATGGCATTTTAGGGAACCAATCAACTTCTAGTGGCAAGTAAGGAATTAATCCTATTTTTAAATGTCTTTCGACAAAAACATAAAATTTGGATGTACTACAACCAATGACATAAAATTATGAGGTCATGTAGCCAATTTTGCCGATGAGCTAGCCCAATAAAGATGATAGGCTAATAGCTGCATAATGCATCGGTGCATATTAATGTTAATCCATGTCATGCGGAAGGATTAGGGTTGGAAGATGGGAGGTACTAGTAGCTGCCTAATTGTGGCGACCCAACCCTAGGGCACCCGAGAGGTCCTCCCAGGATCTCCTAGGACATCCCTTAGGACCTCCCAGGAGGTCCGGTAGCACCTCCCAAGGCTCGGGTAGGATCTGCCCCCAGGGGTACCAATCGAGTCTCCAGCAGGCCACTAGAGGTACCACTGGGGGGAGGAGTCACGGGAGATCCTCATCGCCACGGCCAACTCGGAGAGGTCATGGGACTGACCGAGGAGGTCGTGAGGCTTGAGGATCACCTGTGATTCCTAGCGTGAACCGAGCTAGTCCCAAGGATCTCAAGCTAGCTCTTCACAAAGATACAAGAATGGTAACATCCACGACATAACTTTATTTACAACATAACAAAGGAGTTGTTTACAAAAGGTGGCCTTGGGCCAAAAGCAAGCTTACAAAAGAGCGGAAACAGACGTCCATCCACTATACCACAGGCAAAATGGTGGAGGGCACAACCTACTCGTCCCTGGTCCTCTTCTTCACCGCTGTCGTCTTCTCCTGATAGAATTTTCATTGAGCAAGAGTGAGCACTACCACTGTGCTCGCAAGTCACACCCGTGGAATAACAAAATGACATGCATGTATGGATATACAAAAGAAGGCATAATAGGGTTGATTTGCATAAAGCCAAGTTTCTTTCAATTACAATTACTAAGTTCCAAGGCAGGTTTTTAATAGATAAAATCCTTTTCAAACATTTGATTTTCAGTTGGATAGCATTCATCAACAAGTTGGTGAAGGATACCCTCCTGTCACAAGGCTCCCTGCCCAAAGCCCATGGGATAGAAATCCCAAATCAGTTTATTAAACATTTTTAGGAACCCAAATTCAACATCTAACTCGAGTGGCACGCCAAGATGTCCATGATCGTGGACACGGCTATTCAATAGATGTACACTCTGCAGAGGTTGTGCACTTTACCCACATGACATGATTCCTCTAGTTTATCCGGCATCCGTCGATGCCACCTCTCACTACCAAAGGTAAGAGGTCTAGAGTTCATGACAAAGCCTTTAAAATGCATTGTCCCACCACAGCCTCTCCTTGCTAAGGTTTCGCCTCCTTTGAATTCAACTCCGCAGGATCTGGGCCCCCTCTTGCACCAGTGGGAACATAGGTCATAAAAGACCATTTTGGCCATAGAAGACCTCCCACTCCTCCAATTGGATCAACTACGGTGGAAGTTCTGCAAATTACTTAGCTAGGTCCCACACCCCATACTGGAGACATGTGGTTGCACGGTTTTGGTATAGCCCATCATAGGCCTAGCATTGGCGGCTCAAAGACCAGTCCTCAACTGACTTGGGCGACAATCACAAACCCCTGGACCTCCACCTTATCCAGGTTAGAGTCCGTGCACAAACCTTGCACCAACCAAGCAAACCAATTCGCCCAAGTCTAAATCAATTTTCATTTTCTTTGCTTCCCTAGCAATATTCTCACACTCCCATGACATCCCAATGCTATGGTCAAAACATTTTAAACAATAGTTGGTCATGAAGGTAAAGATTTCCCCAAATCAAGTACTTTTGGACTAAGCAAGACTAAGCATATGGTTTCACAATTGCTCTGGTTCACACTAATGTATTAACGGGTTTTGTCTAAGGTGACAACAGATTTGGTTCAATGTCAAGTTGGCCATATGAAGGAATTAGGCATAACTATGTGTTTAAAGACAGTATTAAAATATCTTGGTAGAAATAGGCATGCATTATCCTTTGAAATGAACATAAGTAAATTAAAATATTGGGTGCAATATGATCAAGAGCATGACTTGCCTTGCTCACTGCCTTGAGAGTCTTCTTCTTGAAGCTCTCAAGCTCCTCGATGCCTTCACGATCTATACGTGAGAAAGGAGACAACTCAAACCAAATTCCAAATAAAGAGCCAAAAGAACCTCAAAAAGGAACTCCGAAACTTAATTGATAGAAGCATCACATATTCAAAATGGGTTCTTTGGGAGAGGTCCCAACTTACTGGGGAGAAGCTCAATGAGGAAGGTCTTCACGGAAGACCAAAGGGGCGGCTTTAGCAACAGACCAAGAGGATGATACTTGCGCAGAGTCCAAGGAGGTGATCTTTAGACAAAAATCATAGAGTTCCAAGGAGAAGGCAGAAGAAGAGGTCCTGGAAGAGGTATAATCTCTTATTGTGGTAATAAGAATAAGAACAGATCAGTGCACAAGGAGGCTTACCAACAATAGGGAGGAGGTGACGAGTTGAAGGGGAGGTCGAAGGCAATATGGGCGGTTGAGGACAACGCCCAAGCTCCTAACAAGCCTCCAATGGTGATAATACGATGAAGAGATGCTCCTGGCGATGTTCTTGGCAGTAATGACTCTCCAGGAAGCCACTGGGTGTGAACAATAATGTTGAGTGTGTGAAAAAGGTGGCAATGGAGGGCTCCCGGGACTAGTTATAGTCAAAAGAAGTGAAAAGACCACTTAATGCGTACATGATTTGGTGAGCATGTGAGATGGGCAAAAGGTACGGGGGTGTCAAAGAAAAATAATAAAGGACATAGTGTACTGTTACGGGAGGAGACTAGAAAAGACACCAATAGTGCCCCAGAATGACCCTATACAATGGAAACAGCCACTTGCTTGGCTGCATTTAATGCGACAATACATGCATTAAATGCTCATGGTACTAGTGTGGCGGGAAACATAAAATAGGTAAGCTGGCAGTGGGACCACCAAATCTAAAACAGTTGGGTCAAAGGGAGGTCTGACAGTTGAATCTCCAAAGAGGAGGTCCAACGGCCAAGATTCAGTGCAAACGGGGAGGTCCGTAAGGTAAGAGGAGAACCTCGCCCGCAAGGGAGGTCTAGGGCCGAAGGATCAATTTCAGACAGGAGGTCTGAACGGTTAGGATCTCCAATGGGAGGTCCTAACACTTTGACTCGCCAAAGAAGGGAGGTGCAGGACGGTTAAGATCTCCGGGGAGGTCTTAACGATCCGAATCCACAAAGAGGAGGTCCGGTGGCTAAAGGTCCCGATACAGAGGAGATCCGCACATGGGCAGTCCAAAGACACATGGAGGAGGTCCACGTGACTTAGAGGTTCGACAACCAAGATCCCATCAAGGAGGTCTGGTGAGGATCCTTCCAAAAAGGAGGTCTGTTGGTAGGATCTCACCAACGGGAGGTCCTATCGCTTAGGCTCTCACAAAAGGAGGTTCCACGGGCTCAAGGAGGTCTTGAGAGGAGGTCTAAAGAAACTGAGTCGACTAGGGGAGGTCCTAATCGCTAGGATCTCCACAATGGGAGGTCCTGGCGGTGAGGATCTCAATATAGGAGGTCTTAGAGGTTCGGGAGGAAATCTTTGGAGGTCAGGGTTCCTAAGATAAGCGAGTAAGGAGGTCCAATGGATGGGGAGGTCCAAAGGACTTGAATTCGAAGGGAGGCCTAAACATATAGACACGGTTTAACCAAGAGGAGGTCTAGACCTAAGGAGGAGGTCTGAACCAAAGAGATTCAAACCAACAAAGAGATCCAAAGAGATCTAGCTCAAGGAGAAAGGTCTGGACATAAAGACACGTCCAATTGAGAAAAGGTCTGAGCCCCCCCAGGAGAGGTCTAACTTCAAGGACCACTGGGGAGGTCCAGGCCACAGAGAAGGTCTAAACCGAACATAACACAAAAGAGAGGGACTGAGGGGAGAACTGGCCAACATACAGAAGGGGTGACAACATGAAACTTAAACCTCTCCAACGAACTAACTATGAATTCTCATCAAAACAAAATAGCCTTATTTTATTTTACAAATTTAAAAGGATTTGAAAAATCAGGATGTTACACTAATGGCCTCTCAAGGGTGGTTAAATCTCTCGTGTAACTAATCTCTTATTAAGGCAATTTAGTACTTTAAGAACACTTTCTTTTTCTTGTTATTTGTTAATCTGTTGCTCATACTATAAGGTAGTCCTGTAAAACGATTCGCTGAGGGCGGCACACAGGCTATGTCTCTTATCCCTAAAGACCTTCCTCCACTAGCGGGTTTCTTCAGAAAACTCTATCTATTCTGGTGTGGATGACAAACAGACCTATATTTCTTGGTTTCAATAGGACTCCATACGAGCGTTCTTTCTATCTACTATTATTTAAAAATAATCAAACTATTAATAACTGAACGAAACCAAAAAATAATCTTTTATGTGCGAATTTATAGAAAACCCCTTAAAGGCCAAACAATTCCATCGAATTGAGTATGGCTGTGTAAGTGTGATAGCAATACAGGTCGCCGTCGGGCGTGACAGGGCTGCACACAGGTTCAGGTTGAATTATGCAACCCCCCACCCCACCGCCCACATCCACGAGACCACGACTCCAGGATCCATGGCGAGAAAATGCAAGTAGTACACACCAACACACCACATTGCAAGTAATAAAAAGCGAACCACACCAACACACCACACTTCAAGTAGTACGACGGCACCACCCAAGACTGCGTCTGCAAGTAGTACGGGCAGCCTTATAAAAAAGCGAACCACACCAACACACCCCACCAAGACTGCAAGTAGTTCACACACATACTGACATACATAGCCAATGGCAGCCTCGGCAATGCGATACCTCCGACGTCTCAACGAGCCTGCCGTGATGGACTGCGGCGACGACCCCGCTCGCCTCCGGCAGCTGCTCCTCGACTCCAGCTGTATCTTCATGTTGCTCGGTACATTCATTCTCATGCAGCAGCTGACCACCACAGGCACCGCCGCGTCCAGCAACGCAGAGCACGTCTTCTTCGCCTTCATGCTCTGGCTGCTCGGCACGGCGTTCGTGATGCTGTCGCTCGTCGCCCGGCAGTTCCCAAGGCTCGCGGTCGCCGCCGCCGCCGTGGCGAGGGTGCTCCGCAACTACTTGATTGGCGGTCTCTAGCACCCATGATGATGATGGTCCGTATCCATGTAACCATATTGTCCCGTCTGTACTCTGCTCTCTAGGCAGTTTATCCTCGTTACGTATTGCATGCACTGGTTACCGCCCTGTTCATTGGTCTAATTGTTCTCCAGCTGCATCCTACGTGTTACCACCCTGAAATAACTTTATAATTTCATATTTAAACAATCTAAGGGCTTATTGTTGCCAAATTGTTGTTTAATTACAATTTTTTGCCTTTGAAAAGGATCATAAATCCGTAATAGGACTTCAGATTTCGTACTACAGAATACTCTGTTTTGTGCCCGGTGGAGTTCCCGTGTGATCGGGACGACGATCAATCAGCAGAGAAGAAAGGGCTAGGCCGCTCAGGCTCAGCAATTCCCTCCATCCGATGCCTCACAAAGTGAAACTACGGGCCCACTTCTTACCGTCACGTCGGCCACGAGCGCCAGTTCTTCAGCATTCGTGCCTTCCTTTGCTATATTGCCTTCTTCAATACAATTTGTTTTTTGAAAATGTAAATCATTTCTTAGTTTCCAAATAGACCAATTGACCGAAGAGTAGCAACACAAATTATATTAAAGATTGTGTCTCGAATAACTAATTCAAAATATCTCTCAACATCCCTGTCCAACCTTTCTCAAACTTCATGCCAAACAATGTTAGCTATGTTACAATAAAAAAAAGATGAGCAACTGATTCTAATTCATTGCAGAATAAACACGGGAGATCATCCACCTTTTGTCTTCTCAAGAACTCTAGGCGGTATGGTTAGTTTCCAAACAGTAGGACTAAAAACAGGGACAACTCCTGTGAGGTCCATATCGTCGTATCAAGATTGCTCTCTTTCACTAAACACAATAGATCCATCAATATGCCCTACGTCAGAACTAGTACCCAGGGAATGAGCAAAATTCAGCATATTGTTCTTTACTCTAGTCGATTTACCAAACAATACTCTTGCCAGGTTCCAAATTCGGAATCTACAAACCAGATAGCCCAATAAAGATGATAGGATAATAGACTAATAGCTGCATAACGCATCGGTTCATATTAATGTTAATCCATTTCACGCGGAAGGACGTCCTGTTAGAGCATATACAATGGTACAGTCAGCTGCTGTCTACAGTAACTCTTCATGTCATCTATAGACAGCGCTAAAGACAGCTCATACAATAGGTTGTTGTGATATAGTCGGCTACAGAATTGTAGACAACACACAATCTTTTAATGCTTTTCTTGGTTCTGGTGCTACAGTCGACTACAGGATTGTAGATAACAACTTTCTCTCTCTTTATTCTCTTTCTTTTATATCACCAAAAATCTTACATAGCAATGCTTATAGACAGCTTATATCAGCCCATTGTACATGACCTTAGGGTATGTAAAATGGTATAGACAGTTGCTGTCTATAACAACTATCTATGTCACTTGTAGACAGCACTAAAGACAACTCATACAATAGTATAGACGGTTGTTGTCTTTTTAGTTGTCTTTATAGAACACACAATCTTTTAATGCTTTTCTTGTTTCTTGTGCTATAGTCGACTACAGGATTGTAGACAACATCTTTCTCTCTTTCATCTATGTCAGCAAAAATCCTACATAACAATGGTTATAGACGGCTGACATAAACTCATTGTACATGCTCTTAGGGCATGTACAATGGTATAGACAGCTGCTGTCTATAACGACTCTCCATGTCACCTGTAGACAGCACTAAAGACAGCTAATACAATGGTACAGACGGCTGTTGTCTTTTTAGTTGTCTTTATAGAACACACAAACTTTAATGCTTTTCTTGTTTCTTGTGCTATAGTCGACTACAGGATTGTAGATAACTTCTTTCTCTCTCTTCATTCTCTTTCATCCACGTCAGCAAAAATCCTACGTGGCAATGACTATAGACGGCTGACATAAGCCTATTGTACATGTTCTTAGGCTTGGAAGATGGGAGGTACCAGTAGCTGCATGAATGACCTCTCAAGGGCGGTAAAATCTCTCGTGTAATTAATATCTTATTAAGGCTATTTAGTACTTTAAGAACAATTTCTTCTCTTCTTAATCTGTTGGTTATATATATGGTAGTCGTCCTTTAAAACGATTCGCTATTTTTTGAAGTGTGTGTCTCGCTTTTCTCTTCTTAATCTCCATTCGGCAAGAAGCAAGCATGATCCTGTAATCAGCAGAACGGCGGAGACGGCTGCCCAAGTCAGTCGCCGAGAGCAGCCTATCTTCTTGCCACGTGCCTTGACTTGGCGATGGAATTTCGAACTTATATAAGCCTACGGAGGTGGCCTTTCCGGCTTTCAAACTACTCCCGTTGTAACCACTCCCGTTATCCCATCCCGTGTACCGAATTACTCGCAAAACACACAAAAAAAAAATGAATCCAAACCATCAGACCACGATCCAACGGCCGCCACAGCCCTCCCTCCCACCCCCGTTGTCCCGTCCCGTGTACCGCAACGACTCTTCTTCCCGATTCGACGTGTGCCGCTTCGGCTCCCTATATAAACCAGCCTCCTTCCTCCCCGCTTCCCCCTTCCCCACTCCTCGCCTAGTCCCCCTTGGCCGGTCGGCGTCATCCCATCCCGCCCAATAAAAACTTCTGTACGGATTAACCCCCACGGATCCGGATCGCCCTATCCCCCGCCGATCCGCGCGATTTTTGCGAATTTTCCCCCTGATTTTTTCGATCGGGGCTAGGGTTAGGGCCTCAGCAAGAGGCGCCGATTTCATTGAGCCACCACGAGTCGACTTGCTAGGGTTTCCGGCGAAGCGAAGGGAGGAACGAGTAAGGAGAGAGAGATGGAGAAGAAGAAGGTGGCGGTGCATTGGTGTGCCACGGCCACTCATGCGGCGGTTGTCGACTGTTCTCTGACCTATCACGCCCGACGGCTACTTCCTCATCAGCGCCAGCAAGGGTAAGCGATCCGCTTTTTTTATATGCGATTCGTTCGGATCGGGCTGTGGATTGCGACGCGATGCTAGTTAGTTGTGTATGCCCGTCAATTTGTCTCGCACTGTTTGGGTTAGAGTGTGTTATGGACTTATGGGTTATCTATCTAGATTCTAGGTTGTGCAATTTCTGTTTCTGGTGAGAAGTAGCACGGCAACTGCAATCCGCGATCATGTGAACTTGTGATGTCTGAGGTGTGAAGGGTGGAATGGTAGCGCGGAATTGTCAACAGTTTATACGTCAACATACTATTTAACGTACATGTTGTTGCTATGTTGCATGCTGCAATCTAGCTGAGTTTATGCTATATTGGTAAGATTCAAAGGATGTAGCATTGATTGTGAATTGTTCATATGACGTGTCTCGAGTTTTTTTGTGCGCCTGAATGTTGTAATGATATATTGTTAGTGAATATATGCATCGTCATAACCGTATATGAACGTTTTAATTTTTATTGTGCGATGTTTTTATTTTCACGTGTCTTCCTATTTTGGAAGCTAGTTGCCAATTTTTTAAAAATAGGCAGGATTACCTACCTCATTGATGTTTCTTATGTTGCATGGAATCGAGCTGTTCGTGGCTTTTCTGGATATTTGCAGAAAGTAGTTAACTTAATGCTTATTCAGATGGAGGTCGTTAAATGACTGATTATATAAGTCAGCCTTTTGTTTGTTTCATGTTTTGAACACCACTGAGCTGCCGTTTCTAAGGATGGAAACTAATCGTAGTTGAATATCGACAAAAACCGTATTTGTACGATTGTATCCATAGTTTAAAACAGGATACATATACTAATATGGGTTCCTTCACCCGTTACAATAGCATTTTTGGGCCATTAGGGGACATCCTTGTTTATAAGCATGGATGCTCTAGATTTACAACTGCAGCGTATGTTCTGAATTTACACCTCAATGAGGTTATCTTTAGAATAAGTATTGGAATCATTCGATCCTAAAAGATGCCTTAATTGAATCTATAACAGTCAGCTTGTGATACATATCTATAACAGTCAGCTTGTGATACAATCTTCTTTGTTGTAAGCATTATAATACTGAGCGTTGACATTATATTAGTCCCTTACTAACTTGGTGACCTCACTTTTACTTGAGAACATAGGACAATTACCGGAGAATGGTGCACATCCTGGCATAGGATTGGTGTAACGTGTAAACTGTAAAGAGTATTAAATATAGTCAGCACTTCAGTAACCTTCACTTTGCAATGCATTGGAGAATTGTTCCTGTCTTTTTAGAGTGCTGTCTATTGCACAACACTAATATCGTGTGTTTTGGTCTGCAGACTCAAATCCAATGCTTCGAAATGGTGAGACTGGAGGTCATAAAGGTGCTGTTTGGAGCTGTTGTCTAGACACAAATGCTCTGCGTGCTGCCTCTGGTTCTGCTGATTTTTCGCGTAAGATATTAGTCCTGTGAAATTTCGTTGGTGTTTATTTCGTTGTTTTTAACAAAATGGAATATGCCCGCTGCCTCTGGTTCTGCTGATTTTTCGGCGTAAGATATTAGTCCTGTGAAATTTTGTTGGTGTTTATTTCATTGTTTTTTAACAAAATGGAATATGCCCGCATTACTCTTATCAATTGATGCTTATCTGATGGACGTTTGTCTATATTTGCTTCAGGAGACATGTGCTACTGATACATGAATTATATTTCATCTTGTGATTCAGATCTAATTGTTCATGGTATCTAGTCAGATTTGCCATGGTGAAAAGAATCTGTTACAAGGCAGAATTTGAACACAAATTTGTTAGCATAGTACATACATGATCTTTAAATTAGATATAATCCTTGTTCATTATACCTATTCTTCATGTTACTTAATCACTATACTGACGTAGTTTGGCATAACCATGTTGACCTGGAAAAGAGTACTGAACTGAGCAAAACTGCATTTGATTTTTCTGGTAACATCTGGATCTCTTTCTTGTGATATTTATTTAAGTCACAAACAAATTTAATGCCATTGTTTTAGTGCAGCATGGGGTATTGGGTCTGCAGTATGTTTCAAAACGAGTTACAAGTTTCAGTTTTGTTGTTTTGCAAAGCGATTTAAGCTGATTTCACTATACAATTAGACACACTTAACTGCACATAATTGGTTGATTTTGTTGGTTCTATCCACTGTTGGTTGCACTTATGATAAACCATGGTTATTAAGACGGTAAGGCGAGGTAAGGCGACTCACCCCCCTCACACCTTTTAAGCGGTAAGGCGTGAGGCGAGGCGACGCCTTACACATCCTAATGCAACACTTCAGAGCAGCCGGCAGCAGGTTAAAAACAGAAGATGATAGGCCAAAAGACCACAGAAGATCCGGCAGCAGGTGGGAAGATTGGAACACCACAGAAAATCTGGCCGCCTTTACCTGCCTGCCTGCCTGTCCTCTGCTGGTGCCCGCCTACCGGCTGCCCTTTGCCTCTTTTTCCCCCCGGCGAATCGGCGGCATTCGCCGACGCCAAAACCACGCGCCGCCTCGATCTCCTCCTCCTCAGCGCCACGCCACCGCCGCGCCTCCTCGATCTCCTCCTCGCCAGCGCCGCCCCTCGGTCTCCTCCTCCTCGGCACCGCCGGGCGCGCCGCCTCCTCGGTCCCCCGGCAAGTCTGGCTGCGCCTGCCTCCTCCTCTCTCCTCCGCGCTCCTTGACAGCGCCTCCTCCTCGGCCAGGGGAGGCACCTCTCTCTCTCTCTGCGGCGGCGCTGCCAGGCCTAAGGCGGGGGCGATGCCTTGCCCCCGGACGGCGCCTTACCGCTTAGGCGACGCTTAGGCGTCGCCTAAGCGACGCCTTAATAACCCTGTGATTAACCACAACCCAACACATTGATGATTGAACATAAAAATTAGTTAGAACCCAGTGTTCCCCTAGGCTCCCGCCTAGGACACGGCCCTCCCGCCTAGTCCGCCTAGCCCCGCCTAGGTCCGTCTAGGTGGCGATTAGGCGCTGGTCTGCTACCCGACTAGCGCCTAGCGCCTAGGGAAACACTGTTAGAACATGTGAAAATTCAGAAGATAAATGGGCTGCATTCATTTGTAGATATGTAGTTTAGCAACCTGCAATTCGCAGAGTACTATTCCAACGACGACATCGATTTGTGCCTAAAAGAGTATATGAGGTATCAAGTTCCTTTTTTTGTACAGAGATATAAAGAGTGAAACAAATGCATAATTTTGATCTGATCTAGTGCATGACATTAGTCTATAGAGGAGTCCAGGAATTATGGTGCATCCAGATTCCAGAAGTAGGTCCTAGGATGCACGGACACGGACACGCGTGTCGGACACGACACGTATCGGATACGGGATACGCTATTTTCTAAAAAATGGCGACACGGGGACACGGCTGTATATAATAATAATAATAATAACAATAACATATGCATATGCATATATATTATTGAATGCTTTTGTACGTGTTTATCAAACAGAAAGTGTAAAATGTTAGAAATATGTACCTATATGTGTCTGATATGTGTCATATATGTACCTATATGTGTCCTATGTGTCTTATATGTGTCCAATACGTGTCCTATATGTGTCTAATACGTATCCGATTTTGTTTTTGTTTTTTTTCGCGATTGCAATTTGCGACACGCTGGGGATACGTATCCGAGCCGTGTCGGAGCCGTGTCCGTGTCTGACACGGTGTCCGACACGGACACGGCACCTTGCTGGCGTGTCGGTGCTTCCGAGGTTGTATTTAAATCAGTTCAGAAACTAGGGTACATCCATAGGTATGCAATCGAACATAAATGAGTCCATGCAGTCTTAGGAATGTGATACACAAAGATGCTGACAGTTCTCTTAGATTGCTCTGGTGTAGGTGCTTTGCAAATTTGCAAGCTGCAACACTAGGGCTTGGTATATATTTGCATGGATTTTGTAGGGCCTGTTGCAACCGTGTTTAAAGAAATAACAAGCTTTTTTGTCATAAAGTTTGTTAACCAACAAACATTGAGAAGATAGAAAATTCTGGCGTAGTACGATAGTCTTACCAGAAAGTTGGGATCTTAGGATGTAAAGATGGGACCTTAGAAAGCTTGGGATTTTGGTGCAAGGATTAGATCCTGTATAGGTTGGAACTCTTTGAGTTATGTTCTTATATTCCAATTGTTTGTTCTGTGTAGGTATCATATGAGACCAACACGATATCCAGCTCATGCGGTTTGCTGACTACTTTGGCTGAGCATTTGCAAGTGTGAACACGTCACAGTTCCCGTGGGCAAAGATGTTCAAGGAATCACTGGTGTCCAAGATGGTTGACGTGAGTTAATATTTCACTGGAGTTTCCCTAATTCATTTAAGCATATGAGCATTTGCTTTTGGATCACATGTAAAATGCAATTGCGGTTTATAGGATTGTTATTGAATTTAAGGTTTCGTGTCAACATTGATACCGATTCATGCATTGTCGGTGGTGGTTTTGCGTAACGGTCATGCTACTTTTGTTAACTATCAAGTATTATTAATCAACTGAATTCTAGATAACCTACGGTGAAAAGTTATTTAAGGTCATGAGATTATCAATTTAGTATATTGCTAGCCTTATAAGGCATATTTTTACATCATGACATCAATAGTAACTGTAATTTGCATGTCGAGAATGCTGGCTTCTAGGATGGTTATGCTAAGTTTGTGCACATGGGGGATGCATTACCATTTGTATTACTGTGTAACCTAATATAGCTGGATAAGGTCATTTAATTACTGTTATGTTCAGTCACATGACATATCGGGAAAGAAAACTGTAATGCGATAAGGTGGCCATTTTCCTTTCATTTTCTTTTTTGAATGGGGGAGGTGGGGAGGCAAGTTAAATCGGAAGGTGGATTACAGAGATGGTAGTTGGTGTGGAGTTGTGAGGAATAAATGGGAGGAGTGGAGCTAAGAACTGATAAAGCTAGGGGACTGTCGTATGTGATCTAACAGTGCATGTTTGTTGTTGTATCAGCATGGAATCTTAGCCTCTCATCGATCACAAACGAATGGTCGATATGTGTTCTATTCCAGACAAAAAAAATACATATGCATGCATTTATTGTTTTAGTATACTGATAGATATCGGTACTGCTATTTTGACTTGTTCAACATGTTTGTCTTCTACCTTACATCAAGACATTTAGGCATGAGAATGCCGCTTGCTTTCTACTTTTAGATTATTTTTTGTCACAAGACTAATTAGTTAATGTATTGAGCAGATCCCCTTATGCCATATTACTGAGCCAGTTCGCAAGACGGCGAGCGATTGGATCAACCAGAGATTTGATGCCATTAGGTATGCTGTCCTATGACATAGAAGTGGCTAAGAAGCTGTGAGTAGGATCTTTAGCACTGTTCTAGGAGCTGCAGCTGAGAGATCGTGAATTGAGGACTAATTGAACTGACTTGATAATCCACTAGGACATGGCAACACAATTTTCCTGTAAATATAGACTATTTGGTCCCTCAATTCTAGAAGCCTCGAGAAGCCAAAATGTTGACCGAAAATGTGTTAGGTAGTAGATCATTTCTCTCATACCAAAGTGTACTTGGAACAATCCGAGCATTTGAATGGAACACTTGATTGCCAACTGCTGCTAGCTGCTGACTGTTTGCTCGTGATGTTGACGTGAATGAGTGAAAGGAAAAGGGTCTAAAGTTGCACAAGTTGTAAAAGTTTGTAAACTTGTTTACAATTAGTTGGGTGTATATAACTTGATTGTAATGGAATGTATAAAGTTTTATAGCATGTACCAGTTTCTTGGATTTGTTGTATTGGCCAGGATTTGGTTAATGTAGTGTTCAATATATGTGCACAAATTATTAAATAGGTGTTTTTGCCTCGGATACCTCTTTGCCCATCTAACGATGATATGTTTTAGTTTGTCGAAATTCTCCCCTAGTGGTTTCAGCGTCCTTTTCTTTTTCATCGTTTTTTTATTTGGTGGAGGCAATCAGTTGAAAAACATACAAACAACATTAATGAGTCTCATGTTGCCCTAAGCAATATATATTTTGATGTTTTGTGATAATAAATTGCGTAAACAACAAATGTACTTTGTAGACACAATATTTTTAAATATATCATGATTCATACGGCCCGAAAGAATCAACACATCTCTATATTCTTTTTGTGACTAATTAACTGTTTTCGCTATTTGAATATGTTTGACGTATTAAATTTATTTTGCACGGTTGTTTAGTTAAATCTGTAGCAAGATAATCTTCTTGGCTCTACTGCGAGACATAAAAAATTTAACTTATAAATGGCAATAGAGAGATTCGTGAGTCGTAACAACTTATTATATACAAAAATTGATTTTTATTGTGACGCAAGGACACATAACTAAGTATCCGTTAAATACGAACCGTCTTGAACGACGAGTCGGCATTAGCAGTTGGCAGTTAACAAACGACGAGTTGGAGACATGAAACGCGAAACGAAATTAACCGGTACATCATGTCCATAAAAATCGATGCCCCCTAGCAAACGGACAAAACTTCCGCGGCTTCGCAATCACCATCGACGATGATGACTTCAGGATCCATCCAAAGAAAAAGAAAATGGAGACACAATCCCTGGAAAGAAACACGTACTTATCGTGCATCATCCACTACGGTACTCCCTGCGTTTCGATCGAGTGCCAAGTGTTGCGAGAGGTGCTCACCGAGCTGCGAGCTGGCCGCTGTCGACTCCGTCCACTCTGCTAGGTTCACCTCCTCATTGCCAAGTGTCGTGAGGTGCTCGGCGATAGGGTGCTTGGCCTCTTTGTACGGCATGCATTTACTTAGCCATGGTAACAAAAGAGAGACAGAGATAGGTATAGTGAGAAGAAAATACAGCGGTGGGGCCTACTGAAGTCATGTGAGTCTATTATCGTACGAGCGTCGTGACTGAAACATAGTGTGTGAAGCATTTCCGTAAACGCGGTATGTGTAGCGGTCTTCTCGTTGTAATTAATCTAGGTATTGTTATTATGGTTTTTTTTTTTCATATCTACCCATGATTTCATTGCTGGAGGACTTAGAACTGATAGTGCAAACAAGATAGTATGCCGGAAAAAAAATACAACGCAAAAAACAATATTATACCATAAATTCCAAAAATTCACGAGCAGGGCCCTCGTATGT
Organism: Phyllostachys edulis; assembly: GCA_036346405.1. Classification (NCBI taxonomy): domain Eukaryota; kingdom Viridiplantae; phylum Streptophyta; class Magnoliopsida; order Poales; family Poaceae; genus Phyllostachys; species Phyllostachys edulis. Next base: position 36,871,580 of record CM070555.1, on the reverse strand, counting down.
CAACCGATAAGTCTGAGTTGCCCGGAAATCATAAGTAGTTGGACCCCACCGCCACATCTACTGATCCCCTCGATTCCTTGGCACACTTTCTCTGTTCTAGAGCATGTATAATAGTGTGGTATTAGTTATCTGTAAATTTTGATGTGTAGGATACAAGATGATATGAGAAGAGAGAGAGAGCATAGATAATTTGCCGTTTCTCATACAGTAGTCGACTGTAACACGATAAACAAGATACATTGTACATAGAGGCGCCGTCTATAGAAATATGTAAAATGACAACCCATTGGAGAAATTATCTATAGATGATATGAAGTTATATTATAAACAACAGTTGTCTATACCATTGTATATATCCTTAGCCTGCTAGCCTAAAAATATCAGAATTTATCTTTTCTCTTTAGACAATTTATTCTTGTCTGTCTATCTTTTCGTGGTTCATTCGTGGTTCGAAACCTTTCAGGCACAGGCAAGGCCAAAAACTATCTTTGCTCAAACAAATTATTCTTGTCATTCTGTCGTCCTTTGTCCATCCGTCATCGTTTGTGGGCATGGGCGAATCAGAATATATCCTATTCTCTTTCTCTTGAACAATTTGTTTGTTCGTGGTTCCAAATCTTTCACGGGTAAGGTAAGGATATATATTTTCTCTTAAACATTTTTTTCTTTCCTGTCGTCGTTCGTGGTTCCAAATCTTCAAGGAACGGGCCGCGCCCACGTGGTCATTCCGCCGATGTATCGAAGGGTAATTTGGATGTTTTATAGGCTTTTCTCTTCTGTCCTGTCCGAAAATAATATAATAATAGTCTTATACTACTACAAAATAAGCTATACTGGACGCCTCATCATAGACGGTTTCTAAAAACCGTCAGTGTAGTAATTATCACAAACGATTTTACAAACGTGACCATCTATGTTACTAGCCCTGGCTAGAGCCGTCTGTGATCCATCATTATCACGAGCATGCTTGATAATTATAATTATCATTATCACGAGCGGTTTTAATTATAACCGTATGTGATAATTGCAATTATCATAGATGGTTTTTAATTATAACCATCTGTGAAGTATCACAGATGGTTCTTAACACGAACCGTCTGTGATATTATAGTCACCACAGACGGTTTTTTGTTTGAAACCGTCTGTGATTCGCAGCGCGGGATGGTGGAAATTTTTGAACGCGTGCGCGGGAGGCAAAATGTTTTGGCGCTGTCTTTATATATTATAGCCACTTCCGCCTTGTTTTCCATCGCTCTCCTCTCTCCTCCTCATGAAGCTCGGCGATCGCCCTCGATTCCCCAGTGCGGTTCGGTGAGGAGACGCAACGATAATGAGGAGGAGGAGGGACACGCAGGACCGATCGAAGCGGCGCCCCGTCCCCCTAACGACGCCGACTACGCCGTGAGCTCCTCCGCCTCCAGTTGTGATGCCACGGTTCACTGCACAATGCACTCTTGTCGTAAGAGTGTCTTGTGCAGTGTCACCGTCGTGACACAACGGTGACGCTGCCGCCACCTCTCCTTGATTGCCGTGATATCTCGCATCCGATCCCCTCCCCTCTCTTCCTTGTTGATATCTACAATGCCAGTAAGTGATCAATGCTTGTCGCCCCCCTGCCTTGTTACTATTAGTGGCTCTCAGTGATGACCGTGATTTTCTTGTGAATGAATAAATCAAGATAAGATTATGGATTTTGAGATGAAGCTCATGGACATCGACAACGAGCACCTCGACATCCCTAACTCCGAGTACCAGGCCATCATTCGCCTTTTCGTCTCAGACTCGTTTTTCTCCTCGGCCACAAATCCGAACCCAAATAGATTTCGGTTTCGCGCACTGTATAGTAAAACAACCATAACTTTTGCACACGAACTCGGATTGTGACGTTCTTTGGCTCGTTGGAAAGTTAACAAAATTTCCATTAGAAAATCTGTAAGTTGAATTCATATTCTCTTTGCGATATCCCAAAAAAATGAAAACCCCAAAAAGGTCGTTTAGGGCCTCAAAACGGCCTCCAAAGTTTCAGCATTCGTTTTCGCCGTTCGATCGTCGTCCAGTTTGAGTTTTCTTTCATTCCAGATTGTGTAATCAACCATATGCAGATAATCGGGTCCAACTATCCAGCAATTGATTGGTTTTGCTCAAAATTCGATTTTTTTTCAATAGAAAAAACTATCACAGACGGTTTTAAATAGTAACCGTTTGTGAAAAAAACTATCACAGACAATTCTGGTTTGATTACTGTTTTAGAACCGTCTATGATAGCTTTTTCATAGACGGTTCAAAAACCGTCCATGATGACCTCATATCATCACCGACACATAAAGTCAGACGGTTTAAAAAACCATCTGTAATAACGAATTTGAACCGTCTATAATGACCTTTTTTTTTTGTAGTAGTGTTAGTGCCCCAGAACAAAGAGATATTTTTTAAGATTAATTCCTTATTTGTCACTGAAAGTTGGTCGAGTCCCTAAAATGCCACCGCGAAATTGCTCTTTCCTTCATTGTCATCGGATCTCAACTTTCAACCCGTTTTTGCAACTCTTGTTAGCGTCGTTACGTTCGACCGCCGTTAACCACTGATTTTTTTTGTCACAATGTCCATCTTACCCTTCTTCTTCCTTCTCTTCTTCCTCCTCACTCTTCCTTTTTTCCTCTTCATGCCCCAACCCGGCCTCCCACCCACGCCGCGCCGCCTAGCCTCCCTGCCCGATTCACCCCTCCGTGCTGCTCTCGCTCCCATCGTGTCGTGTCGTTCTTACGCCTCCTCCGCTCTCTCTCCTCCAGCCAAGCCACTCCAACCATTCCAGACTCTATAGTCCTCCCCGTCCACGCGCCACCACAAATGTGTTTCCTGCCCTTGAGAACATGTGCTCCCGTGGGCCTCGTTACGTCGTCGTCGTTGCCTCTGCCGCTGGTCGGTGGGGAGAGAGGAGAGAGATGGGGAGGCAGAGGAGGGATGCAGAAGAAGAAGGATAAATAAGTCTTTTCGCATAAAATTTGATGGTCAACTCATGGTTGACCGATAGGAGTGGCAAAAACAGGATAAAAGTTGAGATCCGATGGCAATGAAGGAAAAAACATTTTTGTGATGGTATTTTAGGGAATCGACCAACTTCTAGTGGAAAATAAGGAATTAATACTATTTTTAAATGTCTTTCGACAAAGACACGAATTTTTGATGTACTACAATCAATGATATAAAATTATGATGTTATGTAGCCAATTTTGGCGATGAACTAGGCCAATAAAGATGATAGGCTAATAGCTGCATAATGCATCGGTGCATACTAATGTTAATCCATGTCATGCGGAAGGATTAGGGTTGGAAGATGGGAGGTACTAGTAGCTGCCTGAATGACCTCTCAAGGGTGGTAAATGCTCTCATGTAATTAATCTCTTATTAAGGCAATTTAGTACTTTGAGAACAATTTCTTATTGTTGTTAATCTGTTGCTTATACTATAAGAGCATCTACAACAATTCACCTCAGCTGTTACTAAGAGATTGTCACATTAGCTTTTAGATGATGTGGAGGAAAGAAGATGAGGAGGGAAGGTGAAGCTGTTTCTATATGAAGAAACTATCAGATTGTTAATACCAAGACATAAGAAACAACAAAAAACTATATTGGAGCCTTAGTTGTTACTTAAACACTCATTTTGTGGGTCTCATTGCCTATCAACAAAAATCTACCGGATCTTGTGCAGTCCGTCTTCTTGGCTTCCCCCGCGGATGATATGATAAATGAGCCAAAACATATAGACCATAAAGTTGTACTCCATTGTTGATCATCAAGAATCATGCACACTTATAGCAATTAAAGTCTTAGATACAAGCTTAAGAAACAATTAATTGAAATGCTTATTTCTTTTTATTAAATTGAGTACTCTTTCTTTTTAGTAACAAACTAAAAAAATAAACTATTGTAGATACGTTAAGGTAGTTGTCCTGAACAACGACTCGCTACTTTTTTTTGTGTGTCAAGTCCCTACAGGGCTGCACACAAGTCCAGGGCTCCACGCTCGCTACATTTTTTATGCGCGTGGTCGCAAGTCCGACAACTACATAGCGGAAACTAAAACAGAAGCCGACAACTGCATAGCGGAAACTGAAACTGAAACTAAAACAGAAACTGAAGTGCGGGGCAAGCACATCAACGCGTCAGGATCCATCGAAAGTCCCTACAGGGGCTGCACACCAAACAGCTCTATCCTCAACTAATGAAAACGGGCAGAGGCAGCCTATAAAAAGCGAACCACACTGTTCACATACCACACCACATCGAAAGTCCCTACAGGGGCCGCACACCAAAAGACTGCAAGTAGTTGACACACATACATAGGCAATGGCAGCCCCGGCAATGCGATACCTCCGACGTCTCAACGAGCCTGCCGTGATGGACCGCGGCGACGACCCCGCTCGCCTCCGGCAGCTGCTCCTCGACTCCAGCTGCATCTTCATGTTGCTCGGTACATTCATTCTCATGCAGCAGCTGACCACCACAGGCACCGCCGCGTCCAGCAACGCCGAGCACGTCTTCATCGCCTTCATGCTCTGGCTGCTCGGCACGGCGTTCGGGATGCTGTCGCTCGTCGCCCGGCAGTTCCCAAGGCTCGCGGTCGCCGCCGCCGCCGTGGCGAGGGTGCTCCGCAACTACTTGATTGGCGGTCTCTAGCACCCTTGATGATGATGGTCCGTATCCATGTAACCATATTGTCCCGTCTGTACTCTGCTCTCTAGACAGTTTATCCTCGTTATGTATTGCATGTACTGGTTACCGCTCTGTTCATTCGTCTAGTTGTTCTCCAGCTGCATCCCATGTGTTACCACCCTTAAATTAACTTTATAATTTCATATTTACACAATCTAAGGTCTTATTGTTGCCAAATTGTTGTTTTATTGCAATTTTTTGCCTTTGAAAAGGATCATAAATCCGTAATAGGACTTCAGATTTCGTACTACAGAATACTCTGTTTTTGTGCCCGGTGGAGTTCGAATTTTTTTATTTAATCTTTTTTTTATTAATATTTTAAGGTTAACCCCTCGCAAACTTTATTTCCAATTCTTATCCTTTTGGTCATGCCACCAGTAGTGGCGTGGTCAAAACGTTCTGTCACGCTAAATACCATGGCGTGGCAAGAGATGCCACGTAAGCCCTCGGCCGCACGCCGTGCCAGCGTGGAGGGTCCGTGTGGCATCTATCACGCCGCCACGCTATATGGCGTGACAATGGTCACTTAAAATAGCGGCGCAACCCATTTTCTCATCTTCATCCCGCACCCTCGCCGCCGCCGGTTCCTCCCGCCGCCTCTCTCCTCCCCCCCACCGCCTCCTCCCCGCCTCTTCCTCCCCACCTGCACTTGTCCCCAGCGCCGGTTCCTCCCTTGCCGCTGCCCTCCCCATGGCTGTCCTCCCGTGGTGTCGCATCCTCCCGGCGTCGGCCTCTCCTCCCGCCCTTCGCGCCCGGCCCGGCCTGGTTAGCCCTCCGCATGCCCCCCGACACCCTCCGCGCCTCCGGCTTGCCCGACACAAGCTTCCTCCTCTGCATGCCTCCTCATGAGTCCCTGCCGCCTCTAAAGTATTGAATATCTCTTAAATTTTAAGTAGGAATGACTACATAGGAATTGCTTTCCTTTTAATATATGCTCTCCTTAGTGTACATTCTTGTACCTTTGTATGCATTTGAGTTATACATGATTGTGACACTATTTGAAGGTGCATGTCTTTTATTTGTTGCAATTGTGATAAAGCCTGACCGATTGTTGCAACAAAGATTGATTCCTATTGTATGATTATGTTCATTGATGAGTCTGTCAATGCTAATTTCACTAGCCTTCCCTGAATTGCTTGTGTGGTGAATGCATTCATATATTGAATACATGTGTTTGAATGAGCCCTTTGTTATAATGTATAGTCGTATATAGTGTGGATATCACGGGGATATACTCACAATCTTAGGATGATGATACAATTGGCAATGGTGTTGAAGGTTTGTCGAAACACACTTTTTGGGCAAAGTCAGGATTATCGGTAGTACCGGCAAGTAAGGCGCGGTACGACCGCAGGTCGCTATTACATGGCTGTACGTATTTTCCAGAGAACGTGTTTTTGGGAATTTTGGTCTTCGGTGAGGAACGGTATGACCGCAGTTATTGGAGCGGTACGACCGCGGTGCGGTAGTACCGATGACTACATGGCGGTAGTATCGATTGTGTTCTGAATGTTTGCCGACTTGATGAATTGGTTTTTCGTTAGGTCAAGTTTATGAGTTTCAGTGCATATGTGTTTCATGATGTATGTTTTGACTAACGTGGGTCAAGTTGCGAAGAACTTGTTCCAGAAACGATTTCTTAGTCTATTGTTGTGCAGGTTGTTTGGAGGTCAACGACGGTCAACGGTAAGGATGATCGGGACTAGGCTTGGAGAGCTGAGGTCTAGAACGATCGAGGATGCCGGGTGAAGTCAGTGCATTCAAGCATGGCGCAAAATAGACAAGGATGTCCGAACGGGCAGTTCGGTGCGACGGGTTGCATCAAGCGGTGCGGGGGTCGATGCAAGTGCCATGGTGGTTTCGGTGGAAGCCGGATGGGAGACACTTGCCGACATGAAGAGAGCCGTTGATCAACCTACACGTGGCGAAGCATGGGAGTGCTTCACGAAGATTGGACTCGGTCTTTGAAAAAGGATCGAGAAGGGGTATTTTGGTAACTTCACCTAAATACCGCCTTGGTGACCTTTTGCTAACCCGCGGCGCAAGACGGCGCAAGGAGAAGCGGTTTAAGTCAAGAGGAGATGCAGACGACACTTTAAAATACTTGCGTAAGTGAAACCCGTTTGTGTGTGGGCTGAACGGGTGTCCATTAGGGTTTTCCTTCTAGAAGCTAGCATCCACTATAAATAAGAGAGGGTGCTGGCCAGCACCACTCAACCCTTCATTTTGAGAAACCCTAGTTTTGTGCTCTTAGGGTGTTGGAGAGATTAGTGCGAGGTTAGGGTTCTAGAGAGTTGGATTTGATTTTGTACTCATGTGTTGAGTCTTTGTCCTCCTTGATGGAGTGGCTGTAAACCAACATCATATCAAATCAATCCAAGAAAAGATTTCTCAAAGATGAGTCTCTTTGTGTTCTTGCTCTTTATTTTGTGATTTTGAAGCTTTCTTCGATCCGCGAGTTTTTCCTTGGTTTGTTGTGGTGATCTTGCTTGCTGTGACATATGGGAGTGCATCTAAGATCATCTTGATCATCCTTGACCCACGAGCAAGCTTTAAATCATATTTAGGTCACTAACTCGGTTTTTGAAGTAACCTTCTCTCAAACCGAAAAAGGTTAGAACTTTGGCCATGATTTTCACGATCCTTGGTTGGAATAGGTTCCCAACATCCTAGAGAGGTTATGTTTCAAATTTCATAAGGTTTGAAGTTATGGATCAAAAGTTATACCAATTTTGGATTTCGTTCTCGTGCTGAGTTCCAAGATAATTGGTAGTACCGGCCATTGTACAGCGGTAGTACCGATTTTCGGAATCGGTAGTACCGCCATGTACATTGCGGTAGTACCGCTGGTTACACTATGGTAGTACTGATTTTTGGGTCTTTTGTGTTTTTGACTGTTTCTTTTGGGGGTTTGAATTGGATTAAGTTTTAGTCTTCCGCTACGCTTATCTATTGATTTTCATAGCTCTCATAGCTATTGGAGTCAAGATCTTATTGAATCCGATCAAAGTAAAAAAGAGATAGTGCTCCTATTCACCCCCCCTCTAGTCGCCGTTTCGGTCCAACATATAGTCTTTCATAAGAACATCAATTGCCCTTTGTTCATTTTGTATGCAGAATATTGAATTGTCTAGAAGGTAGTATTGCTTTATGTAATTATTTATGATAGGAGTTATATTTTGCAATACATTTATCACAAATGGGTTCATCGCTTAGCTGTGGTCGATTAAAGATTTTGCAAAAGCATCTAGGGTTAGATTAGAGTAAATTATAAAACTGCGGTTTCATGTGTGAACATACCTTGGGTTTGTGAATTGTACATGTCATTTTTTCCTTCAATCTAGATTATAATGATGCTGTGATATTGAGTGGTGGATGCCCCGACGCTATTGATGTCTCTTATGCATATTCATGTATTGAATACTTGTGTGGTGAATACGTTCTTGAAATGATTGATGAATTGTTATCAAGAAGTATTATTGTCTATTGCCATAGCTTCTCAACAACATGAAGCCACATTTGTATTTGGAAGCTTAAGTTCCTCCTATATCTTCTAAGGTGCCCATAATCCCATATTATGAGGCTTCTAGTTAAGCCCCACCAAATAGACTATAGTGTAACTATTATTGGTCAATGTGAAAACTGTGAAGTCCCAGTTAAACATTCTACAATAAAGATATAAGGTAATGGGCAATCGCCAATAACCAAAAAGATAAGAACTAAGCAAGAGAGGCCCAAAGAGAGTGAAGAGAAACAATAGTATTATGTCGTGCAGAATTAGTTAACTGAAAATAAATTATGAAAGGACCTCTATAGAAGAAATGAAATAAAGGTTGACTTACCACCTTTCTGCATATAAGATTTTCCGAACGAGTGGTTCATGGCACTCCGAGCATGTAGCTCTGGCGTACCCAGGAGCAAAGTCTTGGGCGTACTCAGGAATGAGCCCTGAGCGATCCTAAACACGTGGTTTGGGCGGTCTCGAGAACGGGATCTCGAGCGTACCTAGGCATGTGGATCCATGGTAGTGTAGGTCGTACTCAGAGGCAAGCTCTGAGCGGCCCTAAACACGTGGTTTGGGCGGTCTCAAGAATGAGATCTCGAGCGTGACTGAGCACGAGAGACTCAGTTAGTGTAGGATTTGGATCTTTTTGCATCTCATTGTTTCTTGGTGTTATTCGTCCACTGTATGGCCTAACACACCGCAATTCATTGTGAAACGACCCATAAACTTCATTTAACAAGAGGTAAACCATCATGCTCATTACTGTAACTACAGTAAAGTACTATCACAGTACACAACATGGAGGAAACCAGCTTTAATTATCCATACGTTTGTACCGTCAAACTGCTAGCATGTCTCAGGAAATTGAGCTTTTATTATGTCCAATGTTGATTGTGATATTTCATACTTGCGGTATTTTGTTCATATGACATGCAGTACTGACTTTGTAATATTTTGTTGGATGTAGATGGACAAAGTTGTACGTGTGTTTACTGGTGGGGCGATTAGCCAAACTGGTAGTTCTGTCGACTTCGGCGGCATGGAAGCAACCGTCCTTTTGTTTCGCGAATCACTGGACTATGAAACTCTTGTGACTAGGATTAAGTCGACATTTGGATGGGATGAGCCCGGGGTTGTTGTCGGAATGCAAGGACGATATGACGCAGGGCTGGGTTCTAAGGTGCATGTCTTGTGGGTGCCAATCTTGTCCACCGATTATTGGGACATGTACAAGGAAATTGTGCTCGCATCTTAGGTTCGGTTGTTGGAGGTGGCGGTGGAGAGGACAATCGCCGTTGAGGATTTACCAGACAATTTGGATGTGGTGAATGGCAACACGGAGGAACTAGACCCCGCTGCCCATCATTCGCGAGGCCCCCCATTGGAAGAGCGACCTTCCGAAGAGTTCGTTAGCGTAAGTCGTATCAACCATAGCCCCTGTCGGTGGATTTGTCTGTATCTTTCCTACAACGTGTTATTGACCATGTGACTGATTTCAACGGCGCTGTAATGAACAACGAGCTTGAGGAGGAGTTGTTTCGCGATGGAACAACCCGTGAAGTGGAGTCTGACGAAGGATGGAGCTCAACCGAAGATGAGGCTACCACATCTCTTTTCTCCTCGGAGGAAGGCAGGGTTCTTCACAATGTAATGGGTGAGGTCCCGTTGGTGCATCCTTTCGATGATGTCAGTATGGCTGATAAGACGGTTTGTGCTAATGGGTTGAAGAGCAGGGATGGTATTGCGGACCCGGAGAATGATATAATACGGAAGAACATATTGTTTCCAACCATGGAGGACATGAAGATTTGGCTGCAAGAATACTCAATGCGGCACTATCGTCTGTTCATAGTGCAACACTCCGATGTGAACAAAAGGTACATCGTGAGGTGCGAAAGGGGGTGCGGATGGAAGGTATGGGGCCGCAAAACAAGGGACAAGTAATGGAAAATAGCGAATGTGAAGCAGTCTCACACTTGTGGGACCACACAAGTGTCCGGGGAGCACATTCAGGCGACCGCAAATTTCATTGCTAGGTGTATTATAGCGGTTGTGGCTGTCGATCCTGATGTGTCCATCGCCACCCTCGTCAAGGTTATCTACGGGTTCATTAAGTACCATGTGAAGTACGGGAAAGCATGGAGGGCAAAGCAGAGAGCAATGCAGTTATTGTGGGGTGATTAGAAGGAGGCTTACGGTTCGCTTCCTCGAATCCTAACCGCTATGCAGGCCAAGAATCCGGGCATGAAGTTTTACCCATGGCACGACAACCATATGGAACTCGATGGAGGGGTTATGAAACATGTCCTTGGGAGGGTGTATTGGTCCTTTGGGCAATGCATAGAGGCCTTCAAACATTGCAGGCATGTCTTATCTGTTGACGCTACATTCCTGACGAGGAAGTACTATAGTGCCTTGATGCTCGCCGTGGAGATTGATGCGGAGGACCAGCTGATTCCATTAGCATTCGCATTAACAGAGGGTGAGAACAATGCAAGCCGGGAATAGTTCCTGGATATAGCTTGTCTACGCCTCGTTGGGCCTGGACGACATGTTTGCATCGTCTCGGACAGGCACCGCGGCTTTCTGAACGCTGTGAAGAGCAGCCTTGATGGACACCCGGATGTGCTGTATAGGTGGTGCATGCGTCATTTAACGGCTAATTTCTTTAAGCAATGCAGTAGGGAAGATCTCACCAAAAAGTTCAAGCTGTTGTACAGATGCTTGGAGAAGAGGGAATTCGAGGTCAAATTGACGGAGCTGGGGGGACTGACCAATGAATGGGGTAAATCGTGGTTGGACGAGGTCTTGCAGCAGAAGGAGAAGTGGGCACATGCATATGATAAAGATGGATGTCGGTATGGAATGATGACAACTAACATCTCAGAGGTGTTCAACGACGTTATTAAGGGCATTCGTGCGATGCCAGTATCTGCTATCTTGGAGTACTCGTTTCGAAAGACCAACTCGTACTTTGTGGATCGGTGGACCCGAGCAAAGGATGCATACAACGCCGGCGAGCGTTGGGGTACGGCTGCTGCCAAGCACCTTACTATCGCAGAGGCCGAGTCATGCAATCAGGAGGCGGAGGAATACGATCCCATTGCGCATATATACGCCGTCAGGGCAGCTGGGGGCACATCAATAGGGGGCGAACGTTACGGTGGCCGGAACCATAGAGTGAACCTGACTGCGAGAGACTGTACTTGCATGGTCCCGACGTTGCTGCATGTCCCATGTTCTCACGTCATCACCGCCTGTTGCGTGCGCGGTGTAAGTCACCTTACCTTCATTACGTCAGAATTCTCGAAGCTAGCTACGATGCGGACTTGGGAGAAGAGATTCGAGCCTTACCTAGATCCCTTGCATTGGCCACCGTACGTGGGGGAGGAATACATTCCCGACATAACAATGATGAACAAGCGACGCGGTCGAAGGAAGAGGAAGAGGCTTCGTAATGACATGGACCTCTCACAGCAAGGCGGTAAGGATATATACCCTCTAAAGGACTTCAACGACGCCAGCAGCACCAACATGTCGTTCATGGGGAGGATCGATCCAGCGGACAAAATTGCATTTCTCCATCTGCTGCAAGAGACGGTTAGCATGAAGGATGTATTAGCAGTAGCACGAACAAAACTATTTACCCCAAAGTGTGGCCATCGGAAGAAACGTCGTCCGCCATCGAATGAGCCGTCCAAGATCTGCACGACAGCGTCCTCCCTGTGTCCGCATTTCGGCCATACCAGTTGAGCACGCTTGTTCGGCCTCAACCGGTAGTTAGGGCCGAATCCTCCCTCCTTTCGAGGGGAAGGTCTTGCTTCGGCGACCTCGGTTAGACTGGTCCTTTGGCGTCTGCCATGGTATGTTACTGTACGACGGAGAAGATTCTTCTTCCTACAGTTTCAAAGGTCCAGTGGTCCTTCTTCCAGAGTGTGGGGCGCACATTTTATAGCCCGCAGGGGGAGGCTAACAAAGTGGGTAATGTATTAGGCTGCAGATGACAACACCTGACGGGGCTGGCTACTTTGCGCAAAGATAAGACCAAATAGGGCAGCTTTGCGCAGTGACAAGACAAAAGAGACATCCTTGTGCAGTGACAAGACCGGACGGGGTAGCTTTGCGTAGTGACAAGACCACACGGAGCAGCTTTGCGCAGTGACAAGGCCAAAGGAGACAGCTTTGTGCAGTGACAAGACAAGACGAGACAGCTTTGCGTAGTGACAAGATCAGACGAGGCAGCTTTGCGAAGTGACAAGACCAGACGGGGCAGCTTTGTGCAGTGACAAGACAAACGGGGCAGCTTTGGCATGACAGGACTTAGCACCAGACCGAGTTTAGGGTTTAGGGTTAGGGTTTGCAGTTTAGGTTTAGGGTTTAGGGTTAGGGTTTGTAGTTTAGGTTTAGGGCTTAGGGTTAGGGTTTAGGCTTCGACTTGACAACCTTGACCGCCTCGTCAGCTTTTCAGAACGAAGAGACATGACTCTGCAAAGAAAGACGTGACAACACTCTGTCTCACCAGCTTTTCAGACCGAAAAGATAGCACTCTGCAAAGCAAGACACGACTTCTCTCTGCAAAGAAAGACGTGACAACACTCTGCCTCGTCAGCTTTTCAGATCGACATGACAACACTCTGCGTCCTCAGCTTTTCAGAACCAAAATACAGGATTCTGCAGAAAATTTACCACACCATGCCAACCATGTGGCCTATAAAAGGGGGTGGAAGAGATCTAGAAGACAACACTACACAACCAAACCCAACACAACAACACCAGAGCTTCCTCTTCACTCCTCGCAGGCTACTACACCAGAGCTTCCTTCACCACACCGGGATGGACGACAGGCAGAGGCAATGGGACCAGATCCGCGAACTAGCAAAGGCTACTGGGGAGCGGGATGACAGAGCAAGGGCTGCTAGGGCCCGGGTCGAACAAGGGATGCATGCCTACATGGCATCTCTTCATAATGAAGCCCCCCGTAGCAGCAACCCCATGCTGAACGTTTCAACCGAGCGTTCGCCGCAACACCCGCCCGAGGGGGAGACGCCGCCCCTCTGTTGGTACAGAGACATATGCAAGTTCTTCAAGTCCAAGCACCCTCTCAGCCTAGGCATGCGTTACTGGGGTTGCACAAACTATTCCAGCGACTATCCCGATCGACGTCGGGACACGAGCAGCTATCGGCAGCCGGTAAAGACCAGTTACAGTTTGTTCTCGTACTATTTCTCTTTCAAAGTACGCACTAACAACCTCTTCTGTCTACCTATAGTCCCCGGATCCGCTATGTCGCTACCGCAAGTGGATCGACCACGAGATCCACCCACATGACCAATGGTCTCTCGACATGGATGAGTGGCATGACCAAAGAGACCGCGAGATCCTTGAGGAGCGACGCCGCAATGACGAGCACAACGAGCACATACGTCGAGAGACGCAAGCTCATCTCGAGGCGTGCAAGCAAAGGGAGCGCAAGAGGAAGAGGGAAATTACGGCCAAAGCTAAAGAAGCCGGCGAGGAGTTCAACGCCGAGCTAGCAAGGAAGGGAAAATGGCCCCGGTCCACGCAGTAGGTCGGACCATTCTGTACTAGTCCCATTCGAAGGTCGAATATATTTTCATTCCAAAAAGGTGTATATGTATTGTAGGAGTACTTCGGTTTGTTGCATCATGCATGATGTTGTTTCTTATGCACGTAACCAAACCTTGTGCGCCATGTTATTCCAAGCTTTATTATGAAGTCTATTTTAATTCGCAACTTTAAATCTCGTCATCTTTTCGCATTCAATTCTTCGCGTAGTAAGGCATTCAACAACATGAAAAAAACGAGTTCTGGAAGTTTACGGTTTGGTTTACGACCACAAAGTTATGTTTTTGCCACCCATCATTGCACTAGGATGTCTACGTATCTTTCATCAGCGGTATCGTCTAGCATATGTGCATAATTGTGCCTCATGTTGTACCACACAATCCACATATTTCTCATTTTTCTAGAATGCATTATGTATCACTTCCGCGTCACGCCCTGGAAATATTGTGAAGTGTCAAAGGTTTTCAAAGCACAAAAAGATAACCGGTCCATATATGTATGTATTCTCATTTAAAAGGACGGTCTTATATTTGTTTACATAGAGAGGTCTCCATTTTCAATTTGTGGATTGTTAAATGTTACATGTACATAGTGTTATGCATCACCGTACCTTCAATTATTTTTGATCTTTCAAAGGGAAGACCCTTTGTTATCATCTTACCACATGTTCCAAATCTATAAATCCAAATGGAATAGCTGTCATAATTTACAAACAAACTGGAAGTAGCCCCTGTCACGCCAATCTGGCTGGCGTGACATAGCTCAACTGTCACGCCGTGCTAAATTGCTTGACAAAGGTATGTTCGGACCGTCCGACCGTCTTCGTCTGTTTGGACCGTCCGATTGGAATCGGACAATCCGAACGTCTCCTCTGCATCAGGCTCTGTAAAGCCATGGGATATGGCGTGACACACACGCCGTGCTAAATGACGTGACAAAGGGTACGTTCGGACCACCTGAATGTCTCCGTCTGTTTGGACCGTTCGATTCCAATCGGACAGTCCAAACGTCTCATCCGCATCGGGCTCTGTCACGCCATGGGATATGACGTGACACATATCATGCAAGCTCCACGCTGGCACGACGTGCGACTGAGGGCTTGTGTGGCATGTTTTGTCACGCCGCTTCAGGTGGCGTGACAGAGTTCATTTGCCACGCCAAGTATGTTGGCGTGGGCAAAAGGATCAGATTTGGAAATAAAGTTCGCAAGAAGTTAACTTTAAAATATTAATAAAAAATATTAAATAATAAAAAAATTCATGGAGTTTCCGTGTGGTCGTCCGTGGACGTGACGACGAAGATGCCTCACAAAGTGAAACTACGGGCCCCCTTCTTAGCGTCACGTCGGCCACCAGCGCCAACTCTTCAGCATTCGTGCGGTCGTGCCTTCCTTTGCTAAATTGCCTTCTTCAATACAATTTGTTTTTTGAAAATGTAAATCATTTCTTAGATTCCAAATAGACCAATTGACCGAAGAGTAGAAACACAAATTATATTGAAGATCGTATCTCGAGCCACTAATTCAAAATATCTCCCAACATCCCTGTCCAACCTTTCTCAAACTTCATGCCAAACAATGTTAGCTATGTTACAATAAAAAAAATGAGCAACTGATTATAATTTGACGCAATCCTTATCTAATTATTTATCTGTAATTCATATTATGAATAATAATGACGGCATATGGTTCTTGAGTATACCCCTTAATATTCATAAGGGAGAAACTGGAGGTCGTAAGTTCTTCTATGACCACCCTATAGTCGTAAGTCCTTATACGACCACTCCATAGTCATAAGTCTTTCTACAATTATGTTTTGATTGTAAGCTTTTCTACGACCAGTCTGTAGTCGATGTGGTTTACAGACATGTGGGCTTAATCGACCAGGGAATCTTTCGCACCATATTAAAGATATGGGCAATAAACTACGTTGTTATTCTCTGGAATAATGGCACGAATCAACTCCTTGTCATGGTGATAACTACCTCGCGATGTGGGAACGTTACTATTCCCACAATAATCTCCAGTAACAACTCCATAATCTGAAGCATTAAGGCGCCCTTTGGACTAGAAGAACAACAGCACACTCCGAGTACTATAAAAGGCGGAATCATCAGAAAAGGAGGAGAGAGGGAATCAATAGCAGAAGGCGTATCATTCTAGTCTTTCTCTTGATATTGTAATTCAGCGTACTCAATACATACACACAGGAGTAGGATTGTTATTCTCCCTGGGAGAAGACCCGAACCTGTATAAAAATCCCCGTGTCGCCTCTCTCTACGTGATTTGAACCTAGGAAAACCCCCGAATCAATCAATTTTTACGTAAATTCAGTTCTAAAACACCAACATAATTCATTACAGAATAAACACGAGAGATCATCCACCTTTTGTCTTCTCAAATTTTCTTTTGCGAAAAAACTGTTATGAGATAGCAACCATGAAAAGATAAGAACTCTAGGCGGTATGGTTAGTTTCCAAACAGTTGGAATAAAAACAGGGACAACTCCTGTGAGGTTCATATCATCGTATCAAGATTGCTCTCTTTATAAGACTAAAGAATTCAGCTTTCAAATAATAGCATCCTCTTCATCACTAAACACAATAGATCCATCAATATGCACTACGTCAGACCAGTACCCAGGGAATCAGCAAAATTCAGCATATTGTTCTTAACTCTAGTCGATTTACCAAACAGTACTCTTGCCAGGTTCCAAATTCGGAATCTACAAACCAGATAGCCCAATAAAAATGATAGGCTAATAGCTGCGTAATGCATCGGTGCGTATTAATGTTAATCCATGTCACGCGGAAGGACGCCCTGTTAGGGTTGGAAGATGGGAGGTACTAGTAGCTGCCTGAATGAACTCTCAAGGGTGGTAAAATCTCTCGTGTAATTAATCTCTTATTAAGGCTATTTAGTACTTTAAGAACAATTTCTTCGCTTCTTAATCTGTTGCTTATATATGGTAGTCCTCCTTTAAAACGAATCGCTATTTTTTTAAGTAACGATTGCTATTTTTTTTAAGTGTGTCTCGCTTTCTCTTTGCCTAGTGCATGTTCACGTATGTTCTGATATTTTCTTATTTTCTTCTTATCAGACAGTTAGGGCTTCCTCCGTCCTAGTAAGGAATGGGTCGTATGCTTCTGTTCTTGATATTGGTACGTTGGATCTGAAGCTTACTTCATAGAAGATTGCCGACTTGAAGAACGTGCAGCATGCGCTAACAATAAATAAGAACCTCGTTAGTGGTTCTCTCCTATGCAGGGATGATTATAAGCTAGTATTTGAGTCAAATAAAGTTGTAATGTTTAAATTTGGTAACTTTGTTGGTAAAGACTATGAGAGCGGAAGCTTGTTCCGCATAAGTATTTTAGAGTATTGTTATAATCTAAATGTTGCAACTGGTTTGAATAAATGTGATGCCAATATATGGTATTCTTGTTTCTGTTATATTGGTTTTGATATTATTGCTCGAATGTCTAGATTGGATTTAATTCCAAAATGTGAAATTGTTAAAGGATTAAAGTGTCAAATTTATGTGCAATCAAAACAACCTCGAAAACTCTTTAAGGGGTTATAGGAGGAAAAGAACTTACACCATTAAATCTCGTCCATTCCACCTTGTGTGAGACGAATGGATTGTTGACAAAAGGAGGCAAAAGATATTTTCTAACTTTTATTGATGATGCATCTCGATATTGTTATGTGTATCTACTGAAAACAAAAGATGAAGCTTTAAATTACTTTAAAATTTATAAGGTCAAGGTTGAGAAAACCTTTGGCGAAGACTTTATTGTATATCTCGTGGATGATGTGCCAGAAACTCCTTCAGAGGCTTATGCATTACCCAATGTTGAGTATTGGAAAGAGGCAGTCTATAGTGAGATGGATACCATCATGGCTAATGGGACTTAGGAGATCACTGATCGTCCTAGCGGGCGCAAACCTGTTGGATGCAAGTGGATCTTTAAAAAGAAATGGAGGTCTGACAATACTACTGATAAGTACAAGGAAAGACTCATGGCCAATGGTTATACCCAGAAAGGCGAGGATTATTTTGATACTTACTCTCCTGTTGGCAGATTAATCATCATTCAAGTGTTCATTGCATTAGCTGTTTCCCATAGTCTACACATCCATCAAATAGATGTAAAGACAGCTTTCATTAATGGAGAGTTGGAGGAATAAATCTATATGGAGCAACCGAATGGTTTTGTGATTTCTAGACAGGAAAATAAGGTGTGCAAATTAATCAAATCCTTGTGTGGTCTAAAGCAAGCACATGAACAATGACGCAAGAAATTTGATAAAACTTTAACATCTGCTGGTTTTATTGTGAATGAGGCACATAAGTGTGTATACTATCGTTATGGTGGGGTCAATGAGTGATTTTGTGTTTGTATGTCGATGACATACTTATATTTGGGGCAAACAATGTTGTTATTGGCGATGTCAAATCTTTCTTATCTAGATGCTTTGATACGAAAGACTTAGGAGATGCAGATGTTATTCTGAATATTAAATTAATCAAAAATAAGGATATGATCACATTGAACCTAATGAGGATATAATAATCTTCATTTAATTATTTATCTATAATTCATATTATGGATAATAATACCGTCATATGGTTCTTGAGTATACCCCTTAATATTCATAAGGGAGAAGCTGGGGGTCGTAAGTTCTTCTACGAGCACCCCATAGTCGTAAGTCCTTCTACGACTATCTCATAGTCATAAGTCTTCTACGACTATCCCATGATCGTAAGTCCTCCTACGATCAGCCTGTGGTCGTAAGCTTTACTACGACTACCACCTGGTCGTAAGCTCTTCTACGACCAGTCTCTAGTTGATGGGGCATACAGACATGTGGTCCTAGTCGACCAGGGAATCTTCTGCACCATAACTTAGGATATGGGCAGTCAATTACGCTGTTATTCTCTGGAATAATGGCACGATTTAAGTCTCTGCCCTGGTGATAGCTGTCTAGCGACGTGGGAACGTTACTACTCCCACAATAATCTCCAGTAACGGCTCCATCATCTAAAGTATTAAGGCGCCCTTTGAACTGGAGAAACGGCAACCCACTTTGAGGACTATATAAAAGGCGGGATCATCAAAAGAAGAGGGAGGACATGCAATCAGGGGCACAAGACATCTCATTCGAGTCTTTCTCTTGATTTTGTAAACCAGCATACTCAATACATTCACATAAAAGTACAATTGTTATTCTCTCCGGAAAAGGCCCAAACCTGTATAAAAATCCCTATGTCGCTCTCTCTGTGTGATTTGAGTCTTGGAGACCCCCCGAATTAAACAATATTTACGTAAGTTCGGTTCTAAAACACCGACAGTTGGCGCCGATCATAGGGATCTTCGAGTCATCAGCTTTCCTTCGCTTTTTTCGAACTCTAATGCTCCCATGGCAGGAGAGTGGAACGAGGAGAACTTGTTCGACTTGACCGATTATGCAAATATCGAAATGGATGTCGGTTTCGACTACGAGCCGAGTATTGCATCATCCGATGGCGATGTCGCCTTCGGAGATCATTCTCCTGGAGACCATACCACCGATGGAGTTGAGGAGGCATCCTTGTCCCCCACTACATTACGTTCGAATGAGGAACCAGCTTCCTCAAATGGCAAGGGTCAATTCGACCACAATCAGGACTACACCAAGACAGGCTCAGAGCATGGCGAAGGTTCCCCCTCCAAGTGTTCAAGTCCGTCTAAGACAGTCCGACCTGACACGACAAGTCCTGGAGGCCATCATTCCGGAGCTTCATCAGCACCTGGTGGCCGTCTCTCTCAGGTTAGCCCCACAAAGGATGGGGTCGAACATGCTTTTCCTGCGAGTTCGACCATCCCATCGCAGAGCTCACCTGTGGATGGAGATGGTTATAACCCGGAATTCCTCTTCCTAGAGGGGTTTGCTCCAAGTCGTCAGACGGTGTCTTTTGACTACTCCTCAAGCGAGGAGGCCTCAAGCGCAGGTGGAGATCATCAACGGGAGGTCTTCGTCCTTCTCTCAGGTGACGATCACTCTCCTAGAGATAGGACTAAGGATGCTCCCCAACGATCACACGTTGCGACCCCTCGTGGCAATGACGAGGACACCTTCGGCGATGAACAGAGTCAACACTCTGATGAGCGTGAAGAAGATTCTCAAAATGCTCGCACTCCACTGAGGCAAACTTGAGGCTCAGGTATGGATGTTCCTGAGGCAATCCGATAAAGAAGAATTGCGGCTCAGAGAAATCTGCCTGTGCGCGTCCACTATCAGTCGAAGGAAGCTTAAGAACTCTAGCGCATCAATGATCTTCTCGAGAACCCATCTCGGGAACTTGCTCGAACGCCCGGCTACGACCTCTTCGCTGAAGAGATCGCACAAAGGCTTCAAAGCACGATGGCCAAAATCGAGAATCCTCGCCGACATCAATCCGGAAGTCATGGCGGTGCGACTCCATCAGCTTCCAGCTGCTCGAATAACTCACCACGTGGAGATCGAAGTGACAACAGATCACGACGTTCTCCTGATCTTCACTCCAGTCGAAGAAGAGTTCCTCGAAGACCTGATGATCAACAAGCTCCCAGGAGAGGTGATCATTCACCACTCCAACCCAGATATCCGCGACAGCAGATGGAATACGAGAAGTATTTTCCTCGTAAGGTTGAGACCTACCGCAGGTCAGGTCCACCCACGACCGGGTATCATCGCGTACGATCACCTGGTGACATCAATCCTTCTTTTCTGCAAAGAAGGCGTCAAGAAGTCATTACCGGGTGTCGGGCTTTCTCACGACCTCCGGCGATCCGCCGTCGCCTCGATTTTGACCGATGAACATGGAGAAGTTCGATGGATCTCAAAACCCCATTGAATTCCTCGAGATCTACACAACCATGTTCGAAAGCGGCGGGAGGAGGAGAGCATGTAATGGCAAATTACCTTCCCTCAGGCTCGAGGATCCTTTCGATCGTGGTTGTTAAATCAGCTACTCGAGTCAATTTATTCATGGTAGCACCTCTGCGACCTCCTACTGGTCAATTTCCAGAGCACCTACCATCACCCTGAGAAGGAGGACGACCTGCACTAGATGAGACAGAACGATCAGGAGACTCTTAGCCAGTTCATTCGACGCTTTAGTCAGGTTCAAAATTCCATTCTTGAGGTTTCTGATTCTTCTGTCATCAGAGCTTTCAAGCAGGGAGTTCGTAGTAGAAGGATCACGGATGATATCGCCTTAAATCCTCCTGAAAACTATCGCCGAACTCTTTGAGATGGCCGATCGATATGCCACCGCTGCTAAAGCGATTGAGTGGAACAACACTATCGATCGAGAAGATAAAGTTCCTCAAGAGGTGGGTGAAAGTGGTAAGAAGAAGGATAAGAAGGCCAAGAAATCTAAGAACAAGGCAAAGGGCCAAAAGCTTCAAGCCAATAGTTCCAAGGAGATCTTGGTCGTGAGCGATAAAAACCCTCAAGGCTCCAAGCCATACTCTGATCGAGGCAAAGGTAAGCGTCCCGAGCGGAAGAACGATAAGCCTAGGTGGTGTCCTTTCCATAAAAAGGAAGGCCATGACCTTTGCAACTATCAAGTTTTCCAACGAAAACTCGAGGACTACTACAATGGTAAAGAACCACTTCCTACCCTTGAAGAGGTAGGGCAAGCTAGTGGTCGTACGCAGTCTAACGACAATGAAGAGATGCCATTCCAAGATCCCGAACACACCATCGAGCATATCTATGGGGGATCATCGGTATACGAGTCAAAACGACAGCTTAAGGCTATCGAACGCGAGGTAAACTCTTTTGACCCTCCTCCTGTCAATAAACTGCCGAAGTGGTCGGAAGTCACCATCTCCTTTGAGAAGGGTGACTGCCCAATCCCTTCCATTTGACCAGATCACTTTCCGATCGTGGTCGAGCCCACCATCAACAACTGTCGAGTAAATCTAGTGTTGGTTGATGGTGGTAGCTCGATAAACGATACATTTCTGAGTACCTGGATGAGATGCAAGTACCGGGACCAAGGTAAGACCGATGCGATACTCTTTTCATGGTATTGTACCGAGGTTTTCAGCCAAACCTATTAGCCAAGTTTCTCTTCCTTTAACATTTGGTTCTTTAAATAATTTCAGGACAGAAAATCTCCTTTGATGTGGTCGATTTTGATACGGCATATAACATCATACTCCGACGACCAACTTTGGCAAAAATTCTTAATCGCTACTCATTATGGGTATCAATGTCTTAAGATGCTAGGTCCCAAAGGAGTGATCACAATTCATTGTGATAAAAAGATGACGCACACGTGTGACCGTCGGTCCCTCGAGATGGTTGGCCA
The DNA here is from genome assembly GCA_036346405.1 of Phyllostachys edulis. Lineage (NCBI taxonomy): Eukaryota > Viridiplantae > Streptophyta > Magnoliopsida > Poales > Poaceae > Phyllostachys > Phyllostachys edulis. The sequence goes on along the minus strand of CM070555.1, from coordinate 36,849,429 downwards.
GATACCAACTCGAGAAGAAAACAAAGGGCAGCCTTCGACCAAGCAGTCGTCGCCTAAAGCTGAACCTAAGCCGAATGACTAGGTCAAGGAGGTTCCTTTGGATCCAGAGGAGCCCTCGAAGACTGTTCACATCGAGGATACTTCTGACCCTAAATAGGAAGACGACCTCATCGCTCTCCTCCAGGCAAACGCAGATGTCTTCGCGTGGCAAGCATCTGACATGTCCGGAGTCCCCAGGGAAGTGATGGAGCACAGGCTAGTTCTACGGCCTGACAAAGTACCTATAAAACAAAAATTACAGAGATTTGCCCCTGATCGACGAGATGCTATAAAGTCAGAATTGGACAAGCTACTTAAAGCAGGCTTTATAAGAGAGGTCGACCACCCAGAGTGGTTAGGCAACCCTGTAATGGTTATGAAGTCTAATGGCAAGTGATGAATGTGTGTAGACTTCACTGATCTTAATAAAGCTTGTCCAAAAGATGATTTTCCTTTACCTCGTATCGATCAGATGGTTGATTCTCTTACTGGTTGTGAAACATTAAGTTTTCTAGATGCATATTATGGCTACCATCAGATTAATATGTGTCTAGAAGATGAAGAAATGACCGCGTTTGTTACTCCATTTGGGATATTTTGTTATGTCAAAATGTCATTTGGTCTAAAAAATGCTGGCGCTTCTTTTCAACACTTGATGCAATCGACTTTTTCACCTCAGCTAGGCCGAAATTTGAAACCTATATTGACGATCTAGTCGTAAAAAGCATCAAGCGGCTTAATCATATTTTCGACCTGCAGGAGACATTCGACAACCTCAGAAAACACTGTTTGAAACTCAATCCTGAGAAGTGTGTATTTGGAGTCTCTTCAGAAAAATTGCTTGGATTCCTTTTCTCTGTACGAGGAAATGAAGCAAATCCCAAAAAGATAAAGGTCATCATGCAAATGCGCCCTCCAACCACAAAGAAAAAAGTCCAAAAACTCACAGGACGTATGACGGCTTTAACTTGTTTCATCGCACGACTGGGAGAAAAAGGACTACCTTTCTTCAAACTTCTAAGGAAGCACGATGATTTTGAGTGGTCGGAAGAGACAAACGCTGCCTTTGAGGATGTCAAGAGGTATCTTACGAGTGCTCCTATTTTAGTTTCCTCAAAACCAGAAGAGACACTTTTAATTTATCTAGCTGCCATGCCACAGGCAGTGAGCGCAGTACTGGTCGTAGAACGTGAAAACGTTCAACGACCAGTTTACTACGTAAGTGAATTTTTGCACGGGCCTAAGGAGCGTTATCCTCGGGGCCAAAAACTTCTATATGCCCTCCTCATGTCTTACCGCGACATTATTTTCAGGTGCACAAGATAATTGTGCCATCTGAGTTTCCCTTAGGAGTTGTCTTCCAGAACAGGGAAGCAGCGGGACGTATGAAAAAATAGTCAGTAGAACTCGGGGAGTTCGACCTCCATTTAGTGTCCCGAACGGCCATTAAATCCTAAATCTTGGCAGACTTTGTCACTGAATGGACAAATCCTGAACGTGTTCAAGATCCCCAGTACGATACCCACGACTAGTGGACGATGTACTTTGACGGGTCACTTACTTTAAGTGGCTCGGGGGCTGGGGTGGTCCTAGAATCTCCTAATGGAGAGACCTTAAAGTATACCATTCAATTAAACTTTCAGGCCACTAACAACGTGGTAGAATACGAAGGTTTGTTGGCTGGCGTACGTGCTGCGAAAGCGCTCGCGATTCAATAACTACTCGTAGGAAGAGACTCTCAACTAGTTGTGAATCAGGTTAGAAAAAAGTACCAATGCTCTAATCCGACCATGTCTCAGTACTTATCGGAGGTTCGAAAGCTTGAAAAGTATTTGTTTGGTTTTGAGGTACAATTTATCCCTCGAAAGGATAATTTCTTTGCAGACCAGCTTGCTCGTATAGCTTCTTTTCGATCACAAGTATAAAAAGGAGTTTTCTTGGAACAGCTCCAGAAGTCGTCTCTAGTCGAAACACCAGAGACATCCTCTTTAGAATACGAGGATACCTGGATGAATCCCATCGACGAGTATCTTTAGACGGGTACTATACCGACAATGATCTCGAGGCAGATCGCTTATCCCGAAAGGCCAAAATGTATACTTTGGTCGAAAGAGTCTTCTATAAACGAAGCACTCATGGGGTACTCATGCGATGCATATCATAGAAAGAAGGACTAAACCTCCTTCACGACATTCACGGGGGCATCTGTGGAACTCATGCTTCCCACAGAACGCTGGTCGAAAAAGCCTTTCGGCATGGCTTTTACTGGCCAACAGCTCTCTACGATGCCAAAGAGCTGGTTAAAAAATGTGTACAATACCAGTTTAATAGCAAGCAAATACACCAACCGGCTCTAGCATTACAAACAATTCCTCTATCTTGGCATTTTGCGACCTAGGGTCTTAATATTCTAGGACAATTCCCCAAAGCTCCAGGAGGCTTTGAGTTCCTATTTGTGGCTATTGATGTGTTCACAAAGTGGATCGAAGCAAATCTGTGGATCGATAACAACGAGCGACAAAACGGTTCATGATGAGAAGCGTGATCACTCGGTTTGGGGTCCCAAGTCGAATAATCACAGATAATGGTAAGCAATTTTCGAGCACAAAATTTCAAAAATTTTGCGATGAGTTGGGTACCAAGCTGTGTTACGCCTCTGTTGCCCATCCTCAAAGCAATGGGGCAGTCGAAAGAGTGAATGACCAAATAATGCAGGGAATCAAACTCTAGTCTTCGACCAACTTATCAAGCGCTCGAGGGCTTGGGTACAAGAATTACCCTCAGTATTATGGGCAGTTCGTACGACTGTTAGTCGGGCTACAGGTGAAACACCTTTTCCCCTAGTTTTCGGTGCCGAAGTCATGCTGCCACCAGAACTAAAGATAAGGTTAGCAAGGGTCAAAACTTTCAACGAGTCAATCTAGGAACAACTTCGAGTGGATGACATTAACCTGCTCGAAGAGAAGAGAAATCAAGCCATAATCCGTTTAGCAGTCTACCAGCAAGCCCTGTGCAAATACTATGATCGTAAGGTCCAACCTCGCAACCTTACTGTAGGTGACTTGGTATTGAGGAAAATTCAATCCCAGTCTAATCGGAAGAAGTTTTCCCCCATGTGGGAAGGTCCTTACACTGTGGTCGAAGTCATGCGATCAGGTTCGATACGACTAGCAATGAAAGACGGCCGAATTCTCTTCAATTCCTGGAACATCGACCAGTTACACAAATTTTATGTGTAACCCACCAATCCTACAATAAAGTATCAGATTCTTTCTATCTTTACTATCTTACTTTGAGTAGTTGTCGGGACCCAAAATTACAATTCTGGACCCTCTGTGTTTAATGCACTAGCTCAGGATCATGCTAGTGCACACAGTGTCAACAAAGATGAATATCGATCCACACAAGCGAATAGTAATATAAACGAATAGTTTGATTAATAAATAATGGTTTGACCTTATAGTCGAGTTTACAATTATTAAGCCACGTAGGACTAACAGAGAAACAAAGCAGCGGAAACAGAAACGGCAGCGGCATCCCATCGATTCACCACAGGCAACCAACTGGGATCAAGACCTCACGATCAGGCACCTTCGATAAACTCCTCTTCGAATGCTGGTGAAGACTCCTTCTCTTCTGCTTGATTTATTTTAAAGCAAGCGTGAGTACACACCGTACTCGCAAGTCACACCATAGAAATGCAGTTATACATGCAGGCTTATAACAAGGGAATGTCATTTTGTGGTTCTTTTGCAGAAATGCAACATTTGCAGTTGAATACAAATAATAGATTGAAAGCGAGTAAAACAAATAGACAATAATAATTTAACAATTTGATTTCACAAAGACTCACACAGCCTAAACAGATTATTCACATAGCCATATGATTTATATCACACAGCTCCCTTCCCACACAGTTTTTAAAGATCTACCCCTCATGTGAAATCCCCGAGCATTGTCCATAACCGATGATGCGGCTATTCGAATAGATTGTTTACACTCTGCAGAGTTTGTACACTTTACCCACAAGATACAACCAGTGTTGCAAGCACTAATTGTAACAAAGCATTTCAGAAACTTCATCTTAACATAGATGCTCCCGATGTGCTTCGTCATACCAAACCATACACGATGTATGGTACAACACACACCGTTAGACGAGGAAGCGGCGAACCGTCGCGATGCGACTACATGGTAGCACACACCTCCACCCTATTTACATAGCCTAACCTACACTTTGAGCAACCAATGCCAAGAATTAAGTATCTTACTATGCTAGGCCCGTCCCCATAACAGGCATGTGGTCGTGCAGAGGGCTCAGTTCAATGGCGCACAAAGTTCAATCCTGAAGTGACCGAGGCAAGACTTCCATTGTTCTAACTAAGGCACACAGATTAATATGACACACAGATTCACAAGCCCATATCACATAGCCACCATGTCACACAGTTCCCTCCACTTGCCTCAGTCTAAACCTTTTTCCCACCCAATTGATTTAAGTGCAACACATGCGACAAAGACACGTAGTACACACAGGTTATTACAAAGTTACATAGTCACTTAGTCAAGTTAATAATTGCACTTTACATGAATAGGTGATTCGTGGCATGGCTAAGCAATCTAATCGCACTAACCAACCAACGTTGGTGCTATAATATTTACCAACTAAATATCAACTAGGGTGACAAAGGATCAAGGCATAACAATTATACAAGGGAGGCATAACAGATTGGATTTAATAACTAATCCCAAAAGCATTTAAATAATTACTTGAAATAAAATGCAATACTTTGAATTAAAATAATATTTAGAAAACTGGAATTCAAACATGGTCAAATCATGACTTGCCTTGGAACAGGTCTAGAAATTGATCTTGGTCTTGTTGTGCTCCTTCTTCTTCAAATCTTCCAGAAGTGTCGAAGTCTACTCGCAAACGATGTAAACAAACAAAATAAATAAATAACAGAGGCAAAACAACTCCAAAAAAATAAATAAATATCTCCATTAAATAGATCTTGAATTTATAGGAATTTAGAAATTTGAATGGACTGATTTGGAGTTAGGATGCAAAAGTTATGGGGTTTGGAAGTTTGGATCTAAAGAAAACCCTAGAAATTGTATTTACTGAATTTCAGAATTATTCTTTAAAAGAAAAACCGGATTATTGTGCAATGCTGGCGTCATCAAAGGGTTGGCTGTACGGTTCCCCCACTGACATGTGGGTCCCACCTGTAAGTGGCGGGGTGCACCGTGGACTGGGTTCACCGAGGGCGTGGGCTGTGGTTCGAGCTAGCGTGGTGGGCGTGCTCATGTGGCGCTGACGCGGCGCCTACGTGGCTGACACGCACGCGCCACGAAGGTGGGAGTGTTGAGGTGGAGGGTGATGTGGACGGCGGCGAGGGCGACGGCGCACGGGAACCAAGGGTTCTGGAGAACGGCGGCGAGTCGTTGGCGGTGGGTGGTACAGGGAGGTAGAGGGTGCGAAGGGGATCATGGGGGTGAGCTCACGGGTGCTTGAGGACAACTGTGGCGACCGGCGCGAGGTCGGCGGCGGGAGGCCGGGCTCGGCGACAGCGGCGATAGAGGCTCCTCCGATTTAAGCGAAGGTGACTCCGAGGTTCCTCTCGCTCGCGCGATGTCGATGGTGTAGGCGTTGAGGCTCTGGCGGCTTCGGGCTCGACGGAATTGCTCGTCGGAGTAGGCGACGGCGGGGATTGGATCTACGGCTCTGCGGCGGCTAGGGTTAGGTGTCTTGACGAGGAGGCGGCAGGCGAGGCGGAGGGCGAGGCTTCCTCCTTTATATAGGCGGCGGCTCGGGGCGCCTAGAACACGGACGCCACTGAACGGCCTTGGCGCGAACTCCTCGACATTTTGGTCGAAGAACGAGCGAGGTGGGACCCACTTGACAGCGGTGAGGCTCGGGCGAGCGCGAGTGGAAAAAGGCGCGGGTGAGGCGCGCGCGGGCGAAGATCTGGCTGTCCAACCCTGATCGGACGGCTCAAAAACAAGGTGACGTTCGGACCGGCCGCACGGCACGACGCCATCGGACCGTCCAAACTTGATCGAACAGTGGAGGTTGAGTAGAGCGCGTGGAGAGAGAGAGAGAGAGATGGGGGGGCCACTGTCGAGCGAGAGTAGCCTGCCAGCAGTTCTGGTACCTGATCTTTGGGCCGGGACGGGAGAAGGAATGGGTTTAGGCCCAAGGACTGTTTTGAGAATTAAAATACCTTTTCTATTTTAGAAATTACTGAGAACTGAAATAAGCAATAGAAATTAGTAAATGAACTTGGAAAAATTCTAGAAAATATATACAAGCACATAGAATCCAAATAAAATAGTTTTGACCATTGTTCATGTTGACTTTAGTCATATTAAATTGTTTTGTTACTCAAAGTCCAATATTAAGCTTTTGAATTAATTCAAATAAATCCAAATGGTGAATTTTCTCTCTACCAACTATTCAAAGGATTTTTAAAGCTCAGAAAATTGGGATGTTACAGTAGTGCATTGATAATTTTTTGTTCATTACCTGGTCGTAAGTTCTTCTACGACCAGTACCCAAACTTTCTTTACACTGGTCGAAACGATGGTGACATCACCTAGTCGAAGCTTTTCCTTTTCGCACGTGGTCCTGCCCACTAGAAGAAATTTCCTAGTGTTGACTCGTTGCTCCCTTTTTGCTACCAACACAAAGAACTTAGGTTCAGCCCACATGGTCGAAATATTTTCAAGCCAACTCTTAGTACCTTAAATTATTTCTTCATTCATTTTTGAAAAATAAACTAAGCAGAGTACACTTTTCCAATTTGCTCGACAACTTTTGGTAAACTCGTTTCGTTTCAACTGGTCGGAGGAAGACACAACACCTAGTCGAAGTCTTTCCTCTCTGCACGTGATCCTGCCCACTAGAAGAAACTTCCTAGCGTCGTCCTGTTTCTAATTCTTGCTACTAGAGCGAACCTACCGAGTGCACCGAAATAAGTTGAACGGATTTTTAAGGTACTCCAGATGTTTGTCTAACTCAAGTTGACCATTTTTTATTTGATTAATCTGATCGGAGAAGGTAACATCATCTAGTCGAAGCCTTTCCTTTCTGCACGTGGTCCTGCCCAGTAGAAGGAACTTCCTAGTGTCCACAGGTTCCTACACTTTTGACCAGTGTGAGAAAATCGTGATAAAAACTATAAGTTAGATCAAACTCTCTCTTTTTAAGAAAACCTATTTCACACTATTTACTTGGTTTATCTAAATAAACTAAGCATATAGTTGGGGGCTAGGATAAAGTTATCAATATGACTTCAATTCTTAGTCTTAATCTCTTTTTCCATTCATTATCTTATGAGTTACTAACTACTCGACAAGATGATTTGCAGGAAGAAGAAAGGATTATATATACCAACAACAAAAACTTATTTTTACAGGTTTCAAGTACGACTACTCTGATGAGGGAGATCCTATTTGCATCTCCTCCGTGACTTCCATGCCGATCAACTGCATTTCCTCTATCAACCGCTCTGCTTCTACTTCAGAGAAGTCGAAGTCAGCTTTGATTGGTTGCGGATTAAGATTGGGGTCACGAGCCTTAAGGTTTTCCAAAACAAAACTTATTGTGCCCTTGACCGCTTCTCTTATTGAATCGGCTTGGTTGGTCTTCAGAGTGGTCACCAACTCTTGCAAAGTTTCGACTTGATCACCAATAGTACTCGAGTGAGCAATCATCGTGTCTTCACAAGGAGTGATCCCCTCAGCATGAAGCCCACCGAGTACATTGTTCAGAAGAAAAATGTTGTCTTGAAGATTGACATTCATCGACTTCATCTCCTCCTGATTACGAGTCGAAGCCTCATGAAGTCTTTTTATTTTGACTGCTTGTTCTGAAAAGAATAAGACCAGTTAGATAAAATGACCTCAAAAGGAAAACAAAACTGATCACAGGTAAAGACTTGCTTACCAGCTAGTCGAGAATCTAACTTCTTGACTTCGTCGTGGTGAGAGGCAGTGCTCTTTATATAGCGCTCCTCCCACGATTGGACCTCTTGATCTTTTTCTTTGGCGACGTGGGAAACCACATGAAGAACCAAGGTCTTTTCTTTGACCTCGGTTACGAGCTTCCCCACTTCAACCTCTTTTTCTCAAAAGGAATAAGAGTTAGAAAAAGAAAAGAAGGTCGTAAGTGGTTTTAAGTTCAGCACTTACCGTTTATTAGTCCCTGCAATTTTTCAATTGCAGAGTTTGCCTCCTGAAGCTTCTTCAGAAGATCTTCATTTTCTCACTTTGCTTTTTCGTCTCGGCTTTCTCAAAGTCGCGCAATCAGCTAAGGTCTTCTCGTCGCTCTTGAACCTACAGAACAAAAGAGTAGATATGAGTATAGAACAAGCGGTCGTAAGTTTTTCTACAACCGGTACTTAGTCGTAAGTTCTCCTACGACAATGCTCTGGTCGTAAGTTCTTCTACAACCAGTACCTAGTCATAAGTTTTTCTATGACAATCCCCATAAGTACTGTGTAAGTGGTCGAAACATAAACGACTACAAGTACCAGTTACTTACCATCTCTCTGTCTACTCGCAGAGTTCTGCTTTCTCCTGTCATAGCTGAACCAGTTGTCGGTTGTACTCTACAACCGTGACAATTTGCTCTAGAGCTCTCTGTATAAACAAAGACAATGAGAAGCGAGAAAATTCACATATGTGAATGATGGGCAACAAGCACTTACGTTAATACTCGTCCGAGCAAACATGGAGAGTATGTTTGTAGAGTTCTTCATCTCATCAAGCTCTTGAACTCAATTCCACTACACCTTTTTAAGACGCTCGTCGTCGAAAATGTTCCCTCTGTTTGGAAGGTCCTTGGGGGTGGGGAACTCGGTTGCGAGACTTGAAAGCTGAAGACCCCACTATAGAAGCTGGGCCAAAGAACTTAGAAAAAAAGTTGACATATTCTTCATCTTCTGATTCGGTGATGCCAGCTCCTTCTTGGGGACCGGGAGGAACGTCTTTGACAACTTCCTTCCCGGCGCGATGGCCCGACGATCCATCACCTTGGCCTGATGCCTCCGCAGCATCATGTGTCGTTTTCACCTCGGCTTCTACGACCACCCCCGTGGTCACGGTTGCTTCGACAGCTATGATTTCTTCCACCACTCAGACGGTGGACAACCCTTCGACCACCGCCACTATCACTTCTCCAACTGTTGGAGAAATAGCAGTGGGTTCCTCAGTAGGAACATCCTTGATGGTTAGAGGGGTCAGGCTAAAATCATAAAAAAGGAAACACGTCAAATGGTAAAAAGCAAATGGTAAATGTTGTTCTTACACTTTTATTTTTCTACATACCTTCGTGTGCCAGACTTGATCTTGAATTTGGAAGAAACCTTCCCTAAGGAAGATTTCTTCGACCTCTTCTCAACTACATCTGGTCGAGACTCGAGTTGAGGAATGGGAACAGCCACGACCACGTCTGGTCGTGGGTCTTGAGCGAGCACTACCGCTCCTAGAGCCTCCTGGATCTTCGGATGGCCGAGACCTGTCTCGACCACCTCGAGGGCAGCACTGCCCTCAACCACAGGCACTGCTGGTGCAGTAGTTTCCTTCACAAAAGACATAAAACTTTTTCAGTTCTCCTTTTCTAGTTGCTTTACAAAGCCACGGGAGGCAGAAACTGCGAAAGTCTCATTGTCGTAGTAGAAGGTTACCTTGATCTTGAGGGCTTTGCACTTGAGAGCATTGATGCTCGCTTCGATCGCCCTTACTTCCTTTGCAGCAGCCATGCCTGCAGCAAATTTTGCAAAGGGCCCGGTCGGAGCAGTGGAGCTTGAACTTGTGCCGCCCTTGTCGGCAACTTTCACGAGCCGACGCTTCTTGGAAGGAGGAGCATCGACTTGCTCCCCCACCGCACCAACGACCATCAATTCGACCTCTTCGTCCTCTTGACAGTCTTCCATACCTACTTTCTGCAGAAATCAGAAAAAGAAATATAACTAAGCAGTCATAAGTTTTTCTACGACAATCCTCTGGTCATAAGCTCTCCTACGACCAGTACCTAGTCATAAGTTTTTCTACGATAATACGCTGGTCGTACATATTACTACAACCAGTACCCAGTCGTAAGTTTTTCTACGACCATAAGATCCTAAAGATGAAATCAATTCTTGATTACCTTTAGCCGCTCTTTCTTGTCCACTGCGGACAGGACCGCCAAGATTTGAGGAACCACCACATTTGGTGATGGGGATTTCTCACAAATGAGCTTGACTCGAGCGTTAATTTCCTCTTATGAGAGATCTACAGGAGCAAGCAAACTTTTAATAAACCAAGTTCAAAATTAACAGAAAGAAGGCTAAGATTGAAAGTTTACTTACCCTTCTCGTATTCTCTGGTTGGGTCTTGCGGCCCCGAATACCTCCACATGGGATGAGCCCTCTCCTTCAGAGGGCTAATACGACGCATGATGAAATCCTTCACCATGTGCTATCCAGTGAGCCCCTCTTCCCTCAAGTCTTTGATGGCTTGAATGAAAGGGACGATCCAACCGAGATCCTTGGAAGTCGAATCCCAGGAAGGGATCTTCTCGATCAGATTTTCGACGAAGGAGAGGCTATCCTCACTGGATGTCTCCCAGTAGAACCACCTCTTCTTCCATCCCGGCCACGACGACCGGGTGAACATATGAATATACTCCTTTGAATTCCCGTCGTGGAGCTTCAGACTACAGCTACCGACGATTCCCGATAGCCTAGTCATCCCATAGAAGTACTGGAATAACTCCAAGTCAGCCGGAATCCCCAGGTAAGCCTCACACAAGTAAACAAACATGCCCAACATCGTAATGGAATTGGGAACGAGGTTCACCAACTCCACCCCGAAGTGTTCGAGTACGAGTGTGAGGAATGAGTGAGCGGGCAATCGAAGGCCACACTCACCATACGCTTGGAAGACGGGAATTTGCCCAATCTCCCTCGACGGCCAATGCTGGTCAGCAGCCTCAATCCACTTCACGAACTGCCTCTTCGGGATCTTCTCGGCGGAGACCAGAGCCTTCATCTTGGTCGTGTCCATCTCCGATTCGGCCCATTGGGAAGTGGCTCCAGTCACCTTTCTCAAGGGTCGGAGATTTGGATTTGGAAAGATTTCAGGAGGACGCTCGATTTGGTCGACGGCGGAGAGTGCAAGAGCTTGATGAATAGTGGGAGCGATTTAGAGAAAGGTAAAAAACTTTAGACTTACGGTAAGTATTTATAACTGCGCGCCTGAGTTAAAGACGTGGCGATCCAACGGCTGCCACTACTTCGGGAACCGCTCCAACAAACAGGTCTATGAGAGTCGATTGAGATTCTTAAATTTGTCTGCTCGAGAAAGCCGAGTCTGTCTTTACACCTAAAGCGAAATTACCTTCTTGACTAAGTCTATTTCTGGTCAAATGAAACAACAATTGGAAAGGTTTTGCTTCCAATTACAGTACTACGACCACCTGGTGATCGTAAGATCTCCTACGACCACCTTGTAAGTCGTAAGATTTTCTGCAAACTTCTTGACCAAGTCAATTTCTGGTCAAGTGGAATACCGGTCGAAGAGTTTTTCCTTTAACCACCATTTTACAACCACCTACTGGTCGTAAGATCATCTATGGCTTCTTTTTCAAGTAAGTTATTTTCACTTGAAGATGGGAGCCTAGATGACGAGGATATAATAATCCTCATTTAATTATTTATCTGTAATTCATATTATGGATAATAATATCATCATATGGTTCTTGAGTATACCCCTTAATACTCATAAGGGAGAAGCTGGGGATCGTAAGTTCTTCTACGAGCACCCATAGTCGTAAGTCCTCCTACGATCAGCTTGTGGTCGCAAGCTTTACTACGACCACCACCTGGTCGTAAGCTCTTCTACGACCAGTCTCTAGTCGATGGGGATTATAGACATGTGGGCCTAGCCGATCAGAGAATCTTCTGCACCATAACTTAGGATATGGGCGGTTAATTATGTTGTTATTCTCTGCAATAATGGCACGATTTAACTCTCTGCCCTGGTGATAACTGCCTAGCGACGTGGGAACGTTACTACTCCCACAATAATCTCTAGTAATGGCTCCATCATCTAAAGCATTAAGGCACCCTTTGAATAGGAGAAATGGCATCCAACTTCAAGGACTATATAAAAGGCGGGATCATCAGGAGAAGAGGGAGGACACACAATCAGGGGCACAAGACATCTCATTCGAGTATTTCTCTTGATTTTGTAAACCAGCATACTCAATACATCCACACAGGAGTAGGGTTGTTATTCTCTCCAGAGAAGGCCAAAACCTGTAAAAAAAATCCCCGTGTCACTTTCTCTGTGTGATTTGAGTCTTGGAGACCCCCCGAATCAAACAATATTTATGTAAGTTCAGTTCTAAAACACCGACAGAACCAATCCCATTATGCTAAGAAAATATTAAGTCGGTTCAGCCTTGGGAACTACAAGATTTTCCCAACTCCTTATGATGCTAGTGTCAACCTTCGAAAGAATCAGGGATTAGACAAAGATCAATTGAGATATTAATAAATTATTGGGTCCCTTATGTATCTATCTAGTGCCATAAGACCTGACATATCATTTGCTATGAGCAAATTAAGTCGGTTTACTTCTAATCAAGGAGATGATCGCTAGGAGGCACTTGAGAGAGTATTGCGCTACTTGAGAGGCACAACCTCATATGGAATTCACTATACTGGGTATCCATTTGTATTAGAAGGATATAGTGATTCAAATTGGATCTCTGATACAGATGAGATCAAAGCTACAAGTGGTTATGTCTTTATTCTAGCAGGTGTTGTAGTTTCATGGAGGTCGTCTAAACAGACTATATTGACGTGGTCAACCATGGAAGCAGAACTTGTAGCACTAGACACAGCCACTATTGAGGCTGAATGGCTTAGAGAGCTACTATTGGATCTGCCACTGGTTGAGAAACCAATACCGGAAATCCTAATGTACTGTGATAACCAAACAGTGTTGGTTAATGTTACAAGTATTAAGGATAACATGAAGTCCTCCAGACACATGAAGCGTAGGCTTAAATCTATCAGAAAACCGTGGAACTTTGGAGTGATTACTGTTAATTAGATCTGTATTGAGAAAAATCTGGCAAACCCTTTCACAAAGGGGCTAGCACGGAAGGCGATTTTCGTTGCGTCTATGGACATGGGAATGAGGCCCATTGGAGTTACAACTCGGCAGTAACCCATGCCTTCTTGATCGGAGATCCCGTGACTTAGGTAATACGAAAAACAAGTTGAAATTGTAACAAGAGAGTACAATTAATAATATCTGTACATGTGTCCTAATAGATATAGTACTCTCAACTGTATGGAAGTGTAGTTTAAAGCTTAATGTATTCTAGTGTCCAAGGAGGAAAAAATGTATTAGCCTACAGGATACCTAAAATGAATACACCTACTTGAGCTTAACTGTGAGGTTGTAGTTCACGAAAATAGGACATTCTCTAGAAAGCTCATGAGCATATAAGGGAGCATGACCAAATAATCATCCGTTTAGGCGTGGTTCCTTGACTACCTAGTATCAATTGAGATTTCAAGTTAAATTTAATCAAGAAAAGTTGTGAATTCAAAGCATAGTCCAGTCATCAACTGTGAGAAGATGAATCTTGTTATTCTGGGTGAAAGTTCAACCCGTACGGGACTTACACTAAAAGATTGATATATCAACAACACTTCAGCACAATAGTCCTTATCATCGTTTTTTACTGCTTGCCTTGGAATTGGTGGGGGATTGTTAGAATTGAGCCCATAAGTGTAAAGGCCCATCCATTCATGAAATTTCAAAGTATGCATGGTTTAGTCCCATATTGCCTAACAAAGTGGTGGGAGAGCAATTTATAAGTTGGAGTCCTTACCACCCCTTAAAACATGTGACACATGGCATGAAAAGGACTATAGCTAAAGTTACACACACGCATGTACACACGCGCGCGTATATTCCTGTGGCAATCGCGTGACTTGTGACTTGCGATGTGCGACCGTGAACGTGTCGCGAATCTAGTCCACCTTTCTTTTGCTAACTGTGCATTTCTCTCTCTCCTTTTAGACTGGTCAAACTAGTGTGGTCGAAACACTATGATCGAAATAATGTAGTTGAAACACAGTGGTCGAAATAATATGGTTGAAACACAGTGGTCGAAGCCATAGACCAGTGTGGTCGAAACACTGTGGTCGAGATAATGTGGTTGAAGCCATAGACCAGTGTGGTCGGAATAAAGTGGTCAAAACACTGTGGTTGAAATAAAGTGGTCGAAAAATAGTGGTTGGATCTATAGACCAGTGTGGTCGAAATACAGTGGTGGAAATGTATACCAGTGTGTAATCAGGATCAATAAACACTGCTTAATTACCATTAATTGGTTTTGAATTAGATGTTACCAGTGATTTAATATGTGCTTTATTATGTAGTTACTAGAGAGTAATTGTCTCGACATTAAAAATATCTGGAGTTGTCCAGACCTGATACGATTTGATACACTTCCATTTTCTTCTTCCTCTCTGTTCTACTGTGCTGGAGAGTTGTGATGTCGGATCAAGCCGTCCCTTCTCCTCAGCGTGCACCAAGAAGGAGGGTGAGTGGGTATCTCCGAACCATTATTGCAGAGTTCACTTGCATGGGGCAGCAATAAGATTTACGACAACAGCATCTATCGACCGCTTCATTTATCTTTGCTTGAGTCTACTCTACTTCCTGTTCCTCATCACACCCGACTGTAAGTTGGTTGTGTGACCAAACTATTCAGTAATAATCCTTTTGTTGTGTATGTTTAGAAGTGCAATGAATTGCCTATTGTTAGTATCGCTTTATACATCTCTAGTTTTATGTTATCTTTGTCTCATAATAAAATATGCAATTAAAATATTGTCCATATTTCCAACAGCGCATCCATTTGTCAAGAAGCAAGCATACATTGCTCCTATAATCAGCAGAACGACGGAGGCAGCTGCCCAAGCCAGTCGCCAAGAGCAACCTATCTTCTTGCCATGTGCCTTGACTTGTCGATGGAATTTCGAACGTATATAGGGGGTGTTTGGGACGGCTTCAGCTTCCGTCTTTCACCCGAAAAAGCCAGAAGCCGTCCCAAATGACCATCTTTTCTTTGAAGCGGCTTTGTGTTACAACACGCAAAAGCCGGAAGCCACCACGGGGAGCTTCTGCGGCTTCCCACAACCTCTGTTCTGAAATTACCCCCAAAGTTCAGAGGTAATTACCCGTCGATTGCCATCACATATAACCCCCGCTGGCTGTCTGCCCCGTCGGCCCGCCCGCCCACCTCCTCCTCCTCCCCCAGCTACCTCCTCCTCAGCGCTCGCCTCCTCCTCCCCCGATGCCCACCGCTGGCCTGTCTACCTCCTCCCCCGCACTAGCGTCGCCCAGATCCAGATCTGGAGCTTGCCCTCCCTCGGAGCTCTCCTCCTGCAACGGCCACCTCCTCCTCCCTCTACCCTACGCTGGCCCGGCTACCTCCTCCCCGGCTACCTCCTTCTCCCTCTACCCTGTGCTGGCCACCTTTTCCCTAGCTACCTCCTTCTCCCTCTAGCCCGCGGCGGCCACCTCCTCCCCTGGCAACCACCACCTCCCTCTACCCTGCGCTGCCCTGGCTACCTCCTCCCTGGCCACCTCCTCCCTGGCTACCTCCTCCTCCCTCGACCCCACGCTGGCCTGGCTACCTCCTCCCCGGCCACCTCCTCCCTGGCCCCTCATAATGCTAATTTTGCTATAAATTTTCTATCAATGTTTCAGGATTATCTGAACGAAAGATTGCAAGAATGCTTATATTGCGCATAACTCAACATTTATCTGGCTTAATGCATCACCATATGATTTGTTTTACAGGTTTATTTGCACATGCATGCTTGTATGTATAACTTATGGATATGTCATTATTATAGGCATTGTTGCATCATTGATTGACCAAAATCTGATGTCCTTCTCTATTCTGTTATATCACTATTATGTTACTAGTCTATTTCTTCTTGTGACAATGGAAACTACAGGAATCACTTCCCTAATTGTATGGATTTATATGTATCTCTGTGTTTTTAGATTGCCAGTAATAATATTTGTATTTCATAGTATTTAGTTTGATATTGTTTAGTAGATATCTGAAGCACATAAAAAGTTAGCGCCCTTTGTGATTCTTCAGACTAATTATGATTTAGTTGAATCCAGACTAATTGCTTCGATGTAGTTTAACTGGTTAATTTCTATCTCTTAGAAATGGTTGTAGTTTCTAATTATAGAATTGATCTCCAATAGGCATAATTGAGTTGGTGTTAACAAGAAAGGAATGATAATGTTTCCTTAAAGAACCTTTGTGATTGTTTGCAGTATTTCTAATCTTGGATCGAATATGCAATTGTTGATTTGTGTCATCTGTCATATATTTCTCTTGCATGTATTTGTCTGCGCAAAATGACTGTCAAGAAGAGCCATGCCATAATCACCTTTTCATTTAAGATTTGCATGAACACTTGGGGGTACGTGTGAGAGTGGGGGTGCCTAACACTGCCGATGCCGGTCCCAAGCCCAAAAAAGTAGAGGGGGCATGAATTATTCAAATTGTATGTTTAGGCTAGCAACCTTGTAGTGGTATGACACCAGCTGCTTATTGCATGAAAGTGCTAACATTATTGAGTTTCTTTTGTATTGATGTTGCATTTTGGTTTCTGGTGCATAACTTAGAGTGTTGATGATGAAATCTTGGTGAGAGATATCCTTTATGATGTTCTGATTTTGGTGGATTATTCTTTCATTAACAAAGGAATTGGAGTTGATCAAGCTGATAGTTCTCTTTTGCCTATTTTTGTGTCAAGATTGATTATCCTTTGTAATTTGCGAGCTCTGTCGTTTTTCTTTTCTTTTTAATAATGTCTTTGTATTAATTATTCCTTTGTAATATTGTTTTATAATAATTATTTAATTGTTGTATTAATTATGCCTTTGTAATAATTATTTATTGTGAATATTTATTGCAATTATTTCGTAATAATTGTTTGTCGTAATAATTATTTATTGTTGATTGTCGTTAATTACATTAATTGAGGTCAATTTGTCGTTAAATACCGTTAGTTGTCGTCAAATGTCGTTAGTTGTCGTCAAATGTCATTAGTTATCGTCACTTGGCATTAGTTATCGTCACTTGTCGTTAACTACCGTTAGTTGTCGTCAAATTCATTATAATAATTGTTTTTAATAATTATTTACTGTAATAAATATTTATTAGTCGTCGTTAATAATCATCAATTGTCATTAGTTATCGTTAAACGTTGTTAATTACGTCAAACGACATCAAACAAGCTATTACTGTCTTCAAGGGTATTTCAGACATTTACAATCTCAAAAGTTATAGCCAACCTACCTAAAAGCTAGACATCCAAACACCAAACCTCTTCAGTCTAGCCGTTCAGCTCGGCAGCACAGCTGAAAGCCGCTTTTCAAGAAAACTACAGTTGTTCCACTAAAAAGCCACAACCGTTCCAAACAGGCCCATAAGCCTACGGAGGTGGCCTTTCAGGCTTTCCAACCACTCCCGTTGTCCCGTCCAGTGTACCGAATTACTCACGAAACACACACACACACAAAAAAGAATCCAAACTATTAGACCACGATGAAAAGGCCGCCAAGATCGACAACCGCCCCAACTCTCCCTCCCACTCCCGTTGCCCCGTCCCGTGTACCGCAACGTCTCTTCTTTCCGATTCGACGTGTGCCGCTTCGGCTCACTGTATAAACCAGCCTCCTGCCCTCCTCCTTCCTCCCCCCTTCCTCTAGCCCCCTTGGCCGGTCAGCGTCATCCCATCTTGCCCAATAAAAACACCTGTACAGATTAACCCCCATGGATTCAGATCGCCCATTCCCCTGCTGATCTGCACGATTTTTGCTAATTTTTCGCGTGGTTTTTTTCTATCAGGGCTAGGGTTAGGGCCTCAGCAAGGGGGGTGCCGCATTTCGTTCAAGCCACCGTCGGAGTCGACTTGCTAGGGTTTGTGGGGGAAGCGAAGGGGAGGGAACGGAGTAAGGGAGTAGAGGAGATGGAGAAGAAGAAGGTGGCGGTGCCGCTAGTGTGCCACGGCCGGTCGTCGACCTGTTCTACAGCCTTGTCACACCCGACAGCTACTTCCTCACCAGCGCTAGCAAGGGTAAGCGATCCGCTTTTTTTTTATGCGATTCGTTCGGATCGGGCTGTGGATTGCGATGCAATGCCAGTTAGTTGTGTATGTGTGAATTCAGGTGGTTAAATCATGTCAGTGGCATAGTTTGTACCGTAATTGTTGTTACATAATTTAACTGTGTAGTGTGATTGATTAGTTCAATTTGTCTCGCACTGTTTGGGTTAGAGTGGGTTATGGACTTATGGGTTATCTATCTAGATTCTAGGTTGCACAATTTCTATTTCTGGTGAGAAGTAGCACGAGTGCGCGACAACTGCAATCTGCAATCATGTGAACTTGTGATGTCTGAGGTGTGAAGGGTAGATTGGTCACGCGGAATTGTCAACAGTTTATACCTCAACATACTATTTAACGTACCTGTTGTTGCTATGTTGCATGATGCAATCTAGGTGAGTTTATGCCATATTGGTAAGATTCGAAGGATGTAGCAGTGATTGTGAATTATTCTGTGGATATTATGGGGATATGCTCATGATCTTAGGATGATGTTACAATTGGCAATGGCGTTATCGGTTTGTCAAAACACGTATTTTCATCGAAGTTTGAAAGGCTGTCAGGTCAAATGCGGTCAGACTGGCTGGCAGTCAGACCGACGTCAAGGCGTAGTCAGACCAGCCATTGAATGGTGGTCTGATCAATTTCTTGCTGTTCATCGGCCATTTTGGAGATTTGGCTTTGGGATAGGTCAAGTTCATGGGCTTCAGTGCATATGTGTTGCATGATGCTTCTTTTCACTAACGTGGGTCAAGTTGTGAAGAACTTATTCTCAGAATCGATTTCTTTGTCTATTGTTGTGCAGGATGCTTGGAGGTCAACGACGAGGATGATCAGGACTAATCTTGGAGAGCTAAGGTCCAGAACGATCGAGGATACCGGGTGAGGTCAATGGATTCAAGCATGGCGCAAATTGGACAAAGGTGATCGAATGGGCAGTTCAGTGCGACGAGTTGGATCAAGTGGCGCGGGAGTCGGTGCAAGTGCCATGGTGGTTTCGGCGGGAGCCGGACGGGAGAGACTTGCCAACATGATGAGAGCCGTTGATCAACCTACACGTGGCGAAGCAAGCGTTTGCTTCACCAAGATTGGACTCGGTCTTCGAAGAAGGATTGAGAAGGGGTATTTTGGTAATTTCACCAAATACGGCCTTGGTAATCTTTTGGATAAACCACGGCGCGAGACGACACATGGAGAAGTGGTTTAGGTCAAGATGAGATGAAGACGACGCTTTAAAATACATGTGTGTGTGTGTGTGTGTGTGACCCGTTTGTGTGTGGGCTTAACGGGAGCCCATTGGGGTTTACTCTTCTAGAAGCTAGGCCTCCACTATAAATAGGGGTGGCTGTTGTCCAGCACCCTTAAGCACTTGATTTGAAAAACCCTAGTTTTGGCTTTAGGGACTTAGAGTGGAAAGGAGAGGCTTAGGGCTCTAGAGAGTTGAGTTGAGTGTGTGCTCATGGATTGAGCTCTTGTCCTTCTGGATGGAGTGGCTGTAAACCCTCTGAATCTCAAATCAATCTATGCATGATTTCTCAAAGATGAGTCTCCCTGTGTTCTTTCTCTCTATTTGATGATTTTGAGTCATTCTTTGATCCGCAAGATTTCTCTTTGTTTCTTGCTGTGATTTTGCTTGCTATGACATGTGACAACACATCTAGGATCATCTTGATCATCAATCACCCATGAGCAAGACGTTAGATCATATTTCGATTTTGACTCGGTTTTGGAGCACCATTCATTTAAACTAAAAAATATAGGAACTTTGGCATGGATCTCTACGATCTTTGATTGGAATAGGTTCCTAATATCTTAGAGAAGGTGTATCTCAAGTTTGGTGGAGTTTGGTCGTGTAGATCAAAAGTTAGATCGATTTGAGTTTCGGTTTTTGGGTCATGCATTACATTCATCATTAGGTCCGGTCGGTGATTTTATAATGCGGTCAGACGCCCGGTGATCGATCCCATAAGTCTGCTGTTAGTCGACCGACCACCGTCCAATCGCCTTTTGCCGCTTGGTCGATCGCCGTAGGATTTGAGCTTTGTGGTTTGGTCTTTTGCTTGGGGTTTTGATTTGGGTTCAACACAAGTCCTCTGCAGTACTTGTATGTTGATCTTCATAGCTTCTATAGCTAATGGAGTAATATTTGTATTGAACCTAATCAAGGTGAAAAATTGAGCGTGCTCCTATTCACCCCCCTCGAGTCGCCTATTCGGTCCTACAATTGGTATCAGAGCACGGTTAGCTCTTCTCATAAATCTTAACCGGTCTTTGGAGCCATGGCGACTGACAAGTATTCAACCAAACCACCTGTGTTTGATGGAGTCGATTTTGTTTACTGGAAGGCTCGCATGCAAGCCTACATCGAGCCTCATAGGCACGCAATTTGGCTTAAGGTTAAAAATCCTTATATTGTGCCAGCCAATGATGATGTGATCACTCCAGATGTCGAGGCAAATAGCAAGGCTCGAAACTTCTTGATTCAAGGGCTTAGTCGATCTGAGTTTGAGCGTGTCGCTCATTTGAGGTCTGCTCATGAGATTTGGAAGACCCTCTGTGATTACCACGAGGGCTCTACTGCGATCAAGGAAGTGAGACAGAACCAACTCAAGAAAGAATACTCAAAGATCGAACAAAGGTCCGGTGAATCTTTGGATGAGTTGTGGGGAAGATTCTCAAAAATCCTTCATGACTTGCGTGCAGTGGATCTTATGTTCACTGAATCTGAAAATGCACGTTAGCTCTTGGGTGCTCTTGATATGAAAGTTTGGGGAATGAAAATCACTTCCATCAATGACAACACTATCATGAGTGAGCTTACCATGGATAAGCTCTACTCGAGGTTGAAGACGCATGAGATTGACTTCATCTCACGTCTCCTCAAGACAGAGTCGATGGCTTTAGTAGTTGACCTATCTAAGGGTAGTTCTTCTGATTCTTTGGATTTTGGCTTATCTGGGTTTTCATTGTCCGCTTTACACTCTTTGAGCGATGAGCAGCTAGAGAAGCTACCTGAGGATGACTTAGCCCTCCTATCCACAAAATTCACAAGAGCCTACAACAACGTGAGGAGTAGAAGGAGAGGTGGCCCTATTACCTGTTTTCAGTGTGGTGAGCCAAACCACATTCGAGCTAAATGCCCTAAGCTAAAGGGTAAGGAGGAGAAGGACTTCCGGAGGCGTCCTCAAGCTCGGGATGCGAAAGCCAAGAAGCCCAACTACAGAAAGTTCGTCAACCGGGTCCTTACCGCTCTTGAGAATGTTGATATGAGCGATGTGGACTCGGGAACGGAGGACGACGATGATGATTCCCATGGCAAGAAGAAGGCCCAGACTTCACGGCATGTGCTTCATGGCCAGGGCAGCCCACGACATCGACTCCTCCAACGACGATGAGCTCTTCAGCGATCCCGACGAGGTATGCCCCTCACCGAATGAAATGAAACGTGCTTTGATTGTTGCTGAACGAAATCTGAAAAGGCAAGGAATATGATTAAGAAACATGATATCATGATTGACAACTTGAACCTAGAAGTGGTTAGGCTCAAATCCATTAATCCTGCTAATGATTGTGATTCTTGCTTTAGCTTGCATGATGAATGGACCGAACTGAAATCTGCTCATTCCTCTATTGCAAATCAAGTTAAAGATGCTCCAGATGAACTAGAATCTCTCAAATCTAGTCCTACTTGCATGGATGCTATTGCTCTAGATGTGACTGCTGTAGATGCTATTCCTTCACCTTGCTCAAATTGGGCCTTGCTTGAATTGAAGTTAGATAGTGCTACAAAAGAATTGCTGAAATTTGATGCTAGTCACACGTGTTCTCATTGTGAGGATAATAAAATTAAAATGAAAGAAATGACTGAAATGGTTCTTCATTCTAAGACTGCTTCATGTGAAAATTATTATAAACTCATAGTTGAGAATGATGCTTTGAATAAGACTCTAGAGGAGAAGTCTAAAATTGAACAATCCATGTCCATAACTGCTTTCAAGAAAGTTGTTGATTCTGCTTCTTGTGCTTTTTGCACTGAAGTTGGGACAAATTTAGGTGAGATACAAGAGGCGTTTAGAGTCAAATTCAAAGAGCAAGTGAGTAGGATTGAGAATACTTCTTGTGTGTCTTGTGAGACTTTAAAGGTTGAGGTAGCTCTTGTTAAAGAAAAGCTTGCTAGGACAATCAAGTCAAATAGGTGTGTCACCTGTAAGGACCTAGCCAAAGAAAATGATTACCTAAAAAAGACTCTTGAGAGATTTTCTAGTGGGAAGAAGAACCTTAACATGATTCTTGATTAATCTAAGGTGAGTGTGAAAAATAGTGGCATATGATTTAATTCTTTAGAGAATTCTAAGAATCACCCACCTAAGGTTGTGAGAGGTGTTAAGAGTGGCTTGTTTGAGATAGAACCCCCTGAGCCATCTAAGATAGTTTTTAGATCTGCAGGTTTTGCCCAAACCTCTTCTAGCAAGATAGATGCTTCTAAGTCAGCAGATCAAACCTCTCAAAAGATCAAGTATCATTGCATCTTCTACAAGAAGGATGGTCACATAGTTGAGTTCTGCTTTCGTAGAACTAAGAGTGAGAGGAAGGAGAGAGTGTGTGCTTTGAGGTCCATTAGAGAAGTTCCTTCACCTTCTACTGTCTCTAGAGCCAGACAGTCTGTCTTTCCTGCTAGACATAGGCGTAGGTTTGTAGATGACTTCTTTGACTCTTTTGGTGGCTCTAGGCAGTATTTTGGGTTAGGATATCGTGAGGAGAGACCACGAGTAGCATCTAGACAAAGGGAGTACTGACCTTTTGGTAGGTCGATTCGGAGAGGTCTAGGTGTTTCACGTGTGCATTCTTATGATTATCCCTCTAACCATTTTACTGTTGTTCCCAAGTATTGTGTGACTCAGTACTGGATTCCCAAATCTTTTATCACTAACCCCAGTACTGAGGCACAGATGTTCCCTGCTTATACCCTGTAGGTCTGTCGTGCGAGGAACGAGGACATTTGGCTTGTTGACTCTGGGTGTTCTCGACACATGACTGGAGATTCTAGATGGTTCTCCTCCCTCACACGTGCATCCGGCAACGAGTTGATAATGTTTTTGGATGCTTCTACTGGGACCGTAATAGCCAAGGGCACAATGCGTGTCAACAATAACTTCGTGCTTAAGGATGTCGCTTTGGTAAGTAAGCTGAGGTATAATTTGCTATTTGTTTCTCAGCTTCTTGATGAGGGTCTCGAAGTGAGGTTCAAGAGTGGTGAGTGTAGAGTACTAGACTCCTCGGGTGAGCGTGTCTTTGGGATCTCTAGGTTTGAGAAGATCTTTAGTGCTGATTTCAGTATCTCTTCTTCTTCCAGCCCTAGGTGTAGGCCTGTTAATGGGTTGAAACCCAACCCAAACCCACCCCAACCCACTTCAATGCACCACATCAACCCAACCTAGACCAACCCACTACTCCATCTCTAAAACCCAACCCAACCCAACCCAATTTCCTCAATATGGGTTCAACCCATTTCTTACCCATTTTCAACCCATCCCATCCCATCTATAATCCATCCAGTTCAAATTACCCCTCCTCCTCCCCCTAACCCATTTCTAACCCATTTCTTCCTCCTCTCCCGGCCGAGTGAAGCTAGTGGCTTCATCCCCATTCGGCCAAACATGCACACAGGCTGTGATTCCTCCTCTCCCCAAAACTTCTTCTCTTCTCTCTCTCTCAACCTGACGCCGCCGCTGGGGTTCCCCTTCGCCGTCGGCCCCTGGCTCCTCCTCTGGCTCCTACCCGGCCGCCTCCTCTAGCTCCTCTGCGGGCGCGCCAAGCCTCTGGCGCTCGTAGCTGGCCTCGACCTCGTCCCGCTTTCGCTTGCGCCGCGGCCCCTCCTTGCGCTTCTTCTGCAGGCGGCTCGTGGCGGCGTCGTGGGGTTGGGGGCTGGGTGTGCTGGAGCGTCGAGTGGTGGTAAAGGCGAGAGGGCTCCTCGGGAGAGGGCTTGCGGCACAAGGGGTTGTCAGCAGAGAAGAGGGAGCGGATGGCTGCGGCTGCGTCCTTGTGCTTCTTCGCCATTTGCGGCGGCGGTGCGATGCGTTGTGTTGCAGTTTGCGGCGCGGCCTTGGAGACGAGACGAGAAGGGTTCAAGCGATCACATCCGTCCGATGGATCACGGACGTCCCAGATTAGCCTGTGTCCAGGGCATCAGCCTCGACTGGGAACCCATTGAGGACCCACAGAGCGAACCCATTGTAGTATCCACGGGTTCAACCCGTTCTCAACCTGAATTTCTCAACCCACCCCAACCCGACCCAACCCATTCTACGAGGAAACCCAACCGGACCCAACCCATTGGCTCTTCCAACCCGTTGTCACCCATCCAAAGACAACCCAATCAAGAACCCAACCCGTTTAACCCGTTTGAACCCAACCCATTATCACCCCTACCTAGGTGTCTTGTGGCTTTAGACTCTCATGATCTTGTGTTGTGCCACCATAGGCTTGGACATATAGGCTTCGACCATTTGACCAGAATCAGTAGCAAAGATTTTATTAGAGGTTTGCCTAAGCTTAAGAATGTTAGAGACCTAGTGTGAACACCCTGTAGACATGGTAAGATGGTTTCTGCTTCTCATCCACCTCTTACTTTAGTGATGACTGATGGAACTGGTTAGCTCTTGCACTTAGACACGGTTGACCCCTCTAGAGTTCAGTCTGCAGTAGGGGTGGAAACGAGCCAAGCTGAGCCGAGCCAAGCCAAGCTCGTTCTGGCTCGGATGAACAGTAAGCTCGGCTCGGCTCAGCTCGTTTTTTAAATGAGCCAGGCGGGAGGCTCGGCTCGGCTCGGAACCAGGCTCGAGCCAGCTCGATCGGGCTCGCGAGCTTGCCAAGCTCTAGGTGTTCGCGTTCCTCCTGGGTTCTTTCTTAGACAAGAATCACAGATTAACATCACAGCAAAGCAAAGTACACATTCACAGCAAGCATCACATATTCACAGGCACAACAAAGAATCACAGATTCACAGAGCAGGGCCTCTCTTGCTCCTCCACTGCCGTCTGCTGCTTCGCGTCTTCCGCATCGGTGTCGTCGCCAGCGCCGGGAGCGGAGTAGAGGGCCACCATGTTCTCCACCGTGACCCACCCGCACGGTGCGACACGTCCCGGCCTCCACCCGTAGCTGCAGCTCCATGCCTCCACCTCCACCACACAGTGCGCCGCCTCCCTCGCGGACTCCACCCACGTCACGTCGGCGAGGTCGATGCCTCGACGGGCACACTTCGGTGGTCGACGAGGACCAGGCTGCGACACATGGCGACGGGGAGGGAGCGGAGCGCGGAGGAGTGTAGAGGTGGGAGGTCATCGGGGAGGTCGATGGTCGGAGACGAGGGAGATGGAGGGGAAAGGGGAGCGTGGGAGGCGGAGGCGAGCTTGAGGATGTAGGCGGCAGGGAGGTGTTCATTAAGGCGAGTAGGACCAAAGGTGGAGATCTTTGGTCGTCGTCATGGTGAAGGTCGCCGGCCATGGAGGCGGATGGGGGGAGGCCGGGAGGGGAATGGATCGGGGGAGAGCTAGAAAGCGGATGGGGAGGGGAATGAATCGGGGGAGAGAAAGGGGATCGAGGCCGGTCAGGGGTTAAAGCGATGTGCGCCTGGGCCTGGGCTGGGCTGGGCCAAATGCGGCTCGCGAGCCCGCTCGGGCTCGGCTCGTTTTCTCAACGAGCTGGACAGCCGGCTCGGCTCGGCTCAAAAATTCACTAGCCGAGCCGTGACGAGCCCGAGTCAAGCCACGAGCCTCGAGCTATTTTTCCAGCCCTAGTCTGCAGGAGGGAAGTGGTATGTGCTTGTGATTGTGGATGACTTCTCCAGGTATTTATGGTTATATTTTCTGGTTTCTAAGGATGAGGCTTTTAGCTGTTTTAGAGAGTTGGCCCTTAGACTAGCTGTTGACCTTCCTGGAGCTTTGAGGACCATTAGAAGTGATAATGGCACAGAATTCAAGAACTCTTCCTTTGCCACTTTCTGCACTGAGAGAGGACTTGAGCACCAGTTCTCTTCACCTAGAGTTCCCCAGCAGAATGGGGTTGTAGAGAGGAAGAACAGGACCCTTGTAGAGATGGCTAGGACCATTCTAGATGAGCATAGCACACCTAGGAGGTTTTGAGTTGAGACGATTTCTACTACTTGTTATGTGTCCAACAGGGTGTTCTTGAGATCTGTCATAGGAAAGACTTCTTTTGAGCTTAGATTTGGTCATAGGCCTAAAGTCTCTCATTTCAAGATTTTTTGTTGCAAGTGCTGCATTCTTAAAGATGGCAACTTGAACAAATTTGAATCAAGATGTTATAATGGCATTTTTCTTGGATATCCTGCTCATTCTCATGGCTATCGTGTATTTAATTTGGATACTAACAAAATTGTTGAGACTTGTGAAGTCACTTTTGATGAGGCTAGTTCTGGTACTAGACTCGATGCTGCAGGTACACAGGTTCCTGATATTCGAGAAAGCATCTTCGTCGACGATGACTCTGACATAGAGGATGAAGGTCCAATCCATCCTCCAGTCATCTCTGAGATGGTTGGAGAGCCTGTTTCTACTTCTCCAGCTTCAACTGAGCAGCCTCCTCCTATTTTCACCGGCGATTCGAGTGGCTCTGCTCCTACCTCCACAACCCATGAGGTAGAGGCCACATCTGCCCCAGGACCTCCTCTTCATATTCAGCGACAACACCCAACTGAGCAGATAATTGGGGATCTTCATGAGCGAGTTAGTCGCTCCAGGTTTATCTCTCCAGATTCTCATGCACATTCTGCTTTTGTTGTGTATTTTGAACCCCGAGATGTCACCCATGCTTTATCTGATTCCTCTTGGGTCAATGCCATGCATGAAGAGCTTGAAAATTTTGATAGAAATAAAGTCTGGACCTTAGTTGAACCTCCACCTAATCATAATATAAATGGAACAAAATGGATTTTCAAAAATAAGTAAAGTGAAGATGGGTTGGTAGTTCGCAACAAGGTTAGGCTTGTAGCTCAAGGTTATTCCCAGGTAGAAGGCTTAGACTTTGAAGAGACCTTTGCTCCTGTAGCTAGATTAGAAGCCATTCGTATTTTGCTAGCATTCGCGATATCTAAGGGCTTTAAGCTTTTTCAAATGGATATCAAGAGTGCTTTCCTTAATGGTTTTATAGAAGAAGAGGTCTTTGTCAAGCAACCCCCTGGTTTTGAAAATCCCAAATTCCCAAACCATGTGTTTAAGCTCTCCAAAACCTTGTATGGATTGAAGCAAGCCCTAGAGCTTGATATGATAGGCTTAAGAGTTTCTTGCTTAAAAACGAATTCAAAATGGGAATAATAGATAAAACCTTGTTCACTCTTAGGCATGGCAGTGATTTCTTACTGGTTCAAATTTATGTGGATGACATCATATTCGGTGGTTCTTCTCCTGCTTTGGTATCCAGATTTTCAGATTCTATGAGCAGGGAATTCGAAATAAGTATGATGGGCGAGTTGACCTTCTTCCTTAGTCTTCAAGTCAAGCAACTGAAAGAAGGCACCTTCATTTATCAAAGCAAGTACACAAAGGACCTTCTTTGGCGCTTCGACATGGGAAGTAGCAAGCCAATGTCTAATCCCATTGCCATTTCTACCATGCTGGATCCTGATGAGGATGGAGAGCCCGTGGACCAGAAGGAGTACCACAGCATGATTGGCTTCCTCCTTGGTTCATCACTAGATCTGGATCAACGGCCATCTCCGCCCTCCTCCTTCTCCCACGCCCGCACCGCCCTCTTCCTTCTCTGGCTCCCTCCCCCGGTGTCTCCGCCTCATCTCCTCCTCCCTCCGCCCAGATCTAACCGCCTCGCCGCACTCCTCCCTCCCCCGGCACCTTCGCCTCACCTCCCCTACCGCGGCGCCTCCTCCTCGGGCTCCCTCCTCCCCCGATTCCCTGGCTCCGACGTAGGCCTCCTTCCTCGACCCCGACGCCTGTCTCCTTCCCGCCACCACCGTCCCTCTCCACCTCCCCCGCAGCCTCCCCACCACCCCCACCCCTCTCCAGATCCCCATGTCCAATGGGGTCAACCTCGCAGACGCAATGGCTGCGGAGGTAGTGGCTGAGGCGGAGATGGAAGTGGTGGTGCTGGTGAGCGGCGGCAAGGACAGCTACTTCGCCATGATGCGATGCCTCGACTACGGCCACAAGGCAACCCAACCCAACCAGCATCCATCCATCCATCCACTAATCCTCCCCCAATTAACGTGTTTTATTAACGAGTTCTTACTAAACCTTGTTGCTTGCAGGTTGTTGCTCTGGTTAATCTGATCCCCCTCGATGACGCCATCGACGAGCTCGATAGCTACATGTACCAAACTATATGGATGCTCCCTCCACTCCCGCAGCAGCAACAACAGCTATTTCTTGCGCTGTGTAATTTGTTCATTAGTAGCCAGTATTTAGCTATTTGCTGATTGATGTCCATGTTGCTGTGGTTGGGAGGATTTAGGTTGGGCACCAGATTGTGGTGAGCTATGCCAAATGCATGGGATTGCCTCTGTTCCGGAGGTGCATTCACGGATCCACGAGGCAAGCCATTTATGTTCTATTGATGTATAAAAATTCCCACTTGCTTGCAATTGTGTGCTTATCTCTTTGGAATAAAACTTCTCACAAAAAGTGGCTAATCCTTTGGGCTTTGTAGGTTTGCTGCAATGGGATTGAAACCTTCTACTCACTTAGGGAAAGAACTGGTTGAACTTAAGTGTCATCTACTCCAAATGAATGAGTATGTTCTTCATTTCCTACTATACGTGCCTTTTAGTCATTTTCCCTTAGGATATTTTATGCTAGAAATAGTGGTTTCTTGCCCCCTTCTTAGAACTTATGGGATTGAATGAGCAAATGTCGTAGCTTCTCATAGTGATCAGTGAGGGACTAGTTTCCATACAGTAGATCACAATCTATTCCTCTATTTGTGTCTGATTCTCATGATTTTCTCTTTTGTTTTTCTATGCCCCATTAGGAGTTATGGAATCAATGTCTGTGGTGAAGGGGGAGAATATGAAACACTAACCCTTGACTGCTGTTTTTCTAGTATTGGACTTCTGTGTCCGTATTTTTAAACAAAATTTCATATCTTGGACTACGTATTTTGATAGGGCTAGAACTTGTATTGTTCTTGATTGGGTATTTACAGTGCAGGCTTGGTGCAAGCATTTCATCTCAAATCTCAGTTTCTCATGACCAAGCATTCCATCTCAGTTTCTCATGAGCAAGCGTTCCATCTCAAATCTTAGTTTCTCATGCGCTGAGTGGTGAATGATAGAGACATCAAGAAACTGAGGGTGAATTGAATGTTTTGAAGCACTAGAACAGGCTACTTCTTCCTGGTGCTACTAGGTTCAGAAACTGATCATGATTGTAATTGAATTATGAATGAAAAATTCTCTCTTTTTGTAACTAATTATGATTGTACTTGAATTATGAAACGAAATTCTATCTTTTTGTAACTGATATTGAATGAAGAATTTATGCATGAGCATTTATGTGTGTATGTCATATATGGTTAGTACGCAATATCACAAAATAACAACATCCATATTTCTGATAATATCAACCTTCCATCTTGTTGTCACAAATAAGGGGGCGGGGGTGGGCGAATTAACAAAATGAGGATGGTTCTATGGTTAGAAACAAGGCTAGGTTGGTAGCTCAGGGTTTTAGCCAAGTTGAGGGGTTAGATTTTGATGAAACCTTTGCTCCTGTTGCTAGATTAGAAGTCATTCGCATTCTGCTTGCATTTGCTGCATCTAAAGGTTTTAGGTTGCATCAGATAGATGTCAAGAGTGCCTTTTTGAATGGTTTTATAGAGGAGGAAGTGTATGTTAGGCAATCCCTTGGCTTTGAGAATCCCAAGCACCCAGGTTGTGTTTTCAAGCTATCCAAAGCCTTGTATGGTCTTAAGCAAGCCCCTAGAGCCTAGTATGATAGACTTAAGACCTTTTTTTGCTTAAGAATGATTTTGAAATGGAAAAGGTAGATAAGACTCTTTTCATTTTTAGGCATGGCAATGACTTCCTGCTTGTTCAGATTTACGTGGATGATATTATCTTTGGTGATTCTTCTCATGCTCTTGTTTCCAGTATTTCTGAGACCATGTCCAGAGAATTTGAGATGAGTATGATGGGAGAGCTCAACTACTTTCTGAGGCTTCAAATCAAGCAATGCAAGGAAGGGATCTTCATCAATCAGACGAAGTACACCAAGGATCTGCGCAAGAGCTTCGAGATAGGTGACTGCAAGCCGATTGCCACTCCCATGGCAACTTCGACTGCTTTGGATCCAGATGAGGAAGGAGAAGCCGTGGATCAATGCGAGTACCACAGCATGATCGGCTCTTTCCTTTACCTGACGGCCTCAAGACCGGACATCCACTTTGCGGTCTGCCTCTGTGTGAGGTTTCAGGCGTCTCCGAGGACTTCACATCGCCAAGTCATTAAGCGCATCTTCAGGTACCTACACTCTACCCTCCAGCATGACATTTGGTTTTCCTGCTCTTCTTCGCTGTCCATTCGGGGGTTTTCTGATTCTGATTTTGCGGGCTGTCGGTTAGATAGGAAGAATACCTCTAGAACTTGTCATTTCTTAGACACTTCTCTTGTCTCTTGGTCCTCTAGGAAGTAGTCCTCTGTTGCACAATCCTTCTTTGAAGTTTAATATGTAGGCTAGTTGCTAGTTCTTTGTAGTCGATTTTGTGGATGGTGTCCACTCTTAAGGACTTTGGGTTAGCTTTTGCTAGTATTCCTCTTTTCTGTGATAACACTTCTGCCATTAACATTACTAAAAACCCAGTGCAACATTCTAGGACCGAGCACATAGACATTCGCTATCACTTCCTTGGAGACCATGTTGAGAAGGGTGATATTGTGCTGTATTTTGTGGAGTCCGAGGCTCAGTTAGTTGATATCCTCACCAAGCCTTTAGACCCAACAAGGTTTGCCACCTTGGGGAGTGAGTTAGGGGTAATTTATCTCTATAGGTTGGTTTGAGGGGGAGTTGGATCTTTTCTGATCTTTCCTTGTTCATCTGATCTTTTTTTGATCTTCTTTTGAACTTGTTGATCTTTTTAATTTTTTTTCGGTTTTTTGAGCTTTTCTTGCATCTCATTGTATCATATTGCATTCATATGAAAAATAACAAAAAGATGCATTGTAATATAAGCTTTACTGCTTGTCTTTTAATTGATGAAGCTTTGCTTGTTACCCTCTTGAGCTTTAGTATTTCAATTCTTGCTCAATGTCATGTCTAGTTCT
Source organism: Phyllostachys edulis (assembly GCA_036346405.1). Taxonomy (NCBI): domain Eukaryota; kingdom Viridiplantae; phylum Streptophyta; class Magnoliopsida; order Poales; family Poaceae; genus Phyllostachys; species Phyllostachys edulis. The sequence continues at coordinate 36,817,887 of CM070555.1, read as the reverse complement.
TTGACTTGCTAGAATTATCATGTTTTCACATGTGTAGCTAAGTCTTTGCTAAAATGAGCTAGAACTTTAAGACAACTCGAACTAAAAATTGCAATTTGCGGATGTTTTAGCTAGTTACGCAATTAGTGCTCCTTTTGTGACAGTGACCCTGTCAAAATTGCTTTGTTAGCTCTTGAATCTAGAATTGATCATTACTTGAGCTTCTTGTTCTTCTGAGAATCTAAAACTGCTCTTGTGCAAAATGAAAAATCAATTTTAAAGATTGTCTTGTTGTTAAAATGTGCCAAACTACTCTCACGAGACTGCATGTCAAAGACATGAACTTGGAGATAGTTTGATGATCCAGATGATCTTCTTCACTAAGTTAGACCATTAGTCAACTTCAATATTCATTGCACATGAAAATTTGTTGAAAAATGGGCGTTTGAGAAAATTGAGCAAAATGATTCAATTCAAGACCTGTTTGTCTCTTAATGTGGTCGTTGTTAGCTTTTTTGATCTTACATTGATATTTTGACATGGCCATTATCATTTTAGGATCTCTGTTGATGAACTTGCTAAATTTGAAGTTTTGCTTATGTAATAGCCCAAAATCCCTAAGTTGGATTAGTAAAGCATCTAATGTGCATTTGTGAAATTTTGGACTTTTTAAAACATTTTGTTGCAGCAAATAGGTTTCAATTGTGTGAATGTTTTAGTTGAATTCTATATTATCTGATATGCTTGTTTGGATTTTCTGGAATTTTGTTGGAGCTTATTTGGTTGCTTATTTAATTTGCTTGTTCAATTTGGAATGTGAATTCAAAACACAAACCTAATAGATACATAAAACAAATGGGAATGAAAGTTGATAAATAAAAATCTAAACACAACATAATTCTAAATACAAATTGAGGAATTAATTAAAACATGTTTTGCATTTTTTTTATCAAGTAATAATAATCAATATTAAATCGAATTGGTTGAAAGACTGCATTTAAATATAATTATTTTGATTTTATATTTTCGCATACATCACAAAAATCATGTCATTATGCATACATTAGTATCACCGTTCTCATTTTCGGTTTAGTAGTGACCCTTCTTTTTATGTCATCTGCCTTTTCCTTCCCTGCTAACTACTTTCGCTTCTCTCCTTCAAATCTCATCCAACAACTCAAAACTAAGTCATGCATGTCATACCACCGTGATCCTCATTGCATAACCAACCCATTTCTGTTATTTGTTTTCACATGCATGGCAGTTTGAGCGAATTCACAAACAGACGAAAAGAAGTAGCAGATGAAACGCCTGCATGCCGATTCTTTTCCCCAACTTCTCTCTTCGCGATCACCACCAAAAATCAAGAATCCGACAATGCATGTTATACCATTGCGATCGTCATCTCGAGAGCTTTGCAATTTGGCAGTTAGTTCGCGCATGCAAGGTCGTTGGAGCGAGCCGGAGAAAAGATGAAGAACTGTACTGCTATTCTTCTTCCGAGCAAACAGGAACTTCAAAGATTTTTAGAGAGCATCACACTACGAATAAATTCCTGAAAATTTTACCTAAGCACCAACATTATGTCAGGTACCTCACCTAAAAATTTCATGATTTTTTAAATTAAATTAAACTTCTATGCCCAAATATTATTTAACTCTCTTTGCACTTTTTTTTATTGCAGTCCACTATTCATCCGAATTTTTTTTTACACCCATCCAAACCCCATACTCATTGCTTTCTTTTGCCAGCCGAGCATCTTCTCCTCATACCATCTTCTCTTCTTCATTGATTTCACTCATTGCCTTCCCGTCACACAGCCGAACCACTCTCCTTTTCACTGCCATTCACTTTGTCCATCCGAGAGCCACTCCAACCCTTCACGCCTCATCTTTTGAATTTATTTTTAAAATAATCTATTTTTTATTCAAAATAACAAAAATATTCCGGCGATAATTTTTTCTGAAATATACTCTGTCGCTCAACTTGCATTGGACTAATCCTTCATGATCGACCAATCATTGACATCGTTCGATATCAACCGCTGAGCGATCGAACACTTGTCGCCACGGTTGGTCCTAATATGCAGCTCACTTATCTAGCCGCATGCATGCTTGCCTCAACTGCTATGATCGAACGCCTCAATGATCGTCCAATACCAACGCACTTGTGAGTATATCCAGCCACAGCATTGCTAGTTATTCTTCTCACAAGAACTTAACACATGCTCATCTCAAATACTTCTCTCCTTCCAATCTCATACATAGAACCAAAACCAAGCTTTGCATGCTTCACCATCGCGTTCCTCATTGCTTAAGCTTCCTATCCATACTAGTACTTTTCGCATGCAAGTTTGTTTGAGAGTTTTGCAAGAAAGGAGGAAGAAACACGCACTGTAGCAGATTGATGCACTGGACGGCAGCACAGCATGCAGCCGAGAGCAACTGCGGCGGACAGCGGCGGCCTGGCCGAGGCCCAAGCGCAGAGATGGGTGGCCGAGCCAAGCATGCATGCGCAGATCAGTGGCGGCGTCGGCCCGGATGGTGGAGCAGCAGGGCGCGGCTAGGCAACGGCATCGTCGACGGCGATGCATCGCGGCGGCGGCGTCGTCGTCGCGGCGGCTCGGGTGGTACGGCGCGCGGCGGCACTGCAGCCCGGCACGAGGACGAGAGGTGGAGCCGATGAGAAGCGTGATGCGGACGAGTCGGCGACGACTACGGCGGGCGCGGTCGCGGACGAGTTCGACGACAACGACGTCCGGTGGTAGTCGCACGTCTAGCACGTGCGACGGTAAAATCTTTAGGATTAATTGCATTACCATTATTAGTTTGCGTATGTGCATAATCATATTAAGCATGCCATTTTATTATTCATGCATGTTTAAATGAGTTTAACAAATGGATAAATCATCTTGATCATTGAACTGAACTTTCAAAGTGAAGTTTGAGTCTTGTAGAAAGTAGGTCCAGTAGCTGTTCAGCCTTGTTGGATCTTTTGAGCATAGAAGGCTAGCTAATAGCTTTTACAGTGTAGAAAGTCTTGCTGTTGTAAGTTGTGAAAACAGTAATCTGAAAAATATCAAAATTGTCAAAAGGCTAATAGCATGACTAAATCAGTGAGATAGAGTTAATTCTAGTGCCTAAGCGTATGGATTAGAACATATATTTGTTAGCCCTTAACATCTAATCTGCAAGAGTAAAAATGAACCTTGAGTCAATAATTGAATTAGTAGTTAGTAAGCAACAGTAGACTTTACCATAGTCAAACTTCAAAAATTCATAACTAAATCAATTGAACTCCAATTCGAGTGAAACCAATTTTGTTAGTTTTCTTTTTAAATGTACTTTAATATAAAAATGGTTTGAACCATGTTACTATTCCAGAAATCACATTTGGCAAAATTGCTTTAGGTTTAGTATTATTATTGCACTAAAAATTGCTTTAACTTCAAAAATGCATAAGTATTTCTATGTAACTCCAAAAAGAGTAAACTCAATTTTGTTAGAATCCTATGTTAGTGTAGTTTATTGTAAAATAGGTTGTGAGCATGATTCTGTTACTGAAAATCTTATTTTGCATGTAACTTGAGTACTACTTTCACAACTTTGAAAAATCATATGGAATTCATCTTAGCTCCAAATGAGGTGAATCAAATTCCACTGTTCATCTTATGTGGTGCTCTTCATACCATAAAAATTTCAAGTGCACCAGTGCTCTGGAAATTTTCAGCAAAACAATTAATTCGGTTGAACACTAACCGGTTGCAATTTAATTGGAATTTCCAGAAAACTGACTTTCAAACTGTCATAACTTCTGCATAGAACATCCAAATAAATTGATTCTTATTGCTAAATTCACCTAAAATCATGCTTTACCTTCTGTGAATTTTTCATGATTTTTGGATGACTTTGAATTTTTGCGTATTCTCGGTGTTATTCGTTCTTATTTGTGCTTCTCGATTCTTTCGATAGGTTCCGACGATATATAGAATACGAGAGTGATCGTCTGTAGTAAGAAAGTTATCTCCAGCAAGGCAAGCAGTTTGATCATAATTGTCCCATTATTTTCAAGTCTAATACTTTGTTTACAAATTGTATGTATGCATGCTTTTGTGTCAAAGTAATTTTCCCGATTAGAGGTAGCTATTCCTATTGCATGGTTGCCCTTAAATTGTTATCCCCTGCCACAAAACATAAGTTATTAATATCGCTGGTGAATTAGAGCCCGGTGATTTAATTATGCTCTTTTATTGTCTTTACGGTGTCATGCTTAGAAATGCTTAGTTACCAGTAGAATTGGGTGGTTATCGACTTAGCCGATAACTATGATCACAAAAAATTATTATTATCATTATGCTCAGCACCTTGTGCTTTGTTACTTTGTAAAGTCGAAAACTGAAAACTGAAAATAAAATTGTTTCATGACTTGGGCACAATGGATGTTGGTGTGATCTGTTGGGTGTGAATGGAATGGTGCCTAAGTCCCCAAGGACCGAGTTACTTGTGTCACTAAGCCAAGCGCTTTTATGCTAACCACATGAGAGGATATCGACCTCTCTTGACTTAGTACTTTGGCGTGTGTTAGCTCGGTCGCATGGTGGATGTGTGCGTTGTGTTGAAAAAAAACTTGTGTGTGTTTGGGTGAGTAGTGGTGGAGGTTATCCTTTGCAAGGAGCATCGTCCTTTATAAGGAGATGAGCATCTTTGATGACTCCGCATCGATATATGGGGCTTCCTCCCATATGGGCGACTCGTAGTTAATACACAATATTGGAAACGTCTCGTAGGACTTAGCCGTGCTGGCATTCCAAAGGAAGTGTGCTAATAGCTTGGTGAAAAGGCGGTTTGACATGTGGGTACATTGGTACACCCCTGCAGGGTTCAAACTATTCGAATAGCCTCGTCCTAGGTTATGGACATGCTTGGTAAGGTCGTGCAAGAACTAGACTGTAACATTTAATTAAAACTTGATGTGGGTGGTATGAATGGGGAATTCATGCTATTGTTGTGGTGGCTATTGGGTTAGCCACTTCCAGGATGTCTTGTTATTATTGTTACTTATATATCGCTGTTTTTTTTCAAATAAAATCAGATTGTAAAACTGCTTTCAATCTATTACATTATTGCAAATGAAAACTTGCGTTATGTTGAAAATGAGTCTAGAGCCTGCTCCACTTAAATAAGCTTGCATGTAGCTATGTATAGGCCTGTTACACTACACGTAAGTCTTGCGAGTACATTTTTGTACTTATTTGCTTTGCTTAACTAATTGTTGCAGAGGAGGTTGATCCCCAAGGGTTCGACTATTGTGAGACCGACTTCGTTCAGGACGACTAGCTTGGCGGCCTGGTCGGTTGCCTTGTGGGTAATGGCAAACCGTTTGGCTTTTGTTTATCGCCATCTTATGGCTTATGTTTCCGCTGCTACTTTGGTTTTTTTTTACCTTGTTATTTGGCCGGTCGGCCCTACTTTTGTAATATGATCTTGTATGTCCTTTAAGTTGTACACTTGTAATAACTTGTGTATGGATTAGATGTTTAATTTTTGTATGGGGTATGTGTACTGCAATTCTGGGAAGTACATATGCGCCGAGAATTGGGAAATTTTATTTGTAATGCTAGGGTCAATTTGATGGTTAAGTATTACAAGTTTAATACCCCGGGTTCTCACAGCTTAAAATTAATAAAATTCATTGCTTTACTTTGAGCCTTCGAGCTTAACTTTGATATATGTCTTAACATGATCTTGCAAGCGCCTTCAGGTTTGATATGCTCTTGCGCAATCTTAGAAATGCTAGCTTGTTCTTTTGGGTAATCTGGGGATATGTGCACGATCTTAGGATGATGTTACAATTGGCAATACCGTTGACGGTTTGTCGAAACACGCGTTTTCGTCGAAGGTTGAACTGCTATCAGGCAGGTACGGTTAGATCGGTGTTGGGCGCGCGGTCAGACCGGCTTGTAAATGGTGGTCAGACTGGCCAATGAATGGCGGTCTAACCGATTTTGCTACTGTTCATCGACTAAAAGTGGCGATGAATGTTGGGTTAGGTCAAGTTCATGGGTTTCAGTGCTTATGTGTTGCATGATGCATGTTTTGACTAACGTAGGTCAGGTTGTGAAGAAGTTGTTCCCAGAATCGATTTCTTTGTGTATTGTTGTGCAGGGTGCTTGGAGGCCAACGACGGTCAACGGCGAGGATGATCGGGACTAAGCTTGAAGAGCTAAGGTCCAGAACGATCGGGGATGCCGGGCGAGGTCAATGGAGTCAAGCATGGCGCAAAAGGACAAAAGGTGACCGAGCAGGCGATTTGGTGCTGACGGGTTGGATCAAGCGGCGGGGTCGTCATACAAGTGCCATGGTGGTTTCGGTGGGAGCTGGATGGGAGAGACTTGCCGACATGATGAGAGCCGTTGGATCAACCTACACGTGGCGAAGCATGGAAGTGCTTCACGAAGATGGGACTCAGTCTTTGCAAAAAAATCGATAAGAGGTATTTTGGTAATTTTACCAAATACCACCTTGGTGACCTTTTGCCAACCTGCGGCGCAAGATGACGCAAGGTGAAGCGGATTAGGTCGAGAGGAGATGAAGATGGCGCTTTAAAATACGTGCGTATGTGACCCGTTTGTGTGTGGGCTTAACGGGTGCCCATTAGGGTTCAATCTTCTAGAAGGTCTAGCCTCCACTATAAATAGAGCAGGGTGCTGGCTGCACCTCTTCAACCCTTTCATTTGTTTTGAAACCCTAGTTTGCTTAGGGAGAGGATAGTTGGAGGTTAGGGTTTTAGAGAGTTGGATTTGATTTTGTGCTGATGTATTGATTCTTTGTCCTCCTTGATGGAGTGACTGTAAACCAATACCATATCAAAATCAATGCAAGGAAAGATTCCTTAAGATGAGTCTATTTGCTTTTCTTCTCTCTATTTGATGATTTTGAGTCCTTCTTTGATCCACGAGTTTTTGCTTGGTTTCTTACCTTGATCTAACTTGTTGTGACATGTGGGAACTCATCTAGGATCATCTTGATCATCAATCACTCACGAGCAAGTCTTTAGATTATATTTCGATTTTGACTCGGTTTTGGAGCACCCTTCGTTCAAACTAAAAAATATAGGAACTTTGGCATAGATCTATGCGATCCTTGATCGAAATAGGTTCCTAATATCTTTAAGAAGGTGTGTGTCAAGTTTCGTGGAGTTTGACCTTGTAGATCAAAAGTTAGATCAATTTCTGTCTTGAAACGCGAGCTATTTTTACTGTTCTAGAATCATTGATCGATCGCCTCGGACATGGCGGTCGAGACCACTCATTGCCGCCCGGTCGGACCGCACCTGGTCAACCCAGCATACACTGCCCGATCGACCGCCCCTAGGGTTCTTGCTCCCATTTTGGTCTTTTGTTTTGGGGGTTTTAGTTTGGACTCAATACAAGTCTTCCGCTGTACTTGTAGATTGATATTCATAGCTTTCGTAGCTACTGGAGTGAAATTGGTGTTGAATCCGATCAAAGTGAAAAAAGTGGCGTGCTCCTATTCACCCCTCTAGTGGCCTTTTCGATCCAACAAGTGGTATCGAGCCGGTTAGTTCAATCGATCTTAACAGGTCCTTGAACTGGCGATGGATAAGTACTCGACCAAGCTACATATCTTTGATGGGCTCGACTATGCCTATTGGAAGAATGCATGCGAGTCTTCCTTGAGCGAAGGACAAGCTATATGGGAGGTTTTTGAGCTCACTTCGTTTTGCAGAGTTTGCTTGGCACGGCCAGTGACCCTCTTGGCAAACAACCATAAGGCTAACAATCTCCCATTTGTTGGGCTTGGTAGACACGAGTACGATAGGATTTGCAACCTTGAGACCGCACATAAGATTTGGCACACCCTCAAAACTTACTATGAGGGATAGTCTCAGATCAAGCAAGTGCGCCAAACGGTCTACAAGCGAGAGTATAACAAATTCGAGATGTGTCCTGGCGAGAGCATCGATGACGTTTTTACTCACTTTAACCAGGTGATCAATCAAATGAGAGCTGTTGACATTGAGTACTCTCAATCTGAGAATGCCACCCACCTCTTGGCTGCAATCAACACCAAGGAGTGGGAGATGAAGGCTACTGCCATTGAGGAGAACGTCGATCTCTCTAGTCTCACTTTGGAGCTACTTTATAGCAAGCTCAAGACTCATGAGATCAAGAGAGGCAGTCTTCCTAAGAAGGATAACATGGCTTTGGTAGCTGATCCTCTGAAAAGAATTTCTGATGGTTCTTCTGAGTCTTCTTCTGGATTTTCTCTTGCATGTTTACCTGCAATTCAAGAAGAAGAGTTTGAGAGTCTTTCTGAGGCTGATTTAGCTCTTTTAGCCAAGAAAGTCAGACGGGTCTATAACAATGTTAGAAACAAGAAGAGAGGTGGCCCTGTGACATGCTATGAGTGTGGAGAGCTATATCATATCCGGGAAAACTATCCCAAGCTGAAAGGTAAGGGCAACCGCAAGGATGAGAAGCCTGCCTGGAAGAAGCCTCAAGGGAGCGAGCCCAAGTATGATGCTGCCAAGCTCATGAAGGCTGCTCACCGGGTCCTTGCCATTTTTGGAGAGCAATCCATGAGCGATGTGGACTCCGGGAGCGAGGAGGACAAGGAGAAGGAGCTCCCTCAAGACAAGAAAGAGAAGGCCAAGGACTTTACTAGCATGTGCTTCATGGCTGACTCCGTCGACACCGATGAGTAGCTCCTTCCTATGATGTTCTTTCTGCTAGATGCGACACCATGTTTGAGCAACTCATGAGTCAGGATAAGGCCTTAGAGTTTACCATGGCTAGGAACAAAGACTTAGAGTCACAAGTAGATAATTTCACTTTAGAACTTGTAAATGCTAAGACTCTTGAATCTGATGAATGTTCATCTTGCCATGCGCTACACTCTGAATTTGCTAAATTGCAATCTGTTCATGATATTGCATTACACCAACTTGAAAATGCTAGGACTAAGCTAATTGATGTTAAATCTGCTCCCTATGTAAAATGCTTAGAGTCTAGTAAGTTGGATGCCTCTGGTAATGTTAAATCTAGTTTTTGCTCTTTCTGCTTAGAACGTGAACATGAAGTTAAAGACATTCTAGAAGCAGTTAGAGGTAAATATGCCAAGCTTAAGGACACAATTGAGTCTACACCTTGTGCCTCATGTGCAGCCTATAAGCTTGAAGTTGCTTGTCTTAAGGAGAAACATGCTAGAGCCATTAAGGCCAAGACTTGTGATTCATGTGTTAACTTTGGAAAAGAAAATACTTACCTTAAGGACACATTAGAAAAATTCTCTAAAGGTAAGAAACAGTTAAACATGATTCTGGACACATCTAAAACTCCTTATAAGAAGCAAGGGTTAGGATACAACTCTGCCCAAAACAAATCCAAGCCTAATGTCATTCAGGTCTTGGAAAATGGCTTAGTTGAATTCACAACCCAACCTGCAAAAATAATTTTCAAATCTGCAGGTTTTGTCCAACCTTCTTTTGAGTCAAAAGGTCTGTAACGTCTCGTTTGTCCAGAGTTCCTGTAGTTTTCAAAATAAAAAGAACCATTTGATTTTGTTGAGAGTTCAAAGCTTAACTTGAGATTTTAAAAGAGTTTTAATTGACTAAACCAAACTTGAACTAAATCAGTTCGGTTTCTTCTAGAGTTTGTTAGAGTTTTCCTTCCTCCCTCTTTTTGCTTTGTATGCCTTTGAGTTTGGCTTCTCCTTTCCAGGCCTCCTTTGAGCTAGACCTTCCCTTACTCGGACCCCTTTGTTGGTCTAAGTCCTCCCTTTTGAGTTTAGACCAGTGCAGGTTTGTGTTCCAAACCTCCTTAATCTCTGGACCTTTCCTTGAATCTTTTGTTTGGACTTCCCTCAGTCCAGACCTCCTCTTTGTTGATTTGAATCTCTTTCTGTTTAAACCTCCCTTTGGTCTAAACCCTTTTTCTCTGTCTAGATCTCCTTTGATCTAGACCTCTTTCTCTGTTTTGGACCTCCCTGTGGACCTCTCAGCATTCATTTGAACTCTCTGAGTTCATTTGGGTGTCCTTGAAATCCTTTTGGACCTCTCCGTGCCCTTATGGATCTCCCTGTGTCCATAAGGAGCTCCTTTTGATCTCCCCTTTGTTAGATCTAACCGTTAGGACCTCCCCTTTGGAGATCTTAACTGCTCAGACCTCCCCTTTATTAGATCTGATCGTTAGGACCTCCCCTTTGGAGATCTTAACCTCTCAGACCTCCCCCTTTGTTAGATCTGATCGTTAGGACCTCCCCTTTGTTAGATCTGGCTGTTAGGATCTCCCCTTTGGAGATCTTAACCGCTCAGACCTCCCCCTTGTTAGATCTGATCGTTAGGATCTCCCCTTTGGATATCTTAACCGCTCAGACCTCCCCCTTTGTTAGATCTGACCGTTATGACCTCCCCTTTGGAAATCTTAACCGTTCAGACCTCTCCTTTGTTAGATCTGACCGTTAGGACCTCCCCTTTTTGAGATCTTAATCGTCCAGACCTCTCCTCTGCTTGATCTTGGAATCTGAAGGTCTAGACCTCCCTAGCGTTTGGACCCACCGCTGGCTCTTGCGGTCGTACCGCTCGAGTTTTTGCCTTCCTCACCTTAGGACTGTTTGATGCTTATCGGACGACTTGGTCTAGATGGCTCATTTGCTTGGTTCGAACGGCCCATTTGCTTTGCTCCGTCCGATCAAGATCTAACGGCCCCTGTCCTTCCCACGTATCCTTGCTTCGGCGGACCTCCCTTTTGCTCTCGATCTTGACCGTTGGGATCTCGTTTGAGAGATCTAACCGTCAAGACCTCCTTGCAGTGTTTTGGACCTCCTGTCCAGGACCTCCTCCTTAGACCTCTCGCAGGACTTCCTCCTTGGACCTCCTCTCAGGACCTCTCGCAGGACCTCCTCCTTGGATCTCCTCACATGACCTCCTCTCAGGACCTCCTCGCAGGACCTCCTCCTTAGATCTCCTCGCAGGACCTCCTCTTTGGACCTCTCCCATGGACCTCCTTTTTGGGTCTCCCCTTCAGGCCACCCCTTTGACAGGTCTGTTCACCTCTTGACCGACCTGCTCACTTTCTCATTTCCCCCGCTTCAAGATCTTAAGCGCATTTGATGTGGGTTAGGTCACATTAAATGCTGTCATCTACTGTTGTACCTTTTTCTACTTTTTGTCACCTCCTTAGTCCTGTTTCTGTCCTTTTGGTACTTGCTAGCAGCGTACCTTTTGTACCAATACCTTGAACCTGGTCACCTCCTTTTTGAAGTGCTCTTATTCTCCTTCTCCTTTAAATAGAGCACACAGGGGCGACCATTTTCTCCTTGTTCTTCATTTCAACCTCTACTCCTAGCTCTTTCGGTTCTGGTGAGCTCTCTAAGCTCCTCTGGTTCGGACCTCCTTGGTTCTGGACCTCCCATTCATTGGACCTCCCTCTCGGACCTCCCCTCCTCAGTGGACCTCCTCTCTTTTGGCTTTAAGTAGTTCTTTTGATTTCTTGTAGTTTCTTTGCTTATTTGGTTTTCTTTGCGCACGTGTAGAGTTCGGCTGTTGCTGAGGAGCTCGTGGATCAGGCTACCACTACCGAAGCTTTCTTATCAACAGAGGCAAGTCGTGGAATCCCTTGATCATCTTGATCCCTTTTTTTTACAAAAGTATTTTGATTTGTTAAACTTGCATGGCTATTTTTATAGAACTGGTTTGGGCAGTAGTTATTCTCCTACTTGACATTATGCCTCCTTGGACACTTGAGCTTGACATGTTGACAGGATCTCCCTTGGACACCTTAGATTGGGTATTTTAGTTGGTATTGCTTGGTATTGCCAACATGGGACCGTAAGATTATGCATAGCCTTGCTGTAGAATCGTGGGTCTGGTGAATCATGCCTCATCAATTAATAATCTTGATTAATAGAACTATGGAACCTGTGGTTGGTGCCACTATTGTGCAACTATGGTATAATACGACAGTTGTGTCTTTTGTGGTGCGAGGCCATCTTATTAAAATTTGCAGTGCCAGGACTGGGTGGTCCAGTGGCCAGGGAGAACCTCAAATCTGTTTTATGCTCGGGCGAGTGGCTAGTGGTGAGTAGTGGGCGCTCCGGGGCTAGTCCCCAGAGGAGTCACTTTGGGTTGTGGTTGTTCTCGCCTAAGCAGCACTTAAGGACTTAACTTTGTGTCTGTGGATCCGGGTAATCCGTGCAACCACAAGACCATTTTATGGGGATGGTCTGGGCCAAATAATTAGCAATGAGCTGGCTTGGTTCTGTTGTGGTGGAGCGGGTTGATTTGCTAGCGCAAGAGGGGGCACCCAATAACCCGGCAAGGGGGATTTGCGAAACTTTAGCGGGTAGCTCCGAGCCAGTTCAAAGCTTTGTAAAGGCCTTGTCACGCTCTCTAGACTGCTCACCTCCGGAAGTGAGCAAGGGTTTTTTCGGAACCTATCCCGCTAGAGAGATCGTGGATTATGGGCAAAGTTGTACACCTCTGCAGATCGTAAAATCTATTCGAATAGCCAAGTCCTTGGTTATGGACATCTCCCGGAGAAGTGGTGCAAAAGGGTAGACTTTTATAAAATGTGTCCTGGTAACCTGCGGCGTGAATGTGGCTTCTTGTGAAGAGACCTTAATGGCTTTAGAGGGTCATGGTGGTGGAGTTGTGGTCAAGAAATGGTTCTTGACTCTGGAGTTGGTGCTCAGTGGTCTTAGGAGAGGTCCTAGTCGTGGGTGCGACCAAACCTCCCCAGTGGCTTTGGAAGTGAGTGGTGCTCACTCCTCCTTTCAAACAAATGTATTTATGTAATATGCTTTCAACTTGAGCTTTTCAATCTACTATTATTACTTCTTTGTCAAATATTGTTTTTGCAACTAACCATCTGACTCTCTTTTGGCAAGCCCTTCATGAATATCTATTGCATGCTTTTCCCCACGGCTTCTTGAGTACATTCAAAAGTACTCATGGCTTGTGCCCTCTGCTTTGTCAGCAGATCGGGTAGTTCGAGAAGCTCAAAGCTCCAAGAAGAAGAGGTCTTTGGGGGCTATGTGTGCTAGGGGCGTCCTCCACTCGATAGCTTTGTGGTGATCGGTTGGACACCTTTCGTGTGGTTTTATTATTTGCAAGTGCTTTTTGTAAGCCCAAGGGCAAAACCTGTAAAAGCTTGGCCGAAAGGTCTTTAATAATATATGTTAAGTTCTCTTTTACTTCTTCTCAGTGGTTGTATGGATTTGATCACACCATTGTTTGTCTATGCGAGCTAGCTTGGGTTCCTGGGACTAGCTCAGCGCACAGAAGCCTCGTCCTCCAGGAGGTCTTGAAGATCTCCTGGGTGGTCCTGGCAGGCCTCGACCTCCAGGAGGTCTTGAAGATCTCCTAGGAGGTCCTGACAGACCTCTTCTCAGAATGAACTGAGCGGTACTACCGCTCCTCCGTCTTGACTACTACATGACTCAAAAAAATCGGCCGGTTTCATGTTTATTCCGAGCAGGTCCTTACAATCTCCCAGTGGTACCAAATACCATTGCACCTATTGGTAGAAGAGTGGATATTTGGTTGAGTTCTGTTGGCGTAGGTTGAAGAACGCTAAGAAAAATATTGCTATAATTTCATCTAATCAATCTAGAGCTTTTATGAGACATGGTCACGTAGAAAAGAAGAAGCCTGGTCTAGGATTTGTTGCATATGCTCATCATCATCATGTTCCTAGACAGGATGCATCTCATGTTTGTGTAAGGATTGCTCATAACAGAACTTCAAATAAAATCAAAGATAGCATACGCTTTGCATACTACTTTCATGAGCGTGTGTCTCGATCTTGGGTTCCCAAGTCATGTCTAACTAACTTGATGTTGAGACACATCGATCTTTTGTGCCTTGATTTTCAGGATCGTCGCGAAAGGAGGAAGAACACATGGCTCGTCGACTCCAGTTGTTCACGCCACATGACCGAAGACTCTAGATGGTTCACTTCCTTTACGCGGTCGACGGGTGATGACTTCATCACTTTTGGAGATGATACACAAGGGCGAATTGAAGGAACGGGATCGATCAGGGTGAATGACAGATTCATCCTGAAGGATGTCGCTCTTGTGGACAAGTTAAGGTACAACTTGCTTTCTGTTTCGCAGCTTCTTGATGATGGCTACGAAACTAGATTTAAGAAGAATGCATGTCGTGTACTTGATTCTTTTGGTGAGCTCATTTTTGGGATTTCTAGAGTTGGTAGAATCTTTGGAGCTGATTTTTCCGAATCTCTTGCTGGATCTTTCAAATGTTTAATTGCATCTTCTTCTGATATCTGGCTTTGGCACCGACGTTTGGGGCACATTGGTTTTGACCATCTGACGCGAGTTAGCAGCCTTGATCTCATGAGAGGTTTGCCTAAGCTCAAAGCCGTCAAAGATGCGGTATGTGCGCCTTGTAGGCATGGCAAGCAAGTTGCCGCCTCACACCCTTCATTGACTATGGTCATGACTGATGGACCAGGACAGCTACTTCATATGGATATTGTTGATCCTGCTAGGGTTCGGTCAGTCGGTGGCAAATGGTACATTCTTGTCATAGTCGACGATTTTTCGAGATACTTTTGGGTGTTCTTTCTTGCTTCAAAGGATGAGACTTTTGATTATTATCCTGATCTTGTTCTTCGTTTGGCTTCTGAACGTGCCTTGAGAGCGATCCGCAGTGACCATGGAACGGAGGTCAAGAATGCTTCTTTTGCCTCTTTTTGTGCTGAGCGCGGTATTGAGCATCAGTTCTCTTCTCCATATGTCCCTCGAAGCTTAGGAAGAGTTTGTGGATGGCTTAATCCAGGATCTTCTTCACTAAGATATACCTTTAATTGACTTCTGATCGAAACTTAAGAATTTTCTTCACTAAGTTAGACCATTAGTCAACTTCAATATTCATTACAAATGAAAAATTGATGAAAAATGGGCATTTGAGAAAATTGAGCAAAATGATTCAATGCAGGACCTGTTTGTCTCTTAATGTGGTCATTGTTAGCTTTTTGATCTTACATTGATATTTTGACATCGCCATTATCATTTTAGGATCTATGTTGATGAACTTGCTAAATTTGAAGCTTTGCTTAAAATTAATAAAATTCATTGCTTTGCTTTTAGCCTTCGAGCTTAACTTTGATATATATGTCTTAACATGATCTTGCAAGCGCCTTCAGGCTTGATATGCTCTTGCGCAATCTTAGAAATGCTAGCTTGTTCTTTTGGGTAATCTAGGATATGTGCACGATCTTAGGATGATGTTACAATTGGCAATGTCGTTAACGGTTTGTTGAAACACGCGTTTACGTCGAAGGTTGAACTACTATCAGGCAGGTGCGGTCAGATCGATGTTGGGCGCGCGATCAGACCGGCTTGTAAACGGTGGTTAGACCGGCCAGCGGTTAGACCGGCCAATGAATGGCGGTCTGACCGATTTTGCTACTGTTCATCGATCAAAAGTTGCGATGATTGTTGGGTTAGGTTAAGTTCATGGGTTTCAGTGCATATGTGTTGCATGATGCATGTTTTGACTAACGTGGGTCAAGTTGTGAAGAACTTGTTCCTGGAATCGATTTCTTTGTCTATTGTTGTGTAGGGTGCTTGGAGGCCAACGACGGTCAACGGCGAGGATAATCGGGGCTAAGCTTGGAGAGCTGAGGTCCAGAACGATCGGGGATGTCGGGCGAGGTCAATGGAGTCAAGCATGGCGCAAAAGGGACAAAGATGACCGAACAAGCAGTTCGGTGCGACGGGTTGGATCAAGCGGCGCGGAGGTCGGTGCAAGTGCCATGGTGGTTTCGGTGGAAGCCGGATGGGAGAGACTTGCCGACATGATGAGAGCCGTTGGATCAACCTACACGTGGCGAAGCATGGAAGTGCTTCACGAAGATGAGACTCGGTCTTTGCAAAAAGATCGAGAAGGAGTATTTTGGTAATTTTACCAAATACTACCTTAGTGACTTTTTGCCAACTCGTGGCGCAAGATGGCGCAAGGTGAAGCGGATTAGGTCGAGAGGAGATGAAGACAGCGCTTTAAAATGCGTGCGTGTGTGACCCGTTTGTGTGTGGGCTTAACGGGTGCCCATTAGAGTTCAATCTTCTAGAAGGTCTAGCCTCCACTATAAATAGAGGAGGGTGCTGGCTGCACCTCTTCAACCCTTTCATATGTTTTGAAACCCTAGTTTGCTCAGGGAGAGGATAGTTGGAGGTTAGAGTTCTAAAGAGTTGGATTTGATTTCGTGCTCATGTATTGAGTCTTTGTCCTCCTTGATAGAGTGGCTATAAATCAATACCATATCAAAATCAATCCAAGGAAAGATTCCTCAAGATGAGTCTATTTGCTTTCCTTCTCTCTATTTGATGATTTTGAGTCATTCTTTGATCCACGAGTTTTTGCTTGGTTTCTTGCCTTGATCTAACTTGTTGTGACATGTGAGAACTCATCTAGGATCATCTTGATCATCAATCACCCACGAGCAAGTCTTTAGATCATATTTCGATTTTGACTCGGTTTTGGAGCACCCTTCGTTCAAACTGAAAAAAATAGGAACTTTGGCATGGATTTCTGCGATTCTTGATTGGAATAGGTTCCTAATATCTTTAAGAATGTGTGTGCCAAGTTTCGTGGAGTTTGACCTTGTAGATCAAAAGTTAGATCAATTTGTGTCTTGAAACGCGGGCTGTTTTTACTGTTCTGGAATCATCCGGTCAGACTGCCCTCAGATCGCCGGTTAGATCGCCAAGCGGTCAGACCGCTCATTTGCCGCCGGTCAGACCGCACCCGGTCCAACCGTGCAATACATGCCGGTCTGACCGCCCCTAGGGTTTGCGCTCCCATTTTGGTCTTTTGTTTTGGGGGTTTTCATTTGGATTCAATACAAGTCTTCCACTGTACTTGTAGATGGATCTTCATAGCTTCCATAGCTACTGGAGTGAAATTGGTGTTGATTTCGATCAAAGTGAAAAAGTGAGTGTGCTCCTATTCACCCCGCTCTAGTCGCCTTTTCGGTCCAACAAAAAGAGAAAAAAAATGAATCGACAATGCGTCGACTGGTGCAGTGCGGCGTGCACGCCAAAGCCACGTGCCGCTGCGTGCACCTGCTGCCTCGGACGAGTGGCCACGCTCAACCCGCCGACGACACACTTTGCCTTGGCGCCCTCCGCCGCCCGCATGTCGCTTCGCCGCGCGGCAAACCACGACCACGCGAGCCACGATCCGCCGCGTCGCCACCACCAGCGATCACCACGCCGCGTCTCCAAATGCGCCGGCGAAGCGGTGCCACGTCCTCGCCATAATGTTGGCAACCGCCGCGGCACCGTGCGGCCGTACACGTCTTCCGTCGCCAGCGCGCCGTGCTGCCATCGTGCAGCCACCGTTCGCCACCGAGTGTCCGCCACGCCAAGCGTTATTCGCCCGTCGTCGCGCCTCGCGCCGCGCCTCGAGCCGTCTTTGCCGCCGCCGCCGAGCCGTCTGCAACACGCCGCCTAACTGCCGTCGCCACTAGAAACGCGAGCGGAAACCCTAACACCCGTGTGTGAACAACGGCGGCGGTGGTGGGCCAAGAAAGGAAAACGGCCCGGCCCACTTCCTAGAAAAAGAAAACCAGAAAAAGAAAAAAAAAATCCTAAAATTTGCAAAAGCAGCGCTGGATTTTTACGAGTTCTGGAAATTTTCTCAGAATTGAAAATTAGCAGATAAGCCCATGAAAATTGCATAATTCACAAAAAAATCGTATTCCAGCAGAAAAAGGCCTCGTGGTTTCAAATTTTGAATCATTTTTAGCATTTGAAGCATGTTTAGCAATGTTATTATTATTTTCCATGCTTTTCTATATTTATTTACAATTTTGATTAATCGTAATTGCTTAAATTGCCTTTGATCACTGAAATTAGCAGTAAAATTATGGGAAATGTGTAGAAAATTCTGGAACATTACAAGAATATTTTGTACAATTATCCAAATTATTTAATGCATTTATTAGTAGTAATTTTATGTATTTCTTGCAAATAGAGAAGTCCAAAAGATAATTGATTTGCAAGTATTAGTGAACCAACTGTCTGACCACTTTAGTGATTTGAAGAGCGTGACCAAGTTGCACGTGCCTGCACGCAATGCACCGGAGAGGGTTGAAATACCAAAGAAAGTTGAATGTACCTCTAATCCCATCCAGAGGCCTCAGAATAAAAGAACGAGAACTCCGGCCCCTCGAATCCCAAGTAGCTGGGGACGCCTGGTGAAAAAGGATAAGAACGACTTGACACAGCCGATCACTAAAGTTCTTCGAAACCAGAATGGGAGCCAATTGAGACCTAGTACCAGTATGGCACCTTTAGAAAAATGCATACTAGATTTGAACATTCCCACGGATGTGTGCACACATATTGGAGCTGAAAAACTAAAGGGACTTGTCCTGGTAATTGGAAGCAGCGGTGAGCAAGTAGAAGCGTTAGAAGAACCCCCCCATGATAAAATATCTATAAACTATGTGACCACGGGAGAGTCTATGAATATGACAACAACCAATGTAGACATTTATTTTGCAAAGAAAATTGCCACAATCATCAATCGATGATTGTGGCATCGATTGATCTAAAGTCTGCCCCACTCGCTGAATGTAAGAAAAGATCAGATTGGGAAGATTGAAAGAAGGCAATAGAAACTGAATTATTACCTCTGAATAAAAGAGAGGTGTTTGGGCCTGTAAGCCGCACGCCTCCCCATGTGCACCCCGTAGTGCATAAGTAGGTATTTGTTCGAAAGAGAAATAAAAATAATGATGTTGCAAGATATAAAGAAAGGCTCGTCGCACAAGGTTTCACTTAACGTCTAGGAGTTGATTATAAAGAAACATATTCCTCGGTCATAGGCTGAGTTACCTTTAGATATTTAATCTCAATGATAGTAAACTTGAATTTAGAAATAAAATTGATGGATGTGGTAATTGCATATCTTTATAGAAATTTGGATTCGGACATTTATATGAAGGTACCTGAAGGTATCATTGTCCCGAACCAAGATAGAGAAAATAGAAATCTATACAGTGTGAAACTCAGAAAATCATTGTACGGACTTAAGCAATCAGGCATGATATGGTATAATCGCTTGAGCGACTTTCTATGCAAGAAAGGCTACACGAACAATGAGGATTGTCCCTGTGTATTTATACGACAATCCCAGGATGGATTTTGTATAATCTCAATGTATGTAGATGATCTGAATATCATTGGAATCTTGGAAGATATTAAGAAAACAAGCTCTTACCTGGAGTTAGAGTTCGAAATGAAATATTTGGGTAAAACCAAACATTGCCTATGCTTCCCTGAAGAGATATTAGTGCACTAGTCAACCTACACTAAAAAGGTGGTAGAAAGGTTCGGCTTCGAAAAGGCATACCCTTTGATAGTGCTGATGGTCGGGAGATCTTTGCAGTAAGATAAGGATCCGTACAGACCTAGAGAAGAGGAGGAAGTCCTGGGACCGGAATTCCCATACTTAAGTGCAATAGGAGCACTCATATATTTAGCAAACTGTACTAGACCAGATATTGCATTCGTCGTAAAACCTATTAGCAAGGTATAGTGCAGAACCTACCAAAAGACATTGGTAGGTAATAAAGGATATCTTCTAATACCTCTAAGGAAGCAAAAACCACAGTGCATTCTCTGAAAGAACCAAGACGACTATCAGAATCTGAGAGTACTGTTAGACCAAGCGTACAACCAAGTCACAAACAGACTATGTATTTTTGTGTAATGAAACTATAATTTCATGAAAATTGTCTAAGCAAAGTTTTGTATCGACTTCGACGAACTACTCGAAAATCATAACACTGTATGAGGCCTCACGATAATATACTTTTCGGTGGATGATTCACAACATCCAGCAGTCGTGTGAAACTGTGAATTAAATACCGCGTAAACTCCCACTATTTTCTATGAAGATAATGCAACTTGTGTTACACAAGTGCAGATGAGTTGTATGAAGAGTTATCTCACAAAGCATATCAACGCCAAGTTCTTCTAAATCATGTGAAAATCTTGCAGATTTATTCATTAAGTCATTTCCAGCATATAGTTTTGAAAGATGCATATGTAGATTTGGAATAATGAGACTTAGAGAAATGCAAAATTCAGATGGAGAATCTTCACGAACTTATTATTGAAACTTAGCCACGAAGATCGAGTACCCAAAGAATAAATCATGGAGATTAAATGAAATTGAGTGGATTGTACTCTTTTTTCCTTTGATGAGTTTTTCTGAAGTTTTTCGGTTAAGATTTTTAATGAGGCAATTCATGCAACACAGCAAAACGTATATCATGTACTCCTTCTCTAATTTTTTTTCACTGAGTTTTTGTAAAGTTTTGATGAGACATGAACACGTTAGATGAATGCCCAAAGGAGAGTGTTGAGAAATCTAGACCGGGACCGTACAGGCTTGACCATGGTGGACTCTTCATTCATCTTTAGTCTATAAAAAAAGGATCCCAATCATCGTAAAGAGCTGATCATGAGAAGAGAAATAAAGAAAGAGCTCTCCCATATCTCTGTGTTTATTTTCTTTCTACACTCTGTATGTGTGATTCTAATTCGTCTACGAGGTGATCGATGCGACTGAACTCGTCAACGACGATTCTACATGTCCTTGTTCCGATTGGACGTGTGCCACTTCAGCTCCCTATATACACCAGCCTTCTCCTTCCTCCCCTTTCCCCTGCCGGCCTTCCCCGCTCCTCGCCTAGCCCCACTGGCCCCCTTGGCCTGTCGGCGTCATCCCATCCCGCCCAATAAAAACTCCTGTACAGATTAACCCCCACGGATCCGGATCGCCCTATCCCCCGCCGATCCGCGCGATTTTTGCGATTTTTTCCCGTGATTTTTTTCGATCGGGGCTAGGGTTAGGGCCTCAGCAAGGGGGGCGCCGCATTTCATTCAGGCCACCGCCGGAGTCGACTTGCTAGGGTTTCCGGGGAAGCGAAGGGGAGGGAACGGAGTAAGGGAGGAGAGGAGATGGAGAAGAAGAAGGTGGCGGTGCCGCTGGTGTGCCACGGCCACTCGCGGCCGGTCGTCGACCTGTTCTACAGCCCTGTCACGCCCGACGGCTACTTCCTCATCAGCGCCAGCAAGGGTAAGGGATCCGCTTTTTTTTTTATGCGATTCGTTCGGATCGGGCTGTGGATTGCGACGCGATGCCAGTTAGTTGTGTATGCCTCGCATTGTTTGGGTTAGAGTGGGTTATGGACTTATGGGTTATCTATCTAGATTCTAGGTTGTGCAATTTCTATTTCTGGTGAGAAGTAGTACGACAACTGCAATCCGCAATCATGTGAACTTGTGATGTCTGAGGTGTGAAGGGTGGAATGGTAGTGCGGAATTGTCAACAGTTTATACCTCAACATACTATTTAACGTACCTGTTGTTGCTATGTTGCATGCTGCAAACTAGCTGAGTCTATATTGGTAAGATTCGAAGGATGTAGCAGTGATTGTGAATTGTTCATATGACGTGTCTCGGGTTTTTTTTGTGCGCCTGAATGTTGTAATGATATATTGCTAGTGAATCTATGCATGGTCATAACCATATATGAACGTTTAAATTTTTATTGTGCGATGTTTTTTTTTCACGTGTCTATTCCTATTTTGGAAGCTAGTTGCCAATTTTTTAAAAATAGGCAGGATTACCTACCTCATTGATGTATTTCATGTTGCACGGAATCGAGCTGTTCTTGGATTTTCTGGATATTTGCAGAAAGTAGTTAACTTAATGCTTATTCAGAATGGAGGTTGTTAAATGACTGATTATATAAGTCAGCCTTTCTTTGTTTCATGTTTTGAACACCAATGAGCTGCCGTTTCTAGGGATGGAAACTAATCGTAGTTGAATATCGTCAAAAACCGTATTTGTACGATTGTATCCATAGTTTAAAACAGGATACATATACTAATGTGGGCCCCTTCACCCATTACAATAGCATTTTTGGGCCATTAGAGGACATCCTTGTTTATAAGCATGGATGCTCTAGATTTACAACTGCAGCGTATGTTCTGAATTTACACCTCCATGTGGTAATCTTTAGAATAAGTATTGGAATCATTTGATGAACGATCCTAAAAGATGCCTTAATTGAATCTATAACAGTCAGCTTGTGATACATTCTTCTTTGTTGTAAGCATTATAATACTGAGTGTTGACATTATATTAGTCACTTACTAACTTGGTGACCTCAGTTTTTACTTGAGAACATAGTACAAATACCGGAGAATGGTGCACATCCTGGCATAGGATTGGTGTAATGCGTAAACTGAAAAGAGTATTAAATATAGTCAGCACTTCAGTAACCTTCACTTTGCAATGCATTGGAGAATTGTTCCTGTCTTATTAGACTGCTGTCTATTGTACAACACTAATATCGTGTGTTTTGGTCTGCAGACTCAAATCCAATGCTTCGAAATGGTGAGACTGGAGATTGGATTGGGACTTTTCAAGGTCATAAAGGTGCTGTTTGGAGCTGTTGTCTAGACACAAATGCTCTGCATGCTGCCTCTGGTTCTGCTGATTTTTCGGCGTAAGATATTATTCCTGTGAAATTTCATTGGTGTTTATTTCATTGTTTTTAACAAAATGGAATATGCCGGCATTACTCTTATCAATTGATGCTTATCTGATGGATGTTTATCTATATTTGCTTCAGGAGACGTGCTACTGATACATGAATTATATTTCATCTTGTGATTCAGATCTAATTGGTCATGGTATCTAGTCAGATTTGCCATGGAGAAAAGAATCTGTTACAAGGCATAATTTGAACACAATTTTGTTAGCATAGTACATACATGATCTTTAAATTAGATATAATCCTTGTTCATTATACCTATTCTTCATGTTACTTGATCACTATACTGACATAGTTTGGCATAACCATGTTGACCTGGAAAAGAGTACTGAACTGAGCAAAACTGCATTTGATTTTTCTGCTCACATCTGGACCTCTTTCTTGTGATTGTGATTTAAGTCATGAACAAATTTAATACCATTGTTTTAGTGCAGCATGGGGTATTGGGTCTGCAGTATGTTTCAAATCGAGTTACAAGTTTCAGTTTTGTAGTTTTGCAAAGCGATTTAAGCAGATTTCATTATACAATTAGACACACTTAACTGCACATAATTGGTTGATTTTGTTGGTTCTATCCGCTGTTGGTTGCACGACTGATAAACCATAACCCAACACATTGATGATTGAACATAAAAATTAGTTAGAACCTGTGGAAATTCAGAAGATAAATGGGCTGCATTCATTTGTAGATATGTAGTTTAGCAACCTGCAATTCGCAGAGTACTATTCCAATGACGACATCGATTTGTGCCTAAAAGAGTGTATGAGGTATCAAGTTCCTTTTTTTGTACAGAGACATAAAGAGTGAAACAAATGCATAATTTTGATCTGATCTAGTGCATGACATTTGTCTATAGAGGAGTTCAGGAATTATGGTGCATCCATAAGTGGGTAGTTGTGCTTAAATCAGTTCAGAAACTAGGGTACATCCATAGGTATGCAATCGTACATAAATCAGTCCATGCTGTCTTAGGAATGTGATACACAAAGATGCTGACAGTTCTCTTAGATTGCTCTGGATGTAGGTACTTTGCAAACTTGCAAGCTGCAACACTAGGGCTTGGTATATATTTGCATGGATTTTGTAGGGTCTGTTGCAACCGTGTTTAAAGAAATAACAAGCTTTTTTGTAATAAAGTTTGTTAACCAGCAAACATTGTAGTCCTCTAATGTAATACCGAAAGAAGTTGCTATATTCATTCCTGAGTTTAGTTCGCTCTTTTGATAGGTATGTTGACTTCTTTTTTTTCAGCAAAGTATGGGATGCACTAACAGGCGATGAGCTACATTCATTTGAACACAAGCATATAGTCCGTGCATGTGCCTTTTCTGAGGTATTGCTTGTTGAAACTTAATTCCCCTGTTTCTTCTTGTGGCATCTATATTTTAGCCATGATTGCTAGTTCTCCTGGAGTTTTTTTCTCCCCCCTTAAGATGATGTGTGCTGTATCCCGTTTCCTTCTTTTGAATGATTTTTCGAGACTTTCTGGTCTGTTAAACTAATGCCTGCTCAGCCTTCTTATGCCTGCCACAAAATATTGACTATCTTAAAAGAAGTATATTGGCCACGTGGTGTGGTTGATTTATATCCATGGGCACATCTTACTGAATAACATTTAATCACTTTCTTAACTAAGTTCATGTCTATGCCACTGTTATTGTTTAGCTGCTTGTTCTTTTCTATTTTCTAAAATCTGGACCATTTTGCATGCTTTAATTGTCAATTGGAGCTGTCGTTCTTGAGCAGCTTTAAGCCTAAGTAAACCATCAATGACACGGCAGGATACCCACCTGTTGCTCACTGGAGGCGTGGAAAAGATTTTGCGCGTGTATGATATGAATCGTCCAGATGCAGCTCCAAGAGAACTTGACAAAGCACCTGGTTCCGTGCGAACTGTTGCATGGCTTCATAGTGACCAAACTATACTAAGTTCCTGCTCTGATATGGGTGGAGTAAGGTGTGTCTGAAAGAACGCCTTAATTTAATATGAAAAACAGCTAGTGCTTGTCTATCCGAGTTTATTGCAGTCTTGTTCCTCTTGATTAATTGCTATGGTACTGCACAGGTTATGGGATGTGAGGAGTGGAAAAATTGTCCAAACTCTTGAAACTAAGGCACCTGTCACTAGTGCAGAAGTAAGTCGGGACGGCAGGTTCATCACAACAGCTGATGGCTCAAGTGTCAAATTTTGGGATGCGAACCAGTAAGTTTTTTCTACCACCATTGTTCTGCATCATATGAGTTTATCGATTCCTCCAACATTTTTTTTGCTGGTTATTCTGCAGCTTCGGGCTTGTTAAAAGCTATGATATGTCGTGCACTGTGGAGTCAGCTTCACTCGAACCGAAGTCTGGGAGCAAATTTATCACCGGAGGAGAAGATTTGTGGGTTCATGTATTTGATTTCTTCACTGGTGAAGAATTAAGTAAGTCTGTTATAGTATTTAAATCATTCAATGGTCCCTGCAGCTTGCAGTGCAGTTTTGCATTATATGTTTGTTTAGCTTTCACTATTGTGAACAGTAGATAATTTAGTAATGTTCTGGTGACATAGCTTCAACACTGGTCATAAGTCTCAACTCTCAAGTGCAATTAATACTCCGTACCTGGTGTTCGGAACTCGGGTTGTCCTGCCAGCACGTTTTAAGCAAGCCCAAAAAAGGATTTATGTTGTGGACAGTTTTTTTCCCCGCTTTTGCAGGAATTGGTTCATCATGAGGGCTGTGAGTCACTGGTGATCAAATAATATTTCCTATTTTTTTCTTTATAAATGCATATTGGATATTGAAATAAACCTTTCCATATTCACTACTATATGGTATTATGACGATGTCATGTTTTTTCTTGTCATGTAGCTATGCATTAGTTGTGTTTCAGTCCTAACCTTGTAAGAACGTTGCATACTCGAGTAGCTCTGCTTGCAGCGTGGGTCTTTTTATGGCAAATAGAATATGTGACCTTTTAAGGCTTTTATTCCATAGCGCGTTCTGCCCCAATAGAACTGATGCTATTTTGTGATGTGCAGCCTGTAACAAAGGGCATCATGGCCCAGTCCACTGTGTTCGGTTTGCACCTGGTGGTGAATCATATGCATCAGGATCAGAAGATGGCACCGTCCGGATCTGGCAGTTGAACCCAGCTAGCGCTGATGACAATGAGGCTCTCAATGCAAATGCCAAACCGAATGTTGGGGTAGATGAGGTAGCACATAAGATCGAAGGCTTCCACATTCCGAAGGAGGGGGAGACCGAGGGGTAAGATTACATCGTCGGCAAACCTGGCAATGTTTGGTGCTTATGGGGAGATTGCTGTCAAAGCCCTTCTCTTCCGTTTTTTCCCTTGAGCCTGTCGTGAAAGCCCTGTTTCCGACCCATGGGAGGTACAAATGCCATTTGAGCAAACGGTGGATTTCTGTATGGGCCCCTCTCCAATAGACACTGTCAAGAATCCAAAGTGTCAAAAATAAACCAAGAGGAAAGCAAGTTGGTCGTTAGTACCGTGCTTGCATTCACAAAAGTGAAAATATTGTATTGCCGCTGTTGGCTGTGATACAAATGCCATTGCGTTCACCCGCTTTTGCCCCCACCCTTCTATGATGATGAATGAACTGATCTTGTTAGAAATGGTGATCCGGATTTCCGCGGTCTATGCTCTGTTTGAATGCATCTCATATCTCTTGACATCATTTCCACTGTTGTGATTTTGTGCTTCTCTGAAACTCGTTTTCTGTAATAACATGGGCTCCCAAGCTTGTTTTGTTTTATTTGTTGTTAATCATGTCCGAATCTGGGGATTGGGCTGCTCTTATGGTGCCCATGCTATCGTAATCCAAATAGCCAGCATTTCTTCATCTATCAAAGTAACTTGGTTTAAGACACTACCAGAAAATGGCGGATCCTTTTCAGGTGTCTCCATCTGTGTCCGACTCCAGCTTGTTACGGTGGCCAAGAACGTGCAGTATTGTTGGCCAGATCTACAGATACTAACACAGTACTGGAGTGCATGTTCTTGTTTATCATATTTTAGAGGTTTCAGCGTTGTAAAGACGACTTTTTCATATTCTGGGACATACAGGATATGACATTGTGGTGTACGTGCATCTTCCTCGTAACTGCACCTGCATAAGGAATCGCTTCACATGCTCTGCCATGTGATCCTACCCCATGCATCAGCAATCCAGCATCAAGCAGCGCCATTCATGTGAAATTTCTGTTCAGACTAGTCACTAGTGGCGTTCTCATGATTGGTACTTGTAATATCTCATGATTGTCTTCATTTCATCTACAAAAAGATTGTAGCAGATATCATACTGCCACTCCAGTGACAGACATACTCAACAAAGGACAATTTTTACAGTTTCAATTCCCCATAAACGTGCACTTTTAACTTTTGTCAAGTTGGTTTCGTGCGAAACCTCATCTTATCAGCTGCAACTTCTGCTAAGATTTAGCTGTCATGAGCTCGCGATGATGATGCCATTGACGGGCAGCGATCTGGATTGTTTCCTGCGTGCTAACAGTGCTTGTGTCAGCCTCACGTGGTGTTACAGGATATTGTAAAGCTCCTGCGTTGCCATTTGCTAATATGACAATACTCCCCTAATGGCCCATCTGTTCAAGTCTGCACAGGCAGCAGTTGTTTGGCAATTACAGCCGAGCAGTAGTCCTTCTGCAACTACAGAAGGCAGCTAGCCAGCTACCATTTGGCCAGATGTGGAGTCCTGCGCTTTGGTTGCTGCAATGCACACTTGCTTTGTAATTTTTTTTTTGATGTCCGAGATTTTTCTCATTCAGTCTACATTATAGAAAAAGAGTACCTATCTCATAAGACGACCACAGGAGCCAGTGCTCCACCATGGCAGACTAAGAGTCTATAACTCCCTTCATTTTTGCCAGCTGAGCTCCAGCTCAGTCCTCAACTAAACCCCCTACACACACACACACACACACCACCGGTGAGATACCCTGTCGAATCTAGAATTCGAGCCCAGGTGGGCTGCTTGGGCAACTCCAAGCCAAGCCAAGTGAGCTAGCTCACCTCCTCAAATTTTGGATTTATATGCATGGATTTCTCGTAAGTTTATGTGCCATCAAATGTATTTTTTCACTGCAGACAAGTATAGCAATGTCAAATTCAGAATGCCGAGAGGAGCGAGATTTGCTTGACTGGCTGCGGCTGGCGCCGTCCACCCAGCCCCCCATGCTCAAGCCCCAGGCTCGGCAGTGGGTGTCTCACTCGAGGGGTTATGAGAATCTGGCGAGCCAGTGGCACAAAGGAGCTCTAGGCTCTCAGCCCGTCACGGTTTGAGCGTTGGCTCTCGTGGACGTCTCGCGAGGTAGGGTGCTTCTTTTTCTTCAATGTGGACCTGATGAGGAAAATCCCGGGCATAAAAAAAAACAGAATGCCTGGTATTCAGTATTGCTGAGTGTTGAAGTACAATACACAACAAGGAAGTGAGGAACAAGTTATTTAACTATTCAGTATTCTTGAAACAGTATACAAGTGCTATTACATAATAATGGACAGCTTGGATATTGATTACAAGTATAAATGCAGAACTGACATGCATCCCCCGAGTCTAACCATTCAGGCAACAAGGCCAGAACAGATGAACTCCGAGAAACAACCAAGCAAATCCAGAAGAAAGATAATGCACCATGTGATGATAGAATCAATCAATTGAATATGTAAGAATGTGTGACCTTGCTGTTAGAATAGGACTCTTTTGTTTCTCTTTTGTATTTCCTTATCTGTATATAGAAACCCTCCTTATATATCTCTATGTATATTGCCTATTGAGCCCTTTTGAATATACACACAATATTCACAACATGATATCAGAGCTAGGGCTCTAACCCTAGTTTTGTTTTCCGCACCTGGGTCGCCGCCGCCGCCCTCTTGGGTCGCCACCATCGCTCTGTCACGCCAACCTCCACTCGACGCCGGCCTCCGCTCGACGCTCCGCCTGATGCCGACCTCCACTCGACGCCGGCCTCCTCCCGACGTTGGCCTCCCGACGCCGATTCGCTGAAGCCATCGCTGAGTACCGACACCGCTCGTTGGCCGACGCCGCTGCTGACGCTCGTCTGCCATCCGAGCCACCGCTCGGATTCTTCTTGGACCGCCACCGCCGTCTAGATCAGCCTTGGATCGGCCGCCGCCGCCTCGGCTCCCCTGCCGCGACGACCGCGCCGTGACTTCGCTCATTGGCCACCACCGTCGCTCGTTGGCCGCCGTCGCCGCTACAAGCAAGGGGGAACCCTAGTTCGGTTCCCCGTGCTGCTCTCTTTAGTCCGAACGGGCCGAAGGCAGCCTTTTTAGCCCGGCCAAGAAGAGAGAAAAAAAAAAAAAGAAGATAAAAATAGTACGTCGATCTAACCGCCGCGCCGTCCAGTGCCGCTTGTTAGACTTCGTTGCCTTGGTCGTCGCGCCGTCCAGCGCCGCCTACCGATGGCTTCCGTTCCATCCACTGCAATCCGATTCTCGGGAACAAAGCTTCATGGGACGAACTATAGGTTGTGGCTTTACTCATGGAGATCACGCTCGATGGTCTCCGCCTCTGGGACATGTCACCGGTGCTCGCCCTTGTCCACCGTCGCCAGTTCAGCCTCCTCCCATACAGCCTACTTCTACACCTCCTGCAGAAGATGAGGTCGCCAAGACGGAGGCAGAGGCCGCTGTTGTGCTGCCGACATTGCTGATGAGGCCTTTCAGTACGCCATAGACGCTTTTGAGCGCTGGTGTGCTGATGAGACCCGTGTTCGAGCCATCCTAGTGGTCAGCATCGACGACTCCATCCAGCCAGACATTGTTGGTCTGCGTTCTACTCGCCAAGTTTGGGAGTATTTACGCGAGCGATACCAGCAGAGCAGCGATGCTCAGTTCTTTTCGCTTCAATGTGAGTTGGAGATGCTTCGCCAGGAGGATTCCTCTGTTGACGACTTCTTCCGAGCCCTGGCCAGTCTCTGGCGCCAACTGGACGAGTTGGCTTCTCCACTTTGCCAAGAGTGCCATAAAGTGCAGAAGGCGGATCATGTTCGCCTTCGCCTTTATGACTTCGTCTGTCGTCTTCGCCTAGAGTTTGAACCTGTCAGGGCTCAACTGCTGAGCCTCTCACCACGAAGCGATCCCGAGGCTCTTCGACACTTCGTCTTGAGGAGCTTTGCCCGCGGGTTAGCAAAGACAGATTTGTTCCAACTGTGCTTGCTACTCCTTCTTCTTCGATTACACCGACGATTTTTGCTTCGGCTACAGGACCTTCTCAGCTGTCTGTCTCTGCTCCTGTTTTTGCACCAACCGGGGTTCAGTGTAATTATTGCAAGAACTTTGGGCACGACTACTAGCGTTGTGCGGTTCGCAAAAAGCAGAACAAGACGCGTAAACGATCCAAGGGGGGCAGGGAGGCCCTTTCTCGACGGGAGGACAGACCAGCATGTTAGGACCTTTGTAGCGACCCAACTCTAGGGCACCCGAGAGGTCCTCCAAGACCTCTGGAAAGTCCATCAGGACCTCCCAGAGGTCCACAAAGGACCTCTCGACAGTCCCACCCAAGACCTCCCAGAGGTCAGCAAGACGACCTCTGGAGGTCCAGGAGAAGCTGACCCGAGAGGGTCTTGGAGCCAGGGAGCACCCACGGATCCGCCACGGCTACAACAGAGAAACATGAGGAGGTCTGAGGGCACCCCAAGACCTCCCGCGACTCTCCAGAGGAGGTCGTGGAGGTCCGAGATCACCTCAGGACCGCACATATTCACTCCATTGTAGGGACATAGAGGTCCGAGCTTGCTCCAAGGTTCCCTGTGAAACCCGAGCTAGTCCCAAGGATCATGGCTAGCTCTTCACAGCAACAACAGTGATAACATAGCAGCAACACAAGCTTTATTAATATCAATGAGGTTGTTTACAAGAGAGCTTACAATTCAGCATCAAAATATAAAGGAAGATAAACACAAGGGCCACCCGATACACCACAGGCAATCGGCTGGAGGGCGCATCCTAGTCGGCCAGACCTCTTGGTCCACAACAAGCTCAACCTAAGGCTTCCATACCGCTAAAGACAAAGAAGCAAGAGTGAGCACAACAACCGTGTTTCGCAAGTTACACCCGTTAGATAACAGAATGACATGCATAAATGGATATCACATTGGAAAGCTTAATATGGTTTATTTGCATAAAGCCATGTTTCTTTCAAATACAAATACTAAGTTCCAAAGCAAGTACTTAATAGATAAAGTTCATTTTATCAAATCAGTTTTTCAGTTGGATAACTTTCATCATCAAGATGGTGAAGGATACTCTCCTGTCACAAGGCTCCCCACCCACAACCCATGGGATAGCAATCCCAAAACAGTTTATTAAACACTTTTGGAATCCCAAAACCAATATCTAACTTCGAGTGGCATTGCCAAGACGTCCCATAACATGACACGGCTATTCGAATAGATTTAACTCTGCAGAGGTTGTGCACTTTACCCACACGACATGATTCCTCTAGTTTGTTTGGCATGCACGAGTGCCACCTCTCACTGCCGAAGGTAAGAGGTCTAGAGTTCATGACAAGGCCTTTACAATGCATTGCTCCACCACAGCCTTTCCTTGCTAAGGTTTCACCCCCCTGTGGATAGCAATCCGGCGAGAAGCCCCCTCTTGCACCAGTGGGAACAGTAGGTTATAAAAGACCATTGGCCAAACAAGACCTCCCACACCTCCAATGGATCAACTCGTGGTAGAACTTTGCAAATTATTCCGCCAGGTCCCACACCCCATACCGAGACATGTGGTTGCAGATAGCCCATTATAGGCATAGCATTGGCGTCAAAGACCGGTCCTCAATCGACTAGGGCAACAACCACAAACCCATGGACCTCCACCTTAGCCAGATAGAGTCCGTGCACAAACATTGCACCAAACCAAGCCTACCAATTAGTCCAAATCTATTTTCCTTTTTCTTTTCTTTGCTTCCCCAAAGAATATTTTCACACTCCCATGACATCCCAATGCCAAGGTCAAAACATTTTAAACAATAGTTGGTCATGAAGGTAAAGATTTCCCAAATCAAGTACTTTTGGTCTAAGCAAGACTAAGCATTTGGTTTTACAATTGTTCCTGGTTCACACTATTGTATCAACCAGATTTTGCCTAATGATAACAACAAGTTGGGTACAACAACAAAGTTGGCCATATGAAAGAGATAGGCATAACTATGTATTTAAAGACAGGTATTGAAATAACTTGGTAGAAATAAGCATGCGTAATACTTTGAAATGTAACATAAATAAATTGAAATATCAAATTAGGATCAAGAGTGTAACTTGCCTCCTCGCTGTTAGCTTAAGAATCTATCCTCCTCACAGCCTGGCTCTCGAACGCCAAGAACTACACGGTACAAAGCAAAGCAAATAAAGATCCAAATGAGATCCGAATGAACAGAGCAAGA
This sequence comes from Phyllostachys edulis, assembly GCA_036346405.1. Lineage (NCBI taxonomy): Eukaryota > Viridiplantae > Streptophyta > Magnoliopsida > Poales > Poaceae > Phyllostachys > Phyllostachys edulis. The sequence continues at coordinate 36,785,846 of CM070555.1, read as the reverse complement.
GGTAAACAGCAGAGGATGATGCTAAAAAGAAAACCCAGAGAGAATCCTTGGGAGGAGGTCTGATGGGTGAAGGGCTCGGGCTCAAGGGTCCGATAGGAAGGAGAATTCTAGTCAACAAAGAAATGGTCCGGACCACAAAGAGGTTCAAGCTAACAAAGGGTAGTCTAGACACAAGGAAGGTCTAGACTCACGTATGTTCAAAACATAAGGGATGTGGCTTCCAGGAGGTAGCCAGACAAGAGGGAAGGTATGGGCACACAGAAGGCTAAATACAAGGAAAGTCTAGACCTGTGGGTGCCCATACAAAAGAGAAATGTCAAAACCAAGAAGGATTGTCTAGTCCTCAAAGGAGGTCTAGATACAAGGAAAAATCTAAACCTCGTGAGGAGGTTTAAACTACAAAAGAGAGATTAGAGAGAGGTCCCACCCAAAGGTGGTCTGGACCAAAGAGATAGACTAGACAAAAGGTCTCAACAGAGAGATTTTTCCAGGGGAGAGGAAAGACCCGAAAAGACAAGGAGGAGATGACCACAACAGAGGTCAAACAGGGGACACCGACATAAAAGAATGTCCAAATGTAGGATAGAGAAAGGAAAGATAGCTCTAGAGAGCTAGAGCAACACCAAAAGAACTAAGCTTTGGATTAGTTGAAGTTTAGCTTAGTCATTTTAAACTCTTCAAATTCCAAAACAATTCTCAGGTTAAGCTTCGAATTCTCATCAAAACCAAATGGTTCTTTTTATTTTTGAAAATTTTCAAAAGGCTCAAAATCGTGGTGTTACAACCTTCTCGTCCAATTTTCAAAAGGCTCAAAATCGTGGTGTTACAACCTTCTCAAGGCATGTGACTTCTCGGCTGTTAGCTTTTTGCGAGCTCTATTTCAACAGCTCTCTCACAACTCAAAGAGTTATGCTACCTAGCTCGACGTCTCCTCCGTGTACTTCTTGGGTTCTGGGTTCTGGTGCCTCTTTCCACATGACACCGGACTCCACATCTCTCACTTGAGTGGGACCTCCTATTTTTCCTATTTCTATTTAGACAGCTGACGGTACTTCTCTGTCTGTCAGCTGTTAGGACACTCTTTTGTCCACTGACTTTTCTGTTCCAACTGTTTCCCATGTTCCCCAGCTTACCATGCAGCTTCTCTTAGTGGGTCAGCTCATCGATCTCGGCTGTTGGGTTGGTTTTGATTCTCACACATGTTTCATTCAGGATTGACAGACATGGACAGTACTTGGAACTGGCCGGCGCCGTAGGGATCGTTAGGGTCTCTACATCCTTGATCGCCTCCACCTTCTGTCCACTTCAGTTGCTCCTATCACCTCTACGTATCCTTCCACCACCACTACTGCCACCACCTCTGGTGCTTTTGCGCAATGGCATCACCGTTTAGGTCACTTGTGTGGGTCCCGTCTTTCTTCATTAGTTCGTCAGGGTATTCTTGGACGTGTTACTGTTGATACGACCATGTTTTGTCAGGGTTGTAAGCTGGGCAAGCTGCTACAGCTTCCTTATCATTCTAATGAGTCATTGTCTTCTCGTCCTTTTGACTTAGTTCATTCAGATGTATAGGGGCCTGCACCTATTATCTCTAAAGATGGGCATAAACCTTATGTGATCTTCATTGATGATTATTCCCACTTTACATGGATTTTTCCTATGTCTAATCGTGGTCAGTTTCTTGCGATCTATCATAGTTTTGCAACGATGGTTCGTACTCAGTTTGTTTCTCTCATCCGTACTTTTCGCTGTGATTCTCGGCGAAAGTATTGCTTTTGGCGCTTCTAGACGCTTTCTTTACGAAAGCAGGCACTCTTTATCAGTCTTCTTGTCCTGGTGCCCATGCTCAGAATGGGGTTGCTGAGCGCAAACATCGTCATTTGATTGAGACTGCCCGCACTCTTCTCCTTGCCTCTCATGTTCCACTACAGTTCTGGGTTGAGGCTGTTTCTACGGCTACATATCTTATCAATATGCATCCTTCCACTGCTCTTAAGGGTGTCAGTCCTATAGAGCGTCTCTACTCTCGAGCCCCCTAGTACACTCACTTTCGATTTTTTGGTCAGACTTGTTTTGTTCTCTCATCATCTCGTGAACGCACTAAACTATCGGTCCAGTCAGTTGTGTGCGTGTTTCTTGGTTATAGTTCTGAGCATAAGGGTTATCATTTCTGGGATCCTTCTGCTCGATGGATCAGGATTTCACGAGATGTTGTCTTTGACAAATCTCGATATTTCTTCTATTGAGATTCGACCCCTCCTGTTTCCACCGTTGAGTCGATTTCATGGTTGTCTCTTTTGGCTCTTCACCAATTTCTCTACTATCACAGTCTTCCCTTGGTCTGTCTCCAGTGGTTCCTTCTATACCTCCGCCCCCAGTGCTGCCTCCTGTAGCACCGCCTCTTATTCCTGCAGCACCACCATCTCGTTTCTCTGGTATTCACTTCTCCAGGCGTACTTGTCCTTCACCAGTCTCCTCTCCTGGTACCTTGCCGACATCCACATTTGATCCTTCTGATGATGCTTCGCGTTACGTTCTTCATAACTGGACATCCCTTCGACCTCCTGATCGTCTTGGATTTGCTCCGATAGCTCATGCTCTCTCTATCACTGAGCCTAGTTCTTATCGTGAGGTTGCTCCTTATTCTGAGTGGCAGCTTGCTATGGCAGAGGAGCTTGATGCTCTTCGACGTACGGAGACTTGGGATATTGTACCGACACCTGTGCATGCTCGTCCGATCATGTGCAAGTAGGTGTACAAGATTAAGACCCGGTCTGATGGTACTATTGAGCGCTACAAGGCTCGTCTTGTGGCTCTTGGTTTTCAGCAAGAGTACGGTCGTGACTACGATGAGACTTTTGCCCCTGTTGCCCATATGACCACTGTTCGCACTCTTGTTGCGGTTGCTTCTGTTCACTGGTGGTCTATCTCTCAGCTGGATGTTAAGAATGCCTTTCTTAATGGTGTTTTGCATGAGGAGGTCTACATGCAACCGCCACTTGGGTATTCTGTTCCTGATGGGCACGTCTGTCGTCTTCGTCGTACTCTTTATGGCCTCAAACAGGCTCCTCGTGTCCGGGTTTGCTCGTTTTATCTCAGTGATTACTGCTGTCAGTTTCATTATCAGTTCCCATGATATTGCTCTTTTTGCTCATGTCTCATCTCGGGGTAGGACACTAGGACACATTGGGAGCGCTTGGTGGCCTCCGTCATGAGTTGATGATATGCTCATCACTAGTGACGATTCCTCATTCATCACGTATGTGAAGAAGCATCTCAGAGAGCAGTTTTTGATGACTGATCTTGGTTCTCTTACATACTTCCTTGGGATTGAGGTCTCTTCCATGCCCGAGGGCTACTACCTCTCCCAATAGAAGTATGTCCATGATCTTCTTGTTCGGTCTGGTCTGACTGACACTCGTATAGCTGAGACTCCCATGGAGCTATCCCTACAGCTTCGTGCTACTGATGGTGATCTTCTTGAGGATCCTACTCGATATCATCATCTTGTTGGGAGTTTGGTGTACCTTGTGAGCACTTGTCCTGATATTGCTTATGTTGTTCATATCTTGAGTCAGTTCATGGCTCGTCCTACCCATCTTCATTACAGTCACCTTCTTCGTGTTCTTCGCTACTTGCGTGGGACTATCTCTCGTCGTTTGTTTTTCCCTAGCTCTATCTTACTACAGCTTCATGCATACTCCGATGCGACCTGGGCTAGTGATCCTTCTGATTGTCGTTCTTTTTCTGCTTACTGTGTTTTTCTTGGCTCCTCCTTGATTGTCTGGAAGACTAAGAAGCTGCATCGCAGCTTCGCTCGAGTCAGAGGCTGAGTTGAGAGCTATGGCATCAGTGACAGCAGAGGTTACTTGGTTGAGGTGGCTACTTGTAGATCTTGAAGTGTCTGTGATGAGACTTATGACTCTTTTGTCTGACAGTATATATGCTATCAGTATTGCCCGGGACCCAGTGAAGCATAAGGTCACTAAGCACATTGGTGTGGATGTTTCATACACTCGCCACAGGTGCAGAGGGAGTATTTGCTTTACAGTTTATGCCATTAGAGTTACAAGTTGCTAACTTCTTCACGAAGTCACAGACTAGGGCACAACATTTGTATTTTCTCTCCAATCTCAGTATGTGTGATCCACTATGAGTTTGAGAGGGGGGAGAGGGTTTGTTAGAATAGAACTCTTTTGTACCTCTTTTATATTTTCTTATCTGTATATGGAAACCCCCTTGTACATCCCTATATATATTACCCATTAGACCCTCTGAAATATACATAGAATATTCATAGCACTTGCCACTGGGAGATATCCAAGTTTCAGTTGGCCCGCGATTGATGAATCACAATCAGGTGAAAGATGAATGACACATGAAACACCAATTGTTTTCTCCAATCTGAATAAATATGACATATAAGACCACCCCAGCGAAGAAAACACACCCTTTCTACCTAATCGAATCATCTAAAGTTTAAGTTCCCTCACAGATGGTACAACTGAAAAACAAGAACTCAAACAAGCGTGAACAACGGAATCAGAAGATAATATTCGTGCCCTGCCAATGCCAATCACCCCACCACACTTGCCACATCGGACAAACGAAGTGTTCATGCGTTTCCAACCTTTGAAATCTTTGGAACATCCACTGGGAAGTTGTGGATTTCATCCATCCAGGGGTTCTTCTCCTTCGCCGGGTTCACTGTTTGTAGCGCCTTCCAGACAGCACTGTTACACTTGAACCCAGATCCAAATGCAATCTGCCAGATCCTGTCGCGCTTGCTGATCCTCCCCTGTGCCTCGGTGTACGCTAGCTCATACCAGAGTGAGCTGCTTGACGTGTTACCAAATCGGTACAGCGTCATCCTTGATGGCTCCATGTGCCAGTCTGTGAGCTCCAAGTTCTTCTCCAGCTCGTCCAGCACAGCACGACCACCAGCGTGGATGCAGAAGTGCTCAAAGGCCAGCTTGAAGTCAGGGATGTAAGGCTTGATCTTCATCTTGAACACCTTCTTGGCAACCAATGTGGCCAAGAAGAGAAGCTGCTCCGACAATGGGAGCACAAGCGGCCCAAGCGTCGTGATGTTCGTCTTGAGCGCGTCTCCGGCCACCGCCATGAGATCCTTGGAAAGCGAGACACCAATCTTGCCAATCTCGTCTTCCTCCTGCGTCACACAGCTGAAGCACTTGTCGTCCGCACCCTTGTGCGTGCGCACGGTGTGCACCAGCTCGTACTTGGACCTCCGTCTGTCGGACCGCTTGTTCGACAGCAGGATAGCCGCCCCTCCCACCCGGAACAAGCAATTCGACACAAGCATCGACCGGTTGTTCCCAAAATACCAATTCAGAGTAATGTTCTCCATGCTGATGACCAGCGCGTAGGTGTTGGGGTGCACCTGCAGCAAATCCTTGGCGAGATCAATGGACAGCAGCCCGGCGCTGCACCCCATTCCGCCAAGATTGTAGCTGACAATGTTCCCCCTCAGCTTGTAATGGTTCACCACCATGGCTGACAGCGACGGCGTCGGGTTGAACAAGCTGCAATTGACAACAAGGACGCCAATGTCCTTGGGCTTGACCCCCGTCTTCTCGAGCAGCTGGTCAATGGCGCCGAACATGACGGCGCGCGCCTCCTTGCGCGCCTCGTCCATGCACGGGTTTGGGGGCACCCGGAGCACGGCGGGGGGCAGATAGGTGTCCTCGCCAAGCCCCGACCGCTCGAGGATCTTGCGCTGGAAGTCTAGGTTGCCGTCGGTGAAGGAGCCGGTGAGCTTGGAGCAGTGCATGAAGGTCTCGCGTGTGCACTTGCGCTCCGGCTCCGGCTTGTAGCAGGCGAAGTCGACGAGGTAGACAGGGCGCGGGCGGGTGAGGAAGTAGAAGGTGGAGAGGAAGACGAGGAGGGTGGAGCAGGCGAGCACGGAGAGGAGGTTGAAGCGGAGCTGCTCCCACAGGTCGGTGAGGTCGCTCGGGGAGACTGTGGAGAGATGCACGGCCACCAGCGCCATGAGCGGCGAAAGCAGCAGGTACATGCCGTGGGAGATGAGGTAGCGGTACCCCAGCTTCACGTACTTGAGCCGCACCGACTGCTGAAAGTCCGGCAGCCGCCGCGGCTGCGCCGGCGGGGCGGCAGCATTGGGTGCCGAGGTCTCCATACTGCTGACGAAAACAAGAACATAGTTAAAAAATTGGAGATTTGCGTGACAAGAACCGAAATGCCAAGATCTCAGGCCAAGAATTTGGAATCTTTTTAGTCAAGGAAGGGAGATGCAAATTGCAAGGAAAAAAAATCTAAATATAACGAGTTCTTGGCTATCTCTGTATCGAACCAAAAAGAAACCGCACGAATTACGCATGAAAATTGTTCAAGAAACGGCACGCGAAAAGAAACAATTCTTCCCTCCGAGATCAAGCAACAATGTGTCAAATCAAATCGAAATTAAACCGCCTACACATTAGCACTTTCGCAAGCTTCTCCTCCCCTCCCCTCCCGTCCTCTCCTCTCCTATCTACTCCATGGAATCAAGAAAAGAACACGGCAATGCGAGCGGCACATCGAGAAAGGGGAGGTTTTGGGACGTACCCAGGCGGGCGAGCCGGCCTCGCGGACGCAATCTCCCGATCGGATGCGGGAAGGAGGAAGAAGACGAACAGGAGGAGGAGAAGGGAAGAGAGACTTGAGTCGCCCCCGCCCCCTCCGCGATAATACGGCCTCCAGCACCACGGCGAGGCAGCCAGCTCGGTCTTTAATAGGGGACGGGGAGAAAAGGCCACAGGAAATGAACAAATGGAAAAGACAAATCAGATAATCCGAATAAATTCACATCGCTTCTTCTGCTACTGCGGCTTCTGTTTGCTGCCTCCAACTCTCCGAGTGTTGACATTCTAATTATTTAGGAAAATTAGCTCAGTATCATCGCAAATAATTATAAGTTGAAAAATACTATCTAGTAATAAGTGAGGGTCTAAAATCATTCGTCGGTGAGACAACAACACGCCCATGGTGTTTTTCAACTTCAATTATCTTTACGACGGTACTGAGCAAATTTAAACCTTTTTGTAGTACATTTTGGTCTATATTCAGGTGCAAACGAAGTTTCCAGTAAAGATTGAAGTTCTGCTACTCGACGTACCGTTTGTTTACAAATAAACGGGGTATACCTTTAATAGTTTAATTTCAACCTAACAAGCAGTACCGGTATGGTGAGTACGGGCGAGTTGGTGACTGTTCAGTAACTTATCTTTATGTGCAACTACGTATGAACTCACAGCCAAGGTAATTAATGAGATTTGATTCTTAGATATGCTTGGGGCACATGGATGATCATTTTGCAAATAGCCCCTTTTAAATCATGTCATAAGGATCCCACCACTCATGTCTATTTTAGGTGATACATTTGTGTGTTTGTATATTATTACGTAGATGAGTTCGACCATATGCCTACAATAATTTGTTTGATAATTGATATCTCAGAGGTACAGTTATAGTTTCTTCAGAAAGTTGTATAATGCCGCTCTAAATCAGCACAGGTCTACTTCATCAAAATCCCATTCATTCGAATCCAAATCCCCTACTCAAACAGCTCTAACCATTCTCTATTCTCTACTAGGTAATTTCTAGAAAACTAGAGGTACACAAGTATCCAGTTAATTACATGTATTGAGATTTCTTTGGTTAAAAATGCGCTATGATTTCCCACAAATACATTGGCCAGAGTGTGAACTGTGAAGACATCTATTGTTATGGAGAGATTTGATTATTTGCCATTGCTAAAGATATGTAATTCAGGATTTGCCACTTATATGTCTATAATATGACATCGGAGCCTCGATATCATTCACATATAAAGTCGTAAATCCTGAAATCCATATTTTTGCAGTGACAAATAATTGATTATCCCATTGTTAGGGGATGAGATAGAAATGTAGAGCAGTTTGAAACGCATAAATTTTAAATTCCTGTGTAAAATTAGGGGAAAAAAACCAAACGACCGTAACTTTTTTCTACACACGCACAATGTGGGCCCGACGCAGTTTGCCCATGGAATAGTACTGGAGGGTTGGGCCAATGGTGGGTCCATATGGTTGGACTAGCCTGGCTATGCTTCCGAAGGGAGCAACGTCGCTCTCACAACGAATTTCCATGAAGATTTTTGAAAGATGAATTTCCATGAAGATTGCTTTTGTTCTTTTCTAGCTCTAAGTTGGGCGAAGTCTAATTTTAGGCCTTTAAAAAATTAGGATAACATTTCAGTCTCCTGACTTTGAGGATGAATTCAAATTGAGCATTCCAAGTGAAGTTATTGTAAGATGTGTATGGCTAAAAAATATTGCTATGGGGTTATTCTGCATGTGGAGATTTCACTTTTTTAGTTGTAATTCGGGTTTAATAAGTCTAATCTTAGGCCTTTAAAACATTTTAATCTCCTATCTTTGAGAATGGACCCAAATTGAGCCTTCCGAGTGAAGATATCGCAAGGTGTGTATGGGCACATCAGCACATGTGCCAGCGATGGAATTTTTTTAGGAATGCAAAATGGACGGACAATTTCGCTAACTTAAGGCTAAACACCTCTAATCTAATGTAGTAATAACTCCAATGCACTGACAACTCACAAGACTATATGATCTGTAAACACTACATTCCTATTCAAGATGTACAATGAGCTATTAACAAGGTTAGTTATCATTTATGTTTCAATTATATTCAAAATACCAAGGATGTGCTAATCCTATTCCACACAATCTTTCATTCTATTTGGGGAGCGGACAAAGTAAAATGTTGGATGGAAAGAGGGCCAACAGATTTTGGTGGGACACTTGGTTTAATTTGGGAGCTAAAGCGTAAGAAATCGCATTTCCCCTGTGTTCATCTCAGGAAAAAAAAACCCATAAAGGTTATTGTTTTACGCAAAATTTCTCAAAAAAAAAAATCATGTGCTCCAAATAAGACCATGAGCTCATACATGGTGGTAATAACTAACAAGGTACTAAAAAGAGAGAGAAATTTCTCTAAAAAAGAGAGAGAAGATCAAAGCTAAAGATTTATTTAAAAACCGTTTGTATAGTTGCATAATCTCTTATTTTTAACGTAATACTGATTAATTCCCAGCGCTGCCATTATTGTCGGTAACCAGGCTTGGTAGACAGCGATGTGTAGTTGTTAGGTGAATTGTTTTCCTTGTCAAACATTTTGATCATCAGTGTAGGAAATGGCCACATCAAGCATGGCAAGTGCACGCAAAGCTTAAATTGGTATGAGTGGACGCTGTGCGATGTTTTCGTCCTGATGAAGCACGACTAGCCATCGATATCTCTTGAAGCCCTATAAAACCAGCTAAGGACTTTGACTAACTTCAGCTGATTCGGGTTTTTTGCGTGTGATATTGGACATCGTTGGTGTTACTAATTTTTTGTTGGTATTACCAAATATTGATAGTCAATCAAACGATAGCCAATTTTCGTTGATGTTATCAAATTTTGGTTTGGTTTATATTGATAACAAACCAAACAGACGTTATGTATTGGTTTTCTATGGCTTAAACGATTCTAGAAATAAAATTCAGGTCCCGTTGAACTTTTTAAAAAGGCAACATCCACTCGTGTGTGACCCGAGCATTTACCTCGTCCCAGACAAGGAGTCTGGCTTTTCTCTAGCTAGGACCAGTTGACCTAGCTTAGCATGCAAGCCGGGTTGGCCTGAATGCTCATGACTTTTCTCTCGACCGGCCCGGTAAATGCTCATGTCTACATGATACTACTAAATACTTGTACGATACATGCAGGAGCATGTCCAACGTTCTAAATGCTTGTAAGCCTTTACTAGAGGCTTCTCGTGTAGCGCTACACTGAGGATGGACATAGCTAGTACTACCGGTAAAATTAGAGCATCTCTCCCACGGATGGAAGGGATGGTTATGGGCTTATGGCAAGGACCCGTGGGTTGTCTGTCCCAATGTCCCTCCTCCCTGCATCAACTGCAGTGCATGCTGGTATAAATACACGTCCGGACGTTGATTTTTTCCCCTAAAATAAACCATTTTTAAAATCATTTTACATAAATAAACCATGTTTTATTTTTTTATATAAAAATAACCCACAAACGCTGGGCCACCACACGACTACGTCCAATCGCTTTGTGGCCTACCAATTAGCTGACGTTGGAGGCTCAGTCGCGCGACGGAAACGTGGCTAAAGCTTTGGTCTACCAGGTGTCTTAGTCGCAAGCTGATGGTACAACTGAGACCCGTGCCGGGAGAAAAAAAGATGAGATTGCAAGCCCGACATAACACCTGACCATGGAGGTCTAAATTAGATAGCATATAGGGTCTAGTTATGTGCATATGTTTGCTTAACAATTCCTACGGTACAAATGGCTACATGACCCGAACTACAACAACCAACTACGGTACAAACATGTCTTCTCCTCCCCCCCGGGCACGGGCATTCACGCGGGCCTCATAACACTCAAATTTCAAATGTCTTTTTTCCCGCATGTCCTCGTCTGCAATAATCTTCATTACCACAGGGTATCAGGGGACCATCGCTTTTCCTTGTCTTTCCTGCTCTTGCTGAGTAAGGTTTCCGACGGGTAAAGGCCTCGGGCTCAACTGGGGTAGTTAAACATGTATTTTTGCTAAATGAATGTCTTGTCGTACTTTGTTTGGGTCATCAATCCATTGGAAGAAGTAGAAACGCTCCGACTACTGCCATGCACGGATAAAGCCATTGATATTTAAAATACAACATGCAATGTGAAATATCTATGTATAACATCCACTTATGCGGCAATCCTCGCACATGCAGTAAGCACAAGCGTCGGTACTAGGATATGTAGATTGAATGATACATGCCGGGTTACCGCAGTCGCACCGCGGGCGTGGAAATTCTGGTGGTATAGGAGCATCCTTGCAAGAACTATTAGAGTACATATGTGCCTTCTTGGCAGCCTATTTCTGGCTTCGGAGCATGTTCCTGTAGTCGAACATCCCCAAACCGGGCGGAGTGACCTCGTGTACCTCTCTTCTCCCTCACATCTCCCTGTTTTCCAAACTAGCTCGAATGGAGTCTTGCCTGTAGTGGAGTATGCCCCGGTTTTATATATAGGTGGTTAGGGTGTAGCGTTGAGGGAATAAATTTGGGTGAATAGAAGTCACTTGCGTCTGCCAGAAGGAATCTTCCATTTCGGTCTGAAAAGCAGAGGGCAGAGTGTTGTCACTTCAGTCTGAAAAGCACGGGTCAAAATGTTGTCTACTCAGTGTGAAACAGAGGCGACATGCTGTTGTCAATTCTCACTGAGTAGGGAAGGATGTCTAGTAGTGATAGCGAGATTCATGTAGCAAGCACCTTATGCCGCAGTGCTGACTAGGGGGAAGGAGCTGGAATTGAGTAGCACGCCCCTCTATTGCGGTGCTAACTGGAGAAGATAGGACCTACAATTACGTTGCATGCCCCATCACCGTAGTGCTGACTGAGGGACCCAAGCACCACAAGAAATGGCGTAACATGCGGAATTTTAAAGCATACACTAGTACAACAATCCCATCATCTACATTGATACTAAGGTGCGAAATAAAATACATACCACGCACGGTACTAATGATCTACATGTCCATCTCCCTCCCCCTCTCGCTGTACATGCCCCTGACCTTGTCCCTGTCGCCAACCCCGCTTGGGTGGACGGCCCCTGCTGGTTGCTGTTGATAGGAGGCCAAGTTGACGATGTGACGGAATTGCTCGTACATATGGCCTAGGACCAATCCGGTGCATTTCATACTTCAGCTTGTAGGCGTGAATATGCCAATGACACTCATCTTTCTCACACTTCATAATATATTGCTCTTTATTTGATTTGACAACCTTAAACTGCCTGTACATTGGCATCGTCCACAATTGACAGCATCGTGAAGAGCTGACTTATCTGCAAACATTGCATTAACACGCACCACATTCTACCCATACTTCCACCGGAAATCATGGCTATCACTCACAACCATGGCCCCTAGTTCATGTCTATTCCAAGTATCAGGCACCGACGCATCGGGGATATCATCATCATCATTTGAAAAGTCATCACCCTCCTCGTCCTCTTCCTATGCTTGTTCTTCGGCCTTGACCCTCTGGTCTTTCCGCTCTAAGTCATCCACTATGAATTCAATGTCCTCCCCTCCATTCGCTTGTCCACAGGGATCGACATGCATGTCTGCCGCCACAACTGCATCTGCACCACAATCTTTTGTCCCACCATCCTTTAACTTCCACATGCGCACCCGCACTACTCTCCCCCACTTCAAGGGCACTACCAAGTGTACTCAGACACGCCTACACCAACAACACCCATTCATAGTCACCAGGTCTGCCAGCTTCCAACCAGGTCTGCCATGACTTCGTTCGTTTCATGGGCCTCAAATCCCAACAGACCACTTCCGACGAACGATGACACCATACAATGCCGGGTTTAGTGAGAAGCTGCATGTCAGCCAATGCAAAACCTCTTAGATTTTAAGATTATCCAGGTTCGGGTGATTCAGTGTTGTTTACGGAAAACTGCTCAAATAAACCCCACATGACCCCTCACAAACTTCTTCCTACTCGTAAAACACTCTGAAAATATGTTAATCTAACATACTGCCACACGATTCATGATATTTAGAACGGATGCTAATTAAACATGCTACGTCGATTCTAACGAAAACCAAATCCTACTGTGCATATCAAAGTACTCTCTATTTCAATTAAATTGTAAAAATATAACTCCGAATGTTCAATTAAAAATAAAAATTATAAATAACCTAAAACCAATATCCGTAGGTCTTGCGGATCTAAACCTAAGCAGCCTAGGTCTTCCAATAATCGATCTACTAATAGAGGTACCCTGATGTTTTTACACTATAATAAATACATAAATATCCTACATTGTAACACGATACGCGACATTAACCCTAAAATTACCGATCTACAGCTACAAACCCTAGTTCTACCACTAGGGCTGGAAACGAGCCGAGCCGGCTCGAGCTCGCTTCCTTCGGCTCAGATGGCACAAAGGGCTCGGCTCGCTCACTTTTGAACGAGCTGAATACCCGCCGGCTCGGCTCGAATACGGCTCGAGCCGGCTCATGGGCGCCATGAGCCCGGCACCTCCTCGCCTCGCCTCCAAGAGGTTCTCCAGCCTCCATCCTCCGCCGTCTAACCGATTGTCATGGCACAGAGCCTCTGTCGGCGGTCGCCGAGCTCGAGTTCGTGCGCAACGCAAGCAGATCCTCCCAGTCCCAACCCGACAACCCTCCCATCCCAGTCTCAATGGCAAGAAGAACAAGAAACAAAATCACAAAATTCATCAGAATGGGAACAGCAGCAGCAGTACATCCAATCAAATTCAATCAACAAAATCACAAAATCAGTGCATCCATTCAATCAACAGATTCAGCGGTGGCAGCGGAGAGCCCCTGGGTGAGCGCATCCGGGCACGTGGTGCTCCGCGGCCTGGAGCGGAGCTCAAGCTCGCCGCCTCGGCGCCGTCGCTGACGCTGAGTGTTGTCGGTGAAGCACATGATTGGATCCAGCGGAGGACGGGGCGGCGGCGGCTGACCGGAGGATGTGGCGGCGTGGAGGACTGGGGCACGGAAGGAGGAAGGCCAAGGCAAGGGCAAGGTGTGAGGGCGGGCGGGCAAGGAGGATTGGGCGGCGTGAGCGAGCCGCGAGGATCAGGGTGGGCGGCGTTGTGGAGGACGGGCGGCGAGCGAGCTGCGGAGGACCGGGTGGGGCGGCGTGGAGGAGGGGGGCGGCGGCGCGAGCCGCAGGGACCGGGGGGGCATCCGGCGCAGGCCGGCGACTCGAGCGATGAGGAGCAAGAAGTGGAGTAGTGGACTGGGAGGAAGGGGATTGGATTGGGAGAAGCACGAAGGGGAGGAAGCAATAAGTAGAAGTTTACTCTTGAGAGCTGGACCTGGACGCCTGGACTGATGCGGAAAAAGAAACGACCGAGCCCAACGAGCCGACCGAGCCGCTCGCGAGCGACTCAAGCTCGGCTCGAAAAATGTGCGAGCCAGAAACCAGGCTCGGCTCGGCTCGAAAATTCACAAGCCCGAGCCGAGTCAAGCCAAGCCGTGACGAGCCCGAGCAGGCTCACGAGCCTCGAGCTATTTTTCCAGCCCTATCTACCACTAAACTATGTTTATTGTTACTAACCTAACATATTTTTACCGAAGTGACCAATAAATTATATGAACACAACGAACTTACCATAAAAAGGACGAGTACACGAAGGCGCGAGAATGAACATATTTTCCTGAGTAAAGTACACTGTAGGTCCCTAAACTTGGCAGGTGGGTTCACTTGGGTCCAACATCTTTGAAAGTGTCCAATCTGTACCTAATCTATTTAAGTGGGTCAAGCGTGTCCAAACAATGGGTGGGGTTTTGACCGGTGACGTGATTTGATCGTGACGTGGACTCGCCACTCGGACCACCTCACCTCACTACACCTCCCTCCACCGCTTTTCCTCCTCTCTCTCTCTCTCGGCCAGGCGCCGGCCGACCCGTCCCGACTCAACCAAGGAGCCAAAGCGATGTGCATCGGCGACAAGAAGACGTCGTCTTCCTCCTCCTCGCCTTCCTCTCTTGCTACCGGGAGCTCTAGGAGCTCAGGGTGGAGGTCGCTCACGGCGACGCAAGCGTGCCTGTGGGCGCCCAACGTGCCCGCAGCGTTTGCCAGGTGGCGCCCACATTCCTTACATGGCTTTGGCTTTGAGGTCACTGCCGTCTTCTCCGCGTTGACCATGGAGATCTCCGCCCCCACGGCCACCGCCGTCGCCTCCAAGCCACTCCTCCTCCGCTCCCGCCACCATCCACCGCCGCCAAATCTGCAACGTTGTGGCGTGTGAGGGCGCGGAGCGCCATGAGACGCTAGGGCAGTGGCGCAACAGTGATGAAGACAAGCAGGCCGATGGCGGCGGTCTCGGAGACACCGTTGTAGAGCACGACCAGCGGCGGGGCGACGAGCAGGAGGGCGAGCGCGTGGACGTAGCTGCCGGCCTCGAGCACGACAAGGAAGTAGTAGGGGAACACGGAGGAGGAGGCGAGCAGCGGTTGCCGAGGTTCGCCAGGCGCAGTTCAGCGTCGTGGTGACCCGGACGCGCGTTGTTTCGCTACCTCGGCTTGCAGGCCGCAACATCGCGGGAGGAGGGCGCCGGAACTCGCGCTATTCGCTATTTTCGCTCGCGTCCTCGCCGCCGCTTATCGCTGGCGACAGAAGCTACCGCTTCTTTCTTGGGGATGGAGTCGAGAGCTCGCGAACTCGTGGATGTCGGTGAGCCGTCCGTTTGGCCGACATGCGCCACCATGGACGTGGCCGAGGCGACGACACACGGCGATGCCGAGCCGATTCAATGATTCTCCGTCGCCGTGGCGGTAGCTCCCCCAGCCGGGCCGTGATGAACCGGAAGGCGTCGCCGTGGGGCGGTTGAGCGACAAGGAGGAGGAGAAGAAGGGGCGCGAGGGAGGCCGATGGCGGCTAGGAGGAGGGAGGCGGCAGACGAGGCGGAGGAGGAGGCGCGGGAGAAGAAGGCCACGCCATCCACGCCGAGCGGCCACGCCACTGCCAACCAGCCACGCCATGGTCAACGCCACCTGGGTCGTTTGGACTCGCTGACCCACTTAAATAGATTAGATAACGGCCGAACACTTTCAAAGATGTTGGACCTAAGAGCTAAGTTTAGGGACCTGGTCTATTTTCCTCATCCCTCCTAGTCTCCTCTCTTCTCTTCTCCGCTCCGCCCTCTCTTCTTCTTCGCCGCGCTTTACCCATTCTCTTTGTCGCACGGGAGGAGATATTGGCCGCAGCTCGTCATGGGACTGGGTTCAAATCGCACGATGAGGTCTAGTCGTCTAGTGGGCAGTGACCGATGGTTATTTATGTAAAAAGAATAAATCTTGGTTTATGTGTGTAAAATAATTAAAAATAGTTTTTTTTTTAAAAAAAAATCTCCGGACGCAGGCGTGCCGCACCGTAAAGCATGAACTGCCAAACTGGCCGCCGCATGACCGCCCATGTGACCCTGCCTGCAGCCGCTGTGTTAATTCCTTCCCCCCACTTGACTGCTGCATCTTGCTAATATTTGCCGGTTGCTAATCAGCTAATGCTACCTCACACTGTCACACATAGATCCAAATGCACTATAACACTTTGAACTTTCCGAGGGGCATTTATAAACGCCCTAGAATCCAAATAAACACGTCCTCGAATGGTTTTTACACAGCCCTTATTATAAACGTCAACGAAAATGCCGTCGGGGAGAGTCCGTAACTAGAGGGGAGGCCGGTTGGCGGCTCTAGGGAGGAGGAGGAGGTGGGAGGGTTCGATGGCACACCAAGTTTTCAAGGAAATACCATCGGGAGGAGGAGGTGAGGTCAAGAAAACTAAGCAAGGCTCCAATTGAACTTCAAGACATCTCCTGTCCTGGGAGGTGGAGGAAGGTAGGGCCAGAGAAATGTAGAAGAATATATGCCTGTGCAAGCCACCCTCTGCCATTTCTGCTCCATCTTCAGCTGGACCACGGATGCTGGATGCATGGAGGACATTGCATTGCCCTGAGGCAAAAACACCATTGAATTGAATCATGGTGGTGTAAATCTTAGCTAGGGGTGTGGTGTTGCCAGTAGTTATTGGGAGGGTCCTTGACAGAGGCTGAGAGGGTACGTACTGCCATCAATTTATACGCATGCAGCCACTGGTGCCCGGCCTGCTGGTCACACCGCATTACCACCGTAGAACTGGGTATGTCTTGCTGCAGTAATAGACGTACAGACAGGCATGCATGGCCGTGTTGGCAGGTACTACAGTGTTCACCCTGTGCCTTTGGTTCAGCCGGCACATGTTGCTCCCTTCCTTGCTTGTTGTTACAGTTTGAACAACTTTTGTATTTCTCCTGCGATGATCAATTTGGCAACATTCTTATTGTAGAATTGATTTCATCGAACTATTCTGATTTGGATCCTATATATGAACGTAATAACGTGGCACCCTATGAAATAGTAGTCCAGATATAGATAACCACAGATTTTTAGGTTTCACAGGATTTTCTTGCTTAAGGTACAATCCTATGAAAAACCTTTGATCCCAATCCTACCAAACAAGAAAACGAACAAGGCTCATGGTCCTGACAACATTGCTTCGATCGAAGGCTTAGCTACAGTAGTTTTAAGTCACATCTTAAACAGGTCCGAAGTTTATGTTGACGATAGATTTTACCTTGAGGTATGTCAAACCCTCTTAAGATCATCAACGATTTATTATTGTACTAATGTTTGGTGGACAATGAAGAATTTGCGTGCGCATGTCACGGAAGGAATTGAAGCTCTATTTCTCGAAGAGCTGCTCTGACTAATGGTACTGAAGCTAGCATCACATCATGACCTGTTCGTATCTTTAATTCTTGATTACAACATGTTTATCTGGCTATCTGCAACATGGTTTTCCAGTCTCAGAATAACCCTGTTCATCGAAGGGCTCCCATTTTATTTTTCCTTAAATTCACAATAGTATATATGTGATCATGGTAAGACAAAACCAGTCGATGATCATATTATTACGTATTCACACTAGATAAAATCTTCTTCAAGTCATAGCTCATGTATAAGAACCCTTTGTATAATTTCGTAATCCTCCTTGTTTAAGAAATGAAAGCATGTCTCCTCGCAGAGATGAAAAGTAATGAAAGCATCTCCCTCTAAAAAAAACAAAGACATAAATTATTTTTGTAAATAGGGAAACATAAATATTAAGAATGATTCGTACATTTCCGTACAGCTTAATACTTGGATCACGACTTAAAATAAAGAAAATAGGCAGAAGTACTCTTTGAGTCTTACTGCCAGCTTCTTGACTTGTCTGGCCCTAAAAACTTTTTAAAGTTACTACAGACAATACTTGTTTTACACGAAATAAGACACTGAAATCGGGTTGTTTCAGTCATTTGCAATCATGTAAGCTAAGTCCTTCCACTTTAGCCTTGTGTTGTGTACTTACATTTTAAATTTGTGTTTCCAAACGCTTGACTTGGGAGAAACAAACGATGTACTAGCTTTAGTTGTCATAGTTATGACTTATGACTAAAACAACCTGATCCATACACGCCTAATCTTATCAAATGCAACCGTTGACTAATTAAGCACAAGAAAGAACTCATACATGAGGCCCAATTTAGGAGATATGAAGCAGGTAAGTTGCATCACTTTCATGGAAGGCACCTCTGATGTGTGTTTCTGGCTTATTTTCAAAGTAGTGATCTACTTTAATATATATTATGAGATATTAATCAAGCAAGTAATCAACCATTTTCGTAGCACGACCAAAGAGCTGCAATTGACTGAATTGCAATATAATTAGATGATGTGAGACCACCTTGATTATTTATGTATTCACCATGCAGCATGTGCTGCAATTTCAAACCTAACCTAATGGCATCGTCTTTTTGTTATTTTCTTGAGAATTTTGCAGATTTTGTTGTACTAGTTTATTTAGAATCATCATGCCCATTAATTAATCTTTTTTCCTTCTTCTTTCCCATATTTCTTCAAATAGAAAATGACAAAAAGACTGCAATATGATCAATATAGTTTGTATGATCTAATAAGGTTTAACCAGGTGAAAAGAGTGTATCCTAGAGAGGAAGAAGCACTTAATTCAGATTTCTTCATATTGAAGTCAAATTTGTTTGATGTTTCTCTATTTGCATTTCTTTTTTCTTTATATCTAATAGAAGATACATGGACACTTTTAACATTATTCAGAATACATATAGTAAAGAATCTGAAACTAAACGCCTTTTGTAAAACAGCGTAGTTGACAGTACTCGCCTCTTGGCCGTGCCGTACAGCAAAAGATGGATGAAAAAAAAGGCACTAACTAGTAACTATACCATCAAAGTAGTTAAACGTACTAATTATATAGCTCTTAAAGCTTCCTTTTCCTAACCATCTTTTCCACACACACACACATATGGGCGGCATATCTGGTGGACATACACCATTCCATTGTGTGAATATATGCACATGAGAGATCTTAGCCGTTCATCCAGCAAGCAACGGCCGATCCACCTCCCACTCGCTGCCCATTTTGCCAAAAAAAACCCCACTTGAATCTCGGCCTCTCCTCTCATTCCATTGTTTCCGCAAATCCCATCTCCTCTCATTCGACTGGATCCCCAAATCCCACAACCCTAGCTCCCAGATCGGCGCCCAAGCTCCAACTCCCCTGGCGATTGAGGCGGCAGTGAGTGAGGTTGTGGATGTAGCAGTGGTGTGGTGGCGGCAATGGCGGGCGAAAGACATGGAGGTGCTCAAGCCGCGGCACTCGGGCAAGGCGAAGGTACTAAGGACCCGGTGGTGGCGGCGGTCGAGCAAAGCAGAGGTGCTGAGGACCTGGTGGCGGTGGCAGTCGGGCAAGGGCTTGATGCAGCGGTGCCGATGGTCGTCCAAGGCGGAGCTGCTAAGGACCTGGTGGTGGTGGCGGTCGGGCAAGGATGTGCTCGTCCATTGAGGTGTGTTGGATTCCTTAGCTCAACTAGACATTGCAGCCGCATGTAGTCAATTTTTTGATGGGTTTAAGAACATTGCAGCCACATGTAGTCAATTTTTTGATAGGTTTAAGAACATTGCAGCCGCATGCAGCCTATTGACATTACCTTTTCTTTCTGGCAGGAATTCCTTGAAGGCAGCGATTATTGCGATCACTGGAAACTTGTGTTAGGATTAGTTTTGGCATTCCTTGTGAACCAATGTATATAATGAACCAATGTATCCCTGCTTTTGTCTGAACCAATATATGTATTTTGGTTGTGTTGGAATCTAGCACTATTCTGTTGTAATAGATCTTGATGTATTAGTTCATTATGCCTGCCAGAATCAGATATGCCTGAATCCAAATTTTGCCTTTCAGTTTTAGTTTCTTTTTTTTGTAGTACCAAATGGTCACCATATCAGAATTCACCATGACCATTGGAAATGTTGTTTCTACATGAGTTACATAAAACGATCAACTAGGTCAACTGAGTCTTGGAAATGTTGGACTTGATACTGTGCACATACTCAATTGTTTAGAGTTCTAGAATCCTGCACTTGTAATATTTCTGTTGTGTATGCCCTGAATGTTTGGTCAATGCTCAATGGAATGTTAAGTACAATAACAGGTTCAATCTCAGTCGGAATGGATGATGGCATTAATTGCAGCAGAAGGATGTATAATAGATCACTACAATATCAGGAAAATTTAGTCATCATTAATTGGAAGTATGAAACATTTCTCTATGTCTGCATATAGTAAACTAGATGTGAATTCTCTGTTATTTGCTACAGTATCAAGTGTGTCATTTCATTTCATTCCAGTGAAAACTTCTCATTTGACTGAAAAGTTCTCATCTGACTGAAATGCACTGACTGAACATGCTCTCCTGGGCTGAAATGCTCTTCTGACTGAAATGCACTGAAATGCTGAAAGTCATTTGCTCAAAGCATTATGCAGCTAGACCAGAATCCAGAAACATTATGTTTCATACATCCAAAATTCTATAGTACATTGCAAGATCCTTACATTGAAAAATTACAGCATGTAAAATTGCAACATCCTTACAACAAAGTTCACCAACTTTTTTCAATGGCCATTCACAGCAAAATGCCTCATTTTGGCTTGAAATTTGGATTTCTGGCAACTCTCCCATTCCTGTATCTTCACCTCCTCAGCTGTATCTTCACCTCCTCTGCAGATCCTTTGCCCTAATAGTGGGATCCTCCCCCCAACCATTCCATAACCTTGGAGTAGATCCATGCCTTGCCAGCCCTCTTCATTTTCTCACTCCTTCTAGTACTAGGATAGGTATGCTTCTCATCACGTTTCTTCACCTAAAAACATAAGCAACAATAGGAACATGACAAGCCTGCTGATTATAGCCAATTACTGAGATGCAAACTTCACCCCGCAGTTAATTGTTGATCTGTACTAACTAGGACATACTGTTGTATAGCACGATCCAAGTAGTGTAGGTTCACAGTCTCATCTAAACCCCATGGGTACTTCTCACTAATATACTACAGAAAATCCTTGTAATCAGCCGTGTTAGAATCAATCGACCAATTGAACGAAAACTCCCCTGAGAATTCCTCCCTACTCTGTCTACGACTAATCCTGACCTTAAGCAAATATGTCGAAGATGTGTCCATCCTGCGGATGCACACATTGTCAATAACTACTAGCTGGGATTAACCATATACCATCAATACCGAAGTAGCGCTAAGGAAGATGAAACAAATGCGAAAAATCCAAAGCATACAGAATGTGTACCTATCAAGAAACCATGAAGAGTCAATCGTCATCGCGCTTGAAGCACCTCCGCGCCCGACCGCCGTTGCCTAGTCCTCAGCAGTTCTGCGTTGGCCAACCATTGGCACCGCTACATCAAGCCCTTGCCCAACCGCCACCACCACCAGGTCCTCAGCAGCTCCGCCTTGGACGACCATCGGCACCCTTGCCCGATCACATCGCCACTGTGTCCTCAAGACTCTGCTTTGCTCGATCGCCGCCACCATCGGGTCCTTAGTACCTTCGCCTTGCCCGAGTGCCGCGCCTTGAGCACCTCCACGTCTTTCGCCCGCCATTGCCGTCGCCACACCACTGCTACATCCACAACCTCACTCACTGCCGCCTCAATTGCTAGGGGAGCTGGAGCTTGGGCACCGATCTGGGAGCTAGGGTTGTGGGATTTGGGGATCCAGTCGAATGAGAGATGGGATTTGCGGAAACAATGGAATGAGAGGAGAGGTCGAGATTCAAGCGGGGGTTTTTTTTTGGCAAAACGGGCAGCGAGTGGGAGGTGGGAGGTGGCTCAGCCATTGCTTGCTGGATGAACGACTGAGATCTCTCATGTGCATATGTTCACACAATGGTGTATGTCCACCAGATATGCCGCCACACACACACACACACACACACACACACACACACACACACACACATATATATATATATATATATATATATATAGACACACACACACATATATATATATATTTATATAGACACACACACACACACCACCTCTCATATACCACTTAAATTGTATGACGATACCTCTTTATCTATTTGAGCATACTCCAATAATGATTATAAGATACCCCAAAGTGAGTTCCATAAAAATTTCATTATATTTCACTTTTATAGCAAAATTTGTGTATATACTTCTTTTATATATGAAAAAGGGTATATAGCAAAAACAAATGGCCCCAATGAAAAATTTTCAATTAAGTCGCATTGAAGTATCTTATAATTAGTATTTAAGTATACTGAAAAAGATAAAGAAATATAATATGTGCATTTAAGTGGTATGATTATAAGATACCCCAAAGTGAGTTCCATGAAAAATTTCATGAAAACCCACTTTTATACCAAAATCCGTGTATATACTTCTTTATATATGAAAAATGGTATATAGCAAAAATAAAAGGCTCCAATGAAAAATTTTCAATCAAGTCGTATTGGAGTATCTTATAATTGGTATTTAAGTATATTGAAAATGATAAAGAAGTATAATATATTTTTTAAAGTGGTATATTCGAAGTGGGAGTATGTAGTCATATATTCTTAAAATCTCTTTTCCACAACTGATCCCATTTACTTTAGTAAAGCATTTAAAGTAGGTAATATGATTGTCCACTCTGGTAATAGTGGTGGCTGCAAGATACTCCCTTCCTCGACAGTTTGTAATATTGTGAACTCTTGTTTTATACATGTGTAAGTAGGGGACTTCCCTTCTGTTTTCCCTCAAATATAAAAAAGATTATCCATCACTGTTTTAAAAGTATTAATTTCAAGTATTACCTTTCAATGTTTTCTTAAACCCCAGATCCTTCCAGCTCTACCCTTCAGGTTTTCTTAAACCCTTTGGTTAGCTAGCAATTGTAAAGGGAATGGATCATGAACAGTTCTAGAGACATCGTTGGTTCTCACCAACTACTACTTGTACTATGCTGGTTGTATGCATGCCAGGAGCCCAGGACAGGCAGGACAGCTTAACAAAGATACAGACCTACCACACTTTCAACTGGGTCGGCTCCGACATGACTACAAATATTACAAATGTTGCAACCAAAGGATTTCTCAACATACATTTCCCATATACTTGCTAAACAAACAAGTAGCCGAGAATAAGAACAAACAAGAGTATTACCTGAAGCGAGACCTTCTTCAGAGGAACAAGCTCCTTTCCTCGCAAACCGCCTCTCCGAAGCTCGCTAAGCTCGCTCTCCTCCTCAACGATCCGCCCGCTTGTCCGCCGAGAGAAATGGTGAAAGAAACCATGAGGGGACCTGGCCGGGACTTTATATGACCGCAGAAGTCGCCATCCGCTGTAACTTGGCAGAGTGTTGGCCCAATCAGCGACACGCGGACTAGTCATCAACCGCTGCACGACTTGGCGGAAGTGCCGCCCAATGGTTGAGCCGACACGGACTAGTCGCTGAACCGCTGGGATGACTTGACAAGCTGACTTAATCAAACAATGGCGACGGTTCGGCTCCTTTACATGATTTTATAGTCCGTCGCCATATCACCGTATGGCTTATTTGGCTGAGTCGCCACCATGTCGCCATACAGATGGCGACACCTTAAGTCGCCAGACTAAGATGGCTTACTATGCCTCGAATTCTTCAATGTCGCCTTCTAAGAAGTCGCCCAAACTGCATTTACGACTAGAGATTATTTCAGAAAAAATTAAGCAGATTATTTCAGATTCTAATAAAAATAGATTATTTAAAAAAATTCAAAAAGAGGAGAGGAGAGGAGAGAGAGGAGAAAGAGAGGAAAAAGAGGAGGAGAAGGAAAGAGGAGGGGAAGAAAAGGAGAAGAGCAGGGAAGAAGAGGAGCGCCACTGAGGCTCGGTCTTTGTATAAGTTTTTTTTCTAAACCATGGTAGGTTAGCAATCAACTTTATGTGTAATGACATATTGTTAGCAAATATCTAGAGATGGCATAATTAGTTAGTAACCATGGTGCGTTAGCAAATGTTGAGAGATAACATGAAGGAAAAATGAGTTAGTAAAATAAAATTAGTTGTACTATTCTCACAGGTGGTTGCTAATTATGATATGTTACTTTTCTAAATGCTAGTTTATAGAATGATAAACATGTCGATAACGCTGCAGTATTCGCAAATGCTAGTTTATAGAATGTTAAATACACGTATACATGGTTCAAACACGAGGATTATCAAACATGTCAAATTTTAGTTGTACTCATTATGGCGTACGCTTAATTGCGCATTTTGCTAGATGAATGATAACATGTTACTTTTAGAAATGCTAGTTTATAAAATGATAAACATGTCGATAACTCATGCATTCGCAAATACTAGTTTATAGAATGGTAAATACGCCGATACATGGTTCCAAACACGAGGATTATCAAACATGTGAAATTTTGTTTTTTTTCTCCTAAAGCTTCACGATTATAAATACGATAGTAACGATGATGTAATAAATATCTCGCAATCCATAGCAAATGCAGATAGGCGCTAACGTAATATAGCCTTTCGAGGGAAAAATTGTGTCATTGTGTTGGGGCAAAGTGTTTAGGTGGCACTACTTAACATATCAAATATGATTTATTTCCATTGGAATATAATTTAAATGCGTAAGTAATATGAATGCTTTTAATTTCTTAATTTGCGTGTATGGCTCAAGACCCCGTGGTTCGATTGGCATTTTGGTCCGCTAGACCGTTCGCCGACGCAGCAAGACCGCCATGAAAGCTGTGCCGTGTGCCGATCCGCTGGCGGGCGTGACGCTGGCCGAAGTCAGACGCGACACCCCGACGGCTTGGAGACTAGACCCACGCTGGGTAGAGAGGTTTGTCCGTGAACTTTGTAACTTTTTTGTGTCGAGGCGCACTTTGTACTTACGCCTTCGTGGCTTTGTAGGCCGAGCTGCTCCGGCTTCTACCGCCAGACGGATGGTTGAGGCCACCGAAGAGGATCGGCGGTCCTGGTCGCCGACGACGATGGGGAGGTTCAGCCGCCCGGAGCGGCCACGACGCTTCCGCTCAATTTGCCGCTCCCGACCGCTCGGTGGATCATTATGCCCGAGACGCACACCTTCCACCTCCTTTCGGGAGATGGCCCCGACTCGAGGATGTCGCGATGTCGCTTTCTTTGCCTTATCGCGGAGCGGCCGATTCTCACGGACGCGGTGGATCGCGCGACGCCTCGCTGGCTGTGTTTCGTATGCTTAGGTGAGGTCAGACCTCCGCATTGACTTCTGAGCGACAACAAGATGGTGCGCCGCGTGGCTTTCGCAGCCGTGTAAGTATAATACCTATTTTCGCGGGTTAGCGATTCATTAAGGCCTAGCCATATGACGGGCTTACTAATTATTCGCTCGCAGTAGGTCGAGCGGATGGTCCCACGCCCCACCGTCGACTGTGTTTCGCGACACCGGAGGCGATTCAAACCGCTTCTCGCCAGCCCACTGTGACTCCTGACGCCCGCCTCGGGTACGCGAGGGCCATCGCGACGGCGAGGAGCCGAGATCGCCAGATCACCAGATTTTGCCGCGACGCATCAGCTGCCGTAGGCGGCGCAAGCGTCCGCTTGGACGGCCTCGCGATCTATCCTCACAGTCGCTTCATCGCCGCAACCGTGGTCGCTCGAAGCGCTTTCTGGACGCCATGCCGATAGACTCAGATCGACGCACGCGACATGTACCATGGTGACGCGGTGGACCTACCGACCGTAGGGTCCCTTTGGCCGTAGACGGCATATTTCCCTATATTTTCTTTAGTCAGACATGTAATCCTTTTAACCACGCTTTTGCTCGCGCAGTACGCACACGCAGCAGTCACACGCGGCGCAGAGCACTTTGTGGAGCAACCGACTCACGACGACGTGTGGTGATGCGCTGGAGCCAGACCCGATCAGAGACGGAGGCCCGCAGTTTACGGGTCGTTTTCACGACTTCGGCGCAGAGGAAGCTCGCCGGTTCGACGTGTTCGTGGAGGACTACGCCGGTGATGCGCCGCCGCAAAAGTTGTTCCAGCTTCCGCCGGACGAGGGTGCCCGAGTCACCCACGCGTAGTTACATGCAACACCTGCTCACATATGTTTTGACATTTCCGTAACGCTTGCTTCCAATTGCAATGCTACGCTTCGCAGTATAGTAGGAGGGGTGGCACTAGGACGCAGCGTCGGGCAAGATGGAGCCGTAGGCACATTTTGGTAGAGACTAACATATTTGCCATGCTATGAGGATCAGAGGACGCAGTACGATGATCTACCAGACGACCTCAAATACAGACGACGAGTACCTTCATGCAACCTTCGGCATCTATTGGGCACAGACTGGATTTACATGCATGCGTGGGGCTTGCATGGACCAATCATTGTTTGATCAGATCATAATAAAGAGAGTATTGAAAAATGATTTGGATGATGAGTTTGGTGACCAGTCAGAGCTAAAAAAGGGAACTGTATTTTATAATTAGCTATACTGTATTTCTCAGATTTTGCAAACATACATCTCCAGTTCTCCACTTAAAAAATGGGTACTTTCCAACTATGCATCACTAGTACAATTAATCACCTGAGATCAATGAACCAAGTGCTATATTCTGGTTAGACTTGAGCACAATCAGTTTGGCCTTATGTAGTTATGTCTAGACTCTAGATCATAGTTACCAGAAACGCGATTCGTCCGAGTCGTGGTACGGGATTTGGATTCGTAGTTTGCCACTTTTTCTTTCAATTTCCACTGCGAACACGAACCCCGTACACTAAACCGGTTCGGGTTCGACGAATCCGTTTCGCGATTCGCAGGATTTTATAATGAATCCGGTAACTATGCTCTAGACTCTAGAGTCAGGTTGTCTTGGACAAAGTTTGCCCAAAACAGATCCCAGAATGTGACAACCCAGTCCAATTGTACAAGCCCGACAAAATAGTGGCCCAGATATAGAGAATTTCTTAAATATTTTCATCCTAAACGGTTTCCTTTTTCAATTCGGTTTTGGTGTACAAACAGAGTCATATGACTACAATTTTACCGTGTAGCCTATATTACCTTTCGGAATTTACATTTTCTATTCAATACATCCATCCATGTCAGTACGTAATTTCTCCTGCATTGGAACCCAAAACCAAATACAAGAGCTAAGTGAGAATGTAGCAGCAAGAAAAATACGGTAGACCAAAGAGGCATGCATGAATGATAGATGTGCAGCCATCAATTAAGTTGCAGGATACATTAAAACATCTAGCCACTTGTGTTTGTATTTCTTTAACATGCAAAGAATAAGCAGCTTTACAAAACCACAATGCAGGTAATGTTTTGCGAAGAACAAGTTTACCTTTCTATGATGCTCTGAAAGCTCCAACATACAGTGTCTGATGTTGCAGAAATCTGTTGTACGATGTACAGTGAAGGCTACTACTCCAGTGTGAAGTCGTTTAGCCATATAAGCACCTCGTTTCTCTTTGGATCAGGAAGAACAAACAGAGTTTCAGAAATGACTGAAAGTATTCAAAGAGTGTAGCGGCTTTTTGGAAAGGTTAGCAAATATGGATAAACTATGCACTTTTCTACACTTGATTTCCTAAAACAAAGATATCTAGTCGTCACAGGATCATTAAGAATCCAACCGCTTCAAAATTTCACATCTCAGCTTAAATTTAAAAGGGATAGCGCAAAAGGAAACATACCGTTACAAAGCTCTGTGTCCTAGTATCATTGTAACGTGCAAGCAAACAGCCTTCCTGAGGCTTCAACCCATCTTTGAGTAGCTGGGAGCGTAGCTCCTCTTTCTGGAGCACAATTTCCTCTTTTGGACGCCCACTGAATTTTTTCACTACAGCAATGCCTCCTACCTTTCGCAACGTAACTGCTTCCGTATTTGGAGCTGGCAAACTGATGAGCAAGAGTACTATTAGCAACAGAAGTAAAACCATAGAAACTATCGCAAAAGACCATACTTGGTTTATCTTTGAGCAGCTGTCCAAAACCATAGCTTAAAAGCATGTTCTCAATTATCGAAATCATGCAATGCCCAGGATACCTGTTCAAGTCTTTGTTCATTGGCAGAACTATCTGGATTAATACATCTGAGAGTTTGTCATCAGAAGCCTGAGTGAAGACAGGTGTAGTCATTGGAATCTTTTCAGAGGAAGCATTCTTGCAAAAATATACCTACAGGCAAGGATCAAAATCCCGGCGGCTACCGGTGGGAACCGGGATCCTAAAAACCGGCCGAAAAATTTTAAATTTAAATTCAAATTCAAAATCCCGGTGGTTACATTCCCAATTCAAATTTCTTCAGACGAATTTCAACCGGGGTTTTCAGTTACCGGCCGCCCGGCGGGATTTTACCTGATACCGGTATTTTGATCCTTGCCTACAGGTACAAGCACTCTCAGTATTACCATGTTTGGGGTTAATATTTACACTAATAGGTAAAACAACTCACCCAATAACATTGTTAAAACCTGATGATCCTGTTAGCTTGTCTCTTTTTGCTTCGGCTATTAAGAATGGTGAATAGCTCCTGACCTGCAAAAATATTATGATCTTATTTTACCTCAACAAAATCTGTGGAGATGCAACAGTTACAAATTAGCTGTTTTACAGACCAAAAGATCACACTGGAAAAAAGCCATTATAAACAAAAATCGTGTAAAATAATTTGGGAAACTTGTCGATGTTGTAACTTCATTCAAAGAATGGACTATGAGGCCATGTCGGTGTTGTTACTTGAAATCTACAATGAAGTGGGTTCTCAAAAATGAAAATATATACATTGAAGTAATACCTCGTAATTTGC
This sequence comes from Phyllostachys edulis, assembly GCA_036346405.1. Classification (NCBI taxonomy): domain Eukaryota; kingdom Viridiplantae; phylum Streptophyta; class Magnoliopsida; order Poales; family Poaceae; genus Phyllostachys; species Phyllostachys edulis. Next base: position 36,756,996 of record CM070555.1, on the reverse strand, counting down.
AGTCCTTTTGAGAATCAGGTAATTTGGTGTTTCTATATCTGGGGTCTTGTTAATCCGCAGCTGTGCAAAATCAAAAGCTCAAGTTCAAATATTTGTTTGACATATGACAAAAAAGTAGATTGATAGCAAATTACCTGCTTGAAAACATCCCATAATCCTTCAAAAGAAAATTATTCATTGTTCTGTATTGAATCCCAAAGATCCTGCTCTTTAGCATATCAGGAAATTACAATAGTATTTAATGATGACTTGGGTAAAATTACCATGTTGTTGACTATTCAAAATGGAAAGAACATCATTGCAAATAGTATTAGAGATTCAATAGAAGTACAATATCTGATTGTGGGAAGTATCACGGTAATATTTTTCTCATCCAAATATTATAGATGGTACAAGAACGGGCAAAATCTCTACAACACTCTGCACTACTTTCGTAGCACTGTGGTTTTAGAAATGGTCTGATGCTGAGAAAGTGTAGTATCTTAGAGTTTAGGTTTATTAAAAAAATGCACACTTAACCAAAAGAACAGAAAAAAGGAAAAGGAAAGGAAAACAATGCTATGGCATATCACAGCTGTTATGAATAGCGCTTGTATTCAATATGAGGCCAATAGGCCAGTATATATACACAAATACAGGTGGTGAATATACACAAAACCCCTCATAACAATGAGGAATAAAATACTTAGACATATATCTCTAACACCCCCCCTCAAACTCATGGTGGATCAACAACATTGAGTTTGGAGAGGTAGAAGCATCTTGTGCTCGAGTCCGGCCTTCGTGAAGAAATCCGCTATCCAAGCTCCTAAGGCACATATTGAAGAGCAATCACCGATCATGCACACAAAACCGCATGAAGGAAGCATCAACACCAATATGCTTGGTGAGCTCATGCTTCACAGATCACGGCAATCTTGATAGCACTCAGATTGTCGGACAAGAGAGGAGTTGGTGTAGTGACGAAACACCAAAATCCTCAAGTAACCACCGTAGCCAAGTAATCTCTGCATCAAGAGAGCCATAGCTCGCAACTCACCTCTCTGACTCGAACGGACACCGCATCTGCTTTTTGTCTTCCAAGCAATGAGAGAACCACCAAGAAAAACACAAGAAGCAGAGATAGACCGGCGATCGAGGGATCGCCGCCCAAGTAGCGTCCGAATAAGCTGAAGTCAGAACGAGCCGGAGCGTGGAAAGAAGAGACGAGAGATAGTCCCACGAAGGTATCGCAGAACTCAAGAAGGTGGTCAGAGTGGACTGAGTGGGGCAAACGAATCGACTCGAATGTGAACCGGATAAGTGATATCCTGACGAGTAACAAAGGTAGACAAGACTCCCAACAAGATGACGATAGCGAGTCGGATCGAAAGAGGCTCGCCATCGAGGGTTTGAGGTGAACATTGAGCTCCATGGGAGTCTCAACAAGACATCGATCGATGAGAGAGGCGCGATCAAGAAGATCTGAATATACTTCTCTTGGGACATAAAGAAACCATCGGAAGTGGAAGTAACTTCAATCCCAAGGAAGTAACGAAGAGGACCAAGATCGGACATAAGGAACTCGCTACTAAGACGAGCCTTAACAAAGGCAATGTACTCGAGAATCATCTCCGGTGATGATCATATCATCAACATACGTAAGAAGAAGAGTCCGACCACGAGACGAAGTGTGGACAAAGAGCGCAGGATCATGATCACTTGCTAAAAAGCCGCAGCAGAAGGTGACCACGAGGAGAAGCGCCAAACCAAGCACGAGGGGCTTGCTTAAGTCCATAGAGAGCGGCGAAGACAATGCACCATGCCCTCGAGAATGAATACCCGGTGGCGGATGCATGTAGACCTCCTCACGCAACTCACCATTAAGAAAGGCATTCTTGACATCAAGTCGAGAATGCAGACCGATGGCGAATGCACGCCACCGAAAGAAGAGAGTCGCGACAAAGGTCATGTGGGCCACAGAGCAAAAGTCTCGTCAGAGTCACGACCATGCTCTTCTTGGAAACCACGAGCAACAAGACGCGCTTTATAGCGTTCAAGAGAGCCATCGAGCGAGTCTTAATCTTATAGACCCACTTACACGTGATAGGACGAGAGTGAGATGGAAAAGGAACAAGATCCCAAGTACCAAGACGCCGAGAGCAACAATCTCCTTGGCCATGGCATGTCGCCACTCAGATGAGCAACAAAGATCCCTAGAGGAGACAAAGCTCACAAGTAGGCTGCGCAAAGAAAGGCAAAACGGGCAGGAGGCCGAATCGACTGACGATCGCGAAGAGCGTAGCGAGGAGAAGATGACCCATCAGAGGAAGATGGAGCATCAAAAGAAGATGGAACATCAGAAGAAGATGGCTCATCTGGAAGATCCTCAATACGAGGACGACGAGTGTAGACGAGTGTAGTGGGGGGAGCCTGGGGAGCCACAGGAGACGAAGCAGGCGGCGACAACGGCGGGGAGGCTACAGGGGGAATATGTGGAAACTCAATGGGACGGGTGAACGAGGGCAAAACAGATATAGGTGTATCTAGAAAGGTCAAAAAGGACAGAGACTCCACAGAGGAAGCCGAAAGAGAGACAGGACGTGGGTAGAAAGGACGAGACTCGTCGAAAGTCACATCCCGAGAAATCCGTGATCCGTCGACCAACAGATCCCAAAACCGATAGCCCTTGTGCTCAGATCAGATCCCGAAAAACACACTCAACAGATCGAAGCGGTCAACTTGGTACGTTCGAGGAGCGAGAAGAACGAGCAAACGCAGCCCAAAAAAGACGAAGGGCGAGTAGTCGAAGGAGACCACAGAGACGCTCAAAGGGATTGCATACAAGAGCGAAGAAGGCCGGATGTTGACGAGATAAGTGGCGATGGAAACAACCTCGGCCCAAAAGTGAGGTGGAATAGAGGCAATCATCGAGCACGAGCCGACTCAAGGAGGTGACGATGCTTACGCCAAGAACACCATTCTCGAGCATGAGCACCGTGACAAGAGAACTAAGAGAGTGCCTCGCCAAGAAGGAAATCAAGGTGTGACGAGAGAGGTACTCGCCAGCAGAGTCGGCCTGAAAGACACGAATAGGAGTGGAGAACCGTAAAGCGAACCATAGTAGCAAATTGTTTATAGATAGACAAGGTCTCACTACGAGAAGACATGAAATATATCCAAGTGTGGCGAGAGAAATCATCTATAAATATGATATAATATCAATGACCCCCTTTCGAAACGAAGGGAGCCGGACCCCAAACATCTGAATGAACAAGATCAAAAGGACGCTGAGATACTGACTCACTATGAGGATAAGGAAGCTGAAGCTGAGGCATAGGCTCCGTCGGAGGAGTAGGGCAAGGCGGGCAGATGACATCGCCAGAGAGGATGCCCCAGAGACGAAGTCCACGATATGGATGCGCATGTGAGACACGGTCGGTGTAGTTAACACCATCGAAGATCACCGCAACGAGGAGAGAAACAGACCCATTGGTAGGCGGTCTTTGACTAAGACGGCGACCAAGGAACGGTCTAACGGCGGCGGCGGTTAGGCGAGCGTTTTTTTTTTTTTTAGCCGACTTAAATAAAAATCAGCCTTCCACGAAACAATAACAGTTCCGGCTTTGTTTAAGCTGGAACCCTAGTTCCCGAGTCACCTTGATGGTGGCGGCGAGCCAAGCTCCTCGATGGCGGCAAGGGAGGGCCACGGGAGGACGAAGCGGCGGTGGCGGAGCTCGATCCGAGCTCCCCGGCGGCGGAGGAGCCGCACCTTGATGGCGGCGGCGAGGAGCCGAGCTCCCGATGGCGGCGGCGGGAGGAGCCAAGCTCCTCGGGTGGCGGCGGCGGAGGAGCCAAGCTCTCGATGGCGGCTGTGGGAGGGCCTCCGCGGGCGGCGATCCGCCGGCGAAGAGATCCGCGGGCGGCGATCCGCACGGCGACGGAGGACGTGGCAGCGATGGCGGATCCGAGCTCCCAGGAGGAGGCGGCGGCGGCGCCTCCGGATCCGGCGGAGGAGCGCGCGGGGAGGTCTCCATGGGCGGCGATCCGCACGGCGAAGAGATCCGGTGGCGCTGGATCCGGTGGCGGAGGAGGCCGCGTCTTGCGCAGAGAGAGAGAGGCCGGCGTCTGCGCAATGCAGGAGGAGGTCAAGGCCGGACGACAAGCGAAGCGGAAAACCAAAACCCTAGGTAGGCTCGATACCATGTTATGAATAGCGCTTGTATTCAATATGAGGCCAATGGGCCAGTATATATACACAAATACAGGTGGTGAATATGCACAAAACCCCTCATAACAATGAGGAATAACATACTTAGACATATATCTCTAACAACAGCAACTGCCAACTACAGAGGGTGTTGTAGCTTGGTCAAGTATGGAAGATAAGTGCAGAGCTTTGGCTCAGACTGAACATGAAGCATTGCATTATAGGAAGAAGGTTCTCTTTGTGATGCATTGTGACAACAAAGCCATTTTTGCCATACATGATAATAAGTGTGCGACAGAAAGACTGAATAAGCGAAAATTGACTGAGACTTCGTCATAGAACAGCTTGATCGAAGAGTTCATGGTTTCCTTCTGTTGGACCCACTGGTAAGGTAACTAATCCCCAACTGAATGCTAACTAACGGTCTTGATAATACTCTTTACTCTTTAACCTTTAACCTTTAAGTTCGGCATGTTTAACATATATGCTTCATCTTGGAGGTCTTGAATACTGCAGACACTAGAGATCTCTAAGTCCATACTAGACTTCATATAGCATGATATATATCTAATGGATACAAGAACCACACCATTCTATTTCTTCAGCTGCAAATACCAATTCTAAGATGTAGCGAAAAGCAAGAATGCTAACCACATGGCTGCAGAACTTGAGATTCTGTGGGTTGACGCCCATGATCGACACCCCGGTGAAGGCCAGCTCCGGTTTCCACGGCAAAATAACAAAATTCATGATCATGGTCCACCTCGTGGTGATCTCGTAGGACCCTGTCTAAAACAAACTCACAGAACTCGTCACAAATTCGCAATGCACACGCACGTTCTTGCCGCAAATTTTTACTACAAAATTGGGCAATGCCAAGTTCAGGAGGCGCTAACCTGCTTGACGTGGTGCAGGTAGAAGTCTGGGCGGAACAGGAGCTTGAGGAGGCGGATATTGAAGAGGTAGTGTCACAATCACGAACTCTGAAGTTTGATTCGGGGACAGATCCGGATGGATCTGTGATATGGGGAAGAAGACGGCGCTAAGGAAGAGCTTAAGCTAACCCTAGATAAGAACAAGTAATTGGCATAATGGTGATTGCCTTTTTCCATTCCAACATAGAGTTGTTTTGTACAGATTGACAGCAAGCTGTAAAAGTTCTGACTGAAGTAAAGAGTAAAAACGACAACTGTAACAGTAAACGCAGGACTTGCATCTCTCAGTCGAAGCAACAGTAAACTAACGGGTCCATCTGGAGCGTCCAATGATCCCGAACCGGTATTGACACATCTGGGCCGTCCGATCTACATAATCCAGCCACTATTCTCTCGATTGTTCAGACTTCTGCAAACTGAAACTGCAATTAAACTTCAGGATTGAATTTAGTTCTGACAATGCATCCCCCTGAATTGAATCTTGTCTCAAGATTCATTTGGTGGAAACCAACTGTGTATAGTCTCAGCATAGAATTGAGGGAAGGTTCCTTTGATGAAATTCGCGTCTTCCCAAGTTGACTCATCTGGAGATAAGTTCCTCCATTGCACCAGCCATTGTGTAATCAGTTGGGGAGGCCTGGGCAGTGCGCGAGTATCCAGGACAGCAACAGGTTCTGTTTTGATTCGCCCTTCATTGTCCACTAATGGTAGTTGAGGATCCGGAACAGCCCGAGGTTCCAAATGCTTCTTAAGCTGACTTATGTGGAACACGGGATGAATTCTTACTTCAGTTGGTAGCTGCAGACGGTAAGCAACAGCCCCCACTTTCTGCATGATGCGAAAAGGACCATAGAACTTACTAGTCAACTTCAACGATTGCCGGAGACCAAAGGCTGCCAACCGGTATGGTTGCATCTTAACATACACCATATCTCCCACTTCATAAGTTCTTTCACTTCGGTTCTGATCCGCATACTTTTTCATCCTTGCTTGAGCTTGTGCCAGGTTGTTTTTGATCTGCTGTAGCATCCTTTCTTTTTCTGCTATAAAATTCTTTGCCTCAGCCCCTTCTGGACCGGGAATTGAAACTTCACTGATGATTGGGGGAGGATTCCCATATATTGCTTGAAAAGGGGTTGTTTTGAGGGAGGAATGATATGTGGTATTGTACCACCACTCCGCTAAAGCTAGCCAAAAATACCACCTCTTCGGTTCTGAAAAGGCCATGCATCTGAGATAGGACTCTAGGCACTGATTTAATCTCTCCGTTTGACCGTCGGTTTGTGGATGATATGCGGTGCTGAATCTCAATGACACCTTCCAAGCTTTAAATATTTCCTGCCAGAACCGGCTAGTGAATATACGATCTCTATCAGTCACTATAACCTTTGGTAGCCCATGTAACTTAAACACATTATCAATAAATGCTTGAGCTACAATCTGTAATGTATAAGGGTGTGCCAATGGTATGAAATGCCCATATTTGGTCAGCCTGTCAATAACCACTAATATTACCTCCTTCCCATTAGATTTGGGTAAGCCTTCCACAAAATTCATTGATATATGTGTCCACGCCATATCTGGAATTGGAAGAGGCTCAAGCAACCCAGGGGAGTGACAATGCTCACTCTTTGATCTCTGACAGACCGCGCATTCAGTCACAAATGTTTGGATCTCCTTCTTCATATTTGGCCAAAAGAATAATTTCTTCACTCTATGGTATGTGGCAGCAATACCTGAGTGACCTCCTATGGCTGAGGCATGTAGAGACTCTAAAATCTTTTTCTTCAAATTGGAGTCATTCCCAATATAGATTCTGCCTTTGTATCTGATTACCCCTGAATGTAAAGAGTACTGACCTTCGGGATCAACGTTGATCACCAACTGACTAAGTAATTCTTGGCAATAGTTATCATTTTCATAGCTCTTTCCTACTTCCTCCATCCAAACCGGAGTGACCACAGTTACTGCATTGCACTGCTCCCTCCTGGAAAGAGCATCTGCCACCTTGCTTTCTTTTCCCTTTTTATACTCAATCACATACTCAAATTCAAGAAGCTTCAACATGAGTTTGTGTTGAATCCCTTCTAAGATTTTATGCTCAGTAATAAACTTTAAGCTTCTTTGATCTGTCTTAATAATGAGGAGGTTACCAATGAAATAATGCCTCCATTTTCTTAGTGCTTCTAGAATTGCCATAGCCTCTTTTTCATAAGTGGAGAGAGCAGCCGACTTCACACCTAGAGATTTACTATAATAGGCTATGGGTCTCCCCTTCTGCATCAGTACTGCCCCTATTCCAGTACCACAGGCATCAGTCTCCAAGGTAAAGGATCCTGAAAAATCTGGCAAGGCTAACACAGGGGTGGTAGTCATGCATTTCTTGAGTTCCTCAAAGGCTCTTTCTTGCTTATCCTCCCACTGGAAAACTCCTTTCTTTAAGGCATCGTGAAGTGGTTTACAAATCAAACCATATCCTTTAACAAACCTCCTATAATAGCCTGTGAGCCCCAAGAAGCTTCTCAATTGTGTTACATTACCTGGCCTTGGCCATTCCCTAACAGCCTCAATCTTGGAAGGGTCTCAGAGACACCCTTCCCATCGATGATATGGCCTGTATTGGACTTGTTTAACAGCAAAAGCACATTTGCTCAATTTAGCAAACAATTGTTCCTTTTGTAATAATGCTAGCACTGACTCCAAATGCATGATATGTTCCTGCAAGTCCTTGCTATAGATCAAAATATCGTCAAAGAATACCAAGACATACTTCCTGAGGTAGTCACTGAATATGTTATTCATAAGGGATTGAAAAGTAGCTGGGGCATTGGTAAAACCAAAAGGCATGACCAAATATTCAAAATGTCCAAAGTATGTTCTGAATGCAGTCTTAAAGACATCTTCCTCTTTCATTCTAATTTGGTGATAACCTGATCTCAGGTCCAACTTGGAGAAATATTGAGCTCCGTGCAATTCATCAAGTAAATCTTCTATCACAGGTATTGGAAATTTGTTTTTAACAGTTTGGGCATTGAGCTTTCTATAGTCTATACACATTCTCCAACTCCCGTCTTTCTTCCTCACTAAGATGGCAGGAGAGGCGTAAGGGCTCTCACTGGGTCTGATTATAGCAGCCTCAATCAATTGTTTTATCTGTTTTTCTAGCTCAGTTTTCTGCTGGTAGGGTACTCTGTATGGCCGCATATTTGGTGGAGTGGAATCAGGCTTAAGTGGGATAGTGTGATCACATGTTCTTGGAGGAGGTAGTCCTTTAGGTTCTGCAAATACGGTATGATACCTCTCTAATAACATTTGAACTTCAGATGGAAGTGAGTGTTCCTGTACCTCTTTTTCCCCTTCGCAAGGTTGTATCAGAAACCCAATAATCTCCTTGCTGCACATCTTGTTCAACTGGATAGCATTAATGCAATGCACAGCCTGGGATGTAGTAAAATCACCTATTGCCACTTCTTGTAGCCCATCTTTTCTAATAGACAATTCTCGGGTCTTCAGATCAAGATTAATGGGGCTGTGGGTGTAAAGCCAATCGCAGCCCAAGATGGCATCATAGGAATGCAGTTTCAAAACCTTAAATGTCCCGTAGAATTTCTCCCCTTGCAGATTAAATTCACAATTGGCCAAATGTGCTCCGGTGTATAAAACTCCACCCCCTGCTACTGTCACTCTCTGCAGGTCGTTGTTCTGAGCCTTACACTGCGCACTAGCCGCGAACTTCAAGTCTATGAATGAATGAGAGCTCCCACTGTCTATGAGTGCCACTCCCCTTCTCCCTTTTACTGTGATAATCACTGAGAAGGTGGCCACTGTAGGAACACCTTTTAAAGCTTATAAAGAGATTTGCATCAATTCCTCTTCGGCTGGTGGTTCAAACTCTTTATCTTGACTCTCCTCTTTTTCAGCCTCCTGAAACTGGGTCAGTTCCCCTTCTTCCGGTCCTTCCGAGTCCACAACCATAATATTAAGTACTTTGGACTGTTTGCAACTGTGACCCGGTGCCCATTTGTCGACCAAGATGCAGATTTCCTCGTTCCTGGTAATCACCACTGGATAAACAGGCCTAGTCGGTTTCTTGTCAGGGTCTGTAGTATTTTTGAAACCCCCAGACTTGTTGGTGGGCACAGCTTTGAAGTAAGGTTTTTGGAATCCCCCTCTTGCAAATCCACCTCTCTAGAAACCCTGTCCCTGTCCAGAACCCGACCTTCTTGCCTGAGCATTAGCTCCCTTCTCCAAATCTTTTGAAATCCAATAAGCCTCACAAAGGCTTTTGGGTCTATGAGGTTTAACAAAATGCTTGATATCCTCCCTTAATCCCTTTACAAAACATTTCACAAAATAATCTTCTCTTAACATGGGATTCTCACTTCTCATTATGGCCATAAGTTCTTCAAATTTATCAATGTAGTGAGCTACTGAAGTATGATGTTGTTGCACTGCATGGAATTCTTCAATAATGTCATATATACTATGAGCAGCAAACCTGTCACAGATTTTCAGTTTCAACATGGCCCAGGTGACTTGATCCACTAACAGTCCAGAACCCCTTAGCCAGTTATCTGCTCTTCCCGTCATGTACGAAGAAGCCAGCTCACTTTGGTTTTCCTCAGGAACTCTAGCCAATTCAAAGTATTTATCGCATTGTCTGATCCAACCTAAAGGATTGTCACCATCAAACACAGGGAAATCCAATCTAGGACCCTTAGCAATCGATTTCAGAAACTCATTACTCTTTTCTTCTGGATTTCCAGTGTTATAAGCTGCTTCTCTCTTCCCAGCTAAACCACCGAATAGATTCAAGGTAGGAGCTTGAGGAGGAAAAACTGGAGTGTTACCTCTAAACTTTGGTGCTGCTGAATACCCCATTTGTGAGTTGCTCGCATAAAAACCCCCTTGTTGTGACTGGGTTGGGAACTCCCCAGCGTTCAAATCCAAGTCCGCCAATGCATGGACTCTCCTTCTCATTTCCTCTTCTGCTTCCTGCTGTGCCTCAATGTTAATCACTCTAGAATTTGTATCTCCTGCCGAAGGCTTCACCATCGAGCGGAGAAGATCCTTGATTTCTCCCATCTCTCCTCGCAATCCATTCACTTCACCTTGGATGGCGCCCAGTTGAGCCTCCATCTGGATTTTCATCTCATCCATCTCGACTCTCATAGCCGCAGCCTCGGATCCCTCTGCACCTTCGCCAGTGCCATCTTTCTTGCCGCCACGGGTCATGATATTCCAATCTTTCTTCCGGATAGATCTGTTCGTTTCCAAGGAAAGAGTTGCTCTGATACCAACTTGTCACAATCACAAACTCTGAAGTTTGATTCGGGGACAGATCCGGATGGATCTGTGATATGGGGAAGAAGACGGCGCTAAGGAAGAGCTTAAGCTAACCCTAGATAAGAACAAGTAATTGGCATAATGGTGATTGCCTTTTTCCATTCCAACATAGAGTTGTTTTTATGCATTATTGACAAAAAGTCGTAAAAGTTCGATCAAGTAAAGAGTAAAACGACAAGCGTAATAAGAACGCAGACTTGCATCTCCCGTCGAAGCAACATTAAACTAACGGGTCCATCTGGAGCGCCCAATGATCCCGAACCGTATTGACACATCTGGCCGTCCGATCTACATAATCCAAACCATCGTTCTCTCGATTGTTCAGACTTACGCAAACTGAAATCGCAATTGAACTTCGAGATTGAATTTAGTTCGACGGTAGCCATCGATGGTGTCGTGGCGGAGTGATGGGTCATGAGCGCGACGCGGTCGTCGACGTGGAGTGATCGATGCCGACGTCGTCGAACAAGTCGCGGCAGTCGGCCTCAGAACTCCACCGGCCGCTCTGCCTCGGCCGGCGACGACCAGTATCCCTCCTCCCGTCTCCTCCGCCCGCTCGGCCCATGTCGGGTTGCCATGGGGCATGGCCGGAGATAACTGGCGGTGGCGGCGACCACCGCGGGTGGGAGGATGAGGAGGCGGGAGCAGAGGCATGTGGCCAGAATTTTTTTTATTAATTAATCTTTTTTAAATTTTATTTTAAAGTTAACCCCCGACGCACTTTATTTCCGATTCTGATCCTTTTGGTTACGCCATCACCCGTAGCATGACAAAATAATACTGTCACGCCAGCCCGTATCTGGAGCAAGCTCTTGTCACGTCACCACCCGTGGCGTGACAGTGTTGTTTGGTCACGCCACGACCAGTGGCGTGACCAAAAGTGCTATTTAACGGATTTATCATATGACGTGATAATATTGTTTTGTCACACCATGAGTGGTGGCGTGACTAAGGGGGTCAGAATTAGAAATAAAGTAAGATGGGGTTAACTTTAAAATAAAATTGAAAAAGGAGTTAATTAATAAAAAAATTCATGTGGCCATTGGTAACGGTGCTGTTCGGTTTAATCCTTTTTTTAATAATATGTTAAAGTTAACCTCTCGCTAACTTTATTTTTAATTCTGACCCCTTTGACCATGCCATGACTCGTAGTGTGGCAAAACTATTCTGTCACGACACCTACCTCGGTGTGGCCAAATCTGCCACACAAACCCTCACGTGCACGTTGTGCCAGCGTGGAGGGCATGCGTGGCTATTATCACGCCCGAAAACATGGCATGACAAGCCTCCTTGTCACGCCAACTCACGTGGCATGACAGAGACCACCTAGTTGCCACCGGCCCACCTAGTTCTTCATTTTTTTTTCTCAAACCTCCTTTCTTCCTCCCAAACGCCCTCCGCTCCCCCCTCCCTTGCGAAATCTATTGTTTTTTAGGCTATTCGAAGTCCATAGATCCATGGAGATCATCCTCCGAGGTAATCTCACACATTCCCTCTATTTATTTCAGATTAAATCGGTTAGTTTTATGGATTTAGGGTTTTGGCCGAATTGGATGTTTGAGTGTTTGCACGTCAAAGTGAATTGGATTGCATTAGTACGCAATGGTAGTTGAATGTGTGCATGCATTGTGGACTTAGGTGAGATGCATTTCTAGTTCAGGAGATTGTAGATGAATGCCATACATTGTAGATTGTAGATGAATAACATGTTGACCATATGATTGCTCCCGCCTCCCCCCCACCCCATAACAAGCATAGTAACATACATATTTTGCCTGCTTGTATTCAAACTGTAATGATGGCACACCATATTGGCTATTTTCTCAAGAACAAGATAGGGAGTTCCATGTATCTTCTATAATTGCGTCTGACTTCAACTAGGGTTGAACATTCCAGCATTTAGTGAGACCAAAAAAATTGTTTGAATTCCAGAACAAGAGTATTGAAAAATGTAAGGGAAGATAATCCTAAAACTTTCTTGAACACTAGGGCAGATGGCACTATTAGAAACTAACAACAAGTCATTTTGCCTTCTGAGTGATGTTATGTTAGATCTAGAAAAAAAATCAGTGCCTGGCTGGTGGTAACTGGAAAATCTGACCAAAAAAATTTGAATTCAATTTTGAAAATCTTGAGGGATATGTTCTTCTTTACCAAAGCCGTAATTTAATTCGTCAATGTTGTGATGGGGTTTAGCATTTTTTTTACCAGAATCCTAATAAAAATAAAAAAATTTGGGAGGAAAATTTTCCTTGTTTTGAATGTTTGGAGCAACAATTGTCATTACTAGAGCAGTGGTCCTCTTTGCTAATAAAGAGGGTAAAGTCTTGCTAGTCTCCACTACAGATCAACAAGATCTACCGATTTTCTTTGGTGGAGATATTTTGTATGTTATAAATCTTAAGGGTTACACAACATTCTTCCATGGTGTGAAAATCCAGCTAAAAATTAGAGAGTGAAAAAAAGATTGAGGACCCCATGCCTTACTTCCACATATATTTGATTATGCTCTACCGGATTTATGACCACCAAAACAAATGACGAGAGTAGTATTTAGCATTGTCTGTGTGCCTTCTGGACTTATTCGTTTCTGAAACCTTTCTTCCAAAAAGGAATATTTAGTATGTGTTGTAGTTGGTACTTATGGCATGTAGTACTGACTTTTCAATGTTATGTTCACATTATTGGATGTAGATGGATAAAGTTGTACGCGTTTGTACTGGTGGTCCGGTTAGCCAAACGGGGAGTGTTGCTGACTTTGTTGGCATGGAAGTCACTGTGCTTGTGTTTTGAGAATCACTAGACTTTCGAACTCTTTTGACGAGGATTAAGTCGACCTTTGGATGGGATGAGCCTGGGTCGTTGTCGGAATGGAGGGGTGGTATGATGCTAGGTTGGGTTCAAAGGTGCATGCCTTGCTAATGCCAATCTCGAGCAACGATGATTGAGACACGTACCAGAAGGTTGTGCTCGCATCTCAGGTCCAGTCGTTGAAGGTTGTGGCGGAGAGGACAGTTGTTGGCGAGGATAGGCGAAAGAATGCAAATGTGGTGAACAACCCCATGGAGGAACTTGAATCCGCTGCGGAACTTTCACAAGGCCCCCCAATGGAGGAGCAACCGTCCCAAGAGATCATTGCCATTGGTCTTAACAACGATGCCCCCCTGTTGGTGGATTTGTCATACATGCAGGTTTCTTCGTTGCACCCTGTTAGTGACCCTGTTATTGATTTCAACGGCGCTGTAATGACCAATGAGCTTGACGAGGAGGTGTTTCGAGATGGATAAGTCCATGATGGTTGAGTCCGATGAAGGTTGGAGTTCGACCGAAAATGAAGCGTTCGCTCCGCTTTTCTCCTCTGAGAAAGACCGGGTTCTTCAAAGTGTATTGGGTGAGATCCCATCGGTGCATGCATTCGAGGATGTCAGAATGATTGGTAACGCGATCTGTGAAAATAGGTTGAAGAGCAGGGATGACATTGCAGACCCGGAGAATGACCTCATACGCAAGAACATATTGTTTGCAAGCATGGAGGATATGAACGTTTGGCTGCAAGAATACTCAGTGAGGCACCATTGTTCGTTTGTAGTACAACACTCTGATGTGAACAAGAGGTATACCGTGAGGTGCGAAAGGGGGTGCGGATGGAAGGTCTGGGGGTCAAAAACTAGGTATAAGCAATAGAAAACAACGAACGTGGAGCAGCCTCACTCTTGTGGGACTGCACGAGTTTCTAGGGAGCACCTTTAGGCGACCGCTAATTTCATTACAAGATGCATAGCCGGGGTTGTAGCTGTTGACCTTGATGTGACTGTCACTACCCTCATTGAGGCTGTATTCGGGTTCATTAAGTACCGCATGAAGTACGAGAAAGCATGGAGGTCAAAGCATAGAGCGATGCAGTTATTGTGGGGTGATTAGAAGGAGGCTTACGAGTTGCTTCATCGAATCCTAACCGCTATGCAGGCCAAGAACCTGGGCATGGAGTTTTATCCTTGGCACGGGAACAGAATGGAACCCGATGAAGGGGTTATGAAACATGTTCTCGTGCGGGTGTACTGGTCTTTTGGGCAATGCAAAGATGCTTTCAAGCATTGCAGACCTGTCTTATCAGTTGACGCCACATTCCTAACCGGAAAGTACTATGGTGCCTTGATGGTCGCCGTGGGTATTGATACGGATGACCAATTGATTCCACTAGCATTCACACTTACTGAGGGTGAGAACAATACAAGCTGGTAATGGTTCATGGATATAGTTCAACTATGCCTTGTTGGGCCTGGACGGAAGGTTTGCATCGTCTCGGTTAGGCACCGCGGCATTCTAAATGTTGTGAAGAGCAAACTAGATGGACACCTAGATGTGCTGCATACGTAGTGCATGCGTCACTTAGCGGCCAATTTTTTTAAGCAATGCAGTAGGGAAGATCTCACAAAAAAAGTTCAAGCAATTGTGCAGCTATTTGGAGAAGAGGGACTTCGAGGGCAAGCTGATGCAGCTCAGGGGACTGACCAACAAACGAGGGAATAAGTGGTTGGACAAGGTCTTGCAGCACAAGACGAATTGGGCACAGGCATATGACGAAGGTGGATGTAGGTATGGCATGATGACCATGAACATCTCAGAGGTGTTCAACAACGTTCTGAATGGCATCCGTGCAATGCCAGTATCGACCATCGTGGAGTACTCATTTAGGAAGACGAACTCATACTTTGTTGATCGGTGGACTCGTGCAAGGGATGCATACAATTCTGGGGAGCGTTGGGGTGCGGCTGCTGCCAAAACACCTTGCTCTGGCGGAGGACAAGTCATGCAATCGGGAGGCGGAGGGTTACGATCCGACTTTGCATATCTACGCCGTCAGGGCAGCGGGGGGCACATCGATAGGGGGTGAGCGTTATGGGGGCTGAAACCATAGAGTCAACCTGACTCTGGGAGATTGTACTTGCATGGTCACGGCTTTGCTACATATCCTGTGCTCGCACATCGTCACCGCATGTCGTGTGCGCGGCGTAAGTCACCTTTTGAATACCTTCATTGCTGAGGAATTCTCAAAGCTAGCCATGATGAGGACTTGAGAGAAGAGGTTCGAACCTTACCTTGACCCCTCCCATTGGCCACCACTGTACGTTGGGGAAGAATACATTCCTGATAAAGAAATAGTGAACAAGCGACGCGGTAGGAGGAAGAGAAAAAGACTTCGTAACGAAATGGACTGCTCGCAGTAGGCCAGTAAGGACATGTACAACCTAGGGGACTTCGACGACGCCACCATAACCAATAGGTGCTCAGAATGTCATGAGCACGGCCACACCAGGGCAAAGCACGTGAATAAGGATTGTCAACCGCATAGGGTAAGGCGACACCGCTCACGTGTCTTGCACCCCTGAGGTAACAACCGTTGTCATTATGGAAAGACTATTGATGTGTCTTTATTGCGTTCACTTTGTTGCATTTTCTCCATTGTTTTGTACTTCATGTGCACTAACATATTTCTATCTTCTATCGCAGGATGCCACAACACCTGTAGTACACGTTGCTCATCTCGGAGTACGATAATAACCACCGCGCACACCTTATAGCCGACGAGGGTGTGGTGAGATTTCTGACTTTTTGACCATGCTATGCATTTTTCTCTGTTCGATCATGCTTTCAACTTTCTGACCATGTCTATGCATATTTCTCTGACAGGTGCTCTAGCCACTTCGCCCTCGAACCCACACCCCTCTAGATTGGGATGGGTGGTACATGCCATACGTCCGCGATGCTGATTTCCTTGCCTTGGCGCGAATTGTCACCAATGGGCTACCCCGCATGGATGGTGCTACACTTACGACACTGGTGGACCGATGACGCCCGAAGACCCACACCTTCCACCACTACTACAGAAAAGGTCTTCACTGACGATTCAAAAATGTCATCATAAACAGTTTCATGAGCCGTCTGAGTTTATGGGTTAGTGATGACAAGAGGTCATTACAGACGGTTTTCAAACATGCTCATGATGCATATCCTGAGCATGCTATTAATCGAGAACCATATGTGATAGACAACTATCACAGACGGTTTTTAACTAAAACCGTCTGTGATGACTGATATAACATAGACATTTTTTAGTTGAAACCCTCTGTGATGATTGATATATCACAGACGGTTTGTGGCTGAAACCGTCTGTGATGACTTTTCTCTATAAAGCCTCCAAGCAGTGGCTGCTTGTGCCTTTAAAACCAGCATTATATATATATATATATATATATATATTATATAGTCCTCGGTCACTTTCGGGGGTTCGTCCACGCAGCATGAGAAGGATGAGACAGCAGCCACGGGCAACTTCATCGTGCCCATGCAAGTTCAAGAAGTATGGTTGCTAGGAGAGCGTCAGGACATTGTCGATACATGATGCACTTCTAGTCGGATGCACGCAATGCGTCCACGCCACTTTATGAACATATGTGTAAGAAAGTGATGTGGACGCCAGAGGTACTCCAACTGGGAAGTGTCATCATGTATCAGCAACCAGGTAATTGGATGTCCTGACACTCTCTTGGCAGCCATGCTTCTTAAACTTGCGTGGGCTCGATAAAATTGCCCATGGCTGCTGTCTCATCCTCCTCATGCTGCGTGGACAACCCCCCGAAAGTGGCTGAGGGACTATAAACAATATATATATATATATATATATATATATATATATATATATATGATGCTGGAGCAACTACTTGAAGACTTTATAGAGAAGAGATTAGGAATGGAACGGTAGGACATACCTAGGATGCAAGGTAGGAGAACTTGACCGGCATGAACACAGTTACACAGACAAAGGTGAAATGAATGGCAAGAAGCAACGGATGACATCTTGACAAACTGACAAATCAACAATAAGTTATAACATACATATCACACATTTTATACATCTATTTTTGCAAATCATCAATCATACATATCAACAGCCCATGGTTCACTAAGCAAGTTTCCACTATCAATAGCAGACAACACTTGACACTTCTGAATAAGCCATAACTCATAACTCATAACAATATAACATATCAGCAACCCATACATATCAACAACCCAATAAGTCATAACATATCAACAACCCATACATATCAATAGCAGAGACAACACTTGACACTTCTGAATAAGTCATAAGTCATAACAATATAACATATCAACAGACAACAACCCATACATATCAACAGCCCAATACTTCACCAGCAGACAACACTTACACTTCTGAATTCACTCATTCATCAATCAGCAATCAGCACAAGTGCACAACCATTCAAACTACGGGGGAGGTGGGAGGCTGCGGCGCTAGGGAGGCTGCGATTGCTACTGAGGAGCGAGAGGGAAGGCGAGAGCGAGAGAGCGCGAGAAGGGGCGAGGAAGCTACGGCTAGGAGGCCGAGAACCGCTGTGATGAGGCGTCGATATTAGCCTTTTGTAGTAGTGATTAACAATTGATAATTGATATGCGATAAAAATTAACAAGTAGCCAAGTTCAAAATTTAAACATAGAAACTTAAATACAGAGTTCAACAAAAAGCAAGGTGCCATTAGCCAACAGCCCAACATAGGAGTAGTTCAACTTAAGTTACATAACAAAATCAAATTCTAGTGGCAAGGCTAAATAAAAGATAGCATGAGACTCTTAGTATGTACTAAGTTACATGACTAAATAAAAGACAGCAAGGCTAAATAAAAGACAGCATAAGAACAAGCATCTGCATGGATCATTGCATTCATTTATATTTATGATTTCTCTACTTCTCTCTTCATGTATGTATTACACATTTACACTTCTCTGCAATGATGCACTTCTCTTCATGTATGTATGTATTACACATTTAGCATCTGGGCTCTAGCCAATGGCCATCACCATCAGCATCAACCAACAACTAGACAACATCAAGAAGGCAAGAAGGGGACTTACGCATTAGTGGGAGAGCCGAAGAGGTTGGAGGCACGAGGGAGGTCCGAGGTGACGCAGCGAGCCAGCGGCGAGAGGGAGGAGGAGCTGGAGCTGCGGCGTAGGGAGGAGGAGCAGGCGGCGCGTGAGGAGGGAGGGCCGGGAGCTTGATCCGGTGGCGCAAGGAGGAGGGAGCTTGATCCAGAGGTGCGGGAGCTAGCAGCGAGAGGGAGGAGGAGCTCGGTTCACATGAATACCAACAACACAAACCAATAGGTGATAGATCTGTCTTAACTCGACATCGCTAGTGGAGAGGTAGCCGGGGTCACGCACGTCGGGGGGAGGAGGAAGAGGGGAAGGCAGCGTCACCGTAGTTGTGGCACGAGTGGCGGCGTCGAGGTTGGGGGCACTCGGGTGGGGAGGGGAACGGACGAGAGTAAGGGCACTGAGGAGTGACGACGCGAGTTAGGGCGCAAACCCTAGCGGGCTCTCACTTATAATGACATATCATAGAAAGTTCTATTATGGAACCGTCAGTGATTCTTATCACAGATGGTTCTATTATGGATCCGTTAGTGATATGTCTCATATCACAAACGGTTCTATTATGGAACCGCGTGATATGAGATTATCACTAACGGTTCCATTATGGAACCGTTTGTGGTATTTCTCATATCACAGATGGTTCTATTATGGAACCGTCTGTGATATGGTTGTTCTCAAGTTCTATGTTTTGAGCATATATATATATATTCTCGTGTATACATTTACATGACATGAAGAAATTACATGTTTATATGTCAATTTTGTCATTGAAATACTGCTGAAAATTTGCTTTAGCTATGATCGATACATATATCACACAGATCGGATATAATAAATTTGTTAACCACTAAACCGTCGACTGTGATAAATAGTTAATTCAACATATAATTATATAGTAACTTCACCTCCAAACTATTTTTTTTCATTTTGGAATTTACATATGGCCAAACAAATGGCGTTAAACTTGTTACAAATTAAGATTTAAAAAAAGTAGAAACATAAATAAACAAAGTTTTTCTAGTGGCGGAGGTAGGCTGCTATCTCCGTCTTCAAAACTTCGTAGGCAGCGGCGTCGGCGTCGGACGGTTCGTGATCAGCGAACGAAGACCGAAATGCGTCCACCTACTGATGCACTCGTTCGAGTGTCTCCCGAAGACCCTCAGACTGTTGAATCAAGAAGAATTGAGCCCATAGGCTCTCTTCCCTTGCTTGAGGGGTCTCGGCATGGTCAACTCGGTCGCTTGCCGCCTCGATTAAACAGTCCAAGTGGTGGCAAGCCTCCTGGAGACGTGCAACGTCATTGTGGAGGACCATGTCGATGACGCGATAAACTCACCGGAAGTGGGAGATCACCCGGAAGATGCAGAGGAGGAGGATGTCAAGACGGTAGAAGGTGGTCGTCACCTGCTCCAGCAAATCCTCAGACAGAGGAGTGAAGACACTATTGAAACAGTGTCTTTCCGCAGCATCCGCCAACGTACAGCGAGAGAGGCACTCATACAGTATGGACAGGTAGTCCAACAATGCCAGCAACAAGGAAACAGAGAGAGCCATTTCTGCTTTAGAAGTATAGAGTTACATATATGTGGGGATAATCATCTTCGATGGCGGATGATTCGTTTTATAAAACAAGGAATAAATTCGGCGCATGAGACGAAGAGACACATCAGGGAGCCGAAGCGGCATTGATGCAACGAAGAGACGCATCAGCGACGAAGAAACTCACCGGAGCTAAAGCGACATTATCTCGGACGATTATAATTAAAAACCGTCCGTGAAGTCTACAATTATCACGGACGGTTCGTGTTTAGAACCGTCTGTGATATTTCACAGACGGTTTTCAATATGAACCGCTGCGTGAAGTCTACAATTATCACAGAGCGGTTCGTGTTTAGAACCGCTCGTGATACTTCCTGACGGTTTTCAATATGAACCGTGCGTGATATTACTCTTCACGAGCAGGTTTTAGCGCATCCGATTACGAGCGGTCTCTAAATAAAAAAATGCGTGATTGTGTTTATCTGAGCGGTTTTGATCAGCTATGCGTGATCGACGTCGATATTAGCATTTTTTGTAGTAGTTCACCTCCCGTTAGGCGAGATGACCATCACGCTGCAAGATGTTGCTATGATTCTGGGCCTTCCCATAGACGGGCTTCCCGTGACTAGAGATATCAATAGTGCGGGTTGGTGTGACCAGGTTGGTGAGTGGCTAGGTGTGCGACCGGACGACCCGGCTAAGAATGCGAGGGACAATCGATCGTCCACCGTGCTTACGTTGTGGCTGCGTGTGAACTTCAATGTGTGCCCGCAGGACGCAGATGAGGTTACACTGCAGCGCTTCGCACGGGCATGTGTGTGGCATCTACTCGGGTCCTTCCTATTCCCTGATGGTACTAGCAATGCTGTCTCCTGGATATACTTGCCCATGTTGGTTGATTTCGGAGCGGCAGGGACTTACAGTTGGGGTTCGACTGCACTGGCTTGTCTGTACCACCACTTGTGCGATGCGTGTTGCTCACTGAGTGCCGACGGCAACTTGGGTGGCTTCTCATACCTCCTACAAGTGTGGATGTGGGAGCGTTTGCCCGTGGGTAGGGCCACTCGTGCTACCTTGCAGGTACATACAAATTTTGTTTTTTTACATTCTTTCTCGTTTAGGCCCGTGGGAGACTCAAACCCATCTCCCTACAGGCATGGCCCCTTGATGACCCTTCGTCGCTTCAGACGGTGGCCTACCTCTGAAGCTCCATCGTGCCACCTACTGGGCGTCTGAGGTCACGCTACCTTGGCTACACAAATGATGTCGCACATATGTATCGTAGGTGTATTTCGGTTTGTTGACTTGTGCATGATGTCGTTCCTTATGCACGTAACCAAACCCCGTGTGTCGTGTAATTTGCAACTTCATTATAAAGTCTATTTCAATTCGCAACTGCGTTGTAAAGCTGACTTCAAATCTCATTCTCTTTTTGCATTCAATTCTTGGCATAGCAAGGTAGGGAACAATATAAAAAAATAAAGGTCCAAAAGGCATGTTCTGGAAAAAGTAGGCACTAAATGGTCTTCGACCCCTAAGTGATGACGAGCACCACTTATCATTGCAATAGGATGGGACGTGTCTGCCTATTCATCCATTTCTTCATTCAAACTAAGAACATCGCAAGTTCGAAAAAAGGTCTACTGCCTAGGATTGTGCATTTAGTTGACTATGTTCAATTCTTGCTATCTCAAACCAGGTTTAAAATTTTTGGACCAGATGGCCGTGCAATAATCAAATGCTAAGAATGTTGTACATGGCCACATAAAATATTGAACTTGAGCATTAAAATTTCATCTTTCCTGCCAAATGGTCCACGTATCTTATGCAACAATTGTAAGATTTCTTCATCTGGCAACCCCTTCAAAAAAATAGCCACCACTGTCACGCCACGTCAGTTGACGTGACAAGACAGGCTTGTCATGCCATGAGTGCGGGCGTGACAACGGCCACGCAAGCCCTCCACGCTGGCATGGCGTGCGGACGAGGGCTTGTGTGGCAAGTTTGGCCACGCCAAGTACAGTGGCATGACAGAATGGTTTTGTCACGCCATGTGTCATGGTGTGACCAAAGGGGTCAGAATTGATAATAAAGTTAGCGAGGGATTAACTTTAAAATATTATTTTAAAAAGGATTAAATAATATAAAAAATCCCCCTTTATGTTTGGTTTTTTGGTTGCCTTTTATTTTGTTTGTTTTTTGCGCGCGTGTTAAAATTTGGGCCAGGAGGTTCTTTCCTCTTTTTTGCCGTCTGAAGGTGATGTGGGCCTTGCCTAATTTCTAGCCATAGGCCCAGAGTGCAGTTTAGTACAAGAAAACTTGTTCAAGAAGAGAAAATGAGGTCCTATTTGGTGCAGCTCCTACTCCTAGCTTCTCAATCGAATCTCGTGGAGTTGTGCCAAACACCCAACTTCTCAAAACGATTGGATCCTGATTCTCGCGAGGAGCGGAGTTGAAATTGAACTAGCGACTAGAAGCTACCTTTCCGTAGATCCTCATGGGGAGCCAGCCCAACTGAAACAAAGAGACCCTAGAAGTTTGAGGTAATTACCCACAATTGCCACTCCCTACCCCTGAGCCCTAGGGACCCGTTCGCATCTTGAGCTTCTGCGTGTGTGGAGATGGAGCGACTATTCCCCCCACCCCAAACCCTCGAGACGAGTGCACCGCCGCCTCCTACCCCCGGTGCACCGCCGTCGCCCCTCGAGTTCGCCGCCGCCGCCCCTCAAGTGCGCCACCGCCTCTTGCACCCGAGTGCGCCGCCATTCCCCGGCTTCTTTGCTATCGCCGTTCTTGCCGGCTTCCCCCGCCTCCATCTCCCCTCTCCGTGCTAAGCTCCCCCAAATCTAGTGATTCGTCCTCATGCCGTCCAGCTGTTGCCCGGGTTTAGTGGTTAGGCCGTTGTCATCCTCTAGCACGTGGAGAACGAGCCGGTGCCACCAACTCTGCCGATCCGATTTGCCACCACGCCAGACGTCGGCCTAGCCTCGGTGTGCAGCTCATCCAGAGCCCAAATTTTTTTAAAAATAATCTATTTTTTATATGGAATTACAGAAATAATACTACCTTTTTTTGTCATAAATAATCATCTGTTGCCGTACCGTTGGACGACTTACTCCTAGTTGCCCAACCATTGGGCGACTGGCCATAGTTGTCCAACCACAAAGCGCCAAGCGTTAGAGTCACCCGATAGTTGAGCGACTTCCCTAAGTCGCCCAGTGGTTGAGCGACTAAGTATAAGTCGCCCAACCATAGGGCGATTTGGAATAATTATGTCGGAATAAATGATACATTTTTTAGGTATTACATTTAGGAAATTATGTTGTAGGATGTATTTTTTTTGGAAATAAAAAGGTGGTGACAAGGTTGGTTAGTCTGTTTGTGATTTTCGTAGAATCAGAAGGGTACGAAATTTGTGAGACTCGCAATAATATTTTGTGATCGTCATATGTTGTTCTAGTACGTTTAATTTCTAAAGAATTTTTTGAGGACGATAGAGGTAGCAATGATTCGTAACTACGAAGGTAAGTGATATTGCGATGCACTAGGAAATTCATACACGGTGAACTTTGGATAAATGATGCAACGATAACAATACGATATTTGATCCAACAAGGGATTACATGGCAAGCAGATTAACGAACCAAGGACAGTACACGCATGCCTTTAGGGAATTAGAAATACATGGGACATATGGACGAAGAGGGTCGGACTACTACGTGGACCGAGGCCATTTGTCCTTCCTTGCGAGCTCGGCATTGTACTCCTCGCCGGCCGCTTTGGCATCGGCCACCAATTCCCTCTTTTTCTCGTGCTCCCTACGCCTGCACACCTCTAGATGGCCCTGCGTCTCCTGCCGGATATGCTGGTTGTGCTCTTCGGTGCGGCGCTCCTCCTCCCTCTGCTTGTGGTCCCTGTTGGCATCACACTCCTTGCAGTTGAGAGTCCATTGGTCGTGTGGGTGGATCTCTATATCGATCCACTTGTGATAGCCACATAGCGGATCTGGGGACTGCGGGTGGATGGGGGAGGTTGTTAGTGCGGACTTTGAAAGAGAAATGGTAGGGGAACATAATGCTGCATGTCCTTATTGGTTGTCGATAGCATCTCGTGTCCCAACGGCGGCCGGGATAGTCGCTGGAGTAGTTTGCACAACCCTAGTAATGCATGCCCAGGCTTAGCCGGTGCTTGGACTTGAAGAACTTGCATTTGTCCCTGCACCAACAGAGGGGCGGCGTCTCCCCCTCGGGTGGGTGTTGCAGCGAACGCTCGGTTGGGATATTGTGATAGGGGTTGCTGCTACGGGGGGCCGCGTCATTGTGAGGAGGTGGTATCCTGGCACGCTCCCTTTGTTACTCCTGGGCCGCATACTCCCTTTGCATTTTGCGGATCTATAATACGGCTGAAGTAAAGATATAGGGAAATACGTACCCGTCTATCGCACCAAAGGGACCATACGGTTGGCCGATCCACCGCGTCCCCATGGTACATATTCTCACCGTATGGACTGGAGTCTACCAGCATGGGCCGTCCGAGAGAGAAGTGCTCGAACGACCACAACTGCAGCAGGAGGGAGCAGCCTGTGAGGATAGATGCCGACTTCGTCCTACAGCACGCATCGCACATGCCGCGATACGTCGTGGCAAGTACGACTGATCTCTAGTTGATCTCTAGCTCCTCGTCATCGACGATGGCCCTCGCGTACCCCACGAGGCGGGCGTCGACGGAGTCACCGTGGCTGCTGGTAAATAGTACCCAGCCGAAGAGCCACAATAGGTACGCCTCGAGGTGCTGCGACACCTGGTTGTCGGTGGGCTGCGGGACCATCCGCTCAACCTATGCACATACGAATAATTAGTAAGCCCATCATATGGCTAGGATAGTGCATCGCTAAACATGGGAAATAGGTAGCACACGTACCCGGAACTGCGAAAGCCACCGCAGGGGTGGGCCATGCCGCTGTCGCTCCAAGAAGTCGTAGTACGATGGCACGACCTCTGCCGCAAGAACCCGAAACACGCCAACAGGAGTCACGCCAGGTTAGCGGCGCATCTTCACGGAATGTAGGGGCTCTCGCAATAATCAGGCCGAGCAGCATCACGACATCCTGCAGGGTAGGGACCATCTCCCTGAATGGGAGGTGGAAGGTGTGCGTCTCGGGCGCTCTGGGTCCACGAGGCTGTCATAGGAAGCGACGGTCGAACGGGAACCGTCGTGACCGCTCCGGACCGACCTGGACCTCCTCCACGTCCTCGATCGGACCGCCGTCCTCTTCGGTGGCCTCCACCATCCGCGCGAGAGGTAGAAGGCTGCACGGCTTAGCTTGCAAAGCATGAAGAAGTAACTACATAGCGGGCATATGATACAAAAAAAAAGTGGCACAACTTGCGGACAAACATGTGCGCTAAGCGTGGAGTCGATCTCAAGCCCGTCGGGGTGTTTGCATCTGAACCACCCCAAGTCGGCCGCGTCGTCCCATGGCTGGATCTGACACCTGACGGCTCATGGCGGTGCTAGGCGTCGAACAACCGGTCCAACAAATCGAAATGCGGTCCAACCACGTGGTCATGAGTCATACCTGCAAATCAAGAAATTAAAAACATTAATGTTAATTGAGCATTTAAATTATATTAAATCATATTTGGTATGTTCTTAGTGGCACCTAAACACTTTGCTCGAACACAGTGGTAATACATATACAATTTCATGAAATACAAGTGGTAAACACACAATTTTCCCTACAAAAGGCTATATCATGTTAACACCTGTACCGGCTGCTATGGATTGTGAAATATTTAAAACATCATCGTTACTATGCATATTTATAATGGGTGAAGCTTTAGGGGAAAAAATCAAAATTTCACATGTTTGGGAATCCTACGGATTTGGAACTATGTATCTGTGATTTTTGTCTTAGTATTTTATAATTCCTTAAGCCAACCAAAACTATAAAGTAAATGTTATCAATTCTTTATTGTGCAAATAAATATATGTATTTAACATTCTATAAACTAGCATTTGCGAATGCACGGGTTATCGACTTGTTTATATAATAGAAAAGTAACACATTATCATTCATCAAGCTCGGGCGCAATTAGCGCAGCACGTGGAATAGTACAACTAAATTAATTTTCACTGACTAATTTTTCCTCCATACGAACTTCTAAACTAATTGTATTAATCATGCTATCTCCAAACTAAGATTTTTTAAATTAACCTACTATTATTTCATTTGCTAACAATATGTTAATACACATGATGTTGCTTGCTAACCTACCATGGTTTTAAAAATACACTCATACAAAATAATACTACAAACTCACCGTCGTGGTCGTCGATGCGAAGAAACTTTTTTCCTCCTCTCCTTCTTCCTCTCCTCTCTTTCCCTCTCCCTCTCCTCTCTCTCTTTCTTTCTTTCTTTCTTTCTTTCTTTCTTTCTTCGGTCTCGGGTCGCTCTCTCAAATGGCGACTGTTCATGGGCCACGCGCGCGCGCGTGGAATATAACCACCCCAAGCCGCCCAATGGTTGGGCTACTAGGGTCCAGCGTCAGAGCGACATGTGTCCTAGTCGCTCTACTATACGGCGACTAGAACCGAGTTGCCCATCCATTCGACGACTAGGAGGCGAAAGATCGAGTCGCTTCACTGTTAAGCGAGTTAGACATATGTCGCACACCGGTTGGACGACTAGACCAAGTCGCCCAACCGTACGGCGACTCATGGTTATTTCTGACTAAAAAAAATTAAGTAGTATTATTTCTGTAATTCCTAATAAAAAATAAATTATTAAAAAAATTTCTCGAGAGCCCCCCTCTCCACTTGCTTAATTTTAATAAAATTCCTGTCATTTGCATATGAAGCTAGTCTCACTGTGTGACCACGGAAGGTGTTTGATGAATTGCTCAAGAGAAATTGGTACGCCGGTTTATGCATGCTAACTGTTTGATGAATTGATTAAGAGAAATCTAGTGAAGAATTTATCAATTTAGGGAAGTTAGCTTGTACACTGATATCCTACCTGAGCATATATTTGATTTATGCTCTAACAGACCATAAATAGAAATGGTGCGACGAGTAGTAAGTTTTTTTTTCTTATTGTGAGTCGAGTAGCGCAGTTTGGTCTGTATGTGTGCATTCTAGACTTGTAAAACTTCTGGCCCTGTAACATCTTTTTATCTCTAGATTCTTTTCATTGCTAGAATATTCTTCAGCAAGTAAGAAAAACAAAGGAAAACCAAGTAACATAACCAAACGTGCAGATGTGTGGCTGCCAGTAATGTACTAGCTGTCTAGCAGTGTCTCACTTGGCTGTAATGTGACTTTGGTACTAAGAGGTGGACTTATGCAGCTGTTGCATGCTCCCTTGCACTTATAGATTATTTTGCTAGACTTATGTAGCTTTTGATGCTACCTTTTGCATTGTACTAATGCATTTTCATCGAGAATAACTGGAGTTGAAAACTGAAGTTTCTAAGATTTTTGGAGCTGTGTCTTTCTGTTATACTAATGTTCCCTTTTGTTAGCTTGTAAGTTGTAATGCTGGTGGAATTTTGGTGCTAAGGTTGTTTAGCCTTGCATGCCTGGATAAAAAGTTTTTAGTTCTGTTTGTTAAAGAGGTGTGGGGTCGAGGGAGCTGTGGTGCAGTGTCTTGTCGTGACCGCAAGTTTGAATCGATTAGCACTACTATGTGGTTGCAGCTCCTATTTCTGCTGGTTTTTGTTGAGTTTGTTAGAAACGATCATTAGTATGACTATGAAATCACTGTTTGGGTTGCTGCATGAATTTATATGAAACTATGGGAACATGAGACATGCCATCTGAACGTGCAGGCATCAAGGTGAGGCCATAAACTTGTATTTGCTACCACAACAGTAGAGTTTCAGACAAACACACACACACACACGCTAACAAAGGAGAGTATTCATCTAAATCTTGGAAATGAGACTAGCTAGATTGATGAAAGATCCTCGTACACAGACTTGATCCCATGTCTCTCGGAGACCGGCCGGATGCCATCTCAATGCAATGCCCAGCGCCTGCTCCATGCCTTTCACAGCCTCTGGGGTTCTCATAATCTGAAGCTATGGCCGGATCAAATACAACGTATATACATTCATATGGTCTTAACAAATTTGGAGAAAAAAATTTATAGTTTATGTACAAATACGTAGGAGTATATACATTCATATGGTCTTAACAAATTTGGAGAAAAAAATTTATAGTTTATGTACAAATACGTAGGAGTAAGACACAAATACAATTAAAGTATTACAACCAAGGGTAAAATGGTCTATTTGTCTCTAATCTTCTCTCGTATAATTTTTGGATCTAACCTACCAGCCAAACACTTTCTTGAGATAGCTTCAGATTCTTAGAGAAGTGGATTCTCATGTAATCAAAAGCAATCTGAAAAATAAGAATATGAAACTTTACCAAACAGGGCCTGAATATATTTCCCATAAAATTCTTGCAAAACTCATGTGTTCCAAATAGTCCTTAGACCTTAGTTTATCTTAATTTTTTGTGTTAAGTAGTTCAGTCGACCACAAAAGAAGAAGAAAAAAACTCTAAAAAAAATCAAGAGAAATTGAATATATTTCCCATATAATTCTTGCAAAATTCACGATACCTTAGTTTATCTGAAGTTTTTGTATTAAGTAATTCAGTCGATCACAACAGTCTGATTGTGAAACTGCTAAAACTTTTGCAGTACACAAGAAGGAAACGTCCTCAGATATTTTTCAAAAACATAAATAAATTGATCTAAAAAAACATAAATAAATAGTGTAAGAAAGAAAAATCCTACAAACACGCCTCATCACATTCATAACCAGCCGTTCTGGCAACAGCATCAGCAGCTGCCGGCACTCAGGCAGTCAAAAATTACAATCTGATTCCCAGAAAGTCACAGAGTAAAGGACCACGGGCACAATGAAGACAGTACAGTACAGTACAATACATCACTTAGTATTGAAATGTACAGCTCGATTAGCAGGATTGGACTTGCACTTACACGACTAAACTGATTGGTCCTTGGCAAGATACACTGGCAAGCAGGCGAGTTCTTGTTCATGGTAGCACAGCAAAACTAGGCCTCATTTTCATCCTTTGGTAATGATGTTCAAAACAATGTCTCAAATGCCTTCCAAGACGACTGCTACTATCTGTTGCTAACTTGCTGCGCGCCATCCTTGGTCAGTTTCTCTCCGAGACACTTGATTTCCATGAAAGCTTTGCGCAGTACTTCCTTTGCAACTCTGAAGGAACCAGCTGATACAGTTCCCTTCTCTGCACACTTCCTTGCGTCACAAACAAGATCGTTATATCTTAAAGTCGCAGAATCTGCGTGGCAGTTTTCATCTTCAAGATTACGCCCAACCAACTCTGGCCCTGTCTTTGCCTTCTTTGTCCATCGCTTTGTGATGCACGGCTCCGGAAGCATGATGACACCAGCTAAGATGAAAACTCTAAGCACATGCCTGCACAATATCGCTGAGAAAGCAAACCTACAGCAATCACACCAAGCCTTCTTCTCGGCAACATTGTAGAAAACAGTGTGCCTGGCACCATCTCTTTCAACATAGTACTTGATGTATGATCCATCCTGAACCTTAACAGCATAATGTAGCAATGCTTCAATCAACTCCATTTGGAATATTTCAAATGCAGCCTTGGTGTAGATGCTCCGCGCTTGTTTTTCCAAGACTGTATTGGTTTTCAGGGGTTGTTCAGGAAACGAAGCAAGATCTTTCTGGGCTTCATTTATATACAAACTGTCTATGTGTTGATCAAATTTAGTGATAAAAACATGGAGAGAAACTCTTGTACTGAAGTTATTCCTATAAAACCTACTGATTGTTTCTATTCTATGGATCAATGACAACTCTGCAAAGAAGGAGCTTGTCAGGTATGCAGGAACCCATTTGTGTCTTGCTTCAAATAGTGATTGCAACCAAGTGTTCTCCCTCAGGCCATACTTGTCAAGAATAGAGCCCCAAAACATGTCAAAAACAGGCACGGTATCACAGTCGTTAACACATCTTTTTAGCTCGTCATGGAGCCTGGGAAATCTCATGTAGACATCAGACAATTTCTTCTTGCATCTAGACAAAATTCGCCATCTACAAAGACGATGGAAACACTGAGGAAATACTTTGGCAACTGCCGCTGTAATTGCTTTGCCTTCATCGGTAGTAAGGGAAAATGGCAATCGTTTATCCATTGCTGTCAGCCATGTCTCGAAAAGCCAAGCATATGAAGATTCTGTCCTATCCAAAATCAGCGCACAACCAAAAACAACAGTATCACCATGGTGATTCACGCCTGTGAAAGCTGCAAAGGGCAACATATTCTCATTTTGACTATAAGTAGTGTCGAAGTAAACAGCATCCCCGAAGTATGTGTATGCCATTCTAGCTCTTGCATCAACCCAAACTACATCGCTTACACAGTTCCTACTGTCAACTTGTATGGAGTAGAAAAAGCCAGAGTTCTCCAACTGCATTCTCTTTAAGTAGTTTAAGAGGCCTTGTGCATCTGTGTCTCCAAACACATTACTCCGCAACTCCTGCAATTGGCTCTCATGCTCCTTCCCAGAGAGGCGGCGGAGCTGGACCTCCCGCACCTTGTCTGCGCTAACAATAACATGAGTATGCTCCAGTACCAACTTCGTGATGACCCACTTCTCTGGGCCCCTCCGCACCACCTCCATCATCGCTGGGCAGCCATCCCGTATAGAGAGGCGCTTCCTCTTTTTCTTGTTGCTAGGCTCAACAGCCTTCTTCTTGTGATGTCCCTCTTTCATGCACACAAAACGCTTCATGACGAGTACCTCAATACCCTTTCTCCGCTCACTACGGGATCGGGCAACACGAATGCCAAATCCCAAGCGTAGTGCATATGCATTGTA
Organism: Phyllostachys edulis; assembly: GCA_036346405.1. NCBI lineage: Eukaryota > Viridiplantae > Streptophyta > Magnoliopsida > Poales > Poaceae > Phyllostachys > Phyllostachys edulis. The sequence goes on along the minus strand of CM070555.1, from coordinate 36,726,122 downwards.
GAATGCCCGTGCAGCTGCATCAGATTCAAATTCCATGCCCATGTGTGGTTCACCATTTTTTCCCAACCCATCAGCTGCCATCAGCAGCTCATTTCCAACAGATGGCATGGATCCCTCAGAAGGATCAATGCAATGAATCTGGGAAGTCATCACACCAGTTCCTTGATCAATATTGTCGGTGCCTGTATCATCCTGAACATCCATGAAATCTTCAACCAGTTCATCGTCTTCACTTGATGAATACTCCATTCAAAAGCTCCAAACCTCAACTTACAAGGGAAAAAAAGACTTTCTCTGCGCAACGAAGGGCTGTAATAATCAAGAATCCATTTCAGAAGAACACCATATGCTACGCAGATCTTTGCAAAAAAAAGAAAGAAAAAAAAACCAACAGCAACAACATGAATGTGGCAGAAATTTGACACCTGAATTTCACTAGGATAACATGAATCCTCAACAGAATTGAGCAAATTTCAACTTAATTTCACTATTTCTATCCAGAATCAAGAGCACCCATATCACACAAACCTCGACAGCTGCTCAAAGAGTCAACATAGAAATTAAACGGTAAAAATAGAAAAATCAAGTACACAAAACAATCTTCAGGCAGTTCTGTTAGGCAACCCGAACAGTCGCATATAACTCAGATGCAAACATGCAACGCTACCCGTTCGCGCTAAACACCGCATATATACTACACTACCTCCAATCCTGCATTATAACTTGCTAGCTGCTACTATGTTTGCGGAACATGGCACCATGCGTTCACAGTATCACGCAGTACAGATGCCAGCGATTGAACCAGAGAGAAGAAGCTAAACGATCAGGTAGCTGAACACTTGCTAGCTGCTGGTGCTACTACTACGGTTGCATCAAACAGCAAGACGAAGCAGTGAGGGAAGGCGTCAACATACCGAGGTGGTTCTTCGCGGTGAGAGAGAGGAGGTTTAGCGCGCGGACTCGTCAGGCGTCGCCTGGGTTGAGGAGCGGCCGGGCCGGGCCGGGCGGCTGCCGGACGCAGGGGGGCCGGGAACGCGCGGAGGTGGAGGTGCGGCGCGCCACGGCTGGAGGGGATGCGAGGGTAGCGACTAGGGAAGGCGGTGGCGCGACGGCTGGGTATGGCGGTGCCGGCCGGCCGTGGTCGGCGGTGGGCGGCAGCGGGGGGAGTAGGGTTGGTGGGGAATTGGGGGGGACAGTACGAAGCTCTCTGGTCTGTGGGGAACTGGGGATGGGGGTTCATACCAAATAGAAATTACTGCTGTTTTTTTTCTAGTGTTAAATTTTTTTGAAAATGAGCAAAATCTGACAAACAGCTGTACATCTAAACGGATAGATGTGAGAACGGATCGAACATGGACTATAGCTTTACCGTATTTTTTCATAGTTTATTGTCAGAATATTGTTGGTTGCAGATACGATGAATACGATCACCAATATTTCTGGAACATAAAACCACTTAAATTATTCGTATAACAGCAACGAAGAATTAATTTATGTGATGAAAAATTATCAAATTCAGCGTACGTTTAGAAATCATATAATATACTAATTTAAGTGGTTTTGTGAGTACATCATAACAATAGGAAGAACATCGGTCATCGTCACTGATACACTCTTTCAGAGTAGATGTTTTTATCCACTCCCTAATATCAATATGTTCTCCTATATATGGTTTATTTGTCACTTTTGCTTAAAACTCGATATAATTTTTTTACATCACAAAAACGTTGCATAATTCATTATAAAATCATATTGTATTACTATTTATTTATTTTTATGCATAATAAATGAATTTTGGAACTCCTAAGGATAAAGACTGATGAAAGGAATCAAGTTTGGACAAGAGCCGCACGAAGGAGCCTGAGGACCCGGGGTGGAAGTGCAGCGTGCATTGACTAGAGAGGATGCGCAGGTGGTGAATAAAGCAGGCAATGAAGCGACGACTAGGTCACACGGCATCGGCCAGCTGTGGACAGTGGTGGGCGGCAACGGGGGAGTAGGGTTTGTGAGCAAGTGGGAGAGGAGATCTGGGGTACAATGTAGTTTATAGCACTCTTTGACCGGTGAGTACGAGAGTTCATTTGTGGTGGCGGAGCTTAAGCAAAATTTTAAGGGGCCATGATCAAAGGCCAATGCAAATGTGTAATGCTGCGAGTGCTGAATTCAACGTAGAATTTGTAGCATTTGGAGAATTCAATACCTTGATATATTGCTCGTTCATGCTACCAAAGTATCTCCATTCAAATTTCAATAAGACAATTACCTTCTCATTAAGTGCTACTTTTCTAATTGCAGCAAGATCATGTATTCCGCACTTCACAATAGAGCTCTCGTAGGTAACTAAGAATCACAATCTGTAGATCAAACTGCCTTGATTAAGGCCTAAGCAAGACACTATAACTTAGAAGGAAGACAAGATACTACAACATAGAAGGAATGCTAGATACTACGAGCATATTTGATAGGGCTCCTGCTCTCAGATTCTCAACCAGAACAGCGAGAGTCTAGCTAAACATCTTGACTCCTTATTTTTTTGAATCTGGAGTATCTTAAAATTAGAGTACGATCCCTATAAAAAAACTCAGAGCGACCTTTGCGCCGCACTCCTCAAGAATTAGCACACCTGTTACAAAAATACCCCTCAAATTAAGTTGTATTTACCCACCTTTACAGCCGCATATAAACCTGTTCCCCTTCGTTTTCCCCTCCCAACCCGCACCATCCCCTCCCTCCACTCCTCCCCCGCCTCCTCCTCCGACCTCCCCCACCTCTGCCTCCCCCTCTGTGCTGACCACCCGCACCATCCCCCTCCGCGCCTCCCCTGCCTCCTCCTCCTCCTCCCTCCGCGCTGGCCTCTCCCACCTCTGCATCGGCCTCCCCTGCCTCCACCTCCCCCTCCGTGATAGTCTACCCCCTTCGCGCAGCCCCTCCTCCACGTCGGCTTCCCCCTCCTCCACCTCGCCCCTCCGTGCTGGACTTCCCCTCCGCGCCAGCTTCCCCCTTCCGCCCGGTGCTCTCCGTCGCGGCATAGAACCCCCTTCCGCCGCCTGCCCGACGCTTCCCCTCTCCGCCAGATCCCCTCACCACCCCCGAATCCTTTCGTTGCCAGCCTCCCTAGCCCCTAGATCCCCTTGTCGCCGACCTTCCTCGCCACCCCTGGATCCCCTCGTTGCCAGCCTCCCTTGGCCCCGGATCCCCTCATCGCCTTGTCACCGGCCTCCCTCACCCCCAGAGCCCTTCCCCGTAGCTCTATGTAATTTTGTAGGTATTGACATTTCTTGTAGGTGCTCTCCATTGTTTACTTACGGCGACCCTCTGCTTTTGTCTGCCAGGAGTTACCACTGCTCTACTGTGCATCATTCAAGAGGAAAAATCAGTATTTTTTGTTGCCTGAAGGTGAATTTTCTCTTCAAGTGTCTTATTTTGTAATACGGTGGTTTTCCTAATGTCGCTAGCTTTACTGTGCCAAGCATCTCAATTCTCATGATGATCCATGCTGTGGAGTGTGCATCTTAGCATTTCCTCTATTTAAATTTTACAATACAGAACTGTGTTTTCTATTGAATGATGTTACCGTTTCCCCTAAAAAAATGGTTGTGGGCTTCCTGCATAAGGTTTTCAGACATGTTCTTTGTGCAGAGCTACCGGTACTGGCTCCTAGCCTTGCAGCCATTTTCAGCTAAAACAGTCTGAACTATGGAATTTTTAGTGTATCTTTGTCTCTTGAAGAAGCAGCTACAAAATCAACCAGAATTGAACTGGGATCAGCAATATTGCTTTACAACTCTGGTGTGACTCAGTAGAAAGGATATTGATGTTATTTCAGTATATAGCTTTTCAGTATATTGCTTTACAACTCTAGTGTGAACTGCAATATTGCTTTACAACTCTCCACTAGGATATCCAGGAGTTCTCTGTGGTTTTCTATTCAGTGATCCTGCAATCTTTTCTAGATTTTTAGCTTGGTTGTGCATGTTGTAAAGAGTTACAGCTCCATCTGCAATATCAGTATATAGCTTCTGTATAACACTGTTGGTTTCAGTATTTCTCTTAGTAGTTGTCGCCTTCTGCTTGTGTATAAAAGCTAAAAGAGCTTTGCTTCACTGTCTATTGTTCATGTGGAAATCTGTCTGATACTCTGATCTCTTGTTCCATAGGAATTTGTCTGCACATCTTATATGTGAAATTTAGTTTATCTCTGTGTTGTCTATAACCGCTTTACTGTGAAAAAAATGCCACACTTATGTCATTTCACCAGTATGGCTTACTTTCAGTTTTCATGTCACTTTGATCTGAGAAGTTTTGCTGTACTCCATCAGTCATCTCTGTTTCACATAGTGCAGCCTTCTATGCTGGGATCAACCCAATTGTTCCCACTTGTACGCATGCCCAGCATGGTCATGAGCTACAGGTTCAATGTCAAGATTGCCTCCTTGTTATGTTGACATTTGTCGGTTCAATATTTTTTGCCCCTAGAGATTAACAGAACTGGTGAAAATTGGTTTATTTATACTTGCTATTTTCTTGACAATATGAGATGATAAACTCATGCCACTCTCTCCTATTTGCAGCTCTATGATTCGAAGAAGGCGAGCTATGCCAATGGGATCGGTTCAGACACCCTGGCTTATAGAGTGATCTTCCCAAATAGCTGCAAGAACCAAATCCAATGCTTTGTTTTGGTCGACTTGATTTGAGGCGGCCATGTATGAGTAAATATTGAATTAGCTAGTATTGTTTGAGCAATTAGAGCAATTGTTTACTGGAATTTCTTGATGCCTCCAAGGTTGTGGTGTTCAATGAAATGCCTTTTTGGTTGTGCGAGTGTGATGCTTGATGAAAGTTCTACATTGCCATACACACTGCTCCTTTGGCTTGATTTGTACCTTCATGGCAATGCAAATGCTTGTTGCTTGGTTTAATCCATCTTCGTTTATGTACTTATGTACTAGTGATGTTCACTTCACAGATATATCTTTCTGGTACATTGATCTGACTTTTGGTGAAATGGTTGTCATGATAGGGAGCTAGGCTCAATAAGTTTTATGAGTCATGGGAAGACAATCCAGACATTGGCTTCGTCATGATGAAGGTATGGTTCTAGTATGGGTGGTGGAGGAGGTGTTTCCATTCCTGGAACATTTCGCATTGCCACTGATAGAACAATACGTCAAAACTTGTGATTCTGTTGTGGTTAATTAATTTAGGGATTGATAGCACCGCAAACACCATAATTCCATGTTATTTGTGGTTCAAACATTATCGAACTCCTAATTAATCGACTTTATTATTGGTATGAGATACATTTATCTCACTACATTCGTATGATATAGCATTCACATAGAATATCTTGAAGTTTGTAGCTAAAAAATTTCATAAATGAAAGGTACAAGTAAAAATAAGTAACAAATACACTTGAAGTGTTAAAACCAGGGGTATGATGGTCTTGTTGCCTTAAATCCTCACTTTCAGAGTTTTGGGAGTCAACTTTCTACCAAACGCTTCTTTTAGTCAGCTCTAGATTCTCATAGGAGTGGATCATTTAAGAATCAGAAACTGAGAGTTGAAAAATGAGAAGCAGAGCTATACCAAACAGGCCCTACAGCATAGAAGTAGGGGTGAAAACAGGGCGGATAATTCTCGCCCGATTCGATACTGTATCCAGAAAAAAATCCACCCAGGGTACTATTTTTAAGTCCCGACCTGCATCTGATATTATCTATTTTTGTATCCGAAAAATCTTATGGAATATGGGTTAGGATATAGGAAGAGCAATATCCGACATGTATCTGTATTTTATAGGATATCCAAAAGATATCTGATAAATCAACAAAATTGATATCCGATAAACATCAATATTGTTTAATATCATCTATGGTTTTCTAGTCATTGACTAATATATAATATGAATTTACATTTGATTAAGTTTATGTTGTTAAGTAGGACAAATAACTCTCTAATAGGCTATATAATTTGACACTTATGTTGGTGAAGTTATATCTTTTCTTTATGTGTACACTATTCGTCAAGTTATCCATGACCGATTTGAATCTGATCTGCATCCGTCCCGCATCCATATTGTAATGTCCCAAGTTTTTTTTTCGAGTTTCTAAGTTTTCGAAAAATAAAAATAACCATTTGGTTTGTTGAATGTGCTCAAGCTTAACTTGGAGATTTCGGAAAATTTGCAGCACTTTAACACGACTTAATCCAACCTCAACTAATTCGAGTTCGGTTTCTCTAGAGTTGATGGAGTTCTCTGGTGTTTGAAAACCTTTTTTCCTTGTTCGCTCCTGACCTCCCTCTCGTTTGGACTTCCCTTTTGGTCTAGACCTCCCTCTCGTTTGGACCTCCCTCTCAGTCCAGACCTTCGTCTCGTTTGAACCTCCCTCTCAGTCCAGACTTCCGTCTCGTTTGAACCTCCCTCTCAGTCCAGACCTCCGGGTGGTCCTGGAGACTTGCCGCGACCACTCTTTGTGCCGCGACCACCCTCTTAGTCTTTTTTGCAAAGACCACCCCTTAGGTCACGACCTCCCTTTGGGGCACGACCTCCCCTTGGGTCACGACCTCCTCCTTGGTCTCGACCTCCCCGTTGGTTGGATCACCTTTCCGAGTTGACTGGCCCCACCTGTCACCTCTGTTCACTTTCTTTTTTCATTCCGTTGCGTCGCTACTAATGCAAGGGTCTTTGAGCATTAAATGCTGTTGTGTCGCATTAAATGCTATCACTTTTTGCGGTACCTGTTCCCCCCTCTTGTCTCCTCCCCAACCTGCTCTCATCTCCTCCTTCACCTACCCTTGAATACGTGCGTCTTTGAGTCCCCATGACTTTTCTCGTTTTCCCTAGCTATAAAAGCCTGAGCAGCCCTCTTTCATCACTTTTTCCTCACCCGACATTCTCTTGCTCTCGCCTTGCTTTCTCGTGCTTGAAGCTTCGCCAAGGAGTCGTTGGAGCCTGCACCGTCTTCAACCACATCGTCGCCGACGAGTTCACCGGAGCACCCACACCGTTCGCCATTCTCCTCCCGTCTTTTCTCTCTTTCTCTCTTTGTCCGGGTGAGTTTCTCCGTGCCTTGTTCTCCTTTTTGCTCTTATAACCACGTTGCGTAGTTGTGTCTCTCTCACAACCACGTAGCGTAGATTGTACCCCTTTTCATACGACCACGTGGAGTAGTCGTATCCTCCTCAGGACCTCCTCCTCAGGACCTCCTCCTTAGGATCTCCTCCTTTGGACCTCCTCCTCAGGACCTCCTCCCCGGAGCCCGTTTCTATTCCTGTGCATTTTCTTTTGGTTTTAGCTTTTGGTTTTATTTGAATTCGTTGTATTTATTTGGCTCTTTTCGTACGTGTAGATTGTCGGGACCCGAAAATGCATCTTAGGAACTCTCTGTGTATTCTGAACTAGTCCCAAATCAGTAGCTAGCTCACATAGGAAACAGTGATGAAAATACCATCCATTTATTCGGTTTAACTAAACAGATCTCAGAGTAACAAGTAATAATAATAACTGGACCTTATGGTCAACGTTTACTTAACTTGCCATGCAGGGCTAAAGAAACAAATAAACTCTTGCAGCGGAACGAAACTCTTGAAATGGCCAATCAACATGCCATAGGCAATCGAGTGGTGAACACATCCTAATCTGCAAAACCTTCATAGACATCTACAAAGAGGTCGGAGCACCCAGGAAGGTCTTCTTCAGCTGCTGATCAAACAGATGGCACAAGCCATGAGTACTTTTGAATGTACTCAGCAAGCCGTAGGAAAATGTATGCAAATAGTATTCATGCACGGCCTAACAAAGGTTGGCTGTATGGTTCTTTTGCAGAAAGCAGCATTTACGATAAATACAATAAATAGATTGAAATACGTAGTTGAAAACGATAATAAATAATTAAACAATTTCTTTGAAACAACTAGTGAACTGCCCATTCACTTCCCAACCAAACCAATGATAAGTGAATCTCCAATTCACCAATCAACATAAACCACCAAGTGAAAGACCTGTTCACCAAACAAACATTATATTCATCAAGTGAACTTCCCATCTACACTCCGACTCATTTTTATAAAATACTCTATCTCCCGTGTGAAATCCCCGAGCACGTCTATAACCGCAGACACTGCTATTTGAATAGTTTTACACTCTGCAGAGGTTGTACAGCTTGACCCACAAGAGATTAATCAACTCAAAGAGTCTGACCACACTTCCTTGGGTGTGCGACTTAAGTGTTCATCACAAGGCTTTTACAAAGCTCCTTCTTAACCCAATTCTGCCCGCTAAGGTTTCAACACTGAATATCGTTCCGACCAGACAGGGCCCCCCTCTTGCGTCTGTGAGAATACGTTTCCCATAACTCACACTTTCCACGACATAACCGAAATTAAGACATTGCTAATTAGTCAGCCAGGTCCGTCCCATACCGGCCATGTGGTTGTACGGTTAAGGTCTAGTTCAATGGCGCACAAGATTAAGTCATTAACAAGCTACTCAGACAAGACTACCACAAACCCACATCGTGCAGAAACACCACCACTATCCACCAACCACTCGCCTGAGCGAAAACTATTTTGTTTAACCAAGACCAATGACACACCCTGTCATGGTACATAAATTTTAACAAGAGTGGCTCACCACCACGATTCCATATTTCATTAAGTTAAGATTAATCATTATGACACATGTGATGGTGAATCCATCGTAACTAAGCTGAACTAAGCATCTGTACGATACCCATGTTGGTGATATAAATATGTCCACCTAAAATTATCTATGCTAGGGTGACAAAGAATTCATGGCATTCAATTAATCAATGGAGGTATAATGACAACAGGTAATAACTAAACCCAAAGCAATTTATATAAACATAGCATGCATTTGTATAAAACAATATACTTTTGAAATCATAGGTTCAATATGATCAAAGGAATATGGCTTGCCTTAGAATAAATCCTGGGATTGATCTTGATCTTGGTATGCTCCTCCTTGCTCAAGGCTTCCCGAAGTATCAACGTCTAATCGTAAACCAGGCAAATAAACCAAATAAATAAATAACAGAGGCAAGACAAACTCCAAAAATTAAATAAAAAAACTCAGATGAATAGATCTTGAATTTAGATGAATTTTGGAATTTGAATGGACTGAATCGGAGTTCGGATGCAAAAGATATGTGTTTTGGAAGATTGAAATCCATGAAATAACCCTAAAAAGGATTTTTTGGCATTTCGGGATTTAACTTTCTACTGGAAAATCGCTTTATGACGCTAGTATGACGTCACCGGGGTTTTTCAGCTGAAACAGATCAATTTGACTGGTGGGTCCCACATGTAAGCGGCTTGGTGCACAGGGACTGAGTCCACCGAAGATTGGATCGGGAATAGATGGTGGGTTTGGGCGTGTGGAGTCTTGACTTCAATGACACGTCGGTGAGATGGTGATCTGTTCTTGATCTGGTGGACACGGGCGTATACATCGCTGATGACGTCAGATCGACGGTGAAGGCTCGGGCCAGGCCGAAAACGCGGAGCGTATTGCAAGACAACAGATGTGCACAATGGGTCGGGGAGGCTATTGCGAACCTTTTGACACAAGTATCGGCGTATGAGGTCAATGGAGTGACGATCAGTTTTGTCGGGGATGACAACGGTATTTCCCGGTCGCGAAGAGGGCACGAGGAGCTCGGTGTGAGGAAGGCGGTGGTGCGATCCACGAAGGTAGGGCGACATTGGCGGCGGAGGAATTCAAGATTTTGCCTACGGCGGCCAAAACCCTAGAACTTGAAATTCCGGCGGCGCTAAGGCTTTATGAGAGGAATGAGGTGGGGTTTCGGAATGAGGAGGTCCAGGCGATCCTTGGAGTCCCTTTTATAGAGGCTTGAGTGCGCTGGATAAGGAAATCCCCAAAAGAGTCCGAAGCGGCTACGAGTTGGTTTTAGAGATAGAAGAAGATATGGGACGAGATTTGATTTGATTCTGGTGCGGAGAGATAAGGGAAAAGGATTGACGCGGTTGCGCAAGACTTTATTGTTGGAGATCCCATTTGCCGGACAAAGCTTCGAGAAGGAGATCCATGGCGTTTTCGGACAACGCTCGCGCAAAGGAAGAGCTGGAGAAAGGAGACGACCGACGGGTGGGCTCCACCGAACAAAGAGAAGGAGCGACGCGCACAGGGCTGGCTTGGAGCTGGGCCGCGAAGCAATGGAAAATGGGTCGACGGGTTTGGGCTGGACTAGGAATACGAATAGGCTGAAGGGAGGAATTCGGCCCGAATCAAAATTGAGATTTAAATAATAGGTTTTCTTTTTAGAAAATAACAGAAAATTCAAATAACAAATAGAAAATAGCAAATGAGCTCAGAGAAATTCTAGAAAATATATCCAAGCTCAGAGAACCCAAATGAAATAATTTTGATAATAGTTGATGTTGAAATTAATCACATTAAATTGTTTTTGAACTCTGAAAATTCCAATTAAGCTTTTAACTCTACAAGAGAAAATTCAAATGGTTATTTTTCTTTTAAAACTTTAAAACATACCAAATTTTTGGGATGTTACATAGATTCCGGCTTCTCTGAAGAGTTCTTGGACCTAGCGACTTCTACCGAAGAACCCTAGCTCTTCATTGAAGGCAAGTCGTAGACCTTTCTTCATCGAAGGCAAGTCGTAGACCTTTGATCATGTTGTTCCCCGTTTACAAAAATTATATTGTTTTTATACCAACATGCATGGCTATTTGTATAAAAATGGTTTGAGAATTAGTTAAACACTTAATTGACAGTATGACTCCTTGAATACTTGTGATGACATGTTGACATGTACCTTTGGACCACCATAGGTTGGGTAATCCTAGTTGGACCTCTTTGTGATAACCAACTTGGGTGCGTATTGCTTAGACCTGCTGTAGTTATGTGATGTCTCTCGATCACCTGTTTCATCATGATAAACTTGACTAAGTGAATATGGAATTGTGGCATGTGTTGTCTTGGCATGTGTTGCCTTGGCATACGTTGTCCTGGCATGTATTGCCGTTAATAAAATTTGTTGTGCCATGGCTAGGGTGGTCATTGGCCGGGTGGAATCCAAAATGTTTTCGCTCGGGCGAGTGATCGTGCAGTAAAGGGGGTGTAGGAAGCACATTGGATGAGGTCTCGCCTCAGCAACCACTAAGGACTTAACCTTGTAAGCCATTGATCCAGGCTATACCGTGCAACCACAAGACCATTATGGGGTGGTCCTGGCCAACTAATTGGCAATACTTTGATTCGGTTCTGTTTTGGTGGAAGTTTGTAAGACATGAGATGGACACGCACACTTGGCGCAAGAGGGGGCCGGGAGGGCGAAACCTTAGCGAGCGGAACCGAGTCAAAGCAGAACCTTGTAAAGGCTTTGTCACGTGCTCTAACCTGCTTACCTAAGGTAGTGAGCAGGGGCATCGACGGGTGCCAAACAAACTAGAGAACTTGTGTCTTGTGGGTAAAGTTGTGTAACCTCTGCGGAGTGTAAATCTATTTGAATAGCCGTGTCCTTGGTTATAGATCTGCCTGGTGATTTCACGTAAGGGGTAGATTTTTCTCAAAACTTGAGTGGTCTGGCTCATGACCAAGGTGGTCGTGAGTGGTCTAGGCCGTGACCAGGGTGGTCACGGGAGATCTGGGAAGTGACCAGGGTGATCACGAGCTGTTTTTAAAGAACTTGTTTACTTATGTACTACTCTTTCCAACTTGTGCTTTGCAATCAACGTATTGTATTTCATGTCAATTTGGCTTTGTGTAAAGTAACCATAAAGCTATTCCTTGTTGAGCCTTGTATGAATAATATTTGCATACAATTCCCTACGGCTTGCTGAGTACATTCAAAGTACTCATGGCTTGTGCCCTCTGGTTAATCAATAGCTAAAGAAGACTTCCTAGGGGTGCTCCGAGCTCTTTGAAGAGGAGGTATTTGAAGACCTCTCATGCTAGGACGTCCTCCACTCGATTGCATGTGGCCATGTCGAATGACCTCTACGTGTTAATTTTTGCTTTCCGCTGTGAGCTCTTTTGTTGTTAGCCCTGTGTGGTAGACCTTTGTAACAAATTTGACCATAAGGTCTTTTGCTGTTTCAGTATTAATTTGTCTACTTCCTTTATAGTTTGTTGTATAGTTGTGATGACATCGTTGTTGAACTGTGCGGACCAGCTACTGATCGTGGGACTGGTCCAGTATGCACAGTGGGTCCTAGGGGTTGCTACCCGGGGCGCGACATGTATCCTGAAAAATCCGTATCCAGCTCTAAATCCGGGGTAAAAATATGGGTTAGGATACGGAAAGAACAATATCCGCCCGTATCCGACCCGTTTTCACCCCTACATAGAAGGAAGGCAAGAATCACCAGAACTTCAGAAGCATTAGAGGAGGAAGGGACGCCATGCGCTAGTGGGCTGCGGCCACTTCTTCGGCATCCACTCAACCACTCGAGCTTTGATTGCGAGTGGATGTGTCGTGCTCCGCTGGTTGCCGCAACGCCTCATCGAGGTCGTTGATCTTGTGGTTTACCACTTGCGCTTCACTGTCACATGAGGGGAGGAGGCGACGCCGACGCCGACGAGCATGGAAGCTTCAACTATTGACTAGTGACTATTGAGCATAGCTAAACCTAAATCGATGGAGATTGGAGAAGAATTGGGTCATGGAGTTTGGTATGCCATCATGGTCTCATGGACATGGACTGAGCCATAGCGTGGTGGGGAAGAAGCTGCTAAGTTGGAGTTGAGTGGGCCGAGCTAATGGGCTCCTGGAGATGTAGAGGTGGCCATCTAAAGGGTTGTATGATATATGAGCCTAAATCCTACTATTCACTCAATGCTAATAAAAAAAATCAATCATTGGTTGGGTGGGGTGGGGGGGGGGATGGCCCATGTTGGCCCCAACAATCTTCCGCCCCTGTTCATATGCAAGCTGAAATCAAAATTGTTGTAGTTTTTCTCAAACATGTTTTTTAAAAAAACAAAAATGAGCAATATCTGGACCAAAATATTGTGCATTCAAATAGTCCTAAGCTCCGTCAAACAGTAAATAAGAGAAAATAGAGGTAGGAATTGTTATGAATATTGTTGTATGTTCATGAGGTCCAATGGGCAATATATATAGGGAGTACAAGGGGATATTACAAAAGAATATGTCATAAATATATAAGGAAATACCAAAGGCATATAAGGAAATACAAAGGAATTCATATTCTAACACCGCCCCTCAAACTTATAGTGGATCACGCACACTGAGTTTGGAGAGAAAATACAAATATTGTACCCTAGTCTGTGACTTCGTGAAGAAGTCAGCAATCTGTAACTCTGAGGGCACAAACTATAAAGCAAATACTCCCTCCTGCACCTGTGAGCGAGTGTATGAAGCATCCACACCAATGTGCTTGGTGAGCTCATGCTTCACTGGGTCATGGGCAATACTGATAGCATATGTATTATCAGACAAAAGAGTCGTAGGTCCCATCACAAGCACTCCAAAATCTGCAAGTAGCCACCTCAATCAAGTAACATCTGCTGCCACTGCTGTTATAGCTCTCAACTCAGTATCTGCACTCGAATGGGAAACAACAGTATGCTTCTTTGTCTTCTAGGCAATCAGGGAGGAGCCAAGAAAAACACAGTAAGTAGAAAGAGAACGACGATCAGAAGGATCACTAGCTCAGGTCGCATCGGAGTACTTACGCCTAAAGCTGTAGTGAGTTGGTGATGCGATAATGGGTATCCCGATCTTTCGATGAGAAAGATAACTTGATTTTGGTGGAGACGACTATCACGATTCGGCTACCAATCGCACACGACCAATATGCCTGCAATCGCTGAACCAACTCCGTGATTATTATCGACCTTGCTAGAAACATGATTGACCTGACCACGAAGGTCTATTCCTGCATGCAATCGAAGAACAAGCAAGAACAAGATAAATAAGCAATCTGAAATTGCAAATAGGGTTGAAATACTTTATAAATTGGGATTCTGAAGTGGTATTATGGTTAGTCTAATCGACACAAGGCAATACACGAAGTTACAATGTAGCTAACTTTTAACTAAACAAAATCCGAGGAGACTAGAGGGATGCAACCACCATAAATAGAGGAGCAGCCGCTGGTACTATTTACACGTGAATAGCACCATGTGAATAGTAACCCTAGCGCCCAAACTTGGGCTTGGACTACTGGCTCAAGAGAGGGGACGGCCAGGGAGGTGGCCAGCCCAAATAACCTAAAGTGGTGGTGGCTGCCCTTTGGGCCCAACAACTGATACAAGGCCATTGGCCCAATGTGAGGTGGAGCACCATATATAAGTAAAGCAAATTTGTTGGCCCATTGGAGCAGAGTTTGATGTGGCCGAATCCGTGGAAGTAAAGTAGCCCAATTGGAAGTGAAGTAGCGATCATATCCAGAGGATTGATGTCCTCATCAATTGGAGCTAGAGAAAAATAAACGACGAGAGATAGTTTCACGCAAGTAGCGAAGAACACAAAGAAGGTGACTGTAGTGAAGATGGGTAGGACGAGCCATGAACTGACTCAAGATATGAACAACATGAGCAATATCAAGACAAGTGCTCACAAGATACACCAAACTCCCAACAAGATGGTGATATCGAGTAGGATCCTATGGATATCATGGGGATATGCTCACGATCTTAGGATAATGATACAATTGGCAATGGCGCTGAAGGTTTGTCGAATCACACGTTTTCGGTAGAGTTCAATTTGCTGTCAGGCAAGTGGCGGTCTGACTGGCCAAGGTGGCGGTCTGACCAGCCTTTGGAAATCGGTCAGACCGTCCATAAAATGATTTCGAGTTTTGAAGTTAGGCCAAAAATAGAGGGTGTAAGCAAGAAACGAGATTCTACTACACTTGGTCTCATAATTTTTGGAGCTTCGAGTCAAAAGTTCTATCGGTTTAAAAATTCCAGTAGGTTTCGGATTTCCAAGGAGGAAATTTGGCTAAGTCCCAGCTGGGCAGTCAGACCGGCTAGGGGGTGGTCAGACTGGCCATGGGTGGTGGTCAGACCAATTTTGACTTGTTCGTCGGCCGTTTTGGCGGCGATGATTGTTTGGTTAGGTCAAGTTCATGGGTTTCAGTGCATATGTGTTGCATGATGCATGTTTTGACTAACGTGGGTCAAGTTGTGAAGAACTTATTCCCGGAAATGATTTCTTGGTCTATTGTTGTGCAGGTTGCTTGGAGGTCAACGACGGTCAACAGCGAGGATGATTGGGACTAGGCTTAGAGAGCTGAGGTTCAGAACGATCGAGGATACCGGGTGAAGTCAATGGACTCAAGCATGGCGCAAAATAGACAAGGATGACCAAACAGACAGTTCGGTGTGACGGGTTGGATCAAGCGGCGCGGGGGTCGGTGCAAGTGCCATGGTGGTTTCGGTGGGAGCCAGATGGGAGAGACTTGCCGACATGAAGAGAGCCGTTGATCAACCTACACGTAGCGAAGCATGGGAGTGCTTCATGAAGATGGGACTCGGTTTTTGGAAAAGGATCGAGAAGGGGTATTTTGGTAACTTCACCTAAATACCGCCTTGGTGACTTTTTGCTAACCCGCGGTGCAAGACGACGCAAGGTGAAGCGGTTTAGGTCAAGAGGAGATGAAGACGGTGCTTTAAAATGTGTGCGTAAGTGAAACCCGTTTGTGTGTGGGCTTAACGGGTGCCCCATTAGGGTTTTCTTTCTAGAAGCTAGCCTACACTATAAATAGGGGAGGGTGCTGGCCAGCACCTCCTTAACCCTTTCATTTGAGAAACCCTAGTTTGCGTTTTTAGGGTTTGGAGAGATTAGTGGGAGGTTAGGGTTTTAGAGAGTTGGATTGATTGTGTGCTCATGTGTTGAGTCTTTGTCCTCCTGGTTGGAGTGGCTGTAAACAACCATCAATCTTGATTCAATCCAAGAAAGATTTCACAAGATGAGTCTTTTTGTGTTTTTGTTCTCTATTTCGTGATTTTGGGTCTTTCTTTGATCCGCGAGTTTTCCATTGGTTTCTGGCCTAGATTTAGCTTGCTGTGACATGTAGGAATGCATTTAGGACCATCTTGATTATCAATCACCTACGAGCAAGTTTCTAGATCATGTTTTGGTTTTGACTTGGTTTTAGAGTAACCTTCTCTAAAACGAAAAAAGGTCGGAACTTTGGCATGGATCTTCACGATCCTTGATTGGAATAGGTTTCTGACATCCTAGAGAAGGTATGTCTCAAGTTTGGTAAGGTTTGGAGTCACGAATAAAAAATTAGACCTTTTTGTGTTTTTGAGTTCGGGCTGATTTTACTGTTCATTGGTCTAGAGGTCAGACCGATTTCTAGTTGGAGGTCAGACCGCCAACTAGCAAGAGGTCAAACTGCTCAACTAATTTGAATTTTAGTTTTTCCGTTTTCGGTCTATTTACTTCGGGGTTTTGATTGGATTCAATACAAGTCTTCCACTGTGCTTGTATATTGATCTTCATAGCTTTCATAGCTATTGGAGTCAATTTACTATTGAATTCAATCAAGGTGAAAAAGAGATCGTGCTCTTATTCACCCCCCCTCTAGTCACCTTTTCGGTCCAACAGATCCTTAAGAAGATCGCCATCAATGGCACAAAGCTGAAGGGATAGCTCTATGAGAGTCTCAGTCATGCGAGTGTCAGTCAAACCAGGCCAATCAAGAAGATCCTGTACATACTTTTGCAAGGAAAGGTAGTAGCCCTCAGGTATGGAAGAGACCTCAATTCCAAGAAAGTACGTAAGAGAACCAAGATCAGTCATCAGAAACTGCTCATTGAAATGCTTCTTCACATACATGATGAATGAGGAATCATCACTAGTGATGAGCATATCATCAACATATAGAAGAAGCAGTGTGCCAGTGTCCTACCCCCGAGATGAGATATGGACAAAAAGAGCAGGCTTGTGGGAACCGATAGTGAAACCAACAGTAGTAATCACTGAGGTAAAACGCGCAAACTAGGCACAAGGAGTCTGTTTGAGGCCATAAAGAGCACGACAAAGATGACAGGCGTGCCCATCAGGAACATAATACCCAGGTGGTGGCTACATGTAGACCTCCTCATGCAAAACACCGTTAAGAAAGGTATTCTTAACATCCAGCTGAGAGATAGACCACCGGCGAACAGAAGCAACCACAACAAGAGTGCAAACAGTGGTCATATGGGCAACTAGAGCAAAAGTCTCATCGTAGTCACGACTGTACTCCCGCTGAAAGCCGCGAGCCACAAGAAGAGCCTTGTAGCACTCAATAGTACCATAAGACAGGATCTTAACCTTGTAAACCCACTTGCACGTGATAGGGCAAGCATGCACAGGTGTCGGTACAATATCCCAAATCTCAGTACGTCGATGAGCATCAAGCTCCTCTGCCATAGCGAGCTGCCACTAAGAATGAGGAGTAGCCTCATGATAAGAACTATTCTCAGTGACAGAGAGAGCATGAGCTATCGAAGCAAATCCAAGATAACTAGGAGGTCGAAGGGGTGTTCGGTTATGAAGGACATAACAGAGAACATCATCAGGAGGATCAGATGTAGGTGTCGGCAAGATACCAGGGGAGGAGACTGGTGAAGGATGAGGACGCCTGGAGTAGTGAATATCAGATAAACGAGACGGTGGTGCTACAGGAACAAGAGGCGATGCTGCAGGAGGTAGCACCGGAGGCGGAGGTACAGAAGGAAACACTGGAGACAGACTAGGAGAAGATTGTGATAGTGGAGAAATGGGTGAAGAGTAAAAAAATACAACCATGAAATCGTCTCAATGGTGGAAATAGGACAAGGAGCCGAATTTCGATAGAAGAAAAGTCGAGATTTGTCAAAGACAGCGTCTCATGAGATCCTGATCCGTCGAGTAAAAGGATCGTAGTAGCGATAACCCTTATGCTCAGAACTATAACAAAAGAAACACACACTCAACTGACTAAGCCGATAGTTTGGTGTGCTAACGAGGCTGCAGCAGAACAAAACAAGTGCAATAAAAACACGAATGTGAGCATACTGGGGGGCTCGAAAGTAGATACGCTCTATAGGATTGACACCCTTAAGAGCAATGGAATATTGTATATTGATGAGATATGCAGCCGTAGAAACAGCCTCAGCCCAGAACTGTGGTGGAACATGAGAGGCAAGGAGAATAGTACGGATAGTCTCAATCAAATGACGATGTTTGCGCTCAGTAACCCCATTCTAAGCATGGGCACTAGGACAAGAAGACTGGTAAAAAGTGCCCTGCTAAGAAGGAAACTGTCTAAAAGCGCCAAAACAATACTTGGCAGCAGAATCACAACGAAAAGTATGGATGGAAGAATCAAACTGAGTATGAAACATCGTTGCAAAACTACGATAGATCGCAAAAAACTATCCACGATTAGACATAGAGAAAAGCCATGTAAAACGAGAATAATCATCAATGAAGATCACATAAAACATATGCCCGCCTTTAGAGATAATAGGCGTAGGTGCCCATACATCGGAATGAACTAAGTCAAAAGGACGATAAGACAATGACTCACTAGAATGATAAAGAAGTTGTAGCTGCTTGCCCAACTTACAACCCTGACAAAAACATGGTCGTGTCAATAGTAACGCGGCCAAAAACACCCTGACGAACTAACGAAGAAAGGCGAGACCCACACAAGTGACCTAGACAATGATGCCACTGCGCAAAAAATTCTAGAGGTGGTAGCAGCAGTGGCGGTGGAGGTAGACGTAGAGATGACAGGAGCAACTGAAGTGCCTGTGATAGGACCTACGATTCTTTTGTCTGACAGTACAGGTGCTATCAGTATTGCCCGTGACCCAGTGAAGCATGAGCTCATCAAGCACATTGGTGTGGATGCTTCATACACTCGCTCACAGGTGTAGGAGAGAGTACTTGCTTTATAGTTTGTGACTAAGGCAACGAAGTCTAATAGGTGGCGCCGATGGTTGCGGCGGTTAAGCGACATCCTGGTTATTTTGTATTTTTTTCTTACTTGTGGGCCAGGTCACTCACACTAAATCGACTGCGTTAAAACGTTAGGCGGGGGACCCTAGCTTTCCTCTCGCGGCTGGCAGTGAATAACGACGGCGTCCCGTCGCGACGACGATAGCGACGGTGGCCCCCTAGCGATGGGCGGCACTGAGGGTAGCGCTCGGCCCGTGTCGTCCTCGGCCGGAGCACCGGTGGCGGCGTCAAGTCGAGCGGCGATGGATTCATTTATCGTCGGGACGGGTGGCGTCGGCACTAAGGGCGGCGCTTGGCCTGTGTTGTCCTCGGGTGGAGCGGCGTCAGCGAGCAGCGACGTCGAGCGGCGTCGGGCAACGACGGCCTTCGACGATGGCCCTAGCTCGATGACGGCCTTCAACGATGTGGCAGCGGAAAGAGCTAGGTTAGTACCCTTGCTCTGATACTATGTTATGAATATTGTGTGTATATTCATGAGGTCCAATGAGCAATATATATAGGGAGTACAAGGAGATATTATAAAGAAATGTGCCATACATATATAAGAAAATACAAAAGAATTCATATTCTACCAAGAATGACTAGCAGATTAAACAACAAATAATTACAATGAGAACCAAGCTACGCTCGGTTGGCTTGGTGCGAGGTGTTTCGCCTAGTCCGCCCGCGTTCGAGTCTCTGACTCGGCGCACGTCTCACCAGGTTTTATTCCTTTAGGAATAGTACACGTATACGTGGATGCATTCAATGGTCAAAGCGCATACCCGCGCTTCGTAGAGTTCAACCACCGCTCTAGATTAGACGTGTGTTAAAGACATATCCACATTTGTGTGTGGACGTATGTGTTGTGTGTGTGCGTCCGACGTGTACTTAAAAAAAACAAATAATTACAACAATCTGTCCAATCTTCCGTATTGTTCAAACTCCAAACTATTAACCACAACACCCAAGTTACTAAATAAGATACAGTAGAGCCAGAGACTTATATGCTTTGTTTTTTTTAAAATCAACTTATGCGCTCTGTTAGTATAGAAAAAGATCTACAAATTATTATTCAACGTTCCATGTCCAAACTCCAGCCTATGACCAACACAACGCAAACACCCCAACATTTACACGCAAATCACAAACTACCATTGTATGCGGTCGGTGCGCCACCAAAATACGGCATGCTGTTAGGATTTCTACTGTACTGTCTTAGGGTTCTTAGCTAACTGGATCGTTTAGAGTTAGACTAACTGATTAGGTTTTAGCCTATTCAAATTAACAGTGGCATTTAGGATTTAGAGAATGACTGAGAGAAAGAGAGAGAGAGACGGGGCCGATACCTTCGGGCTTGTTCGAGGAGGAGGCCATAGCGATGCGAGGAGATCCTCGATCGCGCAAAGGTCTGAATCTTGGCAAGAATCTTAGTGGAGGTGTGGCCGAGTCTGGTATCCTGGGCTTCCGTCACTTCAACAAGGGTTTGATCGGGGTTAGGGTATGGCGAGGCAACCGCCGAATCGACCAACATTGGTTCCGTCTTTGTTCCTCTCTTATATAGTCATTGCGTGCGATGTGGGGCCCTAGATTTAATCAAGCGGCAAGTTAAGCGTTCCGTGATTAAGCGCTCACCGATCAATGTGCTTAATCACCGCTTTAATCTGAGGAAGAACGGGTCTTTGGACCCGTTGAGATCAACTCTAACATTCTCCCCCTTGATCTCATCCTTAAATCTTAACATCTTTCTTAAACTTATAATTCCAAAAACTGAGCACCTATCCCATCATAGATTAGTACTAAGAGTATACTTTGTCACAATAGCGATTCGTACTATTGGACTTAGCAACTACTAAGCACTTCTCTACTTTGAAATAGATTCTTAAACTTATTTTGGGCCCTTAGTATCCGATGATCATAGGCTTTCCCTTAAACCCATGCCGACTCGTGTTCTCTGAATCGTTGGGTGGTAAGCCTTTAGTTAAGCGGATCATAAGCATTCGCTTGGTACTTATATGCTCGAGACTAATAGTTTGATCCTGGATCCTCTCCTAACAACATAAAACTTAATGTCTATGTGTTTGGCAAACACCACTTGACTTGTTGTTGTGAGAGTAAAACTCTTCTTGAGTTCATTGTCGCAATATAACTTAAGTGGTTTTTCAATCTTTGTCGACCACTCTTAGGCCGTTACAAATTTCTTAAGCCATATTGCGCCCTACGCCTCATAACATGCTACAAACTCGGCATACATCGTAGAAGATGCAAAGGACGGTTTGTTTGGAGCTTTCCACGATATAGCTCCATTTGCGAGGTGAATATATAACTGGCGTGGATTTCTTAGTATCCACACAACCCGCAAAGTCTGAGTCTGAGTATCCTCAATCTTGAGGGCACTTGTTCTCTCATAAGTTAGCATGAGGCCTTTTGTGCCTTGCAAATAACATAAAGCTTTCTTAGCGCTTTCAATGATCTAAGCTCGGATTTGGTGATATCGCCAAGCATCCGGTTACATAAGCTAAGTCGTATGCGAGTACATACTTGAGCATACATTAAGCTTCCAACTGCTGAAGCATATGGAACCGACTTCATTTGATCAATCTCATATTGGTTCCTGGGACACTGAAAGTTCCCAAACTTGTCACCCTTGACTATTGGAGCAGGCGAGTCCTTACATGCATGCATACTGTATTTCTTAAGTACCTTTTCTAAGTATGCCTTTTGTGATAATCCTAATACTCCTTATTTCTATCTCGATGAATCTCAATTCCCAATACATAGGAAGCCTCACCGAGATCTTTCATATCAAAATTTGAGGACAAGAACTTCTTCGTTTACGATAATAAGCGACATTGCTACTAGCAAGCAAGATGTCGATCTACATACAAAATCGTGAAAATGAATTTCCCATTCTTAAACTTAGCGTAAATGCAATTGTCCTCCTCATTCTCCTTAAACCCAAATTCTCTTATTGTCTCATCAAATTTGAGATACCCTTGTCTAGAGGCTTGCTTGATCCATAAATGGACTTAATTAAATGGCATCCCATGTTCTCTTTTCCTTCTATGACAAAACCCTTAGGTCAGCCATATAGACATTCTCATATAGATCCCCATTGAGAAATGCCGTCTTAACATCCATTTGATGTAATTCTAAGTCATAGTGTGCCACTAATGCCATTATGATTCTAAATGAATCCTTAGATGAGACAGGGAAAATGTCTCATTATAATCTATTCCCTCTCTTTGAGTGAAGCCTTTTGCCACAAGTCGGCTTTAAATCTTTCTATAATCCTTTGGAGTCACGTTTGACTTTATAGACCCACTTACAGCCTACTGTTTTGGCTCCCTTAGGAATTTCTTCTAATTTCCAAACTTTGTTGGTACTCATAGACCTCATCTCGTCTTCCATGGCCTCAAGCCACTTGGATGAGTGAGGGCTTCTCCTCTTCTTCAAATGAGGTGGGATCACCCTCCATCCAATTTCTTCACTCATGTAAGTCTCGAATGATCGAGAATAGTGACCTTCTTACTCTTTGTGATCTTCTTAAGTTCTCGTGTTACGGCACAACATTATTTTCTAAGATGGCGAGTTCATTATCGGCATGTGGACTTTGGCGCTCAATAACGTGTTCCTCATTCTCATTAGGTGTTCTTGATGTTGAACCAACCACAGTGTTAGAAAGATAGGTTCTTGAATCATCGGAGTAGGTGCATAAACCGCTTCTCTTCAAGATTAATCTCTCGTACCGTGTTCCCATCGATCATCGCGTCTTCCAAAAATCAAGTGTCTCGTTCTACAAACTTAGTATGTTTTTAGGAGAGTAAAACGAAACCCCTTAGACTTATCTGGATAGCCAATGAAATGGCAACTTATTGTCTTAGTGTCTAATTTGTTAATACTTGGGTTAAAGATCTTAGCCTCGGCAGACAACCCCACACTTTTAGATATTTTAGTGAGGGCTTTCGTCCAGTCCATAACTCATACGGTGTTTTGGACACCGCCTTACTTGGGACCCGATTAAGAATGTGAGTGGCGGTTTTTAATGCCTCCATCCACAAATTAATCGGTAGAGTGGAGTAACTTAGCATACTTCTAACCATATCCATCAAAGTGCGATTGCGCCTTTCTGCCACTCCATTTCTTTGAGGTTACTTGGGTGTAGAATATTGGGCAACTATACCATTCTCTGCAAGAACCTTGCAAAAGGTCCAGAGCTTGGCCATAGGGAGTATGTAAATAGTAGTACTCCCACAGTCGAGATCTTACTATTTTAATCTTTAGATCATGCTGATTTTCAACTTCACCTTAAATATCTTAAACTTATCTAAAGCTTCGATTTTTCCTTAATTGGATAAATATACCCATAACGTGAGTAATCATCTGTGAATGTAATGAATGAATCAAAACCATCCACAGAAGTCACAGGAAACGGACCGCAAATATCCGTATGAATTATTTTTAATATTCCTGTGCTTCGATTAGCATCTTTCTTAATTTTCTTAACATATTTTCCTTTAATGCAATCTATGCAATGTTCTAAATCTGAAAACTCTAAAGGAGGAAGAATTGATTCCTTAACTAATCTCTCAATTCTCCCCTCGAAATGTGGCCCAAACGACAGTGCCACAATTTCGAAGATGCGTTATCAATTCTTTTGCGTTTCTTACTTTCATTCATAGATGAGGAGTCATCCTTAGTGCTTATTTCGTTATTCTCAATGCTTATGGGAGTATTCTCGGTACTAATAAAATTCACATTCTCTTTTGGAGATAATAAATATAATTTGTCTTGTGGGATGGCAAGACCCACACACTTATTATTGAACTTAATTAAACATCGTTTATTCTGAAAAAGGCAATCAAAACCTTCATTGTCTAAGACTAAACCGAAATTAAATTTCTTCTCATGGAAGGTACAAAAGGACATCATGTAGGCGGAGTATGAAGCCATCGTCTAATTCTAAGTGTAGATCTCCAATGGCTTCAACTTCGCTTCAACGGCTCGCCACCACGATAGTTCTTTACGCTTCTTGGCGAGATTCTCCTCATATGGAATCCTGTAAGAGTTGGCAACATGAATGGTTGCTCTGAGTCAATCCACCAAGTGGAAACCAATAATCTAAGTACGAGGATTCATCAATAAATGTTACTTGATCCTTACCTTTCGATTCATCCACCTTAGAAACTTGACACAATCTTTCATGTAGTGTCCTTTTTCCTTGCAATGTCTGCAAGTGTCCTTATCAACTTCGTGTTCTGTTGGGGTCCTTTCCTTGCGATCTTGCATCGATTGTTCTCATACTTAGGAGCCTTGCCATGGAGGCGAGAGAGGAGTTGTGGAAATTCCTTTTCTTATTGTTGTGCTTAACATGGTAAGCTGAGTCACCATTTGAGTCACCACGTGACCCCTTAAATCTCTCTTCCTCTTGGACACACATGGCCATGAGCTTCTCAATATTCCAGTTATCTGGCTGAGAGTTGTAATTGATCACAAAAGCCTCAAATTCCTTAGGTAGTGAAGCAAATATTAAATGAATTAGAAACTCATCTTTGAGCCCCATATCCATAGGCTTAAGCTTAGAGGCCATGTTGCTCATTCTTAGAATATGCTCTCTAACTCCGCCACCGGAGTATCTCTCAGTGACTAGCCTCTTGATAAGAGTGCTAAGCGTAAGCTTTGAAGAGCCAAGATGGCGACTCTCCACTCTCTTTAAAGTACTCCTTAGCGTTGGTGCACTCTGATTGCTCCCTTATTGCCTCCACAATGGAGCTCTTAATTACCATGAGGCACTTTCATTTGGTGGTCCCATTTAGCACGATCAAGATTGTACTTCATCCTAAGTGGTGCGAAATCCTCGTCCTTTCGGCGAAGGACTCAGCAGTCTCTCCATCATTGATGATGGGCTCGATGGGCTCAGTGGGGCGCACTAAGTAGAGCAAGATCTATGCCTGATAAGCAAGCGCTTATCTCGATCTTCTCTCCATGAGCCATAATTCCCTCCATTGAGGGGCTCGATGGCGAAGATGAAACCAGTGCATTTCCTGCTTAGGAACCATTTAAATATTAGATACAAATAATCATACATGAGTTAACTCAACTTTGGTCAAAAATTAACACATGTAGTCACTTAAAAAAAAAATATTGATTCTAAATCACCTTTGGTCAGAAAAAGAATCAATATTCACAAAGACTTAATTACTTAAAAATATTAATTCTAAATCACCTTTGGGCGTAAAAAGAATTAATAATTACAAAACTCATCATAATAAAATTATTAACAATATGCTTAAAAATATTT
Organism: Phyllostachys edulis; assembly: GCA_036346405.1. Taxonomy (NCBI): domain Eukaryota; kingdom Viridiplantae; phylum Streptophyta; class Magnoliopsida; order Poales; family Poaceae; genus Phyllostachys; species Phyllostachys edulis. The sequence continues at coordinate 36,700,871 of CM070555.1, read as the reverse complement.
TTCTAATTAAATTTTCCCGTTGGTTCCAATTTAATCGGAAAAACAAATAATCATAACTTATAATAAGTGGATGATCTGAAAATAAATTCTAAAACACAGCGGAAGACTTAGAAATAATTCTTAATTTCTTAATTCTTTTAATTTTCCCCACAGCTCAAAAATTCTTAGTGCTAAAACTTATTTAAAAAATAACTTACATTAAATTCGGCTGGAACGAGCAAACCTGCCCACCGCTAACTTACTCGGCCGGCAGAGTTTGCGCTGCTGCGTTCATGACCACGTTCGATTCTTACGGATCATCGGATCCACCGCTTCTTCTTCTAATTCCTTTCTAAAATTTCTAAAAGTTCTTGAATCGGTGGTGGCGTCGGCTCAGGGGTCCCGACGCCATCCTAACCTTTTCTAGATTAGCTAACCCTAATAAGCGAAGCTCGATACCATTGTTAGGATTTCTCTTTGTCTTGTCTTAGGGTTCTTAGCTAATCTGGATCGTTTAGAGTTAGACTAGCTGATTAGGTTTTAGCCTATTCAAATTAACAATGGCATTTAGGATTTAGAGAATGGTGAGAGAAAGAGAGAGAGGGGCCGATACCTTCGGGCTTGTTAGGAGGAGGCCATAGCGATCGCGAGGAGATCCTCGTCAGGTCAGAGATCTTGGCGGCAATGCTTGTGGAGGTGGCGGCGAGTCTGGCGCCGTCCTAGGCTTCCGTCACTTGGTAACAAGGTTTGATCGGGGTTAGGGTATGGCGAAACAGCCGCGCGAATCGACCAACATTGGTTCCGTCTTGTTCCTCTCTTATATAATCATCGCGCGTGTGAGGGCCCTAGACGTAATCAAGCGGCGATTAAGCCGTTCCGGTGATTAAGCGCTACCGATCAATGTGCTTAATCACCGGCTTTAATCATGAGGAAGAACGGGTCTTTGGACCCGTTGAGATCAACTCTAACACATGCTACTCTGCCGCAGCTGCAAAGCCTCCTTCGCCGTCGCCGTCGTCACGTCGAAACCCTCCACTTCAGCGTCCACCGGCAGGCCCTGCTTGAGCCGCCCAAGCCTACGCGCGTGCAGCACCTGCGACGCCACGACCGGCAGCCGTGTTGCCTCGTACTCAGCCAGCGCGCGCGGCGGCGACTCCCACCTCCCGAGGCATCCCCCGAGCACGCGCGCGTCGAGGATGGACATGTTGGTGCTCCGCAGCCCGTGCGGGGTGGTCGGGTGCGCCGCGTCGCCGACCAGCACCACGCGGCCACCCGCCCACGACAGCCGCGGCAGCGGTTCCGCGTCGTAGATTACGTTCACGAAAGGTTGCGCCGTCTCCCTGATCAGCCGCGCCAGCTCGGGGACCCAGACGCGCCCGGCCTCTTCTTGCATCTGCGCCGCCATGGCGTCGCTCACCTTCATCGTCACCGAGCTCCCCTGCATAAATCAATAACATCGGAAGTAAGTAACACTACACCAACCACTTCGAGAGTAACAGAAGTTACAACTTAACAGGGGATCACCATTACCGTGAGCTCTGGTTCTGGGCCATTGATATACCAAAGCCAGTTGAGCCTCTTGTTGGGCAGCTCGTAGAGCACGGCATGAGTCTTGTAGGCCAGATCGAAGTAGAGGCAGTTGCCAAGCTCCCAGTAGGCTCTCCGAATACCAGTGACGATGTCAGAGCTCTCCTTTCCGGTGAAGTCGAACACGCCTCGCCATGCGCAGTACCCAGAGTACCTGCATTGGACATAGGAAACAAGAGATGGAACTGTCAGGGATGAACTAATGAAGTAATGGTCATCTTTCTCCTAGAAGGAGCTGATCAAAATGTCCGAGGATCCAGTTGAGCTGATCAAAACTTTTTATAATAATTTCAAGTAACCATAATAGTGTTTTGATTCCCTACAAAAAAAAGAGTGCTTTGATAGAACTACTGCAACGTTTAGATTGAGGCATTGAGCTGCTGCAACAACTGTATCTTTTTTTTAGAGGGAAAACAGTTGGACCAAGAAGGTCGACTGCACTATTATATTAATAATTATGAAAACTAATAATTACAAGGAGGACAAAGGAAAGAGAATAAAGGGAAAGAAATTATAGAGCTCTATCTATCAAGAGTTGAAGGGAAATATTTCTTCTTTGCTCTATGGATAACCATGGCAAACTCAAACTTCAATTTGTCCTTCCAGCGTTGAAGGGTTGGATCAATATGCTCAGAGACTTTGTTGCTTCTCATAATCCATATGCTCCAGTAGACGAGTGGTGATCTCCATGAAAAATTGATAATTAAGACAATCCTTGATATTTTCCAGAGAGTCCAGAGCTGATCCCCTCATCATTCTATTGGGACAGATATGATCCCAGCACGCTCGTGCAAAGGAGCAACTGAAAAATAAGTGGAACAGTGTTTCCTCAACATCTTGTTGGCACAATTCACAGTTGTAATTCTGCAAAAAACTTTTTTTTCTTCTCAAAAGGTTTTTAGTATTTACCAAGTCCTTTAACAGTAGCTTGAAGAAAACTTTGTGTTTAGGTTGACAAGAACTTTTCCACAACCATCTATAAATCATGTGACTTTGCTGATGCCCAATTAGAATTATGTAAACTTTGACAAAAGAAAATTCCCCAGACAACCAGATATATCTCCAAACATCATTGTGATCTGTAATATTAATCTGCTGAATGAGCTGTTCGATTTGGCAAAATTGCCGATATGCTTGGACAGACAGGGGGAGATGGAAGAGTTCCTGAAGGTCCTGAGTTTGGCAAACCAGTGTTACTGTCAAATTCTGAACTTTAACAAATGAAAATAGTTCAGGGTGTTGAAGCATGAGGAGGTTATTATTCCATGAGTCTTGCCAAAAGAAAACAGTTTAGCCATTGCCTATGGAACAATTGGCAATGTCTTTGTAGACAGTGAGTAGTTTCAAAATTTCTTTTCACCAAAAGGATCCTTCAGTATAGTTTGTGGGTATTCGGTTGTTCCGGACTCCGGTAGAAGTATGCCAAATGAGATTCACCCAAGGAAACTGAACTTTATTAAAGAACTTGTGGATATTCTTTAGGAGAAGAGCATTATTCTGCACTGAAAGCTTTAGGACTCCTAGCCCCTCTTGCGCTTTCGGTCGACAAACCATTTTCCATGATGCCATTGATGGCTTCTTTGCGTTAATATCCGAACCTCTCCACAAGCAATGCTTTCTGTACTTGTCTATTTGCCTATTTGCCTAATGACAGTCTGGGGCAGCTTTAGGCGACACATGGAAAATTGGGAGTTGTGTGAAAACTGAATTCACCATTGTCAACTTTGCACCATAACTTAGAAATGCTGAACAACTAGCTAGCCTTCTTTCTATTCTCTGAACCAGGGAAAGAAGTCCTCCACCCTTGGTTTTGTTAGACCAAGGGACAACCCCAAATAAGTGGAAGGGAAAGAATTTAGTTGGCAATCAAAAGTTTTTGCTAGATGCTGAGCTTTTTCAGAATCTACATTGATTGGAACCATGAAAGATTTGTGGTAATTCACCTTGAGTCCCGTAGAGCATGCATATGTGTTGAGGATAGCTTTTAAGCATAAAAGTTGTCTTGCACAAGCAAGCATAATTACTAGGGTGTCATCAGCATACTGAATTACAGGAAAATCAGGATAGGCACCGACCTCTAATGGATGATGAAGAAGTCCTCTATTCATGGCTTTATTGAGAATGGATTGAAGCAGATCAGTTACCAAAACGAAGAGAAGTGGAGAAAGAGGGTTCCCTTGTCAAACACCCCTCTTGCAATGGAATTTCTTTCCCGGTACCCCATTCAAAAGCATTGAGGAGGTACCAGAAGTTAAAATTAATGCTATCCAAGCTATCCACCTATGTCCAAATCCTTTGTATCTCATGATATCCAAAATTACTTTATGCTCAATTGTATCGGGCAAAATTGGATACATGACACTTCAAAAGATGAAACTTCGAAAGATGTCACCGGAGAAGCGGTGTCGACGGCCAGCCGGGAGGAAGAAGGGAGGGAGGGTAAAAGTGTCCAAGAGTGGCAAAAATCCAAAAAACCAAGTTTTGGAGTGGCAAATTTCCAATTTCATGTTTTGAAGTGGCATTTTTCGAAGTGTCATCTTTTGAAGTGGCATATATCCAATTTTGCCATTGTATCGAATGCCTTTTCAAAATCCAGTTTGAGCAAAATGATCTCTTTTTTGGATTGTTGGCATTGATAAAGGTACTCAAATGACCATCCAAGGCAGTCCTGAATTGTTCTTGATTTGATGAAACCATATTGGTTAGCATGCACCAGTTAAAGGATAGTACTCTGCAATCTGTTGACCAATATTTTTGTCAATATCTTTAGTGACCAATTAAGCAGAGAGATTGGTCGAAAATCATTAATAGTGACCGGGTCATCCACGAGAGCATAAAAATATGAAGCCACTATATCCCAGCATTTCTTTAAAAAATCAGACGCCTGATTTTTTGGCATTTCCAATCTAAATAGAATAGTGACAAGTGTGAGACTTATAACTGACCTCAGCTTGAGGTCAGGGAGGAAGAACCGGCGGATCGACGACGTGCAGCCATCCGCCGCGACGAGCAAATCCCCGGTGACCTCCACTGTTTCCCCAGTCCGGAGCACGCGAGCCGTCGCGACGACCCCGCGCTCGCCATCGTCCGACACTTCGAACGACAGGAACTGGTGTCCCCAGAGCACGGTCACCGCGGCCGGCAGCGCCTCGTGCAGCCGCCGGTGCAGGTCGCCCCAGTGCGCCGCGCGGAAGTGGAAGCCCTCGTCCCTCGTCAGCGTCCGCGCCGCCTTCGTCTCGCTGTCCGTTGCTCGATTCTGCGGTGGCAACAGAAGCACACGTTCACGAATCCGCAATAGATCACTCGCTCACTACGCGAGTGGCGAATCGGCGAGGACGGCGGGCTTACCAAGTCGATGGCGAGCGGCAGCGTGACAACGTCGAGGCCCCACCCGGGGACCCAGTGGGAGAGCGTCTCCATAGACTGCGCGTCGAGCCCCAGTCCGGCGCCCGTGCCGCCTCCGGCCTCCGGCGCCGCCGCCTTCTCCACCACCACCACCTCCCAGCCCACCTCCGCCACCGCGTGCGCGCACGCCAGCCCCGCCACGCTCCCTCCCACCACCACGGCCACCCCCTTACCCATCTCTCCACTCGCCGCCTCTCCCACCTCCCAAGCCTCCTCCTTATCGTTTTCTGCTGTCTATACGGCACCTAAAAAGAAAGATTCCATCTTGGCCGGCCCGCGCACGAGCCTCCACGCGTCCCGCGTCGCTGCCACACGCCCAGGATGGCGACGGCCTGCCACCACGGCATGCCGCTGCGCGACTGCAACCTGCTGATCAGGACCCTCGCGAGGCGCGGCAGCTTCGCGCGTGTCATGGCGGTGTACTACGACCTCCGCGCCCCGCGGCCTCGTCGCGGACAGTTTCACCTACCCGTTTGTGCTCAAGGCCGTCGGGGTACTCAAGCTGTCGGTGGGACGCGTACACCACGATCTCGCTGCTGGAGATATACACGATGCTGGGCTGTGCGGATATTGCGCGGAAGTTGTTCGACGAAATGCCGCAGAGAGCGCTGGTGCTGTGAAATATGATGATCAGGTGCCACGCCAGGTGCGGGCGATACGCAGCAGCAGTTGCTTTTGCTGAGGAGATGGAGAGAAGCGGTCTCACACGGTCACACCCAATAGGATGACGTTGGTGGAAACTTTTTTAAAATAATATTATTATAAAAGATAATTACAAAAATAAATAGTCATCTCAGAAAATTACAAAAATGGTTTCCTGTCGAACTGACGATAGGAACCCTGTTGACTACCTGTCGACGGTCCAGCTTTCTGCCGCTAGTTCAACTGGTAATAGGAAGTGAACAGTATTCCTGTCGCCAGTTGAACTGTATCTGTCGCTAGTTCAACTGGCGAGAGGATCCCATGTATAAAAACCCCGGGAAATTACTCCAAATCTCATTTTAATTCCAAAAAAAAAAGGAAGAGAGGAGGAGAGGGAGAGAAGAAAGGTAGCGAAGCTTTGCTAGTTCGTCGCGGAGGAGAGAGATTGACAGAGCATCAAATCCAATCGGCCATCTCGCATGTATTTTTTTTTTTTTTTGCAATTTTGTACATTATGTCGAATTATGTAGAATTAAGTACATCATTTGAGCTGTAGCGAGTAGAATTAAGTAAAATAACAAGTAGAAGTATGTAAAATTAAATACAAAGAATTCAGTAGAATAGCGATATAGAATTTAGTAGAATAACGACATAGAATTCAGTAGATTAGATAATTGTAGTCAAATTATGTACTACATCATTTGATCTATGTATAGTATAGTTCATCGTGCACATGTTATGAATGTTAAAACACTCGAACGATTTAGGATAAATCTGCAGAAATAGGAAGACACCTATTACAAATATGTAAAAAAAAAATCAGCTTTATTTAGCTTCCCATTTGCGCGTGGTAATTATATTGTTAATGTCAAAAATTAATTTTAAACTAGAAAACTAGAAAAATAGGAAGAACTTTGTTTATTATTTATATTTGCACTTGAAAAATATTTAAAAATATCCTCTAAATTGGAAGTAGGGCTGGAAACGAGCCGAGCCGGCTCGAGCTAGGCTCGCTCGAGCTTGTTTCAACAACAGGCTCAGCTCGGCTCATTTTGAGCACGAGCCAGGAGAGCGGCTCGGCTTGGCTCGAATGTCGGCTCGAGCTGGCTCGTTTGGGCTCGCGAGCCAGAACAGCGGCAGCTTAGAACGAACCGAGCAAGCACAACAAGCTCTGAACATTGACATGTATCATGTATGAACATTTTATAGTCTCCTATCCATTACACGACATCTACAAAAAATCAGCATACATTCACAAGCCAATCCAATCCTCGCAATCAAAGGGCATTCACCAACGAGATCCATCCTTGAGGCATGGCGTCAGGCGGCAATGACCAATGAGGCGGCTGCCTCCTCCCGGGCGAGCCGGGGTGGGACTGGGCTTGCGGGGCCGTGGAGTTGGGGATGGGAGGTGCTCAAGCTCAATTCCTCACTTGACGCCGCCGATCATGAGCTCGAGCACCTCCTCGTGTCCCCCTCCAGTAGGCCCTCCACCACGCTCGCCTCTCACTTGCTGCCCTGCCGCCGGGCGCGCTTATCGCTGAAGCTCGCCTCTCCGTCGTCCCCACGTGGCTCCTCCTCCTCGATCGGACGGCGATGGCCATCGGAGGTAGTCTCGGGGAGGGAAGCTTCCTCCTCCCTGCAACCTTGAATCCGACGGCGGGGTGAAGGTGTGGCTGTGGAGGACCTAGGCGGAGCTGCGGAGGTGAAGCCGCTGCTGGAGGAAGGGGAGGTGGGACAGGCGGAAGAGGAGGAGAAGGAGGCAGCGGCGACGATGCGGAGGGGGTCGGCATCGGGGCAGCTCCGCAGGGCAACGTTGTGGGCAGAGACGGCGACGAGGGCGTCCCGCCAGTGGTGGGAGGAGGTGGCCAAGTGGGAGGTGGGGGAGGGAAGGGATCGAATCCGATCGGGATGGATGGGGAGGGTGGGGAAGGGAGTGGTGGGTGGGAGTTGAGGCAAGGAATTTATTATGGCAGATGGGAGTGGGACGCGGCCGCATCTGTCTGGCTCGCGAGCCTGCTCGTGAGCGGCTCGAGCTCGGCTCGAAATTCTTGCAAGCCAAAGACTAAGCTCGGCTTGGCTTGAATCTTTACGAGCCCGAGCCGAGTCGAGTCGAGCCGAGACGAGCCCGAGCAAGCTCGCGAGCCTCGAGCTTTTTTTCCAGCCCTAATTGGAAGGCCGTATTACAAATCTGTTTAAATTGCTGAGTAGCTTAAATTTGGTTTACATTTTTGTGTGGTAATTATTCTGCTAACGTCGAAAATTATTTTTAAAGTAGGAAATTTGGTTTTTGTACATCTTTTGTAGTCTTGACGAAGCATTCACTTAATTTTTAGGTATGGCGGACGCAGGCCATTACGAGTTGCTTGACCAAGTGATTGACGCGCATCACCATAGCTACCTCAGTACCATGCTCTCCTCGGACGGCGAGGCACCGATTGAGCTTGGCAGGCCACCTATACGCCGATCACTTCGCAGGGGTCCTACCCGGAGTACGTTGCAATGTTCGATTAGCTGACGGATGACCGCGTCATCTGGACACTGTACACTCAGGAGAGGGTGCACGCGCACACGCCCAAAGGACTATCGAGCCTGTGCACGCGAGACTACGTGTATTGGTACACACGGAGGCCTTGGTGCACGATATATTCGTGGAAGAGTACCAGGTGCAGCAGGTCATATGCCAGTTCGGTCTATGACAGGAGGTCCTACCCCTGTGGGGGGGCGCAGGTGCTGGTGCACGTCCATGCGTAAGTTCACGCTTTACTTCTTCGTACAATGTGCGTTACGTGCCGACCAAATAATTGCCCTGTAGTCCACAGGTATAGTAGGAAGGGAGTACGTGGCACAGGCTCCTGGTTGGACAAGATGTCCTGTTGGGTTGCTGCTTGGCTCAGGGCCTACGACGACCTCGTCTAGGAGGATGCTCCCTATGACCCCGGACGTACCAGGAGTACATGGCATGGTACACCAGTCGGACGAGGCTTCGCCGTGTCCGGGTCGTGGTCGACCCACCACGACACAAGACTACGACGTCCGATACGTACCCCACCCAGCCAGACTCCGCATTCCACCGCTCTGTACGTATTGAACAGTCCTTAATTCATATTTAATTTGCAAGATTTAGGTTTCCAACTTGTTGATTACTTGTGCAGACGGATCTACACCGGGAGGTTCTCGAGTTGGCAGCCTCCGCGCAGCAGATGATGCTAGGGGACACTAGAGGGGTTCTGCAGCGGATCATGGAGAAGGCGAGACAAGGCATCCAGATTGCCACTTGTCACACGCTGAGGGACCCGGTGGACCGACCAATGCGAGGACGAGGGGTCACCTAAGGTGGTTCACAGCCACGGGCTCATACCCCGGACGTGGCTGGCGTGTCGTCGTGGCACCGTGGTGGGAGCACTGCTGGGCATTTTGGAGGCGAGCATGAGACATTCACTTCCACTTCTTTATTTCGAACCGCACTAGTTACTAACGACAATCTTCTCTTGTAGGTCCTATGCTCCACCAGCACGCGGGGCAGGAGTACGCAGAGTCGTCAGAGCAAACCTTCGTGCTACCAGGTATGACTACCTTGCTTACTTGCGTAACGTGTTTTTTCATGGTTATCGCCATGATTACATGTGTAACATAATACTTCTTTATTTCGAACCCCACTAGTTACTAACGTTAATCTTCTCTGCATCTTCTCTTGCAGTTGATGGGCCGAGCGTCCAAATTATTTCATATGAATATTGCTTTTGCATTCGATTAGCGCTATTAGTAACATTTTATATATGTGTGTATATATACTACCAATGGGTAGTACTAGTAGTATTATCATGTTTATATAAAAGGCCCAAAATTTTAGCGTTCTTCTAGGTCAAAAAACTTCGGGCCTTCATGCCACCGTATGACCACCTTGCTTGCTTATGCGTAATTTCTTTTTTCGTAGTTTTCGCCATGATTACATGTGTAACGTCATGCTTCACAGATCAACCACCGCCTTGGGAGGACGATTAATTGTTGTACGAGGAGGCACGCCACGACTTCTTCTTGACCAACAGGGCACCCAGTTCTCTGTTTCACCGACGACTCGGTACGAATCTTGGCTCCAACCAACACAGACCTCGCGACACCAACTTAGGCTACTCGTGTCGGTCGGGTAGTGAGGCAACCTGATCCTCTGATATACTCGGACCATTGCCGGACGAGGCTAGGGGTGACACACAGGGTGCGCCACAAGAGGGGCCGTCAGTAGATATTTGTTCCTCCAAATATCACTCATGCTATGTAAATATTAATTTCTGTACAACTATTATTATGCTAGTCTCGTGTTTCAATAACTCTTTTTTGCGTGCAAACCACGACCACGTGAGGGATTCTGCATCAGGACACCCCACACTCGACGAGTCGACTTTATGAGTGACGTGACCTTGAGTCACTTTGCGTGACGTGGACCTTACGAGTCACTTTATGAGCGCCAACCCGATGAGTCAACCATTTGTTCAAAATTGTGCACCGTGTGTGAATTCTCTGGCACAATGCAATATAACTTACCTTCCTACTTACAAATCATTAATACCTCAATCGTCCTCACAAAATTCTTCATAAATTCACCGCAGTACAACAACATACGATGATCACAAAATGTTATTGCGAGTCTAACATATTTGTATCGTTCATAATCTACAAAAATCACAAACACACCAACTAGTCTAGTGTTTAGGATCATGTCGCCAGTTCAACTAGCGACATCTCCCTGTCGCTAGTTGAAATGGCGACAGGTAGCTGTCGCCAGTCCAAATAGCGACAAGGAAATGTGACCCTATAAAAACCCTTCAAACCCTAAAATTTGGCACATGACTCACTTTTATTCAGAAAAAAAGAGGAGGAAAGAGAGAGGAGTAGAGGGGAGGAGAGAAGCTAGCGAAGCGCTGCCTATCCAGTTGCCCACCTGTTGGGTAATTTTTTTAACCGAATGGATTACATAGTTTTAGATGTACGGTTACGTAGTGAAGTATGTTTTACATAATACTTTTCGGTAGGTAGTCTAGTTTAGATATGTGGTTAATCGTGAAAATGTTCTTTATGGTGCAGTGCGTCAAATATGTCCGACGTCGCCAATTTCAAAATTTACTACGGTCAGGGGACTATTATGGAGGGTCCCGAGGGGATTAATTTGCGTTATTTTCAATCGACGATCGTGCCCTTAGCAAGACTAGATCAGCGTACATGGGGCGTTGTGATGCGGTGGTTGTTCCACACATTCTAAGTGGATCGTGATGTGTACGATCTAACTTTGAGTTGCCTTGCCCCCCGGGCAGCATAGCCCACATATTGGGAGTTAGTGCAGCTGAAGGGAACAAATTCATGGCAGCCATATGTACACATGGCGAGGGAGGGAGAGTGAAATTTGGTCCTTCTGACCTAGACATATGCCAAGCCCACTCCTCCATCTGCAGCTGAACAAGAAGGGGGTGCTAATGCCAAAGAAGAAGTCAGGGACTCCAGCCACAGTGCGACGCACACAATGGCTGAAGCTCCCAGCGTTGTTGATGCTGTCGATGAAGACCTTGCGGAAGTAGCTCCTTCGGTCGGCAAGCCAGTGGTCTTGCTGGCGAGGGTGAGGAGGTGGAAGCCGTAGTGAAAAGGATGGATCGCGAAGACCAGGACTACATGGCATTGTCAGAAGATGAATGTTCTAACAACGAGGATAATGTAGACCAGCATGCGATTCCATCAGAGAGGAACACATACCAGTTCGACAACCTCGTCGTTAATGAAGGCTCTCGTGTGCCGTGGGAGTATGACCAGAGCAAGGTTAGGCAAGGAGCTATATTCAATGCAAGGAGACCGTGCAGGACGCGGTCAAATTCTAGGCCTTATCGGTGCGGCGGACATTCAGAGTCGTCAAGTCTACCCTAAGATCCTACGACGTGAAGTGTGACATAGAGGAATGCCCTTGGTGAGTGCACATATTTCAGCCTAAGTGGGACACCTACTAGAAGTGCTCTATAGTCGTCCCTCACACATATGTCGTCCCTGAGTCAGTATAGTCTCACAGGAACCTATCATCAGGCTTCATCGCCAAACTCATGCACGATGAGATCGTGGATAATCTAGATTTTGAGCCACGGTCCATCATTCGGGCAATTGAGGTAAGGTTCCAATACACAATCAGCCATGCCAAGATGTGGAGGGCAAAACAGAAGGCATTGTAATCAATGTTCAGTATGTTCGAGGACTCCTACCACAACATCCCCGAGCTACTCTGAGTCATACAAGACAGAAATTTCGGCACTCATATCGATATTCAAGATGCCACACATCGGAAGTGGGCCAATAAGAAGGTACTACAGCGAGCATTCTTCGCCTTTGGTCCATGCATCAATGCATTCCAGCACTACCATCCTATCTTGTGCGTCGATGGCACATTCCTGACTGGAAGGTACAAGGGCCAGATACTGATTGCAATAGCGATGGATGGGAACAATCAAGTTCTTCCCGTGGCATTCGCTTTCGTTGAAAGCGAGAACACAGACAATTGGTTGTGGTTCTTGAAGAATTTGAGGATTTCTATTGTACAGGGTCATCCAAACGTATGCCTCATACATGATAGGCATGCGGGTCTGCTGAGTGCAATAACTCAGCTACAACAAGGAGAGAACATACTACTTTCGTGGGGGGATCTGCAGAGCAGGTGGTGCATGAGGCACTTAGGTGCAAACTTCTACAAACAGTTCCGCAACAAGGACTTCATGAACATGTTCAAGCGGTTGTACAACTAGAACTAGCAGCGGAAGTTCGAAGCACTCTGGAAGATTTTAGATGAGCGGACCAAGACGCATGTAGGGAGGCAATAAAAGGGCATGGCTGCTACCACTGTGCCCTCAAGCATTGCCACAGCTACCCATAGATGCTCCTAGATTGACAGGGAGGACAGAGGCGCATGTGAAATGCTTCTCGGACTGGATTGAGCACTAGCCTAAGAAAAAGTGGTCGCTGCTATGTAACATCCCAAAAAATTGGTTTGTTTTAAAGTTTTAAAAATAAAAATAACCATTCGACATCAACTATTATCAAAATTATTTTATTTGAATTCTTTGTGCTTTGATATATTTTGTAGAATTTTTTCGAGTTCATTTGCTATTTTCTAATTGCTATTTGGATTTTCAGTAATTTCTAAAAAGAAAAATCTATTTAAAATATCAGATTTGCTCTTGGGCTGAAACTGAACTCCTATTCTGGCCCAAATTAGCATCATGCGCCCATTTCTTCCGCTGCGACTGCATATCTCTTCCTCTCCATCCATCACAAGGTCGTGACCCCACCGGTAGTCACCGTCACGTGCAGGCGACGCTTTCTCTCTCGAGCGCATTCGTTGGATCGGTGGACCCGCTTGGCCACGTCGTCATTGTCTTCATCGCGGACTCCTCCCCCTTTCCTTCGAGCGCCGCCATCGTCCTCGTCTCAAACTCTTGTCTTCCAAGGCTATTTAAGGCCTAGGGATCCTCGTTTCTCACACCTCGAGCCGCGCCGCGTCTTTTGCCCTAGCCGCCCGTGCTCAAGCCACCGCTTGGAGCCCTAGCCACCGCCTTCATTCTTAGCTCCAGCCGAAGCACCCCGTTGACCTCGCCGTCATTTCCAGCCTCCTTATCGCCATTGGACACCATCTTCGGGACTGCCGCGTCGCCCATATCTCAGAGCAATCCTCGTCTTCGTCGGAGGACCCCCCTAGTGTCATCGCTGTTGAGGCTGTAACTCGATCTCCGCCTAAACCTCGCCATGGGCCATCCTCATCGTCCTCAAGCACCGTTGAGCCCACCATTGAGTTCACCATGCAACCTCTACCCATTGCATCCCTTCACAGCTGTTGAACCGTTGTCATTCGCCAGATCCCTCAAAACCCGAGCGTCACCCTTCGCCATCGCTGCCACCTTAGCAGCCAGGTCATCCTTTCATCAAGGTCCCTTGCATGTTGCTCGGTCATCACCAGCGTCGGTATCATATGCCACCTCAACGCCGAAACCCAGATCCTAGCTCAGTAGACTGGGTCTACCGTGAGCCATCTCGCTGACATGTGGGTCCCACATGTCATGATATTTTGAATTTCCTTTATCCTTTTCTTTTCGGCTGAAATTTGTTGTTGACGTCAATTGATGTCATTAATTGATTTTTCAGTAGAAAAGAAATTCCAGTAAATCCATAAATTCTGATTTTTCATAATTTCATGGATTTCAAACTTCCAAAAGTCATATCTTTTGAATACGAACTCCGATTGAGTCCATTCAAATTTCTAAATTCGTCTAATTTCAAGATCTATTTATCTAAGATTTTTATTTAGTTTTTAGAGTTTGTTTTCTTTCTATTATTTATTTATTTGGGTTATTTTGCTTTGTTTGCGAGTAGACGTTGATACTTCGGGAAGTTTTGAGCAAGGAGGAGTTCACCAAGATCAAGATTAATCCCAGGATTTATTCCAAGGCAAGTCATGGTCCTTTGATCATATTAAACATATGATTTCAAAAGTATATTGTTTTATACAACTGCATGTTATCTTTATATAAATTGTTTCGGGATTAGTTATCACTTGTTGTCTTTATGCCTCCATTGATTATTTGAATACCATGAATCCTTTGTCACCATAACATGGATAATTTTAGTTGGACATATTTGTATCACCAACATGGATATCGTGTAAATGCTTAGTTCAGCTTAGTTTCGATGTGTTCATTATCACATGTGTTATAATGATTAATTTTAACTTAATGATATATTGAATCGTGGTGGTTAACTACTCTTGTTAAAATTTGGGTACTATGGCAGGGTATGTCATTGGTCTTGGTAAAACAAGACGGTTTTTGCTCGGGCGAGTAGTTGTGCAGTGAGGGTGTGGTTTAACACATCGTGGGTTTGTGGTAGCCTCGCCTGAGTAACTTGTCAAGGACTTAATCTTGTGCATCATTGAACTGGGCTATCGTACAACCACATGCCTAATGGGACGGGCCTAACTTAGTAAGTTATAGAGTTTTGGCATTGACTACTCAGGTAGTATATGGGTGGAGGTGTGTACTCTTTCTAAAGTCACATCGTTGGAAGGTTCGCCGCTTCCCTAATTTCACACGAGAGATAGAGTTTCTTATAAAATGTGTCGGAGTGTGAATGGGAAGTTCACTTGATGAATATAATATTCGTTTGGTGAATGGATAATTCACTTGGTGGTTTGGTTGGGAAGTGAATGGGTAGTTCACTGGTGGTGTCAAAGAAATTGTTTAATTACTTATTATTCTTTTCAATTACGCATTTCCATCCATTTATTGTACTTATCGTCAATGTTGCTTTATGCAAAAGAACCATACAGCTAACCTTTGTTCAAGCCTTGTATGAATACTATTTGTATACATTTCCCCATGACTTGCTGAGCGTTTTATATACTCATGGCTTTATGCCATTGTTAATCAGTTGAAGAATATCAAACTGCTCAAGAGTTCTTCGCCCAGGAATACCATGAAGGTTTTGCGGATTATTTGTTTTTTTAGCCCTGCGTGGCAAGTTAAGTAAACGTTGACCATAAGGTCTTATTATTATTACTATTTATTACTTTGAGATCTTTTTAGTTAAATCGAATAAATAGATGGTATTTCATCACTGTTTCCTGTGTGAGCTAGGTACTGATTTGGGACTAGTTCAAAATATATAGAGGGTTCCTGAATCGTATTTTTGGGTCCCGACATGCTACATGACAGGTGGTGCTCGATATGGTGTCATGATAACCAATCTAGCCGATGTGTACAACTGGGTCATGCGCGGCGTAAGGTGCCTCCCTTTGGTTGGTATTATGGAGGCAATTCTCCGTGGTACGACGAACTACTTTGTTAACAGAAGCAACAACACGTCGCTCACTATGGCAAATGACAGAGTACTCTACTCCGCCATGGTCACCAAGTACATGGAGGAGAAGAGTAAGAAGGGTGAGATGCACCGAGCATTCAAGGTGGGCACAAGGGAGCTTCGCTTTGAGATAATGTGCAGGGATAAAGGACGCTGCGGGACGAACAGCGAGAGGGTCACCCACGAGTGCACGCTACACTGCGGTAGTTGCATATGCACTTACAACAAGCTCCTTCTTCTGCATAGGCTCTGCTCCCATGTCATGGTCATATGTTCGATGGTGGCGCAGCATCCCGGCTAGTGCCTCTCGGACTATTTCACCAAGGAGGCGGTGATGCAAACCTGAAGTGGAGAGATGTATGGTTACGTCGTGGTTGGCCATTTCACTTGCCATCCGACCTGGGCGCAACTAATCTGGGCCACGGACATTGATAGGCTCAAGGGAAAGGCTGGCCGACGACAGGTACAACGCATCAGAAACAACATGGACGAAGCAGAAGCCGGACATCGTACAAAGAAGTGCTCTATTTGCAGGGAGTCTGGACACACCTTCAAGAAATGCCCCATGAGAAATCCTCAGGACGAATGAGACATCGGTACTCCGGACGTCGCCGCGGGAACCTCATTCGGTCGTCCGACTCAAGGCGGTCCACATGGGGAACGTTGAGATCACGGCCACAGGAAGCACGAACAGTTGTAATATGTTATTGCCAATGTTCTGAATTATCATTTTGATTTGAAAAAAATAAGTGTTATGACGTTTTGCTGAATGTTATGTAATATCAGTGTGATTTGTCATAGTTTTGATAGTAATGATGAATTCATATTTGTTTCCTTACATAATATGCAGTACATGTACATGAGCAATGTTAAGCAAGAGGTCATTTCTCCGAAAGTTCTCCACCGTGTATGAATTCCTTGGCTCATTGTAATATCACTTACCTTCCTACTTACGAATCATTGATACATCAATCGTCCTCGCAAAATTCTTCAGAAAGTCACTGCACTAGAACAACATACGACGATCACAAAATGTTAACTGGCGACAGGGAGCTGAAACCCTAAACTGGTTGGTCGGTTTGTAATTTTCGTAGATTTTCAATAGTGCGAAATCTGTTAGACTCGCAATAACTGGCGACAGGGAGCTGAACCGGCGATAGGGGGTCAACAGGGTCCCTGTCGCCAGTTCAAATGGTGAATTGACGACAAGGAGCTATTTTTGAATTTTCTGGGACGGCTATTTATTTTTGTAATTATCTTTTAAAATAATATTATTTAAAAAATCGACGTTGGTGGTAGCTGGTGTCACAGCGTCAGAAAGAGGACCCGAGCTTGGGAAGGAGGATTCATGACTACATGGATGGGTCTTGGGTTCGCCTCCCACTTGTGAATCTTGCCACCGACATGTACATGAAGAATGGTTGCTTGGAAGAGGCTGTGAAATTGTTCGAGCAAATGCCGGTGAGGAACATCATTTCTCGGACTATACTTGTGTCGGGATATGCCCTTGCCGGGCAGCTGGAGAAGGCGAGAGTACTCTTCTACCAGTGCACGGAGAAGGATCTAATTTTCTATTGACTGCAATGATCAATGAATGTGTGCAACATGGATGCTTCGAGGTGGCTCTATCATTGTTTGGAGACATGCAGCAGTAACGGGTTTGAGCAGACAGTTCACCTTGTTGTCACTCTCCGACTTGTCGTGCCAATGTTGGTGCTCTTGATCAAGATGAATGGATCCACCAATATGTCAAGGTAGGAAGATGAAGTTTGATGCGCTTCTTGGCACAAATTGATTGACATGTACGCTAAGTGTGGGCATGTGGACAAGTCACCGAAGTCTTTGAATGAATGCAAGGCGAGACACCATGGCACGGATCGCCAAGATTTGCGGTCCGCCACAAATGGTCGGCGGTAGAGCTCTAGAATTGTTTTTGTTGGGTCACGGGGTAGGCTACGATAGCTACAAACAAAAATTCTACCACGAACCAGATGCCAAGCAAGTAGATGATCACAGATCGTTACCACCAGACGCAGAATCAATGGAAGAAGGGTTGGAGCGGCCGTCCAACGAAGAGCGCCGATGTAGTGGTCGAGTCGATCGCTCTCCTCCAAAGAACGCCTGCGGTTCCTTGTGAAGATCGCGGATCGCCCTCAAGCGCAACAATCGTAGTAGCGCCTCTACGGTATCCACACGTCCAGGGAAGGAACAACCGAACGCCGGTGTGCGAGCACCAAGTCGCACGGTGGAGCTCTCAAGAAGATGGCGGCTAGGGTTTTGGTGGTGTTTAACGCCTCCTTTCCAACAAATTTCTCATGCACCTCCTTATATAGTGCTCGTGACGGATCCTATCCTGGACATCGCCATTTAATCAGATTCGTATTGGTTTGTTCCAACCTGCTAAGTGTGTGACCAGAGGTTCATGTGTAGTTCGGTTGTGACTCGGAAACCCTTCCGACCACGAGTCGAAGCGGCTCCTAGCGTAACATATCGATTCCCTAATACACACAAATTATATCGGACGAACCTTAATGCAATATGATCTACGACTGTGTCTTCATCACTTACGACCGTGTCCTATCTCAGATACTACCGGTTCAGTATGTGGTCACGACCAACTCGTAACTCCTTACGACTTGGTTTTGACCACTCTGTGATTAGGTTCGACCGAGCCACGACTTGCTTGTATCTCCATACGACCCGATCTTTGCTGATCGTCGACTGAGCGACCTACTCGTGTATACTCCCTTTGCCTCACGATGTCCGGTTGAACTCCGTGAGATGTTGTGTCATCCATGGATCTGCTCAATACTTTCTCGACGAGTATCGATAACTTTTCGTGGTCGAACTCTTCGACTACTAGTGGCATGGCCATGCACTTTCTTTATCCGATCACAACGAGGGCCCAGAGACATCTCTCTGTTATGTTAGGAGGGCAAATCCCATATCCCATCACATTCATTCTCCATGTTTCAGAGCATACCCGAAAGCTACCTTTATAACTACCCGATTCACGGTGTAGCGTTTGGCAACCCCTAAGCGTGCTCTTACACATGTAGGAAACCATGCCGATCTCGGGTCTAAGGATTATACATCATCATTGCTTGAGACCAACTAATGACACATAGATTCATAACAATCTCAATAGTGCCTCAAGGTGGGTCTTATCCAACATCATGTTCTCTAACATGTGTCCATATTATTGGTTTGATATCTCCATATCTATGACTCGTGAAACATAGTCATCAACCAATACATATGCTAGTCTATTCATATGTGTCCTCATATGTTTACGACCGAGGATCGATAAGAATAATTATTGCGTAAATATAGAGTTTCACAACCAAGTCACATACTTGATAATAAATATTAACAATATTATTCTAGGAACAAGATAACACATTATCCAATGTCATGAACATAATGAAATGTAATCATCTCTATGATTGCCTCTAGGGCATATTTCCAACAGCTCCCACTTGCACTAGAGTCAATCATTTTAGGTATCTAATACTGATAGCTCTTGTGTGTGCCTCATGCTTTGGTCAGGAGAGGCTTTGTCAACGGATCAAGAATATTTAAATCCGTATGAACTTTGCATATCTTAACATCTCCTCTATCCACCAATTTGCGGATAAGATGATAACGCTCGAGTATGTGTTTGGACTTCGATGGGATCTAGGCTCCTTAGCTTGAGCAATGGCTCCATTGTTGTCACAATAGAGATCCATTGGGCTCGAGGCACTCGAACCATTCCCAATTCAAGAATGAAATTCCTTATCCAAACACCTTCTTTTGCGACTTGAAGCGCAATGTACTCGACCTCTGTCGTGGAATCGAGAACCGCCTCTTGCTTGGAACTTTTCCACTCCTTTGCTTCCTCCATTCAAAATGAATACAAAACCAGATTATGAACGATAATCATCTTTGTCGGTTTGAAAGCTTGCATCGGTGTAACCATTTACAACGAGCTCTTCATCACCGCCATAAACTAGGAACACATCCTTAGTCCTTCTTAAGTACTTAAGAATGTTTTTCACTACCGTCCAAAGGACCTTCACCGGATCGACTTGGTATCTGCTAGTAACACTTAGAGCATATGATACATCCGGTCGTGTACATATCATGGCATACATGATAGATCCAATGGCGAAGCATATGGAATATCACTCATTTTGTCTCGCTCATCGGTGGTCGAGGACACCGATTCTTGCTAAGATTAATGCCATGTGCCATGGGCAAGAATCCTCTCTTGAATTTTGCATGTTGAACCGATTCAACACTTTGTCTATGTACATTTCTGGCTTAATCCAATTAGCCTCTTAGATCTATCTCTATAGATCCTTATTCCCAAGATATATGTTGCATCTCCTAAATCTTTCATTGAGAAACTTTTTCTTAATGAAGATTTAACAATTCTAGCATCGGAATGTCATTCCGACCAAGAGTATGTCATCTACATACAAGATCGAGAATAACAAGTGCGCTCCCACTAACCTTCATGTAAACACAAGGTTCTTCTTTGTTCTTGATGAAACCAAACCTTTTGATCTCCTCATTAAAACGTATATTCCAACTCCGAGATGCTTGCTTCAACCCATAAATGGACTTTTGAAGTTTGCATACTTTACTAGCATTGTTTGGATCGACAAAACCTTCAAAGTTGTGTCATGTACACATCCTCATCTAGGTTTCCATTAAGGAAAGCTGTTTTGACATCCATTTGCCATATCTCATAGTCGAAATATGCAAAGAATTGCTAGAATGATCCTAACAGATTTAAGCATCGCCATCGGTGAGAAAGTCTCATCGTAGTCAACTCCTTGAACTTGTCGAAAACCTTTTGCGACTAGTCGAGCCTTATGAATGTGAACATTTCCATCCATATCAATCTTTTTCTTATAGATCCATTTGCACTCAATGGTTTTGACACCATCAAGTGGATCGACCGTGTTCCAAACCCGATTTTCTCTCATGGAATCTATTTCGATTTCATGGCTCCAAGCCATTTCTCGAGTCCGGGTCCATCATCGCTTCCTCATAAGTCTTAGGCTCACCATTATTCAATAATAATACGTCATGCCCATACCTTGTAGGCAATTGACGCGCCTTTTAGATCTACGTAATGGGTGCCTTATCTATAGGTTCAACAATAATTTGTTCATCCAAGAGAGGTTCAAGAGAGTTGAAACACTTTCGAGATGTTTCCTAATTTCTTCGAGTTGCACCTTTCTCCCATCGACTCCTTTTGAAAGAAACTCTTTCTCCAAAAGACACCATTTCGCAACAAAAACTTTGTCTTCTTCCCTGTTGTAGAAATAATATCCTTTGGTTTCTAGGATATCCTATAAAGAAGCATTTATCCGATTTGGGTGTGAGCTTATCGACGTCAAACGCTTAACATAGACATCACATCCCCAAATCCTTAGAAAAGACAAACCGGACTTTTCCCACCATATCTCATATGGTGTCTTATCCTTCGATTTAGATGGTACCTTATTTAAAATGAAAGCGGCGCTTTCTAGAGCATAACCCCAAAAATATAATGGCAGATCCGATTGGCTCATCATTGATCGAACCATGTCCAACAAGGTCCTGTTCGCGCTCGGACACCCCATTCCATTGTGGAGTGCCGGTGGTGTAAGTCAGGAACAATTCCACATTGTTTCAAATGATTACCAAACTCATGGCTCAAAAACTCACCTCCACGATCGATCGTAAAGATTTGATTGTCTTGCCAAGTTGATTACAGACTTCATTACGAACTCCTTGAACTTTTCAAAGGATTCCGACTTGTGCCTCATTAAGTAGATATAACCATATCTACTATAGTCATCGGTGAAAGTAATGAAGTAATCGAAAACCACCTCTGGTCGTCGTGCTTATTGGTCCACATACATCAAGATGTACGAGTTCCAACTGGTCGTGCGCCCTTTCACTACGACCAGTGAAAGGTGTCTTGGTCATCTTTCCGACCAGGCAAGACTCGCATGTTTCAAATGATTCCAAATCAAATGAGTTTAGAGTTCCATCATTATGGAGTTTTTTCATGCGTTTCTCACTTATGTGACCCAAACGACAATGCCAAATAAAAGTGGAATTTATTTCATTAGGCCGAAGCCTTTTAGCATTAATATTATAGACTGATGCATCATCAAGATTTAAAATAAACAACCCATTCAAAATAGGTGCATAGCCATAAAACACTTCATTCAAAAATATAGAACAACCATTGTTCTCTATAATGAACTTATAACCCTCTGCCATCAAACATGAGGCAGAGATAATGTTTCTACTAATGGCTGGAACGTAATAACAATTATTCAATTCCATAATGAATCCTGAAGGCAAAATTAGTGGCATAGTCCCGACGGCTAATGCAACAACCTTTGCTTTATTTCCGACGCGAAGATCCATCTCGCCCCTTGCAATCATCCTACTTCTTGTTAGACTCTGCATCGAATTGCAAATATGAGCAACCGATCCGGTATCAAATACCCATGAGTTAACGAAGAGTCAAGAAGAAAAATGTCTATAACATTAATACCTGTAGTGGAAGTTTTAGTCCCACCATTCCTTTTCGATCGATCACCTGTATTTCTTGCGCCCTCTTCCAAAGGCCTAGTTCTTTGCAAGAAAAGCATTCATTCTCTTGAGTCGGGCGGACTTAGTCTTGGGTTTAGGTTTGTCGGTTTGGATCTCATCCAAACTTTAGCCTTGCCCTTTTCTTGACCCAAGTCTTAGCCTTCTTCTTGAAGCTTGTACTCTTTTGCACCATCATCACATGATTGTTGCATTTCTTAATGTTGCCCTCTCATTGCCTTAAGCATCATATGCGATTCGGTGAGATTCTTGTCTAAACTGCTCATATGGAAGTTCAAAATGAACAGCCATAGCTTTCGAAGCGAAGCAAGAATCAAATCAGAGCCAATTCTTGGCTAAGTGGAAAACCAAGTTTTTCCAAACTCGTGTGTAACCAACCATTTTGATTACATGAGGGCTCACCGAACCACCCTCGGCTAGCTTACATCCAAACAAGTTCTTTGAGATCTCAAATCTCTCAGTTCTTGCTTGTGTCTCAAACATGCCTTTGAGCGCCACGATCATATCGTGGCCTCTATGTTCTCAAACCGCTTCAAGGTCTCGAGTTCATAGCGACAAGCATGAGACAGCCTAACATCAAGGGACTCATCACATGCCTTTTATAGGCGGTTTAATAGCAAAGAAGAAGATTTTACGTAGGCACTTCTAGAATTGGTTCTTCTAGAACATGTTCCTTTTTATCTTGCCTGAGAACAATTCTCAGGTTGCGGGACCAATCCGCAAAATTTGTTCCATTAAGTTTTTCCTTTTCAAGTATCGAACGTAAAGCAAAAATGGATGTAGGTACAGCAGTTGGTGCCATGATCTACAACAAAAATATATGCAAAACTAAGACATATGTTCATTAAAGTAACTTCTATTAAACAATTTAATAAAAATACTCCCACTAAACACCATATCCCTCTTATGACATTTAATGATTCAAGATCCATAATCATTTAATCAACTAGTGAGCTTTGGCTTCACTGCTAGAAGACTAGTGAAAATGGTAAGCAACCTTTGCTAATCATATCAACTATATGACTCTTGTTGTTGGGCAACATCAGTATGCTTCTAAGACCCAACCTTTATGCCCCAAGGTCCACAATGTTATGATAACCTTGTTAAGTTAAACCAATGCCGCGTGTAAGTGTCTGACACAAACCCATCTAGTCAAGGAGAGTTAATGGCACTCTGCTTTGGCAAGACCTACCATTAAAATACATGACTTTGGATGGTGCGGCATGTTTGGGAGGGCATCAATTTAACTTAATATTAAAAGAGGGAATTTTACTTCTATCATGTTAAAAGCAATTAAAGCAAAATAACATGCATAGAAATAAATGAACAGGAATGTAAAGGCATTCACAGACAATCAAATTGCATTGTGATATAGCATGACCCTTCTTCATGGTAATCTCCATCGCCATGCATCCTGTTCACCATGTCTTCAAGTGGTGGACTCCTCCAAGCACTCCTACTAAGCCATTATTTCTAATAGCACTAGTAATGAAACACTAGGAGTAAAGAAGCATCACAAGTCGACACGCAGGCCGTTATACAATTATAGACACCTTGGTCAGCAATTAACATGACACGCAGTCATGAATATTACAAGCATACATGCATCTCATACATGAAACAGTATGGGTCATACTATTCACATCAATCCCTGCAAAAACAAGTTATGCACATAATCCAATTCTAACGGACGACATGAGCATACACTACCTATAGCGCGCGGTACGAATACCCAGCACTGCGGTCCCGCTAGCCGGTTAGCGGACGGGGTTCGAAGGGGCAGCGTGCTCGGAAACGTTTTCCGAAACATGAATCTTATTCACGTATCCGAACCTTGGAAATCATCGGATTAATCATATTAACCCTATTAGAACCACTCGATTATTGCCTTGATCGACCACATCTGCGGCAAACTCCGATGGCGAATTCCGGCCGTAGGAGTGTTATGCGATGTGCGTGAACAAAGCGCAACAAACGATCTGGTCCTTAAAGCTCATACCTCCTCGTAAACCCATCTACTACCACCGAGAAACCGATCGATCTTATCGACCGGGGTCTGGGTCGTTCCATCTATATGAACCGATCTAGGTTACCAAAATCCACCGATAATAGATCCAATCTACTACTACCACATATCAAGTATATGCGATCGATCCGGATCAAAAACTACGCAGATGGCTCGATACCCTTTGTTGGGTCACGGGGTAGGCTACGATAGCTACAAACAAAAATTCTACCACGCGAACAGGATGCCAAGCAAGTAGATGATCACGGTCGTTACCACGAGCCAGCAGAGCGGCGGAAGAAGGGTTGGAGCAGCCTGGTCCAACGAAGAGCGCGTCGATGTAGTGGTCGTAGTCGATCGTCTCCTCCAGCAACGTCTGCGGTTCCTTGTGAAGATCGCGGATCGTCCTCAAGCGCAACAATCGTAGTAGCGCCTCTACGGTATCCACACGTCCAGAGAAGGAACAACCGAACGCCGGTGTGCCAGCACCAAGTCGCACGGTGGAGCTCTCAAGAAGATGGCGGCTAGGGTTTTGGTGGTGTTTAACGCCTCCTTTCCAACAGCCTCATGCACCTCCTTATATAGTGCTCGTGACGGATCCTATCCGGACACGTTTACGAATCGTATTCGTATTGGTTTGTTCCAACCCGTTAAGTGTGTGACCCTGTAGGTTCATGTGTAGTTCGGTTGTGACTCGGAAACCCTTTCCGACCACGAGTCGTAGCGGCTCCTAGCAGAACATATCGATTCCCGAATACACACAAATTATATCGGACGAACCTTAATGCAATATGATCTACGACCAGGTCTTCATCACTTACGACCAGGTCCTATCTGTATACGACCAGTTCGTATGTGGTCACGACCAACTCGTAACTCCTTACGACTTGGTTTTGACCACTCTGTGATTAGGTTCGACCAGTCTACGACTTGCTTGTATCTCCATACGACCAGTCTGTTACTGTTCGACCTGAGCGACCTACTCGTGTATACTCCCTTTGCCTCACGATGTCTGGTTGAACTCCAGGTGAGATGTTGTGTCATCCATGGACTGTTCAATACTTTCTCGAGAGTATCGAGATAACTTTACGTGGTCGAACTCTTCGACTACTAGTGGCATGGCCATGCACTTTCTTTATCCGATCACAACGAGGGGCCCAGAGACATCTCTCCTGTTATGTTAGGAGGGGCAAATCCCATATCCGACCAGTCACATTCCTCTCCATGTTTGAGCATGCAAGCTACCTTTATAACTACCCGATTCACGGTGTAGCGTTTGGCAACCCCTAAGCGTGCTCTTACACATGTAGGAAACCATCTTGATCTCGGGTCTAAGGATTATACATCATCATTGCTTGAGACCAACTAATGACACATAGATTCATAACAATCTCAATAGTGCCTCAAGGTGGGTCTTATCCAACATCATGTTCTCTAACATGTGTCCATATTATTGGTTTGATATCTCCATATCTATGACTCGTGAAACATAGTCATCAACCAATACATATGCTAGTCTATTCATATGTGTCCTCATATGTTTACGACCGAGGATCGATAAGAATAATTATTGCGAGAAATATAGAGTTTCACAACCAAGTCACATACTTGATAATAAATATTAACAATATTATTCTAGGAACAAGATAACACATTATCCAATGTCATGAACATAATGAAATGTAATCATCTCTATGATTGCCTCTAGGGCATATTTCCAACAGTTTTGAGTATATGCAAAGAAGCAAAGGTAAGCCTGACAGCATTACCTTCATTGGGGTGCTGACTGCATGTCGCCATGGTGGCTTGGTTGATGAAGGGCAGAAGCAGTTCCGAACAATGAAGGAGGTTTATCGGATAGAACCGAGAGTTGAACATTATAGTGGCCTTGTCAATCTTCTACACTACTACAAAACATGCAATAGCAGACGTCTTATCACAGACGGTTCAAAAGGAACCGTCTGTTTTAGGTCTATCGGGACAGGGCATAGCCTATCACAGACAGTTCTTATTATTAACTATCTGTGATACACACATATCACAACCATCTGTGATCATTCACAGGCGGTTAGAACCGTCTCTGATTGTTGGGCAGAAAATGAAAATTTGGACATAATGGGCGGGCTGCCGAAACTCACTTTATATAACCTTGCGCCTCTGCCGTCTCTCCTCCTCACACCTCATACCTCCATCTCCTCCTCTTCCGTCTCTCCTCCTCACACCTTGCGCCCCGGCCTCCCCCGAGCTTATCGCCCGCGGCCTTCTCCAACTCGCCCCGGCCTCATCGTCAACGGCTTCCTGCCTTCTTCTGAACCGTCGCCCCCGGCCTCCTCTACCTCACCCCGGCCTCGTCGTTACTGGCCTCCCACTACCTCGTCGCCCTCGGCCTCCTCCACTTCGTCGCCCCGCCCTCCGACAACCTCACTCTCTTTACTTCCCTCCTTTGCTCTGTGATGTGGATTACTGAGCGCTAGTGTTAGTGCTCTGTAAATGGATTGAGTTGATGCTACTATGATATGGGTGATGCTGTGGTTTATTGTTGGAGGTGTTGAGTTATTTGGTTTGGGCAAAAATATAGATGGTAGATCGCGCACTATCTGGTAAAACCGCCATAACTTTTGCATACGAATTCGGATTGCGACGTTCTTTGGCTCGTTGGAAAGCTAACGAAAAGTTCAATCCGAAAATCTATAAGACCATATCAAATTCATTCGCGAGGCTCAGGAGGCTCCAGACAAAGTGAAAACCCACCCCCAAAAAAGGTCGTTTAGGGCCTCAAAACAGCCTCCGAAATTTTAGCAGCCGTTTTTTGTTTTTTTTGTAACAGAAAAGGCTATCAAAGACGGTTCTAAATAAAACCGCTCAGGAAAACTCATCACGAGCGGTTCTAAGCAAGAACCGTCTGTGAAAACGTCATCACAGAACCGTCTGCGTGATGACGTTTTCACAGACGGTTCAAAATCCGTTTGTGATGACCTCATATCATCATAGACGAACAAATTCAGACGGTTCGAAAACCGTCTGTGATGACAGTTCTAAACCGTCTGTGATGAGGTTTTTCTTAGTAGTGCTAGGTTGTGCTGGTCTACTTGATGAAGCTGAGAAGTTGATCAATGACATGCCAATTGACAAGGACGCTATGCCACTGTTTGGTGCGCTCCTCACTGCTTGCAAGGCTCATGGCAATGTCGAGATGAGCGAGCGGTTGACCAAATGAATTGACGAGCAAGATTATCAAATTCCTGATGTGAATTTGCTCATGTCTAATGTATATGCAACAGCAAGTTGATGGGAGGATGCGATAAGAGTAAGGAGCAAGATGACACACCCCACTGTCAAGAAGACTGCTGGGTGCAGCTTGATTGAGGTTAAGGTATACTGCGGATGGCAGTTTAGGGACTTTAGACTGCAGGGTGCATCATGATTGAGTTGAAGGGGTACAGAGGGTGGCAGTTTAGCACTAATACATCGTCTAATGCTTCAACATAGGAAGGATTAAAACTATTAGGAATATATTTGTGTATATCCGGCAATCCATTGTATAGCCTTGTATAGCGCTACCTCTACCATATTTAGCTCCTCTAATTGAGGTTCCCGTAAATCTCGGCTTGCTCGGTTATATATATAAAATGCCACCTCGGCCTCACTGGGGCGTGCGGTGCTTGCGCCATATCTCTCATTCTCTATATGGTATCAGTTTCTTTCCTGGCTCCTTCATTGCCCTAACATTGCTTTTGCTGCTGCGTGCCTGTGTCGGCGCCCTCGCCGTCTCTCCTCCGTCATGTCTACTGTGGCTGCCACCGGCGACGACTCCTCTGTGGCTGCCACCGGTGCTGGCTCCCCTACCGCCGCGTCGAACGCCGCCCCTCCCGTTGTCCTCAACCCGTTCTGCACCGTCGCCGTCAAGTCCCATGTCCCGGTGCTTCTCGATCTGAAGTCTCCGAACTACACCAAGTGGTCGTCCTTCTTCAAGTCCATGTGTGGGAAGTTCGGCCTCATGTCGCTTTGTCGATGGATCGGCGTCGGCCGCGGCGAACAACACGAATCGGAATAGGCCGATTCTGTGTTCTCAGCTAGTTGTACGGCTCCGTCAGCGACGACGTCCTCGATGCTGCCATGGAACCGGATCAGACCGCCCATGCCCTTTGGGTCGCGATCGAGACGCTGTTTCGCGACAACAAGGAGTCCCGCACGATCTTCCTCAGCAACCAGTTCCACTCCATCGTGCAAGGTGACCTATCTATTGCAGATTATTGTAGCGTCAAAACCCTAGCGGACTCCCTGCGCGACATTGGCCACTCCGTCTCCGACTCGCAGCTCGTCCTCAACCTCTTGCGCGGCCTCAACCCCCGCTACTCCAACACCGCCAACGACATCGCCAACGCGACTCCTTTCCCTACTTTTGCCAAGGCGCGTTCCATGCTCTCCCTCAAAGAACTGCGCCTTGCCAACGAAGTGAAGAACGCCACCAACACCGCCTTGCTCGCCTCCTGTGGCCAGGGCGGGTGCCGCTCCACTCAGCAATCAGCGCCGACCACCTAGAACGGCGCTACCTCGTCTGCCAGCGGCGACCGCGCCCAGCTACACGGCGGCCGTAACCACCGTGGCAAGAACACGGCCAGTAGCGGCACCGATGGCACCGGCGCCCAAATGGCCCACAGGTTTGTTTCAACCCATGGGTGCCCGACCTTCGCCAATGGCGCTTCGCCGTCTGTGGCAGCATCCTCGGCGCGCCACGCTGCATCCTCGGCGTAGCTCCTCAAGTGCACATTGTCTTCGTCCCGCCTCAGGTCTCCGCACCCTCGGCGCCGTCTTGGGATCAGCAGGGTCTCATCACCGCCATGAACCAGCTTGCCATCCAGGGAAACGGCACCTGGGTGATGGACAACTGCGCCACCTCCCACATGGTGTCGAACGACGGTATAATTCTCTCCCCCAAACCCCCCTCTCATTCGGTCGACACTGTTGGTAACGGCTCTCACATCCCTGTCACCTCCCGTGGTCACTTGTTCCTCCACACACACCTTCTTCTAAATTCGTGCTCAACGATGTCCTAGTCATTCCCTCTCTAATCCGTAACCTTCTTTCTGTTTGACAGTTTACTCGTGATAATAACTGTTCTATAGAATTTAACACGTTCGGTTTTTCTGTCAAGGACCCCCAGACCCGGCGAGTTACTCTTCGTTGCAATAGTGCGGGCGATCTCTACAACCTGCCAACCGCTGCCCCCACTGCTGCCAGCGTCCACCTCACCACCTCGTCTTCACTCTGGCACCAACTTCTCGGTCACCCCGGCCATGCCGTCCTTGATACTCTTAATACGCTCATTTCTTGTAATAAAGTAGATCGCTCCTTATGCCACTCATGTCAACTCGGCAAACATGTGCGTCTACCCTTTACTAGTTCCACCTTGCGTACCTCTGCTCCTTTTGAGCTTGTTCATTGTGATGTGTGGACATCATCGGTTGCTAGCATATCCGGCAATCTTTATTATTTGGTGATTCTCGATGATTTCTCTCATTTTCATTGGACCTTTCCCCTCAAAAAGAAGTCGGACGTACACCAACACATTGTTGATTTTGCCACCTTTGCTAGTACACAGTTTGGCACCCCTCTAAACAATGCAGTTCGCACACTCCTGTTCCATGCGCACATGCTACCCAAGTATTGGGCTGAGGCGCTTGCCACAACCACCTATCTCCTGAACCGATGCCCATCCTCGTCCGTCCATAACTCCATCCCCTACAAGCTGCTCCATCGCTCCCCGACCTAGTATAGCCACCTCTGTGTCTTCGGCTGTCTTTGCTATCCCAACATATCCGCCACTACTCCCAACAAAGTTGCTACACGCTCCGCGGCCTGTGTTTTTCTAGGCTATCCTTCTTCTCACAAAGGATATCGCTGTCTCGCCCTCGCCACGAAACGTGTCATCATCTCCTGCCATGTTATCTTTGATGAGAGCACCTTTCCGTTCGCTAGCAGTGACCGGCCTCATTCTGTTTCACCCCGTCACGACCTAGATTTTCTCGATGACCCTGCCATGCCGGTGCCTAGCACTGCTGCACTGGCACCCCTACAGGTTCCTAGTGCACCAGCTCCACCCCCCGGTGTCGAGCAATCGCCCTCCTTGTCGGCTCTATCGCCCGACGACATTGAGCATGGCGTGCCCGCGCCGACCCAGGCTGCGCTACCCAGCAACACGCCTGCCTTGGATACACACCGCCCGCTCGAGCCCCTAGTCTACTCCAGGCGGCCACACGTGGCACTGACCTCTGCGGCCCCCGACGGTGCATCTCATTGCGCCCTAAGCGGTCTCGCGAGCCCGCCGGCCGCAGCGCCGGTCTTGCGGCGACTCCACTAGCGACCCAGCGATCGCTGGCGAACTGTGCCGAGGCCTCCGCTGGGCCTCATCCGATGGTCACGCGAGCTCGCGCCGGTATTGTGAAACCGGTCGACCGCCTGACGCTCTCCACCGTCCACTCCTCGGTTTCCACCTGTTGGATCGAAAAGGCGACTAGAGGGGGGTGAATAGGAGCACGATCACTTTTTCACCTTGATCGAATTCAATACCAACTTTACTCCAGTAGCTATAGAAGCTATGAAGATCAATAAACAAGCACAACAGAATACTTGTAATGAATCCAATCAAAACCCCGAAGCAAAAGACCTAAACCACATAAGCTCAAACCCTAATTGTGTTGGGCGGTCTGATCGGCG
The DNA here is from genome assembly GCA_036346405.1 of Phyllostachys edulis. NCBI lineage: Eukaryota > Viridiplantae > Streptophyta > Magnoliopsida > Poales > Poaceae > Phyllostachys > Phyllostachys edulis. The sequence continues at coordinate 36,670,057 of CM070555.1, read as the reverse complement.
TGCACTCGGCGGTCTTACCGCTCTGTGCGGTCTGACCGGCGGCTATGATGTGGTCTGACCGGTGGGTGGTTTGACCGGCGGCCCTGATGCGGTTTGACAGGCAACACGATGAACAGGAAAAACAGCCCGAAAACCAAAACACAAATCGGTCTATCTTTTGATTCGTGACTCCAAACCTTACCAAAATTGAGACACACCTCTCTAGGATATCAGGAACCTATTCCAATCAAGGATCGTGAAGATCCATGCCAAAGTTCCTATTTTTTTATTTGAGCGAAGGTTGCTCCAAAACTGAGTCAAAACCTAAATATGATCTAAAGACTTGCTCGTGGGTGAATGATGATCAAGATGATCCTAGATGTATTCCCACATGTCACAGCAAGCTAGATGTAGGCAAGAAACCAAGAGAAAACTTGTGGATCAAAGAAAGACCCAAAATCACAAAATAGAAAGTAAGAACACAAAGAGACTCATCTTGTGAAAACTTTCCTTGGATTGATTTGATATGATGTTACTTTACAGCTGCTCCATCCAGGAGGACAAAGACTCAACATATGAGCACGAAATCAAATCCAACTCTCTAGAACCCTAACCTCCCACTAATCTCTCCAAGCCCTAAAAACACAAACTAGGGTTTCTCAAAAGCAAGGGTTAAGGAGGTGCTGGTCAGCACCCTCCTCTATTTATAGTGGAGGCTAGCTTTTAGAAGAGTAAACCCTAATGGGCACCTGTTAAGCCCACACAGAAATGAGTTTCACTTACGCACGCATTTTAAAGCGCCGTCTTCATCTTCTCTTGACCTAAACCGCTTCTCCTTGCGCCGTCTTGTGCTGCCGGTTAGCAAAAGGTCATCAAGGTGGTATTTAGATGAAGTTACTAAAATACCCCTTCTCGATCTTTTTCCAAAGACCGAGTCCAATCTTCATGAAGCACTTCCATACTTCGCCACGTGTAGGTTGATCAACGGCTCTCTTCATGTCGGCAAGTCTCTCCCATCCAGCTTCCACCGAAACCACCATAGCACTTGCACTGACCCCCGCGCCACTTGATCCAACCCGTCGCACCAAACTGTCCGTTCGGTCATCCTTGTCTATTCCGTGCTATGCTTGAATCCATTGACCTCACCCGGCATCCTTGATCGTTCTGGACCTTAGCTCTCCAAGCCTAGTCCCGATCATCCTCGTCGTTGACCATCGTTGACCTCCAAGCAACCTGCACAACAATAGACCAAGAAATCATTTTCGGGAACAAGTTCTTCGCAACTTGACCCACGTTAGTCAAAACATGCATCATGCAACACATATGCACTGAAACCCATAAACTTGACCTAACTAACAACCATCACCACCAAGTTGGCCGATGAAACAAGTAAAAACCAGTCAGACTACCACTTTGGCCGGTCTGACCGCCCCCTGGCCGGTCTGACCGCCACCTGTTGGCCGATCTGACCGCCCAGCAGGGACTTAGCCAAAATTCCTCCCTGGAAATTCGAAACCTACTGGAATTTTCAAATAAATAGAACTTTTGACTCGAAGCTCCAAAAATTATGAGACCAAGTGTAGTAGAATCCCCTCTCTTGCCTACACCGTCTATTTTTGGCCTAGCTCCAAACTCAAAAATCTATTATGACCAATCAGACCGCCACCCATTGGCGGTCTGGTGCCACCACTGCTTTGAGCGACTTGAGGCTGGCGATCGACCGCCAATGTGGTCGATCTGACCGCCCCACAGGCCGGTCTAACCGCCACACATTGGCCGGTCCGACCGCTTGAGACCTGACAGCATTTTGAACTTCGGCGAAAACACGTGTTTCGACAAACCTTCAACGCCATTGTCAATTGTATCATCATCCTAAGATCGTGAGCATATCCCCATGATATCCACACCACCATACCAGCGAACTATCATAGCGCCCCTCACCGATCCGAATTGGCGTGCCGCGATGGCCGAGGAGTATAAGGCCCTGCTTGACAATGACACTTGGCGCCTTGTACCGCGTCCACTGGGCGCCAACGTCGTCACCGGCAAGTGGATCTTCAAGCACAAGTACCACTCCGTCGGCAGTCTTGCACGCTACAAAGCTCACTGGGTCGTTCGTGGGTACTCACAGCAACACGGCGTCGACTATGATGAGACGTTCAGCCCGGTGGTCAAACCGGCTACCATCCGGACTATTCTCTCCATCGCTGCGTCTCGCTCTTGGCCCATACATCAGCTCGACATCAAGAATGCCTTCTTGCATGGCACTCTTGATGAGACCGTCTACTACCAGCAGCCCTCCGGCTTCGTCGACCCTGCTCACTCTGACCATGTGTGTCTTTTACAAAAGTCTCTCTATGGTCTGAAGCAGGCTCCCCGAGCATAGTACCAGCGGTTCGCCACGTACATTCATCGACTTGGCTTCGTCGCCTCTACATCCGACATGTCTCTCTTCGTTCTCCGAGACAGCGCCCACCTAGCTTACTTGCTGCTCTACGTCGACGACATCGTGCTCACCACCTCCTCGAGCGACTTGCTCTGGCGCCTCATTGACATGCTTCACTCAAAGTTCATGATGAATGATGATAGATCTTGGTGATCTTCACCTCTTCCTCGGCATCTCCATCACGCGCTCCTCCGGTAGGCTCTTCCTCTCCCGGCCTTGATCGCCTCCGACCTCTGCGCCGTCTTGTCATGGTGAGTGCCACCCAGTGTGACACCGGTGGACACTCATGCCAAGCTCTCCGGCCATGATTGGCGCACTGATGGTGACCCGTCAAAATCTGCGTAGCCTTGCGGGCGCTCTCCAGTACCTGATGCTCACCCACCCCAACCTGGCATATCCTGTTCAGCAGGTCTGTCTTTTTATGCATGATCCGCGTGAGCCCCATCTCGCGTTGATCAAGCGCATACTAAGATACGTCAAGGGCACCATCGACTCCGGCCTTCACCTCGGTGTCTCCCCGGTGACAACCCTCACCGCCTACTCCGACGCTGACTGGGCAGGTTGCCCTAACTCCCGGCGTTCCACCTCCGGTTACTGCGTCTACTTCGGCGACAACCTCGTCTCCTGGTCGTCCAAGAGACAGACCACGGTGTCACACTCGAGCGCAGAGGCCGAGTATCGTGCCATTGCCCACACCGTAGCCGAGTGTTGCTGCCTGCGGCAACTCTTGCAGGAGCTTCACGTTCCTGTTGCTTCGGCGACTGTTGTCTATTGCGACAATGTCAGCGTTGTCTACATGTCGACCAATCCGCACGAAGCACACTGAGATCGACATCCACTTTGTCCGCGAGAAGGTGTCTCTTGGAGAGGTTCGAGTGCTCCATGTGCCCTCCTCTCACCAGTTCGCGGACATAATGACTAAAGGCCTGCCGACGCAACTTTTCCAGGAGTTTCGGTCCAGTCTTTGCGTCCAGAATCCTCCCGCTGCGACTGCAGGCGGGTATTAGAAATATATTTGTGTATATCCGCCAATCCATTGTATAGCCTCGTATAGCGCTACCTCTACCATATTTAACTCCTCTAATTGAGGTTCCTGTAAATCTCGGCTTGCTCGGTTATATATATATAAAATGCCACCCCGGCCTCATTGGGGCGTGCGGTGCTTGCGCCATATCTCTCATTCTCTACAAAAACATCCATTGGTTTGAGTTAATCATATTAAGTTAACCAAAAAAGAATGATCAATTTAGTTGCGTAACTCAGTTCAGTAGCAATTTTAGTGAATATCAGTGTTCAGAATTCCACCTGTTTTTTACCTCCTAGAAACCACTGGACCAAAATTGTCAGAATACACAGACACTCAAGTCCTCAGACTTCTGCAATTAGTTAATCTGATCCTCAATGAATCTGATCCTCAATGAATAAGGATCACTTAGTTTCAGATGGTGCGTTGCAGGAATTGATCACCGCTAACGATCCACAGTTTTAGATGGTGCGTTGCAGGAATTGATCACCGCTAACGATCCACAGTTTTACTTACCGGTGATGGTTTCTTCTCATTGATTTTGTTTGGTGAGCCATTGAATCCTCTTCCGTCGAAGTTTTTAATTTTACTTGGAGCAGTTTATGTTGACACAGAATGCAGAACATTTTCAGCAAGACTTCAAATTAAGGTTTATTTAACTCCTGCGAGGAAATGGCATACATTTCTCCAAATGAAGAAATGAAGGTCAGTCACCCAAGACAATAGTATGTAGTACCTTTTGCCTATTTCTATTGCAGATGAATGTACCTTATGCACCTTGACATTGTTAACAATGGATTGATGTCTAAACTTCTAGTCAATGGTTAGATCATTAGTAATCTTATGATGACAGTGTATGATGTTAGTCGTTTTGTCATCTTGCTAAACATGAAATACTTGGCTTGCACTTATTGATGAATTCAGCATTTTGGCTTGAACTCACCAACACTCAGAACTTCACTTTGACTGTAATGCAATATATTGTTGCCAGAAGAGGAGATAACATACTACCTCACATCATCTTTTTAAAAAAATCTTCAAGTTCATCTGCAAGTTACTCAAAATCATTTGAAGGCACTGCTTGGATTCGTTGGATTTAGCCCAACCAGAGTTCCGTGAGAGGAGATCTGTTTGTTTTCCAGCGGTTTTTGGGCCACCTTTCATTTCTTTTCCATTTTCCTTTTCATTTAATTGACTTTTATGCTTTTCTTTGTTGTCCAATATCTATATTCCATTGAAATGGTGGAGGCAAACACAATCACGGCCTGTTCCAGAAAAACCAATAAGTGGCTGTAACCTGTAGCCAGCCGGTACTGCGTATTAAGTTCAGTTTTTGTGGAGCTGCTTCAGATACAAGTAACTTCAATTATGACACGACCAAAAAAAGGCCTTGCTAACTCCAGCTGTGGAGTATATTAGTGTTGGAGGAATAATTCATCCCACCTACATGTGGGGCCTGCCTTGCAGCAGACGCATGTACAGGTCCAAGGAATGCTGTTGTACTCATGAAAGACTGTAATACCCCTCACTTGTATTCTTAGAGTAGCCAACTCCAAGAGGTATTTTGGTCATTTGTACAGGCTGAGAAGCCTATAAATACCCCAAGTATCCCTCTCATTTGAGGGGGGCTCTCTTGAGCATTATATGAAGAGAAGTCTCAGGTGAGCCTCCGAGAGGAACCCTCGAACCCCCGCAGGCCATCGACAAGAGTAGGGCGGTCCTCCCAGACCCCCGAACCTGTATAAACCCCGGTGTCACATTCGCTCTCGTGGACGACGGCCCGTAGCACGGCCGACGTCCGCCCTCTCACTCACGTTTGGTTTTCACACCATCAACAATTAGTAGCTCCATTTCCGACTCCAGACTGCATGTAGAAGCTGCTTACCTTGGTTGCTACTGTTATGGGCGTGCCGAGAGCTCGACCATAAAAGAGGCTATTACTGATGTGAAGTCTTGTTTACGTCTGATTATTATTTTTTAATTTGTTAGCAAGTTATCTTCCAGAGATTATTGATTGCAATTATCATTATATTAGGAATAGTTAGATGCATATCTTCATATTTAGAAAGTATGGATATTATCTTATCCTTAGTTGATTGGTTGCATTAGGTATGATAGTTTACATATTGTTAGAGGCTAACCTTATCTATATAAAGAGAGGAGCAGCATCATTCATAAGCAACTAATGAGAATAGCATAGTCTAAGCCTCAATTCTCTTCGTCTCCCCAATCTATAGTCTTCCCTCTCCCCTAACAGCCGATGCCACTCGGTTATCCTCCCAGTGATGTTTACCTCTATGATCTAAGGATCATAACAACTTGGTATTAGAGCCAACACTATGGTTTCTGCTGCCGAGAATTTCAAGGCCATGAGGGCCACCCTCAACGAGATGAGTGTCGGCGTAGACGACATGAAAGTCATCTTAGCAGACATGGTGGCTATGATGGTAAAGCTGATGAAAAAGGAGAAGAAGAATGCACGGACATCAGCTACTGCGCGATCTGCGCCACCGGAGGCGTCTCTGATTTCGCTAGTGACTTCCGCATCGTCGACTTCGCTGCCTATGGTTGCACCAACGATGCCCTCGCCGAGGAAGAAGGCTGTTGCCCAACGACTGTCTTCTCCAAGCGCCCGGCCGACGTCGTGCATTCGTAGGTGCAGGGCGTGGCAGGTGTTAGGATCACGACGACGTTGCGTTTTTCCCACCACTAAAGCATCCTATGGTGGGAAGAGCGTCGCTCCTACCCCGCGCAACTTGTCCATGCCACCGACACCTGCTGCAACGTCAAGACACGCCAAAGGACTGCAGTCCTCGCTGCTGTCTATTGGAGCATTGCGGACCATCTTCTATGCAATGTTCCGTTGGCACCATGACCTCTCGTCGACATGGGGATACCTCGGATTGCAGCCATGGCCACCGCCCTGCAGCTTGAGGACGAGCTGCTCGTCCGAGAGGGATGAAGTGTCATGGGCGTGGGCCCGGGGGAGCTATGGCCGTGAAAAAAGGCTATTACGGTCAGGAAGTACTGTTCACATGCACTATTTACGTGCGTGGACAGTGCGCCAAACAGACTAGATTAGTTGTTTCCTTTGTTAGCAAGTTATCTTTCGGTGATTAATGATTGAGATTATCTTTATATTAGGAATAATTAGATGCATATCTTTATATTTAGAAAGTACGAATATTATCTTATCCTTAGTTGATTGGTTGCATTAGATATAATAGTTTCTATATTGTTAGGGGCTAACCTCATCTATATAAAGAGATGAGCCGCACCATTCATAAGCAAACAATGAGAATACAATAGTCTAAGTCACGATCCCAATCGTCTCCCCAATCTATAGTCTTCCCTCTCCCCTAGCAGTCGACGCCACTCGGTTATCCTCCCAGTGATGTTTACTCCTATGATCTAAGGATCATAACAACTGCCTTTAAATGGTTATTAAACCTGTTGATTAGCTTATTCCTTTTCTTCTTTTGAAACTAAGATTAGCTAATTTCTGGAGTCCTAGCCTCCTAGGGTCAACCTAGCGATCGCACACAACGTTCTTTCTTACGTCGATTTTAATGTGTGTACATTTTGTAAAAGATGTCAGCCCGTCGATATCTACTCACGTGAAACGTCTAGACACAAACACACACACGCACTCTAGACAAAGCAAACAGAACTCACAAGAATTTTGGTCTTTGTAACCGCACAAGTTTTCTGGTTTTTCTTCTCTTATTTATACTAGCCAAGAGGCACTACATACCACGTTACATGCAATGGAGCACCGCCAATGAAAGCATAACTACATACGTTACTCGCTTTGCTTGGAATTATGGCCATGTCGCTATCAATGGTCGCTAATGCAAATGCAAACAATCTTTGCTAACGCTAACACTCAACCAGCAATGAACGATAGCAATGAATGGCATCAATGCTGCTAATGCACAAAAAAAACTAAAACATTCCATGTGTGCATGCTGTCAGTTAGCCATGCAAACAAAGAAAACGGATGTAATCAAGGATTAATCAACAAATACCCCCTAATCCTTAATGTGTTTTCTTGATCTCAACGATTCCGATCCTTGTGCGTAGCTTCTGGAACTTGACGTCGTCGACGTCGCCGACCATGTCGCTATCGCTATAGCCGACAAACCGTTGCCCCTCCAATTTCTTCGCGTAACGACAATCATAGCTCCATGTACCAACAATGTACTGGAGTATATGCTTGTCTGCCGTGCGTCGCCTGGTGTCGCACCCCGACCGTGGCGGGAATGTGCATTGGCCGCGTCGTGCCACCTGCCACTGAGCCGCGCGTCATGCGTGCGCTCCCATGCACAGTCCTGCCGGCCTGACGCTGGCACTCACCACACCGCCTGTGCGTGCCTTGCAGGCTATCCAAGCCAACTGCGCCGTCACGAGGCCTCCCGCGCCGCTCGTTGCGTTGCTTGTCGCGCCCTTCATGCCACTGGCCACCGGCCTAACGTCGTGCCATGTGTTCGCGCAGCCACTGCGCCTCGTGCCTGCGTGCGCCCGAGGCCGTGCCAATGTCTTTGCCGCGTCGAGCCTCGCCACACGAGCCTGGCGGCGAAGTCGTCGTCGTCGCTGCTTCGCGAAACCGCCGCCGTCGGCCCCATCGCCACCGTCTTGTTGCCGCTTGTGGTGCTTCGCGTGAACCTCCGCGGCAGCTGCCGCCCCCGCTGGTCGCCGAAACACCGCCGCCCGCGCTTCGTCGCCAAAGCGTCTTGCGTGAGCCGTCGTCATCCTCCGCTGCTGCCGTTGCGTGCTCTGCGTGCAGCCGCCGCGTGCTCGCCGCATCGTCGCGTCTTGCTTTCTTCTTCGCCGCGCCACTTCACGCGCGTGCTCCTTGGTCGCTCGCACTCCGTCGCGTCGCCGCGTGGCACTGCATGTCGTCGGCTCTCGAGCCCGATGCGCGTCGCCAAGTGCCATCGCTATACCGCGCGGACAGGCAGACCGGCTGTGCAAAGCTGAGGGTGAGCACATAGAGTCGGTTGTGAGTGCGGTTTACCCAAGCAAGTGTGTGATGCTGTCGGTCACGAATAGTGAGCACGCCGTCCTGGATGAGTGTCTGGTAGCCGTTCCCGTCGAGCTGCCCGAGACTCACTATGTTGCTGCGTAGTCGTGGGATGTAGTACACCCCTGTCAACGCAAGGTGCTCCTCGTTCCGGCAAGTGAACAGGACGGTGCCACGACTGCGTATATCCACCACAGAGCCGTCGCCGAACTTGACGGAGCCGGTGACGCCCTCGTCAATCTCCGTGAAGCTTGCCTGGCACCCGGACATGTGATTGCTGGCACCGGTGTCCAGGTACCAAGCGTTGTCATGGGCGTCCTCATCGCGCCCTAGATGCACCTGGGCGTGCACCTCGCTGAGCACCACATTAGTGCCTGCGCCCACGAAGCCTCGATGAGCGCGCACACCTGCGCCATGAGAAGCGTAGGTTCGTCGTCGTCGTCGTTAATCTGTGTTAGATTAACTTGCTTGGCACGCTTAGGCTTGCGGCAGTTCCTAGAGTAATGCCCGTACTTGTCGCAGTTGTAGCACTGAACCCGTGACATATCACGGCGCACACTGGATGAGCCATCGTCCTTGCCGTCATGCCAGCCTTTGCCGCGTCCATGGCCACGTGGCTTGCCGCAATAACGGTTATCACCGCCAGAGGAGCTGTCGCCTTGCTCCCTCTTCTTGACGCGCATGAGCCACTCCTCGAACTCCTTGCGAAGGGCTGTCGTTGACTCTTCTTCGAATAAGAGCAGTCGTGTATCGATACTGCTGGTGTCATCACGCCCGTATCGCTGTTCCACCGCTCGAAGCCGACCGGTGAGCTCCTCAAGTGACAACGTGATTAAATCAAGCAACGTTTCGATCACGATTGCCACCTGGGTGTACCTGGATGGCGCAACGTGAAGGAATTTCTTCACTACCTTCTCTTCTTCCACCGTGTCGCCGAGGACTCGAAGGTGGTTGACAAGGCCCGTAATTCTCATGGAGAATTCATCCACCGTTTTCTCCCTCCTTGAATTGGATGTCCTCAAACTCCTTGCGCAGTTGTTGCGCGTTTGCCTCGCGGACGCGATCCACACCCATCCTCATCATCTTCACGGCATCCCATGCCTCCTTGGTCGTGTTCTTCATAGCCAACGTGGACAGCATGTTCGGCATCACCGCTCGGAGGATGGCTGCAAGGGCCATCATGTCCTCCCTCTCGCTGGTGTTACCGAGATCGATTACCGCCCACAGTCCTTGCGCCCTTAGGTTCACCCTCATCATAAGAGCCCAGTCGGTGTAGTTCGTCATCGTCAGCGTGGGGTGGACGACCGATCCCGTCGTCTCCCTTACGACGCGCTCCTGCACAACCAGCTCGCGTCCTCCCCTTCATGCCCTGCTCCGTCCGCGCTCCCGGGGCGGAGTACATGAGCCGAACTGGGATCGCGAGGCCATGGTAGTCAGGCTCTGATACCAATTGTCAGCCCACTGATGTCTACTCATGTGAAACGCCTAGACACAAACACATACACGCACTCTAGACAAAGCAAACAGAACTCACAAGAATTTTGGTGCTGCCAACCTACACAACTTTTTCTAGTTTTTCTTCTCTTATTTATACTAGCCAAGAGGCACTACATACCACGTTACATGCAATGGAGCCTGTCAATGCAAGCATAACTACATACGTTACGCTGCTGCTGGAATTATGGCCATATCGCTATCAATGGCTGCTAATGCAAATGCAAACAATGCTGCTAACGCTAACACTCAACCAGCAATGAACAGCAACAATGAATGGCATCAATGCTGCTAATGCACAAAAAAAACTGAAACATTCGATGTGTGCATGCTGTCAGTTAGCCATACAAACAAAGAAAACGGATGTAATCAAGGATTAATAACAAAAGATGCTTCTTGGCATTATCCTATCAATCCATGAAAACAATTATTTCGGATACTCGATCTCCTACCTTGGAAGCCTCTGTTTGAGTCTTACTAGGTCACAAGCATGAGCTTCATATTGAGCAGCCGCATGTGGTGAATATAAGCATTGCTGCTCAGGAAATCATCCTAGAACAAGAAAAGCAGATTTCATCACCATCATAGAGCATTTTTTTTTCCAGACTGGATGTCATCTGATCCAAGAACTATTATACAGGCGTTTGTGAGTACTTTACAGAGGTAGTCAAGAGATTATTCAGGATACAAATGCTCTCCTCTTCCTTTCCTGGAGAAAGCTAATCTAATCTCTACTACTAAATTCTACATTGTTAGGTACAGACTGAGTAGTTAAAGTAGTTTCCTTGTCAACAGTAGAACATCACCCTCTTCACCCTCTCTTTCACGGCGGGTAAAGGCTTCACCGAGGTTCCGTTCGTCCCGCTGGAGCTCTTCGACGTTTGGTTCTCTGACATCTCTGGCTCCATGTAGAACCGCGCTCGAAATGCAGCCAGATGCGCATAGTATGCAGGTGGGACTGTTGGAGCAGCAAAAATACAAGGCTGCCGTTCAGATTTGCGCGCAAGTATGACAACATATGAATGCCAAGTAGGAAACTGGGAAATGTTTCAGTTAGTGCAGAAGAACGTACCAACAGAAACCGAACGCGTGCACCGTGCGTAACTGCATCAACATATAAATCAAGTCAGGCTATTCTTAAAAGATGAAGTGCAGAGAACAAGCATAACATAAAGCAGCAATGTCGTACGTGTAGCAAAGGTTGTTTGTCAACGTCTGCATTTCGTCTGCGCTGAAATTGTTCTCATCCCAGAGGACATGGTAGTGAGCTGGCCTACTTGTTCCCTGGTTAACTCGCACATCAGTCATTTCAGAAATCAGAACAGGGTGTTCGGATCATATTCCGATGCTTGTAGTACAACACTCTACTGATCCAAGTACCATAGTTGTACAATCAATGATTAAAAATTGGTCGTAGCATCGGTTAGTTTATTCTTTTAGCATGTGTTCTTCACTAGGTAACTAACTAGGTACAATGATAGCTTGTTGAAAAGAGAATATGCGCTTGTTGAAAAGAGAATATGCAGTACCAGAGTAACGACAAATTCAGTATGTCAGCCTTCCACAAGGACCAGTACAATATTCTTACCTGAATTCCAGCGTGACTACAGAGGTAGAAATCAAACTCCGTTGGATGGCATATCTTTGAATCAACAACAGTTCCTGTTTTTGGGTAACTAGTGAGCAATTACAGAAACAAGGGAATAACATAGTAAATACAACATTCTAAAATTAGCCCACCCAAAACTATGTTTCAGTAGTTCAAGGAAATTTTACTTATGAATGTATAGTATGAAATATGTATAGGGTTAGAAATCAACAAATGAAACAATTTTACTAGCACACAATTTTTGTTGAAGTGCTAATAAATTTTACAATATGTTAGTTAAACTATAATCTGCAGTAGATCCCATAACTTAAAGATGTAGAGGTCATGAATAGATTACCAGGCAAAATATTTCCACTTTTGTCCGTGCTACTTCTGTCTTTGTGATTGTTTGCAAACAGCCTTGTATGGTGACGCTTTTGAACCACCACAAATGTTACAGGAGGCTGGTAATTTGGTTCCAGGGATGCACATGCCTAGAAGAAAGCATTTGTTAGGCAACTTGGTTAGAAGATCTACATAAGAAAATACAAGTGTATCCAACCTTACGGATAGCGTCTAACTCATAAAGGAGAACTTGGTAGAATTGGCCTTCACTAACGCCATCCCTGAAACAGATATAGTATCTATACAATTAACAGATAACATAATTTAATTGCAACATAAAGAAGCCTTAACAATGGCTGTTTTTGTACTCTACAATAGATAGTAACCTAAACACTATCGTACTTGTAGAAGATTCACATGGCATTAAATTTGTTCAGTGTCCGCGAAATCAGCCTAGGCGTCGTATGGCCGCCGTGACTAGGGCCATAGTCGGCTGCCAAGGCCTAGGCGGGCGCTAAGCGGCCAGGCAAAGCTACGACGACGACGAGAGGGAGAGGAAGGGGAAGAGTAGGGAGCATGGCAAGAGGGAAGGAAGCCGGGGGGGGGGATGGCAAGAGGAAGGAGGATCTAGGCGGCACCTTCATCGCCGTCGCCGCTAGATTTCTCCGTCGTCGAGGAGGCGCCAAGGGAGGCTGCTGGAGGCAGTGGATCTAGGCGGCGGCCGTCGGCCTGGAGAGGGAGAGAGAGAGAGCTACGAGAGAGAGGATAAGGTTAGCTATAGTTTAGATCAGACAGTTGAGATATAGCGACCAGCCGATCACCTCCTTCTTCCCCCTCGCCTCCGCCTAAGTCGGCCTCCCCAATCGTCTCCTGCTCTACTCCCCCTCGCCTCTGCCTAAGTCGGCCTCCCCCCTTGCCTCCGTGCCACGCTCCCTTGGATCCTCGCTCTCCCCTCGCCTCCTGCCCCGCCGCCGCCGCCCCCCCCCCCCCCCTCTGCCTGAGTCGGCCGTCTAGACGCCCTAGGTGCCGGTCCACCGCCCGACTAGCGCATAGCGCCTTCATGGACCATGGATTTGTTGTAGCAATGTTTAACTATTGTCCTCTACAAACTATAGTTGATAGCCAATAATTGCACTAGCATACCTGTAGAAAATTATTCTCAATGGCTTTTGCCCCGTTGCCTTCCTGAAGGATATTAAGAGCTCCCTGCATAACAAAACCAGCGCAGGAGATAAGTTCAAGTAGCTCATTCAGAAAAATCATTTAATTAGCTTTTCACTTTAGAAGAGCACACTGTTCCTAAATAAATACCTGATCATTCCTCCTGTTACAGTGCCTCTCTGAGGGTCATGCCATGTCTTGTAAAGGTCCTGAATGAGCTCTTGCCGATGAGCCTGCGCGCATACCAATCCAGCATACTTTGTAACTTCCGGCCAGTCTTGAGAAGCGACAACCTGCAAGCAGCTTATTAGAGAAAGGGAAAAGAAAAGGTATAATCCGATGAAAATGTAATGCATATTGATGTGGAATATGCAGAGTAATGCTCAGACTTACTGCAGCAATGGATGGACTAGAGTCCTCCCCAGTTTCAGGATGCGTTACATCTGCACCAAATATAATAGTTGGTATGTCACTGACCAACGGAATTCTCCAACTTATCGCATCCAAGAGCACGGTGTTTCTTCCTCCCATCTGAGCAATAAATTACCAGGGTTCTAAGTTAGCTTACTGGTCTACACTACATTTGATGTGTAAGCAAGGTGATGAGTTAATAAGTACCTTAACATTGATTTTAAGCGAGACATTTGCCAAGTACTGCTTGCTGATCTTATAAACATGCTTGGTTAAGCAACATTGTGATATCAATCCCAAATCGGTTTCACAGATACGTTTGATGTCACCTGCAAATATAAAGTATGACGCAGTGCCTCACGCAATATGAGGATTCAGAAAAAAAAAACATACAAGGTAATTAGAATGATGGCACTCACCATATAAAGGACCGTTGTTGTCAGGGAGAATGACCAAAAGAAGCTCCAGTTCTTTACCCTTGAGTTTGTTTAATGCTACATTATACACATGCTTAAGTGCCTTCACTACTTGATCTGGTCTAGCTGAATATATTGGTATCACAGGCTCACTGTTGAATTCCTGCAATAACAGCAGAGATCAAACTAAAAAGATGCACACACAATTAACTTTACAAAGGCCTCTCTCTTGTGCAAAAAATATTAGAAGAAATGAGAGGTTACCATGCCCGAAATCTGACACATTTGTGCCAACTCCTGGCAGAATCCCCGAGCTGTGGTTTCTTGAACACTCCTTGAGAAGTTTATACAAGCCCAATGATTCACCTTGCACCCATTGATCACTTTCTGCCAAAATGATTTTTTTTAGGTGGTAAATGTACCGGGATAAACACCATGATATCTGCAAGGGCATGTTGCTGCAACTGCAGCAAAAAAGAATCTAACCTTATTCACCATGTTCCATTGACCAACCTGTGGTAAGCACTCCTTTTCTTTTCCAGTATCATGATATTTCAGCTGGAATCCACAAAATTCCATGTCAAAATTATTAGCCAAGAGCAATTAGCTAACTACTGACATGAATTACAGTGTATGATAAATCCCACCCAAGGTGCTGGAAGGACTCGGGCTTCAACAGATGTTAGCTTCTCGCTTATGTTGATCCCAAATTCCTTCGCATAAGGATCTTGCTCATATCCGTTTTGATGAACTGTCTGAAAACAAATACTTTTAGTCATCAGAGCCATTTTAACAACAGCAATGATCACAAAAATTCTTCCATGAAAGGAAACCCTAGTAGCATGTAATAGTGGCTAGCTATTGAAGATCCATTGCATGGAATGTTTGGACCACAGGCAAATAAAAACAAAGACTTGAGGATATGTCAATTAATGAGCATGTTGCATGCATATCTTGCAATGCACAGATTTGTTCAGGAAGACCATCAGTTTTGTTGGAACAAAAACCTAGCATATCTAGCCCGGCCCAACATATAGTTTGTATGTGTTAAATACTCGTTTATTTTTTTAATATGATTAGGAAAAACTCTGGACCTGTAGAATATCCATCTCCTGTTCTCTCGGCCTTTGGCATGTAACCTTTAGCAGCGACGTGATCTGCTTTTCATTCAACCTCTTTGTGTATCTCTGACCCTCAACAATCTTGCAGGCCTGGTAAGAAATGTGTCGAAGCTAAAATCTTTACTGAGGAAATAACATTACAGAATTGACCAGCTAACAGAAACTTGTCGGTGAGCTTTTTGATACCTACCTCCATTGGTAGATAGTTTGCCTTCTTTTGGTTTCCCACCTGAAGGCAGGGAAGGTGGGGATGCTGAATGGTAAACCCATACATTTCCTTGAAATACTCTACGACAGATTTCATATTCATTTGATCATCAATTGGGAAACTGTCAAAAAAAGCAAAATCAAATCCATAGTTTAGCACGTCTGGTAACTAAGGCTTCCAACATATGAAACATAGATATGTGTATTTAACTACCAGGGTGACCCGCGTATCTGCGCGGCTAGATTTTTCTTAAAGTTTGTAGTATTAAATGATATTACTTAGATGCTTGATAATATATTTACGTATCTTGTAGACTATTTTGATTTTTAAGACATCATAAACATTATACTTGAAATAGACTTTTTTTAATGTAGGTCGTTATAATATCCCACCACGATCAACGGTGTAGATTTTTATCTTTTTCTCCGATTAACGCAAGAATTTCTAGCATTTGAGAGCAAACGTGATGGCTTTTTTTTCTATCGCTTCAATAATATAACTGATTTGCTAATTTTCAGTTACCTGAAATTTTCTTATCCATCAGTCACCTACAGTTATACAGTACTAAGTTTAAAATTGCAGTACCAAGTGATGTGCAATTTTAGTATAACTCTACTGTAACTTTTAGTTCTATTTATTTTTATATTTGTAGGGTTGTAGGTTTTATATTTGTAGGGTTGTAGGGTTCACTTAGATTTACTTTTGTCTAGTTTAGAATTTTTTTTTTGTATTTTCTTGTAATACTTTTGTCTATTTTAGAAAGAGATAGTCTGACCCATAGAATATTGATCTAACGGTGAGAAAATATGACTGATGGATAAAGAAATTTCAGTCACCTGAAGCATAGACACTCCCATAATATAATAGATAGATAGATTGGGTTCAATCTAGTCACTAATTAGATGAAATCAATAAATCAAAGCAACCATAATGCATTTAGAGGCCTACCATGCTTTTGAATCAAGAGGGTGTATCATGCTTTTATGTTTGGTGAACAGCTTAGTGCAGGATATTTGCCAATTGATAGCACATAGGAGCAAGGAAAACGATTTACAGTCTTAACATACATCAGTTCATGGGTTGGTTGCGTTGTCAGCCCTGAAATGCGGTACTTCCGCCTTACATTTTCCCGGTGAGTGACTTCAACTTTCACGCCCCGCAAAGCTTTCTTGATCTGCTTGGCATAAGCAAATTACACATTCAAATTACTTCATTAGGCAAAGCAAAACACTCAAGACCATAACCAGCTAGTCCATAACCAATAACAACCAAATAGCAGCTGTTACATGTCACTGTAGTACTAGGCTAGATTCCTTGTTCCCCACAGCACAATTTACCTTAATTCGGTTTGCATCCGACAATGGCCTTGACATGACATCCTTCCCTAATATTTGGGCCACGAACTCGATCACCGGCAGCGGCTCCATAAACGCAGTGGATGACATGTCTGACATCAACATCACCATATAAGCACGGAGCACAGGACAACGCAAGAAATCACATGCATGAGGGCACCAAATATTCCTCAGCCGAAGCGCATCTCACCAATGTTAAGGGACAACCCCATCTGAGTCGGCCGGATGCTCTGGTAGAACCCACACCACGACTGCAGGCCGTCCCCGAGACGCTGCGGCTTCCTTATGTCCGGCGAATAGAACGACCGCCCTATCGACACGTACCTAGCATTGGCGCAGGCACCATCAGTTCCCTCCAAGAACGCACAAAGCCAAGCTGCAACGGGCAATGCGTGCGCTGCAATTAATGCAGGCGCGGATAAAATACCTCTGGTTGGCGAGCTCCCGGAGCACGATGTCGAGGACCTGGAGGGCCTCCTGCGGCGCGTCGGCCTGCCGCCCGGCGATGAATTGCCGGAGGTGGTGGAGGTCGGCGCGCGCAGCGAACTTGATGGCGACCCTGTACTCCCTCTCGCTGCAGGAACGCAAACCAGCCAAGAAGACATAGCCATCAAGAAAGACGTACGTATGAGGATGCGCACATAGCGCCGGAACAAATGCAGGTGCGTACCGTGGGGAGACGCCGGTGCCGTCGTCGTCGTCGGTGAGGCGCACGACGAACTCGCGCGCGTCGAACGGAAGGGTCCCGGCGGTGTAGAGGTTCTTGCGGCCGTCGTATGCCGGGAGGCGCATTCCAAGGTCGGACGCGCGGTAGAGGCGGACCAGCTCCGCCATGATGGCCCGGTTCACGCTCCGGGAGCTCACCTCCGGTGTGATCTTCACCTGCAAAGACGGCACGAAAACCAAGAAAAGCTCTCACCTTTCTTCATCTCAATTGTGCTGTGCTAGTCTCAACTTCTTGAAGCGAAATGGCAAGGACTTACGTCGTACTGGGTGAGGTCCTTGTCGGGGAGCTCGGCGAGGAAGTGGTTGGCCTTCACGACGCAGCGCGTGCCCACCGTCCCGAACCCCGGCCGCCGGCAGAACGTCAGCCCCTTGCTCGGCACCGGCGGCCCAATGACGGCACGCGCCGCAGGCACCGGCGCCAGAGCCGGCGCCGGCCGCGGCTCCTCTGCCCTGGTCCGCCCGCGCCCGCCGCGCCGCCTCCCACCCCCACCGCACTTCTTTCCTCCCTCCGGCGGCGCAACCGCCGCCGCTGCCGCCGTCTCCACCTTGGGCTGCGCCACGCTGCTCTGCAGTGGCTGCTTCCTCGCCGCCCCCACGTGCCCGTGCCCGCCTCCCTTGGCTGCCGGCTGGTGCCGGGGCGGCGGCATGTCCAGGACCTCCAGCATGTGAGCGGCTGCGACCACTGCGCGAGTTCGTTACCCGACAACGCGGTAAGACGCCTGCGCGGTGCCTTATAATGTTACGACCTCTCTGCGTGATCAGCAGCAACAAGGTGGCAAACAAAGCAGGCAAAGCAACAAGCCAAGCCAAACCAAGCCAAGAAACCCCACTGTAAAAACCAAGCGACCCAACCCAAGCAGCGGTTAAAATCCCCTTTCGCAACCGGGGGTAAATTGCCGGAATTAATGAGGCGTGGGACAGAAAGGCATTAGAACCCTGGGGCCGGGATAAGCACTGATGCAACAACTGAAGCAGGTTTGACCTGTTCGGGAATGGACGCCGTGGGGGTGGCAGGGTAATCATAAATTCGCTGGTAAAAACAGGGCGCTGGTGGGTTGAAATCCTCCGGTTTTTAACCAAAGGTGGTAGGCGTCGTAGAAACGGGGACGCGTAATCGGGGTGGGGGTGGTAGGTAAAACGTATAGGCCGTGGATTAATTGAGGCGCGAGGTAGTGGCGCAGTGGGAGCTGAGCTTCCGATGGTGTTATCGAAGGGATGGATGGGGATTTTTATTGACAAGTGTATCACATGTTTGTGTGGCTGGCCGGTAGTTGCGCGGTAGTATTATTGAGCGGTAGATTATGACAATGTGTGTGTAATAATAATATGATAGGTAGAAATATATATTAGTATTCTATTTTCATATGCAATATCAGTATGATTGACAACTAAATCGTATCTGTGCCCTAACCTATTAAACACAATTTTATATATTAGTTGCGTAGAAAAACCTCTATTCCAATAATAGTTCTAGAGTGATACTGCAAAATAGTTCATTCGATGATAGTAGTACCGTGCTCAACCATGACAGAATTTGCTTGATAGAAAACAAAATTTAATATGACCGATATATCAGTAAAATATGTGGTCGTATCCGATAAACCATATCGATCAAAGGATTTATCACTATAAATATGTGTATTTGATAATTTGTCACTCTATATATCACTGCAGATCTTCAAACTCCACTGTCATGTTAGTTGTTGGAGGAAGGATCCTCGCTCTCCCTCGAGTCAACGTTAGTCCAACCAACGCCAGCAATAGGCCTCACTTCCCATGTCACAGTGTTAGGAAAAGCTGCACGTGGAAGGGCCAGTCCAACGATGGCCGACGACCCGCATGCAAGACTGTAACATCCCAGTTTTCTGGGCTTTTGAAAATTTTCAAAACTTTAAAAATTAACCATTTGGTTTTATTGAATTCTAAAAGCTTAAATTGTAATTTAGAATTTTAAAAGCAATTTAATTTGAATTAATTAAACTTCAATTAATTCAAGTTGGTTTAATTAAGTTTTCTGGATCTTAATTAGATTCAAAAATCAAAAGTGTTGTTTTAAAGCCTTTTCTTAGTTTTGTTGCTTTTTTAAAAGAGGTTTTCCCTTTGTCCCTAAGTTAAAAAATAATTAATTACAAAAATTAAAAGCAATAGTTAAGCTGAAAATATTTTTATTAAGTTTTAAATAATTCAAGAGATTTCTGTGTATTTTTCTTGAATTTTTGGACGGCTTTAGCTATTTTCTAAAAATGTTTTTGTTTTTCTGGTATTTTCTAAATTCAAAAATCCTTAAAATCCCCTTCTCTTGTTTGGGCGAATTTCTTGACCCATCCTCCTCCTTCTCATGTGCCCACGAGCCCATTTTTTTGCATTGCCTTTCTCCCCAGTCATTTGTCCAATTGGAATCGGACGGCTGCCAATCCCCGCGTGTTTCCCCGTTTCGCGCCCCTCTCTCTCGCTGCCCAGCGAGCCTGCTCTGTCAGCCTCGCGCGCTTTGCCCCTGGTCATCTTCCTCAGCACGCCATCGCCCTCGCCCCAGCATGCCTTCGTTCGCGCCAGCCTTCGCCCGTCGCGGTCACCTTGGGTGCGCATTCAATGCGCCGTCCTTCACTACGCCCGTTGCCCTCGCTTCCGCGTCCTATCCCATCCCTGCACTTGCTCTCGCCCGTGCCAGTCTTCGCCGCTGCAGAGCTTCACCAGCGCGGCACTCTTCGCCGACGCACCTGCTCCCGTCCGCGCCCTCTGCCACCATCCGCTCCCCCTTCCGTGCCCTATCACCTCCGCTCACCTGCCCCCGTCAGCGTTGGTCCTCACCGCCGCGAGCACGCCACTGCCTATCTCTCCCTCTGGCCTCCCCCACGCCTATTTAAGGGGAGCATCGTGCGCCCCTCCGCCTCCTCTTGCTCTTCCCCCTACTCACTCTCCATCTCTCCCTCCGAGCTCACTTTATTTCGCGATTCAACCGTCACCGCCGAGCTTCACTCCACCGCATCCGCCGTCGCCGTTGAGCCTCCTCTGGTGCCATCGACCTCGCCTCCGGCATTGTTAGAGCACAAGCCTCCCCGTGCGCACCTCCCCGGCCTCGGAAGCCCCTCGAACCGCCTTCGCCGCATTCCGTCGCCGCTCTTCATCTTCCCCGTCGGCCTCCCCTTGTCGCCGCGTCCTCGAGACCGCACACACTGCTTCGCCGCGCCGCCCTCTTCCCGTAGGTGCCCTCGCCGCCACCAAGACCCGTCGTTCTCGACGGCAACCATCGAGCCGAAGCGCCGGCCGGCCGGGTCCGACGTGGTCGCCACTGTGGCGCCCGTCGTGACCACCTCGACCCTTTTGTCGACATGGTCGCCTCGTCGGCAAGCTGCGTGGATTTTCTGGTTTTCTTTAGAAAATAAATCGAAAAAATCAAGAAAATCCCGATTTCATCATTTTATGTAAATTCAAACTTCCGAAAGCCATAACTTCCTCATTCGAACTCCGATTCGAGTGATTCTGTGGATATCATGGGGATATGCCTATGATCTTAGAATGATGAGACAATTGGCAATGGCGTTGAGGGTTTGCAGAATCACCCGTTTTCGGTGTTGCTCCAATTCTGTCAGGCCTCTAGCGGTCTGACCGCCATGGTGGCGGTCGGGCCGCCATGCCTTGTGTGGTTTTTTCCGAATGGTGGTGGCGGTCGGACTAGCCAGGTGGCGGTCGAGCCGGCGATGGAGCGGTCTGACCAAGCTTTGCTGGCGGTCGACCGGCCACTTTAATGACTTTGGATTTTGGAGTGGGCCAAAAATAGAGGGTGTAGGCAAGTGAGAGGTTCTTCTGCACTTGGTCCCATAATTTTTGGAGATTCCAGGGAAAAGTTCTATTCGATTGAAAATTCCAGAGAGGTTTGGTTTTCCTTGAGAGGAATTTTGGCTAAGTCCTGAGGCGGTCGATCGGCCTTGTCTTTGGTGGTCGAGCCGGCGATGGGTGGTCGACCGCCAAGGGTGGCGGTCTGACCAGTTTTAGCTTGTTCGTCGACCCGCGTAGCGACGATGTGTTCTTGTTAGGTCAAGTTCAGGGTCATCATTGCATATGTGTTGCATGATGCATGTTTTGACTGACGTGGGTCAAGTTGTGAAGAACTTGTTCCCGAAAATGGTTTCTTGGTCTATTGTTGTGCAGGTGGCTTGCAAGTCAATGACGGTCAATGGCGAGGAGGATCGGGACTAAGCTTGGAGAGCTGAGGTCCAGAACGATCAAGGATGCCGAGTGAGGTCAAAGGACTCAAGCGGGGCGCAGGATAGACAAGGATGATCGAACGGGCAGTTCAGTGCGACTGGTTGGATCAAACGACGCGGGAGTCATTGCAAGTGCTCAGTGGTGCCGGTGGGATCCGGACGGGAGAGACTTGACGACGTGGAGCCGTTGATCAACCTACACGTGGCGAAGCAGGCGAGTGCTTCGCGCAGATGGACTCGGTCTTTTGGAGAAGGATCGAGAAGGGGTATTTTGGTAATTTCACCAAATACCGCCTTGGTGACCTTTTGGCTAAACCGCGGCGCGGGTCGGCGCATGGTGAAGCGGTTTAGGTCACTCAATGATGAAGACGGCGCTTTGAGATGCGTGCGTGTGTTAACCCATTTGTGTGTGGGGTCTAATGGGTGCCCTAATAAAATATTCTCTAGGATCTAGCCTCCACTATATAAGGGCTAAGTACTGGTTGCACTTAGTAATCCTTGGCCATTTAGATAACCCTATTTCGTGTTTTAGGGTTTGGGATGAAAGGAGGAGAGCTAGGGTTCTAGAGAGGGATTGAGAGTGAGTGCTCTTGGAGAGAGCTTTATCCTCCTTGTAGGAGTGGCTGTAAATAACAATCATCCATCTATCCAAATCAATCCAACCAGATTTCACAAGATGAGTCACTATTCGTTCTTGTGTTCATCCTCTCTATTTGATGATTTTGGGCCTTTCTTTGATCCGAGAGTTTTTACTTGGTTTTTCTTCTTGATCTTGCTTGCTGGGATATGTGGGAACCCATCTAGGTTCATCTTGATCATCAATCATCCACGAGCAAGCTTTTGGATCTAAGTTTTGGTTTTGCCCTGTTTTGGTGAAGAAAGGGTGATTTTCGGGGATTTTGCTCTTGAGAGCTTTTGGCTTGATTCTTCCTGTGATTGAGAGTGCTAAGATGTATGGGAGACCATCCTTAGCCATCTTGGATTGATTCCTCCCACGAAATCATCTCAATTACCGTTTTCGCATTTGGCTCGGTTTTGAAGCACCCTTCGTTCAAACTGAAAAGGATAGGAACTTTGGCATGGATCTCTGCAATCTTTGATTGGAATATGTTCCTAATATCTTTAAGAAGGTGTGTCTCAAATTTCGTGGAGTTTGGCTTTACGGATCAAAAGTTAAACCGATTTGAGTTTCGGTTTTCGGGCTGTCTATGCTGATTTTGCTGTTCATCGTCAGGAGCGGTCAGACCACCCATCTGAGAGGTCTAACCACTAGGCAAAATATTTGACCCACCAATTTGAGAGGTCTGAGCGCCCAACTATTTGCAAATTGAGTTCTTAGTTATTTTGGGTGTTTTGCGTCGGGGTTTTGATTGGATTCAATACAAGTCTTCCATTGTGCTTGTATATTGATCTTCATAGCCTCATAGCTATTGGAGTGAGATTGGTGTTGAATCTATTCTTTGTGAAAAAGTGAGCGTGCTCCTATTCACCCCCCTTCTAGTCGCCTTTCTGGTCCTACAGATTCAAATTTCTAAATTCCTCTAAACTCTTTGTCTTCCTATTAGTATTTATTTAGTATTTATTTGGATTTATTTAGAGTTGTTTTATTTACTTAGCTTGTTTCGCACGTATAGATTCCGGTGTTTCGAACGATTTCGTGGACCTGACGACCGAAGAATCTCTACTCTTCAACGAAGGCAAGTCGTAGACCTTTGATCATATTGAACCCAATTTACAAAAGTATATTGATTGATATAAACATTTATTGCTAATTTTATAATAAATGGTTTTGGGAATTAGTTAATTACCAAATTGCCATTATGCCTCCTTGATAAATTGTAATGACATGTATCCTTGAATGACATAACTCCTTGGACACCTTAGGATGGTTAATTATTTTTGTTGGATATTATTGTATTACCAACATGAGTACCGTATTATGCTTAGCCAATGCTTTAGTTATATGATAGATTCACGATCACTTACTCAAAGAATGATGGAATTTGACTAAAGGAAATATGGAACTGTGGCGAAGCCACTTTTGATAAAAGATGTTGCACCATGGCAAGGATTGTCATTTGGCCAGGTTGAACAAAAATGATTTATGCTCGGACGAGTGGGCGGTGGTAAAGGTGGGTGTGGAATCACATTGGGATGCGGAAAGTCTCGTCTGAGCAACCACTAAGGACTTAACCTTGAACTATTGATCTGGGTCATATCGTACAACCACATGTCTAGACTGGAATAGACCTAACCGACTAATTAGCAATGTTTTGGTTCGGTCCTGTTTTGGTTGGGAACAGCGCAAGAGGGGGCCAGAATGGTGAAACCTTAGCGGGAACCGAGTCAAAACAGAACTTTGTAAAAGCCTTGTCACGCGCTCTAGACTGCTTACCTAAGGTAGTGAGTGGTGGCATAGATATATGCCAAACAAACTAGAGTATTCGTGTCTTGTGGGTCAAGCTGTACAACCTCTGTAGAGTGTAAAACTATTCGAATAGTCGTGTCCCCGGTTATGGACATGCCTGGTGATTTCACGCAAGGGGTAGATCTTTATAAAAAATGTTAGAATGGGTTGGTCGAATCTCGTAGATGGTTGATGGTTGGGAAGTGAACGGGGTGTTCACTAGTTGTTTCAAAGAAAATTGTTTACTTATTTATTAATCTTTTAAATTGTGCCTTACAATCTACTTACTGTATTTATTGTCAAATATTGCTTTCTGCAAAAATAGCCATAAAGTTATCCTTGTCAAACCTTGCATGAATATTATTTGCATACATTTCTCTGTGACTTGCTGAGTACATTCAAAGTACTCATGGCTTTATGCCCTCTGGTTGATCAGTCGCTGAAGAAGAACAAGGAAGCACCGAGTTCTACGAAGAAGACTACTTTGAAGACTATGCGAATTAGGTCGCGTCCTCCACTCGATTGCTTGTGGGCATATTGGGTGACCTCCACCGCATGTTTGGTTTCCGCTGCAAGCTTCCTTTTGTTGTTAAGCCCTGCGAGGCTACCATTGTAAGACTTACCCATAAGGTCCTTTTGCTAAATAATATTAATTTGTGTACTTCATCTATAGTTTGGTTGTGGATATGATTACACCAATGTTGCAACTGTGTGAGCTAGCTACGGATCATGGAACTAGTTCAGAATACACAGAGAGTCCTGAGGTTGCATACTCGGGGTCCCAACAAAGACCGACACTGGAGATCCCCGACACGACATTGGGCGGTGCTATACGCGAACGGGCCTTGGGTGTGCTCGGTGTACCAACAGTGGAGGCAATGACCGATGGGGTCGGCGACGAGCATCCACAAGGAGGCGACATCTACCGACCTAAGTTCTCCACGCAATTCCCTCTTGCTCGCTCAGCTCGATAGATCAGGGGCACACATGCTAGAGGCGACACCGGGACTCCAGATTCGACATTCTGTGGCTCAAGCCCGACGCTCGACGATTTAGCGAGGGGCAATGGGTGGAGGAGGTGGCACTGGCTTGTTTCCCATAAAATTGCAGGCGACCTTTCCAGTCGACGGCCGTGAAGGTAGTAAGACGAAGAGCACTAGGACCGAGGTTCCCCCACTCGATGACGATGGTGAAAGGAGGAGCTGGCGGGCAGCTAAGCACTAGCCTCTCCTGTCGGCAGCTGTAAATCCAGCAAGAAGGAGGAGCCGGCGGGCAGCCGAGCACTAGCCTCTCCTGTTGACAGCCGTTAATTAGGCAAGACGGAGAGCACCAGGCCCGAGGCCCCCCACTTGGCGACGAAGATGAAAGGCATGCATGACTTGGTTTTTCGTAGATCGCCGACCCGAGCGACGTGCAAACCCCTTCAAGAGTCACCACGTAGCCCCATGTTGACATTCAACAACTGCCCGGAACAACGAGGGGGCTACTGTTGGGGGAAGGGTCCCCGCTCTCCCTCGAGTCGATGTTCACGTCAGTGCAACCAACGTCAGCGAAGGACTAGCAGCGACGCATGGCATCTACGTGAAATGACAACGCGAAACATGGCATTAGTTTAGTAATCAAGCCCTTCTACACAATTGGCGAACGTAACATGAACCGGTGGGCCCGGCGTAGGCGACCCCACCTCACCAAGAAGGACGAGAATACCCCTAGGGTTGATCTAGAATTAGGATTATTTATGTAATTTTATCTCCTCCCTCTTCCGATTCTATAAATATAACTCCATTGTCACATGGGAGAGAAGGTCACTTGTACATGATTTCACTATTGAGCAATACAACTTGGGTGATTCACTTGCCTCACTCACGTTTTGCTCCTCACATACGTATTTCCGGTGATTGACGTAGCCAACCAATGGTGCATACAAATCTATTGTCTAAAGGTATATCTACAACATTAATAATTTAAGTTGCAAGCATGGTTCAACCATAGGAAACCTCGTGCAAAGCTTTGCTCGGTCTTAAACAAAAGAGAAACGCTTCGTGCTAACGTTAAATGCCAGTACAACGCCGCGTTGCCCGACGCCGCTTCTGCTGCCTCATGGCGTGACGTTCGCCCGGCCGCTCGGCGTCGCACTCTCCTCCTCCGCTTGACCCAGCGCCTCCGCCGACCGACTCGACCGGCCCGCGCTGGCCCCGCCGCTTGCTTATGCTGCCCCCGAGCGCCCGCTCGGCCGCCCCATGTACGGTAGAACGATAAAATCTTCGTGTGTACCAAAGAGCTCTAAACAAAACCACCATTTTGCTGCACCAGCGATGTCCTAGAAGGCTAGAACTGCCTCGATGGCCGTGCGTATACTTTGGAAGCGTGCCCCCGACAAGAAGGCACTCCACTATTGCAGAATAGAACCCCACCCTCCTCAATCCTCATGGGCAAAACCCATTTTATAATAACCCCACCCTAAAACACGCGCACACACAAACACTGAGCACGCCCATATCCCTGGCAGGGCCGGGCCAGAGAATAAGCGCAACCGTCTACCGGCATGCATACAAAACTGTACCCGCGCAACGAAACAAAACAAATCTAACCACGTCGAGAAGAAGATAAAGAAAAACACCCCTCGCCCGTGTCGTGTTACAGCGGCGTGTGTGCGCGGCATCGGCGGCCGCGTGGGACGTCGCAACTCGCTGGGAGGGGTCACTGTTCGCACGGGGCGGCACGGCACGGGGCTGGCGCGCGGCCCGAGGCGGGGTGCGGTGTGTGTGGCGCCGACGGACAAAGCGAAGCATTCGCGCAGCGCGGTCAGAGGCCACGCCACAGCCACAGGCAGTGGCAGCACAAGCGGGAGCAGCGGCTGCTGCTGCAGCGGCCACGGGACCAGCCGACGGAGGAAGCCATGAGCCAGCACGCACGCCTGCCCACGGGGCCACGGGACCAGCCGAGCGAAACATGACCCACACCAACTTAGGCACTTAGCCCACCGACCGCGCACCGCACCAGGCTATCGCCACTGCTGCTGTTCGCGCGCGTACGCGCATGTGGTGGCAGTGTGGGGGTTAATGCCCTGTGCGCGCAGCGGCTGCGTGCGTGTTAGCTGCTGGTGCTGCCCGTGCAGGGCCAAGCCACTACCTGCCGGCTGCTGCGGTATGGCATTCGTACGTTAGGTCTCCTCTTTTACTTGCTCAAAAGGCGCCATCATGACACCATGGCGGGCGCACGGCTGCGGGCCCGGCTTTCTTTTTCTTCGGCCGGATCAGATCGTCTGCCGTCGACGTGGCATGAAACTATCGAGGCTCGTACGGAATGGATCAGGGAAATTAGATACGCGGCTGCGTAAAGACAACAGTCGGCAATTGAGTTGCTGGCGTATTTAATATTTTGAGCGTTGATTTTCTGGTCAGATCGGACATCACCCATAATCGTCGGCACAATAGATGAGCACTAATAGACGACTGCGTGAAAAGGGTCATCAAGAAAATTCACCGGGTTCATTGTGTCTCCAGCATGTACGTGCTTAAGATTATCCAATACAAGACATTATCAACTTCTCCTAGCCCTATCTCCATCTCGTAATTAAGGCCCCTTCAAGCGTCGGTGACAGAGTCCTCGCACTGTCACGTACTCCTCCCCACTTCCCCAAGCAGACGACTCGTGAGTGGTGCTAGTGCGGGCACAGCGGACGTGCGTGTCTCTCTGTATCAGCAGCGCATGCAATGGTGCTGGGCTGTTGGTTAGCTGTTGGTTAGCCACTAGCCGTTTGTTTCGGTCAATAAAGCTGTAGCGCAGGAGAGCGCGACGTTGAATAGGTGCAACGCACGCATGATTGCATGGCGCCGATTGTGCGGCGTGGGGACGTGATGCGCGCAGGACCACACCGCACCGCGCCTCACGGCAGCGCGGCACAGCAACCGTAATGGAGTGGAAAAGTGCAGCGTGCCATCGATGTCTCGCTACGGCACGGCACGGCCTGGCTCGCATCGCTCAGAGGGGGAAAAGGGTTCGAGACGTAATCATTCGGTGCTAATTTGTACCGCCGCAAAAGGCGTACGTACGTGCCAGAGGACGCACTCGAAATAGCAGTTGACCAATGGGGAGGGCGGAGATTGGAGACCATTATTGACGGTGCAGCACACCAGATGTGCAAAATGCAGCGGCTGATCGAGAGCAATCATGACACCGTTGAAACTAAGACGAGAGACTAGATTATAATAGAGTGAAGATTTAGGGAAAGAGCATATGAAGGGCAGGTTGGGAATTGGGATCAATATATGGGAAGCATAAGTTGATCATGAAAAAGACATGAACTTGTTTCTTGTTAAAAACGTATTAGTGTTACAGCTTATGCTAGTTTATGACTTAATTAAGAAACAGTTTTGGAACCAACACAAAGAACTTGAGAAAAAAAATGGGAGCAAAAGGGAGGCGTGTCACATACCCAATACCAGCACACACACACACACGACAGTCCCCCATCTCCATATCTCCCCCACGCCTTTAGCGGCTAAGTGGCAGCAAGGACAACGATGCAACGTGCAAGCTGCACCAAAAGAGTAGAGCAAGCCAACGACACCGCCGAGAGGACAGAAAGGCAAAGCCAAGCACGGAAAACGGCAACAAGTTAAGCGAGACGGCCCATGCGTTCCCGGAAGGAAAGGGGTCGCCACGCTACCCACAGCCAGTCAGTCGCCACGCCGGCCGGGCCCCGCGCGCCCTCGCCCGTGCCCGTTCACGTGCGCACGCATGTAGTGCGTACGCACCAGCGGCATACGCGAGTTGGCGTTGCGTTTCCAGTCGCCACGCATGGTAGCATGCTGCGGTTGGTCCCGACCCGGCCGAAGAACAAACCAAACCACTCGCGGGGAGGGGGAAATGGTCCAGTTTTTATCTTTTTGCCCCTCTTTTTGGAGCAATGTTTTCTTTTGTTCGTGAGTCTACTTTTGGCCTTTTACTAATGTTTTTTTTTACCCACGGTTATGACGAACTTATGATAGTTCGTTTGCCGCACTGAAGTTATACACCTTATGAATAACAAAATTCTCCGAGGAATGTATAGTCGGGATCTCGGGGCGGCTGGTTTAGCATATTCCTTTTTTGTGAATTTTACATAGATCAATTGATACGTTAATTTGTCTGCTGGCCAAAATTGGGTTCACTATTAACTGCTGGTTATGGGATACGAGACAAGGATGGTTTAAGAAATTATTCCTTTCGCTAGTAATTAGCAAGCATTATAGATAATGTCAAAATCTATGATTTGGACACATCATCACACAATTTTGAGGGCAAAATTAAGACCATACGTGCAATGCACTGGGTTGGAAAAGGTATGCCAAACTAAGGCTTGCATGTAGTAGTGCGTAGGGGTACACAAGAGCATGCAATATTTGCACGCCCAGCAGCAGAACCGCGTCACCCTCGCACGCATCTTCAAGCAGCAGCGCATGGTGGCGCTGACGAACGCAGTCGGGCCGGGGTGCCGCGGCCTGCAGGCAGCACGTCGGGGCAGCTGGTAACGGCCGCCTCGCGCGCACGTAAAATCCACCCGTCACGTCGGTCGGCGGGCGCCATGCACCACCGGCGGGTGGTCGGTGGGAGGCGAGCAGCCGAGCACGGCTCGAGGCGTATCGCGCTTGTCATCGCCATCGGAATGCAACACGCCGCGTGACACAATATATAGGCGATGGCCAGGCCTTGATCGATGGATGGATGGGTGACCGGTTATAGGCGATGGCCAGGCCTTGATCGATGGATGGATGACCGGTGACGTGCTGGTACCAGTGGTAGGATAGGGTCACTCGTTCACTGAGTCACTCTAGGTCTCTAGCCAGCTTTACCCTCGTCGATGGGAAAAAGGAAAGAAAGGGTGAGAAATGCTATGCAAAAAGAAGCTTTTGGTGCGGACCCATGAAAGATGGGTTTTTTAACCGTTGTCATGGACAAAAGCAAAAAAAGACAACTTTACCTGGTGTTTTCAGATTTCTCTCTTTGTTTTCCTTTTTAATATAGATATTAGATGCCTGGGAATCTTTCATAGTCTATGTGGTCGTTGGTACATCTGTGTTGATTTTCAATAATCAATAGTAGTAAATGTGGATTCAGTTTATTACAACAAAGAGTTTGTAAAATACAATGCACACGAGTTGAGTTCTTGAATGATCTACCCCAAGGTTAAAATTAAAAACCCACAAAGTACGAAACTACGCTGTGCATGTAGAAATCTTAAACTGCCAGGACAACGAATACTACTCCTTACTACGCAAACAATGTCGTGGCAGGGAAAGGACTAGGACTTTATGGTACCCTTTTGCGAAGGCAAGAAGGGAAGTCTAGAGGGGAGAACACGACGAGGAGGAAAGCAACAAGGGAGGCAATCATGAGTTCTAGCGGAGTTTTAAGAAAACGTTCGCATGCATTTAATGGCTGGCAGATATAGGGAGGGAGAGGAAGAGACGTGTGCGAACATGGCCGTGATGTGTGACTGGGATCTCGACAGTTTGACAGTGTCGAGAGATCGAAGGAAGAGAGAGAGAGAGAGAGTTTGGCTTCACGCCACGGCTACGCAGCTTTGGGGCAAAAAAAAAGCCGGTTTCCTCTCTCTTGCAGGCTGCATGCAGCGCGCTCGTTCTCCTCAAAAGCGCCGAACCAAGAGGCCAAGACCATCCACAACGAATCAAAAGGAAAGAAAACGCCCAATGTGCAGCAGCAGAACAAGTGCTAGTACAGTAGTAGTACTATCGTAGCCAGCTAACTAGCTACTCCCTCATTGCTCACAACCACTATCTCCCAAGAAGGCATGTACTATGGCTATAGAGCTGATTAAGCAACATCCAAGCGAGTGTTAAAAGCTTCTATCAGTCAAGGACAAACTTACGACATACACGTCAGTCACACATACAAACAAGATGTATTAACAGCCAGCGCAGCTACAGCTACAAGAGGCGTACCTGATGTCTGATGAGAGAAGAGAGACAAGTGTGTCCAAAAACTCCAAATAGCAGCTCTTCCAAGTTGCCGAGTGAGTATAGTTCCTGGCTAGCTAAGCTTCCTCGGCAACTCCCTTGGCAACGGCAGTAGTACCGGCTAAGTAGAGGATAAGCAAAGACCCCATCCAGAGTGGCATGCAACAGGAGGGGGCTAAGCTTATATAAAGCCGGGAAAAGGCGAAAGCAAACTAAGCCGGGGGCAAGCCTAGGCTAAAGCTCATCAGTGCTCGCGCACGCACAGAGGGACACCCTTTTAGTGTGCAATCGAAGTAGATACCGACGGATATCGATCATTGTGTATCATATTCTATATTTTTTTTTGTTAGAGTCAGAGACAGATGGCACCGGATATTCATTTCTTCATCCCGTATTCGCTGCTCCGTAAGCCTTCGGTCAGTCGGACAAAAATTATCCGTTTCTTTTGCACCCCTACGTAGGACGTTGGATAGTAGGATGAAATCAAAGCGAACACGAAGAGACTAATCGTTGAGACGTTGAAGAAAAAAAACACTCAGTATTCCATGCCTGCTCAGATGCAACAACACACCTATCTATTACCATGTTCCTAAATGAAGTCACAGCAAGCTTTCCTCATACTGCATGGCATACATGTTGGTCTCTGTAAGGGCTTTACCGTAATTTCTCATTTTGGGAAAAGATTTAACAGGAAAGGAAGTTTGCTTGTGGGCCCCACATGCTGGTTGATAAGAAAGGGAGGAGCTGTCTTTGGGCTTATCTCCTTGTGTCTTTGGGCTTATTATCTTTGGCCGATTAGGATTCCGAAGGCTGGGCTGTTCTTCGGTTTTGCTCTCTCGAGCTTATCGGCGGAAATGGCGAGAAGGTGGAGATGCTGGAGGGCCAATCTCTTTGTGCGATTCGGGTGCCGGTGGTGGTTGTCAACCGCATCTCCATCTACTGGCTATATCTTGGGGCGACAACACTTCTTTTCGGTGATGACAAGAACCCTAGAACAGATTGAAATCCCCATTTTTTTGGTTTTTGGTGATTCTTCTTTCGATCTGATTTGGGGCTTTTTCCCTCTCACTCCTGAGAAGCGGTGGATCCCGATTCTTTGGTGGTGGTTCGGTCTAGAGCCCTTTTCCCTAGCGCATCTTGTCTCATCTCCTCTTGTGTGATTCTGTCTTGAATTCCTTGAGGAAGATCTTGACATTTGTGACTAGGAACTTGATTTCAAACCGTTCTGGAGTGGGTTTCGGTGGTGAAGATCATTTGGTTTGATTTATTGGTGCTGATTAGTGCTTTTGGCCAAAGCACTTTGTTGAGTGCGCTTATGCGGCATCCTCCCAGTTCCTCGGCTTCGTTCTTTGGTCGATTCCAAAGGAGGAAGCGTGGCAGTGTATCTCTGATTGCTTCGTCTTTTGCTCGGGTTTGTAGGGCAGTAGTTTTTCTGGGTGAGTGTATTTAACACGCCTTGCCAGTTTCGTCTCAGTGATTTTGAGTACCACTACTTCAGTGAATATGTACCTCTGTGTTACTTCGGCTGATTCTTGCACACACACACACACACATCAAACCAGATGATCTTCACCATTGAATTGGGGCTTTTCCCCTCTCACTCTTGAGACGCGGTGGATCCCGGTTCTTTGGTGGTGGTTCGGTCTGGAGCCCTTTTTCCTAGCGCATCTTGTCTCATCTCCTCTTGTGTGATTTGTCTTGAATTCCTTGAGGAAGATCTTGACATTTGTGACTGGGAACTTGATTCGAACCGTTTTGGAGTGGGTTTTCGGTGGTGAAGATCATATGGTTTGATTTATTGGTGTTGATTAGTGTTTTTGGCCGAAGCGCTTCGTTGAGTGGGCTTATGCTGCATCCTCCCAGTTCCTCAGCTTCGTTCTTTAGTCAGTTCTAAAGGAGGAAGTGTGGCATTGTGGAGATTGCTTCGTCTTTTGCTCGGGTTTGTAGGGCAATAGTTTTTTTTGGGTGAGTGTCTTTAACACGCCTTGCCAGTTTCGTCTCAGTGGTTTTGAGTACCACTGCTTCAGTGAATATTGTATCTCTGTGTTACTTCGGCTGATTGTGTGTGTGTGTACACATACACACACATACATATACATATACATACACACACATATTTTCATTGGAGCCCTTTATTTTTGCTATATACCCTTTTTCATATATAAAAGAAGTATATACACAGATTTTGGTATAAAAAGTGGATTTTCATCAAATTTTTCATGGAACTCACTTTAGGGTATCTTATAATCATTATTGGAGTATACTCAAATTGATAAAGAGGTATCATCATACGATTTAAGTGGTATATGAGAGGTGGGAGTACGTACTCTGTGAGTACCATACCATTTTCCTACACACACACACACACACACACACACACATACATACATACATACATACATACATACATACATACATACATACATACATACATACATACATACATACATACATACATATATATATATATATATATATATATATATATATATATATATATATATATATATATATATATATATATATATATATATATATATATATATACACACACACACACATACATATATACATATGTGTGTGTGTTTGCATATATATACATATGTGTGTGTGTATGTATATATATGTATATATATGTATACACACACATACATATAGTTGCAGTGCTAGTTGATATTCTTGATTTGTGTTAGTTCTTATATCTGAATCTAGCTCTGGAGATATTGCAAATAATCTTGCGAGTTCTGTTAATGCTCTATGATGAAGTTAGTCATATACTGAAATTGATTATGACAATTAGTTCTAACTTGAGCTCTAGTGAGTTTCTTGCTTCTGTCTCTTAGACCTGCTGTTATTAGACTTGCAGTTATCCTGTTCTTCCAGAGTTATATAATTGTATTAAATCTGCTGATTTAATTGATCTCTTGCTTACAGCCTGATTACTCTGTTAGCCTTTTTGGGTTTATTTCTGATCTTATGTATTTTGATCAGTTGTTTTAGAGAGTGATCATTTACTGCTAGTCATCTAGAGATCATTTAGTTATCCTTTGATATACTGTTTTATTCTGGAAGTCTTTTCTGTGGTCTTTATCAGTTAGGTTACATTGACAGTTTAGTAAAGTTTGTTTAGAGCTCAAGAATTGAAACTTTTTGTCATAATCATTTAATGAAGAGTATAGACTAAATTTTGAGAAGGCAGAGATTAAATTCTTCTGCAACTCTACTTCTGAGAGCAACTATAAATTCACTCAAATCTTAGTAATATGCTGATTTGTTTCATATACGTGCGGTATATGTTAAGCATTTCTTTCAATTTAAATGACTTGGAGGATTTACATTTAATTATGTTGATTTGGTCATTTAAATGCTGGTAGATTAATGCTCTTTTGTCTTTTGATTATGCTGGAATTATTATTTTTATCATTTGCTAAATCTGTTCTGTTTACAACAATCCAAAAAAACTATATTTAAATAAATGGCTTCATCATCAGATGTCGTAAAGCCGGAAGTGTTTGATGGTACTAACTTTAAGCGTTGGCAAACTAAAACAAAATTATGGCTGACCAACCTCAGACTTTTCTGGGTTGTTTCAAATCCTCCGATGTTCCCTTTGGAAACCGTTGAGATGACGCGGTGGGAGGATGCGAACAATTCAGCCCTAGCTAGATTGTTAGCAGTCATATCCAATGAGTTGTTCGATGTGTATGTCAATTTCACTAATGCCAAACAACTCTAGGACGAATTAGATGAGAAGTATTCCGAAGGGGATAATGGTAACGTGTCCTTTATTACTGCTGCATACTTGAACTATAAGATGGTAGAGGGACGGTTGGTGATGGAGCAGCTCCATGAGCTTCAACTCTATGTACATGCTCTTAATCAGCACGACTGTCTCCTACCTGAGAGTTTTCATGCTAATGTCATTTTGGCTAAGTTACTGCCCTCGTGGTGTGACTTTGTGACCGCCTGATGACATATAAAGGAGCGCTTGACACTCAATGAGCTGTCAACAGCTATCAATGTCGAGGAGCGGGCAAGAGCCGGTGATAGCAAAGGTAAGACTCAAGTCCAAGCTTATCAAGTGGAGGTCAAGAGTGCTGGAGGCTCTGGAAATCAGAAATTCAAGAATCAGCCTGTGACGACCCACCTCGTGATGTACCGCAAGAGGTCCGGGAGGACCTTTTTTTTTGCGCCAAGTCACCATGGAAAGATGTGGTAGCACCGCATGGAGCTTTACCGAGGAGGTGCGCCAGACCTCCTAGGAGGTCTTATGGACCTCCTGGAGGTCTTGGTCATCGACCTCCCAGAGGCCTTGAGGACCTCCCCGAGGTCGTGGCCGCCACCGCCGCAGAGCACCTCCAGCACATCACCAAGAGAGGTCCCAGGGACCTCGAGCTAAGTCCGTGGGACCTCCTGGTGGTCCCGCCTGCATCCGAGCTAGTCCCAGACAACAGAGCTAGCTCGCACAAGAACACAAGCCAATACCACAACCACGAGGTCAAACAAAATGAAGCAGCAAATTAAACTTTATATACTAGGACCTTATGGTCAAGCTTGTTAACAAGAGGTCTGCCACTGAGGGCTTACAAAACCAACGAGGACTTACAACTGCAACAAGGAGCTCTAGGGCTCAAACACCAAAACGCGAAAGCCATCCCACAAGCACCACAGTGCTTCGGGTGGAGGGCGTCCTAGGCATCTTAGTCGTCAAGAACTCCTCCTCGAAGAGGTCTGCCTTACCGCCTGCACTTGGTCATCTTCATAATCTGCTTTGACAGGGCTTAAGCCATGAGTACTTGGAATGTACTCGACAAGTTCTGAGAGCAAAGATGCAATAATATTCATGCAAGGACTTACCAATGGAGAGTCAGTATGGTTAGTTTGCAAAGCCAAGTTTGACAATAATAGCAATAATAGATTGTAAGGGAGCAAGGTAAAACCATAATACATAATACTTTTGAAGTTTAAAAAGGTGGAGTGAGCACCAACTCACGGCCACAACCCAAAAATGGGGAGGTCTGGTCACACCAAAGGCTGTGTCCTCACCCAAAGCCCACCTGAACACCCATTCCAGAGGTCCAAACCAACCCTGGACCACTACCCGAGCCAACCTTGACCCCTCTGGAGCCGGCCAAGGTCTCTTGAGGCAAAGCCAAAGCATCTCGCTGAAGTGTCCATGGCACAAGCTTTTGAAACATCTACCCTTGCACCATTTCACCGAGCATGTCCATGACCAAGGACTTAGCTATTGAATAGATCTTTTACTCTGCAGAGGTGTACAACTTTACCCACAATCCACGATCTCTCTAGCGGGATGGGTTCCGGTCACCCTTGCTCACTTCCTAAGGTGAGCGATCTAGAGAGCAGCAAGGCCTTTACAAAGCTTTGAACTGACTAGGGCGCCCGCTAAGGTTTCGAATCCCTCCAAAGGTCTAGAAATCCACAGGTTATGGGGTGCCCTCTTGCGCCAACTAATCACACGCTCAACCACAACAGCCCCAAGCCATCTCATTGCTAATTATTCAGCCAGACCATTCCCATAAAATGATCTTGTGGTTGCACTAATTGGCCAGTTCAACAGAACACAAAGTGAAGTCCTTATTTGTGCTAAGGCAAGACTTCCACAACCAAGTGTGCACAAAGACCCACTACTCACTCCTGCCTTCTTGCCTTAGCAAAACAATTTGTATTAGCCCATGCCGAAAGACCACCCAGATCTGCACACAAATTTTTAACCAAGTGGTCTCACACCACACCAACATAGCTTAGGCATCCCGCCATAGTTGCTCAACAATGGCACCAACCACACATTTCATAACTTATTAGTCAAGATTATTAGAGATGAAGCATGATACGTTCAACCACGTTTTCTAAGCAAGGCTATATAAGACCTACGGCCCCCATGTTGGCAAATAACAAAGAACACCAACTAAATTATCCACCCTAAGGCTCACAAGGTAAACATGACAACATGATGGAGACAAGGTATAACGGAGGCATAACAGCAAGTAGGCAAGTAACTATAGCCCCAAACCATTTTCTTATAAACATAGCCATGCATGATAAAGTAAAACCGAAATACATTTGTAAAACTTGGTTCAAGATGATCAAAAGGAGGTCTGTGGCTTGCCTTGGTCAAGCAAAGGAGAGCCTTCTGCAAAGAAGAGTGGGTCCAAGATCTCCTCGAACTCGTGATCTACACGTTAGCAAGAGAACCAAATAAGCAAAACCACACTAAGCCGAGAGAACATCAAAAGAACCAAAAGGAACTCAAACCAACTCGGCCAAAAAGGAAACCAAGAGGCTTAACACGACCTCAAAGAGCTCTGAGGAAAGGTCTTGCACAAGGAAGAACTGAAAGCAGATGAGGCAGGAAGGAAGAAATGAGCAAAGATTACAAAGGCCTACCTCCCGGGCTATATATAGCCGAGTTGGTAGTGTGCACCACAAGGAAAAACTTCGGTGAGGTGTAGGCAATCGGGACAACTAGGGCAAGGCTTGCCCTAAAAGAATTGAAATAAAGTACCTCGAGATGATCAGATTTAATGTGACCCGACACCTATTAAATGCGCACTGAGTTCGAGGCAAGAGCAATAATTACAAGGTGAAGAGGGGCGGCAAGTGGGGCCGACCAAAGGGTGCACCACAAGTCAAAGAGGTGGCCCCACCGCAAGGGTCATTCCCGCCAAAGACCACTGTGAGGTCTGGGCAAGAGGTCCAAGACACTCAGAGGGGAGGTCTGGGACAGAGGTCCAAGGACTCAAGAGGAGGTCCCGACAAGTAGATCTCCAAAGGGAGATCTAACAGTCCAAGATCTCAAGGGAGGACCTCAACGGTCCAGATCAAAGGGTGCAGGAGGTCTGGACGAGTAGATCTCCAAAAGGGAGATCTAACGGCCAAGATCTCAAGGGAGGACCTCAACGGTCGAGATCAAAGGGTGCAGGAGGTCTGACGAGTAGATCTCCAAAGGGAGATCTAACGGTCCAAGATCTCAAGGGAGGACCTCAACGGTCCAGATCAAAGGTGCAGGAGGTCTGACGAGTAGATCTCCAAAGGGAGATCTAACACCAAGATCTCAAGGGAGGACCTCAACGGTCCAGATCGAAGGGTGCAGGAGGTCTGACGAGTAGATCTCCAAAAGGGAGATCTAACGGTCAAGATCTCAAAGGGAGGACCTCAACGGTCCAGATCAAAGGGTGCAGGAGGTCCCACCAATGTAAAAATTCAAGGTTAGGAGGTGGTTTTATAAAAGACCAAAGAAGGACCGGGAGGTGGTCTTTACAAAACAACCGGGAGGAGGTCCTGGAAACAAAAGCAAATCTTGAAGAAAGCAAAGCCGCTCGATTGAATCGGGCCCAAAAAGGAAGGAACATTCGACCATCCAAACGTTATCTCGCAGCTGAACCGTCAGATCCGGATCCAACGGCGCACAACAAAGGGGCTGTTCGGACCAAGCGAACAGACCAACGAGACTAGGCCGTCTGATTAAAATCGGACGGCCAGGAGGGAAAGGGGACGTTCGGACCAAGCTACGTGCCCCTAGGATCGGGC
Source organism: Phyllostachys edulis (assembly GCA_036346405.1). NCBI lineage: Eukaryota > Viridiplantae > Streptophyta > Magnoliopsida > Poales > Poaceae > Phyllostachys > Phyllostachys edulis. The sequence continues at coordinate 36,631,635 of CM070555.1, read as the reverse complement.
CATCCAAACCACATCGGACGGTCCTAAGGTAACGAAGGTAAAGTCTTAAGCGATACAGCCACAAGCATCAAAGATGGGTCCAAGCGCTAAGGAGGTCTTGGGCCTAAGGAGGTCTAGACCCTTGGATCCCACTAAAGGAGGACACAGACGGCTAAATCTCAACAAGGGAGGTCCGAGCGGCCAGATCTCAACAAGGGAGGTCTCTCAACAAGGGAGGTCGGCTAGATCTCAACAAGGGAGGTCTGGCGGCCAGATCTCAACAAGGGAGGTCTCGAACGGCTAGATCTCAACAAGGGAGGTCTGGCGGCTAGATCTCAACAAGGGAGGTCTGAGCGGCTCGATCTCAACAAGGGGAGGTCTGAGCGGCTAGATCTCAACAAGGGAGGTCTGAGCGGCTAGATCTCAACAAGGGAGGTCTGAGCTGCTAGATCTCAACAAGGGAGGTCTGAGCGGCTAGATCTCAACAAGGGAGGTCTGAGCGGCTAGATCTCAACAAGGGAGGTCTGAGCGGCTAGATCTCAACAAGGGAGGTCTTAAAGGACACCGAGGAGGTCCAAGGACACGAAAAAGTCCGCAGGACAGAGGGAGGTCTATTTGAACACCGAGAGGTCCAAATAGCCACGAGGTGGTCTAGGAAGGTCCCAAAGAGCACCTTTGGGAGGTCCAGAGAAACTCTAGAGCGCCCAAGAGAACTCGGGGTTCCCAGAGAGCGTGGAGAGGTCCACCGGAGGTCCAAAGAAGCAAGGCCAAGCGCATGGGGGAAACCAAGAGGTTTTGAAACGCAAAACCGAGCTAGGTCCTGACAGAAAACCCCAAGCAAGGAGAGGTTCAACAGAGGGGAGATGTGAGAGAGTCGGATCTCAAAGAGATTCAAACCAACAAAGGAAGTTAAGAGAGAGAGAAGAGGCGAACCAGGGGCACACAGAGAGGCTTTGAGAACCACAACCCGAGGGCAGCAAAGACACCACAGAGAGCCACAACCAAAGAAGGAACATCAACAACGACTTAGTTAAGGTTTGATTAATTCCAATTGAACTCTCCAGATTTCAAAATCTCAGGTTAAGCTTTGGATTCTCAATAAAGCCAAATGGTTACTTTTATTTTGAAAACTTGGCAAGGGCTTAAAAGAAAACGGGATGTTACACAGCCCAAAATCAAGCTGCAAGGGAAAAAGATGAAGAAGGAGGAGGACATTGTCTGCTTTGTGTACCGAGTGGCTGGCCATAAAGCCAACCATTGCCGCAATCATAAAGGCAAGGGCCCTTCTCCAACTCAGTATAAGGGTCGAAAGGTTGAGGTGAATGTCGTTCTGGATAATACCAGTTCTGAAGAGTATGTACCTAGGGCCTTCATGGCAAGTCCATCTATTGATTGGTGGATTGATATATGTGCTACTAGACATATTTGTACTGATCGATCATGTTTCTCTTCTTTTCATGGTGAAGGTGGTGGATCTGTCCTAATAGGGAACGGAGCCACTACTACAGTACGTGGGATTGGACATATTTGCTTGAAGCTTACTTCAGGCAAAACACTCATTCTGAGAGACGTACTATATGTGCTTGCAATGTCCCACAATCTCATTAGCGGGTCGATGCTTTGTAGGCAAGGAATAAAGCTTGTTTTTGAGTCTAGTAAGGTCGTGTTGATCAAATTTAGTACTTTTGTGGGCAAAAACTATGATAGCGGAGGCATGTTCTGCTTATCTATTCTTGATTCAAATAATGTAAACATTTTTAATGTTTTTCATTGCAATAAATTACATGATGTTTGGCATCCTCGTTTGTGTCATGTTAACTTTGAAGCTATTGTGTGGTGAAGCAAAATGAATTTAATTTCTAGCTATAATTATGAGAATGGTTCAAAGTGCGAAGTGTGTGTGCAAGCTAAGCAACCTCGAAAACCTTTTCATAGCGTTAAAGGGCGAAGCACCTCTTCACTTGAGCTAATCCATTCTGATCTTTGTGAGATGAATGTAATATTAACTAAAGGTGGCAAAAGATATTTTCTAACTCTCATAGATGATACGACTAAGTTTTGTTACATCTACTTACTTAAGTCCAAAGATGAAGCACTAGAACACTTTAAAATCTTTAAAGCTGAAGTTGAAAATCAACTAGAAAAGAAAACCAAACGGTTAAGGTCGGACCGATGCGGTGAATACGTCTCTTATGATTTATCTCAATTTTATGAAGAAAGTGGAATAATTCATGAAGTTACTGCACCATACTCACCCCAATCGAATGGAATAGCCGAAAGGAAGAACCGAACTCTATGTGACCTGGTTAATGTCATGTTACAAATTTCAGGTAAGTCGGACTATTGGTGGGGTGAAACAATTCTCACAGCTAATTATATCCTCAATGGGTGCCACCTCGCAATCAGGAGGAAACACTTTATGAAGGATGGAAGGGGAGAAAACCTAACTTATCTTTTCTTCGAACTTGGAGATGCCTTGCAAAAGTGCATGTGCCGTTACCAAAGAAAAGAAAGCTTGGTCCTAAGACCGTTGATTGTGTCTTTCTAGGGTATGCTTCTAATAGCACGGCATATAGATTTCTAGTGGTCAAATCCGAGGTAAGTGACATCGCTACAAATGTAATGATGGAATCTCGTGAAGCAACATTCTTTGAACTTGTGTTCCTATGAGACCAAATGAAGTCATTGATCCTAATGGTTCAAATGAACACTCTATTTGTTGGACCGAAATAGGCGACTAGAGGGGGGGGGTGAATAGGAGCACAAAATCTTCTTCGCAAAGATCGGATTCAATAAGACTCTCACTCCAATAGCTATTCAAGCTATGAAGATCAAGGTACAGGCACTGCGGAACTCTTGTATTGAATTCGACCAACACCCCAAAGCAACACAATCAAAAACTCACAACCAACTGGGCTGAGCGGTCAGATCGGTAACATAAGGGCGGTCAGACCGATGTCTTGAGCGGTCTGACCGACTGATGAACAAACAGTAAAAACAGCCCGACGCAAAAGTCACAAAATGATCTAACTTTTGATCTATGACTCTAAACTGCACAAAACTTGACACACACCTTCCTTATGATGTCAGGAACCTATTCCAATCAACGATCGTGAAGATCATTGGTAAAGTTCTGACCTTTTTCAGTTTGAGTGAAGGAGGGTTCGATACCGAGTCAAAAACGAAAACATGATCTAAAGCTTGCTCGTGGGTAATAGATGATCAAGATGATCTTAGATAGGTTCCCACATATCCCAGCAAGCAAGATTAGGAGGAAAAACCAAGCAAAAACCTCAGAATCAAGAAAAGTCTCAAAATCACAAAATAGAGTGCAAGAACGAAAAGAGACTCATCTTCTTGAAATCTTGCATGGATTGATTTGTGATTGATGTAGGTTTACAGCCACTCCATTGGAGGACAAAGACTCACCACGTGAGCATCAAGATAAATCCACTCTCTAAAGCCCTAGCTCTCCTTTCTCTCCAAAACCCTAAGACACAATAGGGTCTCTCTAATGACCAAGAGTCCCAAATGCAACCAGCACTTAAGGCTATTTATAGTGGAGGCTAGCATATAGAGAATATTCAATTAGGGTACCCGTTAAGCCCTAACACACAAACGGGTTAATAGACGCACGCATTTCAAAGTGTTGTTTCCATCTTTGCTTGACCTTAACCGCTTCTCCAAGCACCGTCCCGCGCCGCGGTTTAGCCAAAGGTCACAAAGGCGGTATTTGGGTGCAATGACCAAAATACCCCTTCTCGATTCTCCTCCAAAGACCGAGTCCAATCCTCACGTAGCAATCGCCTACTTCGCCACGTGTAGGTTGATCAACGGCTCTCATCATGTCGGCAAGTCTCTCCCATCCGGCTCCCACCGAACCACCATGGCAATTGCACCGACCCCCACGCCGCTTGATCGAACTAGTCGCACCGAATCGCCTGTTCGGTTACCTTTGTCCATTCTGTGCCCCTTGAGTCCTCTGACCTCACCCGGCATCCTCGATTGTTTTGGACCTCAGCTCTCCGAGCCTAGTCCCGATCATCCTCACCGTTGACCGTCATTGACCACCTAGCAACCTGCAACCAATAGACAAAGAAATCAATTCTGGGAACAAGTTCTTCACAACTTGACCCACGTTAGCCAAAACATGCATCATGCAATACATAAGCACTGATGAACATGAACTTGACCTAACAAGAACACATCGCCGCCACGACGCATTTAAACAGACCACAACGGTCGACCGCCACTGCCGGCTCGATCGCTTTACTCACGGCCCGACCGCCACCGCTGACCGATCGACCGCCTCGACTTAGCCAAAATTTCTCCTTGAAATCTGAACTCCCCTGAAAGTTCAAATGAATAGAACTTTCCACTGGAAGCTCCAAAAATTATGGGACCTAGTGCAGAAAAACCCTCTCACTTGCCTACACCTCTATTTTTGGCTCACCTCAAAATCCAAAGTTCCTAAGGTGGCCGATCCGACCACTCAGCAAGAGTTTGGTCAGATCGCCACACCGCCTGCCGATCACCACCACCGGCTGGCCGATCACCAAAGAACCAAAATAGCCAACCAAACCGAGGCATGGCCGGTCTGACCGCCCCCATGGCCGGTCAGACCGCCAGAGGCTTGACAGAAGCTGAAACCTCGCCGGAAACGCGTGTTTTTGTACACCCTCAACGCCATTGCCAATTATCTCATCATCCTAAGATCGTGGGCATATCCCCATGGCATGCACAATATTCTTCCTAGTGTGGATAACACCACTCCAAAATTGGAATTGAGGAGGAGTAAGAGGCAGAGGACTGAAAAGTCTTTAGGTGATGACTGTCACCTATGTCGTGGATGATGAACCACGAACCCTTTCAGAGGCATACACATTCCTGAATGTGGATTACTAGAAGAAAGCAGTTCGTAGCGAGATGGATTCCATCATAGTTAACGGAACGTGGGAGGTTATGGACCTTCTATGTGGATTCAAGCTAGTGGGCTGCAAATGGATCTTTAAAAGAAAGCGTAGACCTGATGGTACTATTGAAAAGTACAAGGCCCGTTTAGTGGCTAAGGGTTTCATGATAAAAGAGGGTGAAACCTATTTTGATACATACTCTCTTATGGCTCGTTTACCCACAATTCGGGTGCTTTTAGCACTAGTTGCTGCATATAAACTCCAAGTACATCAAATAGATGTAAATACTGTTTTCCTAAATGGAGAGTTGGATGAGGAGATTCATATACAACAACCTGATGGTTTTGTAGTTGAAGGGCAAGAGAGGAAAGTATGTCATTTGATAAAATCATTGTATGATCTAAAGCAAGCTCCCAAGCAATGCATGAGAAATTCGATAGTACTATGATCTCAGTCGGCTTTTGTGTGAACGAATCCAATAAATGTGTCCACTATCGGTTTAGTGGGGGCGAAGGTGTCATTCTATGTCTTTACATAGATGACATATTGCTTTTTGGGACCAACATAGATTCAATCAATAGAACAAAGTATTTCCTCTCCCAGAATTTTGATATGAAAGATCTGGGTGGAGTTGATGTTATCTCAAACATCAAGCTTATAAAGGGTGAGAATGGGATTACTCTTTCACAATCCCATTATGTGGACAAGGTTCTATCCAGATTTGGATTTGTGGATTGTAAATCAGCAGCCACACCCTATGATCCAAATGCTAAGCTTCATAAAAACACTGGACATGGAAAAAACCAGATTAAATATTCTTAAATTATAGAATTCTTAATGTATTTAACTAGTGCAACGAGGCCTGACATCTCATATGCTGTAAGCAAATTGAGTCATTATACGTCTAATCCAGGAGATAATCATTGGATAGCACTAAAGAGGGTACTTAGGTACCTAAAGGGGACCTCTAACTTGGGAATATATTATTCTGGCCATCCGATAGTCTTGGAAGGATTTAGTGATTCTAACTGGATTAGTGACTCGGATGGCATGAAGGCTACGAGTGGCTATGTATTCACTCTACCAGGTGGGGCTGTTTCGTGGAAGTCTCTCAAACAGACTATCCTTACACGGTCCACCATGGAGGCTGAGCTAGTAGCTCTAGACTCAGCAGCTATAGATGCAGAATGGGTCAGAGAGCTCCTTCTGACCTACCCGTGCTAGAAAAGCCAATTCCAGCTGTTTTGACCTACTGTGATAACCAAACCATTTTGGTTAAGGCGAAGAATAGGAAGGACAATATGAAGTCCTCAAGACATATTAAAGGGCGACTTAAGTCGGTAAGGCATGCCAGAGAGACGGGTGTTATTTCTGTAGAATACATCTAGTCTGAAAGGAATTTGGCAGATCCTTTCACTAAAGGATTGGCGTAGAAGGTCATCGTTGCAACATCAAAGGGAATGGGGCTCATGCCCATGTAAAGGCTTACATCGGTGGTAACCTATCCTAGGGAATGGGGCTCTAGGACAACAAACTGTTGTGGGATAATAGAGCACATCCAAAGGTTCTCATTAGCTATAGTACTCTTGTCTGTAGGGAATGTTGAGCAATAGCCCTGAATGAATTCAAAGACCTAAATGGTATCGGGAATAGTCCTACAGGATTCCCTGAAGAATTCACCTACTTGAGTATGATCATGAGGTCGCGATCAAAGAAAGATTACGGTATACTTTCTTGAGTACTCATGAGCTAGATACAGGGACATGACCGTAACGTTCCAACCCGAGAGGAATTAGGGCAAACCGCCCAGTATAGATTGTAACTTGGGCGAAAATTCTCACACCAAGGTATTGGATCAAGGAGTAGTCCTCCTTTGTCTTTGTAGAGTCGTAGTCCTTGTTGCTAGGCTTTGGGTTCAAACCCGCAAGGTACCCATCATCGAACAGTTGTATATTAAACAAGTCTTTGCACATCTTTTATCAAATTGATAAATTGGTGAGGATTGTTCGTCTCTGTAAGGGCTTTACCGTAATTTCTCATTTTGGGAAAAGATTTAACAGGAAAGGAAGTTTGGTTGTGGGCCCCACATGTTGGTTGATAAGAGAGGGAGGAGCTGTCTTTGGGTTTATCTCCTTGTGTCTTTGGGCTTATTATATTTGGCCGATTAGGATTCTGAAGGCTGGGTCGTTCTTCAGTTTTACTCTCCCGAGCTTATCGGTGGAAATGGTGAGAAGCTGGAGGGCCAATCTCTTTGTGCGCTTCGGGCGCCGGTGGTGGTTGTCAGCCGCATCTCCATCTACTGGCTATATCTTGGGGCAATAGCACTTCTTTTCGGTGATGACAAGAACCCTAGAACAGATTGAAATCCCCATTTTTTTGTTTTGGTGATTCTTCTTCTGATCTGATTTGGGGCTTTTTCCCTCTCACTCCTGAGACGCGGTGGATCCCGGTTCTTTGGTGGTGGTTCGGTTTGGAGCCCTTTTTCCTAGCTCATCTTGTCTCATCTCCTCTTGTGTGATTCTGTCTTGAATTTCTTGAGGAAGATCTTGACATTTGTGATTGGGAACTTGATCCTGAACCATTCTGGAGTGGGTTTCGATGGTGAAGATCATCTGGTTTGATTTATTGGTGCTGATTAGTGCTTTTGGCCGAAGCACTTTATTGAGTGGGCTTGTGCGGCATCCTCCTAGTTCCTCGGTTTCGTTCTTTGGTCGGTTCCAAAGGAGGAAGTGTGGCATTGTATCTCCGATTGCTTTGTCTTTTGCTCGGGTTTGCAGGGCGATAGTTTCTCTGGGTGAGTGTCTTTAACACGCCTTGCTAGTTTCGTCTTAGTGGTTTTGAGTACCACTACTTCAGTGAGTATTGTACCTCTGTGTTACTTCGGCTGATTCTTGCATATACATACATACATACATACATACATACATACATACATACATACATACATATATATATATATATATATATATATATATATATATATATATATATATAGTGCTAGTTGATATTCTTGATTTGTGTTAGTTCTGATATCTGAATCTAGCTGTGGAGATATTGCAAATAATCGTGTGGGTTCTGTTAATGCTCTATGATGAAGTTAGTCATATGTTGAAATTGATTATGACAATTAGTTCAAACTTGAGCTCTAGTGAGTTTGTTGCTTCTATCTCTTAGACATGCTGTTATTAGACTTGTAGTTATTCTGTTCTTCCAGAGTTATATAATTGTATTAAATCTGCTGATTTAATTGATCTCTCTTTTTTGGGTTTATTTCTGATCTTGTGTAATTTGATCAGTTGTTTCAGAGAGTGATCATTTACTACTAGTCATCTAGAGATCATTCAGTTATCCTTTGATATACTGTTTTATTTTAGAAGTCTTTTCTGTGGTCTTTATCAGTTAGATTACATTGACAGTTTAGTAAAGTTTGTTTAGAGTCCAAGAATTAAAATTTTTGTCATAATCATTAAATGAAGAGTATAGACTGAGTTTTGAGAAGGCAGAGATTAAATTCTTCTGCAACTTTACTTCTGAGAGTAACTATAAATTCACTCAAATCTTAGCAATATGCTGATTTGTTTTATATACGTGTGGTATATGTTAAGCATTTCTTTCAATTTAAATGATTTGAAGGATTTACATTTAATTATGTTGATTTGGTCATTTAAATGCTAGTGGATTAATGCTCTTTTGTCTTTTGATTATGCTGGAATTATTTCTGGTCATTTACTAAATTTGTTTTGTTAACAACAATACATAACAATACCTACACATACATATGGATATATATCACTCATCCTATATTCTATTCGTATTTTTTCTTCGGAGTTAGAGTCGAACATAAATAATGCCGGATACTCATTTATCCATTCATATTTGCTTCGCAGGCCTTCGATTCGTCGGACACCGTTTGCATCGGTTCGTCGGACACTGTTTGCATCATACTTTTTACATACTCCACGGCTTCTTTTTACTCCTTACCCAAGTACTACTCCTGCTGTCCTGCAGTCCTGCTCACGAGTCCTCTTTTCGCTTCTTTGGCTTTGGCCTACGGTTAATTTACCGCGCGCGTCTCTTTACTCACGGTGAAAACTCGAGAAAGACAGCCGGCCGGCGTGGCGATCGAGGGGTCTCGCTTAGGAATGTCCCTTTGACGCGTACGAGTCGCTGTTGTGTGCCTACTCGATCGCTGGCTGCGAGCGTGTTGGTCACCGCGAAATAAAGCGTGCGTCGCGTGCCACGCAGGGCGGGCCGGCGCGGCGGCAAGGAAGGCGTCGCCAAAGCAAAGCGGTCTCGAGAGAAAGCAACGATGCATGCATTGCATGCACGCGACGAGGCGAGAGAGAAAGCGACGAGCCGCTGCCTGTAAAGAGAGGAGTTTGCGCTAGCTTTTGTGTGTGCTACGTACCTGAGCACACGGGCACGGTCACCGAGTTCTGCGTTTTCTTTTGTTCCGGTGGACCGACCGAGCAGCTAGCTTGCTGACGATAAAAGTTTCAGGAAACTGTTACGGGTAGTCGACCACCACTTGCAGCCTTGCAGGTGGTGGGTTCGATCGGGGAATTGGTTTGAACCTACAATAGTACAGTTAACGTCTGCACGTATGACCGGTAACAGTGGCGGATTCGGGATGTCACAGCGAGAGGATGTAGTGTGACCAAGTAATTTTGCTTTAGCAGTGCCATACGTGGGGTCGCTGTTATGTGGCCCCGCCAGTACGTATACGAGAAAAGGAGATGAGAGAAGGTTGACTGGGGTCTTTCTATGGTGGAATTTTAGTAGTGCGGGATGATTCGATCGGCCCACCAATATTTGAGCACTCCGAGTTTGTACGAGCTTTTCATGCACGCCAAACAAGCCCCTGTCGATCTAAAGTGGTCAGCAAAGCTAAACCTAGTTCGTCTCCTCCTCCATTTGGAGTTGTTCCCAGGAGTTTGCCCCAAATCAACAACTTTGGTTTTGTACTCCTTGGAACAAAGGAATAAAGCCAACCTTTCTAGGTGTAGGCTAGTTAAATTTGTACTGGTAAAGTGTAACTATGAATCATGCGGTAATTATTTCTCGGTGCAAATTTGATACTCCACCCAGCTAGCTGAAACTATGGAGAAGTCTTCTTGGCACCAATACATGAATGTCTCACACAAAACTAAACAGCATTAAGCCCAAAGTACGTTTACTAGAACGCGGGAATTTCACTTGATTTACATTGGATTTTGTAAAGACAATCTCTAAAAAAAATCCTGTGTTTGAAGTGGGCCTAGCTATACGCTGGTGCCTTAATTTCGTCCAAACGAGAACGTCGAGAAGAAGGCAATATGACGGGATTAACCGATTTGCTATCGAAATGAAAAGTAAAGGTCGCCTCAGGTTTCAGATGTGCAGCCCTTTTTTAACGGGTTGATGGGACCAAAGTTTTAAGTTTGGATTCCTACATCTCAGTCAAAAAAAAAATTGACTGCTTTAATTCACAAAAGCAGTCTTTTTTTGGACCGTTGGATTAGATCTGGATCTAGATCCAACAGTCCAGACTTCCCCTCACATTTAATACAAGTCCAACCTCCTCCTTCCAACCCCCTACCGCTCCGCCTCCTCCCGCACGTCGATGCCTCACCGGCAAGGCCCACTGGCGAACCCCTCTCTCCTCCCACTACCGTCCCCCGCCTCCTCCTCCCCTGCCGCTGCCATTGTCGACCTCTTCCTCCCTACCGCTTGGCTTTGTCGCCCCCGTTCCGCCCTTCTTCCCCATCTTCGGCGGCGGATCTACCACTTCCTCCCGCCTCCTCCTAATGTTCTTTTGTTCTTCTCTTTTCCGCCGACCTCCACCGCCCACCACTCTCCCCCAAGCCCGCGTATGGCGACGCCACCGCCACCACCACCACCCATCACCATCCCGGCCTCCCTCTAAGTTCAGGGGCTCCGGTAAACCTTGAACCCTAACCGGCAAACCCCGAACCCCGACCGGCGAACCCCAAACCCTAACTCGCCGTCGCCGCAGGAGAAGACGACCTCACCGGTCGGAGCTCGAATCTCCAAGCAAATCACAAGGTCATAAATTCAACTATTTCCCCCCAAAAAACATGCAAAAGTTTTTTTTAGCAATTCCGAAGTTTTAATGAGTTTGTGCTTTTTTTTTCCCTTAGAGCTATGAGTGTTAAAATAACTGGCGGAATCGCCTGCGCAATTTCGTGGTCAGATATATAACCTTAATATATTTGAAAAATATAGTTATATTTGTTATACAATTGTAACTGTTGTATATGATTAATCTGCATCGTTATAATATGGTCCCACCTAAATAAGTGTTGTAGATCTTCTCTGGATTAATGAGAGAATGGAGGGATTTTGTTTTTTTTTTCTCATTTAAGGATTATTATTAATGGATTTCTAGACATCTAAACCGAAGGGGGTACATACCTTGAATATCACTGGTTGTTTGCAAATATATAAATAAATCTTAGGACATCTACAATAGTCCGTTTCTTAAGGTTGTTTCTAGGGACTCCAACTCACTTAGAAACAACACTAAAGATAACATCTCCAATAATTGTCTCTAAAATCATCCACTAACTATTTTTATTATTTTTCACCTCAATTTCCCTCGCACATCCGCACAATTTGTGATGGTTTGTGTGCGCACATTGTCTCTTGCATAAGAGACAACACATTATCTCTTCTCCAACTAGGATTTTAGGTGACACGACAGGTAAGAGATAGATGAGATTATCACTATTAGAGATGCCATGTAGCTACAGAACCTACAAGGGCGAAGCTTGCAAATTTTATGAAAAGACTTGCGATAACTCATTGATAACCAATACTACTACTCCATGTGTTAAGGACAGGTACAAAAAAAGAAGCAAATTTCGACAAACGATAATTCTGTGATAACCATTGAACTTCCAACGCGAAACAAACTCATGCATGCATGCTCTCACTAGAAAATCATAATTACACGCACCAACAGCTGAGTAGACCGAGCACTAACCAATCCCAACACCTGAGAAATCTGATTGCCTGAAGCCGCTTAGATTCGCAAGCAAAAGGGAGGGATCTTAACCTTTCATCTTTGTCGAAAAAAAAATCTTGTTCAACCTATTATATATTAAAAGTCGATGACACACCTTTTAGAGCTGCTAAGAAAAAAGAGACATGTTATAAATCCTAACAAAAAAATATCCGACCTTTAAATTAGTGGATTATAATTTTAAAGGCTTAGATTTGATAGTTGTCTAAGAGATATATTAATTTGAAAAAGATCTAAAAATATTAATCCCTTAATTTGGTGGACCTATTTTTAAAGACTTAGATTTAATAGTTGGTTTAGAGATATATTAGTTTGAAAAAAAGAAATATGTATCACTATGTTTCATTCTAAGGTAGATAATGTAAAATTGCTAGATGGACCTACCTCCAAAGTCCTCTCTTTCACACAAAAGAGAGAGATCTCAAAATAAATTTTGCTGATTAAATATGAAATCACATATCCAAAATTCAAATTTAGGTAGCAAAATATAAATTATGTAATTTAAAATTATGTAATGTTATACTATATATACCACACCAAACACGCACAAATTGCTTGGTTGCCCGTGAAAACTTTCAGTGCATTAACGGAGATGTCGTTGCAATCAATAGCCTGACCCACCAAGTAGATCGAGCATGCATGGAAAGCAAAGCTTCAATGCCATGGCCGGAGATTTATGATTATTCTCACAAGATCCAAATCCTGCTCCCCTCATCATTGCAATCGGAGGCTAAAGTACATACATTAGGTTTATGGAGTTATGATGGTAATAATTAGGGAGTAGGCCACCGAATAGGGAGCATCCTATATGCTCAAATGCTCAGCCTATCAAAGATGACACGTGGGGCCACTGCCATGATGTTATATACGTACGTATTGGTGAGTAGCGGACGCTAGGACGGTATGATCATTACTCCACATGCCAGTGCTTAATTTGGAGTATAATAGGAGAGGGAGAGGTGAGGTTAAATTTGCCTATGGTCCGCATGAAATCTTGAACTGAGGAGATCTATTTTTTTTTACTGAAAACAGTAAGTGAGGCACTTACTATGTATATTTGATATGAAACAGAAAGTTACGTATAGATAAAAAAAGGAAGAGAAACAAGAAGAAAAAACTGTACAAGTCCCCACCGGGAACTAAATCAACCTAAAGAGTCTAGTGAGTCAAAGATTGGTCATTTTAAAACTTCCTGCACATGTAGAGTGACGACTTGCTTAAAAAGTGATTTCCAATTCTGAGTTACTCCTAAACATTGTTGGGTGTGTACTAATATTACAACAACAGAAGTAGTAATTTTCTAGGTTCCGTATGGAATGCAGGTTTCTTCAAGGAATTCTTTAGGATTTGAACCATTTTTTGGCGAGGGAAGGATTTGAACATTTTCATACAATATTCTCGTGAAATTCTTGCATTCCAGTTGGAGGTCAAAGTTATAACCGAGTTCTCAGTGGAGTAGAAATAGGTCAAACCACCTTTTGAAATGGTGGACAAAGTTTTCTTGCTCAAAATTCTCTAAACAAAACTTCCAAAGTCTGAACAAAAAAAAAATGTATACCATTCCTGTCGATGATCGGAACACAGGGTTCCCTATCGACCTTATACAGGAAATAATGTGAAAACACTATCAAACGAAGACCCTTTATTGCTGTGGAAACACTGATTGTACGTGTGAGAATACAATGGGTGTTACAGAATGATCATAATGATTGTGATTGAAAATTTTAAGAATTGAATGAATCTATATGATGATCATGTTATTATAGGGTACGTGGGCTACCCCCTTTATATTTATTAAAGGAGTGGTAGTTAATACCACTAAAGGCGCCTCTAATATTCACATATGTTCTTTAGTAGAGTCTTCAACTATCATGTTTTTTAACCAACTGCCGAAAGTTGCCAAATGCTCCAATAACTGCTTTTCCGTTAGTCACGTGGGAAACTGTCATGTCTCCCTACCACTTTGCTGCCAGGAATCTATCCAAAACCGCATAGCTAGTCGGACGATATCCATAGCTGGTTGTCTCATGAAAGAAACTGGCCATCGATCAGTTGGGCTGTAGTAAAGGGTATTAAACTTCCTTTGAATGTAGGTTGTAGCACTACTACAGGAACCAACATCACGCATTTGGTTCGAATCGTTATCACGCGGTTTCCAACCGCCTATGTTTGTTGGTCTGCTAATAGATATTATCACGCACGGTACAAAACCGCTCGTGATAAGAATATCACGCACGGTTTTATTAAAAACCGCTCAGCGAAGGCAATATCACGCATTTGCTTCGATCGCAAACCGCTCGTGATAGAAAATATCACGAGCGGTTCTAAAGAAAACCGCTCGTGATAGAGAATATCACGCAGCGGTTCTAAATAAAACCGCTCAGGATTTGTGAATATCACGAGGCGGCTTTTGTATAGAACCGCTGCGTGATATTTCTATCACGCAGCGGTTTGCGATCGAAACCGCTCGTGATATTTTGCCTTCGCAGCACGGTTTTAACAAAAACCGCCTCGTGATAGCTCATACCCCTCCCACAATTTGTTTGTTTTCTGGCTAGCCTCGGAATTGCTAGCCATGCCCTCTCGAAAACAAGCATTCACGTAAATGATTCAAGCATTCACAAAAACAGATTCAAGCGACCATGACAACTCAAAGTGATCATTACTCAAAATAAATTACAAAAGATCGCATTTGTTCAAGTATTGTCGCTATAGTAGTTACAACTAGATTACAATTGTTTGCGTTGAGAGGTTTTAGTGGGGTGATGCTCGGTTGGCGACGGAGTGAAACTCTCCGTTGTCGCTTAATGATTTCGAGTTGATAAAGGCGCAGAGCTTCCTCGAATGTCCTTGATCTCTTCCGCAACAAGTGAATCACATTGTAAATCCAAGACCCGTCGCTACCAATTAAGAGTAAAGTGGTAAGCTATATATATTTAAATTTATAATTAGGAAATAATTATTTCGATATTGACAAACCTCGTGATCCTTCTTCCTAGTCAGAAGGATTAGTCGATATGATAGCAGACGAGATTACACATAACTCATCATCTTTTTCTCAAGCGACCGCAAAAATAGAATTACATATATAGGTATAGTTAGTTCGAGACGCGTTATTATGAAGTATGATATAGGATTATTGTGTTGTAGCGCGTCTTCGAAAATCCATCCTGTGTGTTAGTTAGGCGCTTTTCCATCGTATATTCCTTTGTTGGCAACATAATTGATGAACGACCTACATGATTCAAAAAATTATCCTCGGCCATTTCAAACGAATGAAGACTACAATAGAGTTATGTAAGGAGGAAATGAGCATACCTCTCGAGTATTCCTCTTAGAGTGTCAAGTCGTGCTTGTTGCGGTTTAGGGAATCAAGGTATATCACATGGTTCCTCTTGGGTATAATAACTAAAAGAATCCAATGGTACCTAAGTATGTCGCTATAGTCATTAAACCTAAGTTCGTGTCACGATAAAGTACAAATGAAATTTGTATAGCAAGTAGTGACACTTACCCTCGGTTGTAGGGCACCACTATGTACTTCATGTTCCTCTCAGAGAAGCAATGACCTCGTTATGTATTTCTCGGCGAAGGATCTAGTCTTCTTGGATGGTTTGCAACGATACCACATGTGGGTCGAGGAAACCCACCGGTTCTTTCCATTCCCTGACATTTTGCAAAGATGTATCTATACATAAGCAATGAGTTGTGATATTTATCGGTATTAGATGAATGTAGAACTTGATTGTACGCACTTACGATTGTCCAACATCGTAGAAGCGAGACGTCGAGGCCAACGAGGTTGAATAGTTCAAATAAATCATTGAAGCCCACGACGAAGTACCTCGTCCCGTTGAAGAAATGCTTGTCCTCGTATCTGACGGTGATTCCAGTATCACACCCCTTCTTTTGGGTCTTGTCCAAGTACCAGGTATGCAAAGCCTGACAAGCATATCCAGCGTGCATTAATATTGCGCACGGAGCACAACGGTTTTCCGATGATGTATTTCCCGGGTATCGCGGACTTCCCGACTTCTCGGACTTCCCGGACTTGGGAGGCGCCTTAACGTTCGTTGATTTCGATTTGGCCTTAGCGATTGGCAGCGTCTTTTGTGAGACGACTTCGAACCGATACGTCGGCACGCTTTTCTGTTCCTTCTGCGTCTTCTCCACGGAATCAAGAGGTGGCCTTTTGAGGCTAAACATGAGGTGGAGTCATCGAGGGTCCCGCTGGAGAGGAATGGTCGTGTCCAGATCGCATCATCCGCTTTGGGCCAGGCGATGTTCTTCTTGGGCCATCGGATAAAAGAGAGGACGACATCCCCTAGTGTTGTGATCTCTTCGTCGGCAAATGTCCAAATGGATGGCTCGGAAATTGACATGTACCATATCCACTGACCTTGGCGTAACTGCACCACCGGCACTGCCGTCTTTGACCGCCTCTTCCTCGTATGGATACACCATCCCTCGCGACCTCAATACAAAGGGACCCATCCATCCTCACTTGGAGCTTACAGGCGCCGGCTCCTACAAAACGATCGCAATTAGCTAAGGCGTCGTTAGGGTCTATCTTTGGTGCATTCCATAGATGTACGCTACCTTGATGTCGCTCTATCGGAATCGGACGTTGTCATGTTCACAATTATGCGCGGACGCGATGCTACTCGACGCCGAGGAGGACTGTCTCCCAAATTAGCGGGCGGCTTGCGGCACCGCTCATGAGTATATCCATTTGACTCGCAATGCCGCCATCTCTACTTGAAATTGGTTAGTAATTATCTGCATCAACAGTTGTCGTGCTCGCCTTGGATCTCTTCCTAGTCCTATACGTAGTAGTCGTCCATGAATCCATGACTCCAAGGCACGTTAACCCCAAGGCCTCGCGTGCGACCCGGTGCTCCTTGTTTCCCAAGGCCGAGATAGTATATCCTTCTCCTCGCTCGCACGGAAGGAGCCTTGGGAAGCTTGGGCGATCAAGTCACGCCGCAAGAGGTCATCATGTTATTATAGGCACTATGAAGTTATGGACTTATTAACAACTTAGTAGTTCGATATATTTACCACACGCTGGGACACTTCCCGTCTGCGGGTTTGTGAAGGAGATGTTGCTCAAGACGAGACTTGTGCCTCGCTTAACCAACTTTAGGGAACGCTGGTCTCGTGACATCGTGAAACGGGCTCTCCTTCTCGCCACCCATTCTCAGATTTACCCGCTGCACTCAGCGGTGCCGAAGTCTGGCGGGTGAGTGTTTCGTGTCCGAGAGCTTTGTGCGCCGCACTTTGCTCCTTAAATTCGCCGACGCTTTCATAGCCACAAAGGTGTCCCATGCTTCCCGTCAAGAATCTATATCGCACGAAGGGCGCCCGACCCGTGTTCACGTGCCGTGACAAGAATGCTCTTGAAGGTCCTCCACGATTTACCTATCGTGAGCATCGCCGTCCGTCGCCGCGCTGCCACATGTGCTTCGAATAGTGAACTTCTTTGAAAGTTCTCCCACATAGCGCCTTTCGCTTGTTTCGTCAGTCCTTCCACCTTGGTGTGGTGATGAGGACCTGCTCCTTCCAAGTATCCCGCAGATGGTCCGAATCTCCACGATCTCTTGGGACTCAGAGGGACCCCAAAGTCACCGACCTCGTGATGACCAAAGGCCAGTAGGCATTTTCGATTGTCCTCTACCATCTCGCTTGCGTGACATTATTGTCGACGGTGACGGCCTCTGCTTGGCGCCTCTTCCATCGGGTCGGTGTTGGCGCCTGCTTCTTTCCATCTGGGCGCTCGGTGGCGGCGGCGAAGACGGTGCT
Source organism: Phyllostachys edulis (assembly GCA_036346405.1). Classification (NCBI taxonomy): domain Eukaryota; kingdom Viridiplantae; phylum Streptophyta; class Magnoliopsida; order Poales; family Poaceae; genus Phyllostachys; species Phyllostachys edulis. Next base: position 36,613,917 of record CM070555.1, on the reverse strand, counting down.
CTCGCCATCTCGCTTACTTGCTCTCGTGAAGAAGTACAAAGGTTGATTATAGAGATCAAGATGGCAAATGAAAAGTTGAATGAGCTCATATCGACTACTAACATTCCAAAGATAAATATGAAACAATTAATCTCAGGAAGAAGTACAGAGGTTGACTATAGAGATCAAGACGGCAAATGAAAAGTTGAATGAGCTCATACAGACTACTAACATTCCTAACACTCCTTAATCCACGAGCTTCTATTCTAACACTCCTTAATCCACCAGCTTCTCTTGTGATCTTTGTATAGATAGAAACTAGTGATACAAATCTTTTGCCCGAGCCTATCTTTGCCCGAGCCTACTTCATCGAGCCCGACACACTGGAGTGTACCATCCGCTTGCGTCTTAGTGGAGGATTGGCATGAAGCGAGGTACACTCAAGTGTGTCAGATCAACGAAGAAAATGCTAAGCAAAGGTTTAATGCTTCATGTACGTAAGACTAGCCTTTAATGAAGACATAGAACTAGAATCAAGTAAAATGATCGACGAAGGAAATGCTAAGCAAAGGTTTAATCCCAACATAGAAACAAAATAGAATCAAGTAAAACTTTCTTTTTGGATTGTTGTAAAAATGCGCTTTTAGAAAAATTTCAGAATTAATCCCAACAAAATTAATTAGCATCAAAGCATAATTCCTAAAGAATTTAACACTCCTTAATCCACCAAATTCTCTAAGGAAATGCGATTGATGATATTATGTGCTCTCGTAAGGAGAGTAGCTAAAGAACAAGTCTTTGCCATCTCAATCCTATTGTCTATACTCTTCATGAAATGAATATGATAAAATAAATTCAAACTATGAGCTCTAAACAATACTTTGCTTAATCAAAATGATCTCAATGTTAATCTAAAACAGATTAAACTTCCAACAAACAGAGGTTGACTACAGAGATCAAGATGGCAAATGAAAAGTTGAATGAGCTCATACATACTACTAGAAGAATCACAAACTAGTCAATACAACCCGATCAATTTGCAATAGAACTATGAGTCAACCGAAGTAACCAATTAACAAAGACAACATATTGACAAGAGTAAGTAATACAATAGAGCTCAAGTATGAACTAACTATCACATTCAATCTCAAGATAAGATGTAGTTCATCACAGAGCATGTCAACAAAGCCCACTGATCAATTTGCAATATCTTCAAGATTAGACTCGTAAATCGAACTAATACGTATGAAGGTATCAACTAGCATGCAAATATATATATATATATATATATATATATATATGCAAAGATCAACCGAATCGCCACAGAGGAGCAATACTCACAGAGAGGATGCCGACAAGAACTCACGGTTACGTATTAACTATTCCAACATATTAATTGATGATATTATGTGCTCTCGTATGAGAGTAGCTAAAGAACAAGTCTTTGCCATCTCAATCCTATTGTCTATACTCTTCATGAAATGAATATGATAATATAAATTCAAACTATGAGCTCTAAACAATACTTTGCTTAACTGTCAAATGATCTCAATCATAATCTAAAACAGATTAAACTTCCAACAAACAGAGGTTGACTACAGAGATCAAGATGGCAAATGAAAAGTTGAATGAGCTCATACATACTACTAGAAGAATCACAAACTAGTCAATACAACTCGATCAATTTGCAATAGAACTATGAGTCAACCGAAGTAACCAATTAACAAAGATAACATATTGACAAGAGTAAGTAATACAATAGAGCTCAAGTATGAACTAACTATCACATTCAATCTCAAGATAAGATGTAGTTCATCACAGAGCATGTCAACAAAGCCCACTAATCAATTTGCAACTAGCACTGCAATATATATATATATATATATATATATATATATATATATATATATATATATATATATATATATATATATATATATATATATATATATATATATATATATATATATATATATATATGCAAAGATCAACCTAATCGCCACAGAGGAGCAATACTCACAGAGAGGATGCCGCACAAGAACTCACGGTGCAAGGAGGAGGCCAGTCAGGGGAGGAGGCCGATCGGAGGAGGGGGTCAGGGGAGGAGGTCGACACGGGAGGAGGATGTCGCGGGAGAAGGCCGGTGCAGAGGGAGAAGGCCGGTGCAGAGGGAGGAGGCCGACACGGGGAGGAGGACGGCGGCGTCGAGGTCGGAGGCGCCAATGTTGGGGGCGGCGGCACCGAGGTCGAAGGCGGCGACGCTGGGCTTACTGACGGGAGGTGAACGGGCGCCGAGGTCGGGCGGGCGGCACCGAGGTCGGCGCCGAGGTCGGGGTGGCGGCGCAGAGGTCGGGGCACCAATGTCGGGCGGCGCCGAGGTCGTAGTCGGCGTGAAGGTGAGCCCTAAACCCTAGAGGAGGCGAACGAGCGCAGAGAGCGTAAGGGCGTGGGAGAGGAAGTGAGAAGTGAGAGGAAAACCCTAGCGCTTCCGCTTTATAAAAATAATATCACGACGGTTCGTAATGAGAACCGCTCAGATATTTTCATATCACTGATTTGTTCTATTATGGAACCGTCTGTGATATTATTATCATAGACGGTTCTCATTACGAACCGTCTGTGATATTATTACCATAGACGGTTGTATAATAAAAGCGTCTGTGATAGCCGAATACCTGAGGCCAATTTATGATATCCTGACAAAACATACTGAACCTGGTGAGACATAAATATCCCGAGAAAACATAGTGAACTCTTTGAGACAAGTATGATGACAATTATGACAAGTCCATATGAATTCTAACCGGTGACAAGTATGATGACAAGTTCATAACACATTTGACTTCAAAATTTCATATCTAATTCAACTCAACTCCAAATCAAGTATGATGACAATTTTGATACTCCGCATTACAATGTATGTCCACATTGACATCAATATCAAATATGACAAGTCCATAACACATCAACACATGACAATTTCACGCTGACATCAAAATATATGAGAGATTACAAGTCCATAACACATGATGTTATGGAATAAATTAATTACATTGGAGTAAATTCTTAATTAAGATATAGGCCTTCATGATGATCGACGCATATAGCTAGCTTCCTCACCGGGTTCTTCCTCGAGCCTAATGCCATTTCCGAAAGGAGGCAACTCGTCAAATTGATTGTATTCTTCCTCGCCCACTACATTCTCAACTCCGGCAATCCTCCTTTTTCCATAAAGAACTACGTGGCGCTTCTTATTTGCCGTGTCGGTTACATAAAAGACTTGAACAACTTGGTTAGCCAAGACGTAATGGTTCGTCTTTATATCCGACATGTTCGAGGTCCACGGTAGTGACACCGCATTTGTCGACCTTCACCGTGCGAGATGGACCCAACGGCACCAAATAGGGGATCTTGAAAAGCACGTAGTCGAGCTCCCATATCTCGCCTATTTGCCCATAGTAGGAGCTCCTCATCCCATCGGTCTCAATGCATCTATGCGACACCGCCGTTCGCGACTCGTGCTCTTCCTATTCGAGTCAGCCAGATAAAATGTGTACCCATTGATGTCGATCCTTGCCATGTGACAATTGTAAATTGTGGCCCTCATGCCAACCATAGCAACAGATCATCACTTGATGACCTCCCAAAGGATTCGCACCTTTAACCATTCGTTGAACCGACGGTTGTGCTCTCTCGTGATCCAAACCTCCGACCGTCTCGATTCTGCATTGGCGCACCATGTCTTTGTGCTCGCCGATATACGGGACACTGGTCATGTGTTGCAAGACCATGAAATGGGCTTGAGCGATGTATCCAGATCGGGAGTTATTGATTTCTTCCGATGGTCCCGATACCATCCGCCTCCCTCATGGCGAGATAGAGGCACACCCATCGGTTCCACGAGCCATGTAGTCGACGCAGAACTCAATGACCTCTTCGGTTGCATAACCTTCGATGATGTCGCCCTCCTACGAGATCGATTCCGTCGAGGACTTGAGAATTCCCATGTACCTCTCGAACGGGTACATATGACGAAGAACACAGGTCAAGATATCTTTATCTCTCTCACAAGGTGAACAATGAGATGGACCATGATATCAAAAATGACGGAGGGAAATACATCTCAAGATGACATAGAGTGGTCACCACGCCGGCCTACAGAGCATCTAGTCCTTGGGGATCAATGATCTTCTCGAGCAATTGAGTTGAAAAATAACACGACCTTAAGATTGCCACTCGACCTTGTTCGGCAAGATACTTCTAATTGCAACAGAAGCATTTGTGTCATCAAGACATGACAATCATGAGACTTCATACCAATTAATTTCAAATCTTGCATAGAAACAAGGTTCTTAATGTTAGCGGAGTAACCAGATGGGACTTTCACTCTATGCAAGCTCGCACGCTTCATTTCTCTCGGCCTTGGATAGAGTGTAGCAAGTCGGGGAAGGTACGTCGTCTCAGACGGTCTCTCTACCGTGCTAACTCGATCCTTATGTTCATATCAACCAAGTCACACCGCATGCTAACACCATCCTTTGTTTTGCCACTAATGTTCACCAGAGACCAATCAAGCTATCACATACATTCTTCTCACGCATGACGTCGATGCAAGGGCGAACTTCTAAGTGCTCCCAATAAGGCAAGTCCCAAAAATTGACCGCTTCTTCCAGATGTTCTTCTCACGGGTTCTTAATTTACGCCCTTCCCAAGCACAACATCGATATCCTTAACCATATTATAGACCTCTTTCCTCTAAAAGCCCTTGAGTCAATCGCTTCTCCTTATTTCCGTCGAATTGTTTTTTTCATCTTGCGGTATGGGTGACTCTGAAGGAACCTACGGTGACGCTTATACACGCTTTTGCGCGAGTTGTTCAAACCATACACTCTCTCAGAGCATCTAAGCAAAGGCGACAAAGCTTTGGCTCCTTTTGTATCGAAGGTCCACAAAGTTACCAAGGGCGTAAAAATCATTGATGGTGCGAGAACAACATGGCGCGTAAAGTGAAGTTCTCTCGCTTGTACGCATCCCATACCTGCACCCTTCGCTCCACAAAGGTCACAAGATCTTCCAAAGAATGGTGCTAGGTACACATCAATATCATTCCCGTGTTGCTTCGCCCTTGGATAAGTAGTGACATCAAAATGTACTTCCGCTTCATACACGTACCAAGGAGGAAGGTTGTACATACATAGATTCACGGCCAAAGCTATGTCGACCGCTCATGTTACCGAAAGGATTCATTCCATCTGTACTCAACCCTAACCTTATGTTCCTCGCCCGACCGAACTCTTGAAGCTCCGATCGAAGTTTCTCCATCGCGTAATCGGCAGGATGTCTTAGCTTTCCATCTCTCTTACGCTCCTCTGAGTGCCAACGCAGCAATCTTAAGGCCCTTTATGCGTCGCAAATAAACGCTTCAAACGTGGGATTACAGTGCAGATACCACAACATCTTAGAAGGAGGTCCTTGCTTCACCTTAGCAAGATTCTCGACGCTTGTATCGGGATGCTTTGCACACGGACATACATGCATGTTCTGCATACTCTTTACTGATAGAGGATACAATCATTCGGACATGCATGTATTCTTTCTACTTCCATTCCCAATGGACAAATAACCTTCTTTGCTTGATAGGTGGTGTTTGGGCAACACGCTTTCTCCCGGAAGGATGTCCGCTAGGAGACCTAACAACGCCGCGTGAAACTCTTATCGGACCAACCATTGCTTGCCTTCAATTTTAGCAGCTCAAGCAAGGTTGACAACCTTGTATATTCCGCTTGCAAACTTGAGGAACAAAGGTCTCACCGAGTCCTCCCTTAAGCCCTCGAATTTACAAAACTCTCTCTCATCAGTAGTCCGACACGATTCCTCTCCTTTCCTTCTCCTCTCTAAGGTGGCGAATGGGGAGGAGGTGGCGGTGTTGGAGGCGCTTAGGGCAAGGGTCCAACCTTCTCCTCTCTAAGTCGGGCGAACGGATAATTATTGATTATCTGCATGATTGTTGATTAGATACGAGACAAAAGACAAGAGGAAGATCCTAATAACTAGCAAGTTGGTCCGCGCGATTGCACGGGTATGTTTTCATATAATTGAAACAATAAGCCACTGTGATGACGTTTCTTCATGGATATAAATGGAGGAAATATAAAATAGATCATTGCACATGTGACTTATCTTGGTGTGTCATAAATTCTTCTTTTTAATTTGTTCTAGAAAACTACTCATGAAATTAGTTACGATTAAGACTTTCACTTCTTTGCACGTGCTTACTCGTTTTGTCTCATCGTTGCACAAAGGAATTACACCAGATTAATTAAAGGCTACATGTTTTGCTTTTTATTTTCTAGAAATAGGTTCCATCAATTTGAGAGCTAGATGTACGACGCTTTTGCCTTTTCCCATCAAGTAGTATTAATTGAAACCTAAACCCTATACTTCCGATTAAGGAATACAACAAAGAAAACAAAACATTAGGGTCTATGTACAGAGTAGCAAAATCAGGAAAATTCACTAATCAATAGAGTGGAAAAAGGATAATCAAGATACTTCATCTGCTTAATTAGGGAGGAGCCGCAGTTGGAGGAGCTAGGGAGGAAGTGGCCCGCACTGGGGAGGAGAAGCTAGCCAAGAGATCTATTGGAGCCTAGCAGCGGGGGCCTGCTGATTATATATTATCCAAACCCAAGGCGAGAGGAGTGGCAGAGGCACAAATGCGAGGCGGCAAAGGAACCACAGCGCAATGCTGGCGAGAGGATCTGTCGCGCCAATTTATACGTGATGGGCATATCACGAGCGGTTCTTAATAAAAACGTCAGTGATAGTCATCTATCACAGACGGTTTGTAAATAGAACCGACGGTTCTATTTACAAACCGTCAGGATAGATGATCATCACGCATTTGTTCTAAAAATACCGCCTCGTGATAGGCTTCTCGCGCCACCCGCAGTGCGGCAATGCTTATCACGCACGGTTCCAAAGGAACCGTCTGTGATGGGGCGTCTACTATAGCCTGTTTTGTAGTAGTGTAGGTTCGTAACTATTATAGAGATAACCTATGATATGTGGGCCTACTTTGACAGAGACTCTGAGTTTGACCGAAAAGGTTGACTGGTCAAGAATCCTCGTCAGCTAGCCCTAAGGCTTAATTAAACAAAGAATATTTAGTTAAGGCTTTCTTGCCTCGAAACGTGTATCGATAATATTTGATCAGGCATAATCATTCCAATCATTTATTGAAAATGTGGGAGAAAGGAAAAGATTATAGTTTTCTTGGAAACCGTACCCGATGTCTGTGGCGAGCGGGCAAACGGTTCGTGGTAAAGAGGGATAAAAGACTTCCTTTTTACCTTCACTACTATTCGCTCTCATTGCAATCTCCATCTCCCACCTCAGTCTCTTCATCTCCTATGTATATTTGCTCCCGAAACTTCTCATCTTAATAAGATGTGCAAGACCATGAAGCACTTCTTCAGAAATACAAATAAGAAATAGTAGGTAGAAACTCTACTTTTAAATTATATTGTTTCCATATTTTTCTCAATATTATCCAAGTTTTTCTTCCTTTAAACAATTAGATTTGCAGAAGCAAACAAAGGATAAGAGAAGAGGCACATGGAAAATTCAATATGAGTTGAATGTAGTAGAAAAACTTCGACAGAACCTTAGCTTAACAAATGAGAAGCTTCTTCAGGACAAAAAAGCTCTCATAGAGGATATCGAAGAGAAAGAAGAGGCTAATTGTACTACTTTGACTTTTATATTGAATCAATTAAATGTTGTTGCTACACAAATAAGATATGCAGAAGTTATACTGACAAAGGAGGAGCCTTTAGTGGGAGAACTGGTTGATGGAACCAAAGTTCAAACAAACTTTATTGTCGACCATCGCCCGAAGATGGCTTAATGAATGAAGAATTCTCTCTAGTATGTTATTGCTGTCGATGTGGGCACCCTGTTCATCAAGCTGAAACACTACTACAAAGACGCAGTGGACTTAGAGAAATTAATCCCTGAGTTGAGCCTGAACTCTGCACAAGAAATTCGGCAGAAGAGATAGGAAGTAGCTTCTCATGTAGATAGGTATATGAAAAATGTAACATTTCAATTTAAAGACATTTGAATGCCTTGTAATTCACTGAGGTTGCTCTTTTCTGTTTTTAGTATATTACTAGCCCCCGACTGTAATGTGTTTGACTAGTGATATGGTAAACATATCACATGGACTTAGCAGTTGTGACATTTTCAAAGGTTGACAACCAGGGTAGCTTTCACATTATATGCAGTACTAACCAGCTGCAAATCCTAGATAAAGTCAGTTTAGTGAGTTTCCGAATAGTGAGAACTGGCTTATAGGAAAAGTCTCTACTAGAAGATTTGAAGACCAGACCAACGACTTTGTATGTGTTACGATACTCTTCAGTAGTCATGAAGACTAGCCATAATCACATAATAGAGACAATATAGCATAACAACATATACAAATTGGAATAATTTTTTAAATAATAATATTTTAATAAAAAGTACTAAAATAAATAGTCAAAAAATGGACAAAAATGAGCTACTGTTGCCATTTGAAATGGCGAAATTGGCATGTCGCCATTCCAAATGGCGACAGGAGCCTGTCACCAATTCAATTGGTGATTGGAGATTGTAATTTAATTTTTTATTTATATGTAGAGAATTTAGCTTAAAAATTTAATGGATTTCACTTAATTTTTTGGTAATATCTTTAAGTGTCCGCGTAGTTTGGAATGCAAAATTGGGAAAGATAACAAAATTTAAAGTAGAGAATGCGAGATCGGCGATGCAATTTGGAATACGAGTTCGGTGGCACAATAACAAAAATAGCCCCCTTCGGAGCAAAATGGAAAAATTATTTGGGTTTAGGGTTGCCACGCGCAGTGTTGCCCCAATTGTATTGTTTGCAGAATTGATTCCTTTGGGAAAAGAGTCCGAAATTTGAAATAGATGAAATATTTAGGAAAGGAGATTAAAATTTGAAAGACTTCATAATTTAATTGCGAATTACATGGCGCACAGGGTTTGGTTACATGCATTAGAAACAACAACATGCACGAATGAACAAACCAGAAAACACCTACGATACATGTGTGCCTTTTTGGATTCAGAAAAAATGTTGATTGGAACGAAGCTAATTAGTCTCGGGAGCCCATCAGTTCCTTCCCCTTGTCTCGGGATTGCCCATGACGACGGCGGTCAGTCTCGAAGTCAGCCATGTTCTACGAGACGAGCCGGACGATTGAATGATGTTAGGATAGCACAATGTAGGGCCAAATCAATAACCAGGTTACAAATTGAACCTAACTTCTCTGTTCAATATGGAGTACGCCCGGGCGATGGGGAGCACTAGGACGACTACCAGCCTTACTAGCAGGAGCCTTCCTCTTGTCTGCCACGCGCTTGGCCTGGTCATACTCAGCTTCCTGTTTGGGGTCCTCCACCACTGCCCAGCTTTCCTGGGCTCATTCGATGCTTTTTCAATAGGGTCGGGCACTATCGGGACCCAAAAATACGATTCAAGAACTCTCTATGTATTCTGAACTAGTCCCAGATCAGTAGCTAGCTCACACAGGAAATAGTGATGAAATACCATCTATTTATTCAATTTAACTAAAAAGATCTCAAAGTAACATATAATAATAATAATAATTGAACCTTGTGGTCAACATTTACTTAACTTGCCACGCAGGGCTAAAGAAACAAATAAACTCTTGCAGCGAAACAGGAAACTTGGAAAGCCAATCAACATACCCACAATCAATCGAGTGAAAAACGCATCCTAATCCGTAAAACCTTCATAGTACTCCTGGACAAAGCACTCTTGAGCAGCTTGATATTCTTCAACTAAGCAACAATGGCGCAAAGCTGTGAGTACATAAAGCACTCAGCAAGTCGTGGGGAAATGTATGCAAATAGTATTTATACAAGGCTTGAACAAAGGTTAGCTGTATGGTTCTTTTTGCATAAAGCAACATTGACAATAAATACGATAAATAGATTGGAATACGTAATTGAAAAGAATAATAAATAAATAAACAATTGCTTTGAAACAGCCAGTGAATTACCCATTCACCGAACGCACATTTTATTCATCAAGTGAACTTCCAATTCACACTCTGACACATTTTATAAGGAAACTCTACCTTTTGTGCGAAATACTCGAGCATGTCCATAACCGCAAACACGGCTATTCGAATAGTTTTTAACACTATGCAGAGGTTGTACAATTTTTCCCACCAGAGATTAATCAACTCAAAGAGTTTGACCACACTTCCTTAGGTGTGCGACTTAAGTGCTCATCACAAGGCTTTTACAAAGCTCCATCTTAACCCAATTTTGCTTGCTAAGATTTCAACACTGAATGTCTTTCCGACCAGACAGGGCCCTCCTCTTGTGCCATCGTGAGTATACGTCTATCCCACGACTCACGCTTCCAAGACAGAACCAAAATTAAGACATTGCTAATTAGTTAGCCAGGTCCTGCCCATACAGGCTATGTGATTATATGGTTAAGACCCAGTTCAATGGCACACAATATTAAGTCCTTGACAAGTTACTCAGGCGAGTCTACCACAACCCACAACGTGTTAAATCCACACCCTCAATCAACAACCACTCGCCCGAGCGAAAATTATTTTGTTTAACCAAGACCAATGACATACCCTGTCATGGTACACAAATTTTATCAACAGTGGTTAAACACCACGATTCCATATTTCATTAAGTCAAGATTGATCATTATGATATATGTGATAATGAACCTATCGTAAGTAAGCTGAACTAAGCATGTGTACGATACCCATGTTGGTGATACAAAAATATCCAACTAAAAGTATCCATGCTATGATGACAAAGGGTTCATGATATTCAAATAATCAATGGAGGCATAAAGACAACATGTAATAGCTAATGCCAAAACAATTTGTATAAAGATAGCATGCAATTGTATAAAACAATGTACTTTTGAAATCATAGGTTCAATATGATTAAAGGACCGTGACTTACCTTGGAATAAATCCTAGGATTGATCTTGATCTTGGTGAGCTCCTCCTTGCTCAAAATTCCCCGAAGTATCAATGTCTACTCGCAAACAAAGTAAATAAACTAAATAAATACAAAACAGAGATAAAAAACTCCAAAAAATAAATAAAAATCTCAAGAAAATATAGCTCAAATTTTGAAATTTGAATGGGCTCAATCGGAGTTCGGATGGAAAAGATATGGCTTCTAGAAGATCAAAAACCCTAAGAAATACCCTAAATTGGATTTCCTAGAATTTTCGAGTTATTTCTCTACTGAAAATTTGGATTATGATGTCATGCTTACGTCAGCCCTCAAATCAAAATTAAAAATAAATCAGGAGAGAAAATGGCTCAGAGGTTAACATGCGGGCCCGAGGTCCATGGACCAGGTCCACACGAATGGTTGCACAGGTCTACGGTTCAAGGGTTCATGGCGTAGTGATTCTGACTAGTGGGGACCACACACCAAAGGCTTGGTTCACGTGGGATAACTCCACCGAGGGTTCACATCTGGGTTTGGGTGCAGTTGTGCCACGTGGGTGCTGACGAGGCCAACACGGGGTTGACACTTGGGTAGGAGCACTGACAATGTCAGCACACGCGGACGACGCGTCATCAGATGATGTCAGCAATGGCGAGGTTTGTCGGTTTCGACCGACAACGACAAATGGCGGCTCGTCGGCGGTAGCGAAGGGGTGCGCTGGACTCTACTTGCTATCACGAACCTGAGGACACAAGCGCTTTTCTCCGACGATGACCAAAACCACAACGGTGCTCAAGGTCAACGGCGGAATGGCGTGACCAACTACGACAACGACGGTGACGAGGATTAAAATCTCTATGTATTAATTTAATACATAATAAAAGACCATACGTCTTCATGGTTGTAACCCCTAAGGCTAACGACCACACTGGTCGTAAGGATTCCAGAGGTTACATAATGGGTACCCTGGTTGGACAATGTCCCGCGCCTAGTCTCTGACGAGGTAGCTGCTCGGAAAAGCTATGAACTGGTATCTGGATCTGATTCCAGGTATATTCCTTACCGTGTGATGAATGGAACACGTGCTAAATACTCGATACCACACGATGTTACATAGTCCTAAGACACTGACAACAACCACCATACGGTTGAGTGTCCCACAGACACTCAACCGCAGAGCAGTTGACATATTGTTAACTGATGTCTCGCTCCGACCAGTCGCAACGCTTCACTTGGGACGCCTTCTCCAGGAGTAACTGCCACCTCTTTGGAAGTTATTTAAGGGTGGAGCACAGAAGACGATTGGGGGGTGGGGATCCGAGACAAGCAAGACATCATCATCAGATTAGAGCAACACAATCAGCCTTAGATTCGTGCTCTAAGCCTGATTGATTAGCATAGCAAGGGTGAGATTTAGTGTAATTAGGATTAGTCCCCATCCGGGTCGTAAAGTACCCCTTGTAAATCCAGTTCATATCAATAAAGAGCAGTCCCATTCTCTCCCAGAAAATATCACGTCATTTTCCTCTTTTATTCGTAAGATCGGCGACTCGATCGTCGACATCTGGCGCCATCTGTGGGGAAGAAGACGCAAGTTTCCTGAAGAAACTCTCCGCTCATCAAATCCTCGCTCATTCCTCATAATCTCTCATGCGACTATGGCAGGAGTTTGGGACGAGGAGAATTGGTTCGACCTGGCGGACTACTCCAACCTCGACGTGGAGGGATGCATCTGCGCCATGCAAGAAAATAGCATGTCATCATCCTACTCCTCCGCCAGTTCGCTCGTTGCCGACGTTAGTGAAATCGACCGGATGGTTGAGGATCCACCACTACGACAAGTGGCATTTTCGGCCATTCCGATTAGCTCGGAATGTCCAGAGACCGCTCCAAGCCTAGTCCTTTCGACCGACGAAAAAGGTGACGAAAATTCAGCATCGCAACTCGAGAATCTCTATACTCTCGATCAAATCATGGCTGAAAGGTACTCACCTACGGCTTCTAGCGATTCCAAGAGGCAACCGACATCTGGTAACGGTGTCAATGAAACCCCCACTGGTCGTAGGTCAAGTGGGGATGATAAGACTCAGCCTACGATCGGCGATCCATCAGATCAGGCTGAGCCCACCAAGAAGACCTCAGGAGGTGCTCATCTCCGACCGCTCTCTGTCATGAAAACTCCTAGTAGAAGCATTGGAAGGCTCTCCATTAGTTACGATGGAAGCTCGTTAGAAGATTGCTGCTAGAGGCACGAGATCAATGCGATCGGAGATGCCTTGCACCACGTGCTGGTAGAAATGGTACGGGCCATCAAGCACCAACTTCCGGAGGCAACAAAATTGATCGACGTCCATTAGTTAACTCGCCTGGCTCTGCCCCACCAAGAGTAGCTGATCGGACGAAACAAGCCAGGAGGTTGGGGGAAGGTTCAGATCTTCGAACACCTACTGCCGGTATGAATCCTCCGAGACCTTCGGTAATGGTACGAAATCTGCAATGTGTTTAAGATATGTTGAATAATTATAACCCTACTCTAGCAGAGACCCCAGGTTTTGTACAACTTGTAGGCCAAGTATCATAGATTCTTTAGCAGACCATGCAACGAACGGAAGCGTATTGGGAACAAAGGAATTCAGGAAGTCAAACCATGACTTCATCCCAATGTTCCTCCCTTAGTAGAGGGCAACATGATCGTGTTGGGGAACAATCGATACCAAGACCTCCTCGACGATTCCGACCAAGGAGTCATGAGGGGAGAAAGCTATTTCAGATCGCCACTCCCTTACCTCGTCAAGAGGAGCAATCGCTTTGACTAGTTGATCTTCGGCATCATCTAAATCGGGCAGGCGGTCGAAGACGGCACAATAGCGTCTACAACCGGATCGGGACTCTGGAGATCCGGCAATCTAACCTCAGAAGCCGGTCTTTGACCGATTACAATCCGGCACCTTTACAAAGAAGACGCCATGAATCGATCACAGGTTGTCGAGCCTTCTCTGCAAGGCTCCAAGCTGTGCGTTGACCAAACAGGTTTCGACTGGCCAACATGGACAAGTTCAATGGGACCCAACACCCATTGATATTTCTCCAAATATATACTACCGCCATCAGAACTGCTGGTGGTGATGAGAACGCCATGGCAAACTATCTACCCATAGTACTCGAAGGGTCTATCTAGTCGTGGTTGCTTAACCTACCGGTCGAATCAATCTATACTTGGGAGCAACTCTGCGACCTTTTGATTGCGAATTTCCAAGGCACATATGATCGCCCTAGAAAGGAGGATGATATTCACTGAATCCGGCAAGGCATTGATGAGACTCTTCGTCAATACATCAAAAGTCGCAGAATCATCTGTCATCCAAGCCTTCAAAGCAGGACTAAGAAACCGACAGTTTACGGAGGACATAGCAATGCATCCTCCAAAGACGACCGTCGAACTTTTCGACATGGCTAACAAATATGCAGCCGCTAACGAAGCTGTTGAATGGTGTGAGGCCATCGATCGGAAGGATAAAATCCCCCCAGCCTGGCTTGGATAAACTAGAGAGGAAGAATAAGAAGGCTCTCAAGAAAAAGAAGAACCGCAGACCCGACGATAAGGAAGTCCTTGTGATTCCTGAAAAGTTTACAAAGGGTAAAAAAGACTATACCGGTTGAGGCAAACCAAAAGCTCCGACCGAAGGGTACAATAAAAACAAGAAGTGGTGTCCACTTCACCAATAGGCAGGACAAGACTTGTGCACCTGTCGAGTTTGGCAAAAGAAACTGGAGGATTACTATGCAGGAAAGGACTACTCCCTGCAATACAGGAACTCGATGAAACGAGTTCCAAGAAGGACAAAGATGGCGATGAAGAAATGGAGTACCAGGAGCCTCAACATACAGTCAACATGATCTTTGGTGGGTCTTCTTCGTACGAGTCAAGGCATCATCTGAAGGCCATGGAGCAGGAGGTCAACCTTATCGAGCCTCTGACCATCATCAAGCCATCAAGGTGGTCGGACACCGTAATCTCCTTCAGCAAAGAAGCCTGCCCCATTCCTTCAACTCGACTAGGTAGGTTTCCTATTGTTGTTGAACCTACTATTAATAACTGTAGGGTTAATCGAGTCTTAATAGATGGAGGTAGTTCTTTAAATATCTTATTTGCGGGAGCTTTAGAAGAGATGGAGGTTCCCAAGTCAAAGGTGAAACCAGTGAAATATGCCTTCCATGGTATAGTTCCTGGTTCCACCACTAGACCGATAAGACAAATTTCCTTATCGGTCATGTTCGAAAGACCTGACAACTTCCGAAGAGAAAAGATTCCGTTTGATGTAGTGGATTTTGAGTCCGCAAACAACAGAATCCTAGGTCGTCTGGCTTTAGCAAAATTCTTGATAGTCACGCACTACGGTTATCAAAGTTTGAAAATGCCAGGACCTAAGGGAGTCATCACGGTTCGAGTAGATTAGAAAATGGCTTACGCATGTGATCGGAAATCCTTAGAACTGGTCGAGGAACATCCGACCAGAGAGGCTAATCCATCTACCATGCAGGTCAAGCACTCGAGGCCAAAGATGACCCCAAAGCCTTCC
This sequence comes from Phyllostachys edulis, assembly GCA_036346405.1. Lineage (NCBI taxonomy): Eukaryota > Viridiplantae > Streptophyta > Magnoliopsida > Poales > Poaceae > Phyllostachys > Phyllostachys edulis. Next base: position 36,598,327 of record CM070555.1, on the reverse strand, counting down.
GACCAGACAAAGGAGGTACCACTCGACAAAGGCACTTCTCCGGACAGCGCCAAGTCGCCACCTGGGTCAGGAAACACTGACTCGTCTACCCTAAATATACTGGTCGGGGCAAGACTCAACCCCAAATAGGAAGAGTCGCTCGTCTCCTTCCTACGAGCAAATCAAGACATATTTGTCTGGCAGGCGTTCGACATGCCCGGAGTCCCCTGGGAGGTGATCGAGCACAGTCTAGCTCTCCAGCCCGACAAAAAACCGATCAAGTAGAAGCTCCGGCGTTTTGCATCTGATCAGAAGGAGGCAATCCAGTCAGAGATTGACAAGCTCCTCAAGGCTGGATTCATTCGTGAAGTCGACCACCCTTAGTGGCTCGCCAATCCTGTAATGGTTAAGAAAAATAACGAAAAGTGGCGAATGTGTATTGACTTTACAGATCTTAATAAAGCTTGTCCGAATGATGATTTTTCCCTTCCACGTATTGACCAACTTGTAGACTCTACTTCCGGTTGTGAGTTACTAAGTTTTTTAGATGCGTATTTACGGTATCACCAGATTAATATGTGTAAAGAAGATGAAGAGAAAATGTTCTTCATCACTCCATACGGCACTTACTGCTATGTTAAGATGCCATTTGGTCTCAAAAATGCTGGTGCAACTTTTCAAAGGTTGATGCAGAAAACCTTTAATCCACAGATAGGTCGGAATCTAGAAGCTTACGTTGATGATCTGGTCGTAAAGAGCATCAACGCTGGTGATCATGTTCCAGACCTACAAGAAACTTTCAATAACTTGAGAAGGCATAACCTCAAGTTGAATCCAGAAAAGTATGTGTTCGGAGTTTCCGCTAGAAAACTGCTCGGTTTCCTAGTCTCGGCTGGAGGTATTGAAGCGAATCCAGTAAAAATATCGGCCATCGACCGGATGCGCCCTCCGACCATGAAGAAAGAGGTCCAGAAACTAAACGGCTGTATGGCAACGCTAAGTAGCTTTATAGCAAGGTTAGGGGAAAAAGGATTACCTTTCTTTAAGCTTCTTCGGAAACATGGAAGTTTTGAGTGGACTGAAGAGGCAAACGATGCCTTTGAAGATCTTAAAAAGTACCTTACAAGTACCCCGGTCTTAGTCTCTCCAAGACCAGGAGAAACATTGTTAATTGACGTGGCTGCAACGCCACAGACAGTTAGCGGTATACTAGTCGTAGAGCGTGACAACGTCCAACGACCAGTGTATTACGTAAGCGAAGTCTTACATGGACCAAAGGAAAGGTACCTACAGGTACAAAAGCTGCTCTATGGTCTCCTTATAGCTTCAAGGAAACTAAGACATTACTTTCAGGTCCACAAAGTGGTCGTACCAACTGGGTATCCCCTTGGTCAAGTCCTTGGAAACAGGGAATCATCAGGACGAATAGCAAAATGGGCGGTTGAGCTAGGGGTGTTCGACCTCCATTTCATCTCACGAACAGCAATCAAGTCCCAGACAATAGCAGAATTCATTGCCGAATGGACAAACCCTGAACCCACCCAAGGGCCCGAGTACGAACACCACGACGAGTGGACAATGTACTTTGACAATTCCTTGATGCTCAAAGGCTCGGGGGCTGGAGTCGTCTTGATATCCCCTGCTGGCGAATACATCAAGTACGTCATCCAGTTAAATTTTCCTGCTACAAATAATGTGGCAGAATATGAAGGTTTACTGGCAGGACTCCGAGTAGCTCGTTCGCTCGGGATTCGCAAATTACTAGTGAAAGGTGATTCTCAACTAATAGTGAATCAAGTAGGGAAAGAGTATCAATGCTCGAGTACCAAGATGTCATGTTATCTGGCGGAAGTACGGAAACTCGAAAAGCACTTCTTCGGTTTTTAGATCCAACATATTCCTAGAAAAAAAAACTTTCTGGCAGACCAGTTAGCATGGATGGCCTCCACGAGGTTGACCGTCCCGCCCGGAGTTTTTCTCGAGCAACTCTATTCGCCCTCGGTGGTTGAGCCTTCCGAGAACATACATGATTCCTTACAAGTCGTACAAACCGATCGTGAGAACATGGATGCTCCACAGGTCATTGAAGGTTGGCGCTGTCACGATTAGGGTAGAGATTGGATAACATCGATGTACAATTATCTTCAGCATGACATAATTCCAGAAGATGATGTAGAGGCTGATCGTCTAGCACAAAAAGCCAAATCATACACTCTGATCGAAAGTACCTTGTATAAACAAGGATCTCACAGAGTGTTGATGAGATGCATATCTTAAACGGATGACATTAAATTGCTAACCGAAATTCCTGAAGGAGTCTGTAGAGCACATCATTCCTACAGAACACTAGTCGGTAAAGCCTTCAGGCAAGGATATTATTGGCCAAATGCCCTTCATGATGCAAAAGAGCTCGTGACGAAGTGCGTACAATGTCAGTTTCATAGCCGACAAGTACATCAGACTGGACATTTTGGGATCTTTCCCAAGAGCACCTGGGGGCTTTGAATTCTTTTTCGTCATGATTGACACGTTTACAAAATGGATCGAAGCCGAGCCTGTTGTTAAAACAACAACTGAGGCCGCTAAGAGATTTCTTACAAAAAATGCAATCACACAATTTGGTGTACCCAGTCGTATAATCACAGACAACGGTGCCCAGTTCTCAAGTGGTCAATTCCATGAATTCTGCGACGAACTTGGTATCAAGGTTCATTTTGCTTCAGCTTGCTCATCCATAGAAACAGCGGAGCGATTAAGCGAGCCAATGGTATCATCATGCGAGGATCAAGCGCCGAGTGTTCGACCGCTTAATCAAGCGATCAGTGCTTGGGTTCAAGAACTCCCTTCGTATTATGGGCCGTTTGAACCCACGACGATCGTGCGACCGTGAAACACCATTCTTCTTGGTTTATGGTGCTAAAGCCATGCTTCCTCGAAACTAAAACTTGGCTCGCTTTCGAATCGATTGTTTCAATGAAAGCGATCGAGAATGAGCAACGACTCAATGACATCAATTTCCTTGAAGAGCATTTAAACAAAGCCTTGGTACAATCGGCGGTCTATCAACAAGCCATGCAAAGGTACCATAGTCGTAAGTTGCAACCTCGCATGACCTCATTGTAGGTGATCCGTTCTCGAGAAAAATTTAGAACCAAGCAAATCGCAACAAACTTTCTCCCAAGTGGGAAGGTCCTTACACCGTGGTCAAGTCACCCGACTAGGTTGATCACGATTAGCCATGTCGATGGGCAAGTTTTGTCTAATTCTTGGAACATTGATCAATTCGTAAGTTCTATGTTTAATTATTTTTACATTCTTTCATTTCTTTTTATTTAAATAAAGATTAGTCATTCCTTTATTTATTTTGCCGAAACAATATTGTTTATATGTCGTACCTATACTCCGGTCTGTCTGGGTTGTTATTTATCTTGGTGGAGAAGACAATCTTCTCTCTGACATCCTTTACAAGGATCTCTGTTACTCTTTGACAACGACTTCTAAGTCATACGCTGTATGGGTCCTAGTCGTGATCAATCCCTGAATGATTCCTACGCACAACCACACTCTTTTCTCAAAGAAACATATGAGTAACAAGAGCATAATAAACAATAACTTCATGTAGTAATTTATATGCTTAAGACTATGAAGACATATTTCATCATTTCAAAATTCTGTTCTGCTCATGTTTGGCTACTGGTCGGGACACGGAAAGCCTCCTAGTCAAAGTCTCTCCTTTTTCGCACGTGGTCCTACCCACTAGAAGGTGCATCCTAGCGATGGTTCTTTTCCTACGATCCTCGCTGCTAGTCGGACTTGAGCCTGAATACGTTTCGCGAAGTGTGTTTCATGTCTTCAGTTCTTAGCAATTCTTTCGACCAGTTTGGGATACTATATATAAATAAGCTTGCTTATCATTCATTGCATGCATCTTTGTATATTTTCTTTTCTCATCAACATAAGTCTTTTTTTTTACCATATACTGCTTTGTTTGGTGTTTCGATTATTACAAAACAGATCTACAACTAGTCGAAGTCATTCACTGGTTCCGACCAAATCGATTTCCTAGTATTACTACGATCGGTTTTATCATATAATCAGTATATGCCTTCAAAATAAACAGAATGGGTAAGACTTCATGTTCTCATTTTCTTGGCTTACTGATTATATAGTAAAGTTCTTCTACTATAAATCAGTCAGGGGCTAGGTCATTTCTGAGTACTTTAAAAGGCAAATGGATAAACAAAATACTTGTTGATGGCAAAAAGGTAAGTTTTACACATTTCATAATTCTTATATTACAATGTCCTACTCTTGAATATCTCCAGACTAATTGTTGCTTGATGGAGATCCGACTTCTACTTCCTTTGCAACCTTATTTCTGAAAGGTTTCATTTCCTCGAGAAACCTATTTGCATCTTCGGGCAAGCAGTTGAAGTCTTTTTCAACGGCTTGGAGATTGATGGAAGGGTTGGAAGCCTTCAGTTTTGCCAATGCAAAACTAACTCCACTAGATACGCCTTCTTTCATAGTCTGGGCATAGTTCTCTCGAGTAGTCTTGAGCAGACCCTTGAGATCTTTTAGAAGTTGGCCCAAGTAGGTTATTTTCTCTGTTGGATCTCTTAAGGGAGGCGTACTTGATCCTGATCCCATATCAAAGATCATCTTATTTAGTGCATGGATTTTTTCATCAAGACTTTGCACAAGAGCCGCCTCCTTATCCTGCTCAAATTCTAGAGCCTTCTTTGCTCTATTCAGCGCTTGAGTTTACTCTATACGAGTAAAACAAGTAGTAAGTAAACATGATTAGGGGAGGTTAATAAGTCAAGTCTACGACCAAATTACCTTCAATCCTCTGTTCAAGAGTTTCATGTCTGGTCGTCGCATCTGCGATCGGTAGTCCTTAGACCGATTTTCTTCTTCAAAATTTGGGTTATTACGGCTTTATCGTACGACCCTTCTTTTATTTTTTCCAAATCTATCGAATATGATAAGGGAGAATAATTAAAGAAGAACAAAGTATTGAAGAAGGAGAAGGGTTAAGAGGAAAGTTCTTACTTTCCAATTCGAATTGTTTTTGCTCTAAGAGTTTTATTCGCTGGGTCAGTCCTCCGACCACAGCAAAATTCTCGACCATGTGCTATAAAAATAGCATTCTTCTTTAAGTTTTCTATAAGCTTTTAAAGAGAAAGCTATGAAACCGGTCGTAGAATACTTACCCAGATTGCCACGTCATTATAATCAACAAAAATGAGATCAGGACCTATCTTGACTTGATGGTCCAATATTCTTCCCCATACCTCGTGAATCTCCTTATCCTCGATAAATCGGGGGTAAAAAGGGAACTTGTTAGGTTGGGAAGGACTACCAACAGGAGTCGAAACCTGTTGAGGGCCTTCAGAGGCAGCTAGCTCCGCCAAAAGAGTTAGGATCACCACTGGATCCTGAATGACCACCGGCACCGACACTTGCTCGGGGGCTTCCTCGACCACTTTATCCTTTGGAACTTTGTCCTGAGAAGTGCTTTGGACGGGGACTTCCACAGTGCACAGGTCTCGGAACATGCAGTGAAACAACCTAACACGGAAGATCTGTACAAAACGAAGAAAGGAAACTCAAAACTCCAAATCATCAAAAACTATTAAAGGTATGCACTCATACGACCTTTTCATTTGTACATACCTAGTTGATTTTTTGGTTTTTACTTTAAAACGCGGTAGAGTAAATTCCGTACTGCTTGCCTTCCTTTTCTTCTCAACCAATTTCACCGGCTCTGGGCTGGTAGGGTTGGTTATACCCTTCACATCTTCCGACATGAGGTCGGAAGCGATATCCTCGACCAACTGATCGAGGGTAGCGTCCCTGACCATCGGGTCGGAGGGTGTGGTTTCATCAACCTCCAGGTTAGTTGTCTCAGTAACAACTGTTAGGTCGTGAACGACCACTCTAGAGTCTACGACTTCCGATTACGCTACTGACCTTGATCTTTTCCACCTAAATCAAAAAACAAGTTTGGTTAGGTGATGAAAATTTCTATCTAAATATATATATTCTTTCAAATGCTCTTTTACCTCGAGAGAGTCATCTTCTTCCGCTACCTCTGGGCATGAATTGGTCGGAACCACGGTCGGATTACGATCCTCACCAGGTTGTATGACTTTTAGTCCGACCGCCTATAAAATTAGAGCAAGATCAATAAACTGATCAGAAGATATATATAAATAAGATAAAGGACAATTGATTATCTACCTTAAGTCTCGCTAGTATCTCTTCAACAGAGACTATCGCCAAGATGTCGGGAAATGCAGCCTTCTCGCTAGGCTCCCCGGCACAGATCATTTTGATCCGCTCTCTGATTTCCTCAGAATAAAGGGCTTTAAAAAAAAGAGGGAGACAGAGCAGATTTTAAGGTTTTACGACCAATGGACCAGAGTAGGGATTGAGTCCGGAGCTTCAAAGGACTAATTCAGCATTTGGTGAAATCTCTCACCACATGCCAGGAAGTCAAGCTCTTGATCCTTAGATCTTGAATGGCATCCACACATCTTCTGACCATCCTTGTCTTCTCCACGGTCCCCCTCCACTTGGAATTCTCGTTCGCCTTGATTCCGGCGAAGTAGAGGTCGTCGTCCCTCGTAACCGTCATGTAAAACCAGTTCTTTTTCCATGACGACTACAAGGACTTCGGGTACATTTGGATGTACTCATCGCCCTTACCGTCATGAAGGCCCAGTGTGCATTCTCTAGAAGCCACCGTGAATCTTCCTGACATCACCATCTGATAGAAATATTTGAAGAGCTTCAAATTTGGATGCACTCCCAGGTACGCCTCACACAAGTAGGCAAAGATACTAATGTTGGCGATGGAATTAGGGGCCAAATTCACCAACTCTACCCCATAGTACTCCAGAACACGGGGGAGGAATTTGTGCATCGGCACCCTCAGCCCGCATTCGATGTAGGTGAGGAAGACTGAAATTTCCCCATCTTCGCGGCTCGGAAAGTGTTCTCCGGTTGCTAACCTCCATCTGATCAGATTCCTGTCCAGGAGCATTCTCATCTTCTCCAGCGCCTCAAGCTTCTTCTCACTCAGATCCGAGACCATCCACTTTGTAATTTGCTCCGACATGGTGAAATTTCTCAAATGGATGAGTAGTGGTCGGAGGAGGCTTTGAGGTCGGAAAGATAATAAGAGGTCGGAAAGGTTTTCTTGGCAATGTACTGAAGGGGATTGAAGGAAGATCTGAAAGTGTAAAAGCTCTAAAGCCCAACATTGGAGATTTTATAGCTTCAGATTTTTAACCGCAATTGAGAGTAATCTAAAGTCCAACGGACAAAACATTACTGTCTAATGAACAGAAAAACTCTTTAGTTCCCAAGGCAAGTTCTCAACTTTAAAGTGAACACAGACCACTTCGTTTGTCACGACATTAAATGAGGTCTGCCCGATACGGCTTCATCGGAAGAAAGTGTTCACACGACCTGTTCATTTAAAGTTTGGGGGCTAGCTAACGAGGATTAAAATGTCTATGTATTACTTTAATACATAATAAAAGACCATACGTCTTCATGGTCGTAACCCCTAAGGCTAACGACCACACTGGTCGTAAGGATTCTAGAGGTTACATAATGGGTACCTTGGTCGGACAAGGTCTTGTACCTAGGTTCGTACCAGGTAGCTGCTCGAAAAAGCTATGAACTGGTATATGGATCTGATTCCAGGTATATCCCTTACCGTGTGATGAATGGAACACGTGCTGAATACTCAATACCATGCGATGTTACACAGTCTTAAGACACTGACAACAACCACCATACGGTTGAGTGTCTCACAGACACTCAACCGCAGAGTAGTTGACATATTGTTAACTGACGTCTCGCTTTGACCAGTCGCAACGCTTCACCAGGGACACCTTCTCCAGGAGTAACTGCCATCTCTTCGGAAGTTATTTAAGGGTGGAGCACAGAAGGGGGAGAGGCAATCTGGGATAAGAAAGACAGCATCACCAGATTAGAGCAACACAATCAGCCTTAGATTCATGCTTTAAGTCTAATTGATTAGCATAGCAAGTGTAATACTCAGTGTAATTAGGATTAGTCCCAGTCAGGCCGTAAGCGCCCCCTGTAAATCTAGTTCATATCAATAAATAGCAGTCCCATTCTCTCCTAGGAAATATCGCATCGTTTTCCTCTTTTATTTCATAAGATCAACGACTCGATCGTCGACAGGCGGCACAGGGGTTCTCTGGCGAAGAGAAGGCGTGCACCAAAGAGAACACGCAATGGCAAAGTAGAGGGACCGGTTGGTGATGGCGAGGCATCGACGGCGGCGGCGGCGGCGGTGGCGGAATTAGTAAAAGAGAGCTTCAGCTATTGAAACCCTAATTCTTGGATTCCAGCTAACTTGATCAATTTGGGGCTAAATTAATCGGGGATTCGGGATGAGGGTGCAAAGGCGATCCTTGGGTCCCTTTTATACCCTGGGGGCAGGCCAGATTAGGTAAGATCCCAAAACGAGTCCGAGATGAACACGAGATAGAGTTGGAGATAGAAGAGGATACGGGACGCGATTCGGTTAGATGCGGATGCGGGGAGATAAGAGATAAAGATTGGTGGGGTTGGTGCAAGAAAATTGGCTTGAATCGCCCGATGTTGGACGGAACTCCAAGGAACGTCAATGGCGGTAATGAGCGAGGTCGCTCGTGGACTCCACAACATAAGGAAAACGAAGGTTGTAGGGCCCTTTGGTCTGCAGAACAAAGGAAGCAGGCAAGCGCTGAGCTCTGTGAGGAAGATGGACCGAGAAAACAAAGGAATAGGCTGGAGGTTTAAGGATTTGGCCCAAAGATGTTTCTGAGATTTTAAATAGATTTCTCTTTTTTTTGAAAATAGCAGAAAATATGAATAGCAAATAGAAAATAGCAAATGAACTCGAAAAAACTCTAGAAAAATCTAAAAAATATATCCAAGCCCATAAAATCTAAATAAAATAATTTTGATAATAGTTGATGTTGACATTAATCATATTTAATTGTTTTTGATTCATGAAAATTCAGATTAAGCTTTAACTTTAACAGAAAAATTCAAATGGTTATTTTTATTTTTAAAACTTAAAAAATAGACCAAATTTTTGGGAAGTTATTGGCATGTAAGGTTTCCAACGTTCGAAGGTCTTGGCTTGCTTCGCGTAGTTGAACATGTACTTTTGCTCGATGAATGCCCTTTCGTACATGTTTGGACCGTCATCCATTGGAAGAAGTTGCATCGCATCTCCGACTGCTATTGTGCACGGATGAAGTTAGGGATATGTGGAATGCAATGTAAGATGTGAAAAATCTATGTGTGTGTAAGATTCTCTTACGAAGATGTTCCCGCTCGTGAAGTACGCCTCGCCGGTGGTCGCTGGGTGTGTGGTCTGAATGATATTCGCTGGTTCTTCGCACACACGTTGCAGGCGTGGGAAATCTAGTGGTACTGGCACATCCTTCATATAACAATCTGGGTGGGGTTTAGCCCTCTCGGCAAGCCACTTGCGCTTTCGCAGCATCTTCGCGTAGAAGTTTGACGACGAGTCCGACATCTCCTTCCCCTTTGTTGTGTGTACAAAGTTGGGGTGAAGTGTTGGGTGTGTTGTTGTATGGTTCTCCTTCGGCTCTCTTCTCCCTCCTTTTATAATCGAATAGGGTGTAGTGCTGAGGGTGGGGGAGATGAGACAAGACATCGGTCTTAAAAGGTTGCGTAGCAGTGTGTGGTCATTTTGGTTTGAAAAACTAGCGTAGTAGTGTGTTGTCTTTTCTGTTTGCAAAGTTGGTAGTCTGTGGCATGACAGGGTGCAGTTTTTTCAGTCTGGAAAGGTGGCGTGACAGAGTGTGGTCATTTCGGTCTGAAAAGCTAGTGTCGTAGTGTGTTGTCTTTTCGGTCTACAAAGGTGGCAGTGTGTGGTGTGACAGGGTGCAGTCTTTTTGTTCTGAAAATGTTGTGTGACAAAGTGTGATCATTTCAGTTTGAAAAGCTAGCATCATAGTGTGTTGTATCTTCGGTCTGCAAAGGTGATAGTGCGTGGCATGTTAGGGTGCGGTCTTTTCGGTTTGAAAAGGTGACATGACCAAGTGTGGTCTTTTTGGTCTAAAAAGGAGGCATGATAGAGTGTGGTCTTTTCGGTCTATCGTATTGCGCTATTGAATCCTCATTTTGTAATGCAATTGTTCATTGTCATATTACGTTCACACAGATCCAGTTGCCAAAAGTTGAAGACATCTTACAATTCATAAACAAGCATACAACATCGTTCATGCATGAATATGTTATGCCAACAATGACTACTACCTAATACATGTTGAACATACTATCAGTAGGATATACACACACATAATTTTCTCGAGCTACTTCAAGTGGTAAAGAATCCTGTCCAAGCGCTCGTTTGTAGGTGGCATGTTCACGATTGGACCATATGGAACTACATGTGGATGTTCAATTGCTCTTTCCACCATGACACCAACAGAGTTCGTCCACTAAAAGTACTGGCAACCGCTAGCCTGAAAACTGCATATTCACCATTGGACCCTAGTGGAAAAGAAGTGACAAACAAACCCAAAATGCAAATACCAGCATTCGCGAAAACCGAACTCACCGAGAAATACGGACACTTGTAGAACACACGTCCCCTATTCTCTTCGGTGTTGGAGTACAATACATTTGCCTGGACCCCTCAGTGGGGGCATTTCACTTGCCTTGCATTCACTAGCGCCACTGCTCTTCGGCTCATTGAACTAGACGACTGAGACATGACGCTGAGTAGAGTTACGAGACAAGTGTAAGTAGATGAGAAGAGAATGGGTTGCAGTTCAATTGGTTGGATGGGCTTTTGTAGAGGTGGGGTTCGATATGCTGGGTAATTTTTTTTAATATTAAAATTTAGGCAAATCGACATTCAAAATGGCGACAGGGATCTCGTAAGTCCCAGTCGCCATTCCAAATGGCGACACAACCTTCCCTATAAAAAATCCAAAAATTCAGGCATAACTCACTTTTATTCAAAAAAAGAGAAAGAGGTGAGGGAAGGGAGTGGGGCAGAGAGTAGTGGAGGGGGTGAGAGGAGCTAGTGAAGCACTGCCTATCCGGTTGTCCACCTTAAAGGTAATTTTTTTAACTAAACAGATTACAGAGTGTTAGATGTATGGTTACGTAGTGTAGCATGTTGTAGTACATCCTTTTCAGTGTGTAGTTTAGTTTTAGATATGTGGTTAATCGTGAAAATATTTTTTATGGTGCAGTACATCAAATATGTTGGACACAACCAGTTTCAAAATTTACTACAATCAGGGGACTGTTCTGCAGGGTCCCGAGGGGGTTGATTTGCGTTATGTCCAATCTGCATCCGTAACCCTAACAAGAACAAAGCAGCGTACATGGGGTGCTGTGATGTGGTGGTTGTTGCACACACTCTTTTTGGACCATGCTGTGTACAAGATGAGATTGAGCTGCCTTGCGAACTAAGCATCACATGACACATATTGGGAGTTAATGCAGCTCAATGGAACAAGGTCATGACAGTCATATGTACGTAGGACGAGGGAGAAAGGGTGAGATTTGGTCCTTCTGGCTGAGGCATATGCCGAGACCATACGTTCATCTGCCATTGAACAAGAAGGTGGTGGTGATGCTGAAGAAGTTGGGGACTCCAGCCACAGCATGGCACACACAATTGCCATAGGTGGGAGAGTTACTGATGTTGCCAATGAAGACCATGTGGAAGAAGCTCCTTTGATCCGACAAGCAATTGGGATTACCGACGAAGGTGAGGAGATCGAAGCCCTAGTTCAAAGGATGGTTCGTGAAAACGAGGACTACCAGATATTGTTAGAAGATGAAGGATCCGATGAGGAGGATACAGTGGAACAACAGGCGGTTCCATTCGATTGGAACACATACCAATTTAATAACCTTGTCGTGGACAAAGGCTCCCGTTTACCATAGGAGTATGACCAGAATAAGGTCAGGCAAGGAGCAATGTACAAATGCAAGGAGGCCGTGAAGGAGGCTGTCAAATTCTGGGCCTTGTCGTTGCAGCGTACATTCGCAGTAGTAAAGTCTAACTCAAGATGCTACGACATGAAGTGTGACATAGAAGGATGCCCTTGGCGAGTGCACGCAATCTAGCCTGAGTGAGACAACTAGTTGAAATACTCTATAGTAGTCCCTGACACATGTGTTGTTGCTGAATCAATGTAGTCCCGCAAGAACCTATCATCAAGCTTCATCGCGAACATCATGTACGGTGAGATCGTGGATAATCTGGATTTCAAGCCACGATCCATCATATGGGAAATAGGGGCAAGGTTCTCGTACACAATCAACTATGCTAAGGCGTGGAGGGCAAAACAAACGACATTGGAATTAAGATTCGATACGTTCGAGGAGTCCTATCACAACCTGCCCAAGCAACTCCGAGTCATACATGACAGGAATCCCGGCACACATGTCGACCTTCAAGAAGGGACACATCTACGGTGGGCCGACAAGAAAGTACTGAAGCAAGCATTCCTCGCCTTTGGTGCATGCATCAATGTATTCCAGCATCGTCGTTTGATCTTGAGCGTGGATGGCACGTTCCTGACTAGGAGGTACAAGGAGCAGATACTTGCTGCAATTGCGACGGACAGAAATAATCAGGTTCTTCCCGTGGCCTTCACGTTCGTTGAAAGCGAGAACTTGGACAGTTGGTTGTGGTTTCTGAGGAACGTGAAGATTTCTGCTGTACAAGGCCGTCCAAATGTATGCGTCATATATGATTGGCATGCGGGCCTGTTGAGTGTAGTAACTTAGCTACAATAAAGGGAAAACAAGCCACTTCTGTGGGTGGATCTACAGAGCAGTGGTGCATGAGGCACTTGGGTGTAAAATTCTACCGGTAGTTCCACAACAAGGAGTTGATGAACCTGTTCAAGTGGCTGTGCATCCAGAGCCAGCAGAGAAAGTTCGAAGCACTCTGCATCTGCAAAATTCTAGATGAGAAGACGAAGACACATAGAAGGGAGGCAATGAAAAAGTTCGCTGCAAGCACTTAAAATATCCCCGAGGCATTGCCAAAGTTATCCATAGACGGTCCTGGTGTGATGAGGAAGACACCGGAAGGGGGGGGGTGGGGTCAGGGGGTGGGCAGGTGAAATGCTTCTCAGACTGGATTGAGAATGAGCCAAAGGTGGAGTGGTCATTGCTACATGACAATGATGGTGCTCGGTATGGTGTCATGACAAATCTATCTGAGGCGTACAATTGGGTCATACACGGTGCCAGGTGCTACCCTTTGGGTTGCTATTGTGGAGGCAATTCTGTGTGAGACCACAAAGTACTTTGTTGACTGAAGCAACAATGCGTCGCTCTCCATGGAAAATGATAGAGTACTGTACTCAGCCATGATCACCAAGTACATGGAGGAGAAGAGCAAGAAGGGTGAGATGCACTAGACATTGAAAATGGGCGCAAAGGAGCTTTGCTTCGAGATACTGTGCAGGGAGAAAATACGCCTCGGGATGAGCCACGAGGAGATGATCTATGAGTGCACTCTACGCTAGGCTAGTTGCATATGCACTTGCAACAAGCCTCTTCTTCTGCATAGGCCATGCTCACTTGTTATGGCCGTATGTTCAACAGTGGTGTAGCATCTCGGCCAGTACCTTTCTGAATATTTCACCAAGGAAGAGGTGATGCAAACTTGGAATACAGAATTGTATGGTTACGACGTGGTTGGCCATTTCACTGGCCGTCCTACCTAAGAGCAACTGATTTGGGCCACGAACATTGCTAGGCTGAAGGGAAAGGTTGGCTGGCGGCAGGTACGATGTTTCAGGAACGACATGGACGAAGTAGAAACTGGGCGTTGTATGAAGAAGTGCTCAATTTATAGGGAGTCCAGGTATACCTTCAAGAAATGCCCCCCGCCCCGAGAGATGCATGGGATGAAGGAGAGATCGGTAGCCTGAACGGCACCGCGGGGGCCTCATTTGACCGCCCCACTCGAGGTAAACGCCGTGGAGGTCGACATGGCGGATGTTGAGGTCACGGCCACATGAATGGTTTGTCTTGTTGAAATATGTTGTGCTGAATGTTTTGAAATATCATTGTGATTTGTTGACAAACTATGTGATGACGTTGTGTGGAAATGTTTTGTAATATCATTGTGATTTGTTGACAAACTATCTGTGGACTTTGTGTTGAAATATGTTGTCTAATATTGTTTCGTATTACTTTCAGATTATGTTTCTTATTGTGCCGTTACTTCTAGTTTTCTTTTTTTTAAAATTCCCCTGATCCTGTCACCATTCCGATTGGCGATTAGATCCTATCACCAATTGGAATGGTGACACTACTGTTCTATTGGTGACAGGCCTGTTGTTGCCATTCCAATTGGCAACTGGATCCTGTCACCAGTTGGAAGAGTGACAAGAGTCTATTTCTGTAATTTTTTTACTATTTATTTTTGTAATTGTTTTAAAAAATAATATTAGTTAAAAAGTTTTGAAATTGGCAGACATCAATGAATGGATGCAAAACATAAACTTTATTAGTTATATTGAATATGTCACACATTATATTTGCAAAAATGTTCTATGTTCGAAGTGTTGGATAGAATTCTATTGTGATCCATAGCAAGTCGAACAGATCTAGGTCGGGCGATAGATACTACAGTAAATGGACCTTCCCATTTGAGAGAAAATTTGTTCACATTGGACTGATTCTGGATTCTTCTTAGAACCAAGTCACCCATGTTAAGCACACATAGTCGAACTCTTCTATTGTAGTACCGTCATAGCCCTTGTAAATAGGTTGTCGACCTGATAAGTGCTCGATCATGTTTTTATTCATGAAGGTTGACGTCATCTTCATGTTGCTCGCCTTGATCGATGATATCATGGAGATTAAGACATGTAGAAGTAGAACCTAAAAGGATTTCATTAGGTAATACTGCTTCTGCTCCGTAAACTTGTTGAAATGGTGTTCACCTGTAGCTCAATTGGTCGTAGTACATAGGGCCCAAAGAATTGAGTAGAGATCATCTACCCAAGCCCCCATGCTTATTTAGAGTCTGTAAAAGATTCTTTTCTTCATGCCTTGCATGATTTAGCTGTTTGCACGTTCAATTGCACCATTGTTCTGTGGATGAGCAATATAGGTGAAACAAATCTTTGTACCTATTTCATCACAGTAATCTTGAAACAAACCAGTAATAAATTGTGATTTATTATCAGTAATTAGACGAGTGGGTACACCAAAACGTGTCACTACATTATTCATAAAGATTTTTTTGTCTACTGATGCGGTTATTGTGGTGACGGGTTCTGCTTGATCCATTTAGTTAATGTGTCGATGGCTACAAATAAGAATTTATACCCATTAGTTGCCCTTGTTAAAGGTCCAACTATGTTAGTTCTCCATGTCGAAAATGGCCATGACAATGGAACTGTCTGCAATTAATTTGCATATTGATGTACTTGTCGAGCATAAAATTGACATTGCTCATAAGTCTTTACAAGATACATTGCGTCTTGTTGTGCAGTGGGCCAATAAAAACCTTGTTGGAAAGTTTTTTCGACCAGGGTTTGATATGAAGCATGTGCTCCACATAAGCCGGCATGTATTTTATGAAGCAATGTTTTACCATTCTCTTGAGAAATACATCGCATTAAAACACCATGTGCTACTTTTTTTTTGTATAGGTCGTTGTCGACCGGTTTGTACAATCTTGCCTTTTGAATTAATCTGTATTTGTCATGTGCATCCTTGGACATTATCCCATGCGCTAGATATATTTTTAATGGTAGGATCCAATCTGCATCATTTTTGAGAACGACAACCTCTGAAGTGGTCGGTGATACTTTTGTAGATGTACTTAAAAAGGATTTAGACAAACATTCAAGAAAAACAAATGTTGGAACCGGTGCTCGTGAGGATCCCAATTTTGATAACTGGTCCGCTAAATTATAATATTTTCGCATGATATATTGGACTTCGAAACCGCTGAAGTTTTTTTTTCCAATTTCCTCACTTCTTCCAGGTAGCGAGCCATTGTCTCATAAAAACATTCAAATTCCTTGCTAACGGGTTTATGACCAAAAGAGAATCACCCACTGCTAGAAGCCGACACTACCAGGGAACACCTCATCACAGACGGTTCGGAACCGTCATCATAGACGGTTTTCGAACCGTCTATATTTGTTTGTCTGTGATAACAAGCAATTATCACAGACGGTTCAAAACCGTCTGTGATACTTTCTATCACAGACGGTTTTTATTTGAAACCGTCTGTGAAGGCTAGTATCACAGACGGTTTTCATTAAAAACCGTCTGTGATACGTAGAATATCACAGACGGTTCTCTTTAAGAACCGTCTGTGATATGTAGAAATATCACAGACGGTTGTTAAATAAAACCGTCTGTGATATTCTACGTATCACATACGGTTTTTAATGAAAGCTGTCTGTGATACTAGCCTTCACAGACAGTTTCAACAAAAAACCGTCTGTGATAGTTCATTATCCTAACTACATTTTTGCTGTTTTTTTGGCTAGCCTCAGGAATTGCTAGCCATGCCCTCTGAAAACAAGCATGCACAAAAATAGATACATCACAGATAATCAATTGTTGACAAACTCAAAATAATCATTACTCAAAATAAATTACAAAAGATCGCATTTGTTCAAGTATTGTCGCTATAGTTACAATTGGATTACAATTGAGTCAATTGTTTGCAAGTGGTTGAGAGGTATCGACGGGGTGATGCTCTGGGTCGGCGACGGAGTGAAAATCTCCGTTGTCCTTAACGATATCTGACATGATAAAGGCGCAGAGCTTCCCTCGAATGTCCATGATCTCATCCGCAACGAGTTCATCCAAATGTATCAACAAGTCTTGTCGCTAGCAAGAGTAAAGTGGTAAGCATATATATTTAAATTTATAATTAAGAAATAATTATTTCGAGATTGACAAACCTCGGGATTGTTCTTCGTAGCTGTAATGATTTGCTGCATATGATAGCAAACGTAGATTGCACATAACTCATCATTTTTTTGCTGGCGGCACTGCAAAAATAGAATTACATATATAGGTATAGTCAGTTCGAGACGCGTTATTATAAAGTATGATATAGGATTATCGTGTTGTAGCACGTACCGAAAATTTCATCCTGTGTGTTAGTTCGGTGCTCTTTCCATTGTATATTCCTTCATTGGCAACATAGGCGATGAACGAACTACATGATTCTAAAAAGTTATCCTCAGCCATTTCAAATGAATAAAGACTACAATAGAGTTATGTATGGAGGAAATGAGTATACCTCTCGAGTATTCCTTTCAGAATGCTGAATTTGTGGTTGTTGCGGATTAGGGAATCAAGGTATATCACATGGTTCCTCTTTGGTATAATGACTAAAAGAATCCAATGGTACCTACTCATATATGTCGCTATAGTCATTAAACCTAAGTTCGTGTTTCGTATAAAGTACAAATAAAATTTGTATAGCAACTAGTGACACTTACCCCTCGTTGTAGGGCACCACTATGTACTTCTTGTCAACCTGACGAAGCAATGCCGCCGCTTTGTATTTCTCGACGAAGGACGGGTCTTCTTCGATGGTTTGCAAAGATACCACGTGTGGGTCGAGGAAACCCACTGGTTCTTTCCATTCCCAGACTTTTTTCCACATGTATCTATACACAAGCAATGAGTTGTGATGTTTATTGGTATTACTTGAATGTAGAACTTGATTGTACGGACTTACAATGTCCAACATCGTAGAAGCGAGGCGTCGAGGCCAACGAGGTTGAATAGGTCATATAAGTCATTGAAGCCCATGACAAAGTGGTTCGTCCCGTTGAAGAAATGCTCATCGTTGTATCGGCGGTGATTCGAAAGATCGCACCCTTCTTTGCGGTCTTCTGCATGTACCAGGCATGCAAAGCCTGACAAGCTTATCCAGCGCGCATTAATATTGTGTCGGAGCACAACGGTTTTTCGATGATGTAGTTCTCGGACACCCTAGACTTCCCAGACTTGGGTGGCACCTTAACGTTCATCGATTTCGATTTGACCTTAATGATTGGTAGCGTCTTCCTGCAAGACGACTCGGGAACCGATACGGCGGCACGCTTTTGTTGTTCCATCGGCGTCTTCTCCACGGGAACCGATGAGGTGGCCTTCTGAGGCAAAACATGAGGTGGAGTGATTGAGGGTCCCATTGGAGAGGAATGGTCATGTCCAAATCGCGGCACTGTTGGGTCCAGGGCGATGTCCTTCTTGTGCCATTGGATAAAAGTGTGCACAGCATCCCCTAGTGTTCTAATGTCTTCGTTCGGGCGAATCTTCAGCGGGACGACCACGAAATTGTCATGTACCATATCCACCTCGACCCTGGCGTAACCCTGCACCAGCTGGGCACCGTGCTGCACTACCCCTTCCTGGTATGGGTACACCATCCCCCGCGTAGCCTCAATAGAAAGGGACCCATCCATCCTCACTTGGAGCTTGCAGGGCGTTGGCCCCTACAAAACGATACACAATTAGCTAAGGCATCCTATAGGTCTATCTTTGGTGCATTCTATAGATGTACATTACCTTAATGTTGTCTATCGGTAATTGGACGTCATCATGTTCAGAATTATGCGTGGACGCGACGCTACTCCGATGTCGAGTAGGACTGGCTCCCAAATTAATAGGGGTGGCTTGCGACTGGCTCAGGAGTTGATTCATTTGATCCTGTAATGCTGCTAGCTTTCCTTCAAATTTTTTAGTAATCATCTGTACCAACCGGTCCTCGTGCTCGGCCTTGGATCTCTTCCTACTCCTATATGTGCAGTAGTCTTCTGCGAATCCATGACTCCAAGGTACGTTAACCCCAAGGCCTCGCGTGCGATCCGGGTGCTCCTTGTTTCCCAGGGCCGTAGATAGTATATCCTTCTCCCTGTTTGCTTGGAAGGAGCCTTGGGAAGTTTAGGCAGTCAATTCACACTGCAAGAGGTCATCATGTTATTATAGACACTATGAAGTTATGGACTTATTAACAACTAGGTAGTTCGACATATTTACCACACATTGGGACACTTCTTGGTCTGTCGGGTTTGTGGAAGAGATGCTGCTCGAAGACGAGACTTTTGCCCTCACTTGTAACCAGCTTCGGGAACGCGGGTCTGTGATGTCAGCAAATGGCCCGGTTGCGTTCTCCTCCTCCACCGTCCATTCCTCATATTTACCCGTGTACCCAGCGGTACCGAGTCTGTGCGGGTGAGTGTTTTGTGTCTGGAGAGCTTTGTGCACCGCACTTTGCTCCTTAAATTCGACCGTCGTCTTCATAGCCACAAAGGCGTCCCATGCTTCCCGCGTCAAGAATCCGTGCCATAAAGACGCGTCGACCGTGTTCACGTGCCGTGACAAGAATGCTCTTGAAGGTCCTCCACGATTTATCCATCGTGAGCATCGCCGTCCGTTCCACGCGTGCCATGTCTGCTTCTGGGATAGTGAACTTGCTTGAAAGTTCTGTCCACAGCGCGCCTCTCGCTTCTTTCGTCAGATCCTTCCACCTTGGTGTGGTGATGGGGACCCGTTCCCTTACAAGTATCCCGTAGATGGTCCGGAATCTCGCTGCTGATCTCTTGGGACTCAAGGGACCCCAAAGTCACTGACCTCCGTGATGACCAGTCGGCCCACAGGCATTTTCGATTTTCCTCTGCCATCTCGCTTCCGTATCATCTGCGACGTTGACGCCTCTGCCATCTGCGGCGTCGGTGACGGCGGCGGAGACGGTGCCTTTGCCATCTCGCTTACTTGCTATCTATATAAGTTACATATGCAATAAAATGGATTGCAAGTGTCCCAAATTAACATATACATATGAAATATCTCCATGTCATTTAAACTGCTAAACATATACCACATGTATATGAATGAAATTGCATAATTAATTCCAGACAAGGCACGAGGGAGGACCAAATTAACATAATCAAATGTAAATCATTCAAGTCATTAAATTGATTGAAATGCAAAACATGTACCACATGTATATGAAATTTCTCCATGCCATTTAAAAAGAAGAATATGCTCAACATATTCATTATGAGAACAACTAAAAACAACATGAAGCTAAGCAAATAAGATTGCTCAATTGATCTCAGTTGACTAATTGCATAAGACATAGTCTTTGCAATCTCAGTCCTCTATCAAAATCTCTTCACCAATCAATTTTGATAATTACAAAATAGATCTTGAGCTCAAACTACAACTTTCTCATATGTCAAGTTATCTCAGAGTAGCAGTTAAACTTTCAGTCAATAGATTACAATTTAACTATCTTAGTGAAATTAAATCACAAAAACAACACATAAAGCATTCTGTAAACAGAACATCAGATCATATGCCTGCAAGATAATTCACAAATTTATATCAACAATAAGCCTAATTGACAGATTGAGAATAGAAATGCAAATATCTCACAGAAGATCAATCAGATCACAGAACATACAAGTGTAATCTTAATTCAGCTATAACTAAAAACAGAAAGTATAAATGCTACTAATTATAAGTGACCATATAAAGTAATATGATTAAGCTCAAGTCTGTTGCTAATTATCTATTTGATTTCATATTTCAACTATCATCACAGAGTGTCAACAGAACCCATCACAGAGCAAGGGAGGGAGCGGGATAAAGCGAGTAGATTGGTATACCAGAGGAGGCGCTGGAGCTGGTGTGAGGAGGGAGCCGGTGACAGGCTGGAGAGGAGGATGGCGATGTGTAGTGGAAGAGGAGGCGATGGGCTGCGTCAGAGGACGGAGGCGGCCGCTTGTCGGGTTGGAGTCGGAGGAGGGAGGCGGTCGCTCGTCGGGCTGGAGTCGGAGGAGGCCGCGCGTCGGAGGAGGGAGGCGGCCGCTCATCGGGCTGGAGTCGGAGCAGGGAGGCGGCCGGTCGTCGGGCTGGAGTCGGAGTAGGGAGGCGGCGAGCCCTAGAGGAGGCGAACGAGCGCGTGAGAGCTTAAGGGGTGCGGGAGTAGTGGAAGTGATGAGCAAGAGCAAAAACCCTAGTAGTTCCCTCCTTATAAAAAGGCTATCACAGACGGTTCTATTATGGCACCGTCTGTGATAATGAATCACAGACGGTTCCATAATAGAACCGTCTGTGATAGCCTGAAAATCTGATGGCAATCTGTGATATCTTGACAAAACCTGGTGACAAGTGATTGTCATATGAACCTGGTGACAAGTATGATGACAATCATGACAAGTCCATATGAACCTGGTGACAAGTATGATGACACGTTCATAACACATTTGACTTAAAAAATTCATATCTAATTCAACTCAACTCCAAATCAAGTGAAACCAATTTTGATACTCCAAAATTGCAATGAACGTCCACATTGACATCAATATCAAAGATGACAAGTCTATAACACATTAACACATGACAATTTCATATTGACATCAAAATATATGAGAGATTACAAGTCCATAACACATGATGTTATGGAATAAATTAATTACAATGGAGTAAATTCTTAATTAAAATATAGCCCTTCACGATGATCGATCAAGATATAGCTAGCTTCCTCATTTGGGTTCTTCCTCGAGTCGATCTTTGTTTTTGAAGGAGGCAACTCGTCAAATTGATTGTATTCTTCCTCGTCAACTACATTCTCAACTCCGACAATCCTCCTTTTTTCATGAAGAACTACGTGACGCTTCTTATTTGCGGGGTTGGTTACATAGAAGACTTGAACAACTTGGTTAGCTAGTATGAATGGTTCGTCTTTGTATCCGACATGTTCGAGGTCTATGGTAGTGACGCCGTACTTGTCGACCTTCACCTGTGGGAGATGGACCCAACGGGACCAAAATATGGGGATCTTGAAAAGCACGTAGTCGAGCTCCCATATCTTCTCTATTTGCCCATAGTAGGAGCTCCTCAGCCCATCGGTATTGAATGCATCTATACGGACATCGCTGTTCTGGACTGTGCTCTTTCTATCCCGAGCTACCGTATAAAATGTGTACCCATTTATGTCATATCCTTGCCATGTGACAATTGTAAATTGTGACCCTTATGCCAACCATAGCAGCGTATCATCACTTGATGACCTCCCAGTGATTCGCACCTTTAACCATTCGTTGAACAAGCGGTTGTGCTCTCTCGTGATCCAAACCTTCGATCGGTCTGCGGATTACATTGGCGTACCATGTCTTTGTGCTCGTCGATGTCTGGGGACACTTGGGTCATGTGTTGCAAGGCCGTGAAATGGGCTTGAGTGTGCGTATCGGATCGGGAGTGATTGATTTCCTTCCGATGGTCTGATACCATCCGATCTCCCCTCATAGTGAGATAGAGGCACACCTATCGGTTCCACGAGCCATGTAGTCGACGCGAGAACTCAATGACCTCTTCGGTTGCATAACCTTCGATGATACTGCCCACCGGTCGAGATCGATTCCGTACGTAGGACTTGAGAATTCTCATGTACCTCTCGAACGGGTACATATGACGTAGGAACACAGGGCCGCATATCTTTATCTCTTTCACAAGGTGAACAATGAGATGGACCATGATATCGAAAAATGAAAGAGGGAAATACATCTCAAGATGACATAGAGTCGTCACCACCTCGGTCTGCAGAGCATCTAGTCCTTGGGGATCGATGACCTTCTGAGCATTTGAGTTGAAGAAATAACACAGCCTCAAGATTGCTACTTGGACCTTGTTCGACAAGATACTCCTAATTGCAACAGGAAGCATTTGTGTCATCAGCACATGACAATCATTAGACTTCATACCAATTAATTTCAAATCTTGCATAGAAACAAGTTTCTTAATCTTAGCGGAGTAACCAGACGGGACTTTCACACCATGCAAGGTTTGGCATAATTCATTTATCTCGGCCTTGGGCCAGTGTAGCAAAATTTGGGGAAAATACGTTAAATCTGTGTCGGTCTCTTTTGGTGCTAACTCGGTCCTTATGTTCATATCAACCAAGTCACACCGTGCGTTTACACCATCCTTTGTTTTGCCACTAATGTTCAGTAAGAGACAAATCAAGCTATCACATACATTCTTCTCTACGTGCATGACGTCGATGCAGTGGCAAACTTCTAAGTGCTCCTAATAAAGCAAGTCCCAAAAAATTGACCGCTTCTTCGAGATGTTCTTCTGACGAGTTCTTAATTTTTGTCCCTTCCCAAGCACAACATCGGTATCCTTAACCATATCATAGACCACTTTCCCTCTAAAAGCCCTTGGAGCTGAACCGTCCTCCTTATTTCCATCGAATTGTTTCTTCATCTTGCGGTATGGGTGACTCACGGGAAGGAACCTCGGTGGCCTTATATACGATTTTCTGCGAGTTGTTCAACCATACATTCTCTGTAGCATCTAGCGATGCGCCTGAGCTTTAGCTCCTTTTGTCTTTGAAGCTTGACAGTTACCAAGGGCGAGAAAATCATTGATGGTGTAGAACAATATGGCGCGTAAAATGAAGTTCTCTCGTTTATGCGCATCCCATATCTGTACCCCTTCGTTCCATAGTGTCACAAGATCTTCCAACAATGGTGTTAGGTACACATCAATATCATTCCCGGTTGCTTGGCCCTTGGATAAGTAGTGACATCAAAATGTACTTCCGCTTCATACCGGACCAAGGAGGAAGGTTGTACATACATAGATTCACGGGCGAGTGCTATGTCGGTTGCTCATGTTACGAAAGGATTCATTCCATCCGTACTCAACCCTAACCTTATGTTCCTCGGTTCGCACCAAACTCTTGAAGCTCGATCGAAGTTTCTCTATTGGGCAGAATCAGCAGGGTGTCTTAGCTTTCTATCTCTCTTCGCTCCTCCGAGTGCCAATGCGACAATCTTGCCTCCTTTGGGTTAGCAAATAAATGCTTCAAGCGTGGGATCATAAGCGAATACCACAACATCTTAGCGAGGAGGTCCTTGCTTCACCTTAGCGATATTCGGCGCTTGTATCGGGATGCTTTGCACAGGACATACATGCATGTCTGCATACTCTTTACGGTAGAGGATACAATTGTTCGGACATGCTTGTATTCTTTCTACTTCCATTCCCAATGGACAAAGAACCTTCTTTGCTTGGTAGGTTGTGCTGGGCAACACGTTTCCCTCTGAAAGGATGTCCACTAGGAGACCTAACAATGCCGTGAAACTTTTATCGGACCAATCATTGCTTGCCTTCAATTTAAGCAGTTCAATCACGGTTGACAACCTTGTGTATTCCGGCTTGCAGCCAGGGAACAAAAGTCTCACCGAGTCCTGCATTAAGCCCTCGAATTTACAAAACTCTCTCTCCTTTGTAGTTCTCTTACGCATCGCGTAGCATCGATCCAGTTATCATCGTGCGACCTATCCTCATCAAAAGCACGAGTCCACATCCGGCACATCGTTGACTTCCTCGGCAATGTCATCATTATTAACCACGGTATAATCTGCTCTTCACCATGGTGGTCCAACATGTATACCATTTTTTGAAACCCCTTCGAATCAAGTGCGCTTCGATCTGCGCCGAGTTGTTAAACATCTTCAGATTACCGTAATCAATGCATGGACAATACATAAAATTTATCCCTTTCTTCAACATATCACCTTTCGTGGCTCTTCTAAAAGCAACCACGCCATTAATGTACTCTTGATTCACACGGTTCACACATACATCGATTCGGTCCATCTCGCTACGCATGTAACAAGTTAGTGTCAAATTAGATTAATAAACTGCAAGTACGTACTCTTCCTATTTACCAAACATACTTAAATTGATTAGCGATTAATTTATAGCAAACATAAAGGGTTATAGATCGTTACCCTCGGAGCTCACGACGAAAATACTAAATATCTCTCGAGAATCCTTGCCTTCTTCTCCCTTCCTCCTCTCCTTCTCCCTTCCCTCTCTGTCGGCGGCGCAATGGGCTTCCTATTTACCGAACATACTTAAATTGATTAGCGATTAATTTATAGCAAACATAAAGGGTTATAGATTATTACCCTCAGAGCTTACGATGAAAATACCAATTATCTCTCGAGAATCCACTCCTTGTCCTCCCTTCCTCCTCTCTTCCCTCTCTGTCGGCGACGCAATGGGGAAGGACCTGGTGGCGGCGGCTCAAATTGGAATGGGTAGGGGCGGTCTGTTGGGACCAGGTATTTGTATTGCTAGCCTATCACAGACGGTTAGTAATAAGAACCGTCTGTGATAGGCTGGTACCTGGCCCCGACAGACCCATCATAGACAGTTCCTGTTGAACCGTTTGTGATAATTTCGTCATAGACGGTTCTAAAGGAATCGTCTGTGATGAGGCGTCTTCTATAGCTTGTTTTGTAGTTGTGCGATGGACACCGAGGGATTTGACTGCTTGGAGCCTAGCTAGAAGGCTTTCATACTCTACCATATTATTTGTAGCAGGGAAGTACTGTTGTATTACGTACTTTAATTGGTCACCCTGTGGCGTGACCAGTACTATACCAGCCCCTGATCCTTTAAGTTCTTGAGAACCATCGAAGTATAGCTTCTAGTGATCATCTTTGTTAGACTCAATATGTTCCTGTGGTTTAGAATTAGTCCATTCAGTGATAAAATCTGCCAAAGCCTAAAACTTAATTGTTGTTCGGGCAATAAAATGGATATCAAATGATCCAAGTTCTATTGCCCACTTAGCAATCCAACCAGTTGACTCTTGATTATGTAGTACACTTCTCAAGGCAAAAGACTATTGTACTGTAATCTTATGCAATTGAAAGTAATGTCGTAGCTTACGGGAAGCCATTAATAGGGCATAAAGTTGTTTTGGACTTGAGGGTAGTGCTCCGTTAGTCCGTGTAGTACTTCACTTACATTAAAACAGGTCGTTCAACTTTATCTCGTTCTACGATCAGTACAACGCTGACCACATAAGGTGTAGCATCCAAATATAGCAATAAAGGTTCTCCTGGGTACGGTGATACCAATATGGGTGGGCCTTCTAAGTAAGTATTAATATCCTCAAAGGCTTTGTTAGCCTCATCCGACCATTGAAATTTATTATGTTTTCAAATTACCTTAAAAAAAGTAACCTGCGCTCACCTGATCGAGAAATAAAGCGGCTAAGCGCTGCCATTCGACCAGTTAAACCTTGAACCTCCTTCACAGTTGAAGGTGGTCAGAGAGTTTCAATAGCATAGATTTTTTTAGGATTGACTTCAATGCCTCTAGAATTGACAAGAAAGCCAAGCAATTTACCAGAAGAAACACCAAAAGTACACTTTTCTGGATTCAACTTGATTCCTTTATTATTCAGATTTACAAAGGTTTCTGCCAAATCAGACAGATGATTAGAGATTTTTGTGCTCTTTACAACGAGATCATATGGATATCCTTCCAGATTGCACTCTATTTGGTCGACAAATGTCTTCTGCATATGTCGCTGGTACGTGGCTCCAACATTTTTCAGCCCAAATGACATCTTGACATAGCAACAGATACCAAAAGGGGTGATGAAGGAAGTTTTCTCTTTATCTTTTCTTGCCATGTTGATTTGATGGTATCCTACGTAAGCCTTCAGAAAACTCATCAATTCACACCCTACAGTTGAGTCGACCAGCTAGTCGATGCGAGGTAAAGGAAAGTCATCCTTAGGATAGGCAATATTCAAATTAGTAAAGTCAACACACATGCGCCACTTACCATTTGCTTTCTTGACCATGACCAAATTCGCAAGTCATTCAGGGTGGTTGACTTCATGAAATTAGCCATCATCTAAGAGTTTGTCCAACTCTTGCTGAATGGCTTTTTCCCGATTAGGAGTGAATTGCCGGAGCTTCTACTTTACTAGTCGTTTGTCAGGCCGTACGGATAGTCTATGCTTGATCACCTCCCTTGGGATTCCATGCAGGTCGAATGGTTGCCACGCGAACACATTAACATTTGCCCAGAGGAAGGCAATGAGCTCAAGTTCCTATTTCTTGTTAATCTGAAATGTCTTAGACTGGTCATCAGGAGTAAGCGGGATTTCCTTCATTTTTTCATTCGACTGAGGAATTGGCTTCAATTGATCTGCCTTTGTTGGCTTTTTAGCCTCGTTCGGCTTCTCTGCATCATTAGAATCTCTTAATGGTAACTAATCTACAATCTTTAAAGATTTTTGATTGCAATTAAGTGCAGTAGAGTGGTTAGCTTGCACAGAAATGACGCCCTTCAGACTAGGAATTTTATACTCTAGTAGGCGTAGTGAGTAGCTGCCATAAACTTTGTCAGTGAAGGTCTACCAAGAATGGCATTGTATGCTGACTCAAAATGTACAATTTTGAATATAATTAATTATGTTCGAGATTTGTGAGAATCTCCTAAAGTTATTGGTAGTACTATTTGACCAATAGGATTGATTGAGGGACTAAGTACTATCCCAAAAAAGGGATTTGTAACCGATTTTATTCTAGAATGAGGTATTTGCATCTCATCTAGAGCATTTATAAAAAGCAAATCCAAAGAACTACCCCTATATACTAGTACTCTTCTTGCTTTGCAATTACTTATAATAGGGGAAAAGACAACGAAAGTTTACGGGGAGTAGATATACCTTTTGGATAATCAGCTCTGTTGAAGGTGAGGATGACATCCGACCACTTCGAATAACTTGGTTTCCCTAGTTGAGTGTCGACGCTGTTAACCTTCCTCCATGTGGATTTGAGCTGCCCTTTGGATGGATAGGCAGCAGACCCTTTGAAGATGATATTAACATGGTTGTGAGGCTTTTCATAAGCCATTAGTTCATCTCCATCGACATCTTTGGTATTACTTTGAACACCGCCTTCAGGTATTTTAGGCATTGGCCCTTTACCCAAGTAAAAGTCATCCATGCACTTCTGCCATGTATGATAGTTGTGCAAGTCATGACCAGGCATGTTGTGAAGCAGGCACCATTGGCCATTCCCACTGGTCACACCAGAGGCCTTGGGTAATGATTGGTCAGTTGGATGACCAACCGGTTTCCTCCAGGAACCCTTGCCTATATTATAGGCTGGACACTTATCTATAGCAACAACCTCCATTGGCGAAGGCCTCATCTTATTATTTTTCTTGGCCTTGTCCTTATGGTCATCAATTGTAGTCGGTTTCTTAGATTCTTTCTTGTTAGAACCTTCCATACCTAGTTGCAGCAGTGTATGGCCCTTGTTGACAATACGATTCCATTCCACTGCTTCGTGAGCATCCGTGTAAAGATCGGCCATGTCGAACAGCTCTGACACAGTCCTTGGTGGGTTGATGTTGAGATCCTTTGTGAATCTTTTGTGCTACACTGCCTGCTTGAACGCTCGAATGATGTAATCATCAATAATATTTGGAATAGTGTTTCATACTTCTATGAATCTTTTAACAAACTGACGTAAATTCTCTCCAAATGTTTGTCGAAGAGATGCATGTCATCCTCTTTTCCTGGTTTTGTATAACAACTTTTAAAGTTGCCAATAATGGCATGGCAAAGATTTTTCGAACTAAATTTAGAATTTTTCAGCTAGTTAAATAACCAAGTCTGAGTAGATCCTTTTAGAACAGTTGGTAAGTAGTTAGCCATTACCTTTTTGTCACCGCTCACAGTCTGGACTAGTGGTGTAGATTTGGAGGAATTCTGAGGGATTTTACGTCACATTGAAGCTCTCCAAATGCCCTAGCGTGAACTTTTTAGGCCAATCGATATCTCTTAGCCCAGGTGAGAAAACCTTGCACCCTATGTATGGCCCCAATCATGGTCGTAAATTATGACCTTCATCATAATTATTAGGGGAACAAGGTCTTCTACGACCACGGTAGAGCGCTCACCTGGGCCCAATACGTTAAACACGTTGTCTTCTTGACAGAGGTTACCGCCGTGACGTCGACGTCTAGAATTAGACTGGTTTGCTCTAGAGTTGCTTTAAGTCCTTGACAATAACGAAAGGCTCAACACTTCTGCAACGACCTCTTGCAGGTCGACGGCTAATGAACGAATGACCAAAAGGTCGTGTTCACTATTTTATCCCGTCTGGTGGTTGGCAATTGCACTTGAAAGTATATGCACCCTATCGACGGGAGTTTCTGCCTGTGAAGGTGATAGTACTATATTTAAATCTCTTACCGTCGTCCTCGGGGTGACCTGGATGTGGTTGGTGAAAGATGTTCACCACTCGCATTGATGGTAAGTCGCCTGGATGTCCCAAGTGGGCTGTCGTGGTACTGGCGATGGGACTTCTCCATTGCCTTCTACTTGGCGGCGAGGAGTTGATTGCGTTGCTTTTGCGCCACACGTTTGGCCTGCTCTGGGGCCTCACGTAGTTCCCGTGCTGCCCGTTGTTCGTTGGTCTCGATGGTGTTGACAACTGTAGATTCACAAAACTCAGAGCAGATAGAGGGTGAGAATGCCCCATCCTCATCAGAGAAGGGGTAGTAGTCGAGACGTCGGAGTAGATATGGTACATGTTCTGGAGATGATTTTTCCATTGACTCAACATAGTCTTCATCATTGAGTTTGTCATGAATTGCCATGGTATTGGCATCGTGGTCACTTGTCTCTCCAGTTGATATAAGAGTTCGAATATAGCCACCCTCGGAGTTGCTTGAGGGTGGAACTGATGTCCCCACTACCTCATTCCCAACGGATTGGGTTGAGGGTGGCGAAAATTTCTTCACGGGAATGTAATCATCGAAGAAGTCATATCAACATCGAAGGAATTCTCCTCATCCACTGGTGTCACAACAATGATGGTCTTCGAGTTGATGGCACCCTCCTTCTAGCGCCAACTATCGATGATTGGAACACAGGGTTCCGTATCGAACTTGTACAACAAATAATGTGAGAATGCTATAAAAATGAAGACCCTTTATTTCTGTGGACACACTAAGTGCATGCATGATAATACAATGGGTGTTACAAGATGGTCGTAATGATTGTGACTGAAAATGTAAGAGTTGAATGAATCTATATGATGATACTGTTATTACAGAGTACGTGGGCTATCGAATTTATAGTTATTAATTATAGGGGTGGTTGTTAGTGCCGTTAAAGGCGCCTGTAATCTCCACACACGTTCTTTAGTAGATTGTCACATCTTTTAGCCAACTGTCGGAAGTTGCCAAATGCGCCAATAACTACTTTCCCGTTAGTCACATAGGAAACTGTCATGACTCCCTACCAGTTTGCTAGTTTGGAACTGTCCAAAACCGTATAACTGGTCAGACTATATCCACAACTAGCCGTCTCATTGCTCAAACTGGTAGTCGATCAGTTGGGCTGTTGTAAAGCATATGAAACTTCCTTTGAATGTAGGTTGCTGGTTCACAAACTGGTAGTCGATCAGTTGGGCTGTTGTAAAGCGTATGAAACTTCCTTTGAATATAGGTTGCATGTTCACAACCGTTATAGAGATAGCCTCTAACATGTGGGCCTACTTTGACAGAGACTCTGCCTTTGATTGCAAAGATTGACCTGGTCAAGAATCCTCGTGAATTCCAGCTGTGTGCATTTTGACGGGCAAGGATATGTCCGTTTTCTCTTGCATTGTGTGAGCCATCGACGAGGATCTTTGACTATGTCAGCATTTTCAGTCAAGAGAAGTCAAAATAAATTTTCATTTATGCCCATTTAGCCAAGGCCCACCTAATACCTTAAATAGGGCCCATTAAACCTAGTTAGGCTTCCTGCTATATATATAGGACGTCCGTTTCGTACTCTCAGGAGTATGTACTCTCACTTCCAATATACCACTTAAACTCACATATTATACTTTTTTTTATCACTTTCAGTATACTTAAATACCAATGATAAGATACTCCAATGCGACTTGATTGAAAAAAATTCATTGAAGCCCTTTGTTTTTGGTATATACCTTTTCATTTATAAAAGAAGTATATACATAAATTTGTCTATAAAAAGTGGATTTTCATGAATTTTATTATGGAACTCACTTTGGGGTATCTTATAATCATTATTGGAGTATGCTTAAATAGATAAAGATGTATTATCATACGATTTAAGTGGTATATAAGAAATGGGAGTACCATATCATTTTCCTATATATATATATATATATATATGTATGTATGTATATATATATATATATATATATATATATATACACACACACACACACACACACACACACACACACACACACACACACACACACACACACACATATATATATATATATATATATATATATATATATATATATATATATATATATATATATATATATATATATATATATATATATATATATAGAGAGAGAGAGAGAGAGAGAGAGAGATGCTTTACTTAAGATAAATGGGTCATTACACCCATGGACGACGATAAAGGGTAATAATCAACTTTCTGATCGAGAGATACATTAATTTGAAAAATATCTATAAAAACATTAATCCCTTAATTTGGTGAACCCTATTTTTTAAAGGCTTAGGTTTAATAGTTAGTTTAGTGATATAGAGATATATTAATTTGAAAAAAAAATGTAGCACTACATGTAATTCGAAGGCTGAGAATGTAAAATTGCTCGATGGACCCACCTCCAAATCTTCTCTTTCACACATAAGGAGAGCGATCTCCAAATAAAATTTTCTAATTAAATATGAAAGCAAGTATCCAAAATTCTAATTTAGGTGGCAAAATATAAATATTGTAATTTGAAATTGTGTAAAGTTATACTTATACTACTATTACGCTGACAAATCGGCTAGTTACTAATGAAAACTTTATAGTGCATTAACGGAGATGTCCTTGCAAGCTATATCCTGACCCAACAAGTAGATCTTGCATGCATGCAAAACAAAGCTTCAATGCCATGGCAGGAAACTTCATGGTTATTCTCACAAGATCCAAATCCTGCTCTCCTTCATCATTGCAATCGGAGGCTAAAGTACATTCATTAGGTCTATGGAGTTATGATGGTAATAATTAGGGAGTATCCTATATGCTCAAATGCTCAACCTATCAAAGATGACATGTGGGGCCGTTTCCATGATGTTGTATACGTACGTATTGGTGAGTAGAGGACGCCAGGACGGTATGAGCATTACTCCACGTGCGAGTGCTTAATTTGGAGTATACTAGGAGAGGGAGATGTGAGGTTAAATGTGCATATGATCCGCAGGAAATCTTGAATTGAGGTGATCTATTGGGTTACTCCTAAACATTGTTGGGTGTGTACTAATATAACAACAACAGAAGTAGCATGCAATTTAATATAAAATCCACGTTGGTGTTATAAATATGTCCAACTAGTAATGACTATCCTATGGTGATAAATGATTCATAGTATTCAAATAATCAATGGTGACGTAATGACAAATAGGTGATTAACTACTCCCAAAAGCAATTGATCTAAAAGTAGCATGCAATTTAATATAAAACAAGATACTTTTGAAAACATTGGTGCAATATGATCAATGGATTGCAATTTGCCTTGGTTTTGCTCAGTTACCACACTTTGATATAAAACAAGACACTTTGCTCCAGGAATATTCCTTCAACTAAAAATAAAAATAAAAATAAAAATAAAAGGACAAGGAAAATGACAAGTAAGGCCCACTTGTAAGTGAGAGAGGGAGACAAAGCCTGGCTGACTTGTGGGACCGAGGTGGAAGAGAGAGAAAGAGAAAGAGAGACACTCACATGGTAGTCCCGCATGGCAGAGAGAGAGAGAGAGAGAGAGAGAGAGGCGGAAGGAGAATCTGGTACAGCGGCGACGGCGGTTGGTGGTGAGGAAGCAGCCGATGAGGGCAAAAACGGGATGCTGGGGGCACGACGATCCTTTGGGCGGCGGCGACGACGGCGGTTGGCGGCGAGGAAGCAACGGATGAGGGCAAAAACAGGATGTTGGGGGCACGGCGATCCTTTGGGCGGCGACGGCGTGACCGGAGAGACAACGAGGCAGCGGTGACAACGAAAAAGGGAGCTCGGGCATGCGATGATGATGATGATGACTCGACACCGCCTGGTGGAAATGGAGGTGAGCCCTAGCTTGGCGGCGGTGAGAGGAACAAGACGGGACAGATGGGGTGGCTAGAGGAGGACGAAGGAGGCAGGGCGACGGTGGCCGAAGGACGGCAGCGGCGAGGCACTACGGAGACAGAGAGACGACGAGAAGGTGAGGGATTGGAAGAGGAAGACCGGGGACGTAAGGTGATACACACAGGACGGCAGGGAAATGCACCGGAGAGGAGATCGACGACGGACAGTGCGGCTGAAGACAAAGAAGACGGTGGCAAAAGTGGTCCGGCGAGGCTTCGAGGACGACAAGGCGAGCACTTGCTAGAACGTGGCGAGGCGGACTCAACGCCGGTGATGGCACAGACAGAGACCCACGAACGATGACAGAATTGATGACAAAGACGTGCGGTGACCGGTGGCTTCGGGAAACCGAGTCGGAGGCGAGGAGAACAAGGCTGATAGGCGGGACCACCGGCAGAGAGAGAGAAGGCTAGCGGGTTGCTGTGTTGGCACATGGGAAGAAAACATGCTGGGGAAGGAAAAAGAAAACGGGTTGAGGTGAAAAAGATCTAGGCCAGGAAAAAGAGAAACGACCCAAATGGGAAAAATTATTTGGCCCAAAGGAAAATCCGGAAAAAAGAAAAGATTTCCAAATTTAGAAAAAAAAGATTAAATAAAACCAAACTGAAAGAAATAGCAAATAAACTCCAAAATTCCAGGAAAATTCTTGAAAATACTTTGGAACTCAAGGAACCCAAATAAAATGGTTTTGAGATTAATTGAAGTTTAGATTGTTCACATTAAATGATTTTGATTTCTGAAAATTCAACTTAAGCTGAAAGTTAAGTAAGAAAATTCAAATGGCTATTTTTATTTTTAAAGGCTTCAAAAGAACTGTAAAATTGGGATGTTACAAATCTACCGCCCTTAAACGGATTCTCGTCCCCGAGATTCGGGCTAACTAAAGAATAGGGTCCAAACTTAACTTTGCTCACTCCTCCAAGTGGCTTTCTCTTCTAAGCGAAACAAAGCTTGCAACGAACGCTGGGCTGACTAGAGACTTACCCGAAATGACATTCTGAACTGATTGAACTCCCTCTGTATTGACGTGATTTCATTGTCCTCTTGTTGAAGGCGGTGGAGTCCTAGTGGCTTGACTTAGAGTCTGAGGCATTCCTTGTCATGCTTTTGACGTAGAAGTCCTGGATGGTATAGCTCCCAAGTTGAAAGGAATTAGCGTTGGAGCTTGCTTTCACAAGCATTTGTTGGTGTAGTGACTTGTCTCTTGGCAGCTGAAACATGTAACTCCTATAGCTGGATTGTTGATCGTCTAAGTTTGATGAATGTTGCTATTATTGACGCTGTGAGATCCTGAGATTACTAAATAAGATGCTAGTATTGGTTTTCTGAATGCAGCAGGTGAGTTATTTAAATGAATAGGCTGTTGTACATTGGTTCTGACTCTCTGCAGATGATTATGATGAACTCTATGTTGTATCATCTTCTTTTTGCAAGATTCTTCTAACTCACGACGAGAATCTAGTATGAGTATGACCTTATCAAGCATATGCTGAAAATCCACATATTCATTACCGACAACTTGCACCTTTAGACTGGGATTAAGTCCATACTTGAATCGCTTCTGACGTGCATTGTCTGTGGCAATATCTTTTGGAGCATAACGAGAAGGTTGAGCAAACTTGTTGAGATATTGACTCAATGACAGGTTTCCTTGTTGTAGATCACGAAATTCATTCTTCTTCATTTCCACTATACCATCTGAAACATGTGCTTAGCGGAAAGCTGCTGAAAACTCTCTCCAAGTAATAGCTTGCGAATTCTCTTGGGTTGTACTATAGTTCTCCCACCATTTGGCTGTTGTACCTTCGAACTGATGTGAGGCATAAAGAACTTTCTCATGATCATTGCACTGAGCAATGATGAGCTTTTTCTCAACAGATCGAAGGCAATCTTCTGCTTCTAAAGGTTCTGACTGATGAGAAAACGTAGGTGGGCGGGTTCTCATCTCTAAAAACTTGGAATGTTGATGAACTGGTGGTGGTTCGATAGCTGATTGATTATTCTGATTCAACAAATTGACTAAGGCAGCGGCGGTCTGATTCTGCTGAGTCATCATGTTGTTCATGTTCTGCATCATTGCATTCATAAGTTGAGTCTAAGCTGCTAGAAATTGTGCCATGTTTGGATCTGCGGCACCACACATTGGTGACTGTACACTAGCATTGACATTCGCATAGGCATAAGAGGGAGAAAGCACGACAGGTAAGAGGGAAAAGCACAATAGACGAGAGAGAACGAAGAAAAACATAGCGACAACTAATGAGGGAAAATAGATTATACCCAAAGACAAAACGAGACATAACTGAAATGTTATGAAAGAACACAACAAACAAACTCTTCAAATTAAAGCCTTAATGTGACTGCAACATAATGCTTCACAGTAAAACTGCAGCTCCCACTTACACTCATGAAGGGACACAGGTAGGCTACACTAGCTAACAATTCAAAAATTCTACCACGTAAACCAGGAAACCATGCAAGTAGGAGATCATAGATCATTACCACTAGACGTGAAGTGCAGCGGAAGAAGAGTCGGAGCAGCCTGATCCAAGGACGAGCGCATCGATATAGTGATCGTAGTCGATCATCCAACGTTCTCAGCACTAATCGTCTCCTCCAGCAACCTATTACATTCCTTGCGTAGGTCGTGGATCATCCTCGATCAACACAACAACAATCATAGCAGCACCTCTACGGTATCCACACGTCCAGGGGTGGAATGCCGTTCGTCGGTGTGCTAGCACCAGCGTGCACAGTAGGGCCTTCAGGAAGGCGGCAGCTAGGTTTTCGGTGGAAAAACTCTCTTACCTCCCAACAGCCCCATGCAACCCCTTATAAAGAGCCCATATCGGAACTCCTTTGTTCCAACCTGTTAAGTGTGTGACCCTGTAGGTTCATGCGTAATCGGTTGTGACTCAAAAACTCCTTTCCAACCACGAGTCGTTAGCAGTTCCTAGCAAGACATAACGATTCCCGAACACACATGAATATTATATCGGACGAACATTGTGCAATATGTTCTGCGATCAGGTCCTTATCACTTACGACCAGCTCGTATCTCCATACGACCAATTCATATTTAGTTACGACTGGTTCATAACTCCGTATGACTAGTTAGTGATCATCTCTGATCAGTTTACGACTAGTCCGTATATTCATACGACCAGTTCGTATCTGGTCGGACTGAACAACCTACTTGTGTATTCTTCTTTCACCTCACAATATCTGGTTGAACTCTAGGTGAGATATTTTCTCATCCATGGAATGTTCAATACTTTGTCGATCAAGTGACAAATAACTTTATGTGGTCGACTCTTCGACCACTAGTGGCACGACCATGTAGTTTCTTTATCCGAGCAAATCGAGGGGCGCAGAGATATCTCTACTGTTATGTTAGGAGGGGCAATTCTCATATCTGACCATTCACTTCCCTCCGCATGTTTCATAGCATACCCGAAAGCTACCTTTATAACTACCCAGTTACGGAGTAGTGTTTGGCAACCCCTAAGTGTACTATTACACATGTAGAAAACCATGCTGATCTCAGGTCTAAGGATTATACATCATTATTGCTTGAGACCAATTGATGACACATAAAATCATAACAATCTCAATATTGTCTAAAGTTGGGTCAATCCAACACCATGTTCTCTAACATGTGGTCACATTATTGATTCAATATCCCCATATCCAGCAGATGGTCATCGGTCAATACATGTGCTGGTCAATAAGTCACTAGTGTTCCAACCAGTGGCATCCGACCAGTGATACATTTAGAATGACATCATATAAGTTAAAAAGCTTCAACAAGAAGTCACATACTTGTTAATCTTTATAAATGATAATTAATCCAAGGAACATAATAACATTTATTTTATAAATCATAAACATAGACGTGATACAATCATATTTATGGTTGCCTCTAGGGCATATCCCCAACAACTCAAGCAAACAAAACTTAAAGCAACAATGATCTAGCAACACTACTAATGCTTTAATCGGGTGGCTCCAACTCTAGACTCGACAAGGAAGACTCTTCAAACTCCTGCTTTGAATCACTATAGAACACCCACGAATTGCGAAATGCTGGCGAAGACGACGGAGTCTCTTGAGAAATAGCTGCGACGAAATGACGAAGATACTCTTGACGATTGCCTGTGATTCAACGCCTTTCTTGTGGACTGGGAGGAGTAGGTGACAGCAACGAAGCTGGCGACTGAACCAAAAACTCTCCCAAATCTTCTTCTTGCACAAGAACAACTGATATGGATGCTGCTTGCATCACAAACTTCTGAATGAGCTAGGGCATACTGATCTTGCGCAACATGCAAATCCTTCGAACAACTTTACGGGCAACTCTGAGCACAGACAAATCTTTAAGCTCGTTGTGACACTTCATACTATGATGACTGACTTGACTTCCAATCCTCACAATGAAGTACACACTTGTCCCGAATCCAATACTTTGCCCCTTCTCTTTCTTCTCCTTAGTGAAATAACTTTGCAACAGACACTGAAGAATTCTAGGCCAACCTTCACCTTGATCACGGAACACTCGAGCCATCTAGAGAAATTAATGAGGCAAGAAAGTCAAATTAAGATTATAAAACGAACTTTAGAAAAGACAAGAGACCAAAACTCAATAATAAGATGAGAAAAGAACAGAATAGGATAAGAATAGTATAGATTGAGATGAAAAAAGAAGAACTACTCAAGCCAATTAGTTGATTTGATTTAGAAATTAAGTTTTGATGTTTTTGACTAAGACAACCATGCTAACTAAGGTTGCGTTCTACAGTCGATATGGCTTTGATACCACCTCTGTCGGGTCCCAAATTTACACATCTGAAACCCTCTGTGTATTCTGAACTAGTCCCATGATTAGTAGCTAGATCACATAGTGCAACATCGATGAAATACCATCCATTCAATGATTTAATTAACAAGGTGGAAAAATAACAAATATTAATAATAGTTGGACCTTGTGGTTAATGTTTACTTAACTTGTCACCAGGGATTTAAATATCGGCCGATAACCGGCCGATAATCGTTTCTATCGGCTATATCGGCCACCCTCGGTAGAAGTATAAACCGGTTCCTAAATTTTTGGTTTGGATGAATTTCATCCAATAAAATTCGAAATTTGCTTGAAATTTGTTCGAATTTGATTTTTTTAAAATTTAAAATCCAAAAAATTCATTTTTTTTTGAAAAATTCAGATTAAATTGGCTGAAATTTTTTGATTATCGGCCGTATCGGCCTTACCGGCCACCCCTGGTAAATTTTTTGAACCGGTTACCCGATCCCTGCTTGTGATGCATGGCTTAAGACACAAATAAAACTCTTGCAGCGGAAAAGAAACTTGGAGAGGCCATTCAACATGCCTACAGGCAATCGAGTGGAGAACGCATCCTAATTAGCAAAGCCTTCAAAGAACTCATCTTTGTAGAACTCATGAGCAACCTAACCATCTTCAACTGAGCAGCAAAGTTTAAAGCCGTAAGTACATAAAGTACTCAACAAGTCCTAGGAAACAGTAAGCAAATAATATTCATGTAAGGCTTAATCAAAGGAATAGTTGTATGGTTCTTTTACAGAAAGAAAGTAGCGACAGTAAATATAGTAAGTATATTGCAAAACTTAATTGAAAAAGACAACAAATAAATAGATTAAACATTTTTTTTGAAACAACTAGTGAATCTCCATTCACTTCCCAACCAAACTAACAAGTGAATATCCCATCCACCAAGCGAATATCACATTCACCAAGTGAACCTCCCATTCACCTTCCATCCAATTTTTATAAAAACTCTACCCCTCGTGTGAAATCCTCGAGCGTTGTCCATAACCAAGGACACGACTGTTTAAATTGTTTTAACTCTACAGATGTTGTACAACTTTACCCACAAGAGATAAATCAACTTATAGTGTCCATTCACACAGTTTCGTAGGTGCGTGACTAAGTGATTATCACAATACTTTTACAAAGCTCCTTAACCTAGTTCTGCCCGCTAAGGTTTCAACACTGAATATCATCACGACTAGACATGGCCCCCCTTTTGCGCCATTGTGAGCATATGTCCATCTCGTATCTCATACCACCAAAACAGAACTAAATTGAGACATTGCTAATTAGTTAGCCAGGTCTATCCCATACTGGGCATGTGATTGTACGATATGGCCCAATTCAATGCTGCACAAGATTAAGTCCTTGACAAATACTCAGGCGAGTCTACCTCATCCCAAAAAAGTTCTACCTGCACCCCCCTTTACTGGACAATCGCTCGCCTAAGTGTAAAACTATTTTGTTCAACAAGGACCAATGACACCCCCTACCGTAGCACAACAAATTTTAACAACAGTGGCTACCCGCCACGATTCAATATATCATTAAGTCAAATTAACATTATTGAACATGTGTGATACGGGGTGGCCCGATCTTCTCGAGTAGAACCGTGGATAAATAATGCTTGATGACGAACAACGCTCAGCTGTACACCACGCGCTAGTGCACTGACTTGCAGCTATATGGATATTCGCCAATACGCACCAGGATGATCACCGCTAGATCACGAGCGGAGATCGCCAAGCCCTCAATTCCCAGTGAAAAAGCAAACTTGACCTTGATTTGCAGAACGAACAATGGATCACCTAATTCTCTCTCAGAAATCCTCGCATGAACTCTGGTATGAAAGAAACAAACAATAGCGTTATCTATTCTTTTGCATAAACGTGTCTGAAGCCAAAACGCTGCGGGTACAGAAGACATAAGGCCTACGGCCGACCCCCAACTTGGTCGAAATTCCACCACTGTGGTGTCCTAAAATTCCTAGGCAATCTCTAGTTTCCTGTTCTATTCAAACTCTCAAAAATAGCTTCCTAAAAATCTAGATACAACCAATAGGCATGCTGGCCCTCTCCTATTTTGATGTGATCTCTTTGGTGCACTTTCTTTTATTAGATAAGGCAAGCCGAAGGCACCTCCTGGAAAGCAATCCTTTTATTAAATCTCGGCTACCTCCTAGAAAGCAATCCTTTTATTAAATAAGGCACACAACAGGCACCTCCTCTGGACTCCTACTATTTTTGTGCTAGCATGCACATCTCTGAGAGGAACTCAGACTGCTCGTGTGATGGGCTCCCTTTTGGCGATAACCAAAAAATCATGTCATAGCTGCCCGGTTGATAAACTCGACGCATAGACTCGGGACAGCACCGAGCTTGTCTCCCGCCTTCTTGTAGTCCTACTGGAATCGACTCCTGTACCACATGCGACAGCTCTTCTTCTCCTTCCTCAAACTTGAGAACAAATAAAGTATAGGCATTAGGTAGTATAAAATGCTCGCTAGAATTAATAACATGCTCTTTAAGAAACAAGGTCACGTGATCATGCATCCTCTTTGCGCGAGCTCGAGTAATAGGTCCCGGAGGCAAGTCTATTATAATATCTTCACCATGTGCTTATGTAGGAGAAGAAGATGGAGTGACAGGGATGCCCTCATCAATGTGACATGAGCCCATCATAACTAAACATGAGTAAGCATATATACGAAAACCAACGTTGTTGATACAAATATGTCCAATTAGTAATGACCATCCTATACTGACAAATGATTCATGGTATTCAAATAATCAATGGTGGCATAATAACAAAAAGATGATTAACTACTCCCAAAAGCAATTGATATAAAAGTAGCATCCAATTTAATATAAAACAATATACTTTTGAAAACATAGGTGCAATTTGATCAATAGATTACGACTTGCCTTGGCTTTGCTCGGTTACCATACTTTGATCTTCAAAACTTGCTCTTGCCTCATGAAACAGATCATCTAAACGAGAGAGAAAATAGACAAAACACAAATAAATCAAAAACAAAATCATATAAACTCCGAAAACAACAAAATAAACTCTAAAAGAAAGAACATGATTTTATATGAATTTAGGACTTGAACGGAATGAAACGGAGTTCGAACAAAGGAGAACGAACTCTCGAAAGATTTGCCGAAAAAGGAAAAAGCGAGAGAGAAAAGAATATTCCAGGAATATTCCTTTGGCTGCAAAAGAACAAGAAAAGGAAACTAACAAGTAGGGCCTACTTATAAGTGAGAGAGGGAGACAAAGGTTGGCTGACATGTGGGAGCGAGGTGGAAGACAAAGAAAGAGAAAGAGAAAGAGAAAGAGAAAGAGAGATTGACATGGCAGTCCCACATGGCAGAGAAAGAAAGAGAGAGAGAGACTGACATGGTGGTCTCACATGGTAGAGAGAGAGCTACAGAGATGGAGAACACGGGTGCGGCGCTGGCGGCTATGGCAAGCGGTGGCGACGGCGGATGGCAGTGAGGAAGTAGCCAGCGAGGCCAAAAAACGGGATGCAGGGAGCACGACGATCCTTTGGGTGGTAGCGGCATGACCAGAGAGACAGCGAGGCGGCGGCGACGATGGAAAAGGGAGCTCGGGCACACAGCGATGGTGACTCAGCGTTGCCCGGTGGAAATAGAGGCGAGAACGAACTTGGCAGCAGCGAAAGGAACACGATGGGATGGACGGGGTGGTCAAAGGAGCTCGGACGAGGCAGGGCCATGGCGGCCGGTGGCGGAGACGAAGGACGGCAGCAGTGGCACACTAGGGAGACGGAGAGACAATTAGAAGGCGGGGAATTAGAAGCCTAGGGACGCAAGGTGATGCGCACGAGATGGTGGAGAAAACTTCTGTCGACGATCGAGTCACCGATCTTACGAAATAAATAGAGGAAAATGGCCAGGAGTTCTTGGAAGAGAATGAGACTGCTCTTTTATTGCTATGAATTGGTTATTACAGGGGGTGCCCTCAACAAGGCAGCTGACCAATCCTAATTACACTGAGCGTAATGCTTGCTATCTTGTGGAATCATACTTGAAACATGAATCTAATGCCGATTGTAGTGCTTCAATCCGATGCAGTCTGATTCCCTCGTTCCTCCACGCTCCATCTTTAAGTAACCGTCGAAGAGGTGGTAGTTATTCCTTGAAGAGACGCCTGTTGAAAGTGTCACAACTGGTCGGAGTGAAGCAGCAGTTGATAAAGGACCAACTGTTCGGCGGTTGTGTGTCTGTAAGACACTCAATCCGTAGGGTGGTTGTTGTTAGTGTCTTTGGACCATGAAACGTCTCGTGGTATGGAAACAAATATGACATATGTTCTAAACATCACACGGTAAGGAATATACTCGGAGTTAGATCTGAATGCCAGTTCATCGCTTCTACGAGCAGTTATCTGGTCGGGGACTGGGTACAGGACTTCATCCGACCAGGATACTTATTATGTAACATTTGGAATCCTTACAACCATAGGGGTCGTTAGCCTTAGGGGTTACGACCATGAAGACATATGGTCTTTTATTATGTATTAAAGTAATACATAGAGATTTTAATCATCATCAGCTAGCCCCCGAACTTTAAATGAATTGGTTATGTGAACACTTTCTTCCGATGAAGTCGTATCGGGCAGACCCTTATTTAATCGCGTGATATACGAGATGGTCTGTATTCACTTTAAAGTTGAGAAACTGCCTTAGGACTCGAAGAGTTTTCCTGTCCGTTGGACTTTGGGTAACTCCCCTGATGCAATTAAAGAATTGCGGCTATAAAACCCCTTTAGCGCAGGGCTTTACGATTTTACGCCTATTGCTTTCCCTTTTCATCTCCTGAGAGAATAATCGCCTCCGACCTCCTCTTGTCTACAACTTCCTACGACCTCCTTTCTTCCTTCACCCAAAACTCAACCATGTTGGATCTTATCACCAACTGGTCAGCCTCCGATTTGAATGAGAAGAAGCTTGAGAGTTTAGAGAAGATTGGGTTGCTTCCTAACAAGGATCTGCTTTCTTAGAGATCAGCGGCCAGAGAGCGTTCTCCGAGCAGCGAAGATGGGGAAATTCCTGTTTTCCTCGCATACATCGAATGCAGATTTAGGCTACCAGTTCACTCCTTTCTCCCCAAGGTTTTGGAGCACTACGGAGTTGAATTGGTGAACCTTGCCCCCAACGCCATCGCCAACCTTAGCGTCTTCGTCTATCTCCACGAAGCGTACTTGGGGATTCCCGTAGATCTGGATCTCTTCAAGTACTACTACAAAATGACGAAGACGGGGAAGACGACCTGGACTCCTGGAGAGTGCACCTTGGCCTCCACGATGGGAAGGCCGATGAGTACATTCGCATGTACTCGAAGTCTTTGTGGTCTTCATGGAAGAAAAGTTGGTTCTACATGACGATTACGCAAAAAAGACAACCTTTATTATGTTGGAAAGAAGGCGGTCGAGAATCCAGAATGGCGCTCCTTCATGGAGAAGGAGGAAAAAAAATAGGGGGATGGGTTGATGCCATCCAATTCCTTAGTGTCAGGGGTTTAACCTCCTGGCATGTGGTAAGGAATTTCTCCATGCGCCGGATTAGCCCCCTGAAGGCCCCAGCACATTCGATTCTCTGGTACATTGGTCGTGACGACGCGACCAAAGATTCCAAGGAGGGTAAGTCCTAGATGACTTCGACCAGTTTGCTTATTTTGGTTGATTACTTTTGTGATCCTAAAGTCTCTTGTTTATCCTTACAGCTCTTTCTCCTGATGAGATCAGAAGCCGGATCAAAATGATCTACACTGGAGAGCTTGGCGAGAAGGCTGATTTTCCTTGGATCTTAGCGATTGTTTCCGCAAAAGAGAGGGCTGAGAGACTTAAGGTTAAAATATCAACCAATTTTCATCTTTTGTATGTTTTCTGATCGGTTTCACCGTAAATCGTCTTTGATGCGCAGTCGGTCGAATTGAGGATCGATGAGGCCACCGAAAGTTGTGAGCTGATTGATGCTCCGACCACTTCTATGACCACACGGGATGGTGGTCTTATAGAGGTAGGTAAATGAACAGAAATGTATTTGCTAGATGAAGAATTTTCATCACCTAACTAACTTTGATTGTTAATTTAGGCGGTTGTCGTGGACCCCAATGTGGTCGCTCAGGACCTACCAGTTGCTACTACAGTAACTGTTTTGGAAGTCGATGAATCCACACCCTCTGACCAGATGGCCAGGGATATTGTTCTCGATCAATTAGTTGAGACTATTTCTTCTGACGTCCAATTGAAGGATGCGAGGGGTCTGACCAACCCTACCGGTTCAGGACCAGTGAATTTGGTCGAACAGAAGAAAAGGAAGGCGAGCGCGACTGACTTCGCTTCAGTGCGCTTCAAATTTAAAACCAAGAAAACGACCAGGTATGTATACATGAAAGGACTTATGTAAGTACTTTCCTTTGGTGTTTTCAGAGTCTTGAGCTTCTTTCCTTCTTGTCATTGTAGATCGTCTGGTATTCCGATCGATTTTGACCAGAGCAGCCCTCAGGAGAAAGCTCCTGAGGATGAAGAGGTTGAGCCTGCCCCTGAGCAGGTGGCAGCGCCAGTGCCTGCTCAAGAACCTGTGGTGGCTCCAACCCCACCCGCGGAGGTGGTGGTTCCTGAGGAATCTTTGCAGGTTTCGACCCCTGTTGGGAATTCTCCTCTCCGAGTCTCCTTTCCTTATCG
Organism: Phyllostachys edulis; assembly: GCA_036346405.1. Lineage (NCBI taxonomy): Eukaryota > Viridiplantae > Streptophyta > Magnoliopsida > Poales > Poaceae > Phyllostachys > Phyllostachys edulis. Next base: position 36,553,730 of record CM070555.1, on the reverse strand, counting down.
CTTCCGAATATTCAAAGATGAAGAGCTTAATGAAGCCTGGGGAAGAATTTTGGACCGTTAAGTAAAGACGAGTCCCGACTCTATTTTTGCCGAATATAATGACATGGCAATTGAGGTAATCTTCCACGACCACTTTTAATAGCCTTTTCCCTTAGAAAATACGTAAATGAGTTTGCTATTTTTTGTGGAGAATTTCGTTGTGGCCGGAGGACTGACCTAGTGAATAAAGCTCTTGGAGAAAAAGAACTTCGAATTAGAAAGTAAGCACTCTTTTAGTGTCTTCTTCTCAGCTTCTTTACCATTTAGATCTTTTTTTATTAACTAATTTCTCCCTTTATCATGTCCTATAGATTTGGAGAAACTTAATGAAGAAGTTATGGCTAAGGATGCCATAATTGCCAAGCTTAAAAAAGAATGTGAAAACAAGGACCGGTCGATCGAATATCTGACGACCAAGCACAAAGAAGTCCTTGATACTATTGAAAAGAAGAGCCAAGGTAATCGATATTAAACTCGACCAGTGTGCTTCCTTTTTCTAGTCGTATGTACTTACCTTTTGGTTTATTCGTGTAGAGAAAATTCAAGTATTGAAGAAAATTGAAAAAGCTCTTGAGTTCGAGCATGGCAAGGATGCAGCTTTTGGGCAAAATCTTGAAAAGAAGGTCAAAGTTTTCAACAAGATACTCTTCGATATGGGATCGGGAACGCAATTACCCAATTTAGAAGATCCCACAGAGAAGATCAACTGCCTTTGCCAACAACTCGAAGACCTCAGGAGTGTCCTCAAGACAACTTGCGAGAACCATTCGCAGACCTTGTTCGAAGCTGTCAAGAATGGAGTTAGTTTTGCTTTGGCAAAACTGAAAGTCTTCAACCCCACCATAAATCTCCAAGCTGTTGAGGAAAACTTCAACTGCTCGGGAGAGGAAGCAGCTAAGGTGTTCATGGAAATAGCACTCTCGGAGACAAGAGTGCGGAGGAAATGGAGGTCGGGTCTCCAACACGCAGCGACCAATCTGGTGGCTCCGAGAAGTGAATTATTAATATTTAAACCATTGTAAATAAAAGTTACCTTTTATCATCAATGAAGTCTTTGTTTTGTCTTCCTAAATTCGCTAAGTGCTCATATATTTCCTAGCCCTCGACTACTTATATAGTAGAAGAACTTTACTAAAGAAGCAGTAGACCAAAAAAATGGGCAATAGCTACGACCACAGTACAAAGTATATGTTGAGTATGTTATAAAAATGATCTAAGTATCACTAGTAAATCAATGTGGTCAGGACCAGCGTATGACTCCGACTAGTTTTAGATCGTTTCCATAATCGAAATAATGTGTAGTACTTTGTGTGGTTGGAAGATGTATAAGACTTGTATTGATGATAGGGAACCATGCAAAAAAATGTATGCAAAAAAACGACAAGTGAACTTGTTTATATATCTTATCCAAAATCGGCCGTAAGGGTTGCTAAAAAATCAGAAACTAAGAGTAACACTTCACGAGACGTGCTCTAGCACAAGTTCCGATTGGCAGCGAGGATTGTAAGAAATAGACCGTCGCTAGAAAGCTCCTTCTAGTGGGCAGGACCACGTGTGAAGAAGGAGAGATTTCGACTAGGAGGCTTTCCGCATCTCGACCAGTAGCCAAAACAAGAGTAGAACAGAATATTGAATGTAAGAAATATAGTCTCTGAAATTTTAAGCATGTAAAGTACTATATATAATTGTCTGTGTGATGCTCTTGTTACTCGTATGTTTCTTTAAGAAAAGAGTGTTGGTCACGTGTGAGAACCATTATCTGAATGGTCACAACTAGGACCCTTATGGCGTTTGACTTATATGTCATAGCCATAGATTAATAGAGATCCTTAAGAAAGGATATCGGAGAGAATTTGGTGTTCTCCGACCAATTAGACAACAATAGTATGTAAAACAGACGATGAGATAGATATAAACAATATAATTCGTCACAAAGGAAAGGAAATGCATCTTTATTATAAAAAAAAGAAAAGTATGAAAATACATTTATACAAAGAACTTACGCAGTTGGTCAATATTCCAAGAGTTTGACAAAACACGCCCGTCTAACATAGCCAGTTGTACCAAACCAGGTCTGGTGACTTCGACCACAGTATATAGACCTTTCCTTTTGGGAGAAAGTTTATTGTGATTAGCCTGATTCTGAATTCGTCGTAGAACCAGATCACCTACAGTTAGGCTGCGAGGTTGCACCTTACGACTACGGTACCTTCGCATGGCTTGTTGGTAAACCACCAATCGTATGAGGGCTTGGTTTCGTCGTTCTTCAAGGAAATCGACGTCGTCTAGTTTTCGTTGTATCTGATCATTCTCATTGAAACAATCAGTTCGAGTAGAGCCGATTTTCAGTTCTAGAGGAAGCTTGGCTTTAGCACCGTAAACCAGAAAAATGGAGTTTCACCGGTCACACGACTGGTCGTGGTTCGAACAGCCCATAATATAGAAGGAAGTTCTTGAACCCAAGCTCCTGACCGTGTGATTAACTAGTCGAACACTCGGCGTTTTATTCCTTGCATTATGATACAATTGGCCCGCTCAACTACTCCATTACTCTGCGGATGAGCGATAGAAGCGAAATGTATCTTGATACCTAGATCCTCGCAGAATTTCTACAAATTTCCGCTGGAGAATTGGGTAACGTTGTCTGTGATTATACGACTGGGTATGCCAAATCGTGTGATCACGATTTTTATGAGGAACCTCTTAGCGGCTTTAGTCGTTGTTTTAACAGCTGGCTCGGCTTCTATCCATTTTGTAAACGTGTCAATCATGACGAAAAGGAATTCGAAGCCCCCGGGTGCTCTTAGGAAAGGTCCTAGAATGCCTAGTCCGCAGGTTGCAAAAGGCCAAGAAAGATGTATGGTTTGCAAAACTTGTGCCGACTGATGTACTTGTCGACTATGAAATTGATATTGTATGCACTTCGTCACGAGCTCTTTTGCATCATGAAGGGTAGTTGGCCAGTAGTATCCTTGCTAGAAAGTTTTACTGACCAGTGTTCTGTAGGAATGATGTGCTCCACAGACTCCTCCATGAATGTCGAATAGCAACTTAATGCCATCCGTTTGAGATATGCATCTCATCAACACCTTTCGGTCTCCTCGAACCATGATGACACCTTTCGGTCCTGTCATCTTTAGACTCTGATAACCGTAGCGCGTGGCTATCAGGAATTTCGCTAGAGCCGGACGACCGAGGATTCTATTGTATGCGGTTTCAAAATCCACCAAATCAACTGGAATTTTCTCTGTTCGGAAGTTGTCAGGTCTTCCGAATGTAACCGGTAGGGATAATTGTCCAATTGGTTTAGCGGTAGAACCAGGAACTATGCCGTGGAAGACATATTTCATAGGTTTTACCTTGGACCTAGGGATCTGCATCTCTTCCAATGCTCCTGCAAACAAAATATTTAAAGAACTATCTCCATCTATTAAGACTCAATTAACTTTACAATTATTAATAGTAGGTTCAACTACGATAGGAAACCTACCTGGTTGAGTTGACAGGATGGGGTAGTCTTCTTTGCTGACGGAGATTATAGTTTTCGCCCACCTGGATGGCTTGATGGTGATCGGAGACTCGACAAGATTGACATCCCGCTCCACGGCCTTTAGATGATGTCTCGAATCATACGAGGAGGATCCCCTGAAGATCATATCTACCGTATGTTGTGGCTCCTGGTAGTCCATCTCTTCGTTGCCATCTTTGTTCTTCTTGGAGCTTAGTTCTCTGAGTTCTATTGTGGAAGGGAAGGGTCCTTTACGTGAGTAGTAATCCTCCAGTTTACTTTGCTAGGCTCGGCAGGTGCGCAGATCATGCCCTGCTTCCTTGTGAAGTGGAAACCACTTCTTAGTTTTTTGGAAGTCTCTGGTCGGAGCCTTAGCTTTGTTCGGACCAATGAAATCTTTCTTGCCCTTAGTATACTTTTCTAGAATCGCAAGGACTTCCTTGTTGTCAGGCTTACGATTTATCTTGTTCTTGAGAGACTTCTTGTTCTTCTTTTCTTATTTCTCTAGAATCGATTGGGGATCTTTATCTTTCCTATCGATAGCTTCATACCATTCAACCGCTTCACTAGCAGCCGCGTACTTGTCTGCCATGTCAAAAAGTTCAACGGTTATTCGTGGAGGATTTATTGCAATATCCTCCGTAAACCAGTGATTCCTCAGCCTTACTTTGAAAGCCTGGATGACAGAAGATTCTGCGATCTCTGGGATGAAATTTTGAACCTGACTGAATCTCTTGGTATACCGTCGAAGAGTTTCATTGGTTTTCTGCTTCATCCGATGAAGATCATCCTCCTTTCCAGGGTGGTCGTACGTCTCTTGAAAATTTGCGATCAGAGTATCGCAGAGCTGCTCCCAAGTATAGATAGATCCGACCGGTAGTTTAAGTAACCATGACCGGGCAGACCCTTCAAGGACCGTGGGCAAATAATTTGCCATCACGTTATCATTCCCACCAGCGGCCTTGATGGCAGTAGAATAAATTTGAAGAAATTCTAATGTGTTTTGAGTCCCATTAAACTTCTCTATGTTGGCTGATCGGAACCTCTCCAGCCAACGAATAGCTAGGAGGCCTGTCGAGAACGCTCGGCAGCCCGAAATGGAGCCGTGATGCCTTCTTTGAAAAGGAGCTAGATTATAGTTAGTCGGGGATTGATTCCTTATATTTGCATATCTACGATCTGGTGTCCCAACCCGATCGTGGACATTATGATAACGTCTTTGACCACCTACCTGGTTCAGATGATGACTGAGATCGCCTGAATCAACTGGTCGTTCCTCTTGACGAGGAGGAGGAGTGGCTGCTGTGAAGAGCTATCTTCCCTCGTGATTCCCTGGTCAGAACCTACGAGGAGGTCTTGGTATTGATTGATCCTCTGCTCGACCATGTTGTCCTCTACTGAGAGAGGAGCACTGGGACGAGGTCATTGTGTGACTTTGTAAATTCCTCTGCTCCCGGTACATTTGTGTACGTTGCATGGTTTGTTGGAGAATCTCTGACACCTGACCTGCAAGCTGAACATAACATGTAGTTCTTGCTAAAGCAGGGTCTGGATTATTCAAGATATCCCGGACTCGTTGTAGGTTTTGTATTGTTACCAAAGGTCGTGGCAGATTTTCGCTTGTAGTGGGCATCCGATGAATCGAGTTTTCCCTCGACCTTTCGGTTGGCCCTGCCTGATTCCTTACTCGCGATGGGGTAGGAACAGGTGAATTAACTCATGCACGTCTATTAGCTCAGTTGCCTCCGGTAATTGGTGCTTGAGCGCCCGTACCATCTCCACTAGCAGGTGGTGGCGAGTTAACTCACGGAGGATCGTGCATGGCAGCTAGATTGGTATCTCTGATTGTGTTAACTTCGTGGCACCAACAGTGATCTTTCGAGGAACTCCCATTGTAGCTAAGGGAGAGCCTTCCAGTGCTTGCACAAGTAGTCTCCACGATGGGGAGCGATTGCAGATTACTGCCTCTGGTGGGCTTTGTGGTGAACTTAGCCTGATCCGACGGACTACCGATCGTATGCTGAGTTTCACTATGCCCACTTGGCCTATGATCGGTGATAACTTCATCGATACCCTCACCAGATGTCACTTGGCCCCTGGAATACGTAGGAGCCGTTGGCGAATACTGGTCGCCCATGACAATATCGAGACTAGATGGACCCTCTGATTGCAGCGTTCGGCTCCCATTGTCGCCTCTGCCAGTCAGATCGACCAGGCTTGTAGAGGTGTTCGGACATTCCGAACTGGTCGGAACGAGCGGTTCCTCTGAGAGCGCCATTGTTGTTGGCGGTGTATCCTCATCCATCCGGTTGATTTCGTCAATCTCTGCGACTGGCGAGCCGGCGGAAGAGAAGGAGGATGATGACATCCCGTTTTCTTCCATGGCACGAATGCATACGTCCATGTTGAGGTTGGAGTAGTTTGCCAGGTCGAACCAGCTTTCCTCATCCCAAGTCCCTGCCATATTTGCATGAGCGATGATGGAGCAAAGGAACTGGATGACGAATGCTTGAATGAAGTAATCTTCAAGAACTCAATGCCTTCTTCCCTACGAACGGCGCCAGCGGTCAACGATCGAGTCGCCAATCTTACGAAATAATTAGAGGAAAATGACCAAGAGTTCTTGGGAGAGAATGAGACTGCTCTTTTGTTGCGATGAACTGGCTATTACAGGGGGGTGCCATCGACAAGGCAGTGGACTAATCCTAATTATACTGAGCGTAATACTTGCTATCTTGTGGAATCTGACTTGAAACATGAATCTAATGCCGACTACACTGCTTCAATCCGATGCAGTCTGATTCCCTCGTTCCTCCGCGCTCCATCTTTTTGTAACCGTTGAAGAGGTGATAGTTATTCCTTGAAGAGACGCATGTTGGAAGTACCGCGAATGGTCGGGGCGAAGCAGAGGTTGACAAAGTACCAACCATTTGGTGGTTGTGTGTCTGTGAGAAACTCAATCCATAGGGTGGTTGTTGTCAGTATCTTAGGGCCATGAAACGTCACGTGGTATGAAACAAATATGACATGTGTTCCACTTATCACACGGTAAGGAATATACTCGGAGTTAGATCTAAATGCCAGTTCATCGCTTCTCTGAGCAGTTATTTGGCCGGGGACTGGATATAGGACCACATCCGACCAGGATACTTATTATGTAACCTCTAAAATCCTTACGACCACATGGGTCATTAGCCTTAGGGGTTACGACCATGAAGACATATGGTCTTTTATTATGTATTAAAGTAATACATAGGGATTTTAATCCTCGTCAACACTGGAGAGGAGATTGGCGATGGGCGGCATGGCTGGAGACGAAGAAGACATTAGAGACAGCAGTCCAGCGAAGCTCTGGGGATGATGAGGTGAGCACCGGCTAGAACGCGGCGAGGCAGACTCAACAGTGGTGACGACACGGACAGAAACCCATGGATGGTGACGGAATCGACGATGAAGACATGCGGTCAGTGGTGGCTTCGTAAATCCGAGTCAGAGGCAAGGAAGACAAGGCTGACAGGTAGGGTCACCGGCAGAGAGAGAGAGAGAGAGAGAGAGAGAGAGAGAGAGAAGATTGTTTGTCATTGGTCAAGCAAGGAAGAAAAAAAAATAGGCCGAGGAAGGAAAAATAAAATTGGGCCAGGCAAAAACAAATGGTCTGGGAAAAAGAGAAATGACCCAAATGGGAAAAATGATTTGCCCCAATGGAAAATATGCAAAAAGAAAAGATTTCCAATTTTAGAAAAAAATATTAAATAAAATTACGCACAGAAAAAATAGCAAATAAACTCCAAACATTCCAAGAAAATTCCAGAAAATACTCAGGAACTCAAGGAACCCAAATAAAATGGTTTTAAAATTAATTGAAGTTTAGATTATTCACATTAAATGATTTTAATTTCTAAAAATTCAAATTAAGCTTGAACTTAGACAAGAAAATTCAAATGATTATTTTTATTTTTAAAGGCTTCAAAAGAACTCCAAATTTGGGATGTTACAATTTTCCAAGGCAGCAGACGGTGATGCAAAGAGGTCACTGGCGCGACTATGCTACGACCATCTACAAGTGTCATTGAGTAGCCTAGAGTCTTTGCGAGGTAAATAGAGCTATTGGAATGGAAGGGCTTACCGGGAAGCTGAGCGCGGAAGATTAGGGCGGCGGTGGTGACATTGTGAGTTCTGGGCCGTCGATGGGTACGAAGGCTTGTTGGTGTCTTTGGTGCACGGAAAGGGAAAATGAGGCATGTATTAGATAGAGGGGATCAAGGCGATCAAGATGCACGAGATGATGAAGGTGAAAGCTCACTAGACTAGGGAGGAGAAGGCGGTGGCGACATAGCATGCTTCGATAAGCTTCGCAGACGGTGCAGAGGAGGTGGGCATGAGGAAGAGGGAGTCAAGGCAACCACAACGCGCAAGAAGATGAAGTCGGGGACTCACCTTGATTACTGGAATCCAACAACGAAGACGGTGGTTGGATTTGGGGAAGAAGGCAAGAATTTGACCACTTGAGGTGGATAATAGGTGAAAAGAGAGAAATAGATAGCGGGGAGGTTAGCGAGCACGGTGACGTGATCGACCTGGGATTAAACAGTGAGGAGCGATGGTGAGGTGAACACGGTGACACGGTGGCTCAGGCGCGAGATCTCGTCTGCGGTGCATGAGAGAACGAGACGTGCTGATTAGGTGACAAGGTCTCAATGGGCTGATAGGGAGTGAGAGGCTCGAGGTGAAGGCCTGATAAAAGTCTAGTGCACGCGTATCGAGTGTACGGCGCAACGGGTGGCGAGCAAGCAAGCTGGAGCGCAGGGGAAGATAAATAGTAAGTGGCCTAACAGGTGGGACCCACTAGTCAGCGAACGTGGGCGAGTTGAGCTGCGATGCAACATGCTCGGATAAAGGCTAGGTTGTGAGGGAGGCGAGCGAGAGGGTGTGGACACGCGACTGGGCCGGGGACGCGCGCGAGCAGGCCAAGGGAGAGAGGAAGGTTGCGCCAGGGGAGAGAGTGGGAAAAAGAGTTTGAACTTTAGATTTGGGTTTTAGATTTGAATTTGGATTTAAAATCTAAATTCTGAGGAGATTTAGCACTTTATTGACTTGTAGATTTTTATACTTCCTGCTTGGAGCAAGGAAGTGGATTTACCTTTTTGAAATGCAAACCAAGTTTTTGGAAATTCTCAAAATGCAACAATTTTTTTTGAAATCCTGTAAATTTTCAAGTTTCAAAATATTTAGAAATTGGACTATTACATATAATAGGCACAAAAAATATGCTTCGCTTCAATCGCTCACCCACAGAGTAATGGTGTAGTCGAGCGTGCTAATGGCCAAATCATGCAAGGCATGAAGAAAAGGTTTTTTTGACCGCCTCAAGGTTTGCTCGGGGGCTTGGGTAGATGAGATCTACTCAGTGCTCTGGGCTTTACGCACTACGACTAGTAGAGCTACTGGTGAAGCTCCAGTTCAACTGGTCTACGGAGCAAAAACCATATTGCTCAATGAAATCCACGTGGGATCTACAAGAATTGATCATAACGACAAGGTCAATCAAAATGAGCAACGCAAAGATGATACCAACATACTTGAGGACAAGCATGATTGAGAACTACTTACAAGGGCTAAGACGATATTACAATAGAGGAGTTCAACCACGAGCACTCCACGTGGGAGATTTGCTTCTTAGGCGAATCCAGAATCAATCAAATTTGAACAAACTATATCCTAAATGGGGATGTCCTTTTACTGTAGTATCTGTTAATCGACTAGGATCTGTTCGGCGTGCCATGGATGATGGCAAATCCTTTCAAATGCTTGGAACATAGAGCTATTGGTTATATGCCATAGAGGCAATTATATAGATGATTGTATCACGTCTATGTTTATGAGTTATTAAATAAATGTTATTATGTTCCTTGAATGAATTATCAGTTGTAAAGATTAACGGGTATGACTTGTTGGTGAAGCTTTTCAACTTATATGATGTCATTCTAAATGTATCCCTAGTCAGATGTCACTGGTCAGAACACTAGTGACTTATCGACTAGCACATGTATTGATTGATGACCAAGTTTTACAGGTCATGGATATAGGGATATCGAATCAATAATTTAAACACATGTTAGAGAACATGGTGTTGGATTGACCCACCTTGAGACACTGTTGAGATTGTTATGATTTTATGTGTTACCAGTTGGTCTCAAGCAATGATAATGTATAATCCTTAGACCTGAGATCAACATGGTTTCCTACATGTGTAATAGTACACTTAGGGGCTGCCAAATGCTACTCCATAGCCAGGTAGTTATAAAAGTAGTTTTCGAGTATACTATGAAACATGCAGAGGGATGTGACTGGTTAGATATGTGATTTGCCCCTCCTAACATAACATGAGACGTATCTCTGGGGCCCCTTGATGTGGTCGGATAAAGAAAGTGCATGACCATGCCACTAGTGGTTGAAGAGTCGACCACATGAAGTTATTTGTCGCTTGATCGAAAAAGTATTGAACCGTCCATGGATGACATAGCATCTCACCTGGAGTTCAACCAAATATCATGAGGCAAAGGGAGAATACATGGGTAGGTCGTTTAGTTCGATCAGATACAGACTAGTCATATGGAGATACGAGCTGGTCATAGACTGGTCGAACATGATCACTAACTGGTCGTGTACTGGTCGTAAGGAGTTACGAACTGGTAATGACTAAATATGAACTGGTTGTATAGAGATACGAGCTAGTCGTAAGTGATAAAAACCTACTCATAGATCATATTGTATTAAGGTTCGTCTGATATAATTTATGTGTATTTGGGGATCGTTATGTCCTGCTAGGAACCACTAATGACTCGTGGTCAAAAAAGGGTTTTCAAGTCACAACCGATTATGCATGAACCTATAGGGTCACACACTTAATGTGTTGGAACAAATGTGTTCGGATAGGATCCGTCATGCGCTCTATATAAGGAGGTGCATGAGGCTGTTGGGACAAGCATGATAGAACGTGAGTTGCTCCACCGAAACCCTAGTCGCCATCTTCTCGAGAGAGCCCTACCATGCGAGTTGGTGCTAGCACACTAGCGTATGGTGTTCATTCTCGAATGTGTGGATACGGTAGATGTGTTGCAGCGGTTGCTGTTGCGCTTAAGGACGATCCATGCTTCGCAAGGAATGTGATTGGTTGCTGGAGGACACGATCGACTACGACCACTTCATCGACGCGTTCTATGTTGGATCAAGCTGCTCCAACTCTTCTTTCGTTGCACTGTGCGTGTAGTGGTAACGATCTATGATCTGTTGCTTACATGGCTTCCTGATTTACGTGGTATATTTTTTGTATTGTCAGCTAGTGTAGCCTACTCGTATCCCTTCAAGAGCATCTTCACAAGTATTATGCATAAAACGTTCTTTGTTATTAATAAAGTTTATATTCTCATTGATTCTTTGTTATCTATTACACAATTGTTTTGTAATTCCTACTATTCTATATTAATTTTTATGACAAAGGCTGGTCTACATAATTTTCTACCATAGTTTCCTAACATATACACGGTCAATGGTCGATTTCTAAGATAACTTGTAGATGATACATTTCCTATAAGCCAGTACTTACTGCTCGGTAACTCATTAGATTGACTTTATTTTAGACTTGATGCTGGTTTGTACTAAGTATATTGTGAGGGATATACTACTCGTACAACCTTAAAAATCACACATCACATTCTTTTGACCCTGTGATCAGTTTTTCTTGATTAAGAGCATCTCTAAGACCTTTGATCGTGTTCTAAAGATCTAGAAATGAAAAAGGAAATTAACAAAAATATCTACTTCTATTGCAATAAGTTAAACATTTCAATAGAGAGATTACCTGCTATTTCTTCTTCATGTTTAACAAAAAGATCATTGTATTTCTCCTGAAACACAATGCATTCTTAAGTTTTTTCCTTCCTATCATCACACATTTTTACATTTCTATTTTGAAGACGAAAGCGTTCTTCTTCACTCTCTATTAGACGTTTAGAGTTTTCAACAAGTTTGAACTCTGGTTCCTTGATCTTGTTTCGACAGATAGCAACTTATATTCAAACTCGTTGGTGTTTTGAATATGAAATGCTTTTTCCTCTAAGTTCTCTGGAAGAGAAAAGAAAATAAGAAAGTAGCAAGTATCAGGTTTTAGTATTTGCTAAGTTGCAGTATTTACCTTTTAAGCTTCATAATCTCTAAATCTTTAGTACTGTTATCTTTCTTGAAGGTGTCAACCTTGGCAAGTATTTAACTTGTGTTTTGCATATTTTTAACAATTAGTTATAATTTCATTTCCTTGTTCAAAGTAATAAACCATTGTAGGAAATATATTTTACCTCATTACAAAAGTTTAGAAGCTCCTCTCTAAAGTTACTATACCCAACATTGGTCGGGGTAGTATTTGCATCAGCCTATATCCTTGAAGTGCTAGTTGAATCCAAGGGCTCACTAAATTCAGAAATTGGTCGCCAAATGACTTAAGGCACATGTCTATACGGTAAGAGTGCCCCTTTGAGAAGGAGTCTTCTCCTGGAAACAAATAAAAGATTTTTTCTTTAGGTAAACAAGTTTGAGTTGCCTTTTCTATGTTGATCGAAGCCTCCTTGACCACCTCTTCAACAATTGTTTCTTGTATGGTGCTTGAAGTGTCCCCAACCACCTCCTTAGTAGTTGTCTCTTCTGCGGTGATCGGAGCCTTCTCGGCCACCTTTTCAACTGCTATTTCTTCTATTGTGGTGGGAGCCCCCCCGACCAACATCTCAAGAGTTGACCCTTCTACATTTGGAGTCTCCTCGACCAGTCTTGTAGCAGAAGGCAACGGTGCCTACTCGACCACTTTATCCTTCTCTTGTCTCTCAATTTCTGGGGCAGAAGTGGACGGAGGATTGTTAAAGACAAAAGTAAAAAATCTTGTCTATATCATAGATAAAAAAGGAGAAATCTTGTTTACCTAAAGTAGAGAATGGTTTCTCCTGCAATATCTAACAAAGCATTGGTAGTATAGAAAGTGAAACTACCACTACCTTTCTCATTGGAAGAGACCTCAAAAGTAGACTTTGCTAATCTTGGTCTCTCCAATCTTAGTAGAGGAATTTCTTCCTCTACAAATTCTTCACCCTCTGCCTGAACAATTGTGAAAGGGGGAGGAGTATATTGAAATAGATTTTGTAAGGAGCCCAAAGATGTCTTTTTCGTACCTAGGTGACCTTAGCAGCCTTTGCCAATTTTTCCTGCACCTGTGGACGATCGTCCAGAAGAATGTGCTTAGACCAAATGGCAGGTGCAAAAGAAGTAGGGTACTAGTCAGAATTGCTGTTGCAACATAGCTCCTGATCATAGACTTCCTGATAATTACCTTTGAAGGCCATGTACTATGTCCTTGGCCTTTTTTGCAAAATGAGCTTGATTGCTTAAACCAATCTTGTCGATGGGTCACTTCCTGTTAAGAATTTAATAAATAAATAAATAAACAATAATCTTATTCTTAAATAGCTTTCCGGATTAAAGATTGTTTTAACTTATTCCGTTAACTCCAAATAGCTATTAGACCTCCAATAAAGTTAATTGGTTGCCTCTCGAGTGGAATTGGTTCAGAATTATCCTTGGCATCTTTCAGAATTTTGGATGCCTATCCAAATCTTGGGTATCTTGTAACACTAAAAGAACGCAAGAAAGTTCAAAGTAAATAGATCTACTACTTAAAAAAATTTAAATTGGGGAGAAGATACCTCTAATTTGATCTTTGGTGGAGTCGTGGGACTCCTCTATGTCACATGCTTAACGACCCCTCTTTCTATAGGGCTAATCCTGTTCCTAAGGAAATCATAAACGATCTTACGACCAGTAAGACCATTCTCCACTAAGGTCGCAATAAGTCAGACCACCCTATTCTCCTCAGTAGTTAGGGCAAAATATTTCTCATCTTCCCTATCTTCCTTCATCCAAGTTGGAGGCGACTTCTAGTATACTGCAAACGGCTACCTTCTGGGAGATCAGAATAAAACCACTCCTTGTGGTAATCATGCCATGAATCCTTAATTGGAAGAATGGGGTACTGATCAGTAGTATCATCACAATGTTTTTAAATAAACACTACTACAAAAACCCTGAATTCTATTGTTGGGAGTGTATTTGATAGAAATGGTAAAAGAGGTGAACGAAAGGAGGAATACCAAGAAAAGCTTCATAGAGATGCACAAAAACACTAAGAATTAAGATTGAATTTGGGCCCAAGTGGACCAATTCCATGTTATAATGTTCAAGAACATTGATGAAGAAGTCACTTTCGGGTAAACGAAAGCCGAAGTAAACGAAAGATTTAGACAGAGGGATGCGACCTGGATTAAGGGTTGGCTCAATATCATCACTAGCCGAATTCCATCTAACCAAAGTCTTGGCCAGAATGTAGCCTTGGCCCTCGAGCAGTTGGATTTTCTCATTGGAAAGAATGGATTTGCTCCAACCCACTGTAGATGAGGTCGAAAGAACTCGAAAATGATGAATGGAGGGGAAGGATGTTTTGATGAAGACGAAAATACTTTGAGGTGAAAGTTACGGAAGAGACGATGAAAATATAAGGTAAAGCTTAGAGAATATTTTATACCCTTTACCTTAACTGCTTCCCCACTTTCAATATTAAAATAGCAATCGTGTCCCACTTAAATAGGGTGTGCGGTTTCACCGAAGGAAAAAAAACATTTCTCTCTCCCACGTCCATATTAAATGACCTATATAATTAGAAAGAGAAAAATGTTTTCTTGAAGAAAAATGTTTTCTTGAAACTTGTTTCAAAGCAAGAAGCCTTAAGAAAACATTTTATTTACTCAAGGCTTGGAGGCTAGGTGACGAGTATCTTTGACTAGGTCAACATTTTTAGTCAAGAGAAGTCAAAATAGAATTTCATTTAGGCCCATTTGGCCAAGGCTCACCTAGTACCTTAAATAGGGACCATTAAACATGGTTACACTTTCAACCAGAGAGAGATATGCTTTATTTAACATAGCTGATTGTCGACAAATTACACCAATAAACGACCAGTAAGGGGTAATAATGTAACACCCTGGCTATACAGAAACCAAGATGTTACCTAAAAGACTAACATACAACAATAATTCGAAATAATTTCAACAACCTTTCAACTAATGACATAAAAAGATCAACATCTAATAGAATGAATATAAGAATTGAATCAGAATTCAACAACATATCAAATTCTATCATCAAATCATATTGAGTCCAATAAGATAAACCTATCAATAAACTATTCAAAGATCACAAGCAGGTATTAAACCAACCATAACATAAGGAAGGATAACATCAACCATCAATCTCTATTTATTACAATCCAATATTTAATGAATGAAAGGTAAGGACAAGTTCATATAATTAAAAGTGAAGTATGTGAAGTGAAAGAAGTGATCCATGTGACTAATCCATCCCATGCATGCCGTCTTTAATGTTTACGTAAAACATATAAACATGGCAAGAATGAGTCCACGACTCAGCAAGAACAACAGAACAATATGAACAATTCTGAATAAGAACATAAAGTTCACATAATAGAAAACGAATGTAGAATGGATGAATAAGAACATAACATCACATAATATAATTCGAATGTAGAATGGCAGAAATCATATGAATGAATGAAATGCATGATCTTCTGTTATGCTTATACCAGTACAGCCAGTGAACACCCATCGGTGTTCACTCAGGCCCGCATTATCCAAAATACGGGGATCCAAGGCCCGTATGAAGAATGTTTTATAACGGGGATCCAATTTGCCCACATTAGAATGGTGGGTCTTACATGCTCATACTGGAATTGATGGGTCTTTACATCCCAATCCCGTGGGTGAATCATGAACAATGTATGAATGAATGAATAAATGAATTTGTAACACGAAAACTCAAGAAGCATGTATTCACATACATAGAATGAAACAGAAATCAATGAAACCTACTCACAGACCATAATACTCAGCCATGGCATGAACATAAAATATTATGAACAAACAACAGCAATACATTACACAATGTACTTGCCCATATTGGATTGATGGGACTTCACTACCCACTACCGTTGTGAACATGAAAGAAGGAACGAATGAATATATTAATCGTAAACATAATATCGAAGAATCATGGTATATCAATTATGAAGGGAAACAAGAAATATCAAAATTACCCATTACATATTCATCAATCAAGTCGTGCAAACAACAATCAAGATAATTCAATTGTACTTGCCTTTCGAACTACGATGCGTTAGGAGGCAAGGACGAAGCCACTAATCTCGAACTCTCTCCTCCTATACAATTGAATTACTCGAATAAGAACAACGTGAACATGACATTACTCGCAACGCTTAATCTCATCTTCCTCAACTCAAGGTTCATACAATTGTTCTATTCAATTTAGACAACAGTCTAGTAGGAGACTATACTGGACAGCGGTATTAAAACCTTGATAACTTTTGCTCTGAAACTCGAAAATGAGTGATCTTAGACTCTCTGGAAAGATAATGAAATCCTCTACAATAACCTAGAGGCGAGCCTTTCTAATTCGGCCAACCTCTGTGTCTAATTATCAGATGAATGTCTAAACCATAAACTGTCTGACAAAATTAAACAACAGCAGTAAATAATTCATAACTTTTGATTAGCTTAATCAAATTTCAATATTTTTAACAATATGGAAATATTATCAAAATTTCTACAACAATCTAGTTGGGTAGAAACCCTAAATCAGTTGTTAACGTGATCTTAATTACTGAACAAGACGACTGCTCAAGATCGTCAGACTTTCTGGACAGTATCAAAGAAAGTGATGTAACTTTTAAACCGCAACTCGGAATTGTGTGATCTGTGAACCTATGTAAAGATGAAGACATTCCCTACAACTCTCTAGGAGATGAAATCCTCTAATTCGGTCTCTAAATACATGAAAACAGACGCACAAGAATAGGCATACTTCTGGAATTAACGCAGCAGAACGTAGATCCACTAATCGTAGCAAATCACGAATCTAAATCATCCAAAATAGCGAGGAACTCAAATCTTTACCCTTGAAGACCCACAAGGAATCGTTGATCAAGCGCCACGAAGAAACTCTCCTCTTCTCCTCCTTCCTTCCCTCCTTTCCCCTCTTCTTCCCCATTCTTGCAGCAGGCCAAAAGCAGGGAAAACTCCGGGAGATGGCAGCAATGGAGGGATCGTCTTGAGAGGTGGAGATGAAGGCACCAAGGGAGGGAGAGGGCAGGAGGTGGTGGCTACCAAGGTGAAGGGGTGGGGGAAAAATTCGGCCAAGGGGGCGGCTAGGGTTGAGGGGTGTGGCGCCCCCCCCCTTTCTTCACTATGGCCGGCCCATTAGTGGGCTTTTGCACAATAGGCCAAGAGCCCAAGGTCCAAACACTCTAAGAACATCTGAATTTTGATCTTAAATCCATCTCTAAACTTTGTTGCATTCGAATTTGAATAAATTTTCTTTTCCCAAATGTTATTATCTCTAATTGAAATTCGGGGTATTACATTCTACACCCCTTAACAGGATTCGACCCCAAATCTACTCACCGACCTTTCCGAAAGAAAATTACAACTGGAATAAAACATTGACAAACACGCACCCATTGCGAACGAATCCGGATATTGTTCGCGCATACGAAACTCCATCTTCCAAGTGGCCTCTCTCTCGAACTGATGAGACCACAACACAAGGATATAAATCGACGTCTGTCCTAACACTCAACCCAACCCTTTCCAGGTACACTCATCAGAAGAGAATCGAAGGCAAGGCCCTACTCGAAGGTCAACATATTTAACGAAATCTCAAGCTTTGAATGGCTCAGTTACTCACACAGCACCAGAACATACCAGACGTTGCGTTCCTCGCGTATGGACCCGAGACGGTCAAAGCGATACACCAACTTCCTAATCCCTGCAATTGTCGAAAACGAACCAATGTACCTAGGCCAACTTCCCCTTTGGTACAAAAGCACAAAACATGCTCAACACACACGGAACTCTCGTCCCAGTCCTAAATCGAACTTTTCAACTAACATGGAGCACCTCCTTTAGCCAAGAATGCACAATAGAACTAGTTTTTAAACGACTGAACTACGAAGAGAATTCAACTGAAAATAAAGAGTTCTCATCGCATCCACGCAATGCCAACTCTCCACCAAAAGGGTCAAATATGAAATTGACAATTCATCACGAAAACCATTCCACTTTCTAATTAGGCAGATTGCGAATAAACAGAACGAAAGCCAAATGAGAAATAACTCAGATGCCGAAATCAAATTCTTCTTTTATTTTGTCTGAACTAGAAAGAACCATACATGCCAGTACAGCGCCAACTCAAATTGCCAAAGACATCAGTCATAAACACATAGCCCAAACAAGAATCAAGGAAGAGTTTCATTACCCGAGGCCACTGTTCCTCAATTTCTCTTTTAAGAATAGAACTTCTCTTAATTTATGAAGTTCGAATTCATCGCATGACACTAACTCATTTTTTTTTCTTAAATTGGCAACCTCAACGCCAAGCTCAAATCGAATATATTAACCACATCTTTGTAGAGAGGTTCTATTGACTCTACAGAAATATATTCTAGACAACTCATCTACCGACGGAATTACTTTGACAGATGACTCACAATGCATCTCAAAATAGATCTCGCACGCAAACACATCTCCTCCATCATTGAATAACAAACGACTCAGAATTCGCATCACACATTCTCATGCACTACAACAAAAGGGTCCTATCAATGATCATCCCACAATCCGGAATCCACCCTTATTCTACTTCCTCTAGACAAAATCCTTGGACGACCAAAGTCCTAGCGTAAAAATGTGAAGCCCAAAATTAACCTCCGAGACTCCTCGAATGAACTTCTGGTGTAAATGTTAGGGAAATCCTCAGATTCGATGAATAAAATTCCCACAATCTAATCATACTCGATCAAGATTTCTATTCTTTCGATAATTTTAATGTTCCACCCAAAGTGAACAAAAGACTTTGGACCACAAATCACTACAGATTCTATTAATTGCAACAATGCAATTAGTTTAGTCTTAAAGACAAACATCCTGTATAACTGAGATTCTCTCCAAGAATCATACACGAAACCAATTCATCCTCTAATGCTCCTCAAATAACTTACAACCCAAGGTCTCACAACGACAATTAATAGACACCTCGAAATCCCCTTGTGAATCTAATAGGTTGATTCTTTCTCAACAGAAAAGACAAATGAAACAATTTTCACCAACTAGAAAAATATTTACCACTCGTAGTGAACACAAGACCAAGGGAAATAATCAATTAGGCAATGAACTCAGAAAACATAAGAGGAGACCACACTTGAGGGCAAAGGCCTCACAAGAAGAGAATATCAAACCTTAACAGATAAGAACAAACGAGCATTCAAGATCAAATCACTTGAATCATTTAAGAACCAATAGAACTTTGCAACACGTCGCTTTACTCGACAACTTCCAATTACCACATAATTCTTGAACACCAAAAGATCATGAATGCAACTTTTGAAATATTTTCATGTAAGAGATCATGAAAGGCGATCAAAATACTTTCTCTATAAAAGAATTAACATCACCCTTAACATCAACAACATACATTCTTGGTAATATTCAATTTACCTTACAATCACGTCAATAAATCTTCCAAAAGAAACACAACAAATCATGTTATATAATTTCCATCATCGTATAAGATTGTAATAACATCCTATTCTAGAAAGGAAACCTAGTGCGCAAGCCACAAAACTGAAACAAATCTCTTTTTAAAAAACTCACACTAGTACAAGACAATCTCATACAACACACCAGTTTAAATCACTTATTAGATTCCACTCATTTAACCCTTATTGACGTTCAACACCAATAAAGCACACACTAAAAGCACTCTAGTCATTACTACTAACAATTGATGATTATCTAATCATGGAAGCATTCATGGTCATACCTCTATTTGCAAACACAAAGCAGATATGAGTTGATTCAACGGTCTACCTTTTGTTCAGAAATTAGAACAAATTATCTTTAAAATTCAATAATAGAATATTTATAAGACAAGCTTTCGTAAGTCAATACAACAACCTTCGTCTATTTCTTCATACATATATCAACAATTTAGCATGGCAAAAATCAGGTGAATCTAGCATTTGTACACATTCATCAAATATCCAAATAGAAAACAGAGTCAAGATTAATATTTACCAAGGCAATAGCCCAACACATCCGTGATTAACCGTCTTGAACGGTTAGATTAATTAATTAAGATCAAATAATACCATTTACTCAACAAGTTTAGAAGTTTAAACGATTGAAGTGATCAAACAAATTTACTATTACTTCACACTCCCTAATAACTCCATGAGTTCCAAACATGTACAGACAAATTCTTATTCAGAATTTTCAAGAACTACTACAGGACAACTGGAAATTAATTAACTTCACTTTTGAAGATATTAGCTAAAAAACCAAGATATTTAGCTAAGAATCATTGGTTTGCACCATGCTAATACCCAACCTGATAACTCATATCATACCAATAACTTAATTTAATTAAAACCTTTTAGTTTAGAATGACCATACATCACTAAAGGGTTTCAACATACTCTTTCATAAAAGAGAGGCATTAAACTTCAACTCTCAAATTCATCCAAAAGAAATACACAAGATCAAAGCTTCCACATAATAAGGAACTTGCAAAAGAAACCTTCCATTGCCTAAATACCAAGTGAACAAATGAGTTACATTTTCCAACAGAGAATAAAAGAACCTCTGGGAAAAGACCAACTTTGCAAATTAGCAATGTTCACAAGTAGTAGAAATATCACAATAGTCGGAAGAACAATATTTGTTTCAAAGAACAAATAGAGACCAATTAAAACTTGCCCACTTCATTATAATGACCATTCAAAGAAAATTCATCAACTGCAAGAAACTACAATCAGAAGACCAAATATGAGCTTAAGGAAGACAACAACTTCATCAAAGGACTCATGCTCAACACATAACTATGGAACAGGGGTAAGTACTTCTCTATTCCCATACCACCAACGGTGGTGTAGCCTGACAAAACCTAGGACAACAACCATGACCTCAACTTCTCAACACCCGTTACCATCACGCATATCCAATATAATCAATTATGAACATAGGATCATCTCATATCAATCATAGAATAAATTCATAGATATAGAAGATCATAACATCTCATAGATTAACAACAGTACAGAATCAATTCAAGAATAGTTCAACATCATGAAACATACCACTAGAAATGCGGATGCAATGGGTTACCCAAACCCCACCTACTGTGCACAGTGTGTCAATTTATTATTTTTAATTACGACGGACCTAAAGTCTGCTCTGATACCAACTGTAACACCCTAGCTATGCAGAAGCCAAGATGTTACCTAAAAGACTAACATACAACAACAATTCAGAATAATTTCAACAACCTTTCAACTAATGACATAAAAAGATCAACATCTAATAGAATGAATATAAGAATTGAATCAGAATTCAACAACATATCAAACTCTATCATCCAATCATATTGAGTCCAATAAGATAAACCTATCAATAAACTATTCAAAGATCACAAGCAGGTATTAAATCAACCATAACATAAGGAAAGATAATATCAGCCATCAACCTCCATTTATTACAATCCAATATTTAATGAATGAAAGGTAAGGACAAGTTCATATAATTAAAAGTGAAGTATGTGAAGTCAAAGAAGTGATCCATGTGACTAATCCCTCCCGTGCATGCCGTCTTCAATGTTTACCTAAAACAAATAAACATGGCAAGAATGAGTCCACGACTCAGCAGCATGCAAGATTGCATGCAGCAACTTCTTTCTTTCTCCTCCCTTCTCTATTTGCAGGACATGCCCAAGGAATAAAGGCGGCACAGCAGCGTAGGCTTGCTTGCGGGCAGGTTATTTGTTGGCGCATGCAGGAAAAAGCAACACACACATGCAGTCGACAGAAGCTATGCAAGGCAGAGAAGGTTGGCAGGAGCGACTGGTAGATGCAGTGGCTTTGCATGCAGGGCAGATGCAGTA
Organism: Phyllostachys edulis; assembly: GCA_036346405.1. Taxonomy (NCBI): domain Eukaryota; kingdom Viridiplantae; phylum Streptophyta; class Magnoliopsida; order Poales; family Poaceae; genus Phyllostachys; species Phyllostachys edulis. Next base: position 36,532,063 of record CM070555.1, on the reverse strand, counting down.
GGCGGCAGAGGGCCAGGAAGACGTAGGGCATAGGCGAGTAGTCAAGCGCAAGGGCTGTGTCGGGACCCTGAGTAAGCAACCTCGAGACCCTCTGTGCATTCTGAACTAGTCCCATGATCAGTAGTTAGTCCACATAGTTGTAACATAGATAAAATCATATCCATACAATGAAACAGCTAAAGAAGTAGCCAAAATAATAATACTTAACAGCAAAAGGACCTTATGGTTAAGATTTTTTTAGCTTGCCATGCAGGGCTAAAGTCACGACCAGGTTCAACTAGTCGGAAGACTTCGACTACCTGGTCAAAGGAGGTTCGACTCCTCAACACGGTCGAAAGAAGAAAGAAGGATTCGATTGCTCAACACGACCAAAAGAAGAAGGAAGGATTCAATTGCTCGACGCGGTCGAAAGACGAAGGAAGGATTCGACTGCTCGATGTGGTCGAAAGAAGAAAGGAGGATTTGACTGTCGACGCGATCAAAAGAAGAAGGAAGGATTCGACTGCTCGACGCGGTCGAGACAAGAAGGAAGGATTTGACTGCTCAACGCGGTTGAAAGAAGGAAGGATTCGACTGCTCGGTACGGTCAAAAGAAGAAGGAAGGATTTGACTGCTTGGCGTGGTCGAAAGAAGAAGGAAGGATTCAACTGCTCAGCAATTGTTCATGATCTTAGGTTGATGTTACAATTGGTAATGGTATTGAGGGTTTATCGAAACACGCGCTTTCGCCAAAGTTCAGTTTCTATCAGGCAGTAGGCAGTTAGACCAGCCAGGGTGGTGGTTAGATCAGCCTTTGTGGCAGTCTGACTGGCCATATCTAGCGGTCAGACTGGCCTGGGCTTTGGCCAAGAGGCTGGTAGTCAGACTAGCCAGGTGGCGGTCACACCGGCCATGGGTGGTGTTCTTATCAGTTTTGACTTGTTCGCCAGCCATCTTGGTGGCGATGATTGTAAGTTAGGTCAAGTTAATGGGTTTTAGTGCATATGTATTGCGTGATGCATGTTTTGACTAACATTGGTCAAGTTGTGAAGAACTTGTTCCCAGAATCAATTTCTTGATCTATTGTTGTGCAGAAAGCTTAGAGGTCAACAACGAGGATGATCGGGACTTGGCTTGGAGAGCTGAGGTTCTGAACGATTGACAATGCTGGCTGAAGTCAGTGGACTCAAGCATGGCGCAAAATGGACAAGGATGATTGAACGGGAAGTTTGGTGCGACAGGTTGCATCAAGCGACGCGGGGGTCAGTGCAAATGCCATGGTGGTTTCGGTGGGAGCCGGATGGGAGAGACTTACCGACATAAAGAGAGCCGTTGATCGACCTACATGTGGCGAAGCATGGGATTGCTTCATCAAGATTAGACTCGGTCTTTGGAGAAGGATCGAGAAGGGGTATTTTGGTAACTTCACCAAAATACCACCTTGATGGCTTTTAGCTAAACCACGGTGCAAGACGGCGCAAGGAGAAGTAGTTTAGGTCAAGAGAAGATGAAGATGACGCTTTGAAATACATGCATAAGTGAAACCCATTTGTGTGTGGGCTTAAAGGGTACCCATTAGGGATGTTCTTCTAGAAGCTAGCCTCCACTATAAATAGGGGAGGGTGTTGGTTGTGCACCCCTCAACCCTCGTATTGAAGAAACCCTAGTTTGTGTTTAGGAAGAGGAAAGTGGAGAGGTTAGGGTTCTAGAGAGTTGGATTTGATTGTGTGCTCAAGTGTTGAGCTTTTGTCCTCTTGGATGGAGTGGCTGTAAACCAACATCAATCTCAATTCAATCCAAGCAAGATTCCTCAAGATGAGTCTCTTCTTATTCTTGCTCTCTCTTTTGTGAATTTGGTGCTTTCTTTGATCCTTTGGTTTTCGTTTGGTTTCTGACCTAGATCTTACTTGCTGTGATATATGGGAATGCATCTAGAATTATCTTGAACATCTTCTACCAACGAGCAAGTTTTGGATCATATTTTGATTTTGACTCGGTTTTGACGCAACCTTCACTCAAACCGAAAAAGGTCAAAACTTTGGCAATGATCTTCATGATCGTTGATTGGAATAGGTTCCTGACATCCTAGAGAAGGTATGTCTCAAGTTTCGTAAAGTTTGGACTTGTGGATCAAAAGATAGACCACTTTTTGATTTTGAGTTCGGGCTGATTTTATTGTTCATCGGGCTGGAGGTTAGACTGCCCCTTGGAGAGGTTAGACCACCCCATGGAAAAGTTAGACCACTAAGCTGAGAGGTCTGACCGCCCAACTCTTTATGAATTGAGTTTTTAGGGTTTTTGGTTGTTTTGTTTCGGGGTTTTGATTGGATTCAATACAAGTCTTCCGCTATTCTTGTACATTGATCTTCATAGCTCTCATAGCTATTGTAGTAAAAAAATGTGTTGAATCCGATGAAGGTAAAAAAGAGACAGTGCTCCTATTCATCCTCCTCTTGTCTCTTTTTGGGTCCAACAAGTGGTATCATAGCCCGGTTAGTTCAATCTTGATCTTAACCGGTCACTGAACTTGGTGATGGAGAAGTACTCTAGCAAGCCACATGTCTTTGATGGGCTCGACTATACCTATTGAAAGAATCGCATGTGTGTCTACCTTCAAAGCGAAGGTCAAACCATATGGGAGGTTGTTCGAGTCCTGCTCGTTTTGCCCGAGGTTGCTACGCTGGCTTCAGGAGCCCTCTTGGCTAACAACCATAGGGCAAAGAACCTCCTATATGCTAGGCTTGGTAGACAGGAGTATGATAGGATTTGTCACCTTGAGACCGCGCATGAGATTTGGCACACCCTCGAAACCTACCATGAGGGTTCGTCCCAAATCAAGCTTGATGACGCATCCTTGCTTCAACTCCGGGTTCTTGACTTGATATGCATCAACTCATGATGCATCCTTACTTGACCTTCATCAACACATGATGAAGCTTTACTTCGATCTTGACTTGATGCTCATCAACACATGATGACATCTTCCATCCCGAGTCTTGATATGCATCAACACATGATGCACTCTTCACTTGACATCCATCAACTCATGATGGGTCTTCATTTGACTTGATGATCAACACATGATCATCTCTTCTTGACTTGATGACTATCAACACATGATGTCATCCCAAGTCATCAACCACCGGAACATAACCTATTCATCCAACTCATGGAAAATGTTAGTTCCACAATATGATTATCATTAATTACCACAACATACCATTAACTCATAATGGCGGGACAAGATACCACAATCTTTCCTCATTGGTAATTGATGATAACCACTTCAATAGCAAATAATTGAATAGAGTTTGGTATGAGTATATAAGTACTACATAAGTTATATATACTCAACATGAGTGTATATAACTACACAAGTCGTATTAACTCAAGAATACATGAGCATATATTAACTACATAAGTCTCATATACTCATATGAATATATTAACTACACAAGTTAAACATATTCAAAGATATGTGAGTACACATGAACTACACTAGTTATGTTCTACTCACATATAAGTATATATAGACTACACAAGTCTTATACACTCTTATGAATAGATTAACTACGCAAGTTAAACATATTCAAGAATATGTGAGCACACATAAACTACACAAGTTATGTTATACTCACATATAAGTGTATATAGACTACACAAGTCATATATACACACTTGAATATACTAACTACATAAGTTATATATATTCAAGAATATGAGCATATATAAACTACACAAGTTATATATACTCACATGAATATATTAACTACACAAGTTAAATATATTCAAGGATATGAGTATATACGAACTACACAAGTTATATATATACTCATATGAATATATTAACTACACAAGTTAAATACATTCAAGAATATATGAACTACACAAGTCTCATATACTCATATGAATAAATTAACTATGCAAGTTAAATATATTCAAAGGACATGTTTCAAAGTAAAGATCCCAATTGTATATGGACAAGGAAATATGGATCAATACTAATGAAACCACAAAACATAGATTGAGCTCCCCCTAAATGTGTGCATACACAAATGTGTAATGGAAACATATGCACATATTCAAGTTAGACTTTTGGTGGAGTTCAACCTATATTTTGGATCCGAGGAATGCAACAAGATATATGAATACAAAGTAGAATGCATACCTCTTTTGATCTTTATATCCAAACGAGACTAAACATGATATAACAAATAGAAATGTTAGTCTCACAAATAGATTCATCATTATGAATGCATACCTGTTTGGATTTTCCTTTTGTTTATCCAATGAATTGGATTTGTCATTAATCACATGCATGCCTTCATGATTATTACCTTTATATCCAAATAAGACTACACAATATGTATATCAATGAAAGTGTTAGTCTCACAATTAGATTTGTCATTAATCACCAAAACCCCATTAACACATAATGGTAGGTCTAGATTCTTCAATCTCCCTTTTGGTGATTGATGACAAACTTTATAAATGACAACATTTGGATATAAGTCAACATAGGATAATCAATTAGGCTATTTGACTATATGCATGCATTGAAATGACAAGAGAATAATGACAAGAGAATCTTGGTAAACCCCACTTTTGGCACCACAAGATTCTCCCCTTTTAGGCAACTCAAGAGATCAAGAGAATAACAAATAAAGCTCATACAAATTAACATCCAAATGTAGCTCATACAAATTCTCCCTTTTGGCATTAAGCACCAAAACCTAAACAAATCTTAAGCAAAAGGAGAGTCTTTGCAAAACTTATGAGCTAGGCAATAAGACTCAGTTTATCTTGAGCAAATAAGCATACTCCCCTTTTGGCATAAAACAACAAAATCCAAAATAAAACGAAGCCATAAGGAGTCTTTTCAAATTGGTTTTCCCATATAATGATATACCCATTTTAAAAATCAAAACATTCTTCAATTATGTTTTCAAAACTTTTAGGAAAACTCCCCTCACACAAAGGTTCCTTTTGGACATTCTTCTCCTTTGACACACAAAGTTTTCTTTGTCCAATCCATATCTTTGCTTTTGACACACAAAAGCTTCCTTTATCCAACTATCTCCTCTTTGTCATCCTTTTGAAATATGTCCATCCAACACTTAAGATGACTTCTACTTCTTCCACTTGATCTTTGATTTGCATCCAAAAACTCTCTTTTGACATTAGGCACAAAAGCATTCTCCCCCAATGTCTTTATGTGTACCCACTTGTAAGATAATCCTTATACATCACTTGTAGATACTATGAGTCGACAATACCACTTGTTGGTAATACATGTAGATACCACTTGTAAATAATACTCGTAGATATCACTTGTAAATCCACATGTTGATACCACTTGAAGAAAACATCGTACGACAAGGCTTGAAAGCAAAGATGATACCAACTAATAATTAATTCCACTTGTAGATACTTGGTACCATTTGGAGAGATAAGACTTAGATAGATACCACTTGAAAAGATATATCATGAAATGAACGATATCGGAGAGATACCACATGAAAAAGATATATCATGAATTGGAGGTATCGAGAGAGCTTGGTTTGAAAAGAATTGATTGGCAAGGATTGAAATAGATATCACTTGTAGGTGGGTATAAGAAGTATACCACTTGAAGGATATCACTAGAAAGAATACCACTTATAAAGACAAGATGATATCATTTGAAGAATACCACTTGTAAACATAAGTAATATGAATTTCATGCCTAGATCAAGATGATCAAAAGGTGCTACCACTTAAAGGAATACCACTTGAATGATAAAAATATCACAAGGATCAAAATGGTATTTGGAGTCAACAAAGCATGAGTGGGTAGCTTGCAAGGATAACAAGGATCAATCTTGACATGAGGGAGGCAACAAAAAGATTTAGAATTGAATAGAATTGAAATGGAATCAATTGATTTGCGCAAAAATAGCAAAATCGGTACAACCTTGTAGTTCAATTGCCGGTCATACAGTTTCATCAACCAAAGGTCAAGTAAAGGCGGTGTATCGAAAATCGGTTATTACCTGGCTACGAATAACTCCTATCGTTCGATTTTCCTCGAGCCGAATAGATCAAGGAATAGGAAATTTTGCAAATGATCCTTTGTTTTAATATTCAAATAAATGTTACTTAGGATCCTTATGCATTAGATTGGAGATAGTAAGCTTCAATGAATATAGTTTTTATGAATTAGTCTTTTGAATTTTCGCAATAAAGCTCATTTTTGAGAAACTTCTCCAAATGAACCAAATTTGAGCAAATGAAGAAATTAAGGCATCAAATTTCATGTATGAGTTATAAATACCATTATGGACCTTTTCATGTGAATAGTTTTGGTTCATATGGCAAAACTCACTTAAGTGCTAGAAAGTGACCTTTTAGGTCAAGCTTGAATTTTGGATGAATTTCAAAATCAAATAACTTTTGATAGGTTGGCCTTTTGGAAATATTTTAAATACCAAAATTGTTTAGAATAGCCAACTCTATGTTTTTCCTTTTGGGACAAATGTCAAATTCCTTTTAGAATAGATTTTACACATAAATCTAGTTTTGGTCAAAACAAGTTTCTAAGATCTAGAATTTTGGCTAGAAACTCATTTTCATTTTAAATAGGTTTTTCTTGAACCAAAACCTTTGCAAAACATTTGGAAATCATTTGAATACATTTTGCAACTAGTTTTTCAAATTTTATACTAATAATTTCAAAATTTTGACTTTTGGCTAAATGGCTCATTTTGAGAAACAATACTAGCACTTAATTTATTTGGGCACACTTAGGGATGTGGTATACATGGTTATGATTTAGCACTCCCTAATGTGCCACCACTTTCTTGCGCCAAACCGTCTTCAAGTGAGAATACAACAAGTTCGAGATGTGTCCTAGAGAGAGCATCGATGACGTATTTACTCGCTTCAACAAGGTGCTCAATTAGTTGAGAGCGGCCGACATTGAGTATTCTTAGTCTGAGAATGCTACCTATCTCTTAGCTGCAATCAACACCAAGGAGTGGGAGATGAAGGCTACCTCCATTGAGGAGAATGTCAATCTCTAATCTCACTTTGGAGTTGCTATATAGCAAGCTCAAGACTCATGAGATCAAGAGAGTTGATCATCCTAAGAAGGAGAACATGACTTTGGTAGCAGACCCTCTCAAAAGAACTTCTGTTGGCTCTTTTGAACCTTCCTCTAGATTTTCACTTGCTTGTTTATCTGCAATCCATTCAGAGGAACTTGAGAGTATCCCTGAGACTGAGTTAGCCCTCCTAGCCAAAAGAATTTACACGGGCCTATAACAATGTGAGAAATAAGAAGAGAGGTGGCCCTGTGACATGCTATGAGTATGGAGAGCTCTACCATATCCGGGCAAACTGCCCCAAGCTAAAAGGGAAGGGCAACCACAAGAAGGAGAAGACAACTTAGGGGAAGCCTCAAGGGAACAAGTCCAAGTTTGATACTGCCAAGCTCATGAAGGCCACTCATCGGGTCCTTGCCGCTTTTGGAGAGCCATCCATGAGCGATGTGGACTCATCTTGCCATACTTTACACTCTGAACTTGCTAAATTGCAAACTGCTCATGATGTTGCCTTGCACCAACTAGAAAATGCTAGGACTGAGTTCATTGAAGTTAAATCTGCTCTATGTGAAAAATTCTTAGAATCTAGCAAGTTGGTCGCTTCTGATAAGGCTGAGTCTAGCACTTACTCTTTCTGCTTAGAATGTGAACATGAAGTAAAAGACATATTAGAAGTAGTTAGAGCTAAGTATTCCAAGCTTAAGGATAAAATTAATTATGCTCCTTGTGCTTCATGTGAAGCCCTTAAGCTTGAAGTTTCTATTCAAAAGAAGAAACATGCTAGAGCCATTAAGGCCAAAACTTGTGAATCATGTTTTAACCTTGGAAAAGAGAATGCTTTTCTTAAGGATACATTAGAAAAATTCTCTGAGGGTAAGAAACAATTAAATATGATTCTTGACAAGTCTAAAACTCCTTATAAGAAGCAAGAGTTAGAACACAACTTTGCTCAAGACAAGTCCAAGCCAAATGTCATTCAAGTCTTGGAAAATAGCTTAGTTGAGTTCAAAACCCAACCTGCAAAAACCATTGTTAAATCTGCAGGTTTTGCCCAACCATTTGTTGAGTCAAAAGGTGCTCCTCCCAGTGGTACCAAGTACCATTGCACCTATTGCAAGAAGGATGGGTATTTGCTTGAGTTCTGTTGGCGTAAGTTGAAAATGTTAGGAAAAATCTTGCTAGAATTTCATATCATCAACCTAGAGCCTTCATGAGACATGGTCATCTAGAAAAGAAAAAACCTGCACTAGGATTTGTTTCACAAGCTCATCATCGTCATGTTCCTAGACAGGATGCTTCTCATGTTCGTGTAACAATGGCTCATGATAGAACCTCAAGTAAGATCAAGGCTAGCAATTCTATTGTTTATACTACTCGCAGACGTGCGTCTCAGTACTAGGTTCCTAAGTCATGTTTAACTAACCCCAGTATTGAGACACATCGATTTTCTGTGACTTGATTTTTAGGATCGCCGCGAAAGAGGGAAGAACATGTGGTTCGTCGACTCCAGCTATTCACGCCACATGACCGGAGACTCAAAATGGTTCGCCTCCTTCACGAGGTCAACGGGTGATGACTTCATCACCTTTGGAGATGATACACAAGGGCAGATTGAAGGAACGAGATTGATTAGGGCGAACGACAAGTTCATCCTTAAGGACGTCGCCCTTGTGGACAAGCTAAGGTACAACTTGCTTTTTGTCTCACAGATTTAAGAAAAATACTTGTTGTGTGTTTGCTTCAGCTGGTGAGCTTGTTTTTGGGATTTCTAGAGTTGGTAGGATCTTTGGAGCTAACTTTTCTGAATCTCTTGCTGTATCTCTCAAGTGTTTGATTGCACCTTCTTCTGAGTTTTGGCTTTGGCACCATCATTTAGAGCACATTGGTTTTGATCATCTGACGCGAGTTAGCAGCCTTGATCTCATGAGAGGTCTGCCCAAACTCAAAGCCGTCAAGGATGTTGTATGTGCGCCCTGTAGGCATGGAAAGCAAGTTGCCGCCTCACACCCTTCATTGACTATGGTCAAGATTGTCGGATCGGGACAGTTGCTTCACATGGATACTATTGGTTCTATTAGGGTTCAGCCAGCCGGTGGCAATTGGTATATTCTTGTCATAGTCAATGATTTTTCGAGATACTCTTGGGTGTTATTTCTTGCTTCGAAGGATGAAGCTTTTGATCATTTTCATGATCTTGTTCTTTGTTTGGCTTCTGAACTCCCCGGTGCCCCGAGAGCGATTCGCGGTGACAATGACACGGAGTTCATGAATGCTTCATTTGCCTCTTACTGTGCTGAGCGCGGTATTGAGCATCAATTCTCTTCTCCACATGTCCCTCAACAAAATGGCGTGGTGGGAAGGAAGAATAGAACCTTAGTCGAGATGGCTAGAACGATGCTAGATTAGTATAGCACTTCGAGGAGGTTCTGGGCTGAAGCTATTGCTACAGCTTGCCATATTGCCAATCGTGTTTTCTTGAGACCGTCTTTGGGTAACACATCATATGAGCTTCGGTTTGGAAGAAAACCCCCTGTTTCTCATTTTCGAGTTTTTGGAGCTAAGTGTTTCATTCTCAAGACAGAAAATCTAGATAAATTTGAGTCAAAGACTTTTGATTGTTTATTTCTGGGTTATCCTACACATTCGAGGGGTTTTCAGGTTTTTAGTGTTGAGACTAACATTGTTCAGGATACGTGCAATGTCACCTGTGAAGAGACTAGCCCTGGAGCTAGATCAGATGTTTCAGGTGACACACGGGCGACAGAGAGCATCTTTGTGGAGGAAGATGATGATGGAATCGATGATGTTCTTCCACTTGTCACGACGCTTCTATTCCAAATCAAGAACACCTTGACTACTTCACCTCCGCTTGAGGCTCCTCGATCTTCATCATCGCCAGCACTGCAGAGGTCGAAGAGATGCTATCTTCCCCGGGCGCTCCACTTCACATTTAGAGGTGTCACCCTCTGGATCAGATGATTGGTCATCTTCATGAGCGAGTCACTCACTCCAGGTATCACGATCCGAGTCTCTACTCCCATTATGCATTTGTTGCTTTTTTTTCAAACCCCGCGATATATCACATCTTTTATCTGATTCTAGCTAGGTTAATGCCATGCATGAGGAGTTAGGGAACTTTGAGAGGAACAAGGTCTGGAACCTAATATAGCCTCCTAGTGGTCATAATGTGATAGGAACCCGTTGGGTGTTCTAAAACAAACAAAGTGATGATGGTTCTGTGGTTAGAAACAAGGCTAGATTGATAGCTCAGGGTTTTAGCCAAGTTAAGGGGTTAGACTTTGATGAAATCTTTGCTCCTGTTGCTAGATTAGAAGCCATTCACATTCTGCTTACATTTGCTGCATCTAAGGGCTTTAGGCTGCACCAGATGGATGTCATGAGTGCATTTCTGAATGGTTACATAGAGGAGGAAGTATATGTTAGGCAACCTGTGAGCACCCGGATTTATTAAGCTCATAATACTTAGTCATCCAATTGACCCTAGTATTATCAACCAAATAAACCCAGTCTCGAGAGATGTATACTCCCCAGAATGCAGTATACATACCTCACAACAAAAGAATGTATCAATTCCATACAACACATAGTACATAAGCAACAAACCAGAAGTTAATATTAATAAGGGTAGGTTATTACAAAAGAGCGGCCTTCAGGCCAAATAACAACAAACACTAAGATAACAGCGGAAGCAAAAGTGCCATAAAGATGGCTATAACACAAAGCCAATCGATGTGCTTTAACCCTAGGCATCCGACCGACCGCCAAGCTAGTCGTCAAGAAGTCGCAACACGTAGCACGTAAGAGAGGCTCTTGGAGCTCCTCTTCTTCCTCTGCAACAAAAGCCACAAAATGCCACAACCACGGGCGATGAGTACATAAAGTACTCCATAAGACTTACGTGTGAGATAACAGAACTATAAATAGCTACATGCAAGCTTTATTTAAGTGGATGAGGCTTTGGACTCATTTTAGCATAAAGCAAGTTTCATTTGCAATAACATAATAGATTGAAAGCAATTTGGCAAAGCATTTTAATTGTTGAAATAACAACGAGATAGTAACATAGTAACAACAACAAGAACAACCTGGAAGTGACTAACCCAATAGTCACCACAACAATAGCATGAACTCCCCATTCATACCAACCATGTCAAGTTTTAATTAAAGGTTGAGACTAGTTCTTACGGGAAATAACCAAGCGTGTCCATAACCTAGGACGAGGCTATTCGAATAGTTTTATCCCTGCAGGGGTGTACCAATGTACCCACACGTCATACCGCCTTTCCTTACAGCACACTACCTTTGGTGTGCCGCAAGACGCTAAGTCCTACGAGACATTTCCAATGGACGGTGCTAATTCGACCAAGACAACCCACGGGATAAGGACACAATAGACAGTCTAACCGGCCTGCCACTGCTCCATTCCCACACCACACACACACACATTTTATCTTTAAAACACACCAACCGAGCGACCCCAATTAGCACCGCCCAAAGTACTTAGTCAAGAGAGGTCCCATATCCCCCTCGTGTGGTTAGCACGCATAATTGCTTGGATCAATGCCGCAAGAATTCGGTCCTTGTTGACTCGGGCATACCACCATATCCAAAAACCACACCATCCATCCAATATGCCCAAGTCTAAATCAATCTTTTGTTTTCAGTTTTTGATTTTACAAATTAATCAAAGCACAAGTGCTGGACATATAGGAGTAATAACCAGTTTTGAGTGATCAAGACCATCGACTAAGTCGATGATCGCCCATAACTACCGAAAACTAAGCATGTCTAAGCCATTTAAATCGAAACTACTAAGTGATAAGAGCTCATCCAACGAGCTCCCACCACAGCAAATAACCTAGGCTCATGGTAGTAGAGGATAAACAATTCCTACAGATTATGCAACTATAGGCTTGCTAGCGACATTTTAACACAAAGTAGCATGCATACATACAAGTAAAACAATATATTAAGCTTTAAAGTAATGGGACAATGATGGAAATGATCAAACTGCTTGCCTTGATGTTGCTGGCCAAGTTGTGGTAGAGGGTCACTCTCGGGATCGCCACAAATGTCGAAACCTAACGGAAAAGCGATAAAGAACCGATAAGAACGACGAAAGACCAAAAAGAAGCAACAGAGAAACTTCTCCGAATGCTATGAAAATTTTACAGCAGCAAGACAATGATTTATCATGAATTTAGCAACAAGAACCAATTGATTTGGATTCTTAATGCAAAAGATATGATGAAATCAATTCTGCTCAGCCTAAAAATACCAAACTGCACTATTCACTAATTTAATTATGAGGCAACATTTTCTAGAAAAGTTGTGACACTGAGATCTTTACTGTAAAACCAGCACCTCATGAGATGAATAACACAATTGAGTTCACCTCATTTGGAGCTATTATGCACTCTCTACAAATTTTCAAAAACAAGAACTTGAACAAAATTATAATGCACAAGTCCTCATTTTCCTAATAGCAACATGCTCAAAACTAATGTTCACAGTGAGTTCATTAATAGAGGAAACCAACAAAGTTGGTCTCACCCAAAAATAATCTACAGAGCATTAGTTATGTATTTTACAAGTTAAGCATCAATTTGAGTGTATATTTAAAGTGAGTTTTAAAATCTAAAGGCAAAACTGTGCTCTGGAGCTGAACTCAACTTACAATCATTTTTGGATTAAAGTCAAGTTCAATACAGAGCTAACACAATTTGAATGACCTCATTTGGATTTAGAATGAATTGGATATGAAATTCGAAAGCTATACCTTTTTCAGTTTATACTTAAGAGTTCACTGGAATTTCTAAAAACCCTAAAGACATGGGAGGTCATAAGCGGCTCAGATCACACGGGGGAGGTCCTCAACGGTTGAGATCTTCCAAAGGAAGATCTAAACTATCAAGATCTCCCGAGGAAGATCTACATCGTCAGACCTCACAGGGTGGTCCCGACGGTCCAGATGTTCCAAGGGAGGTCCTCGATGGTTCAGATCGTCCGAGGGAGGACCTTGACGGTCAAGATCTACCCGGGGAGGTCATGAACGGCTGAGATGACCTCGGGGAGGTTTTAAGGGGAGGTCCTAACGTCGCAGAACTCCAGGGAGGTCTGGACGGCCACGATAGCGCAAGGGGGAGGTCTTGGACGTTCCAGATCTCCTCGGAGGAGGTCATGGACGTCCCAGAGCTCGCGACGCACGCACGTGCTCGGACAAGAGGTTAAATGCGCACGGGACAACGAGGAGGTCCGCGCGCGGGAGGTCTTAAATACGCGCAAGGTGAGGATTAAATGCAGTTAAGACATGCCAATGATTTCAATGATTAGAGCAAATGATGAGCGCATTAACACGGTGGATCTTTGTCCTAAAACGACAACGGTGCTGCCGTTTCGTCCGACAAAGACCCGGGTTTGAAGAGATGGTCATCGCCGGCGATGCAGACCTCGCCGGCGACATCCAATGGTACCGTTGGGTCCGCAATAACCATGCGCACCCAATGGACCTCCTCTCAACAGCGGCGACGGCCTTGAACGCCGGCGAGCCGAGAGGACAACGAAGACAAGCACACGGCAAAATCCAAAATGCAAAAGGAAGCTCATGCGACATCCAATCAAGCGTGTGCCCAATTTAAAAGCTCCGCGACCTCATACATGCGGGTGCCCAGCGCTAAAGGACTATCAGGGAGTACCTAGAGGTCCTAAGGTGCTGAGGAGGTCGAGGAAGGGAGGAAGGGTGCTCCACGGCCAAAGCTTCAGCTCCGAGCTCCAATTTGTCCCCCTCGCAAATGCCCAACAATATCAAGTTAGGACTTGGTCCCGGAGGGCAGGCACAAATGGAAGCAAGGAGAAAAGGAGGAAAAACTCCAGGACCCTTGTCCACCGAGGAGCTTCAAGCTTCTCAACAATGGCGCCAAGAGAGCTTTGGTGGTTTAGAGCTCATAAGCACGGGGTGCAAGCAAGGGATAATGGTGTGCAAAGGAAGCCAAGGAAACAAGTGGGGAGGTTTTATAGCTAGGGCAAAAGAGGTCATAGACCGGGTTAAGCTCATGGTGAGCTTAGCCCATGGCTCGATTCAAGGGGTTGGACAAGACACGAGGCTGACATGGTGACAGGTCTGTGTGGACAGAGGGAGGCGGAAGGCTGACCTGCATTTAATGCGGGTCAGCAAAGAGTTGTTATAAGTACACAGTGGACAGGCTGGGCATTAATTCACTTGCTCAGGGCCACGCATGCGTGACCAAGGAAGGAGAAGAACAGGGGAGGTCATTTTGACCGTTGGATAAGCCCACGGGGAGGTCCTGGCCCTCCGATGTGGTTTTTGAGCCGTTACGCCCAAATGACTGGGAGGAGGTCCCAGCCACACGATCAAGGATGGGGAGGTCATGGCCTCACGATTTCCTTAATGTGTAAGCGCACATGGGAAAATAGGATTAGGAGGTCCAAGGTGTTGGATCTCCATCCAACGGTGCGGACCTCCTGTGAGGTCTTAACCGTACATGAACTTAAGAACGTGAGGGGGAGGTCATGGCCTTAGGATTTAAATCCAAGGGCACACAACCAAAGGGAGGTCTTAGCTTTGTGTGAAGCGCGAGGGAGGTCAAGACCTTTGGATTTTGATCAAACGGTGGTGATCAAGACAGGGGAGGTCCTGAGCCTCGCACGTGGCGCAAAGGAGGTCTTGAGCTTGCGCAACACACAAGGGAGGTCATGGCCATTAGATTTAGATCTAAGGGCAACGACCTCACGTGCGCGGGGAGGTCTGATGCGCATAAGACAAAGAGGAGGTCGTGACCGTGGATTTTTAATCCAATGGTACACAACACGAGATAGGGGAGGTCCTGGGCGCTGGATATTTTGAGGGGAGGTCCTGGGCTGTTGGATCTGATCCAACGGCTACGACCTCGTTTAGGTGAGAGGTTTGCTTAGTTTAACAGTGAGGGGAGGTCATGGCCATGGATCTTGGATCCAAGGGCTACGACCTCAACAAGGTGGGATGTCAAGTGGTTTGACAACCCGTGAAGGTTTTTGAGATTTAACACACAGGGGAGGTCATGACCGTGGATCTTTGATCCAACGGTTATGACCTGGTGAGGTGAGGAGGTCTTTGCGGTGTTGACCGCGGAGGAGGTCGTGGCGGTTGGATGTAAGTCCAACGGCTACGACCTGATCAAGGTGGAGAGGAGGTCTGCTGGGGTGCAGACACGGTGGGGCTGGACCAGCTTTGCACAACGGCTAGCCCAAGGAACAGTGTAGGCTTTAAATTTAGTTTTTAACAGCTGAAACTTAGCAGAATTATTTGTGATAGCAAATGAACTCCAAATTTGATGAAATTTTAACTGGAGCTTGCTGACAATGAGATTAACCTTGCATAAAATTTCCAGAGGTTATTATGCAATGCATTTTTCTCAGGAAATTCATGAAGGTTGTTCAAGGATTTGTTTTACCTCCAAAATTTATCAACAAGTGTTATAACTCATGATATTTTTCAGAGGGGTCCCACATCAGTTTTTGGGACCAAGGAAAATATATTCCAAATGTTTGGCACAAGATTTAGACAACTGGAAAATGAGTTTGACTCTTGGTCAACAAGAGCCTTGTGTTTTTGGATTACACAACTCTTGGACAAGAATTACATGAATGTTTAGGGGTTTTCAAGGTGTGAGAAAAAGTTTTAATTTCTACACCTTAATTATATTTGAACAAACCCTGTTTATACAGTTGGGATGTTACACAACCCCTAGGCTTTGAGAATCCCAAGCATCCACATCATGTTTTCAAGCTATCCAAAGCCTTGTATGGTCTTAAACAAGCCCCTAGAGCTTGGTATGATAGACTTAAGACCTTCTTGCTTAAGAACAAATTTGAGATGGGTAAGGTAGACAAGACTCTATTCATTCTTAGGCATGGCAATGACTTCTTACTTGTTCAGATTTACGTAGATGATATTATCTTCAGTGGTTCTTGTCATGCTCTTGTTTTTAGTTTTTCTGAGACCATCTCCAGGGAATTTGAGGTGAGTATGATGGGAGAACTCAACTACTTTCTGGGGCTTCAAATCAAGCAATGTAAGGAAGGAATCTTCATCCAACAGATGAAGTACCCTAAGGGTTGGTTTGAGGAGGAGTTGGTTCTCTTCTGAGCTTTCCTTGTTCATTTGATCTTTCCTTGATCTTTTTATGAACTTGTTGATATTTTTGATCTTTTTAGGCCTTTTAAGTTTTTCTTGCATCTCATTGTATCATATTGCATTCATATGAAAATCACAAAAGTACATTGTAATATAAGCTTTACTGCTTGTTCTTTAAATTGATGAAACTTTGCTTATTACCCTTTTGAGCTTTAGTGTTTCACTTTTTGCTCAGTTCCATGTCTAGTTCGTTGACTTGCTAGAATTATCATGCTTTCACATGTATAGCTAAGTCTTTGCAAAATGGGCTAGAACTTTAAGACAACTTGAACTAATAATTGCAATTTGTATATCTTTTAGCTAGTTGCATAACTAGTGATCTTTTTATGGCATTGGCCCTGTCAAAATTGCTTTGTTAGCTCTAGAATCTAGGATCGAACATTTCTTGAGCTTCTTGTTCCTTTATGAATCTAAAACTGCTCTTGTGCAAAATGAAAAAAAATCAAAATTTAAAATTTTCATGTGGTTAAATTGTGCCAAACTATTCTCACGAGACTGCATGTCAAAGACATGAACTTGGAGATAGTTTGATGATCCAAACGATCTCATGGGGACTGCTTGTCAAAATTGACATGAATCTCAAGATTTGTCGCCTTGGTTGAAGCTTAGGAAGAGTTTGTGGATGGCTCCTAGTCTAGGATCTTCTTCACTAAGATAGACCTTTAAGCAACATCAATATTCATTACAAATGAAAACTGTTGTAAAAATTGGGTGATTGAGGTTCTTTGAGCAAGTTGATTCAATTTAGGACTTTTTGTCTCTAGGATAGTCGTTGTTAGCTTCTTGATATCACATTCACATTCTGACATAGCCATTATCACTTTAGGATCTCTGTTGATGAACTTGCTAATTTTGAAGCTTTGCTTAAATTTTTACAATTCATTGTTTTATCTTGAGTCTTCTAGCTTAGCTTTGATATATATATGTCTTAACATGTTCTTGCTAGCGCGTTCAGGCCTGATGTGTATTGAGTAATAGTAGAAATGCTAGCTTGTTCTTTTGGGTAATCTCCAAAGCTTCTTGTACTAAAAATTGAAATACAAAAATAAATTCACTCCATTGCATTTCATGCATGCTCTTTCTTATGTTTTTTTCTCATTTCTGCATTTGTCATCTCTGGATGAGAGGAAGGCGTGATTCCTTGATTACTCCATTATCAAAGGGGGAGAAGACATAACAAAAATGTTAAAAGGGGGAGCTATTTGGAGAAAAAGGAAGAAAATAAAATTTTCAAAAAAAAATGATGATCATAGTGAGGGGGAGCATTTAAAATGCATTCTTATGATCTTATGGCCATTTCTGAACTTGAATTACAATTCTTCGAACCACACAATGATCAAAGGTCAAATTAAACACTTGTTCTTTCATATGGACCTTAAGTGAGATTATGACTCTTCTCTGGTCATTGAAGCTTTCTTACTTTCTTTGCCTTATCTCGCTTGCCTATACTAATTTGAAGCCAACTTGGTCAATTCCATTGCGTTCTCTTTCTTATGGGCCAAGTTGTGCCTTTGCGCGAAAACGTGAGTATTTTTTATTTTTCAAACCTCAAACTTACATTTTTGGGAAATTGTCAACGTGTTCATCAAGGGGGAGATTGTGGATAACATGGGGACGATGTTACAATTGGCAATGGTATTCAGGGTTTGTCGAAACACGTGTTTTGGCAAAGTTCAGTTTCTATCTGGTAGTAGGCGGTCAGACCGACTAGGGCGGCGGTCAGACTGGCCTTTGTGGCAATCTGACCAGCCATCTTTGGTGGTCAGACCGGCCTGGGCTTTGGCCAAGAGGCTGGCGGTCAGACCAGCCACGTGGCAGTCAGACCGACCAAGGGGCGATCAGACCGGCCATGGGTGACGGTCTGACCGGTTTTGACTTGTTCGCCGGCCATCTTGGCGGTGATGATTGTAAGTTAGGTCAAGTTCATGGGTTTCAGTGTATATGTGTTGCGTGATACATGTTTTGACTAACGTGGGTCAAGTTGCGAAGCACTTGTTCTGGAATCGATTTCTTGGTATTTTGTTGTGCAGGAAGCTTGGAGGTCAACGACGGTCAACAGCGAGGATGATTGGGACTAGGCTTAGAGAGTTGAGGTTCAGAACGATTGACAATGCTGGGTGAAGTCAATGGACTCAAGCATGGTGCAAAATGGACAAGGATGACCGAACGGGAAGTTTGGTACGGCTGGTTGCATCAAGCGGTTCGGGGGTCGGTCCAAGTACCATGGTGGTTTTGGCAGGAGCTGGATGGGAGAGACTTGCCGACATGAAGAGAGCCGTTGATCAACCTACACGTGGCGAAGTATGGGATTGCTTCATGAAGATTGGACTCGGTCTTTGGAGAAGGATCGAGAAGGGGTATTTTGGTAACTTCACCAAAATACCGTCTTGTTGGCCTTTGGCTGAACCACGGCGCAAGATGGCGCAAGGAGAAGTGGTTTAGGTCAAAAGAAGATAAAGATGACACTTTGAAATGCATGTGTAAGTGAAACTCGTTTGTGTGTGGACTTAATGGGTGCCCATTAGGGATGTCCTTCTAGAAGCTTGCCCCCACTATAAATAGGGGAGGGTACTAGTTGTGCACCCCTCAACCCTTGTATTGAAGAAACCCTAGTTTGTGTTTAGAGAGAGGAAAGTGGAGAGATTAGGGTTCTAGAGAGTTGGATTGATTGTGTATTGTAAACCAACATCAATCTCAAATCAATCCAAGCAAGATTCCTCAAGATGAGTCTCTTCTTGTTCTTGCTCTCTCTTTTGTGATTTTGGGGCTTTCTTTGATCCTTTTGTTTTCCTTTGGTTTATGGCCTGGATTTTGCTTGCTGTGACATGTGGGAATGCATCTAGGATTATCTTGATTATCTTCTACCCACGAGCAAGTTTTTGGATCATATTTTGGTTTTAACTCGGTTTTGAAGCAACCTTCACTCAAACCCAAAAAGGTCAGAACTTTTGTAATGATCTTCATGATCGTTGATTGGAATAGCTTCCTGACATCCTAGAGAAGGTATGTCTCAAGTTTTGTGAAGTTTGGACTTGTGGATCAAAAGTTAGACCAATTTGTGATTTTGAGTTCGGGCTGATTTTACTGTTCATCGGGATGAAGGTCAGACTGCCACTTGGAGAAGTCAGACCGCCCGATGGAGAGGTCAGACTGCTAGGCTGAGAGGTCTGACTACCCAAATCTTTATGAATTGAGTTTTTGGAGTTTTTGGTTGTTTGGTTTCGGGGTTTTGATTGGATTCAATACAAGTCTTCCGCTATGCTTGTACATTGATCTTCATAGCTCTCATAGGTATTGGAGTGAAAAACGTGTTGAATCTGATCATGATGAAAAAGAGATAGTGCTTCTATTCACCCCCCCTCTAGTCATCTTTTCGGTCCAACAATATTAAATTGTATTTGTTTTATGAAATTCCAGGTTAAGCTTTAGCAATTCAACAAAATCAAATGGTTGACTAGAGAATAGGTTCGGGACTCGGACATTGCTCACTGAACGGAATCTCAACCCCAAGATTCGGGTTGACTAGAGAATAGGTTCAGGACTCGGACATTGCTCACTGAACCGAACTTATTTCCCTTCTGAATGAGACAAAGCCAAAATAGAAACCGAACTGACTCGATCTTACCTGGAATGGCGTGCTGAGCTGATTGGGTTGGCTCTATGGTGACTTGATTCACTCGACCTCTTGTAGAAGGAAGCGGAGTCCGAGTGGCTTGACTTGGAATGTAGGCTATTTTTTGGCCTGCTCCCGGTGTAGTGACTCTGGCTGGTGTAGCTCCCAAGTTTAATAGAATTGGAGTCAGGGCTCGCTTTCTTGGGTAATAATGAGCATAATAACCGATCTCATGGCATTTGTAACAGGTGACTCCTGGAACTGGATTGTTGCCTCCTTGTGGTTGGTTGTTGCTGACTCCTAAAATAGCTAGGCGAGGTGCCGGTGCAGTGGTTCTGAATGCGGTAGGAGAAGTGAAACGGATAGGATGCTGCACACTCATTCGGCCTCTCTGCAGATGACTTTGATGGGCACCATCCTGCATCATCTTCCTCTTGCGGGATTCTTCTAGTTCACGATGAGAATCTTCTATGAGCACAGCCTTGTCCACCATATACTAGAAATCTACATAGTCATTGCCAATAACTTGTACCTTCAAGCTAGGGTTGAGTCCCCGCTTGTAATGCTTTTGACGTGCATCATCCGAAGCAACGTCCTCGAGAGCATAACGAGAGAGTTGGGTGAACTTGTTGAGGTACTCACTCACTAACAGGGTCCCTTGCTGCAGCTCACGGAACTCATTCTTCTTCATTTCTATTATACTATCTGGGACATGAGAGTGGCGGAGACTTGTTGAAAACTCGGCCCAGGTGATATCTTGGGGATTCTCATGGGCTGCACAGCAATTCTCCCAACATTCTGCTGTAGTACCTTCAAGCTGATGTGTAGCATACAGAACCTTATCGTGGTCATCACATCGAGCAATGGCCAGCTTCTTCGCTATGGAGCGCAGCCAGTCATATGTGTCCAAAGGCTCAGGTGAGTTGGAGAAGGTAGGCGGATGCATCCTCATGAACTCTGCAAACTTGGATTGCTGAAAAGCTAGTGGTGGTGGTGACATGGGAGCTGCTTGATTGTTCTGATTCAGCATTGCGACTAAAGCAGCAGTGTTCTGGTTCTATTGATTCGCCTTCTGATTCATATTCTACATCATAGCATTCATCAATTGTGTATGGGTTGCCATGAACTGACCCAAACCCTGATCTGCTATTGCGGCTGGAGGAGGTGGTGCATTGGGCTCTATGGATTCACCTTGACTTGCGGTGTTGCGGGTTTAAACCATTTGCAATAAATCTTCCCCGGTTTAATTGACGAGAAGAAGAAAGCATGATAGGTGAGAGGAAAAAGCACGAAAGACGAGAGAGAACAAGGGAGAAAGACAGAGTAGTCTAATTGGGGCAAGTCGGTTAAACCCAGAGAACAAATAGCCGGAAAGCTATTAAGATGCAACAAAACTCAAGCTGAAGGTCCTATTACGCAGACTACACGATACTAAAACTAAGAAGGGCAACTCTACTAAAGAACTTCTAATCCAACTTGTATGGGTGGTTGACTTGGAACAACCGGCAGATCTTAGAGCTTCTAGGTCATCCAACGCTTGATCACAAAGAGCTCGATCCTATAGAGATTACTGAGGTGAGAAGGATCAATTTAAATTCGAAAACAAAGTTTCAGAAGAGATAAGATGTAAGAACCTAAGAATGATATGAGACGAGAATAGAAGGAGATAAGAAAAGAATAGAACAAGAAGAGAGAAGAACAACTACTCATGTTAATTGGTTGGTTTGATTTAGAAAATAAATTTTGAAATCTTTGACTAAAACGACTATGCTAACTATGGTTGCATCCTACAGTCGATATGGCTCTGATACCACCTCTGTCGGGACCCCGAGTAAGCAACCCTGGGACCCTCTATGCATTCTAAACTAGTCCCATGATCAGTAGCTAGTCCACACAGTTGCAATGTAGATGAAATTATATCCATACCACGAAACAGCTAAAGAAGCAGCCGAAATAATAATACTTAACAGCAAAAGGACCTTATGGTCAAGGTTTTATAGAGCTTGTCACGTAGGGCTAAAGTCACGACCAGGTCCACGACCAGAGTAAAATTGTATCGGAATGAAACAAACTCGTGGAAGCCATACAACACGCCCACAGGCAATCGAGTGGAGGACGCGACCTAGTTTGCGCGGTCTTCGAAGTACTCCTCTTCATAGAACTCGGTGCTCCCCGGGTCTTCTTCGATGACTGATCAACAAATGGTGTAAAGCCATGAGTACATAAAGTACTCAGCAAGTCCTAGGGAAATGTATACAAATAGTATTCATACAAGGCTTGACAATGATAGCTTTATGGCTATTTTGCAGAGAGCAGTATTTTCAGTAAATACAGTAAGTAGATTGTAAAGCACAATTTGAAAGATCAATACATAAGTAATCAAGTTTCTTTGAAACAACTCGTGAACACCATATTCACTTCCCAACCAATGACCACAACTAGGCCACTTTCCAACCAAACCATTCCAACAACTCGTAACCACCCTGACAACATTTTTGATAAATCTACCCCTCGTGTGAAATCATCACCAGGCATTGTCTATGACCGTGGAGATGGCTATTTGAATAGTTTTACACTCTATAGAGGTTGTACAGCTTTACCCATAAGACACGACTTCTCTAGTTTGTTTGGCATCCGTCGATACCACCGCTCACTATCTTAGATAAGCGGTCTAGAGCACATGACAAGGCATTTACAAAGTTTTGTTTTGACTCGGCTCTGTTCACTAAGGTTTTGCCTCCGACTGGCTCCGCAACTCCCAATATCCACCTTACAAAACAACACCCCAGTCGATCGGCCCCCCTTGCGCCAAGTGTGAATGCCAATCCTAGGGTTCACACTTCCACCAAAACAGAACCGAACCAAAGCATTGCTAATTATTTGGCCAGGTACACCCCATCCTGGACATGTAGTTGCATGGTAGCACAAAGTTAAGTCCTTAGTGGTTGCTCCGACGAGATTACCTCCTCCCATGTGCCTCGCACACCTAAGTGCCTCCTGCATTTTGCCTCACGCATTCCACCTTTGCCACCGACCACTCGCCCGAACATAAATCATTTTCGTTTAACCTGGCCAAATGACAACCCTTGCCATAGCACAACAAATTTTAATAACAGCAGCATCGCACCACAATTGAAACAGTTGTGACCTCGCACCATAGTTGCACAATAGTGATATCGCACCACGATTCCATATATCATTAAGTCAAATTTATCATCATTGAATCATGTGATCGTGAGACCATCGCATAACTAAAGCATGACTAAGCATAATACGCACCCAAGTTGGTATCACAATAATGTCCAACTATGATTACCCCACCTATGGTGCTGAAGGGTACATATCAATATGTAATTCACAATTATTCAAAGAATCATACTGCCAAGTAGGTACTTAACTATTCCCAAAACCATTTTTATACAACTAACCATGCATGTTGATACAAAACAATATAATTTTATAAAAATGGGTACGACATGTTCAAAGGCCTACGACTTGTCTTCGTTGAAGAGTTGAGATACTTCGGTCGTCATCGTCGGGTCCAAGAACTCTTCGGAAACGCCAGAATCTACACATGCGGAAAGATCCAAATAAATAAAACAACTCCAAATAAAATCCAAGAAATTACCAAACTAGAACCAAAAGAAAGATACTGAATTAGAAGAAGTTAGAAATTTGAATCACTCGAACGAAGGAGAACGAGCCAACAGAAGGAGGTTCAACTGATCGGAAGACTTCAACTACCTTGTCGAAGGAGGTTCGACTCCTCGACACGGTTGAAAGTAGAAAGAAGGATTCGACTGCTTGACGTGGTCGAAAGAAGAAGGAAGGATTCAACTGCTCGACGCAGTTGAAAGAAGAAGGAATGATTCGACTGCTCCACGCAATCGAAAGAAGAAGGAAGGATTCGACTGCTCGACGTGGTCGAAGGAATAAGGAAGGATTCAACTGCTCGATGCGGTCAAAAGAAGAAAGGAGGATTCGACTGCTCGACGCGGTCAAAAGAAGAAGGAAGGATTCGACTGCTCGACGCGGTCGAAAGAAGAAAGAAGGATTCGACTGCTCGGCGCGGTCGAAAGAAGAAGGAAGGATTCGACTGCTCGGCGCGGTCGAAAGAAGAAGGAAGGATTCGACTGCTCGATGCGGTCAAAACAAGAAGGAAGGATTCGACTGCTCGATGTGGTAGAAAGAAGAAGGAAGGATTCGACTGCTCGACGTGGTCGAAAGAAGAAATGATAGGGCATAGGGAGCTTACCAAGACTGAGAGAGAGGCTGGAGGAGGTCGGAGACAGCGCAGGCGCTCCAATGAACTCTTCGGTGGTGAGGAGGTGACAGCGCTAGAAGCAATGGCGTGAACTCCAGCTGGCAGTGGCGAAACCCGAAGCACGACGAAACTAGGCGAGAGAAAGAGGGGGAGAGTTGAGGGGAAAAGGCAAGAGGAGGCAAAAGGGCTCCCTGGTGCTCCATTTATAGAGGAAGGAGGGGAGGAACCGGTTGACAAGATGGAGCGACCGGATTCGCGGCAGCTTGGCGGAGATGACGGCATTTAATGCGCACGTCGTGGTGGAGGCAACGACATTTAATGCGCACGTCGCGGCTGAGGCAATGACAGTTAATGCACTAGGACTTTTGCGATAGCCATGATGATGACCAGGCAAGGAGGAGGCTGACAGGCGGGGCTAGTCGAAACCAGGAGGCTGGTCAAAATCGCGAGGTGGTCGACACCTAGAGACTGGGAGAAACCAAGAGACTGGGAGAAAGTAATGGGCTGACGGGAATTCAGAACGAACAGAGAAAGGGGATTTTAAACACCAGAGAACTCTAGCAAACTCGAAATAAACCAAATTTTGAATTAGTTGAAGTTTGATTAATTCATATTAAATTTTTTTTTGTTTTCTAAAATTCCAGGTTAAACTTTAGCAATTCAACAAAACCAAATGGTTGTTTTATTTTGAAAACTTTCAAAAAAGCCCAGAGAATCTGGGATGTTACAGGCCGGCGGCTGAAGGCTAGCGTAGGGGGCAGAGGAGGTAGCTAGGGCTGGCGTGCCCCCTCTCTCCTTAAAAGGGGTCAAGGGAAGTCCGGATCCACTTCCCAAATCGAAACTCATTGGGTTTGGTATGGGCCTTAGGCCTAAAACCACCTCTCCCCCTCTCCTAAAATATTTATTTCTAATTTTCTTATTTACCCATTTAGTTAAACGAGATATTACAATTATTGTCCCCTTTATTATTTTCATAAATTCAATTGAATGCCCCGAGTCTTGTGCATCAATAGCCATGAGTGCCCTACAGTGATGGCCACTGCCATTTATAATATACTCCACATTTGGTACCTATGGCGACATGACCGCATGGACCAAAGAAGGCCCTCCTTTCAATTTCAGGCTCCTTCATCTCCTAAAGCAGAGATGCTTTTGAGATTTTGATCAAGCAACACTACTACAGAAAAGGTCTTCACAGATGGTTCAAAAACGACATCACAGACGGTTTCGTAAGCTGTCTGAGTTTATGGGTCAGTAATGACATGAGATCACAGACGGTTTTTGAACCGTCTGTGATGCATATTATCATAGACGGTTATTAACTCAAAACCGACTGTGATAGTCAACTATCACAGACGATTTTTAAATAAAACCGTCTGTGAAAGTTCACTATCATAGACGGTTTGTAGATTAAACCGTCTGTGATAGCTGATGTATCACAGACTAAATCTATTTCTATTTATTGGCTAGCCTCAGGAAATGCTAGCCATGCCCTCTGAAACAAGCTGAAACACAACAAGTACATGTATACATCCAATTCACATTCATTTCAGAAACAAGCACATCCAATTCATATTCATTTCAGAAACAAGCACATGATCCAATTCACATTCATTTCAGAAACAAGCACATCCAATTCACAAATCAATTAACTAAAATTAACCATTCATGTATATTTACACACATGTACCATTAAGTTCAGTCTACATCATGGTACTTCCCATCTAGATTTATGACCTCACGGTTCAAGAATGCCGCAAACTGTCCTCGAATGTTTATGAGCTAGCCCTATTCCAATGCAGTTGTATCGATGCTCGCAACCTGTCACTAGGAAGATTAAATTCGTGCATGTATAAATTGATATGTATGAAATAATTATAGCAAGATTAACAAACCTAAGGATCATTGGTCATCGTGGAACCGATGAGTAGTTCCATGTTGTGGCAAACATAATATCCACAGATGTTGTAGGCCGGCGACTGCTAGTGGAACCGCAAAAATAGAATTGGTTAGTTCGAGAGGCGTTACTGTGAAGTGTTGTATAGGATTAATGTGTAGTAGTGAATAGCGGGAAATTTAGATCGTGTCGTAGAATCCTTCCCTTGCAATTACCTCCTTTAGCAAAGTACACGGCGAATGACCTACGTGATTCCAAGAAGTTAGCCTTAGCCATTGCAAAGGAAGGAAAACTACAGTAGAGTTATCTATGGAGGAAATGTGTTTACCCGTTGATTAATTGTTAAACAATTATGAAGTCGTGTGTGGCCCTCTTTAGGGAATCTAGGTATATTACCCTGTTCTGTTTTGGTATAATTACAATTAGAATCTAGTAGAACCTACACAGGTATGTCGCCATGGTCATTAAACCTAAGTTTGTGTTGCTTATAAAGTACAAATCAACAAGTATAGCCTCTAGTGCAACACTTACTCCTAGTTATAGGGCAAAATTATGAATTCCTTGTTGCGGTGAGCCAGCAATGACTCCGTCATGTAATCATTGACGAATTTTGCATTCTCGTTGATGGTCGAGGAAACCTACCAGTGAATTCCTTAATTCGACTTCAGAAATCATGTATCTATATATATATATACAAAAGCAAGGAGTTATATATAACATTTATTGGAATTACACGAATGTTGACCGTGATTGTACACTCTTACAGTGTCCAGCATCGCATGAGTGAGGCATCGAGGGTGTCGAGGTTGAAGAGAAAGAACAAGTCCTCAAAGGTCACCATGAAGACACAGTCTTGAACCACGTGGTTAAGATGATCCTTCTTGAACTTGACGTTGACACCTGAGCATCGTTGTCCATCCGTCTTGTTAGCATGTTCCATGTACCATGTATGCAATCTCGTGCAAGAGAATCCTAGGGTACGGTCAGGCTCTACCGTCTCGACTAACGGCTGGCCTAGCACGAATTTTTGGGCCAACGACAAGAAGGGGATATCAGAACAGGAGTCGACTATCTTCGATTTGCCCTTGCTACCTCAATTTTTAGAGGTCAACTTCATGGGAGTCGACCGAGCACGAGGTGTAGATGCATCTGATGCATCGGGCCCTTGCTGCTTTGGTGCAGGTAGCTCCCGTGGACTTAACACTGTTGCACGACATTCCCGTGAAGTTGACACCAGAGCAGGTAGCTCCAGGCAGATGTACCTCTTGGGCCACTGGATAAATGCTCTAATGGCTTGCCCTAGAGTCATGACCTCGTCGTTTGGGGGAATCTGCAGCGGGACGACCGTGAAATTATCATAAACACTGCCCACATTCACTTTTGTGAAACCCAGTGTTGGATTTACACCATGCACTAAAGCCCCGACACCAAATGGATACACATGGCCCCAAGCAGCATCTAGGGCAACATAGACATGTCTCACTTGGAGCTTGCACTTCATAGCCACCTACGTAATGATACAAAATTAGCTACTCCAACAAGCCTATCAATGGATCGAGCATTCCAGAGATAATAATTATTACCAAGATGTCATCGACGGGAAATATGTCGTCGCCTTTTGGGGTAGGGTTACGGTTGGACGCGTAGCAACTCGAAAGTTTGGGGGGCTAGCTAGCACAGTAGGGGAAGGGGCTTGCAACTGATTTTCCCTAAGCCTTTCCTCAAGGCTCTCCATCTGTCGTCGCATCTCATCTCTAACGTGATCGTTGATCTCATCTCTGAGGGATTCATGAATCTCCTCTCGTAGCTTTGCATCGCGCTCGGCTTTGGCTCTCTTCCTACTCCGGTACGCTTCAGAGTCCTCTGGGAATCCATGTTTCCATGGAACATAAAGACTAAGGCCTCTCGTGCGACCCAGGTGCTCATTGTTTCCTAGGGTCGTGGAGAGTATATCTCTCTCCCTAACTGTCTGGAATGAGCCTTTGGAAGATTGTGCACTCAACGTTTCCTGCAATAGCTCGACATGTCATTTCACTTACCAGGCACTAGGACACTTCCTCATCTGTGGAGTTTGGAAAGGAGATGGCCCCTGAAGACAAGGTAGATAACCTCGCTCTTAGCCAGTTTTGGGCGCGCTCATCAGGGACCCCGACAAATGGTGGGGAGGCATTCGAACGGTTTGCCTGCTGGTCCTGATCCCTCTATTGCGGGATTTTACCCGCATACCCAACGATGCTGAGTCTATGGGGGTGCGTGTTTTTTGCCTAGAGGGCCCTGTGCGCCACACTTTTACTCCTAAAATCATATGTCGTCTTCTTTGCCACAAAGTCTTCCCAGTACTCTTCCAAGAATAGATACTTGTGGAAGGGCCTTAGATCCTTCTCCACGTAGTTCTTGATAAGCATGCTCTTGAAGTTCTTATACGCTTTGCACGCCTATAGCAACGCGTGTCATCGTATTGAGCTAGATAATCAAATTATAAAATTTTAGAAATTTGTTTCACTAAATTTGGAGTTAGGATTCAATTATTATGAGTTTTATAAATTTTAACCCAAAGACTCTTCCAAGAATAGATACTTGTGGAAGGGCCTTAGATCCTTCTCCACGTAGTTCTTGATAAGCATGCTCTTGAAGTTCTTATACGCTTTGCACGCCTATAGCAACGCGTGTCATCGCACAGAGTCTGGTGTTGTTTTGGGATCTCGAACGATTGGAAAATATCTGTCAGTAGCTCACCTTTCTGAGCTTTGGTCAACTCCTTCCACAAATCGTAGGTGATGTTGACATGTTCCTGTGCAACTATTCCAACCGTTTTCCAGAATGCGGACATTGCTCGGTGAGGATTGATAGGGGACCCAAACTCATCGACCTCCGTGATGGTAAATCGGCCCCCGGTCCTTTTCGATATTCCTCTCTTTGCTTGGATATTCGAGGGAGGTATCGCAGGTAGTGCGCCGCACATCTGGCGATTCGAAGGCGTGGATAATGGGCGGGTTTGACCTCGCCGGAATTGAAAAAACCAAATCTTCCTGGCGAAGAACTCCGGGGCTTCCGAGAGAGGAAGGAGATGTAGTGGTGGTGTCGGCCAGTGAAAGGGCTGATGCTCCCTTATAAAGGTCGGGGTGGAGGAGGATCGAGACACCGTGTGTGTGGCTTTAAAAGTAGTGCGGCATTCGGCGAGATCGTGTCCGAGGTGAAGAGTGGAAATGTGAGCGGAGAATAAATTAAATCGCTGGCAGCGAGTAAAGAGGAGGAATCGTGGAGAAGGTGAAGCAGCGAGGCGGCTATGCGGCATGGTGGCGTCCTTGAGTAGAAGAAGGCGAAGGAAGAAAAGGTGTGGGCGACTAGATCTTGAACGGCCGAAATGACGGGTGGCGTGTGCGTGTGTGTGGACCGTTGGATTGAAATCAGCAGTGCGTGAAAGAAGCGTGGGCGGGCGTCTTAGGCTCTTGCGCAGCGTGTGGAAATAAATGGGCGATTTAAACGATGCATGAGGCGATGATGAAGAATGAGCGAAAGACATCTTCACAAGAAATAGAAGTTTTGACACGCATGAATATATTATCATAAGATTCAATCTCTATGTGTATGGGTATACACACCAATTAATAAATAATTAGGATATGCAAGGAAGAAATTAGGACCAATACAATGACATAATTGACATATAAACATGAAAATCCTCCAAGTCATTTTGGAGTAAATGGGCCGAGCCAAGTTTCGCCCAATTGCTGTTTTTCCGATTTTTTTTCATTTTCTATTTTAAATATTCAGCTTTAATTCATTTCATTTTTAGAATATAGCAAAATAATTCCAAAAATTCTAGAAAAATTCTCATAAATTATTAGAGACATTTTATACTTAATAAAATTATTTCCAACTTAAACTTGATAATAAATTTTGTAGTTAAATTTATTTTAGCCTTAACTAATTAGAAAAGTTTTTAGCAACGCTGTTCATCGCAGAGTCCCGTGTTGTTTTGGGATCTCAACGATTGAAAATATCTCACAAGAGCTCACCTTTACGAGCTTTGGTCAACTCCTTCCACAAATCGTAGGTGATGTTGACATGTTCCTGGCAACTATTCCAACCGCTTTTCCGCATCGCGACATTGCTCGGTGAGGATTGATAGGGGACCCAAACTCATCGACCTCGTGATGGTAAATCGCCCCCATTCCTTTTCGATATTCCTCACCGCTGATATTCCAGAGGACTACAAGACGTACACATGAGGCGCATTTATGATGAAGAATGAGCAGAAGACATCTTCACAAGAAATAGAAGTTTTGACACGCATGAATATATTATCATAAGATTCAATCTCTATGTGTATGGGTATACACACCAATTAATAAATAATTAGGATATGCAGTGAAGAAATTAGGACCAATACAATGACATAATTGACATATAAACATGAAAATCCTCCAAGTCATTTAAAAGGAATAATATGCTCAACACAAACATCATGTGAACAAATGAAATCAGCATAAAGCTAAGATTTAACATTTTGATATTTCTCTCAGATGTAGAGTAAGCATTCCAATTAGAGCTCAAGTTCAAACCTGATTATCAAAACAATTTCAGTACAAGACTATTATCATCACAGAGCATTCATCTCAAGCCCACCATACCATATTGTAATATATTCCAGTAGCAGTATCAAAACAAATACCATATGAATCACTGCCTAGAACAAATACAAATTCCTAAAACAAGTACAACACCTCATACTACTCAGTGTTTGAACCGGATACCAACGCAATTATCATGAGTCCATGAGGACCATGATAGCATGATAGATTATTGATAGAAAGAGTGAGGGAAAGGGGCGTCGGGGTCGGCAACTCGGCATCGGTTACCTTTGGGCGTCGAGGAGAAGGACGAGCAGGGAGCAATACTGGAGCAGCAGGGCAGCGTCGAGGAGAAGGACGAGCAGGGAAGATGTGTTGGGCTCGGGGAAGGAGGAGGCAACACATGCTTGGGTGGGGGGAGGAGGTAGCGGGCTCGGGGAGGAGGAGGCGACACATGCTCGTGTTCGGGGAGGAGGTGGTGGGCTTAGGGGAGGAGGCGCGCCGGGCTCGAGGAGGAGGCAGTGTCGAGAACGACGGCGATGGACTCGGGGGAGGAGGCGCGTCGAGCCCAAGGAGGAGGCGGTGGCGGCGGGCGCGGGGGAGGAGGGAGAGTTGAGAAACTTAATCATTTGAGTGGGGGAAGTGGGCGAACCCTAGAGTCCGAATACAAATAGGGTTGGACATCACAGACAGTTCTAAAGTAGAACCGTCTGTGATAAATAATATCATAGACGGTTCTAATAAATAACCATCTGTGATAGATTGTGTATCGCATACGGTTTGTAGATGAAGCCGTCTGTAATATATTATCACAGACAGTTTGTAGATGAAACCAGCTATGATATTCTTTTGTATTAGTAAATCTAGTTCTGTTTATTGGCTAGCCAAGAAAATGCTAGCCATGCCCTCTGAAACAAGCCGAAACACAACAAGTACATGTATACATCCAATTTACATTCATTTTGGAAACAAGCACATCCATTTCATAGTACAAATCAATTAACTCAAATGAACTAAAATTAATCATTCAGAACACATATACACACATTGTTCAATCTTTAAAAATTAGCCCTTCATGATGATCGACGTGTATGTAGCTAGTTTCGTCACGTTGTTGTTCCTCAACCCTTACGTCATTTCCGAAAGGAGGCAACTCGTCAAATTGATTGTATTCTTCCTTGTCCACTACATTCTCTACTCTGACAATTCTCCTTTTTCCATGAAGAACTACGTGGCGCTTCTTATTTGCCTGGTCGGTTACATAGAAGACTTGAACAACTTGGTTAGCGAGTAGAAATAGTTTGTCTTTATATCTGACACATTTGAGGTCCACGGTAGTGAAGCCGTAATTGTCGACCTTCACCTGTGGGAGGTGTACCCAAAGGCACCAAAATAGGGGATCTTGAAAAGCACGTAGTCGAGCTCCCATATCTCCTCTATGAGCCCATAGTAGGAGCTCCTCAGCCCATCGGTACTGAACGCATCTATGAGGACACCGCTGTTCTGGTTAGTGCTCTTTATATCCTGAGTCTGCGTATAGAATGTGTACCCATTTATGTCGTATCCTTGCCATGTCATAACTGTAAATGTTGGCTCTTTTGCCAACCATGTCAGCATATCAATTGACGAGCTCCTAGCGAGTTGCTCCTTCAACCATTGGTTGAACCGATCACAGTTGCCTCGTGATCCAAACATCCGCGCTGGATTCTCGCTGTCGGCACGTCCTTGTGCTGGTCAATATACGGGGACACTTCAATCATGTGTTGCAAGACCGGAAAATGGGCTTGAGCATATGCATCCATATCTGGAGTGATTGCTTTCATTCTGATGGTCCCGATACCGTTGAGCCTCCCCTTTTAGCGAGATCGAGGCACACCTATAGGTTCGACCTGAGCCATGTAATCAATGCAGAACTCAATGACATCTTCGGTTGCATAACCTTCAACGATGCTGCCCTCTGGCCGAGATCGATTCCGTACATAGGAGAATTCCCATGGACCTCTCGAACGGGTACATGCTACGTAGGAACATGGGCCCACATATCTTTATCTCCCTCACAATGTGAACAATGAGATGGACCATGATATCGAAAAACGACGAAGAGAAATACATCTCAAGATCACATAGAGTCATCACCACCTCGTCCTGCAGAGCATCTAATCTTTCTGGATCGATGAACTTCTGAGCAATTGTCTTAAAGAAATAACACAGCGTCATGATTGTCTCTCGGAGCTTGGTCGAAAAAATACTTCTAATTGCAACAGAGAGCATTTGTGTCATCAGCACATGACAATCATGATACTTCATGCCAATTAACTTCAAATCTTCCATCAAAACAAGTTTCTTCATGTTGGCGGAGTAACCGGACGAAACTTTCACACCATGCAAGCACTGACACAGTTCAGTTCTCTCGGCCTTGGACACAGTGTAAGAAGCAGGGGGAAGGTACGTTCGTCCTTTATTGGTCTTTATCGGTGCTAACTCAGGTCTGATGTCCATATCAACCAAGTCAAGCTGTGCGTTGACACCATCCTTTGTTTTGTCACGAATGTTTAGTAAGAGACCAATCAAGTTGTCACATACATTCTTCTCTACGTGCACAATATCGATGTAGTGGCGAACTTCTAGGTGCTCCCAATAAGGTAAGTCCCAAAATATTGATCTCTTCTTCCAGATGTTTTTCTCACGGGTCCTCGATTTATGTCCCTTTTCGAGCACAACATCTAAATCCTTAACCATGTCATAGACCTCTTTTTCGCTTAAATGCGTTGGAGCTGAATTGCCCCCCTTCTCTTCGTTGAATTATTTCTTCATCCTGCGGTATGAGTGGGCCCTCCAGTTTTGCGCGAGTGCTTCAGTCACACACTCTCGGTATTATCTAAATAGTGAGTACAGGCTTTGACCCCTTTTGTACTCTGGCTAGACATGTTAGCAAGGGCAGGATAATCATTTATGGTGCAGAACAACAAGGAGTGTAAAGTGAAGTTCTCTCGTTTGTACGCATCCCAAACCTGTACGCCTTCAATCCACATTATTTTTAGATCTTCCATCAATGGTGCTAGGTATACATCAATATCATTCTCAGGTTGCTTCGGCCCTTGGATAAGTATCGACAGCAAAATATACTTTCGCTTCATACACAACCAAGGAGAAAGGTTGTGGATACAGAGAGTCACGCCAAGTGCTATGTCACCGCTCATGTTATCGAAGGATTCATTCCATCTCAGACTCAATCCAAACCTTATATTCCTCGCTTCCAAGACCAAGTCTGCAAACCTCCTATCGATGTTTCTCCACTAGGCGGAATCAGCAGGGTGTCTTAGCTTTCTGTCATTCTTACACTCCTCTGAGTGCCAATGCAGTAGTTTTGCATCATTTGGGTTCGCAAAAAACTGCTTTAAACAGGGAATTACAGGAAGATACCATGCCACCTTAGTAGGAGGTCCTTTTTTTACCTCGATTCCATCACCTTCATCTAATTGATTCTTACGCTTGTATCGGGATGCGTTGCACACCAGATATACATGCATGTTTGCATACTCGTTACGGTAGAGGATACAGTCGTTCGGACATGCATATATTCTTTCTACTTCTATTCTCAATGGACAAAGAACCTTCTTGGCTTTGTAGGTGGTTTTGGGCAACTCGTTTCCCTTCGGAAGCATATCCGCTAAGAGACCTAACAGTGCTGTGAAACTCTTATCGGACCAACCGTTGCTTACCTTTAATTTCAGCAGTTCAAGCACGGATGACAACCTTGTGTATTCCGACTTGCAGCCCGGGAACAAAAGTTTCTTCGAGTCCTCCATCAAGCCCCGGAATTTAGCATACCCCCTCTCATCACAGTTTCCTTCTGCATCGCGAAGCATCTAATCTAGATTGTTATCGTGCAGCCTATCCGAATCGGAACCACAATCGACATCATCGGGCGACATATCATTGACTTCATCGGCGATGTCATTATTACTACCTTCCTATATAATTTGCCCTTCACCGTGACTGGTCCAATGTGTATAGCCCTTTTTGAAACCCCTTCGAATCAAGTGTGCTTCGATCTGCGTTCGGTTCTTAAACATCTTTAGATTCTCGTAGTCAATGCATGGACAGTACATATATTCCACTCCTTATTCAACATATTCTCCTCGGCAGCTCTTGTAAAAGCAAACACACCATTAATGTACTCTTCTCTCACAAGGTTCCAGCGTACATCCAGCTTCGGTCCATCTACACGATGCATATAACAATTTGGTGTTAAATATTAAATTAATTAATTAGTATACTATAGATGCAACTTTTTATATGTCATTTGAAATATGTATTTCTAATGAACAGAAAAAACACCAATGCACCCTAGGGTCAGGTTGTTCATCACAAACACATTATAGATAGCCCATGCCCAACTTCAGATGCAAGAAGCCAACACTTGCAAAAAAAGTTAAATCTAAACAATCTTCAATTCTCTCTTTACTGATCTAAACCATCTTCAATTCTCTCTTTACCAAGCTAGATCTAGAATATAATGCAAGGAACAAATTAATTACATACTAACCATCGATAGTCAAGAACAAATTACCAAATCCGCAGTCTCCTTTCACCAAATCGCCTCAAAGCCTCACCTCCAGCAGCAGCAGCGAGAACAGAGCAGAAATTTAAGACAAATCGATCTGAGAGGATCGGGTCTGCAATAAATGAGATTATCAGAGACGGTTTTTAATACAAACCATCTATGAAGAGGATGGGAAATCATAGACAGTTCATGTTGAAAACCGTCTATGAAGTATCACAGACGGTTCTGAACAAAAACCGTCTGTGATACTTCAGAGGCGGTTTTCAACATGAACTGTCTATGATATTACCTCTTTACAGACGATTTTTAGTGCAGAAAGTAACACAAAAGGTCGCAAAACCAAAACCGTCTGTGATTAGGCATCCAGTATTAGCCTTTTTGTAGTAGTACAAGTTGTTGCTACTTGCTAGAGACCCATGGCCACTTGCCACTCTTGCCTGATGGTAAGAGATGGAAAGGAAGTGTTTTTATATGCCTGCGACCTATGTTTCCACTAAGGAATGAAAACAAGGACGTGTTGGTGATTGCGATAAGATATTGCTCCAGTCCAGGACGCAATTGCACAGTTCAGGAATTGCTTCGCTTACAAACTGCTTCTCTCTGAAACCACGATGAACTCCACTAACATATGAATTTTAGAGAAATTGATCTATGAGTACAGCCCATGTGTCGGCCACCATAGCCTATGTGTTGTATGCAAGAGTCATTTTGTAATTTCTCAATTACAGAAAAGAAGATAATAGAAAAGAAAAAATGGTGGGGGCCACCTGTCATTGGGAGAGAAGAGATGGGATAAGGTTGGACACCATGCCTCCAACCAGGCTGCGCACGGGATGGGGTTTCCCCCTCCATGGCGGCAACATAGGCGTGCGCTGGGGTGGATTTCAAGTCGGCCGTTGGCAGCGTCGTGGCTCCCTCCTCTTCTTAAGGGGTTCCTCCCTACTTCTTCCCGCATGGCATGGTACATCGAGTTATCCTCGTTTGGTTTTCCTCTCCTCTCTCCCGTTTTGATCTTGGGCTCAACCGTATGAGTTGTTGCGCCACCGTGGTTGAGCACGTTGCTGGTGGTGAGGTCCAACCTTCCCCAGTCTCCTTGCGCCACCTCCTTGTTGAGGTCACCGAGGAAGCCGGGATGGTGCGCCATTTTGGTTGGGTTCGGCCGGCTCTATTCTTGATTTGGGGGAGAAGGCTTCGGTGTGGTGGATTTGCTCCTTGCTGCATTCGGCTGGTGCATCTTGCTGTTGATTCTTGTGCGGCATTTTTCCCGGTACCTCGACATCACTTTTTGGCATATCCTGAATTGTGAAGAGCGGCATTGTATCTCTGACGAACACGTCCATTCACCGTGACACAGCGGGGCGATTGGTTTTCTGAGATAGTGCATCGACGTGCCTTGCCAGCCAACTCAGTGGCTTTGAGTGCCATCCACTCAGTGAGTTTACATTTTGTTTCATCTCTATTATTGTGTAGAAGTGTGTCGTACTAGTATATTTCACATTATATTATCTTTATTTCATCTCTAGCACAAGGTGACTTTGCATGGTAATTTTGTGGGCTTGTGAATTGCTCAACGATGATTGTTGTCGCTATTGAGATTAGAATGACAATTTAGGTTATAAATCAGACTTGAGCTTGTTAATTGCATATTGTTGTCAAGTTGATGATCCATCTCTATTAGTAGTGTCACATAACTCTGTTTTAACACTATGGTTCGGTTGCTTCATTTATGACCGAAATTGATTAAATTTAAACTCTGATCTTGCACATTAGTAGGATTGTTCCTTCTGTTGGCTGAAAGTATTAAGTGTTGTCATTGTGACTTATGAGATAATTCGGCATTTGTTCTTGTCACCGTGGTAAGGTATTTAGTTCAGCTTAAGGTCTGATTTATTTATTAAAAATTGTCATATCTAATTAGTGAAAAGACTAGACAAAAGTGGTGAGAATGCCAAAAATTAATTCTTGTGCAACCAGACATCTGAGAGTAATAAATAACTATATAAAATCTGAGTAATATCCTGATTTTATTTGTTCACATGTTCTATCTTTTAAGCATATTACCCCGTTTAATTGACATGAGAATAGTACATCATAAACTGATGGTTTATATGTCATTTATGTCATTTTTATGCTGCTGGAAATATGTCTTAATGTTCATAATTATTGTTGGAATATTTTTTAAATATTTATTAAAACCGCTAATTACACGACACTACGTGCCAGTCACTGTTCGGAACATTTCGTGGTGCGAACCGATTGCATCCAAGATGGGGTTTTTTTTTGGGCCATCCCACTATGGCTGTCTATTGGGGCACGACTGGGTTGCCTGCCCGGTCGAGTCCTTTTCGTCGGTGCCGTCGACTCAGTCATGAGTGCTCTGGTATTACATTGCATTTGCAAGGCGTGCAGTGCCACTGTGAAAATTCAGAGAGCAAATTAAGTCTAGTATCTGATGATATCTCGAGTAGTACCAGCTGTTCAGAGTGGATTGATTTTGGTCGTGATGGAGTGGTATCCAATGGACAGATGGCCGTGCATGCAGTTAGCGGCCACTGATGCGACGATCATGTCTGATGGCGGAATTTCTCGTGCTTTTAGTTATGGTGGTGTGTTGGTATGCAAGATAATTGCGGTTTAGTGGTGAGGTCGGGTCCATGGAATCCCACAAAGTAGCAAAAAAATGTCAAAACTTGATGTTACTCAAGAAGACAAGAACGTGTGGTGGCATCTAGTCTAGTCTAGATCAATGATTGAAGGGAGAAATGCCATTTCCATCCACCAAATTTTGAGGTTGTGCATAAACAAGTAGAACTGTCTAGGTTACGCCCTTTCTAGCCCGTTAGATTCCTACGAATATAGGTTTGTTATGAACTCCCGTTACCCGCCGGTGAATTTTGGCGTGTTTGGAACGCATAAATTTCATCAGAAATAGTCTATCGTTCCAAAAGTCTTGGGGTTTGGTTAACCCTGGCAGAATCTATTGCCTAAATTTGGAGGCAGATTTGAAGGGCCAAAAGGTGCACGATATCGATGGAGGTATTCTTCAGGCAAATCCTAAACATGTATATGTATTTACGAAGCATTTAGCTTACCTTGCTAAATATAAAGAGAAATATTATTCCAAAAAAATGTAAAGTGAAATGTCTACATGAAGGATGAATGTTGGACCTGTTAAGAGTAGTATTGTACATTCCCTATTTTCCTCTCTTGGCCCATGTGGCCCATGTAGCCCATGAGGCCCATGTAGTAATGTCTATATATACCCTTTTAATTAATAAATAAGCTATGCAATAATATCTATATATACCCTCTCAATTAATGAATAAGTTGAACAGCTGTAAATAGCAAAATCACTCTCTCTATTCTAACATGGTATCATAGCTCCAACCCTAACCCTAGACATGTTTTCCGAATCAACCACGCCGCCTTCTGCTAGCGACGTCTCTCGCTCGGGCTGGCGGGACCGAGCTATGCCGACATCGCTCCTCTTCTGCTTCTTGCTACGTGCTCGCCTGACAATCCTACGAGCCACTCCTTCCGCCTCCTCGCTAATCCACCCTTTTATGTGAGATCGCCCGGGATCGGATCCGTTTCAAGCTAAGTGATTACGCCAAAAGCGCAACACTTAACGAGAGACGAAAACGATTCCGAGTGTCCGGATATGTGTCTCATATTAGCTCCCAAGGATCAGTGGCTAACATGCACATATCCTAGTACAACATTGCATTCACATCCATACACAATGTACAAGAATAATAAAATCATATTTACAACATCATTGAATAGAAACATAAGGTATGAATTTGTATAAGAGGGCCGATTGGCCAAATCTAAACAACACAAATAAATCGCAGCGGAAGATAAAATTAGAAATAAAAGAGAAAGAGCTGAGTTGGCATGTCCAAATCCATAAGCAACCAACTGGAGTTAAAACCGTTGCACCCGTCGTTCTCACCTGAACAAATGGACAAGCCGTTAAAGTACAAAGTTGTACTCGCGAGACTTTCAAGAAAAATAAGGATGCACGTAAGTATCAAAGGAAGGCTACTACACTAGTCAATTTTCGGCATAAAGCAAGTTTTGCATTTAGATAAATAATATAGATTCAAATTGCCATTTTTAAAATATTTAGAAAACATTGTACAACAGTAAGTAATGATCAACAACAGTATAATCTCCAAATATAATCAACACACGAACATCCCATTCGTGACACAATTCATTCCATAACAAATTAACACGCGAACTTCACGTTCATGATAACATTTCAAGTCTGAACAAACTAACATAATGACATAATATTTCCAACCATAACCCAAACCAAAGTTCTCATAAGCTAACTGTGCAAGCTTTCCCACAAGCGATGTCCATGACTGGGGACACGGCTATTCGAATAGATTTATTTCTCTGCAGAGTTGTACAGCTTTACCAACACGGTATGAATACCTCGTACTATCGCCATGCACTCTTCCGTAGGAGTGTGACTGAGATATCATAACGAGGCCGTTACAATGCTATGTCCTAACTATCAAACCACCCGAGGAAACAACACCATGGCCGAAAGTCGCTTATCGTCACCATGGGTGTACGCGTTGTGTAAGTAAATCCCTAACAAATAAGAGACCCTTAAGAGCAAGTAAGTGACAAGAGAACCATTAAACGTTAACAACAACAAATGTCAATCTAATTGTGTTTTGATAGATAAGACATAACAAATTATTAAGCCAAGCCTTCGCCATTATCCCGGCGTGTGGTTGTACATAAGACTTAGTTCATCACACCACAGACCGGTCCTCAAATACCCAGACGGGGCTACACGAATCCAGGACTACTCCCTTCATCAACCTATCACTCGTCCAAGTCCAACACACAACAACAACTACCCAACAAGTCCACAAGAATCAAATGTGAAGATCTGGATATATTCCCCAAATTCAACTTAATTCAATTCATATCATCCTCAAATTTCATCAAGATTTGATTCAATCCATCGACGGATGGACTAGCTCCATCAACCGTTTTTTACTACAACTACTAGCACGGCTAAGCAGTGTGCTACAAATTAGCAACCATTCCCATAAAACATATATCCTTAATTATTCAAGGTAAAAAGGGTAATCAACATTCAAAAGAGGGCCAATGCAGCAAGTAGGAAATTAACTACTTCTACCCATAAACATACTTTTCAAAATAGCTTGCAATGACGAGATTAAAAACCGTACAAAATATTTTAAAATCAATAGGAGCAATATGATCAAGAGGAGGGTACTCACACCTTTGCTGTACCACTTATTCAATCTCAGGTTACACTCATGAATACGCTTGTATCGTCGAGAAATCTATCGAAAGAATGATATTGCAATTAACACCAAATAAGTCGAAAATTTAAAATATTCAAAAATGCATGAAAATTATATAGTGGATAGATCATGATTCTAGATGAATTTAGGTGAAATAATTATCCCATTCGGATTTAGCACGTGAAAGTTATGATAGTTTGAATTTCAGTTTTCCAGAAAATGAAATTTTAAAACAACCGGTTACTGTTCAT
This sequence comes from Phyllostachys edulis, assembly GCA_036346405.1. Lineage (NCBI taxonomy): Eukaryota > Viridiplantae > Streptophyta > Magnoliopsida > Poales > Poaceae > Phyllostachys > Phyllostachys edulis. The sequence continues at coordinate 36,491,322 of CM070555.1, read as the reverse complement.
ATAATTAAATTATTTGGTCAAAATTTGTAAAGCAGTAGTGAGGCAAAGGATTATATGGATGTATAGAGAATATTAATATAAGATCAAAATAACTTGATTCATCTCATTTGGAGTTTTTATGCATTAGTTATGAATTTTCTAAGTTATTAGCTTTTTCTAATGTAAAAAATAATAGGTTTATGGTTCATTTTCCCAAAACTATACTCTCTGTTACAGAGACATGTCTTATACCTATTTTAAAATAAAGTTTACTTAAAATGAAAATTGTTTCACTGTTTTTGGAGTTAAAATGAATCAGTTATAAAATTTTCAAGGTTAAAAGCATTTTTTAGTGTATAAATAAATGGGTTCATGATCAATCTCCAAAAACTATATTTTCTTGGACAGTGACAAGGTTGAAACCTATTTTAAAATAAATTTCATCTAAAATGAAAAATAACAAGACTTGTTTCACTCATTTTGGAGTTAAGATGAAGAAGTTATACATTTTTGAAGTTAATTGCATTTTTAGTGTACTAATAATTGTGCTCCGAATTTTTATAAGAATTTATTATTTTTCTCACCGAGAGCTATCCTAGCCAAAGCCTATGACAAGCGTGGTCTACTAAATAGTGTCATTTTCCATTTAAATTCTGAATTTAATTTCCTACTGACACGTGGGCCCTACTTGTCATAGAGTCGGTTTACAAGAATAGTGCATGGACCTTCGGTCCACAGCATAGTGCAATGGTTCATTGGGGCTATACTGTGCACTTAATGGCCTTGGGCCCACATGTAATAGACTCTAAACCCTTATTCAATTCGTTAATGCATGATTTCCGATAAAGATCATGTATTAAAATATTTAATGATTGCAGTTAATCACTAATGATAGGCTACAGTAACGGTCAGAATCTGCCACGCAGAGGAGTTCCCCGGCCGCGAGTTTGCCGCGGTCGTTGCTGGTGCTACGCGTCATGGTGGCGTGTATGGAGGCCAGAAATGGACTCCTAGCAGCTCGCCGGTCCTAAGGGTAGTCGGAGCTTGGCCGGAGGTGGACCGTGGCGGTGGCGCGACGGCAAGAGGTGGCGGGGAGCTACAGGCACATGGGGCTAAAGTGACTCGGAAACGCAAGGAACAAATTGACGCACGCATGAGTATCTACGAGGTCCATTCAACTCACCGGAGAGACGCGGGTGGTCGGAGCTCACCAGAGGATGGCTGGCGACGAAGAGTTTCCGGTGGCGCGGTGCGGCTCACAAGGAGGGGCGCTCTGGGGAAAAAGAAAGGGAGTGAGAGGTGGGAATAGCACCAGGGGATCTACAAATGCTTCCAGAGGGTGGAATCGAAGGGGGACTCACCGTGCTGGCGTCGAGGAAGAAGATAGTGGTTTCTGGCCTAAATGGAGAAAGCTTCAAAATCCGGATGTTGCTGAGAATCATTGAGAAAATGGGTTGAGGGGAAAAGGAATTGATGCTGAAGCACACGTGATGACGTGCTTAGGAAAAGACAATACTCACTGGAGAGGGGAGAAGGCGGGGTGATGGCATTCGGTGTGCATCCACTGGTGGCGAGGACAGCTTTGAAGCTCCGGAAGCCACAAGCCGAGAGAGGTGCTCAGGTTAGAAAAAATGGAGACGGCGTCGAAGGAGAAAAAGAATGGAGTGGTCGCGGCGATACTTACCGGGATGGAGGAGAGCTTATTGCCTCCTTCTCTCTCGCGGCCGAAAAGAGAAGTGAGGGGAGAAGAAGGGGTAACGCCGGTTTTGTGCAAGGAGGATGGGGAAAGAAGCGGCGTGAAGTGACGGTGCTCCAGGACTGGTCGAGAAGGGCAGTGTGTCACGACGTTGACGGAGGCGGATCAAAACATGTCGGCCGCGTGGAGTGAAGCTTCTGCGCCCAAGCAGCGGGAGGTAAGAGATGAACCCGACAGGTGGGTCCGGGTGGCAGCGACACAAGGCGATGAATGGGTGTGGCGCAGTCAAGTGGCGCGATGGGTCTGGGCCGGAGCAGCAGTGTGAGCCCGAGTTTTGAAACTAGTTTGACCAACTAGCAGCAGCTTTGACCAAGGCTCTAAATATAGAAATAAAATTCTAAAAACTATGAAAATTTTCAAAGGAGTTCCAGGGAAGGCCTAGTCTCCAAACAAATTACTAAACCTTACTGTTCATGATTTAATTTGTGTAATTTAAATTCAAACTTAGGATAGGTCATTGTATTGAGTTTGAATTTTTTGGGGGTTGAGTTGTGTTCAAAAATTTGGGAAAAATTATATTTATTCATGATAATTATTATAGTATTTGAATAAATTATTTCTAGATGATGATCACAAGTTTTTGTTCCTATTTTGTTTTGGAACTTAACTTTAAGTTGTGTGTTTAATATTTTGATTAAGATTTTCCAAGTGCAATAAATGATGCAAAAATATTCAAAAACACTATGCATGTTAATGAGATGCATACTAATTATCATTAATTAACTTGGGGATTTTACATTTTAGCACTAGATCTGACGCCTGGAGCTCGCCGATCCATCCTGGATCCGTCGCCTGGAGCTCGCCTCGTCTCCACCACTCGGCACCGCCACCTCGTCTCTACCAAGGATCCAGTAGGATCTAGTTCTGGAGGCCAAGGACTTCATCAAGCACACCACCTCCTCTGCTCCGTCATGGATCCGTCGGGTTCCTCTGCTTCTCCGGCCGGGTTCCTTTGTGTCATACCCCAAATTTGCAATTTGGAATCGTATGTGTTCATGGCACCAGTCCCTGGATCAGTAGCCAATACCCATAGTTATGTCATTGGATATCAAACAAAAATCACGAAAATGTAAAACTATTGCATAATAATAATCAATCACAAAATATATTTTACGAGTTTTGACTTGAAGAATGGTCAAACATGCCAAATACTTTTCAAAGAACAGCAGCGGAAGCAGAATAAAAATATACCACGTAGAACCCTCACGATATACCCACAGGCAATTGACTGGGGGCCTGTGACCTAGTTCTTGGCCTTCTTGATCTCCAGTCTTGAGAATGCTCATAAGTGCCCACATAGTCTTCTTCTTTTATGCTTACTGAATAATAATATATTGAACGGGTATGAGTACACAACCATACTCGCGAGCCAACACACATAATACAATTATACAACATGCAAGGCTGATCAAAGGAAAGGCTTGTAGTTTTTTTGTTTGCATAAAGCCACTTATTGAAATAGTTTATGTAGCAGCAAATCCTGAGACCTAGCATTTTTAACTAACACAGGTTTTGATAAAATCCAGTATTTTTGTATAATAGTAGCGAATGTTCCATCCACCTCTAGTGGAGAATAGTACCCGAAGGTTCCATCCATTCGCACATAGATATCAGTTTCCATTCACCTCATGCTATATCATTTTCTAGGGCTACATCCACCCGACGATCCTAAAGCTACAACCACCTGGTAATTCTGGTCGGACTACCCCTGGAATTCCAGCCTGAATGCCTCTAGCGACTCTCCAGCTACACCACTCGGCAAAACTTAGGTTGCACCCCTAGCGAAACTTAGGTCGTAATCTCCCTGGCTCCCGCAGGCTGGACCACCCTCGAATCCCAGACGGCCAAACCCTCGAATCTCGTGGCTGCACCACCCTCGAGCCTCAGGGCACATCCCCCCACCAATTTCTAGGTTGTACCCATCCACGAATCCTAAACCGCATCCACCTTGCAAATCCCGCAGCTGCATGCACTCAATACTTTCCACTAGCTCCAACCAAGACAACTCAAATCCTCGGGTTCCAACCTGGCTTTTCATCTCGTCCACAAATCATTTTGTAAAACTTAAAATCTAGTCAAGCAAGTTCTCAGCATCACCCATGACCATGGGCACGACTATCCGAACAGTTTCACACTCTACAGAGGTTGCACAACTTTACCCACATAGACAATCATCTTTTAATGTCAACACGTTGCCATAGGTGTGAGACTAAGAAGGTCATCACAAGGCCTTTACAATGCCCTGCCCCAACGCAACCCCACCTGCAAGGTTTCACCACCGTGGGCCACACCCCCCAAGGCTCCCTCCTTGCGTCGTAGTGAGCTTATCCATGCCACGTTCGCGGGATGATGAAGCAATGCCAGGACGAAGCAAATTAGTGAGCCAAGTCCTACGCATGGTAGACTTGTGGTTGCACTATTAGTGCATGAGAGGTCATCACAAGAACCAATCCTCAATAGACTTGGCGATTCTTCCCCATACCCATTCTAGTGTACTCCCTTACGCATCCACCACTTTTTCCACCTATCCAAGTCTAAAAACAGTTTTTAGGTTTTCTCTTTTGAAATCTCTTTCGCTTTTCAACATACCAGTCAGGCTCCAACCTCGAATGTCCAAATCTATTTTTCAAGTTGTGTATGATGTCGGGGCAATCATTGCCCACATGCCAATGTATCTAAGCAAGGCTAAGCATGATACTTAGATACAGTCTTATTAACAAGTCATGTATACCATTATTACTAGGGTGACAAAGGATAGTGTCCAAGTTCAAGGATGTGAAGGATATACTCAATTATCATTAAGGTATTATATATGAGCTAGACCAACATAGTTGAATAAATCATAGCAATGTAATTTCATAATTTAAAACAATATAAATTCCATTTCAAAAGTAGATTCAATATGATCAAAGTGTTGATTCGTCTTGCTCAATATTCTGATAATCGTCTTGCTCAATGTTTTGATAGTATTGGTCCTAACCTTGTTCTTGTTAGGATTACTATTCCGACATGGCTTCAGATTCTATCTACGTAGAATATGATTGAATCCGAGAACATCTGAGAGCAACCAAATAAAATCCAATAAATCCAAAGGCAAATAAACAAAAGAAAACACTTCCAATGAAAGAAAACAAATCTAAGCGTGGTTGAAGAAGAAAACACTTTAAACTAAACTAAACTAAATATATCTAACAACATCTTGAAAGAAGGGAGTACTCCAGATGGAACAAAACATACTCATCTGGAGTTGATGAAGGAAATACTTCAAATGAAGCACATCCTAAGGAAGTTGATGAAGGAAATACTTCAGACGGAATGAAGTACATCCAAGTATAGTTGGAAAGAAGAAAATACCTCAAACCAAAGTAGATAAATCCAAACTCTATTCGTTTGGTTTAGTGGTGGGATTTTGGGTGGATAGTCGGACTTAGGGTTAGGTAACTGTTTGATCCGGAGTGAGGGCGAGAAGGATTGAGCTCTCGGAAAGTCCGCTGGTGCGACGAATATTCCTCATCGGTTACCTAGATGGGAGTGATCACCTTGCTAGATAGGATCATCTGATCCAAACTCGGGTCTCGAGGTGTCCTTTTACTGGGAGCGGATAGCGATGGATGATAGCTAGAGCCTAGGTGATGTTGTTTGGTGGATGAACTTCTGTCATCCACTTGGGAACATACCACTACTACTCACAAGCGGCGCCTAGTTGTTCGAATGATTCTTTTAGTTATTATTTCCTATTTATCGAGGAAGTTATATGATAGTCATGTGAGACTTATGCATAAGTGTAGGGTTCGTTCTAGGTAGACATATGTCTCATCGACACATAAGGTCTAGTTCACTTAATGAATTCTTTTATTACTTTATATTTATCAAAGAAGTTCCATGAGCCTTAGATGTGACTTCCAAGCATTGGCTAGACATCAGCCTTATAACTTGATCAGGGTGTCTACGGGTTTGGGTTCATTTTTTAGGTAATCTTTGGTTAGCTTTATTACTTGCGTGGCTTGGCATACACTAAAGTAACATATCATACTCGGCTGATCCTTAGTTGTGCCATTTGCTAACAACTACCTCTAGTTAGGTAGATAACTACCATACAAGGTCTATGGGCTCTTGTCTACTAGCCCTTGCTTAGCGATCAACCATATTGTCTTGATCACTATCACTAGCACGAAGCTAGGTCATAGCTACCGCTAACCTCCCTTAGGGTTTGTCACTTTAGTTTTGTTTTAAGTTAGCTAGAATGTATTCCCTAATTAAAGATATTACTCACTGTTATTGAAGTGTTGGGAAAGCTATTAATTTAATTCGAATTGCTTTCGAAAATTCAAATGAACTCCAAAATTGGTGTTTTCAGTTTGGTTGGGTAAGGTTTGAATTTAGATAAATTTAGAGATAAGAATCGTTCAATTTGGATTTAAAACGAGAGAGAACGGGCTCTCCAAAGTTTAAATCATAATTAAATCCCTGAAAAAGAACATAGAAGAAAGAGTCCTCCTCTGACAGGTAGGGCCCTCGGGATTTTCTTGTTATTTTAGATTTATTTTCCATTTTGAAAATGTTCTAGCGGATGACAGGTGGGCCCTTGCATTTTTATTTTCTTTTTATTTATTTTCCTAAAGGAATTGGTCACAGTCATTGACAGGTAGGGCCTGGCTGTCATGGACCCGATCCATGGCAATAGTGCATGGACCATGGTCTATGCACTGGTCCATGGACCGCTTACACTATGCACTTAGAGTAGTGGGGCCCGCTTGTCATTGACCTAGTACTTGATTTATTTTCTAGTTACTTTCACTTATTCTTAATCGGACCAACATGTCAATCTAATAGAGCTCAAACTAACTCAGTCCTAATTACCACTTTTGTCCTAATGATGCCATTAAGTCTCTCCTGACGGCGCTATAGTATTGGTCCATTTCAAACCGGAAAAGAGCGCTACGGGAGCTCACGGCCCACACTTGCCGTTGGCGAACCGGTCCACGGCGGCGGCCAGGAAAGCCCAAAATGGGTTCCCCTCGTGCTTGTGCACCCATTGGTGCCGGCGGTGAGCCAGTGAGGGCCAAGGTGGTCAGAGTGGTGGTGCGACGGTGTTTAGCGGCGGTGACTCTCAGACTCCAGCGGCTATTACGTTTCAGCGACACCCTACGCAAATGCATGCGCACACAAGGATCTAGGGGACATAGGAAGCATACCAGTGCCGAGAGAGACGATGGAGGGGGTCAGAGGAGAGCTAGCAGTGTTGACCAGAGGTGGCAGGGTAGCCTTCACGTGGCGACGTTGCCCTCACAAGAGAGGAAAGCCATGAGTGGCTGGGGATGTACAAGGGAGGTGAGGAGGTGCTCGAGGCAAGAGCAATTGAGACGGAACTCACCGAGCTAGGCGCGGCAGCGGAAATGGCGGAGTTGGCCATGAGCGAGGAAGACGAGGTCGCTAATGAGCATCTGTGGACGAAGGGCGAAATTGATTGAGGGGATTGGAACCTCATGTCCCGGAACACAACATGACGCACACAAGGACGGGAGGAGCTCACCAAGACGGCAGTGTGGCAAGGGCGGCGTCGATGAGTCTAGCGGCTGGAAGGAGAGCTTCCTGCTCTCGTGCTCCTTGGGCTCAGTGGAGGGGAATAAAGGGAGGAGAAATGACGTGGGTGGCGAGGTGAGCTCGGAGGCGCCCTTTTATAGACAAGAGAGTGGATGGAGTGCCAGTGGCCAATTGGGACCGGCGGTTTGGCTCGGCATCAATGCAGCATGGGAGCAGCAGCTCGGAGGGATGGGAGTAGGCATTGGAGCGACGTCGGTGTGATGGGCTGACGCGGGCACAGGGGAGTGTGTCATCTCCCATGCAGCACCAGTGGAGCAGGCGCACATGTGGGGGCAGCGTGGATGAAGTAGTTGGGGAGGTGGCGCTCGGGCGTGGAAGAAGGTGAGAGAGGGGGAAGAAGGAGGGGCTGGCACGTGGGCTAGGGCGCTTGGTGGGCCGAAGCCGGGAGGAAAGGAAACAGGGGGAAGCTGAGCCGTGGCTGGGAAAACAAGTGGGAGGGCTCAAGCTGGTTTGGGTTGTGAGGAAAAATAAGGAGAAAAGAAAAGAAGAAAAAACGAGAAAACGAGAAGGAGGTGATGGCCAATATTCTAGCACTACTACAGAAATGCTAATACTGGACGCCTGATCACAGACGGTTCATCGAAACCGTCTGTATTAAACACAATCTCAGACGGTTTTTGTTACCCACCGCTCGTTATTCTCCGCGCTAAAAACCGCTCAGGAAGATGTCATATCACGACGGTTCATGTTTGGAACCGTCAGGATACTTCACGACGGTTGCCCAAACATGAACCGCTCTGTGATATTACACAATATCACGACGGTTTGTTTTAGAACCGCTCAGGATACTTCACTGCATTTGCCCAAACATGAACCGTCTATGATATTGCCCAATATCACGCACGGTTTTGTTAAAACCGTCCGTGATAATTAACTCACCACGACGATATATATAGCTCCGCCTCCCCGCCAAAACAGATATAGTCTTCTTGATCTCCATATCTCTAGGCGCCACGATAGGTCCATCGCCGCCTGCGTCTTGTTTGAGTACATCGCCTCACCTCACCGAGCCGGCCGTCCATTTCGGCTTGTATATTGTCGCCGAGAGCTTGCCGCCGCCTCCTGCTCACCGATCGACGACCCACCGCGCTTTGACCTTCCCCGACTTTCATTGACACCTTCCTCGTGATCGAGGTGAGATATCAAGCATAAGCATCCTTTAATTTGAGTAGTTTCAGCGCTGCCAAATCGCTAGTTTCAGCGCCCATGGGACATCGACGCTTCGGTTCGCCTCGGCGTAGACCTTAGGGCCGAGAGCCACGACTATATAGCAATGCGATGTCACCCTAAGCCCAGCTTTGAGCTTCAAATTAATTAATCCTACTGCTTTTAATCATTTAGTTAATAAACTAACGAGTCTATGACATGTGGGATCGCCATAGATTTTATAAATAAAATCATGAAATAAAAATGAGTCACCGACAAGTAGGGCCCACATGTAAGTTAATAAAATCCAAAAATGTAAAAATGAAAAATCATAATTAAGCCTCGTAAAATACGCTTTGAAAGTCATCACCCTTTATTTATTTTCGTGGTTTTCAATACGAACCGTGTGATGGACCGAAATTTGATGTACACCGAGAACCGTGTGAGTGAAGAGTACATTAATGGCGTGTTCGCTTACAAGAGCCGCCGAGGAGGATATGTTGAATAAGGGGCGGAATATATGTACTTGCCCATGCATTGATCGCGAGAATCAAGATGTTTAACAACCGAGCGCAGATCGAAGCACACTTGATTCAAGGGTTTCAAAAGGGTTATACATGTTGGACCATCACGGTGAAGAGCATATTATACAGAAGTCAACGATATGCCGCCAAATGTCGATTGTGGTTCCGATTCGGATAGGCCGCACGATGACAATCTAGATCGAGATGCTTCATGATGCGTAAGGAACCGTGATGAGAGGGAGTATGTTCAATTCCGGGCGTGATGGAGGACTCAGAGAAACCTTTGTTCCCGCCGCAAGTCGGAATACACAAGGTTGTCATCCGTGCTTAAACCGCTGAAATTGAAGGCAAGCAACGGTTGGTCCGACAAGAGTTTCATGGAGTCTGTTAGGTCTCTTAGCGACATGCTTCCTGAGGGAAATGAGTTGCCCAAAACCACCTACAAAGCCAAAAGGTTCTTTGTCCATTGGGAATGGAAGTAGAAAGAATACATGCATGTCCGAACGATCAGATCCTCTACCGTAACGAGTATACAAACATGCATGTATGTCCGTGTGCAACGATCCCGATACAAGCGTAAGAAGCAATCGATGACGACGAGGGAATCGAGGTGAAGAAAGGACCTCCGCTAAGGTGGCGTGGTATCTTCCTGTAATTCCCGCTTGAAGCGGTTTTTGCGAACCCAAAGAATGCAAATCTACAGATTGCACTCGAGGAGCGTAAGAATGACGGAAAGTTAAGACACCTCGCGATTCCGCCCAAAGGAGAAACATTGATAGGAGGTTTGCGACTTCAAAAGGAACCGAGGAATATAAGGTTTGGATTGAGTACAGATGGAATGAATCCTTTCGTAATATGAGCAAATGACATAGCACTTGGCCCGTGACGCTCAGATCTACAACCTTCCTCCTTGGTTGTGTATGAAGCGGAAGTATATTTTGTTGTCGATACTTATCCAAGGGTCAAGCAACCCGGGAATGATATTGATATGTACCTAGCACCATTGATGGAAGATCTAAAAATACCGTGGATTGAAGGGGCATGTATGGGATGCGTATAAACGAGAGAACTTCACTTTACGCTCCTTGTTGTTCTCGCACCATAAATGATTATCCCGCCTTTGCTAACTGGCTTCGGCCGAGTACAAAGGGGCCAAAGCCCAGACTCACCGCTAGATGATACCCAGAGTGTGTGGTCAATCACTCACAAGAAACCGTACATGCGTCATCGTAGGTTCCTTCTGAGGGCTCACCCATACCGCAGATGAAGAAACAATTCGACGGAGAGAAGGAGGACAATTCACTCCAAGGCATTTAAGCGAAAAGAGGTCTATGATATGGTTAAGGATTTAGATGTTGTGCTTGGAAAGGGATGTAAATCGAGGACAAGTAAGAAGAACATGTGGAAGAAGAGATCAATATTTTGGGACTTACCTTATTGGGAGCACCTAGAAGTTCGCCATCGCATCGACGCCATGCATGTAGAAAAGAATGTATGTGACAACTTGATTGGTCTCTTCATCAACATTCGTGACAAAACAAAAGATGGTGTCAACGCACGGCTTGACTTGGTTGATATGGACATCGACCGAGTTAGCACCAACAAGGACCGATAAAGGACGAACGTATCTTCCCCGCTTGTTACACTCTGCCCAAGGCCGAGAGAACCGAATCGCGCGGTGCTTGCATGGCGTGAAAGTTCCGTCCGGTTATTCGCCAACATGAAGAAACTTGTTTCGATAAAAGATTTGAAGTTAATTGGCATGAAGTCTCATGATTGTCATGTGTTGATGACACAAATGCTCCTGCTGTAATTAGAAGTATTTTGCCGATCAAGGTCCGAGAGACAATCATGAGGTCGTGTTATTTTTTAACACAATTGCTCAAGGTCATCGATCTCGGGACTAGATGCTCGCAGACGAGGTGGTGATGACACTATGTGATCTTGAGATGTATTTCCTCCGCCGCTTTTTCAATATCATGGTCCATCTCATTGTTCATATTGTGAGGGAGATAAAGATGTGCGGGCCGTGTTCCTACGTAGCATGTACCCGCTCGAGAGGTTCATGGGAATTCTCAAGTCATATGTACGAAATCGATCTCGCCGAGGGCAAGATCGCCGAAGGTTATGCAACCAAGAGGTCATTGAGTTCTCGCCGATTACATGGCTCAGTCGAACCGATAGGTGTGCCTCGATCTCGCCATGAGGGGAGGCTCGAGGGTATCGGGACCATCTAAGGAAAGCAATCACTCCAAATATGGATGTGTATGCTCAAGCCCATTTCACTGCCTTGCAACACATGACCGAAGTGTCCTCAGATATCGACCAAAGACAAGGACGTGCTTCGCAATGTAATCCGCCGCGCCGATGTTTGGATCACGAGACAACACAATGCATTTGCTTCAACCAATGGTTGAAGGAGCGACTTGCTAGGAGCTCGTCAAGTGATATGTCGACATGGTTGGCAAAAGGGCCAACATTTACAGCTTGTAACATGGCGAGGATACGATATAAATGGGTACACATTCTATACGCAGCTCGTGGATATAAAAAGCACTAACCGTAATCAGCGGTGTCCGTGATAGATGCATTCAAGACCGATGGGTGAGGAGCTCCTACTATGGGCATATAGAGGAGATATGGGAGCTCGACTCACGTGCTTTTCAAGATCCCCTATTTCGGTGCCATTGGGTCCATCTCCCACAGTGAAGGTCGACAAGCACGGCGTCACTACCGTGGACCTCGAACGTGTCGGATACAAAGACGAACCGCTCAGATCAAGCAACCAAGTTGTTCAAGTCTTCTATGTTACCGACCCGCAAATAAGAAGCGCCACGTAGTTCTTCATGGAAAAAGGAGGATTGTCGGAGTTGAGAATGTAGTGGACGAGGAAGAATACAATCAATTTGACGAGTTGCTCCTTTCGAAACGGATAAGGGTCGAGGAAGAAGAACATGACTAAACTAGCTACATACGCGTCGATCATCATGAAGGGCTAATTTTTAAAGATTAATTGAACAATGTGTGTATATGTACTATATACATTCCGATGATCATGGTTAATTTTAGTTCATTTGAGTTAATTAATTGAGATTTGTACCGTGAAATGGATGTGATTGTTTCTCAAATGAATGTGAATTGATGTATATACATGTACTTGTTGTCTTTTTCGCTTGTTTCAGAGGGCATGGCTAGCATTTCCGAGGCTAGCCAATAAATGTAACGATCTAGATATTAACCAATACAAAATAATATCACGCACGGTTTGAACTACGCATCGTCTCATTATGTGTATCACGCACGGTTGTTTATCAAACCGCTCATGTTATATGTATATCATGCATGCTTGTTTATTAACACCGCTCGCGATACATCATATATCACGCACGGTTCTAACTTAGAACCGCTCGCAGGTTATTATCTATCACGCATTTGGTTCTAAATTAGAACCGCTCGCGATAATCATATATCACGCATTTGTTGTTTATTAAAACCGCTCAGGATTCATCAATATCACAGACGTTGTTTATTAAAACCGCTCAGGATACATCACATATCACGCACGGTTCTAAGTTAGAACCGTCAGATAGGTATCACCTGAGCGGTTCTAATTTAGAACCGTCTGTGATGTCCATCCCTATTTACATTCGGACTCTAGCTAGGGTTTGCCGCGCCCACTCTCAAACGATTAAGTTTCTCAACTCCTCTCGCTCCTCCTCCCCGAGCCTGCCGCCACCTCCTCGACGCCTCCTCGAGCCTTGGCCATTCTCCTCCCGATCCTGGCTGACGCCTCCTCCTCCAAGGCGCCCCCCCAGCCCGCTGAGCCTCCTCCTACAGCCCGCCGAGCCCGCCTCCTCCTCCCCGAGCCCCTCGCCTCCCCTTCGACGCCGCCTCGCTTCCTCGATTGCTCCCCTGCTCGTCCTTCTCTCGACGCCTAAAGGTAACCAATGCCGAAGTTACCGATCGAATTTCATGCCCTTTCCTAACTATTTCTATCAATAATCATCATGGTCCTTCATGATAATTGTACTTGTTTTAGGAATTTGTATTTGTTCTAGTCGCTTATTCATATGGTATTTGTTTTGATATCGCCATCGAATACATTGCAATGTGGTGTGTTGGGCTTGAGATGAATGCTCTGTGATGATAATAGTCTTGTAATCTTGAAATTGTTTTGATAATCGGGTTTGTACTTGAGCTCTAATTGGAATGCTTACTCTACATCTCGATAGCAATATCAAAATGTTAAATCTTAGCTTTATGTCGATTTCATTTGTTCACATGATGTTCTATTTCTTGTGAAGATGTCTTCCGCTCATTCTCGAGTCGGCCGCCTCATGTGTCCGATGATGCACCATCCTCTGGAACAATATCCAACCGCTGTAGAAGAAGAGGAATATCGAAAAGGCCCACGGCCGATTTACCATCACGGAGGTCGATCACCGGGACCCTATCAATCCTCGCCGAGCAAGCGCCGCGATTCCGGAGAATGGTCTCAATAGTTGCACGGAACGGGTCAAGATCACCTACGATTCGTGGAAGGTGGTGCCCGACCATTGAAAACCATCTTGGCCGACGGAAATTTTGCATCATTCGAGATCCCAGAGAACTCCCGGACTCGTGTGACGACACGCTGTTACAAGCGTGCAAAGCGTGGAAGAACTTCAAGAGCACGCTTGTCAAGAACTACGTGGAGAAGGATCTGCCGCCTTCCACAAGTATCTATTATTGGAAGAGTCTGGGCCGAAGTTTGTGGCGAAGAAGACGACAGATGAATTTAAGAGTGAAAGTGCGGCGCACGGCCCTCGTGCAAAAACAAGCACCCCCACGCACTCGGCATCACTGGTATGCGGGTAAAGCCCGATATGGAGGGATCAGAACAAAGCAAAGCGCTTGAATCTCTCCTCGCTATTTCGAGATCACCGATGTGCGCGCCCGACAAAGGTTATTTGCGAGGTTAGCTATTCGCCCACGGGAAGTGTACTTTCCAAACCCGAAGACCGTGAAGTGTCCCAACGCTGGTAAGATATCGAACTACCTAGTTTGTAATTACTCCATAACTTCATAGGAAGTGAAATGACATGTCGGGCTATATTGCGATAACGCCGAGTGCACAATCTTCCCAAGGCTCATTCCAGCAGATAGGGAGAAGATATACTCTCTGCGCCCTAGGAAACAAAGTGAGCATCCGGTCGCACGAGAGGCGCCGGTGTTTTTGTTACATGGGAACAATGGTTCCAAGCGACAGAGGATCGCATCGAGTAGGAGGAGAGCCAAAGCCGAGCACGATGCAAAGCTACGAGAGGATCTTCGCATCCTCGAGATGAGCTCACCAAAAAATCAGAGCGAGGTCAAGTGAAAAGTCACCAATCCTTTGAGGAAAGGATTCGTATGCTCGAGCAAAAGCAAAGAAGAGACTTTTGAGGAAAGGATTAGGGATTGCAAATGCCAAGTCGGTTGGAAGCCCTCGCCTCTACTATACCACTAGCTAGCCCCCCAAACATCCGAGTAGCTACGCGTCCAACCCTAACCCTACCACAATAGGTGATGACAGATTTTCCGTCGATGACATCCGTAATAATTATTATCTCCGAATGCTCAATCCATTCATAAGCCTCGTTGGAGTAGCTAATTTTGTACCGCTATGTACGTGGGTGGCTACGGCGCAAGCTCCAAGTGAGATATGTCTCTGTTGCCCTAGATGTCGCTTGGGGCGTGTATCCATCCAAGATGTCGGAGCTTTGGTGCACGGTGCAAATCTAGCTCCGGTTTCGCAAAAGTGAATGTGGGCGGTGTTTGTGCCAATTTCGGCCGCCCCGCTGAAAATTCCCCAAACGATGAGGTCATGACTCTAGGGCAAGCCGCTGGAACATTCATCCAAAGGGCCCAAGGAGGACATCTCGCCGAGCTACCCGCCCGGTGTCAACTTCACGGAATGTCTCAGAACGCATCAAGTCCACGGACTTGATCGCACCGGCTACTCAGACCGACATGGCAAGGGCCCGCAGATCACATGCATCTACACTCGTGCTCAATCGACTCTTGTGAAGTCGACCTATACAAAGCGAGGCAGCAAGGGCAAGGGCAAATCAAGACGATCGAAGTCTTCTCGATATCCTTCTTGCCGCTGGGCTTAAATATAAGCCAGCGAGCCATTGCTCGAGAAGTTAGACACCCTACCCTAGGACCGATTGCACGGAATTGCATGCATGGTACATGGAATAGTCCAACAAGCGGTTGATCAACGATGCTCGGTGTCACCGCAAGTTCAAGGAGCATCATTTTAACCACGTATCAAGACGCCGTCTTCACGGTGACCTTCGACGACTTGTTCTGTCTCTTCAACCTCGACGAGCTCGACGCCTCAATCATACGATGTCGACAATCGTAAGTGTGTACAATCACGGTCAATGTTCGTAATATCGATAAATGTTATATATAACTCCTAGCTTTTGTATAATAGATACATGATCCGTGAAGCCGAAAGAAGGAAATCACCGGTAGGTTTCTCGACCCACACGTTGTCTCCGAAAGAAGCATCACGGCGAATGCAACATTCGCCGAGAATTACGTTATAGATTTTTTCATGGCTCACCGCAACAAGGAATTCATACTTTTGCCCTACAACCGTAAGTAAGTAGTGTTGCACTACCGCTATACTTAATGTTGATTTGTACTTTATAAGCAACACGAACTTAGGTTTAATGACCATGCCGACATACCGTGTAGGTTCCATTGATTCTAATTGTAATTATACCAAAACGGAAATACGTAATATACCTAGATTCCCTACAGAGGGCCACCACAACTTCACAACTATCCGGAGTTTAATCATCGTAAACACATTTCCTCCATAGAAACTCTATTGTAGTCTTTCCTTCCTTTGCAATGGCTAAGGCTAACTTCTTGGAGTCACGAGGGTGTTCGACGGTTACATGCTAGAGGATGGAATATCAAGGAAGGACGCGCAACATGATCAAACATTCCCTGTACTTGCTAGCTAGTACACATTAATCCTATATAACACTTCGTAGCAATGCCTCTTGAACTAACCAATTCTATTTTTGCAAAGGTTACCAAAGCGATAGCCGTCATAACGTCTGTGGATACTATGTTTGCCACAACATGCAACTACTCGTCGGTTCCGCGATCACCAATGATCCTCGTGTTTGTCAATCTTTCAACAATTATTTCATATATACTTACCAATTTATATAAGCCCTAATTTAACCTTCATATCGACAAAGTTGCAAACATCACTAAATCTGCATGGAACAGAGCGAGCTCATAAAATTCGATCACACCTTGCGGCATTCCCCAATGCATGTGTCATAAATCCAAATGGGAGTTTCCACAAGGTAGCGATTGAACTTGATTGAGATAGATTGAACATAATGGTACATGTGTGTAAATTAATGTACATTAATGGTTAATTTTAGTTAATTGATTTGTGAATTGGATGTGTGCTTGTTTCAAAATGAATGCAATTTTGATGTGCTTCAAATGAATGAGAATTGGATGTGCTTGTTTCAGAGGGCATGGCTAGCATTTCTCGAGGCTAGCCAATAAACGTAAATAGATTAAGCAATGCAAAGACTACCACAGACGGTTCAGATGAAACCGTCGTGATAGTCGATTACCACGCACGATGCAGATGAAACCGCTCGTGATAGTCAACTACCACGCACGGTTCAGATATGAAACCGCTCGTGATAGTGGACTATCACGCACGGTTTCATATACGCATCGCTCGGTAGTTCACTATCACGCACGGTTTTATCTACGACCGCCTGCGGTAGTCTAATATCACGCACGGTTTTATCTACGGATCGCTCGGTGGTAGTCGATCATCACGCACGGTTTTATCTACGGACCGCCCGGTGGTAGTCGAATATCACGCACGGTTTATCTGAGCAATCGCTCGTGGTAGTCGATTATCACGCACGGTTTTATCTACGCACCGCTCAGTAGGTAGTCGATCATCGCTGCACGGCTTGCATCTAAAGACCGCTTGTGATAGTATGTATTATGCATTTGCTCGAGAACCGCCTCAGTGATGACCATTAGCATTACTGACCCATAAACTCAGACGGCTCACGGAACCGTCTGTGATGGCGTTTTTGAACCGTCTGTAAAGGCCTTTTCTGTAGTAGTGTAGGGCTTGGCTACATTTCAATTTTTTTAGCTATTTTCCCGTGATTCTTAGGTATTCAAAGATCGAATTTGGACTTAGAATTTGGCTTTAGGGTTTTAACTCCTCATAATTATTAAAATGGAACATCCTTAGTTTAACTTGTAACTGATCATTTATTCTCGAAAAATTTCTAGGGAAAGAACGCAGTTAAAATATCCTTCAAAAAGTCTGAAAAATGAGTCACCAATTAAAAAACACACAAAAAGTTTTAAAAATCCTGTATTTTTAACTTTGGAATTTTTAGGTCCCAATTTTGAGGTGTTACACTCTGCTTCTCCGGCACAGATCCGGTGGGTTCCTCTGCTTCTCCATGGATTCGGCGAGTTCCTCTGATTCTCCAACACGATCCAGTCTAGCGGTGGCCCTTGTTGATACCAAGTTCCTTTGCTTCTCCAGCGGGATCCAGTCCAGCGGCTTCCTCTGCTCTGGCGGTGGCCCTTGTTCATCCTTAGTCTAGCAGCTACCTCTCCAGCACCTTCCTCTACTCTTCTGCTTCGGTAACCTCTTGCCCTACTACTGTGGTACTTGTGCTGATTGATTGCTTGCTGCCGAGTGTGCTGCCCCGCTACTACTATTGATGATGCTACTGTTGTTTTCTTGCTGTTCTTGCTACCTAGTACTGTTGTGTGGTTGTGGTCCATCAAGATGGCCAAATCTGACTCTATGTTTTGGGGTATTTCATCTCTTGTGTTCACGGACATCAAGCTTGATGGGTTGAACTACCGAGCATGGGCCTTCTCAGTCAAGACTACTCTTAGGGGTTATGGTTTGGTCTCTCATTTGATGGACAATCCTCTTGATCCGAAGAAGGCTGATGTTGAGGCAGTAAAGATTTAGCAGAAAGAGGATGACCATGTCATGACTGGCCTTGTTCTGAGTGTTGATGTTTATTTGAGGATGAGTCTTGAGTATCATACTTCAGCCAAGTAGATGTGGACATACTTTGAGAAGAGATATCTTTAGTCCAGTGGTGCTCTTCACTTCACATTGCTCAAGAACCTTCATAGTATTCAGCAGCAGCAGGATCAGACAATGGAGGAGTATTATAGTGCTTTCACTCATATCACTGGCCCTCTAGAGTCTATGACACCAAAGGCTGCCACTACTTTCCAGTCTTATGTTGCAAAAGATGAGTATGCTCAACAAACGCTCATGTATCAGTTTGTGATGGGGCTTCGATCAGAGTTTGAGCTTGTTTGTACTCAGTTACTCAACTACCACACTCCACCGACTTTGACTGAGGTGCTCTCTAGTTTGATTGTAGAGGAGACTCGTCTTCATTCGCTTATGCCTATCTCAGGATCCTCACCACATGTTGTCCTAGGTCTCTCACAGCGGTTTGGATCTATCAGAGCGACATTCACAGGAGTGCTGGTATTGTTCTCATTGCAAGAGGACTGATCATCTTGTTGACAAGTGCTTCAAGTTACATCCAGATCAGTTGGGCCTCCAAGAGCACTTTCTGGAGCAGTCACTGCTGTCACATCCACACCTACTGTGACTTCTAGATCAGTGTCTGCTAGGACCCCAGTTGCACCTTCTGCTCCTAGCGCTGCTCATCCTTGGGTTCTGGACTCGGGTGCCTCTTTTCATGTCACATCTGACAACTCTCAGCTTGTTGCTTGTAGGCTTGTGACTGATGCTGCATATGTTCACACTGCTGATGGTACACCTTGCTCTATCACCCATTAGGGCATTTTCTCTACATCTCGCTTCTCTGTTCCCAATATGTCTTTTGTTCCTCAGCTATCTATGAACCTTCTTTCTATTGGTCAACTTACTGATATGAACTATTTCATTGGATTTGATTATTCTTCTTGTTTCATTCAGGATCATTAGAGCTAAAGAGTGATTAGTTCTATCCATCACCGTAGAGGCTCTCCTAGTCTCTATGTCTTGAACACCTTACATCTTCCTTCCACCAGTACGTCAAAGACCTTAGTGTCTTCTGCTATGTCATCATCTCAGTCTCCTGTTGGTTCCTCCTTCAGCAAGTGGTATCATAGACTTGGTCATCTTTGTGGAGCTCGCCTCACCACTCTAGTTCACCAGGGTTTCTTAGGCCATGTCACTGTTGAGTCTAGTTTTCATTGTACTAGTTGTAAGCTGAGGAAACAACTACAAATTCCATATTTTAGTAGTACCACTTAGTCCTCTTGTCCTTTTGATTTGATGCATTCAGATGTATGGGGTCCATCTCCTTTTGCTTCGAAAGGTGGTCATAGTTATTATGTCATATTTGTTGATGATCACTCTTGATATACTTAGATCTATTTTATGAAATATCGTTCTTAGTTGATTTCTATTTATCAATCTTTTGCTAAGATGGTTCATACACAATTTTCTTCTTCCATTCATGTCTTTCATTCTGACTCTCGAGGAGAGTATATTTCATCAGCCTTTCGTCAGTTTCTTTCTTTTGAGAGTGCTCTTCCTTAACTCTCATGTCCTGGTGCTCATGCTCAAAGTGGTGTTACTGAGCGCAAGCACCGTCACATCATTGAGACTGCTCGTACTCTTCTCATCTCCTTCTTTGTTCCCTATCACTTCTGGGGGAAGTAGTCTCTACGGTAGTCTATCTCATCAACTGTCAGTCCAAGCATCAAGGCGAGTGTCCTGGTGAGGTCCTATATAGAGCACCTTCTTGCTATGCACATCTTCGTGTCTTTAGTTGTGTCTGCTATGTCCTTCTAGCACCTCGTGAGCGCACAAAGTTGAGCGCTCAGTCGGTTGAGTGTGTCTTCATAGGTTATAGTCCCGAGCATTAGGGCTATCGTTGCAATGATCTCTCAGCACGTCGCATTCGCATCTCTCATTATGTGACCTTTGATGAGGATCGACCCTTCTTTTATCATCCTTCTACACATCCCACTTCTTCTTCCACGGATTCCACCCCCTTTTTGTGTCTACCTCCCATTTCTTCACCAAACTTGTCTTCTCCAGATACACCTTTTCCACCAGTTTCGCCTTTTAGTGTATCTCCTCCACCAGCTCCACCAGTTTCTGGCACTTCTACTTTTCCCTTTCACTATAGTCGTAGGCAGAGAGTTCCTTCTGATCCTCGGTCCTCCTCCCCTCCACTTGACTCTCCGGCCAGTACCACCGACTCTAACGATCATTCTACTACATCACAGTATGCCCTAAGTGATCATTCTTCTATTCAGGCACCAGAGAGATGGATTTTTTCTTGTGCAGGTCCAGTAGCTGAGTCGAGTACCTATCAGAGGCTATCAGTATACCTGAGTGATAGTTAGCTATGATAGAGGAGCTCACAACATTAGAGTGTACAGGCACTTGGGATCTTGTTTCGCTACCATCTGGAGCTATTCCTATAATTTGCAAGTGGGTGTACAAAGTAAAGAACAAGTCATATGGTTCAGTAGAGTGATACAAGGCTCGTTTTGTTGCAAGAGGTTTTCAGTAGACTTATGGTCGAGATTATGATGAGACTTTTGCTCTAGTTGCTCATATGACCACGGTTCGTACTCTTATTGCTGTTACAGTGGTACGCACATGGACTATACCTCAGATGGATGTCAAGAATGCTTTTCTTCATGATGATCTATATGAGGAGGTCTATATGTAGCCACCCCCAAGTGTTGAGGCTCCTATAGGCTATGTTTGTGGTCTTATGCGTGCTCTATATGGTCTCAAGCAGGCTCCTCGTGCTTGGTTTGAGCGTTTCAGTTCTGTGATTCGAGCTGTTGATTTCTCTCCAAATGAACATGACCCTGCCTTGTTTATTCACACTTCTCAATGTGGTCATAATTTACTTTTGCTATATATAGATGATATGCCTTTGTGAAGAGAAAATTGAGTGAACCGTTTATGATATCCGATTTGGGATCATTGAGCTATTTTCTGGGGATTGAGGTTCATTCTGATTGTGATGGTTACTATCTCTCTCAGCATTGCTACGTTCACGATCTGCTTGCTCGCTCTGGTATGATTGATACACGCAATGCTGCCACACCCATAGAGCTCCACCTACATATTTGACCTACAGACAATGTTCCACTGACCGATCTTTCTCGCTGTCGTCAGCTCGTTGGGAGCCTTATTTATCTCACTGTCACTAGGCCAGACATTGCTCATGTTGTCCATGTGCTCAGTTAGTTTGTCAGTGCTCCCACCTCAGTCTACTATGATCATGTTCTTCGTGTGCTGAGATACTTGAGGGGGACTGCGGCTAGACGTTTGTTCTATGCTAGTTCGAGTCATATCTAGCTCCACGCTTACTCTGACTCCACTTGGGCGAGTGATCCTGCTGATTGCCGATCTATCACTTGCTACTTTATCTCTGTTGGTACTTCGCTCATAGCGTGGAAGTCCAAGAAACAGATTGCGGTGTCACGCTCTAGTGCAAAGGCTGTGCTTCAAACTCTTGCCGCTACCACCTTATAGATTATTTGGCTTTGATGGCTCTTGATTGATCTCGGTGTATATTGTGACAATTCTACACCTCTCTTTTATGACAATACAAGTGTTATTCAGATTACCAGTGATCCAGTCAAGTATGAGCTGACAAAGCACATTAGTGTTGATGCATCCTTCACACGATCTCATTGTCAGCAATCGACCATCGTCCTCAAGTATGTTCCCTCAGAGCTTCAAGTTGTAGATTTCTTCACCAAAGAGCATTAGCTTCATCTACTCAAACTCAGTGTATCAGATCCTCCTGATCCATCTTAAGTTTGAAGGGGGTGTTAAGAATAGTATTGTACATTCTCTACTTTCCCTCTTGGGCTATGTGGCACATATAGCCCATGAGCCCATATAACAATGACTATACATATCCTCTCAATTAATGAATAAGCTGTACAGTTATGTATAGCAAAATTACTCTCTCTATTCTAACAAGATATGTCCTTGAGACTGTAGACGAAGTAGAGTGACCCAGGCGCTGAGCGCAGCCAGTGAGGACAGGGCCCGGGTGTCACCCGTTTTTCTATGTGTCTTGAGCCTCCTCCTTTACGGTAATGGGCAAACAAAAGCTGCAAACTTGCTTGATAAAGCGAGATTGATGATAGTAGTAGGTAATTCGCATGCTCCTACTGGCCAGCACCTCCATGCTCACAAAAGTTTTATTATATTTATAGGGAACAGTAGGACACATCAACGGTCAGGATTTCCATCACAGGACACATGAATGATTGGCTGGTTCAGCTTTTTTTTCAGAAGCAGCAATATCAGAATCAGATCGTTGCAGCAGCAATGGCTCAAATGATCAGAGCTTTCAGAAATATGGCGAAGGGAGTGCACGCTGTTTGGGCTGTCAGTTCGCGTCAAGGACTCCTTGCAATAGTTGAATGGACGACGGTGGACTGGCGAGAAATTTCATCGACAGAGACGGGCTGACAGGGGTTGTTTCGATTGCATTCACGGCTTGCTGCCGATGTGGCCAGGCTGTAGTTGTGTTCGTGTCTTCATGACTTCGCCCTTGTCGTTGCCTCTTCCAAGATCTTCAGATTCCAAACAGGATGACAGGGTACAAGTATGCAGAGCTTCGACCGTATACGATGTCATGGGAGAAGACTTGCTGCTGAAAAATATAATCTGCAGTTACTTTGATAATTGTAGTGTGGAGTTGGGTTTCTTTTTTTTAGCATAGGTGCAAAGGGCTTGGCAGTCTTGTAGCAGCTAGCAAGCATGAAAAAGAAACATTGATGGAATTCATAGATACTAATTTGAGACACGAATGGAACAGCAAAACCAGCTTGCTGGGTCAATCTGAAGTGCTAATACAGTTAGAACAGGACAAAGATAGCATTTCAAGGAAGATTGTGACCGCATTCACAAAAGCAAGTAGCAACATATATACAATGGCCTGGCCCAACCATCTGGGGAGACATTTTGGACCACCAATTGAAGACAAAACAAAAACTGCTCAACCGTTGTAGTTACATACCAACCTGTCCTCGCTCACAAAAAATGCAAACATTTACCTGTAGAAGACTATAGTGCTCCCAACCTAGTAACTTGTCTTTATTCCCATAGTATTGCAAAGACATCGCAAACATGAATAGTCATAAACTAAGATCACCTGACAATTCAGTGAGATGTAAGAAATGTTCTCTTATCATTCCAGACTTATGAAGTCAAGAGGTCCCCAAAACCAATAAATACTTTCAACTGCAGATAGAATTAGCCGCAGCATATGTTACAATGCCGGATTACTCAACAACAGCTATCTCGAGAGAAATTATGAGAAAGCGCATATTAAACCTAAATTCCATACTAAGCTATGGAAAAAAGGAAAAAGTACACCACTACAGTATGGCGGGGCTTCTTAAGCCACATATGTCAATCTGCCAAGCTATCGAGGAAGCTTTGCAGCTCCCTCAGGCCTTCTGCAGATATACTCCTCTGTACACGAGGCCTTGGGCCAGTTAGGACAGGAGGCGGCCTGGAGTTGAAGCAGACGACAACTACAGAAAGGTTATCACTGCTCTTCCTCTTGATGGCCTCGTCAACTAGTTCTTTACAGCAAGCAACAGGGTCGTTGTGCTCTTGGAGCTTTCGACGTGCAAAGTCTACCACATTTTGGCTGCGGAATACATCCCAGATCCCATCACAACCGATGATCAGGAATTCGTCCTCCTCGGTAAGATTCCTCATCATCACCTCAGGCTCGGCACTAAGAGGCCCAAGACCATCACATGCTTTCATTCCTTCCATGTGCCAGTCCCCGATTGCTCGCGCAACATTGAGCTGCCCATTCAGATAGCCATCGTAAACATAACCACCAGATGCTTCAATGCGCATCTTCTCTCTGTTGCAAGATGGCTTGTGGTCCTGGGACATCTCAATTGCCTTTCCACGACAACAAAGTACTGCTCTACAGTCACCTGCATTTGCCACCAGAAGTGACCTGTGAAAAATGCAGAAACGATTAAAAGAAAAAATATCTCAAGTGAAACTGTGAAAGCGCAAATCTTTCAGAGACCATACTATCAAAATTATAGATAAATAGAAAGACAGCAGAGTTCAAATAAGGAAAAGGGAAAATTACAGAATGGACTAACAAAGAAATGGGCACGCAGTCCATTCATGTCCCAATATCATAAAGAAAGGGGATTATGATTACTTTCATCATGAAAGAGAATACTGCAGCATGCAATAGGCTATGGTACATGCTGGTATTAACCATGGTCAACAAGGGGTCAAAATAGAAAGATGACAGTGAATTGTTCAGAAAACAAATAGGGGATATATACATTACTCCCTAAAAGAGCAAAGTGCATGTATAAACCCGACGACACACTTAACATGCACACAAAGAACAGGAAAACTTGCAGTTACCAAAGAAGAAGAAATACTGATATTTGTGGGGGCAATGAGGGTAAGTGTCGAAGCCCCTAGCTTTCTTCTGTGTGCATGAATGCGCACACTGAAGAATTGGTTTGCACAGGCAACATAACAGGAACCATAAGACTGTAACAGGAGGGGGAAAAAAGGCTTTTGCTGTTGATAAGTACTGACAAGCTTCAAATAGTAGTTAAACATGAATGCTACAAAATAACTGAGTATAAGGCTTACAGTTGCACAAGTTTACCTCCCAACCAAGAGTGCAGCAAGCGCAGTTGTGCCGGATGCAAGAGAGGAGTTCACAGAGCAAGCATCTGCAAAAGCAGCGTCAGTCTGTAAGAATGCTGAGGACACAGCTTTCTCTATCTCCGTCGGAAAACCCTCATCCTCAACGATAAACCTTGGCAAATTGCTGCAAACAAAGTCAGCAGCGTGCTTTCCACCATGCCCATCAAAAACCTAAAACATAAAAATCGTGTGATGGGTACATACACAGGAAACACCTGTCAGATGCACAAATGTCTCTCACGGTGAAGAGTCAACATTGTTTCTCAAGTCATGAAATGACTAACATTAGCTAAAATATATTATAAACATCAAGAAAGAAAACCCTGATAAATTAGATAAAAAAAACCATACCCCATAAAATGCACTGGGCCCTTCTTCATAACTTTCAAGTCCAAAATCTTGCATGAAGTTATCACAGCAAATGTAGACATCCTCCATTGTGCGCCTTGACCCAATATCAGCCCAGCCTCCAGAACGTACAACTGGGATAAATTCAGCATCCGTGCTTTCAAAAGTTTTTTCAGTTTCAGATTTGTTATTGTTTGCAAGACTCCTCACCTGCAATACCAATGCCAAGTATGGAAATTAATTAGCCATACCAAAATAAACAAAAAAAGTACAAAAGTTACAAGATTTATATTGCATGCTATTTCCTTATGCACTGGTGCTAGCATTAAAGCTAAAGGAACTTTCATGTCTGTATCATACAATAGTAATAAAGTCGATCCCAAAAAAGGCAAAAACAAGAATACCATTAGGTCACATCATCAAAATGATCATAGCCGTTCAACATGATTGAGAATGAATCATGGACACAAGTTTTGCTAAATAGTTGCAACTGTGAAAGAACTATTCCTCTCCCCTCCCATGTGAATTCAATGTGACATGATAATTTTCCACTCTTTGGCTCCTTGCTCAAATAGTGTGGGCTTCTAGAAATTCCCGCAGCAACGTGCAGGTATCAGCCAAGCACACAAAGAAAGCTGAGCGCACGGATTTTTGTTATAATTGTTTTTGTACAGTAATGAGAAGGGAAAGCCAAACATGAAATGCATATCACCTTGTTTGGCTCCTATCAAGAAAATCCAGTTCAGTCAGATATAACTAGCCAACAAGGGAACCCAAAATTTCTATAATCTAAATCAAACCTCAAGTAGAGTGATGAGATCGAAACAAAAACAGCAGGGTGATGAGAACAAGTCAAACTACAGTTTTGCAAATTCCTTCAAAGGTGGCATGTACAAGAGATTAGGAGTTTTTTCAAACGTTGAGGACTTGAAGGGCCGATTACTATTTATATTGAAGCAGAGACCTGAGAGTACCTTTTCTAATAATTTCATTTGAATAATGATCTGGGGCCATGGGGTCAGAACAGCACGTAGGAAGTACCAAAAGAGTTAAGAGACTTTCATGACACATAAGTACTAGATTACCAGTCTGATCCCCACTTTTGCAATGTCCTCCAGGCCCAGCCTTTTCTACACATGACATCTTTAAACAACAATCTTTCCAATTCAAGAGAAATGTTATAGCATCACGTTCACTACCTACCCCTGCAACAAATTACACGCTACGGAAATACTACAGTAGCATCAAGCACCAAGACGGTAATATAGTTAACGCAAACCTTCTGAAACGCTCTGTCTGCATACCCAGTACCCCAGTAATTTGATAGAATCAATCATTTCATAGAACCCAAGGCAGTCTTTGCAAAAGACCACGGGATCACAAACATCTAAAATGGCTTTCTAGACTCCCAATAATCTGCACCCACATAAACCGCACGGATCCAAACATCTCGCTCCAGCTCACTAGAGCTCCAGTACAGCATGGATGTACCAAAAATTCAGAGCCCAAGATTCCTTCCCCTCTTTTCCCACCTCCCAATTCGACAGAGCATCACCCATCCCATCATACCGGTGCTAACCCTAGCTTCGTAAGCTCTTCGCGCAAACAATTCACACATCGCAGCGAAGGAATCGCGCGAAACAGCAAAGATTAAGCACGAATCAAGCCGAACAACACATAAAGCTACCACCTTTCGCGCAGATCACACGAGCAACCAAGCTAAGTGCGCCGAAAGGAGCAAGATTTTGGGGGTTTACTCACGAAGGAGGCGTGCCGCGCGAGCACCGGCTTCCTTGCCGCCGCCGGGATCGGCGGCCTCGCCCCGCCCCCGCCGCCGCCAAGCCTATGCTCCTCCATCGCTGCCGCCACCGCAGGGAGCCTCGGAGTCCGCTTCTCGGATCGAATTGGAGAAGGCTAGGGTTAGGATTTGGATTTGGAGAAGTGCTGCTGCTGCTGCTAACATTATACTGTGGAGTGTGAACAGTAGGTGCGATAAAAGAGCAGGGCGCCTTGGGAAAAAATCAATAAAAGAGCAGGGGAGGGGCATTATGGTAAATTTATGGGTCGTTAAACTAGTGATGGCGACTAATCGCGATTAGGGTCTGGTTAATTTTGTGGGCTGTGATCCGGTGTGCGCGGGCTCTCGCTGTTTTGCTGGGTCGGTGCAAGTGCGGCTGGACCGGGACACGTCACACGTGGGGGAGAGGGACACGTGTCGAATTGTGAGACGTCCTGGGGAATCGTTGGGTGTTGGGCCTTGTTCAGAACGTAGAGTGTAGTTATTCCAGGCATACAACTTGTCTAAAAAAAAGGCTTATAACCCATGTTACAGCTCTAAATACTGAAAAATTATAGTAAAAAATATACACGTATAACACAATCAAATTTAAGAGATAAAGTATCACACCGCTAGACTGTACTCTGTTGCTTCCTTGATTGAATAGATGGGATGATGAAAAAGGCATGTTACTCTTTCTAAAAAAAATAAAAAAGAAAAAGGCGCGTGACTGTGCTTGGCTCCTTTCTGTTTGAAAGGCAGAGGACCTCGTTCCAAATTGAACACAGTCACAATGCAACTCGCTACCCAAGATTTCCAGAAGCCCATCGAGCTGGCGGTGTGCAACTATGCCGTACGTAGGAATGGAAAATGGTAATGGATAATCTGTTTTATCCGATGTTGTATCTAAAAAAACGTAAATGCGGTAAGTAAAACTCGTATTCGAATGAAAAACGAATACGAGTACATATACTATCTGGGTTTTTTTGGGGATACGAATCTGGATGTGATATGAGAAATGCCACCAAATACGAATATGGATAGTATCCGTATTCGAGTCAGTAACTCAGCATAGCACTCCCAAGTGGTCAAGCGGCCCAAGCCAATCTAAGTGAGTAGTGACCCATGACTCATGCGGTGTGCTTGCCTGCCTGGGCCGCTTGGCGCCTCACGCATGGTTGTGGGTCGCCATCTTTGGGCGATGGGCACACATTGATCATCAAGATTCAAAGAAGAGGCGATGGCGCAGGCCCTCTCAAGAACGGTCGCTATAGCTACTCTGCTAGTGCAGACGTGTAGTAGTGCTACTGCTAGAGTGCTAGTGCTTCGGAATTCTTTACTGTAGACATATAGTTATGTACATGTTATATAAATTTGTTCTACCGAGATTTGTCGTAAAAGTTGTTGGATATTCGTATTCGACTGAATTGAGTACATATTCGATTCGAATTTGTATTCGTTACGACATTCAATTTGTATTCATATTCGAGAATGTTCAAATTCGTATTCATATTCGTTTTAAAAATATGGATTCGTAATCGTATTTGAATTCGAGACTATTCGATTCGTATTCGATCTATTTCCATCCCTAGTCGTACGTGTTCATTTCCCGCTACCTATAAACCTGTAAACTTTGTATACTACCAGAGTTGTCTACCTGTCTGCTGCTGTGTGGTGAACTAGACTTGTATCAGGGAACTAAACAAATGATTCACTAATGGCTTGCGTGGTGAACTAGGCTTGTACCAAGTAACTATGTTTGTACCAAAGCATTAAACAAATGGTTCACTAGGCCCTTCGCATCCTATCTAGCAATAAAGAAACTAGGTTCAACAAAATGTTGTCGAAATAGTTTACAACAAGCTCTTTTTAAAATTATTGTTTGTTCGACTATTCTAAAAAACGCTCGATTCGATTAACCTGGTTGGAGGAAGTACACCACCTACTCGAAGTTTTTCCTCTCTGCGCATGATCCTGCCCACTAGAAGGAACTTCCATCGATGCCACTGCTAGGGAAAGCCGCTGCATTGGCGCCGGAAATTTCGGAGGCGTTGTCGAGACGCAGCACTGCAGGCAAGGGGGGACAGCAGCGACAGATGTGCGGAGGAGTGAGGCCGGGTGGTGGCCTAAACTCTTAATGAGTGTCTCTTACCTAGAGTAGTCATGTGGTACTAAACTTCCTACATTCCAAGTCACATGAAATCATGAAACCCTAATTTTTGAAACCTAAAATCCTAATTTTCGAGACTTAAACCCTTAATTTTTGAGACAATTTCAAAACATATAAAATTCTAGAAAAATTACACAACCAAGTCCACTGTGTAACGAGCCTTCAAAAAAAATTCATAATGTTTGGACCTTATTTTCTATATTAACCGATTCCTACAAACATTATACTTAAATGAATTTTTGAGAAAAATTCAGAACGGATAAAATTATGAAAAAAAATGACACAAGAAAGTAAACTATATCGGGAGGCTCTACAAAAAAAAATTATAACTTTTGAAACTCATTTTTCATATTTAAAAATTCCTACAAAAAGTATACTTAAATGAATTTTTCTGCGTTGTTTTGGGGCCACCGCACGGTGGCCGTGCGTTTTAGGTGCCACAGTGCTCCACCACACAGTGGTCGTGCGGTGCCGTCTGCATCGCATAGTGGCCATGGGGTTTTGGCTCACCCACATGGCACCATACGGTTTTGGCTCATCCGCACAGCTGCCGTGCGGCAGTAGATACGTGTCGGCTCGTCAGCCGTCCCGCACGGTGACCGTGCGATGAAAACGCTATTTTTGCTAATTTCACGTGATGAGTACTATTTTTGCTAATACACGGGCAAATACCGCCATTCCAACCAAAAACTCATTGCGAGAAAGTATTGAAGTGTGCCTCATTTCTACCCTTGACGGTTTGACACTGATTAGGATATTATAATTTATTAATAATCTATAATTATCTCTACTATGACCCAACCGGATGGGTATCCTGTATACATCATATTATGACTATAATCTTCCATTTATTTTAATTTATAAACGCGTAACCCCGTAGGCCCTATTAGTTCAGGGGGCCATGAACTTACCATGGACCCACTTTCCAGCCGGTTTATGGATTTATCTTAGACCCGTACGTGCATAACTACCTCATATGTGTCTCTGATAAACAACATCGTATCTACGTGCATAACTACCTCATATGTGCCTCTAACAAACAACATCGCATTCCCTAACAACTATCTACACTATGGCCTTGTTTGGATCATAAGTTTTGTGAAAACTAGTTATCCCAAAACCGTTTTTCACACCGTTTTAGAAATACTTTGTTTGGATTGGGTAACTAACTCTGAAAATAAGTAAAACCGGTTTCTCATAAGTCCAATATATTAAGTTTTCCCCAAAACGAGAGCTGGTTGTTTTTAGAAAACCGCTTTACATACGCACGCTTCAAGACCAACAAACTCTACACCTCTGCTCTACATACTCCTACCGTCTGGTCTCAGACGTGGTTGCCCTCGCCGTGTCCTCGTTCTACTCGGCTCGTTCACGGACGGTAACGCTAATGCGGTTGTTTCATCCCATGCCGCCGCGATGGCAAGCATCGATGACTTTTTCGCCACGGTGGCGCGGCCGAATCGATGCCGATCGCGGACGCCATACGCCCGGGCCGCCACATTGTGTTCGGCATTAGCGTGTCGTCGTCGCTGTGGAAGAGCCGAGGAGTACATCAAAGTGTGGTGGCGGCGAGGCGATGCGCGGGTTCGTGTGGACCGGACAAGCGGTGGCGGAGTTCTACTCAAGAACGCGTTCAACACCGCCGGCGACCACCAACGCCAAAGTGCCCCCGCCAGCAGCGCTGCATCGCATCGCCTTGTGGAGCGCCGCCGGGCTCGCCGGCCGATGGCCGCGTCCCGCGGCGCGATTCACGGCCACCGCCCGCTTCCCCATGTACGTCTTGAAGTCAAACTCGCTGTCGCGAGGTCGCCGCCGCGGCTAATACGATGGCGAGAAGCGACGCTGGGCGGAGGATGCGCCGCAGCAGAGGCGGGGGTGGCGGGGAGGAGCGAGAGAGTGGACGCGCGAGGCGCGGGGTTGGAAGGCCGCCATGGCTTTGGGGTCAAGCGGTGCGGGAGTTCAGATGGGGGTGAAGTGGGCCGGTGATTGAGGTGACCCGTCCGCCGCGTTGCGATCTTCTTATCTAGAGACGGGGAACTTTGGCGTTGGGTGGTCGCTGACGGTGGTGCGACCTCTGGGCGACATCCTCGGCCTCTGGCGCGCGACTTCGCCGTCGTCACCGGGCGATTACACGGTGTCTGCGTTCAACACGCTGGTGGTGGCGCTGATGGCGCTGTCGGCGGATGTCAGACATCAAGTCCGTGAAGAAGAAGCAGTCCCGCACCGGTGCTTCGCCACGATCCCGCCAATTCTTCACCACAACCGGTGGTTCTCCTCGTACTCGCTCTTCTTCTTCCTCCCGTAAGTCCAGGCGAGCGTGATCACCAGGAAGAATGCGGGGATCGCAAACAGAACCTAGCCACCTTGCCGACCTTGTTCATGAGTGAGCGGCGACGAATCGTATGGGGCGAAAGGTGAGGGGGTGAGGAAATTGGAAGGGGTGGAGAGAGGAGCGAAGGGGAAAGTAAGAGAGAGAGGTGAGCGAGCTAATGGTGAGAAGGGAAAAGCAATGTTGTGCTATGTCAGCAGTAGACGCAAAAACATCTTTAGCCAAACACGAAATTGGTGAAAGCTTGTTTTAATTTTTCAGATCCAAACAAAGTAATTCATAAATTCATTCTAACAGAATAACAACTTAAAACCATTTTTGCTAAAAATTCTCCTAATACTAGTTTTCTTAAAGCCCATTTCTTATTCCTGATATCCAAACAACCACTATGTTTCTTCCACACTGCTAAGAGATGAGTCGCTGATAGGAATCGCCACCACGTGCACTGTCTTTTGGAACAAGAAGATGTCTCATCCGACATCACCAACTGGCACATCTTTGGCGGTATATAAGGGCATGTACAGTGGGTGACATCAGCAGCCTATAATCTTTGCCACATAAGATTTTTAATGACGTGGATGAGAGAGAACAAGGAGAGAGAATGAAGTCGTCTAGCATGCAACAGACAGTCTATAAAACCCTTATAGACAACACAAAACACCATTGTATGAATTGTTGTCTATAACAAATATTTTTTTCAAGCAAAAACTAAAAGATTGTGGGATCTCATATAAACAACTTAACAGACAACTCATTATATAAGCCGTCTTTAGTGCTATCCATAGGTGATATGGATGACTGATATAGACACCCGTTGTCTGTACCATTGTATATGCCTTAAGATTGGTTGGACAGTAGGATAGGACAGAGACAATTGTAACTAGATCACGCTCATTGTTTCCTGTGATCAAGGAGCACCCTTGTAATCTATTCTTAGTAATAAAGACATTCATTTTAAGTTGCTAGTTAGCGAGTTCTAGTGTTTTCCTTGTATTTCCACAAAATTAAACAACCGCAGATCGCATCTACGTTTCTGGCAACAACTACCTGGAGTCTGTTTCTTCCACACTGCCAATAGATGAGTCGCTGACAGGAACCACCACCACGCGTGCAGTCTTTTGGAGCAAGAAGATGCCTCACCCGACATCACCAACCGACACCTATTCGGTAGTATATAAGGACCGATTGGACAGTAGGATAGTGCAGAGACAATTGTAACTAGACCATATTCGTTGTTTCCTGTGATCAAGGAACACCCTTGTAATCTATTTTTAGTAATAAAGACATTCAATTTTAGTTGCTTGTCCGCGAGTTCTAGCGTTTCCCTTGTATGTCCGCAAAATCGTCGTCGAGATCGTCGACAACACAGATGACTCGAAGCATACAAGGACTTGAATTAGCACCTAGAGTAATTGCAAGTTCAATTTCTGTTGCAACGGGATAGCTCCACTAGCCTCCGGCACCGCCGCTTCCCTCCCCTTCCTCTCTCTTCTTCGCGCCCACCACCCTCCTCGCGTTCTTCTCGGGCGTCGGCCGCAGCTCCACGCTCCTCCTCCGCCATCCTGTCGGTGTTGCACGAATCTGGTCACCACCGGATTTGGTGGCCCTCCATCCCACCTCGTCGGGCGCAGCTACCGCGCACCGCCTGCTGCTTGTGAGAGAGAGATGGATAAGTGTTGGGGGGAGAAACGGGGAGGCTGCGAGCTATACCATCGAAACGTTAAAACGTTTTCTAGTTTTTCTCTTTCTTTAACGTATAAAAACGACGCTTCACATGGAAAATACATGTGTGCTACATTGCCAAGATGTCACTCTATGCTCAACCCCAGCACAAACATCATCCAAATGTGATACTGTGGACATCATCATCTGAATGAGACTGGAGTGTGTGGAGCGACCGGTCTTGGAGCTTCCCATCCATTTAGCAATTGAGAAGAAACGGTGTGCGGGGGATCAGATTTGGTGGAGCAAAATGACCGGCCGAGATGAGAGACGAAGAGAATCTTCTGCATCAGCATATCACAGACGCTGGGTATACAGAACAAACGTGTATATGTGGGATTTGTGCTTCCGATCTTACTAGTGTTGAAGCAGCAACTCTGCTATAATATTCCTCTGATAATACTACTATTCAACTAATTTAAGTACTTCTAAGTTCTAATTAGTAAAAACTAAACAAGAGGAAATGTTAAGAAAAAAAATTGGTAGGCCTAAATCGAGCGCATCCTCATCAGTCTGAGCTAGGTGAATAACTGCAAGTTACCACAGGGGCAAGGTAAGCGGATTGAGCAGCTGGACCTTTCAATTCCACTTTCGGTTGATCAGTCTCGACACTGTTTTCTTCAGTGGATGAATTGTCCAAGCACATGTATTCCAGTGCACTGATTTCCCCAGCAATCACCATCTACCGAACTAAGCTGAGGATTTCCAACCAAAAGAACACACAGCACCACTAAGGCACTAACAGGAAAGGGGCAAATAGAGGCAGCTAAAGTTGCAACAGAAATGACAGATTGTACTCCTATACTTTTTGACCTTACAATGCAACAAATGACAACATTTCAACAACAAACAACAGCATGTATATTGTGTATACGTCCTTGGACACAAGGTTGTGGTAACAGCTACGATGAAACCGAAACATGGAAGAAACTAAAAAGAGACTAGTTGACAAGTACTACTAGCGCCTCCCTTCAACCCTCACCGTCGTCCAAAACCAAGCCGTCCGGCCGGCCGTGCTCCGACCGAGAGGATCGGAGGAGCACCTGAAAAGGAGGAAGCTCCACGTGGCCTGTACAATACACACTGATCACTGATCCTACGGTACAGGTACATGGAGGACCTGAGCAGCCAAGCCTCTTCCATTGCACACGTTTTGAATTAATTCAGACAGATTAACCGCATTGCGCATAGGTACGCATTGAGGGATCATTGGGATGATGGCCTTGGAGCTGCATCAAGCAAAGCGGAAATGTTAGTGTCTGTGTGAAGTGCATGTTCGTCTTTAATTATATATCGTTGCAGTTAGTGGTAGCTTGTAGTAACTAATAGGAAGCAGGACATCATCTTGGATTCTTACAAAAGTTGACGGCCTCGGAGCTCTTCATGAGGCGGATCCGCTTGCAAGACTCCACGAACATCCTGCGTTTATATGAATTGAATCAGATTAGCATGTTTGTTAATGTTTTATACAGTTGTGCAAATCGATCAGCAAGAAGGTAGCTAGCGAGAGAAGAGTAGGAGAAGCTTACTTCCATGGGACGTCTCCGACGAGCATCCAGTCGCCGTCCTTGTCCTCGTAGGTGGGCACGTACTCGGCGCCGGTGGCCGAGTCCACGAGCTTATTCCCCTCCCCGTCGGCGGCAGCGCCGCGGATGGCGAGGCAGGGGGCGAACATGCCGTGGAGCGAGCGGAGCAGGGCTGCGTAGCCGCCGTGCGCCGCGAGGTCCACCTTGCGCAGGTAGGGTGCGCCGTCCACGGCCACCTTCACGAGTTTGCACCCGCCGGCGACGCCCGCGGCCTCCTCGCGCAGCGCGTTGCGTCGGTACGCCCGCACTGGCGGCCACCCCACCGCGCGCGCCCTGTCGTCACACATGCCACACGTCCATGTCAGCCAGAACCATCAATAAGACCATAACCACAATCATCTCCCCGCGCGCGCGGCGTGCGACATGCGGGAGCTAGCTAATTGGAGAAGGAAAAAGTTACGTACTTTGGGGAGGGCGGCTTGTCGTGGTCGGCGTGGGCGCGCTTGCGGTCAGCGACTGGGTCGGCGGCGGCGGCGGCGGCGGAGCCGGGGAGGGCGAGGGTGAGGGCGGTGTCGTCGTAGTCGAGGCCGGACACGGCCGGGGACTCGGCGGAGTTGGTCGAGCTCGTCGACATCGGCGTGCGTCCGTGCGAGGGTCGTTTAGGCTTCTGCTGCTTCGGCCGGCCGATCGGTAAGCGTGGTTTTGGAATGGCGGGCGCGGCGTGGCGGTGGATTTGTGGGGTTGTGGAGGAGGAGGAACCGAGCGCGGCTCGTAGACTTGATGTCTCGAACTCTCGATCGGTTGCGCGGTCGTTATCGGGGTGAGGGCGTGTGGTGTGTCGTGAGGAGGAGGACGGGTGGGTGGTGGCCGCGCAGATGCTGCCTATAAAGATGAGCTCGGTCGGCGCGGCCCCGCCGCGCGCGCTGCCCTCCGTTTGGTGCCGTGCGCGTGTGGGTGGTTTCGGCGCAAGGTTACATACAATGGGTTTGCATTAACTATGTATAGTCTTTGTCATATATAATTTAAATTGGTGTGGATAAAATATAATAAAGAGATAGAAATATGCTGTCTATAATTATGTAACCGACTGTAGCACCAGAACTAAGAAAATCATTAAAAAATTGTGTATTGGCTACAATCCTGTAACCGACTGTATCACTACAACCTATTATATGAACTATCTTTAATACTATCTACGGTGTAACATGTAGATTCTTATAGACAAGAAATGCTGCTTTATGATTATCGTGAACATGCCCTAAAACCTCATGGAAGTCGAAATTTTCACAACCTATGCCGTTTTGCAGAACCGTTGAGTTAGTACATTTTATCACCACGCATTTGTAATTTTGTATAGAGTTGTAACAAACATCTGTTCGTAATTTTGTTCAATGTTTGCTGGATAGCTCCAGGGCACAGAATTATCGGTAACAAGATCTCAGGCATGATCGTTTTTGTGTTGATAGGGTCTAGATATAGTAGGATCTGATTATAGGACCATTCATAAGATTGTGCCTCGAAATTCGTCATTCCAAGGATTACAAGACCTGGATGACTGTTTCTACGGTACTGGTTGATTAAGATCTTATGTAGGATCGGAATTGAATTGATCTAACATGGATTGGGATCCGGTCCATTTTACATCTATTCACACTTAGGGAGTTAGGCTACTCCCAACGTTCCACCTTAGTTGATATCTTAAGTCTGCTATATAGACAAAATGAGGACGTTGCACTATAGTTAATGAAAAGAGAGAGTACTCTAGTATCTAATTTGGATACCGGTTCAGTCTTGAAATCCAACACATAAAATTTATTGCGATCGATTCCGTGCATTGGGAAGATCACGCATGCATTGTTTTAATACATATCACAAATAGACCACAATGCTCAAATATTAGTAAAGATCATGCATGTAATTAAATGAAACGGCCTAAGATACTACACCATAAGAAACAATGCATTAGGAATATAGTATCCTAACACTCCTCATGCACTAAAGAAATTATACTAAGATACTGCCTATTGAGAACAGCCTTACATAGTCCCTTCTCACAACCTTAAAATATCTTCGCTGCTGTCTATTTGACAATATCTGTTGCTATTTTGACTTGTAACTAGTTTAGCTTGAAGTAATCAGAATTCCAGATAATTTCACACGGTGCATTTCACCTGTGTTGATAGAGCAATAGGAATCTTATTCACCAATGCATAAATCACGTCGCTATGGCAAAATGACCTTGCAAGTTGCAAGTCCTGAGAAAGTGAAACCACTGTGCACTATGGCAAATACAGAAACTCCCGGCACAGCAAAGAACAAAACAACCGTGCAGTGCAAGAGAAGACAAAGGGTAGATATAACGCGATCTCCTCCTATACCCCCGACCCCAGCCACTCCAACCCATCCTTCCGCCAAGTGGCACAGAGCCACGTGAGGGCCCCCCACCTATCATGCTCTGCTGCGAAGCCGCGGGTCAGGCAGGGGAGAAGGGCCGGGCGGCAGTTGGCATGTCGGCGCGCTGTCCCCTGCTCGCCTTTTGACGACAACCGAACCCGATGCCTTCCTTCCCCGGCCGCCCGCGCCTCGTCTCGCGGTTGGTGTAGCTCGGCAAGACGAGGAGGCTTCGGCACGACCCCCCCCGCGCGCGCGCGCACGGAGACGACTTGAGTGCGTCTACTCGAGTGGCTTCCTCCGTTTCTCCTTCTCGACACCGTTTGCCTACTTGCTGACTTTCCTTTACTCTCTGCTCTCCGTATGTCTCCGCATTGGAACCGGCAGCAGCATATATAAAGGAATAAAAAAATCTTAATTTAATAAATAATTATAAAAATACATAATCGAAAAAAATAATTACAAAACTGATGACATGAACATAGCCCCTAACGACAGGTACCCAGAATTCATTGTCGCCAATTCAACTGGCGACAGGTTCTGCACTGTCCCTGCTCGCCTTTTCACGACAACCGAACCCGATGCTTTCCTTCCTTGGCTGCCCTCGCCTCATCTCGCGGGTTGGTGTAGCTCGGCAAGACGAGGAGGCTTCGGCACGACCCCCCCGCGCGCACGGAGATGACTTGACTGCGCCTACTCAAGTGGCTTCCTCCGTTTCTTCTTCTTCACACTGTTTGCCCACTTGCTGACTTTCTTTTACTCTTCGCTCTCCATATGTCTCCGCGTTGGAACCGGCCGTGGCATATCTGGAGAAATATGGATTTAAAAAAATTTAATTTAAAAGATAAATACAAAAATAAATAGTCGAAAAAAATAATTACAAAACTGGCGACAAGTGCCTAGCCCCTGGCGACAGGTACCTAGAGCTCTCTGTCACCAGTTAAATTGGCGACAGGTCCCTGTCACCAATTCAAATGACGACATGGATCCTTTTTTATTTTAAAATTTGGAGAACTGAGTATTTCTGAGCAAATATTTTATCGACAAATCACACTGAGATTACATAACATTCAGCAAAACGTCATAGCAATTTTTGTCAACAAATCAAAATTTCTGCTGACTATTTCGAAGCACTTTTTTTGTCGACAAATCACAATGACATTACATAACATTCAGCACAACATCATAACACCTAGTTTTTTACAAATCAAAGTGATGTTACAAAGCATTGGACACCACATATTTCAACTGGATTAATCTTTCCAGTGACCGCAACCTCAATGTCCGCCATGTGGACCGCCTCGAGTGGGGCGGTCGGATGAGGTCCCCACGGCGACGTCCAAACTACCGATGTCTCCTTCATCCTGTGGATTTCTCGTAAGGCATTTCTTGAAGGTGTGTCCAGACTCCCTGTAAATGGAGCACTTCTTCGTATGACGCCCGGCTTCCATCCATGTCATTCTTGATGCGTCGTACCTGTCATCGGCCAATTTTTCCCTTAAGTCTATCAATGTCCACGGCCTAAATAAGTTGGTCCCAGGTCGGATAGTCAGTGAAATGACCAACCACGGCGTAACCATGCATCTCTGCACTTCATGTTTGCATCACCTTCTCCTTATTGAAATAGTCCGAGAAGTACTAGCCGGGATGCTGTACTACCGTCGAACATGCGACCATGATATGGGAGCAGGGTCTATGCAGAAGAAGGAGCTTGTTGCAAGTGCATACACAACTAGTGCAGCGTAGTGTGCACTCGTGGGTGATCATCTCATGGTTCATCCCATGACGTCCTTTATCCCTGCACATGATATCGAAGTGAAGCTCCCTTGTGTCCATCTTGAATGCCTGGTGCATCTCACCATGCTTGTTCTTCTCCTCCATGTACTTGGTGATCATGGCGAAGTAGAGTACTCTATCATTTCCTATGGCGAGCGATGCGTTGTTGCTTTTATCAACAAAGTAATTTGTAGTACCGCGAAGAATTGCCTCCACAATACTAACCAAAGGGAGGCACCTAGCACCACGCATGACCCAATTGTACACCTCAGCTAGATTGGTGGTCATGATACCATATCTAGCACCATCCCTGTCATGTCGTAGCGACCACTTCTCCTTAGGTTTGTGCTTAATATAGTCCGAGAAGTATTTCACCTGTGCCCCCGTCTTCCTCGCCATAATGGGACCATCTGTGGGTAGCTGTGGAAATACTTCCAGGGCCTGGTCAGCACTTGGGGCGGCCCTTTTCACTGCCTCCCTTCTGTGCGTTTGTGTCCACTCATCCAGAATCTTCCAAGGTGCTTCAAACTTTCACTACTGATTCTCGTTGCACAGCCGCTTGAACAGGTTCATCAAGTTCTTGTTGTGGAACTGTTTGTAGTAGTTTGCACCCAAGTGCCTCATGCACCACCTGCTCTGCAGATCCGCCCATGAAAGTGTTTCATTCTCTCCTTGTTGTAACTGAGTTATTACACTCAGCAGACCCACATATCGATCATGTATGATGCATACGTTTAGACAGCTCTGTATAACAGAAATCCTCAAATTCCTCAGGAACCACAACCAGTTGTCCATGTTATCACTTACAACGAAAGTGAATGCTACAGGAAGAACTTGATTGTTCTCGTCCATCGCTATTACAGTCAGTATCTGGCCCTTATACTTTCTAATCAGGAATGTGTCATCCACGCACAAGATTGGATGGTAGTGCCAGAATGCATTGATGCATGAACCAAATGAGAAGAATGCTCGCTGTAGTACTCTCTTATTAGCCCACTTCGGATGTGTGGAATCTTGAATGTCGATATGAGTGTTGGGATTCCTATCTTGTATGACTAGGAGTAGCCTGGGGAGG
This sequence comes from Phyllostachys edulis, assembly GCA_036346405.1. Taxonomy (NCBI): domain Eukaryota; kingdom Viridiplantae; phylum Streptophyta; class Magnoliopsida; order Poales; family Poaceae; genus Phyllostachys; species Phyllostachys edulis. The sequence goes on along the minus strand of CM070555.1, from coordinate 36,451,409 downwards.
TTGTGGTAGGAGTCCTCGAACGTATCGAACCTTAATTCTAATGCCTTCTATTTTGCCCTTCACGCTTTGGCATAGCTGACTATGTACTAGAACCTTTCCTTAATCGCCCGAATGCTGGACCATGACTCAAAATCTATATTATCCACGATCTCACTGTACAAGAGGTTGGCGATGAAGCCTGATGACAGGTTCCTATGGGACTGCACTGACTCAGTGACGACACATGTGTGAGGGACCACTATAGAGCACTTCCAGTAGGTGTCCCACTTAGGCTGAAATGCATGCACTCGCCAAAGGCATCCCTCTATGTTGCACTTCATGTCATAGCATCTTAGGTTAGACTTGACGACTGTGAATGTTCACTGCACCGACAAGGCCCACAATTTGTCCGCCTCTTGCACGGACTCCTTGCATTTGTACATAGCTCCTTGCCTGACCTCACTCTGGTCGTACTCCCACGGCACACAGGAACATTTGTTAATGACGAGGTTGTCAAACTAATATGTGTTTGTGGATATCATCGAGATATGTGCACGATCTTAGGATGATGGTACAATTGGCAATGTCGTTAAAGGTTTGTCGAATCACGAGTTTTCGTCGAAGTTTGCAATGCTCTTGCTGATCATCGGCCAATCGGTGGCGATGAGTGTTGGGTTAGGTCAAGTTCATGGGTTTTATGGCATATGTGTTGCATGATGCATGTTTTGACTAACGTGGGTCAAGTTGTGAAGAACTTGTTCCCGAAATCGATTTCTTTGTCTATTATTGTGCAGGTTGCTTGGAGGTCAATGACGGTCAACGGCGAGGATGATCGGGACTAAGCTTGAAGAGCTGAGGTCCAGAACGATCGGGGATGCCGGATGAGGTCAATGGAGTTAAGCATGGCGCAAAAGGGACAAAGGTGACCGAACGGGCAGTTCGGTGCGACGGGTTGGATCAAACGGTGCGGGGGTCGGTGCAAGTGCCATGGTGGTTTCGGTGGGAGCCAGATCGGAGAGACTTGCCGACATGATGAGAGCCACTGGATCAACCTACACGTGGCGAAGCATGGAAGTGCTTCACGAAGATGGGACTCGGTCTTTGCAAAAAGATCGAGAAGGGGTATTTTGGTAATTTTACCAAATACTGTCTTGGTGACCTTTTGCCAACCCACGGTGCAAGACGGTGCGTGAAGAAGTGGATTATGTCAAAAGGAGATGAAGACGGCACTTTAAATGCGTACGTATGTGACCCGTTTGTTTGTGGGCCTTAACGGAGCCCATTAGAGTTTTACTTCTAAAAGGTCTAAGCCTCCACTATAAATAGAGGAGGGAGGTGGCTACACCCCCTTCAACCCTTTCATTAGTTTTGAAACCCTAGTTTGCTTAGGGAGAGGATAGTTAGAGGTTAGTGTTCTAGAGAGTTGGATTTGATTTCGTGCTCATGTATTGAGTCTTTGTCCTCCTTGATGGAGTGGCTGTAAACCAATACCATATCAAAATCAATCCAAGGAAAGTTTCCTCAAGATGAGTTTATTTGCTTTCCTTCTCTCTATTTGGTGATTTTGAGTCTTTCTTTGATCCGTGAGTTTTTACTTGGTTTCTTGCCTTGATCTTACTTGCTGTGACATGTGGGAACCCATCTAGGATCATCTTGATCATCAATCACCCACGAGCAAGTCTTTAGATCATATTTCGATTTGACTCGGATTTGGAGCACCCTTCGTTTAAACTAAAAAGATAGGAACTTTGGTATGGATCTCTGCGATCTTTGATTGGAATAGGTTCCTAATATCTTAGAGAAGGTGTGTCTCAAGTTTCGCGGAGTTTGCCCTTGTAGATCAAAAGTTAGACCGATTTGAGTTTTGGTTTTCTGACTGATTTCACTGTTCCAAGAAAATCGGTAATACCGCCCATGAATAGAGGTATTACCGATAATTTTTAATACCACCCATGAACAGAGGTATTACCGATAATTGGTAATACCGCCCATAGACAGAGGTATTACCGATTTCCCTGTCTTCAGCACATCTTTGTGTTTTTGATTGCTGTGCTTGGGGGCTTTTGATTAGGATTCAATACAAGGCTTCCGCTATACTTGTAGATTGATCTTCATAGCTTTCATAGCTATTGGAGTGACATTGGTGTTGAATCCAATCAAAATGAAAAGGTGAGTGTGCTCCTATTCACCCCCCTCTAGTCGCCTTTTTGGTCCAACAGTGTTCCACTCGGATGGAACCGTCTAGTGGTCCACATCATCCTTGTCGTCGGATCCTTCATCTTTTGACAATACTATATAGTCCCGGTCTTCAAAATCCATCCTTTGTACTACGGCTTCCAGCTCCTCACCCTCATTAGCAAGCCTACTAGCTTGCCTGATTGAAGGAGCTACTTCCGTAGGGTCTTCATCAACAACATCAGCTACTCCCAGACCTTCGACCATTGTGTGCGCCGCGTTGTGGCTGGAGTCCCTGACTTGTTTTTCAGCATCACAACCCCCTTCGTGTTCAGCCACGGATGCAGGAGTGGGCTTGGCGTATGCTTGGGCCAAAAGGACCAAATCCCACCCTTCCACCCTCGCCATGCGCACATATGACCGCCATGACATTTTTCCCTTGAGGTGAACTAACTCCCAGTATGTGCTATGTGTTGGTTGGGGGGCAAGGCAACTCAATCTCAGATCATACATAGCATGGTCCAAATCGAATGTGTGGAACAACCACCGCATCACAATACCCCATGTACGCTGCTCTGGTCTTGGTAGGGGCACGGTCGCCGATTAGAAATAACACAAATCAATCCCCTCGGGACCCTCAAGAATAGTCCCCTGATCGTAGTAAATTTTAAAATTAGTGATGACGAGGATCTGATAATCCTCATTTAATTATTTATCTGTAATTCTTATTATGCATAATAATGCCATCGTATGGTTCTTGGGGTATACCCTTTAATGTCTATAAGGGAGAAGCTAGCCAAGAGGTCGTAAGTCCTTCTGTGACCACCCTCATAGTCGTAAGTCTTTTTACGACTATCTCATGGTCGTAAGCCTTTCTACGACCACCATGTGGTCGTAAGTTCTTGTACGGCAACCTCATAGTCATAAGCTTTTCTACGACCACCATATGGTCATAAGTTTTTCTACGACCAGGTCAGTTACGACCATCCTATAATCGATGGAGCTTGCAGACAAGTAGGCCCAATCGATTAGGGACTCTAAGTAGTTAGTATACGCTGTTATTATCTAGAATAATTGCACGCAATACAAATCTGTCTCTAATAATAACTGCCAGGCGACGTGGAGGTGTTACTACTGTAGCAATAACTACCATCAATGTACCCGTTATATGAAATGATGAGGCGCCTCTTAGCCTGAAGAAACGGCCACCTCTTCGCACACTATATAAAGGCTACAGATAGACAGAGACAGGGAGGAGGATCAAGAACACAAGACATTATACTTTGGTCTTTCTCTTGATTTGTAACCGGCATACTCAATATAGCCACACAGGAGTAGGGTTGTTATTCTCTCCAGAGAAGGCATGAACATGTATAAAATCATTGTGTTGTTCTCTCTGCGTGATCAATCTTGGAGACCCCCCCGAATCAAACAATCATACGTAAGATCGGTTCTAAAACACTGACAGTTGGCGCCGATTGTGGGGATCTCGTCCGGTGATTTCTCTTTAATAGGTTTTCTTTATTTTTAATCAACTCTAATGCTTCCATGGCAGGAGAGTGGAACGAAGAGAACTGGTTCGATTTGGATGATTACGCAGATATCGACATAGATGCCAGCTTCGACTACGAGCCAAGTATCACTTTATCTGATAGTAATGTCGCCTCCAGAGATCATTCGCCAGATCCAGGAGACCATACCACTGATGGAGTTGAGAAGGGATCCATATCCCCCCACAACAGTACGTCCAACTAAGGGACCAGTTTTCTCAGAGGGCAATGGTCTATCCGACCACGATCAGAACTGTACCATGGCAGGCTCACAACAGGACGAGGGCTCTTCCTCCAAATGTTTAATCCGCCTGAGGTAGTCCGACCTAGCGAGGCAAGTACTGGAAGCCATCATTCCAGAGCTTCATCAACATCTGGTGGTCATCTCTCTCCGGTTAGCCCCATAGAGGATGGGGTCGAGCATGCTTCTCCTACGAGTTCGATCATACCCTCGCAGGGCTCACCTACGGAAGGAGATGGTTATAACCCGGAATTCTCCTTCCTAGAGGGGCTTGCTCTAAGTCGTCAGATGGTGTCTTTCGACTACTCCTCAAGCGAGGAGGTCTCAAACGCGTGTGGAGATCATTAACGGGACGTCTTCGCCTTTCCCTCAGATAATGATCACTCTCCTAGAGACAGGACTGAGAATGCTCTCCGTCGATCACACATTATGACCCCTCGTGGCAATGGCGAGGACACCTCCGGTGATGAACGGGGTCAATACTCTGATGAGCGTGGGGAAAATCCTCAAAATGATCGCACTCCATTGAGACAAACTTGAGGATCAGATATAGACGATCCCGAGACAACCTGACAGAGAAGAATTGCGGCTCAGAGAAATCTATCTAGGCGCATTCAGTATCAGACGGAGGAAGCTCAGGAACTCCAACACGTCAATAATCTACCCAAGAACCCAACTCGAGAACTCGCTCGAACAGCCGGCTACGACCTCTTTGTCGAAGAGATCACATGAAGGCTTCGAAACACGTTGGCGATTGAGCATCCTCGCCAGCATCATTCTAAAAGTCGTAGCAGTATGACTCCATCAGTTACCAGTCGTTCGAACAACTCACTACATGGAGATCGGCGCAATAATAGGTTACGTCATTCCCCTAACCTTAACTCCAGTCAGAGAAGTGTTCGTCGAATGCCTAATGATCAATAAGCTCCTAGGAGAGATGATCGTTCACCACTTCGACCTAGAAATCTGTAGCAGTAGATGAAATACGAGGAGTACTACTCTCGTAGGGCTGAGACTTATCATAAGTCGGGTTCACCCATGGTGGGGTATCGTCGTGTACGATCACCTAGAGACATCAACCCTTATTTCTTGCAAAGGAGGCGTTACGATGTGATTACCGGATGTAGAGCATTCGCATCTGATCTCCGAGTAGTTCCCTGGCCACCGTGGTTTTGACCAGTGAACATAGACAAGTTCGATGGGTCTCAGAATCCCATCGAATTCTTTCAAATCTACACGACCACTGTCTGAGCAGCAGCAGGAGGAGAGTGCGTCATAGTGAATTACCTTCCGACTGTACTCGAAGGGTTCGCTCGATCGTGGTTGCTAAATCAACCACTCGAGTCGATCTATTTGTAGCAACATGTGAGCACCCGGATTTATTAAGCTCATAATACTTAGTCATCCAATTGACCCTAGTATTATCAACCAAATAAACCCGGTCTCTAGAGATGTATACTTCCCAGAATGCAAGATACATACCTCACAACAAAAGAATGTATCAATTCCATACAACACATAGTACATAAGCAACAAACCGAAGTTAATATTAATATGGAATAGCTATTACAAAGAGGGCCCTTAGGCCAAATAGCAACAATTCTAAAAAGATAACAATGAAGCAAAAGTGCCATAAAGATGGCTATAACACAAAGCCAATCGGTGTGCCTTAACCCCTAGGCATCTGACCGACCGCCAAGCTAGTCGTCAAGAAGTCGCAACACATAGCACAAAAGTGAGGCTCTTGGAACTCACCCCTTCCTCTGCAACAATAGCCACAAAATGCCACAACCACGGGCGATGAGTACATAAAGTACTCGCAAGACTTACGTGTAAGATAACAGCCTATAACATATGCTACATGCAAGCTTTATGTAAGTGGAGGTTGTATGTCTCATTTAGCATAAAGCAACATTTATTTGCAATAAGGTAATACATTTAAAGGCAAGTTGTCAAATCTGTTTTTAACATTCAAACATCAAGTTTGACAACGATAATAACAATAAGTAGATGACAACAACAATCACGGAAGTGACTAACCCAATAGTCACCACAACAATAGCATGAACTCCCGTTCATACCACCCATGTCAAATTTTAATTAAAGGTTGTAGTCTAATTCTTACGGAAATAACCAAGCGTGTCCATAACCTAGGACGAGGCTATTGAATAGTTTTATCCTGCAGGTGTACCACTGCACTCCACACGCTGACCGCCTTTCCTTTACGCACACTTCGAAGGTGTCTTTGCACGGCTAAGTCCTACGAGACATTTCCAAAGGATAATGCTAATTACGAGCCGCACAACCCACGGGAGAAAGAGACATTAGACGACCTAGCCGAAGCTAATGTTCCCTCCCACACTATACATATACGTTTTCATTTAAAACACACCAACCGAGCAGCTCATAATTAACACCTCCTAGAGTACTTAGTCAAGAGGGTTCCATATGCCCTCGCGTGGTTAGTACGCATAATTGCTTGGATCAATGGCGCAAGAATTCGGTCCTTGTTGACTCGGGCATACCACCACATCCAAAAACCACACCATCCATCCAATATGCCCAAGTCCAATCCACACATTTATTTTCAGATTTTGTATTTACAAATTAACAAAGCACAAGATGGACATAATGGAATAATAATTTTAGTGTGATCAAGGTCATCGACATAATGTCGACAACCGCCCATTTCTACCGTTATCTAAGCATTGCTAAGCATTTCAAGTCGCAATCTACTAAGTGATATGAGCTCATCCAACGAGCTCAAACCACAGCAAGAACCTAGGCGTAAGGTAGTAAAGACATGGCATCCTACAGATTGTGCAACTATAGGATTCACTAACCATAATTTAAAACAAAGTAGCAATGCATACATAGAGTTTAAACAATATAATAGACTTGCAAATATAGGATGAATCATGGTCAAACTGCTTGCCTGGCTGTTGAGGGTCACTTTGTTGCGGAGGATCGTTCTCGGATTACCACAAATGTCGAACCCTAACGAAAAGGCGATAAAGAGTCGATAAGAATAAAGAAAAGCAACAAGACCCAACAGCAAAAGTTCTCCGAATGATTTGAAATTTTTATAGCAGCAAGGTATTGATTTAACATGAATATAGAAACAAGAATCAACTGATTTGGATCTTTAATGCAAAAGTTATGATGAAAACACTTTTGCTCAGCCTAGTAATTAGAATTAGGTTACTATTCATCGACAAAATTTCTAGACATGCAGGAACCTGAAAATTTTACAGTAGATCAAGCACCATATGAGATGATCCGCCAAATTGGATTCATCTCATTTGGGGCTATATTGCACTTTCTATTAAGTTTTGAAACAAGAACTTGAACAAAATTATAATGCATGATTATTTTTCCTGAAACAGTAACATGTTCAAAACTATTTTTCCTAGTAAGTTCATTATTAGAGGAATCCAACAAACTTGGATTCACTCAAAAGAGTTTACAGGTAATTAGTTATGCATTTAACAAGTTAAAGGATTTCTAGTGAAACAATTAATGCTTATACAAAGTTAAAGTTAATTCTGGATATTTTTGTAACTATAACATGATTAAAACCATTTTTAGATTAAAGTATAGTTAATAACAGTATTAACAAAATTGATTTCAACTTAAAAGGAGTTATAATGAATTTGTTATGCATTTTACCATTTAACTGAAATTCTAATACATTTAATAAAACTGAGAAAGATTAGAATTTAATTTCAGGGTTTTCTGGAGTCATATTAATCTTCTAAACATTTTTAGATTAAATTTGAGATTATGAAAGAATTAATACGACTGGAATCATCTAAAATGAATTACCATGAAAAAGATATGCATTTTCAAAGTTTATACCTTTTTCCAGTTCAAAAATAAAGCTCTTGGGAGAAACCAAAACTTAAATGACGTGGCTGATTGTGGACCGTCGATCTGAGATAAACGGCTGATATGGACTGAAGTATATTGAACGCCAAGACAAAGGCATACCGACAAGCGGGACCCATCGTCGATGATCGTGAGCCATCGGGTGGTTTTAACCCACGCATGGTTTTGGTCCCACCCGTCGATGGGGGCTCGGGGTGTTTACTATGCGCGTTAAGGGTTATTTAAGAGGCTGGCCCACATGTCACGGACATTAAGGACGGCTTAAGACCAATTAAATGCTAACCCATGATTAGTATTTAATGAATGTCATTATCGTGTCCTAATGACCTTACTAAGACGGACGATCGCGTCGGACAAAACGCCGAGGAGATTCGCCACTTGTCGCGGCGACTCGCCACGCAAGCGCGAGCCAAGGACAGAATGGGTTCGCAATAGGCTTGCGGACCCGTGGCACCACTCACACCGACGGCGACGGCGTAATCGCCGCATGCCGGAGATGAAAGGGACGTGCGAAAATGACCGAAAAGGAAAATAAGAAACGAGCTCCGCATTGTCCAAGGTAGCAGTGCCATAGCTCCTAGGGACTATTAGCAAGGTACCTTGGTCCAAAGGAGGCAAGGAGATGGCGGAGAAGCTCGGCACGGCACCTCGCCGGACCCGAGGAAGACAAAGCGGGAGCTCGGCCTAAGCAAAAACATGGCGATCACACGTCATCCAAGTTAGCTCCACCTGCTCAAGGAAGCTTCTCGAGCAAGGAATTGAGGAATGGAGCTACTTACCCAAGAACGGGAAGAAGGGGTGCTGCTGGCGAAGTTGAACAAATCACAAATTTGACAATTCCTGTAAATGTCGAAACGAATTAGGTTAGGGGATGTGGTCAAGATGAGGAGTGGCTCAAAATGACGCGAGAGAATTGGAAGAAAAGCCACTGGAGCACAGGTGGTGACGAAGCTCGCTCACGGCCAACAATGGTGGACTTGGGTGTTTTTGTGGATTGAGCTCAATGGAGCACCGTGGGTGCAACTAGAGCTCAAGGGCGTGCAAAGGAAGCCAAGGAGGGAGCTTGAGGGCTTAAGTACCCGAGAGGGAGAGGGTGCAACGGTCTCAAGCAAAGCAACCCTCGGTCAAGGGTGCTGCCATGGCCATGGGCGCCGAAGGGATGGGGGCAGGTAAGGGAAGACTTTGGGGCGCCCTGGCAAGCATTAAATGCAAATAGACGTTGCAAGGACCCGGACAAGACTTGGCTCTGCTCCCCCACGCCGCGCACGCCATGGCTCTGGCGCCTGCCAGACAGAAAGCAATGATCATGGAAGATGACCAGAGCGAACCCAGGCCCACCAGTCGGACACAAAGCGGCTCGAGCCAAAACGGTGAGCGAGCGGTCGAGCCCGACCATAAGCCACGGACCCACTCAAGACCGCTGGATCCCGATCCAAGGGCTGAGGTCAATCCCGAGTCGATCCAAGGGGTACGCACTGCGGGCCGTGCGATTAAAATCTAACGGCTCGCAAGGATTGCGCCCGCGCGAGCCCACTGGTGCTGCTAGGTGGTTGGACCAAGACGAGTGGCTCGGTCGACACGGGTTCGAGCCCGAGCAACAGTGCACTTCCCTAGGGTTTAGAATTCAGCTGAGACTTTGTGGATTTATTTGAGGTATCAAAACAACTCCAAAATTTGTGAAAATTTTACAGGAGCTTTATGACTAACATATTGACCTCCCATAAAATTTTCAGAGATGTTTGTGCAATATATTTTCTCAACAAATTCCAGAAGGATTGATAAAGGGGGTTTGACCAGACTTTGGGCTGGTTTGACTTGCCTCTAACAATATTCAAACAGTTTCTAAAAATTGTGGGAAAATTCAGAGGGGTCACAAGGCTTCCTTAGAACTCAGGAAAAATATTTACAAGTGTTGGACAAAAGATTTTTATCCAGGAGGTTTTTGATTGGAGTTTAAATTGGGGATTTGATTTCTATTCCCATAATTCTTTTACAAGAATTACAGAAAAGGTTCAAGGACCTAAAGATAAATAAAAAGTTTTAATTTCCCCTCATTTTCAGAATTGGGATGTTACAAAACCTCCCTCCTTACAAAATCTCGTCCCGAGATTTGGCTCACTCGGGAAGAAAGAGGATAGTCCGCACGCAGACGATCTTCCCTTTCCCAAGTAGCCTCATCCTCAGAATGGTTCGACCACTGAACTTTAAGGAACTTGATGGTCTTATTCCTTGTCCTTCGTTCAGACTCATCGAGTATGCGAACAGGGTGCTCGCGATAGGTCAAATCCTCTTGGACCTCGAGAGTTTCCAACGGAGCTTCCTCAGTTGGAACACGGAGGCACTTCTTAAGCTGGGACACATGGAACACATCATGTACCCCCTCAAGTGCAGGTGGCAACTCTAACTTATAGGCAATAGCTCCTTCTTCTCGATAACGCGGTATGGACCGACATATCGAGGAGCTAACTTGCCCTTGACGTCGAAACGTTGATGGCCCTTCAAAGGAGAAACTTTGAGATAAACAAAGTCATTGGGCTCAAAACTCAACTCACGACGACGGCGATCCGCATAGCTCTTTTGCTCGATTGAGCCGCGCGCAACGCCACGAATAAAATTTGGACTTGGCGCTCGGCCTCATTGATTGAGTCCGGCCAAAGAGAGGTCTCTCACCGGTCTCGACCAGTTCAACGGGTTCTACACTTTCTCCGTATAAGGCCTCGAAAGGTGCCATGCCGAGACCGGCTTTGAAACGTTGTTATAAGAAAACTTCGGCGAATGGTAAGCATTTCTCCCAATGCTTCCCATAGGAAAGGACACAAGCACGGCATGTCTTCCAAAACTTGGTTGACCCTCTCGGTCCCACCATCGGTTTGAGGTGAAATGCCGTGCTAAAAGGTAAGACGGGTTCCCATAGCCTTTTGCGAGCTATGCGAAATGGGAAGTGAAGATGGAGCCACGATCGAAGCGATCGCCTCTTGATGACGCCATGTAAGCTCACAATCCTAGAGACATAGAGCTCGGCTAGGCGATCGGTACGAATCTTGGTCTTTACCGGGAAGAAAATGAGCCACTTTAGTCAACCGATCAATGACGACCCAAATGGCATCATTTCCTTGGCGACACAGGTAGACCGGTGATAAAATCCATCCCGATCGAATCCCACTTCCACTCCGGAATAGGCAAAGGTGAAGCGATCTGCTGACGCCGATGCTCGGCCTTGACACGACGACATACGTCGCGACTCGACAACGAACTTCGCGATCTCCTCTTCATTCGGGTCCACCAAAATCTCTGGCGGAGATCTTGATACATCTTTGTGGCCCCGGATGAATGGATAAAGGTGAATCATGGGCTTCATGGAGGATCATATTCCGCAACTCCATGACCTTTGGAACCACAAGGCGTTGCTTCAACCTCACAACACCATGCTCGTCCTCGAGAAGCACTTGGCTGTCCCGTTCTTGACATTTTCCTTGATGTGGCTCACACCATCATCCGATCACGAGCGGACTTGATCCGATCCACCAAGGTTGGTTGCACAACCAAGGCAGCGAGGAACCATGCTCAACTATACTTAAGTTGAGACGCTGAAATCCTCCGTAAGGGTAGGCCGACGCCTGTGAAACAAGGCATTGCAATGCGCTTTACGACTAAGCGCATCGGCAACGACATTAGCCTTGCCTGGATGGTAGTGAATACCCATATCATAATCCTTGATCAACTCCAACCACCTCCTTTGCCTGAGGTTCAGGTCAGGTTGGGTGAACAAATACTTGAGGCTTTTGTGATCCGAATACACTTCACAACGATTACCGATTAGGTAATGTCGCCAAATCTTAAGTGCATGAATCACAGCAGCCAACTCCAAATCATGGGTAGGATAGTTAAGCTCATGAGGTCTCAATTGCCTTGATGCATAGGCCACTACCTTGCCTTCTTGCATAAGGACACAACCGAGGCCTCGACGAGAAGCATCGCAATAAATATCGAAACTTCGATGGATATCGGGAAGAACGAGGACGGGAGCGGTGGTCAAACGCTTCTTGAGAATTTGGAAGCTCTGCATGCAAGCATCAGACCACAAGAACTTCTTGTCCTTTTTGAGCAACTCCGTCATCGGCTTCGCGATCTTAGAGAAGTTCTCGATAAAGCGACGATAGTATCCCGCTAAACCAAGAAAACTCCGTACCTCGGTGACCGAAGTAGGCGGACTCCAGGAAAGAACATCGTCGACCTTGCTAGGATCAACGGCTACGCCTCAAGCTGAAAGAACATGGCCTAAGAAGGCTACTTCCTTCAACCAGAATGCACACTTGCTGAACTTCGCGTACAACTGGTGCTCACGCAGCTTGCTCAACACAAGCTTCAGATGCTCGGCGTGTTCCTCATCGTTCTTGGAGTAGATAAGAATATCATCGATGAAGACCACGACAAACTTATCCAAATACTCCATGAATACCGAATTCATGAGGTTCATGAACAAGGCAGGAGCATTGGTTAAGCCGAATGACATGATGGTGTACTCGTACAAGCCGTGGCGAGTAGAGAATGTTGTCTTGGAATATCCTCGGTCGAATCTGAACTCGATGATATCCCACTCTCAAATCAATCTTGGAGAAAACTCGGGCTCCAGTTAATTGATCAAGAGATCGTCAATGCGGGCAATGGATACTTGTTCTTTACCGTCACTTCATTAAGTGGGCGGTAATCAACGCACATGCGTAAAATACCGCCCTTCTTCTTAACGAAGATAGCGGACAACCCCAAGGGGATGAGCTAGGCGGATGAAACCCTTCTCTTGCAGCTCACTTAATCGCTTCTTCAACTCCACCAACTCGTTCGGTGGCAACCGATAAGGCCTCTTTGAGATAGGGGCGATGCAGGAGCCAACTCAATGACAAACTCGAGGTCTCGAACGGTGGCATCCTGGAAGATCTGTGGGAAAGACATCAATGAAGTCACAAACTGTTGGGACTTCATTAATATCTAGAACGGACTTCGCCGAGGGCTAAGAGATGTGGACCTAGCAACCGGCGAGAAGGAAACGCTAACAATCAAGGGACTAGAAAGAGAGACGGACTTCTTGGCGCAATCGATTTGTCCCATATGGTGAGACAACCAATCCATACCAAGAATCACGTCCAGACTCGCAGACTTGAGGAGAATAAGATTATTTGAGAATCCCTCCCTCAATCTCGATGGGGACATCCCTACACTCAAGCTCGGCTCTCAACTCCGATCCGGGAGAGCGAATGAGTAAGGGACCGACAATGGAGAGAAAAGAAGCTCTCCAACAGCAAAGAAAAGACTTCGAAACAAAGGAATGTGATGCTCTGAATCAAACAAGACGATGGCAGGTGAGAGTTAACGAAGTGTACCTAGCACGACGCCGGGTGTCTCTGAGCCTCCTCTGTGGTGATGGCGTTGACGCGACCACTACCCATGCCTTGGGTAGGCTGGGGCGATCTTCCGTCTGCGAAGATCCACCTCCTTGCCGCGTCCTCCATTAGGACGAGGGGCTGCCCGTCTTCTTAGGGCAATTATTTGCATAATGGCCCTTCAGCTCTGAAGAAACAAGTGACATTGGCCGCCGGATTGTGGGGCCACTCTGCTGACCGGCAAAGACGTGGTCGGGCACGGCTGCGAAGGACGAGGAACAGGGCGGAGTGACCTCGGGCGCCGAGGATCGAGATCGAACCCAAGATCGTCTCAAGCGAGGCGGGAAGAATCGGCTGGAAGTCTTGTAGGTCTCCACTTGCGCTTACGGAATCCATAAGCTCTCGAGCCGCATGCTCAAGAACGATGGCCTTGTCGACCAAGGTCCGGAAATCGAAAAGTCGACAATGGATAGCTTGTCCTTGACTCCTCGGACAAGCCACGCTGAACTTGGCACCTTAGCCATATCGGTGGCCACATCCTCGGGAGCATAACGAGCTAGATGGTTGAACTCGTATACATACTCCATGATGAGCTCGCCTTGCTTGAGCGCAAGAAACTCCCTTCTTGATCTCCATCAAGCCGGCAGGATGTGAGCCCGACGGAAGGCAAGACGGAACTCCTCCCAAGAGACGGTGTGGTCTCACGGGCTGCATGGCGAGATAGCTCTCCCACCATGACAAAGCCGCACCCTCCAAAAGTGCGAAGCAAATAGCGCTTCTCGTGCTCTGCATCTGCGCTATCTGGCTTCCGCTCCACCAGAAGCCAATCGCTCAGACGAGCGTCCTCGAGCCGAGAAAAGGTAGGGGATGAGTACGAAGAAACTCAGCAAGGCCCCACGAGGCCGATGGGCATTCCACAGCCCGAATCCTCAAGTTCGGAAAGTGCGGTGGTGTTATGCGCGATGACGCCCAAGAGAACTCTCTGTCATCCGCGGTTGCGCTCAATCAAGAAGAACCTCGGCCATGGTCGGAGGAGGAGGAAGCTCCTCGTCTCGACCAGTGATCGCCTTGGCCGCTACGAAAAGGCCCACCATCTGTTACAAGAAACCTTGGTTAGCAACTAGACTCGAAAACAAAGCCTTAAAGAAAGCAAAAAGCGATCGACTAGGGAATGGAATATCACCCTAAGCGAAAGCCAAAACAGCGAGTAAATCAACTTTAGAAGCTTCTAAAAGACTCTCAAAACAGCCAAGAAACACCAAAAGCAAGGCTCAACTTCTCAACTCACTAACCCGTATTGAATGAACGAGTAGTTGCTCGAGAGGATTAAAATCAGATTGTAACGTAAGGGTTAATACTAGTAGAGAGCAATGTTAATTCAGCGAAATACGTGTTAGATACTTAGCTAACTAGTATCACATCTTACCCTTTTATTCCCACAAGTTTTAGTTGAATTAACCTATCATTTTCTACCCTATTTAGAACTTATGAGCTCGCTGTCCGGAAATTGGCGATCGCTGTCCAGAATTTTCAGATTTGAGTTTCACCTTCAAATACTTCTATTCTTCACCAAAAAGGTAGCTAACACATCAATTTAGAACTCTCATATGTTATCCAAAACCCAATTAATCGATAACAACTATTTTGTAGAAGGAAGAGAGGAAAACCACTTTTAAAACTCAAATTAGAGTGAGACGAGAAGAGAAAGCTAAGATAGATGAGGAGTAAAATCTGAGAATTTTCTTAAGCTTTCAAACTCATTTGACACTTTGAAATTAGGTTTTCAAAATATCCTAAAGACGACCAAGCTTGCGTTACTTACGGTCGAAACGGCTCGATACCAACTTTTGTGAGCACCGGATTTATTAAGCTCATAATACTTAGTCATCCAATTGACCCTAGTATTATCAACCAAATAAACCGGTCTCTAGAGATGTATACTTCCTGAATGCAGTATACATACCTCACAACAAAAGAATGTATCAATTCCATACAACACATAGTACATAAGCAACAAACCGAAGTTAATATTAATATGGAATAGCTATTACAAAAGAGGGCCCTTAGGCCAAATAGCAACAATTCTAAAAAGATAACAATGAAGCAAAAGTGCCATAAAGATGGCTATAACACAAAGCCAATCAAGGTGCCTTAACCCTAGGCATCTGGACCGACCGCCAAGCTAGTCGTCAAGAAGCCGCAACACATAGCACAAAAGTGAGGCTCTTGGAACTCACCCCTTCCTCTGCAACAATAGCCACAAAATGCCACAACCACGGCGAGATGAGTACATAAAGTACTCCGCAAGACTTACGTGTAAGATAACAGGCCTATAACATATGCTACATGCAAGCTTTATGTAAGTGGAGGTTGTATGTCTCATTTAGCATAAAGCAACATTTATTTGCAATAAGGTAATACATTTAAAGGCAAGTTGTCAAATCTGTTTTTAACATTCAAACATCAAGTTTGACAACGATAATAACAATAAGTAGATGACAACAACAATCCTGGAAGTGACTAACCCAATAGTCACCACAACAATAGCATGAACTCCCGCTCATACCACCCATGTCAAATTTTAATTAAAGGTTGTAGTCTAATTCTTACGGAAATAACCAAGCGTGTCCATAACCTAGGGCGAGGCTATTCAATAGTTTTATCCCTGCGCAGGTGTACCACTGCACTCCACACGCCGCATCGCCTTTCCTTTACGCACACTTCCGAAGGTGTGCCGCACAGCTAAGTCCTACGAGACCTTTCCAAAGGATAATGCTAATTACGAGTCAAGACAACCCACGGGAGAAAGAGACATTAGACGACCTAGCCGGAAGCTAATGTTCCTCCCACACTATACATATACGTTTTCATTTAAAACACACCAACCGAAAGCAGCTCATAATTAACACCTCCTAGAGTACTTAGTCAAGAGGGTTCCATATGCCCTCGCGTGGTTAGTACGCATAATTGCTTGGATCAATGGCGCAAGAATTCGGTCCTTGTTGACTCGGGCATACCACCACATCCAAAAACCACACCATCCATCCAATATGCCCAAGTCCAATCCACACATTTATTTTCAGATTTTGTATTTACAAATTAACAAAGCACAAGATGGACATAATGGAATAATAATTTTAGTGTGATCAAGGTCATCGACATAATGTCGACAACCGCCCATTTCTACCGTTATCTAAGCATTGCTAAGCATTTCAAGTCGCAATCTACTAAGTGATATGAGCTCATCCAACGAGCTCAAACCACAGCAAGTAACCTAGGCGTAAGGTAGTAAAGACATGGCATCCCTACAGATTGTGCAACTATAGGATTCACTAACCATAATTTAAAACAAAGTAGCAATGCATACATAGAGTTTAAACAATATAATAGACTTGCAAATATAGGATGAATCATGGTCAAACTGCTTGCCTGGCTGTTGAGGGTCACTTTGTTGCGGAGGATCGTTCTCGGGATTACCACAAATGTCGAACCCTAACGAAAAGGCGATAAAGAGTCGATAAGAATAAAGAAAAGCAACAAGACCCAACAGCAAAAGTTCTCCGAATGATTTGAAATTTTTATAGCAGCAAGGTATTGATTTAACATGAATATAGAAACAAGAATCAACTGATTTGGATCTTTAATGCAAAAGTTATGATGAAAACACTTTTGCTCAGCCTAGTAATTAGAATTAGGTTACTATTCATCGACAAAATTTCTAGACATGCAGGAACCTGAAAATTTTACAGTAGATCAAGCACCATATGAGATGATCCGCCAAATTGGATTCATCTCATTTGGGGCTATATTGCACTTTCTATTAAGTTTTGAAACAAGAACTTGAACAAAATTATAATGCATGATTATTTTTCCTGAAACAGTAACATGTTCAAAACTATTTTTCCTAGTAAGTTCATTATTAGAGGAATCCAACAAACTTGGATTCACTCAAAAAGAGTTTACAGGTAATTAGTTATGCATTTAACAAGTTAAAGGATTTCTAGTGAAACAATTAATGCTTATACAAAGTTAAAGTTAATTCTGGATATTTTTGTAACTATAACATGATTAAAACCATTTTTAGATTAAAGTATAGTTAATAACAGTATTAACAAAATTGATTTCAACTTAAAAGGAGTTATAATGAATTTGTTATGCATTTTACCATTTAACTGAAATTCTAATACATTTAATAAAACTGAGAAAGATTAGAATTTAATTTCAGGGTTTTCTGGAGTCATATTAATCTTCTAAACATTTTTAGATTAAATTTGAGATTATGAAAGAATTAATACGACTGGAATCATCTAAAATGAATTACCATGAAAAAGATATGCATTTTCAAAGTTTATACCTTTTTCCAGTTCAAAAATAAAGCTCTTGGGAGAAACCAAAACTTAAATGACGTGGCTGATTGTGGACCGTCGATCTGAGATAAACGGCTGATATGGACTGAAGTATAACGGCAGCCAAGATAAAGGTATACCGACAAGCGGGACCCATCGTCGGATCGTGAGCCATCGGGTGGTTTTAACCCACGCAGGGTTTTGGTCCCACCCGTCGATGTGAGGGCTCGGGGGTGTTTACTATGCGCGTTAAGGGTTATTTAAGAGGTGGCCCACATGTCGTGAGGACATTAAGGACGGCTTAAGACCAATTAAATGCTAACCCATGATTAGTATTTAATGAATGTCATTATCTTGTGTCCTAATGACCTTACGACGACGGGACGATCGCGTCCGACAAAAACGCCGAGGAGATTCGCCACTTGTCGCCGTGACTCGCCACGGCGGCGCGAGCCAAGGACGAGAATGGGTTCGCAATAGGCTTATGGACCCGTGGCACCACTCACACCGACGGCGACGGCAGAATCGCCGCGAGCCGAGATGAAAGGGACGGTGCGAAAATGACCGAAAAGGAAAACAAAGAAACGAGCTCCGCATTGTCCAAGGTAGCAGTGCCATAGCTCCTAGGGACTATTAGCAAGGTACCTTGGTCCAAAGGAGGCAAGGAGATGGCGGAGAAGCTCAGCCACGGTGCACCTCGCCGACCCGAGGAAGACAAAGCGGGGAGCTCGGCCTAAGCAAAAACATGGCGATCACGTCATCCAAGTTAGCTCCACGGTGCTCAAGGAAGCTTCTCGAGCAAGGAATTGAGGAATGGAGCTACTTAAACAGCACGGGAAGAAGGGGTGCTTTTACCGGTTGAACAAATCACAAATTTGACAATTCTGTAAATGTCGAAACGAATTAGGTTAGGGATGTGGTCAAGATGAGGTGGCTCAAAATGACGCGAGAGAATTGGAAGAAAAGCCATTTGGAGCACGTGTGGTGACGCTTCGCTCACGGCCAACAATGGTGGACTTGGGTGTTTTGTGGATTGAGCTCAATGGAGCACCGTGGGTGCAACTAGAGCTCAAGGGCGTGCAAAGGAAGCCAAGGAGGGAGCTTGAGGGCTTAAGTGCAGGAGAGGAGAGGGTGCAACGGTCTCAAGCAAAGCAACCCTCGGTCAAGGGTGCTGCCATGGCCATGGGCGCCCGAAGGATGGGGGCGAGTAAGGGAAGACTTTGGGGCGCATCAGCAAGCATTAAATGCAAATAGACGTTGCAAGGACCGGACAAGACTTGGCCTCGCTTTCACGCCACGACGCCATGGCTCTGGCGCCTGCGAGACAGAGCAGCGATCATGGGAAGATGACCAGAGCGAACCCAGCCCACCAACAAGTGACACAAAGCGGCTCGAGCCAAAGCGGTGAGCGAGCGGTCGAGCCCGACCATAAGCCACGGACCCACTCAAAGACCGTTGGATCCCGATCCAAGGGCCGAGGTCAATCCCGAGTCGATCCAAAGTGCGCGATCGCTGCGGCAGTGCGATTAAAATCTAACGGCTCGCAAGGATTGCGCCATGCGAGCCCACTGGTGCTGCTAGGTGGTTGGACCAAGACAGTGGCTCGGGTCGACACGGGTTCGAGCCCGAGCAACAGTCACTTCCCTAGGGTTTAGAATTCAGCTGAGACTTTGTGGATTTATTTGAGGTATCAAAACAACTCCAAAATTTGTGAAAATTTTACAGGAGCTTTATGACTAACATATTGACCTCCCATAAAATTTTCAGAGATGTTTGTGCAATATATTTTCCTCAACAAATTCCAGAAGGATTGATAAAGGGGGTTTGACCAGACTTTGGGCTGGTTTGACTTGCCTCTAACAATATTCAAACAGTTTCTAAAAATTGTGGGAAAATTCAGAGGGGTCACAAGGCTTCCTTAGAACTCAGGAAAAATATTTACAAGTGTTGGACAAAAGATTTTTATCCAGGAGGTTTTTGATTGGAGTTTAAATTGGGATTTGATTTCTATTCCCATAATTCTTTTACAAGAATTACAGAAAAGGTTCAAGGACCTAAAGATAAATAAAAAGTTTTAATTTCCCCTCATTTTCAGAATTGGGATGTTACACAACACCTCTGTGATCTTTTGCTGGACAACTTCTAGGGCACCTACAATCGTCCTAAAAAGGAGGACGACCTACACAGGATAAGACAAAATGACCACGAGACCCTACGCAAATTCATCAGGCGTTTCAGTCTGGTTTAAAATTCAATTTCAGAGGTTTCTGACTCATCTGTTATCAGAGCCTTTAAACAGGAAGTCCGCAGCAGAAAGATTACAGAAGACATCACTTTGAATCCTCTAGCTATTGTCGCTAAACTTTTCAAGATGGCCGATCGATATGCGACTACTACTAAAGCAGTCGAGTGGAACAAAGCCATCGATCGAGAGGGCAAGAATCCTCAAGAAGTAAGCGAAAGTAGCAAGAAGAAGGACAAAAAGGCCAAGAAATCCAAGAGCATGGCGAACGGCCAAAAACCTCAAGCCAACAGTTCTAAGGAGGTCTTGGCCATAAGCGATAAGGAGCCACGAAGTTCCAAGCCATATCCCGACCGAGGCAAAGGTAAGCGCCCTGAGTGGAAGAACAACAAGTCTAGGTGGTGTCCTTTCTATAAAAACAAAGGACACGACCTTCGTAATTGTCAGATTTTCCAATGAAAACTCGAGAACTATTACACTAGCAAAGGACCTCTCCCTACTCTCGAGGAGGTAGCCTGAGTGGTCAAAAGCAATCAGACGACGATGAGGAGATGCCGTTCCAAAATCCGGAGCATACCATCGAGCATATCTATGGGGGATCATTGACATACGATTCAAAACAACAACTTAAGGCTGTCGAACGTGAGATAAACTCCATTGACCCTCCTCTTGTCAATAAATTGCCGAAGTGGTCGAAAGTCACCATCTCTTTCGAGAAGGGTGACTATCCAATCCCTTCTACTCGACCAGGTCGGTTTTCGATTGTGGTCGAGCCCACCATCAACAACTGTCGAGTAAATCGAATGTTAGTTGATGGTGGTAGCTCGTTAAACATTTTATTTACGAGTGCCCTAGATGAGATCCAAGTACCTAGGACCAAGGTAAGACCGGTACGATACTCTTTTCATGGGATTGTACCGGGGTCTTCGGCCAAACCTATTGGCCAAGTTTCTCTTTCTTTAACATTTGGTTCTCCAAGCAATTTCAGGACAGAGAAAATCTCTTTTAATGTGGTCGATTTCGATACAACATATAATGCCATACTCAGACGACCAACTTTGGCAAAATTCTTAATGGTTGCTCATTATGGGTACCAATGTCTTAAGATGCCAGGTCCCAAAGGAGTAATCACAATTCGCTAGGATAAAAAGATGGTGCATACGTGTGACCGTCGATCCCTCAAGATGGTTGCCTAGATACCAACTCGAGAAGAAAACAAGGAGCAGTCTTCGACCAAGCAGTCAAAGCCTAAAGCTGCACCAAAACCGAACGACCAGGTCAAAGAGGTTCCTCTGGATTCAGAGGAGCCCTCGAAGACTGTTTGCATCAGGGATACTTCCGACACCAAATAGGAAGACGCCCTCGTCACTTTCCTCCGAGCTAACGAGATGCCTTCATGTGGCAAGTATCTGACATGCCCGGAGTCCCCAGGGAGGTGATCGAGCACATGCTAGCTTTACGGCCTGATAAGAAGCCTGTAAAACTAAAATTACGGAGATTTGCATCTGATCGATGCGATTGCGATGCTATCAGATCAAAATTGGACAAGCTACTTAAAGCAGGCTTTATGAGAGAAGTCGACTACCCAGAGTGGTTGGCCAACCCTGTGATGGTTAGGAAGTCTAATGGCAAGTGGCATATGTGTGTAGACTTCACTGATCTCAATAAAGCTTGTCGAAAAGATGATTTTCCTTTACCTCGTATCGATCAGTTGGTTGATTCTACTACCGGTTGCGAAACATTAAGTTTTCTAGATGCATATTCTGGTTACCATCAGATTAGTATGTGTTTATAAGATGAAGAAAAGATTGCATTTATTACACCATTTGGAATATTTTGCTATGTCAAAATACCATTTGGTCTAAAAAATGATGGCGCTTCTTTTCAACGCTTGATGCAATCGACTTTTTTACCTCAACTAGGTTGCAATTTGGAAGCCTATGTTAACGATCTAGTCGTAAAAAGCATCAGGTGACTTAATCATGTTTTTGACTTGCAAGAAACATTCGACAACCTCAGAAAACACCGCTTGAAACTCAATCCTGAGAAGTGTGTGTTTGGAGTCTCCTCAGCAAAGTTGCTCAAATTCCTTGTCTCTGTACGAGGAATCGAAGCAAATCCCAAAAAGATAAAGGCCATTGTGCAAATACGCCCTCCAATCACGAAGAAAGAGGGCCAGAAACTCACAGGATGCATGGCGGCTCTAAGTCGTTTCATCGCATGACTGAGAGAAAAAGGACTTCCTTTTTTCAAACTTCTAAGGAAACACGAGGGTTTCAAGTGGTCAGAAGAGGCAAATGCTGCCTTTTAGGATGTCCAGAGATATCTTACGAGTGCTCCTATTTTGGTTTCTCCGAAGTCAAAAGAGTCGACATTCATAATATATCTAGCTACCACGCCACAAATAGTGAGCGTAGTACTGGTCGTAGAACATGAAAATGTCCAATGACCAGTTTACTACGTAAGTGAAGTTTTACACGGACCTAAGGAGCGTTACCCTTAGGTTCAAAAACTTCTGTATACGCTCCTCATGTATTTGAGGAAACTACACCATTATTTTCAGGCGCACAAGATAATTGTGCCATTTGAGTTTCCCTTAGGAGTGGTCCTCCAAAACAGAGAAGCAGCGGGATGCATAGCAAAATAGTCAATAGAACTTGGGGAGTTCGACCTCCATTTCGTATCCCGAGCGTCCATTAAATCATAGATCTTGGTAGACTTTGTCTCTGAATGGACAAATCCTGAACCTATTTAGAATCCCTAGTACGATACCCACGACCAGTGGACGATGCACTTTGACGGGTCACTTACGTTAAGTGGATCGGGAGCTAGGGTGGTCCTGGAATCTCCTACAAGAGAGACATTAAAGTATGCTATTCAATTCAACTTTCTTGCCACTAATAACATGGCAGAATATGAAGGTTTGTTGGTTGGCATACGAGCTACGAAAGCACTCGAGATTTGATGACTACTCGTGAGAGGAGACTCTCAACTAGTCATGAATCAGGTCGAAAAAGAATACCAGTGCTCTAACCCGACCATGTCTCGGTACTTATCGGAAGTTCGAAAGCTTGAAAAATATTTTTTTCGGTTTCGAGGTACAAATTATCCCTCGAAAGGATAATTTCCTCACAGACCAGCTTGGTCGTATGGCTTCTTGCCGATCACAAGTACCAAAAAGAGTCTTCTTGGAGTAGCTCTAGAAGCCGTCTCTGGTCGAAACACTAGAGACAACTCCTATTAAGACATCATCTCTAGAATACAAGAATTAAACCTCCTTCACGACATACACGGGGGCATCTGTGGAACTCATGCTTCCTACAAAACTGTCAGAACATGAGATTAACACTCCTAAATCCGCCGTGTATTACTGAACTAGTCCCATAATTAGTGGCTAGCTCACACAGTAAACAAATATGATAATATCCATAATCGCAAAGCTTTATTAATAAATAATAGAGTTGATTACCAAAAAGGCTTACAAGCCCACAAATAAGAACACAACGAAAGACGAAGAAGGTGTAGTAGAGCTTAGCTAATTTGCCATGCGCAATCGATCGGGGTAGCGGCCTAGTCATTGAGATCTTCAACAGTTACAAAGTCCTTCTCCCCTGAACAACATTTTATTAAGCAAGAGTGAGCACAAACAACCATGCCCTGCAAGTTACACCCAATAACAGAATTATAATGCATGCATGGATATATAAAAGGAAGGCTTATATGGCTGTTTTGCATAAAGCAACATTTTCTAGTTAAATATTCATACTAAGTTCTAAAGTAGTTTACTCTATAACTAAATTTTATTTTGTAAATCCCAAGTTTTATAGTCAGATAACATTCACACAATAGTGGTGATGGATACCCTCCTATCACATGACTACCCGCCCAATTTCCCGATTGGATAAGAAATCCATAATCATTTGATAAAATCTTTTGAAATCAAAACAAAGAAAATCTAACTTTGCATTGGCTTTGCTTCAGCATGTCCATGACCATGGACATGGCTATTCGAATAGTTTTACACTCTGTAGAGGTTGTACAACTTTACCCACATGACACGACTTCTCTAGTTTGTTTGGCATTCATCGATACCACTGCTCACTACCTTAAGTAAGTAGTCTAGAGAACATGTCAAGGCCTTTACAAAGCGCCATCCCACCGTAGTCCCGTCTCGCTAAGGTTTCGCTTACTTTGGATAGAAACTCGTTGGATTTAAGTCCCCTCTTGCGTCATGTGGGAATACATAAAAGTAGGTCGTAAAAGACACCTATGGAACCGGGTGGCACGACCACGGTGAAATATTGCAAATTACTTAGCGAGGTCCTGCCTATTCAAAACATGTGGTAGTATGGTAGGGCTTGGCAAGATATGGCTTGAAGACCGGTCCTTAATTGACTTGAGCGACTTCCAATAAGACCCTGGGCCTCGATCATAGAAATGAATCGATCCCGTGTATGAACATGCACCCATCCAAACATCGATTTCTCCCAAGTCCAAATCAATTTTTATTTTGTTTAACAAGTCAAATTATTTTATAAATTTCTATGGTAAAGACAATACCATAGGATCATCTTTCAAATCATAGTTGAATTTTTGGCTAAAGTTCCCCAAATCCAGATTTTTGGTCTAAGCTTTGACTAAGCATAGTTTTCCAACATGTTCTAGTAATACTAGTGTATCGACCAGATTTTTCTACTAAGGTGTCAAGGGAATGACAACTTCAATTTCAACATTGGCTGTACAATGGTAACAGAATTAACTAGTGATTTAAAACATGAATTTAAATTACTTGAATATAAATAAGCATCCAATAATAGTTTAAAACATAATTTAGATAATTTTAAATACTGGGCTCAAATATGATCAAAGGATGTAACTTGCCTTGCTCAATTAGTAGTTGTTCATAAACGACGTCGAAATCTGGTTCTCCGAAGTAGTCGAAATCTACACGAGAAGATAAACCAAATTCAAATAAAATCCAAATAAAATTCAAATGGATTCCAAATTGAGTACTTCTAGTATAGATAGCTAGATATTGAATTTAGATGATTTTAGAAATTTGAATCACTCAAATTGGAGGTCGAACGAAGGAGAACGGGCTCTCCGAAGTTTTGAAATCACATGGTCGGACGGAGGTTCGACTGGTCAGAAGGTTTCGACTACCTGATCGAAAGAGGTTCGATTGGTTAGTGGAAGGTTTGACTACTTGGTCGAAAGAGGTTTGACTACTTGGTCGAAAGAGGTTCGACTACACGTCGTGGTCGAAGGAAGTTTGATTACAGGACATGGTCGAAAGGAGTTCGACTACAGGACGTGGTTGAAAGGAAGTTCGACTACAACCTGAAGCGGCAGCGCGACGAAGTGAAGCGGAGTGGAAGCTATGGTGATAACGGCAATTGTGCTCCAGCAACGCTTTCGACCAAAAAGTGAGGGCACTAGCTACTGGAGGTGACTAGGGCCATACCGGAGTGGAGAGCGGTCAAGGAGCTTGTTGGTGATGGTCCAGCGAAGCGGCTGTGCTTCAACGCGAGGAGGTAGCCTGAGAGAAAAGAGAGACAATAGAAGGTCGGGGAGCACTAGTGAGAGTCTGAGATGCTAAGAGAGGGAGTAATTTGGAAATATCTCACTGGAGGCGATGTGGTGGTGGAAATGCTCCTTTCGGCCGGAGATGAAGACGAAGCTCAAATCCGAAAGGTCATGTGGACCAAAACCAAATCTAGTTAGGGGATAAGTTCCTTGTGTCCTGGAACACAAAACGACCCAGGTAGAGAGGAAGGAGCTTCACGGTGGTAGCCGGAACGATGATGAGGCGTGATGGCCAGAAACTCGGAGCTCAGGGCTTCGAGCAAACCACAGCAACAAGAGCGAGAGAGGGAGAGTCGAGTGGGGAAAAGAGATGAAGGGGGGCTGCTCGAGCTCTTTATAGCCTAGAGGAGAGGCGGGGAGAGTCGTTGAGAGACTCAGAGGCGCGCGGTGCTGGCGCGTCAGGGACACGACGGTGATGGGATGAGGCGAAAGGGGAGGGGGTCGGAGTCAAGGGGAGCAGGTGCGGGGAAATACATGCAATTAATGCGTACGTTGCCGAGGAAAAAAGGGGCAGGATTCACGCCGAGGCGACGACTTTCGTCGCGGTGGTGACGCACGTGAGTGCTAGCGGTATGGGCGAGCAACGGGAGGGAGGCGAATGTGAGCAGGGGAGGCTTACAGGCGGGTCTGGTCGAAACCGAGTGGCACTGGTCGAAACTGAGTGGCACTGGTCAAAACCGAGAGGGTGGTCGACACCGAGAGAGTGGTCGAAACCAAGAGGGTGGTCGATACCGAGAGGTGCTCGATACCGAGAGGTGGTCGACATCGAGAGGGTGGTTGATGCTGAGAGGATGGTCGATACCGAGAGGTGGTCGACGCCGAGAGGGTGGTCGAAACTGAGAGGTGGTCGCGTGGGGAGCCCGCGGGAAGGAAACATGATTTCTGATTTATAGAGAATACACTAATCCAAAAAGGCTTTTAGAAAAGACTAAATCAAGTCCAAAAAAAATTCAAGAAAATACTTAAAATACTCTTTTTGACTTTAAATCCAATAAAGCCCCAAAAAATTCGAGTAAACCAAATTTTGAATTAATTAAAGTTTGATTAACTCATATTTAATTGTTTTTGTTTTTCTAAAATTCCAAGTTAAGCTTTAGCAACTTCAACAACAACCAAATGGTTATTTTTATTTTGAAAATTTCAAAAAGCCCTGAAAATTGGGATGTTACAAACCTACCCTCCTTAAAGGGAATCTTGACCCCGAGATTCAGAGAGGCTAGAAAGAAAGGTTGGGAAACTCGGCTCAGGTTGCTTCCTTCTCTGACCGATTGCTTCATTGCTCTTCACAGAAACTTAAGGTCTTGCTCCAGGTAGGACTTTCAACTTCTTCAGAGGTCTTGCTCCAGGTAGGACTGTCAATTTCTTCAGAATTTCTGATTTGATAACCCTGGTTGGTGAGATCCTTCTTTAATTCAACTTCCTTCTGTAACATCTGCTCTTCTGGTACCCTAAGGCATTTCTTCTACTGCAGCACGAAGGAAAGATGTTGTACACCTCTAACAGCTACGGTGGTGGCTCCAACTTGGTAAACTTATACCAAACTGCTGGTTCACAACCATGTACTAGGGTGCCAACAAAAATCTATGAATTATGTCTTCCAATTTTTGCTGGATCCAAATCTTATTATTATTGAAATCCACAAATCCACATAACTTGAAGTCGCCTAATTAAAATCCAGTCATTCAATCAATCACACATTCTATCGATAAGACAACATAATTCACAAACTCTCTTGGACATAAGCTCGAATAATCCAACAAATTCACTACTTTGATTGCATGATTTCTTTGCTGTACAAAGTCACAAAAATCTAGTAGCAATAATCACATCTTCTAATCCGATAAACTTCGAGATCATGCTAAATTTCACTCTATCCCTTTTTTGAACAAAATTGTCCAAAAATTATAATTGTGCAATTGCTTCCTCCAAAATTGTTGACTAAATCCACGACATCACTCACTTAATTTCTCAATCATATTTATCAATTGCAACCCTCCAAAATTTTCTTTATATAAATCCAATGCCTTCGTTATAGAGCTTTCCAAACGACTACTTAAAATTCACAAATTCGAATTTAATTCATCAAATTATTTTATCACCATCTATCCAACAATTATTTTGACCAACTCCAATATCAGTAAGATATCCATTAATACTAGAATCACAATTCGATATCGAACAATCCAATAATGATCTATTTCCAAAATCCAAAATCCAATAAATCTTGTATTGCTATACTCCAATATCCCACAATAATCTATTTTCTATAATGAATCTCCACAAGTTATATTTCCATAATCTAGCATCCAACCATTTTTATAATTAGACAAGATTTATTTCTACAATCCACCAAAGATTTATTCCTATGATCCATCTGAGATATATTTCTATAATCCTATCCAAGTTTTCTTCTAAATCCAATTTCTTTATTCAATCATGTCCAATTAAATCCAATATGACCAATATACCCAATTAATTCCATACTTCTTGATTCAACCTAATCCATAAAAATCAACATTATGAATTATTATGAAATCCAATTCTTCTCATAATATACTCTCTGCCTTTACTACACACATTTCTCAATTCTAATTTTCCTACCGACATTCAAATCAACTCAATATTCGATGAGAATCCAATTTCTCCTAATAATCAAATCAGCGCTTCAGGTTCCTATATCCTTCATTATTAATCAAACTTTTCCATTATGATCATTTTCTTTCTCCATAATCTATATAATCCACCAATCTGCTATTCTTTAAACCATTCACGATCAAGTCCTATTCATCATCATACTCTAGTATTCACAAGAACTTCTTATAATATCAGCCAATCTTAAAATTTTCAATTCCCAAAATCAGTCTTATCAATGATTCCCCAAAACTATCTAGCTTGGCATCCAAACACACTGGTTAATCCCAACAAGAGTAGCTTCCAAGCAACTTGTCTGCTTGAACAATCTTCAATAATTCTTCACAGGTTTCATAGATGAGAGGGAGAAAGCATGATAGGTGAGAGGGAAAGCTACGAGGAGAGAAGTCTACCCCCCTTAAGCAAACGCTGCACACAAGATAAAAAAGATCTATGTACGACATACTAAAAGAAAATACAACATACAAGTCAAGAAACCACACAATGTTCTACTCGATCGATACTCTTAATTTGGTGATACGACTCAATACATAGAATGAGTCTTAACAAACTTAGACTATATGACCGGTCTTTGACAAAACGATCTTCGGCCCACGGTCCTCGATTAATTCAGTCCGCTGTCCTTGGATGGTGGAGACGATGATGCTTTCTTGATAGCTTTATGTCTTGTGGTCTTGAATGTAATGGTAAGAAACGGGTTGACCATCTGTAGAAACTTACAAGGGAAAGAGGATCTTTTTAGCATTCTAAAATGGTGAAGGAAGAACAAGGTAAGAAAGAATACTATGAAGAAGGTAAGAATAGAAAGATGACCAAAGATGAGAGAACAATATTTTTTTGTTATAAAATAAGTTTTCAAGTTTTCCAACTAATGGCCATTCTAACTAGGTCATGACCTATAGTCGATATGGCTCTAATACCACTTTGTCAGGACACGAGATTAACACTCCCAAATCCTCTGTGTATTACTGAACTAGTCCCATGATTAATGGCTAGCTCAAACAGTAAACAAATATGAAAACATCTAAAATCGCAAAGCTTAATTAATAAATAACAGAGTTGATTACCAGAAAGGCTTACAAGCCCACAAATAAGAACACAGTGGAAGACGAAGAATGTGTAGTAGAGCCCAACTAATCTACCACAGGCAATCGACTGGGGTAGTGGCCTAGTCGTCGAGATCTTCAGCAGTTGAAAAGTCCTTCTCCTCTGAACAACATTTTATTAAGCAAGAGTGATCACAAACAACCGTGCCACACAAGTTACACCCAATAATAGAATTATAATGCATGTAGGGATATATCAAAGGAAGGCTTATATGGCTGTTTTGCACAAAGCGATATTTTTCAGTTAAATATTCGTACTAAGTTCTAAAGCAGTTTACTCTATAACTAAAATTCATTTTGTAAATCTCAAGTTTTATAGTCAGATAATATTCACACAATAGTGGTGATGGATACCCTCCTATCACATGGCTACCCGCCCAATTTCCCGATTGGATAAGAAATCCATAATCATTAGATAAAATCTTTTGAAATCAAAACAAAAAATCTAACTTTTCATTGGCTTTGCTTTAGCATGTCCATGACTATGGACACGGCTATTCGAATAGTTTTACACTCTGTAGAGGTTGTATAACTTTACCCACATGACACGACTTCTCTAGTTTGTTTGGCATTCGTCGATACCACTGCTCACTACCTTAGGTAAGCAGTCTAGAGCACGCATCAAGGCCTTTACAAAGCGTCATCTCACCGTAGTCCCGTCTCGCTAAGGTTTTGCTTACTTTGGATAGAAATCCGCTGGATTTAAGCCCCATCTTGCACCATGTGGGAATACATAAAAGTAGGTCGTAAAAGATACCCACGGAACCGGGTGGCACGACCACGGTGAAATGTTGCAAATTACTTAGCGAGGTCCTACCCATTCAGAACATGTGGTAGTACGGTAGGGCTTGGCAAGATACAGCTTAAAGACCGGTTCTTAATTGACTTGGGTGACTTCCAATAAGAACATGGGCCTCGATCATAGAAATGAATCGATCTCGTGTATGAACATGCACCTATCCAAACATCGATTTCTCCTAAGTCCAAACCAATTTTCATTTTTTTAACAAGTCAACTCATTTTATAAATTTCTATGGTGAAGACAATGCCATAGGATCATTTTCAAATTATAGTTGAACTTTTGGCTAAAGTTTCCCAAATCAAGATTTTTGGTCTAAGCTTTGACTAAGCATAGTTTTCTAACATGTTCTAGTCGTACTATTGTATCGACCAAAATTTTCCACTAAGGTGACAAGGGAATGACAACTTCAATTTCAACATTGGCTGTACAACGGTAATAGAATTAACTAGTAATTTAAAACATGAATTTTAATTACTTGAATATAAATAAGCATGCAATAATAGTTTAAAACAAAATTTAGATAATTTTAAATACTAGGCTCAAATATGATCAAAGGATGTAACTTTCCTTGCTCAATTAGTTGTTGTTCAGAAATGACGTCAAAATCTGGTTCTCCGAATTCATCGAAATCTACACGAGAAAATAAACCAAATTCAAGTAAAATCCAAATAAAATTCAAATGGACTCCAAATTGAGTACTTCTAGTATAGATAGCTAGATCTTGAATTTAGATGATTTTAGAAATTTGAATCACTCGAATCGAAGCTCGAATGAAGGAGAACGGGCTCTCGAAAGTTTTAAAATCACATGGTTGGACGGAGGTTCGACTAGTCGGAAGGTTTTGACTACCTGGTCGAAAGAGGTTCGACTAGTTGGAGGGAGGTTTGACTACCTGGTCGAAAGAGGTTCGACTAATTGGAAGGAGGTTTAACTACCTGGTTAAAAGAGGTTCGACTACAGGACGTGGTCGAAGGTAGTTCGACTACAGGACATGGTCGAAAGGAAGTTCGACTACAGCCTGAAGCAGCAGCGCGGCGAAGTGAAGTAGAGTAGAAGCTACAGTGATAATGACAACCGCATTCCGGCAACGCTTTCAACTATGGGCAAGCAACGGGAGGGAGGCGAAGTGTAACATCCCAAATTTATAAAAAGGTGTGTGTTTCAAATGTAAGAAAATGTGTAGAAATTAAAACTTTTTCTCACATCTTGAAACTCTTGAACTCACCTATAATTCTTGTCCAAGAGTTGGGGAGTTCAAAAACCTAAACCTCCGGTTGACTAAAGTCCAACCCTTATGTCACTTTGTCACAAATCTTGTGCCAAACTGGGGAAAACATTTTCCCTTGGTTCTAGAGATGATGTGTGACCCCTCTGAAAAATATCATAAGTTGTAAAACTTGTTTGATAATTTTTGGAGGTAAATCAAACCCTAGAACAGCCTTGATGAATTTCCTGAGGAAAATGCAATGCACAAAAACCTCTAGAAATTTTATGAAAGGTTAATCCTAAAGTCAGCAAGCTCCAGTTAAAATTTCATAAATTTTGGAGTTGATTTGCTATCTCAATTAAATCCGCAAAGTATCAGTTTTAAATTCAAACTCAATTGGCTGGCACTATTCCTTGGGCTGAGCCGCTTTCCAAAGCTGGTCAAACCCAACCGCATCCTCAGCTCACCAGACCTCCTTTTCCCCCGTGAGGTCGTAACCGTTGGATCAGATCCAACCGCCACGACCTCCGCTGCAACCAGCTCAGCCCTGTCCTCTCCCTCGCGAGGTCGTTGCCGCTGGATCAGCATCCAACCGCCATGACCTCCCCTCGCTATCAAGCGCATCAGACCTCCCACCCGCGCGAGGTCGTAGCCGTTAGATAGAGATCTCATGGCCATGACCTCCCTTCTCATCTCGTAGCCGTTGGATAAAGATCCAACCGCTACGACCTCCTTTCTCTACTCAGTGTCTGGCCCAATGGCCCAAACCTCCCCCTATCCTCTCATCGCCATTGGATCAAGATCCAAAGGCCATGACCTCCTCTAGATGTTGTGTGCCGTTGGATTAAAATCCAACAGCCACGACCTCCCTGTGTGCTGTGCGCAATAGCCATGACATCCTTCCATGTTGTGTGCCCTTGGATTGAAATCCAAAGGCCACGACCTCCTCTCTCCATTGTGTGCCATTGGATGTAGATCCAAAGGCCATGACCTTCCCCTCACTTATCAAAGTCGCGCGCATCGTTTAAGTCCTCCCCATCAGGTCCACGCCTGTGGATTCAGATCCAACGGCCAGGACCTCCTATCCCCTTATCGCGCGCGACCTCCCCTTATCGTTTCGCAACCGTGCAATGAAGATCCTACGGTTGTGTCCTCCTCCTTTCCTTGCACCTCCACGCGAGGATGATCTAAGGGTCACGACCTCCCCAGTCCAGATCCTATGGCTGTGACCTCCACCCCTTTCAATTAAATCTTACCGTTCCAGATCTAAGGGCTGTGACCTCCCAGCCTCTCTCATCCAACGGTTGGGAGCAGGTCCTATTCTTCTCCTAGCTCGGCGCGCCGTGCGCCATGGCAGAGGAGGAGGTCAGTGACCTGTCTTGTCCCAACGGCTCTGTGCCTGCCAGCATTAAATGCATGTCAGTGCTTTCCGCCTTTAGGTCTGGCTCAGACCTTCCCCCATCACCTCCACATCCTGTCCAAGCCATGGACCGAGCCATGGGCTAAGCTCACCATGAGCTTAACCCTAGCTCATGGTCTTTCTCCTCTGGCTATAAGACCTCCCTTGGTTTCTCCCCTTGGCTTCCTTTGCACACCATTGAGCTTTGCCTTGCCTCTCTGTGCTTGGCTGAGCTCCTCCTCCACAGACCTCCCCTTGGCCGCCATTGCTGAAGCTTGGAGCTCCTCGGTGGCACAGTGCTCCAGTGGCTCCCTCACTCGACCTCTTGCTCTATTTTGCTCCTCTAACTTCCTGGAGTTTTAAACCCTAACTTAAGCTCGGGTTGACCTCTTCAGGAGCAGGCTAAATTGGAGTTGGAGCTTTTGGCCGTGGAGCATCCCTTTCTTCACCATCGTCGGTCCTCCCCTCCCTAGACCTCCTCAGCACCTCCAAGACCTCCAGGTAACCTCCTGGTAGTCCTTAGATGCTAGGCACCTGCATGTATGGTTGTTGCGGAGCTTTGAATTCATTTTTGCCTTTCGGCCATTTTGGTCACCGCGACGCCCATCTCCGGCTCGCTGCCGTTCTGGGCCGTCGCCGCCGGTGTGAGTAGCACCATCTTGTGCGCCTGGCTATTGTGGACTCGTCGATGCCCTTAGAGTGCGCCGTCGTGCCCTATCTCACCAGCGACAAGCCATGGAATGTCCTTGGTTTTGTCGGACGCAAGCTGGGCCGTGCCATTGTCAGATTTGGACACATTTAATGCCAAATCCCCGTGGTTTCCGTGCTAATCATCAGTTAGGATCTCTGTCGGGTCGTGCGCGTGCGTTGGGTGTGAGGTCTTGGGCCGTCCATCTCAAGATCTACGGCCACGACCTCCTCCCCCGTTAGAGCGCGTGAGTTCCAAACACACGCGTTGCCGGGAGGACATGGACCGTTGGATCCAAGATCAACGGCCCATGTTCTCTGGACCTGCGCGAGCGCGAGCGCACGATGCCGCAGGTCATGAGCTGTTGGATCTAGGATCCACGGCCCACATCCTCGATCCTGCGGACGCGTGCGCGTTCTCACTGGGAGGTCTTGGACCGTTGGATGTAGCATCAACGGCCCATGTCCTCCCCAGTCGTTTTGAGTTTAGAAAATCCTGAGAGCTGTTATTTGTAAACTAAAAAAGGTAATAAACTTGTAAAATGCATAACTATTTCATTTTAAATCCAAATGAGGTGATTCCAATTTTATTAGCTCTGGTTAGCTCTGGGCTCTAATCTAAAAATGGTTGTGAGCTCAGTTCGGCCCCAGAAAAGAGTTTGCTAAAATAGTTTAGAAATATGTTTAAATTGTTATCCTTTAAATGGTATTTAACTTGTAAAATGCATAAGTAATTGTCTATAGATCATTTTTGAGTGAATCCAACTTGGTTGGCTTCCTCTGTTAATGTACTAAATGGTAGAATAGGATTTAGGCATGTCACTATTTTCAAAAGATTTGTGGATGCATTTTAGTTGTGCTCATTTTCATGTCTTTGAAAAATTATAGAAAGTGCATAATAGCTCCAAATAAGACGAATCCAATTGGGTTGTTCATCTTATGAGGTGCTTGTTTTACTGTAAAAATTTAAATTGCACCACCTTTCTAGAGATTTTTGCTAAACAATTTAATTATGGTGAATAGTAGCAGTTTGCATTTTAGAGGCTGAGCAGAATTGTTTTGCTCATATATTTTGCATTGAGAATCCAAATCAATTGGTTCTTGTTGCTAAATTCTCTAAAAATCATGCTCTAGCTGCTGTAGAAATTTCAGAGCATTTGGAGCAAGTTTTCTGTGGTGTCTTTTTGGTTTTCGTCGTTCTTATCGATTCTTTTCGCCTTTTCGATTAGGTGTCGACGAGTGTGTTGATCCCGTGAGCGATACTCTGCAGCAAACTGAGCATAACCAGCAAGGCAAGCAGTTTGATCATATCCCATATGTCCCATTACTTTAAAGTCTAATACTTTGTTTAACTTGTATGTATGCATGCTTACTTTGTGTTAAATTATTGATTAGTTGAGCCTATAGATGCATACTCTGTAGGTAAATGCTCATTCTCTACTACTAAGCCTAGGATTATCTTACTGTGATTTAGAGTTCGTTGGATGGACTCTTATCACTTAGTAGCTACGTTGGATAGTGCTTAGAAATGCTTAGATAACGGTAGAAATGGGCGGTTGTCGACATTATGTCGATGACCTTGATCACACAAAAATTATTTTTCCATTATGTCCATCTTGTGCTTTGTTACTTTGTAAATAAATAAAAAATAAAAACAAAACTGTTTGACTTGGGCACAATGGATGTTTGGTGTGATTGTTGGGTGTGAACGGAATGGTGCCTAAGTCCCCAAGGACCGAATTACTTGCGCTATTGATCCAATCACTTTTGCGTGCTAACCACACGAGAGGGATATGAGACCTCTCTTGGCTAAGTACTTTGGGAGGTGTTAATTGTGGGTCACAGGTGGTCAAAACTGTTTTTATAAGGGGAAGAGCACCCACAGTTGCTTAGGCTGGGCCGGTGTCTCCTATCCTTCGGGTTGTCGCGACTCTTAATTAGCATCGTTCATTGGAAATGCCTCGTAGGACTTAGCCGTGCCGGCATACCAAAGGAAGTGTGCTTAATCTAGTGGCGAAAAGGTGGTCTGGCGTGTGGGTACATTGGTACACCCCTGCAGGGTTAAATCTATTCGAATAGCCTCGTCCTAGGTTATGGACACGCTTGGTGATTTCCCGCAAGAATTAGACTACAACCTTTAATTAAAATTTGACATGGGTGGTATGAATGGGTAATTCATGCTATTGTTGTGGTGGCTATTGGGTTAGTCACTTCCAGGATTGTTGTTGTTTTCTACCTATTGTTATTATGTTATTGTCTCGTCGTTAATTGCAAATTAAAATGAATTGCAAAACTGCTTTGAATCTATTTATATTATTGCAAATGAAAACTTGCTTTATGCTAAAATGAGCCTAAAGCCTTCCACTTACCTAAAGCTTGCATGTAGTTAACTATAGTTCTATTATACTACACGTTAGTCTTGCGAGTACATTTTTATACTCATTTGCTTTGCTTAATAACTTTGTTGCAGAGGAGGTAGAGCCCAAAGGGCTTTACTTTTGTGAGATGTGCTGCGGTTGGGAAGACTAGCTAGGCGGCCTGGTTGGTTGCCTTGTGGGCTAAAGGCAAACCTTGTGGCTCTCTTTTGTTTATCGCCATCTTATAGCTCCTGCTTCCGCTGTGTTTATCTTTCTTAGTTGTTATTTGGCCGGTCGGCCCCCTTTTGTAATAACTCTCTATATTATGTATGTCTTTGATTAATCTAGTTCGTGCTCTGGTTCTATGTTTTGAATGGAATTGATGCATGATTTTGTAAAGGGGTGTGTATACTGCATTCTGGGAAGTATACATATCTCGAAGACACGGATTATTATGTTTGTGATGCTAGGGTCAATGGATGACTAAGTATTACAAGCCTAATAAACCGGGATCATCACACGAAGCTGAGCAGGGGAGGCTGACAGGCAAGTCTAGTCGAAACTGAGTGGCACTGATCGAAACCGAGTGGCACTAGTCGAAACCGGGAGGGTGGTCGATATCGAGAGGTGCTTGATACCGAGAGGTGGTTGACAAAGAGAGGGTGGTCGAAACCGAGAGGTGGTCGCGTGGGAAACGGGCGTAGGAAGGAAACACGATTTCCGATTTATAGAGAGTACACTAATTCAAAAAGGCTTTTAGATAATAGTAATCAAGTCCAAAAAAATTAAGAAAATACTTAAAATACTCTTTTTGACTTTAAATCCAATAAAGTCGAAGAAAATTCGAGTAAACCAAATTTTGAATTAATTAAAGTTTGATTAACTCATATTAAATTATTTTTGTTTTTCTAAAATTCCATGTTAAGCTTTAGCAACTTCAACAACAATCAAATGGTTATTTTTATTTTGAAAATTTCAAAAAGCCCTAAAAATTAGGATGTTAGAAGAACGCTGGTCGGAAAGGCCTTTCGATAATGTTTCTACTGGCTAACAGCCCTTTATGATGCCAAAGGGCTAGTTAAGAAGTGTGTGCAATGCCAGTTTCATAGCAGGTGAATACACCAACCGGCTCAGGCATTACAAACAATCCCTCTATCTTGGCCTTTTGCAACCTGGGGTCTCGATATCCTAGGACCGTTCCCAAAAGCTTCAGGTGGCTTCGAGTTCGTTTTTATGGCTATTGATACATTGACAAACTGGATTGAAGCCGAACCCGTGACTGGGATAACAACGAAGCAGCAAAAAGGTTCATGATGAGAAGCGTGATTACCAGGTTTGAAGTCCCAAGTCGAATAATCACAGATAATGGTAAGCAATTTTCCAGTGCAAAATTCTAGGAATTTTGCGATGAGTTGGGTACCAAATTGTGTTATGCTTTTGTTGCCCACCCTCAAAGCAATGGGGCGGTCGAAAGAGCGAATTGCCAAATAATGCAGGGCATCAAAACCCGAGTTTTCAACTAGCTTATCAAGCGCTCGGGAGCTTGGGTACAAGAATTACCCTCAGTATTATGGGCAGTTTGTACGACTGCTTGTCGGGCTACAGGTGAGACAAAAATTTTTTCTAGTTTTCGGTGCCGAAGCCATGCTTCCACCAGAACTAAAGATCAGGTCGTCAAGGGTCGAAACTTTCAACGACTTTAACCAAGGACAACTTCGAGCAGATGACATCAACCTACTCGAAGAGAATAGAAACCAAGCCTTAATCCATTCAGTGGTTTACCAACAAGCCTATGCAAATACTACAATCGTAAGGTCCAACCTCGCAGCCTTGCTGTAGATGACTTGGTATTGAAGAAGATTCAATCCTAATCTAATCGGAACAAACTTTCTCCCAAGTGGGAAGGTCCTTACAGTGGTCAAAGTTACGTGACCAGATTTGGTACGACTAGCAATGGAAGATGGCCGAGTTCTCTCTAGTTCTTCGAATATCGACCTGTTACGTAAATTTTATGTGTGACCAACCATCTCGACAATAAAGTATCAGGTTCTTTCTATCTTTATTGTCTTATTTTGAGTAGCGCTTTGATAATTTTTCGATCACTTTTCTTAAACATCAAGTCTTTCTTTACACTGGTTGAAAGGATAGAACATCACCTGGTCGAAGTCTTTCCTCTCTGCACGTGGTCTTGTCCACTAGAAGGAACTTCCTAGTGTCGACTCGTTCCTCACTTTTGCTGCTAACACAAAGAGCTTGGGTTCAACAAATATGGTCGAAATATTTTCAAGCCAACTCTTTTCACCTTAGTTTATTTCTTCATTCATTTTGAAAAATATTCTAAGTAGAGTACACTTTTGTAATTTGTTCGACTACTTTTGGTAAACTCGGTTCGTTACAACTGGTCGGAGAAATATACAACACCTAGTCGAAGTTTTTTATCTCTGCACATGGTCCTGCCCACTAGAAGAAACTTTCTAGTGTCATCCTATTCCTAACTCTTGCTACCAGAGCAAACCTACCGAGTCCACTGGAAAAGGTCGAACGAATTTTTAAGATACTCCAGACGTTTGTCTAACTCAAGTTGCTGCTCTTAATTTGATTTATCTGGTTGGAGAGGGTAACATCACCTAGTCAAAGCCTTTCCTTTCTGCACGTGGTCCTACCCACTAGAAGGAACTTCCTAGTGTCGACTCGTTCCTATTCTTACGACCAGTGCATGATAATCGTGATTGAAAACTATAAGTTAGCTAAATCTCTTTTTTTAAAGAAAACCCTTTTTAACACTATTTGCTTAGTTTATCTAAATAAACTAAACAAATAGTTGGGGGTTAGGATAAAGTTATTAATATGACTTCAATTCTTAGTCTTAATTTATTTTTTCTTTTCTCTGTCTTATGAGTTACTAACTACTAGATGAGACAATTTGCAGGAAAAAGAAAGGATTATATACAACAACAAAAACTTGTCTTTACAGGTTTCTATTACAAACTACTCTGATGAGGGAGATCCTATTTGCATCTCCTCCGTGACCATCTTGCTGACCGACTGCATTTCTTCAATCAACCGCTCCGCTTCTGCATCAGAGCAGTCGGCTTCGATTGACAGCAGACTAAGATTGAGATCATGAGCTTTAAGTTTTGCTAGAACATAACTTACTGTGCCTTCGATCGTCTCTTTTATCGAATCAGCTTGGTTGGTCTTTAGAGTGGTCACCAACTCTTGCAAAGTCCCAACTTGTTCTCCAATGGTACTCGTGTGAGCAATTATCATGTCTTTATGAGGAGTGACCTCCTCGGCATGTAGCCCACTAAGTACATTGTTCAAGAGGGAAATGTTGTCCTAAAGCTTAATCTTTATCGACTTCATCTCCTCCTGATTACGAGTCGAAGCCTTACGGAGTTGTTTTATTTGGACTGCTTGCTCTGAAAAAGTAAGACTAGTCAAACAAAATAACCCTTAAAGGACTGGAAAACTGGTCGCAGGTAAAAAGTTGCTTACCTGCTAGTCGAGAGTCTAACTTCTTGACTTCATCATCATGGAAAGTATTGCTCTTTGCATATCGCTTTTCCCACGACTTTATCTCTTGATCTTTTTCTTCGGCGATACGGGAAATCTCGTGAACAATCAAGATCTTTTCTATGTCCTTGATTTCGAGTTTGCCCATTTCGACCTCTTTTCCTAAAAAGGAATAAGAGTTAGAAAAAGAAAAGAAGGTCATTATCATAAGCGATCTTAAGTTTAGAACTTACCGTTTATTCATCCCTCAACTTTTGAGTTGCAGAGTTTGCATCCTGAAGCTTCTTCAGAAGGTTCTCTTTCTCTTCTCTTAGCTTTTTCGTTTCAACCTTCTTGTAGTTGAGCGAATCAGCCAAGAAATTTTCGTCGCTCTTAAACCTACAAGAGGTAAAAAGTAGACATGAGCACTGTGCAAGTGGTCGAAACATAAATGACTACAAGTAGCAGTGACTTACCATCTCTTCACTTGCTCATAGAGTTCCACTTTCTGCTGCCATAGCAGCTCGAGTTGTCGGTGGTATTCACCAACAGTGACAAATTTCTTCCAAAGCTTTCTGTAAAAAGAAAGACAGTGAGAAGCGAGAAAAAAACCACATATGTGAATGTCATCAGATGCTTACATTAATGCTCGTTCGAGCAAAGGTGGAGAATACTCTCATAGAATCCTTCATCTTATTGATCTCCTTAACTTGGTTCCTCCACACCTTTTCAAGACACTCGTCGTCGAAAATATTCCCCCTATTAGGAATGTCCTTAGGGTGAGGAACCCGATCACGAGATCTGAATACACGAGATCCCACAATAGATGCAGGGCCAAAAAACCCGAAGGAATGGTCGAAGAAGTCAGACCCTTCTTCTTCCTCGGTGAGGGCAGCATCAGCAGCTTGACCTTGGGGGCCAGGGAGAATGCCTACAATGACTTCCTTCTCGGCGCAATGATCAAAGTCTTCACCACCATGGTCGGATGCTTCTGCTGCTACCTCCACTGTCTTCGCTTCTAGCTCCACGACCATCTCAGTGGTCGTAGTCGCTTCAGCAACAACAACCTTTTCCACAACATGGACGGTGGATGATCCTTCGACCACCGCCACTGTCATCTCTCTAACTTCCAGAGAAATAACAGTGGGTTTCTCGACTGGAACGTCCTTGGAGGTTGGAGGAGTCGGGCTAAGATTACAAAAAGGAAAACATGTCAAATTGTAGAAAGCAAAAGGTAAATGTTGTTTTTATACTTTTCTCTTTTTACATACCTTCGTTTCCTGGACTTGATCTTGAATCCAGAAGAAACCCCCCTAAAGAAGATTTC
The DNA here is from genome assembly GCA_036346405.1 of Phyllostachys edulis. NCBI lineage: Eukaryota > Viridiplantae > Streptophyta > Magnoliopsida > Poales > Poaceae > Phyllostachys > Phyllostachys edulis. Next base: position 36,410,992 of record CM070555.1, on the reverse strand, counting down.
TTTGACTTCTTCTCTTCGACCACGTCTGGTTGAAATTCGAGTTGAGGAATGGGGCCAGCCATGACCACGTCTGGTCGTGGGTCTTGAGCGAGAACTGCCACTCCCTGAGCCTCCTGACTCTCCAGATGGCCGAGACCTGTCTCGACCACCCCAAGAGTAGCACTTCCCTCGGCCATGGGCCCTATTGGCGCAGTGATTTTCTTCACAAAAGATATAAAGCTCTTCCAATTCTTCTTTTCTAGTTGCTTGACAAAGCCATGAGAGGTAGAAACTGCGAAAGTCTTGTTGTCGTAGTAGAAGGGTACCTTGGTCTTGGGAGCTTTGTGTTTGAGAGCTTCGATCGCTTCGACCTCCTTGTCTTTCTCTGCAGCAGCCATATCCATAGCAAATTTCTCAAAAGTCCTAGTTGAAGCAGCAGAGCTTGAGCCTACGCCTCCCTTATCGACGACCCTCACAAGTCGACGCTTTTTAGCCGGAGGAGCTTTGGCTTGCTCTACCTCCGTGCCAATGACCATTAGTCCAACCTCTTGGTCACCCCAACGGTCTTCCATGCCTACTTTCTGCAGGAGTCAAAAAAAAAACTAAATGGTCGTTTTCTATGACCATCCCCTGGTCGTAAGTCTTTTTATGACCAATACCTAGTTGTAAGTTTTTCTACGACAATCCCCTGGTCGTAAGTCCTTCTACGACCAGTATCTAGTCGTAAGTTTTTCTACGATAATCCCCTGGTCATAAGTCCTTCTACGACCAGTACCTAGTCGTAAGTTTTTCTACGACAATCCCCTAGTCATAAGTCCTTCTACGACGATTATCTAGTCGTAAGTTTTTCTACGATAATCCCCTGGTCGTAAGTATTTCTACGACTATGAAATTCTAAAGATGAAATCAGTCTTTGATTTCCTTCAGACTTCCATCTTATCTTCCGTGGACAAGAATACCAGGATTTGAGGAACCACCACACTAGGTGATGGAGCTTTCTCACAAATGAGCTTGACTCGGATGTCAATCTCCGTTTGTAAGAGATCCATGCAAACAAATAAGACACTCAGTTGATATGCTTGAGATTAACCAAAAGATAGCTAAGTTGAAAATTTTACTTACCCTTCTCGTAATCTCTGGTCGAGTCTTTTGGCCCCGAATACATCCACGTGGGATGTGCTAGTTTCTTCAGAGGGCTAATACGACACGTTATGAAATACTTCACCACGTGCCATCCGGTGAGCCCCTCTTCCTTCAAGTCTTTGATGGCTTGAATATAGGGGGCAATTCGACCAAGATCCCTAGGAGTTGAATACTAGGAAGAAATCTTCTCGGTAGCATTCCCAATGAAAGAAAGACTGTCTTCACTAGTTGTCTCCCAATAGAACCACTTCTTCTTCCACCCTGACCATGATGACCGGGTGAACATCTGAATATACTCCTTCGACTTCCCGTCATGGAGCTTCAGACCACAGCTACTGGCGACTCTTGCTATTCTTGTCATCCCATAGAAATATTGGAATAGCTCCAAGTTGGCCGGAATTCCCAAGTAGACCTCACACAAGTATATGAACACGTTCAACATCATGATGGAATTAGGAACAAGGTTCACCAATTCCACTCCAAAGTGCTCGAGTACGAGTGTGAGAAAAGGGTAACTAGGCAATTGAAGGCCACACTCACAGTACGCTTAGAAGATTGGAATTTGGCCAATCTCCCTTGATGGCCAATGTTGTCCTGAAGCTTCAAACCGGTTCACAATCTCTTTCTTTGGGATCTTCTCGGTGGCGACCAAAGCCTTCATCTTAGTTGCATCCATCTCCTATTCAGTTCGCTGGGAAGTGGTTCCGGCCATCTTTCTTAATAGAGGGAGATTTGGATTTGGAAAGGTCTCTAGAGGGCTCACGATTTGGTCGGCGGCGGAGAATACAAGAGCTCGATGAACAGCTAAAGTGATTGGGAAAAAGTAAGAACCCTAGAATCACACCCACGGTAAGTTTTTATAACCGTACACTTGAGTTAAAGACGTGGCAACCCAATAGTTACTACCTCTTCGGGAACCGCTCCAACAGACAGGTCTATGAGAGTCGATTGAGATTCTTTAATTTGTCTGTTCAAGAAAACCGAGTTTGTCTTTACACCTCAAGAGAAATTACTTTCTTGACCAAGTCTATTTCTGGTCAAATGAAATATCGATCGAAAAGCCTTTCCCTCGACCACCGTTTTACGACCACCTTCTGGTCGTAAGATTATCTACGGCTCCTTTTTCAAGTAAGTTACTTTCATTTGAAGCTGGGGGGCTAGATGACGAGGATCTGATAATCCTCATTTAATTATTTATCTGTAATTCTTATTATGGATAATAATGCCATCGTATGGTTCTTGGGTATACCCCTTAATGTTTATAAGAGAGAAGCTAGCCAAGAGGTCGTAAGTCCTTCTGCGATCACCCTCATAATCGTAAGTCCTTCTACTACTACCTCATAGTCGTAAGCCTTTCTATGACCACCATGTGGTCGTAAGTTCTTCTACGACCACCTTATAGTCGTAAGCTTTTCTACGACCACCATATGGTCGTAAGTTCTTCTATGACCAGGTTAGTTACGACCATCGTATAATTGATGGAGTTTGCAGACAAGTAGACCCAATCGATTAGGGACTCTAAGCAGTTAGTATACGCTGTTATTCTATAGAATAACTGCACGCGATACGCCTCTGTCTCTGACAATAACTGCAAGGCAATGTGGAGGGGTTACAACTCTATCAATAACTACCATCAACGTGCCTATTATATGAAATGATGAGGCGCCTCTTAGCCTAGAGAAACGGCCACCTCTTCACACACTATATAAAGGCTACAAACAGACAGAGACAGGGAGGAGAATCAAGAACACAAGACATTAGATTTTGGTCTTTCTCTTAATTTGTAACCAGCATACTCAATATAGCCACACAGGAGTAGAGTTGTTATTCTCTCTGAGAAGGCCTAAACCTGTATAAAATTTCTGTGTCGTTCTCTCTGCGTGTTCAATCTTGGAGACCCCCCTCCCGAATCAAACAATCATACGTAAGATCGGTTCTAAAACACCGATAGGTGACGTCCGACATATTTGATGCAATGCACCGTAAACAAGATTTCCATGATTAACCACATATCTAAAACTAAACTACCCACCAAAAAGGATTATGTACAACATATTGCACTACGTAACCGTACATCTAAAACTATGTGTAATCCATTCTGTTAAAAAATTACTTGAAAGGTGGGCGACCAGACGAGTAGCGCTTCACTAGCTTCTCTCCTCCCCTCTACTCTTCTCTGCTCTGCTTCCTTCCCTCCCCTCTTTCTCTTTTTTCTGAATAGAAGTGAGTTTTTCCCGAATTTTTGGGTTTCAAGGGTCTTTTATAGGGGAGATTGTATCGCCATTTGGAATGGCGACATGGACTTGTGGAATCCCTATCGCCATTTGAAATGGCTGTTCTCCAATTTTTTTTTTTTAAAAAAGGATCCCTATCGCCAATTCAACTGGCAACAGGGAGCTCTGGGTACCCTGTCGCCAGGGGCTAGGCACCTGTCGTCAATTGGAATGGCGACATGAGCCTGTTGCTATTCCAATTAGCGACATGAGCCTAGTTTTGTAATTTTTTTCGACTAGTTATTTTTGCAATTTTCTTTTAAATTAATATTATTTTTTAAAAATCAAGGAATATGACCACGCAAAGAACAAAACACACACAAATGACATAAGGATTTGCTTACGGGGTTCGGTAATGACATAAGAAGCTCCTGCCAGTTAATGAAGGACCTCCTCCACCAGAGCAAGTCTGACGGTGGCAAGAACCCACCTGTACCCTCTCTACCATCGCCGGCCTCCAAGAAGAACCCCCTCTAGGTGACGGTGAGGGGCCGCGGGAGGAGGAGGTCGGCGCACAAGTGGTGCTACGAGGCAAGGCGCATGTAAGTGGAGGAGATGCGGCGGCGCATGTTCCTACCGTATTGACAAGGGTTGCTCCTGGTCTACCTCGATCTCAGCTCACGTAGTCATGTGGCTACGACGCCATGCATGGACTCATCACTGCCAAGTCCAGGTCCCGCCGACTGGTGTCTGCCATCTTCGTCATCTTCTTTCCATGCCAACCATGTTGCAAGGCATGCCTCAACATGATGAAGCTAGCCCTCACCATCACCTGTCGCCCCGTCCACCGTGAGCCGCCACCGCCATCCCCTCCACACACTACTACAGAAAAGGTATTCACAGACGGTTCAAAAACGTCATCACAGACGGTTTCATGAGCCGTCTGAGTTTATGGGTCAATGATGACATGAAGTCATCATAGACGGTTTTGAACCGTTTGTGATGCATACTTTCACAGACGGTTTATGGCTGAAACGGTTAAGTACTTATCACTGGGTTTCGACCTAAACCATCTGTGATAAGACTTATCACGCAGACTTTTCTCTATAAAAGTCCCAAGAAGTGGTCGCTTGTGCCATTAAATCCGGCATCATATATATATATATATATATATATATATATATATATATATATATATATTATTGTTAAGTAGTCTCTCAGCCACTTTGGGGGGATCGTCCACGCAACATGAGAAGGATGAGACAGTAGCCACGGGCAACCTCATTCAGCCCCTGCAAGTTTAAAAAGTATGGATGCAAGGAGAGCGTTAGGACATCCAATTACGGATTGGGCGTCGCTATGTTCGAAAAGTGGCGTTGATCGCTAACTTCTCCATCGGGAAGGGTTGCTTGGTGTTCTTGTTGGGTTTAAAGGCGATTACATGCTCAAGAATTGTTGGTTGGCGATAGATGATGCCACTTCGATCGGATAGTTAGCATCAACGTCACTTTCTAAATATAGCGACGTCCAATCCAGGTAATTGGATGTCCTGACGCTCTCCTTGCATCCATACTTTTTAAACTTGCAGGGGCTCAATGAGGTTGCCGTTGATCTTGTCTCATCCTTCTCATCTTTGCGTGGGCGACCCCCTAAAGTGGTGGGGACTACTGAATAATATATATATGATGCGGTTTAATGGCACAAGCGACCAACGCTTGGAGACTTTATAGAGAAGAGATTATGAATGGAATGGTAGGGCGTGCACACGCATAGAGGTAGGAGAACTTGGTGGCATGAACAAGGGGACTATTAATATGAACTAATTATCAATTCAATTTCAGCATAAGACTATTGACATCATTACATCACAGAGCAAGAGGACTATTAATATGAACTAATTATCAATTCAATTTCAGCATGAGACTATTGACATCATTACATCACAGAGCAAGGGGACTATTAATATAAACTAATTATCAATTCAATTTTAGCATAGGACTATTAACATCATTGAGCAGTTCATCAGCAAGAGAACAAGACCAAGGGTGTCCAAACCCACCACACCAGTAGTAGCCCTCGGCATCCATCGCAAAGCACTAGCCATTTTCATCACAGAGCAAGGGGTAGAGGCAGAGAGGAGTAAGGTAGGGTGATACCTCGATAACGCAACCACGGTGGCGACCCCACCACCAACACAACCCTCATCCATCTCCTTCACCTTGCATAAATCACACAAACATCGAGGACACAACTTAAGGCTCAAGCATAAAAATCAAACTCAACAAAAGACATTAAGCTAACAGATCTAGAGGAGAATAGAGGAGGATGGGAAAGCAAAGCCGGCCGAGGCTCTAGCGGGCGCAACGGGTCGAGGCGGTGGCCACGGGTCGGCGGCGTCGAGAGTAGGGAGGGAGCAGAGTAAATCGCTGGGGAGTGACAAGTTAGGGCGGGCGCAAACCCTAAGCGGAGCTGGGGAGTGACGAGAGTTAGGGTGTCACCGTGGTTGTAGCTGCTTGGTGACCTTTGCAAAAGACACTCTTATCGTGAGTGTCTTTTGCGGTCACCGTCAGTGTCACAAACCATCGGCGACGGGGAAGAATGGCGGCGTCAGCGACGGGGTCACTTGGGTGGGGAGGGGAACGGACAAGAGTAAGGCCGCTGGGAAGTGACGAGTTAGAGCGCAAACCCTAGTGGCTGGGCGGGCTCCTACTAATAAAGATACTTATCATAGACGGTTCTATTATGGAACCGTTAGTGATAATTATCACGGACGGTTCCATAATGGAACCGTCTGTGAAATGGTTTTTTCTCAAGTATATTTATCTTGTATATATGTTGGAAATATGCCCTAGAGGCAATAATAGAGATGATTATATTTCATTATGTTCATGACATTGGATAATGTGTTATCTTGTTCCTAGAATAATATTATTAATATTGATTATCAAGTATGTGACTTGATTGTGAAACTCTATATTTCTGCGATAATTATTCTTATACGATCCCTGGTCGGAAACATATGAGGACACATATGAATAGACTAGCATATGTATTGGTTGATGACTATGTTTCACGAGTCATAGATATGGAGATATCAAACCAATAATATGGACACATGTTAGAGAACATGATGTTGGATAAGACCCACCTTGAGACACTATTGAGATTGTTATGAATCTATGTGTCGTTAGTTGGTCTCAAGTAATGATGATGTATAATCCTTAGACCTGAGATCAGCATGGTTTCCTACATGTGTAATAGCACTCTTAGGGGTTGCCAAACGCTACACCGTAATTGGGTAGCTATAAAGGTAGCTTTCGGGTATGCTGTGAAACATGGAGAGGAATGTGATTGGTCGGATATGGGATTTGCCCCTCCTAACATAACAGGAGAGATGTCTCTGGGCCCCTCGTTGTGATCGGATAAAGAAAGTGCATGGCCATGCCACTAGTAGTCGAAGTGTTCGACCACGAGAGTTATCCGACACTCGATCGAGAAAGAATTGAGCAGTCCATGGATGACACAACATCTCACCGGAGTTCGACCCGGACATCGTGAGGCAAAGGGAGTATACAGTAGGTCACTTAAGTTCGACGATTCTGATCGGTCATATCTGATCTGAGCTGGTCGTGGGCGGTGATATCTGAATCTGAACCGGTCGTGATCGGTCGAGCGTAGTCCAGAGTGGTCGTGACACGGTCTTAGCGATTCTGGCTGGTCATGATCAAATCTGAACTGATCGTATAGAGATAGGACACAGTCGTAAGTGATGAGGACCTGGTCGTAGATCATATTGCATTAAGGTTCATCCGATATAATTTGTGTGTATTCGGGAATCGTTATGTCTGCTAGGAACCGCTTCGACTTCGTGGCGGAAAGGGTTTACGAGTCACAACCTAACTACACATGAACCTAACGGGTCACACATTAACGGGTTGGAACAAACCGGTCTGAATCTGATTAAATAAGCGTGTTTGGATAGGATCCGTCACGGGCACTATATAAGGAAATGCATGAGGCTGTTGGGGAGAAAGAGTTGACGTGAGTTGCCCTACCGAAACCCTAGCCGCCATCTTCTTGAGAGCCTCCCCGTGCGATTTGGTGCTAGCACACCGGCGTACGGTTGTTCCTTCCCTGGACGTGTGGATACCATAGAGGTGCTTCTACGTTGTTGCGCTTAAGGACGATCCGCGATCTTCACAAGGAACTGCAGAGGTGCTAGAGGAGACGATCGACTCACGAGGACGCTGGACGATCGACTGCGACCAGTACATCAACGCGCTCTTCGTCGGATCAGGCTGCTCCGATGCTTCTTCCGCTGCTCTGTGCGTCTAGTGGTAACGATCTGTGATCATCTACTTGCTCGGCATCCTGGTTTGCGTGGTAGAAAATTTTGTTTGTAGCTATTGTAGCCTGCCCGCGACCCAACAATATACACTTACATGACATGAAGAAATTACATGTTTATATTAAAAAAAAGTAGAAACCTATAATTAAACAAAGTTTTTCTAGTGGCGGAGGTAGGCTGCTATCTCCATCTTCAATACTTCATAGGCGACGGTGTCGGCATCGGACGGTTCCTAATCATCGTGACGAAGCTCGAAATCGTTCACTCACGACGCTCGTTCGAGTGTCTCCCGAAGACCCTCAGACTGTTGAACCAAGAAGAATTGAGCCCATAGGCTCCATTCCCTTGCTTGAGGGGTCTCGGCCTGGTCGACTCGGTCACCTGCCACCTCGATTACGCAGTCCAAGTGATGGCAAGCCTCCTGAAGACGTGCAATGTTGTTTTGGTGAACCACGTCGATGACACGGTAAACTCGTCGAAAGTGGGAGATCACCTGGAAGACACGGCGGAGGAGGATGTCAAGACGGCGGAAGGTGGCCGTCATCTACTCCAGCAAATTCTCAGCCGATGTAGGAGTGAAGACACTGTTGAAACAGTGTTCTTCCGCAGCACGGTTCAACGTACAACGAGAGAGGTGCTCGTACAGTGTGGCTAGGTAGGCCAGCAATGCCGGCGACAAGGAAGAGGCAACCATTTTTGTTCTTTTTATAAGTAGGATGATCACATCTTCGATGGCAGATGATCCTTTTTATAAAACAAGGTATAAATTCGGAGCGTGAGACGAAGAGACGCATCGGGAAGCCGAAGCGGATCGATGTGACGAAGAGACGCATCGGGGAGCCGAAGTGGATGGCGACGAAGAAGAAAACGCGCGCATTGGGCTGTAGTGATATTATCACAGATGGTTATAACAAAAAACCGTTTGTGATATGTGGTAATATCACAGACGGTTATTGTTAAGAATAAATGCGTGATGTTTCACTGAGCGGTTCTTTGTTGAAAACCGCCTCGTGATATGTAAAATTATCATGCGAGCGGTTATTAACGGTAATATCACGATGGTTATTGTTAAGAAGCGTGCGTGATGTTTCACGACGGTTCTTTGTTGAAAACCGTGCGTGATATGTAGAATTATCACGACGGTTATTAACAAGAACCGCTCGTGATACTCCACGACGGTTTTCAACATGAACCGTGCGTGATATTACCTCTTCACGAGCAGTTTTTAGCGCAGCAAGTAACCTGAGACGGTCTCTAAACCAAAACGGCCGTGATTGCATATATCTGAGCGGTTTTGGTCAACCGTGCGTGATGGCGTCGAGTATTAGCGTTTTTGTGATAGTGACATAGCCGTGGCTGCCGCCACTGCCAGCCTCCCAGACACTTCCTCTGCCCCTCTCATCCACTAAAATAGAATCCCTTGTGCGCATGCTCTCCCTTCTCATCCCCACCGAGCGTGTGTCCGCATCGCCATCCCCCCGCTGGAGCGCCGTTGTCAACTGTGCCCTATCTCCCTTGCTCTGCTGCATGTTGGAGAAGGAGGCACGATACTACCTTGGGACTGTGCTGACTTGATGGAGCCTAACCACTTGCGCTAAGTCCAACCCAAGCCATGATATGTTAGGTCCGACAGAAGAGCAAAATGAACATTTCTTATGTTTTCTCTCTCCTCTCCCATCCGAAAATGTTATAATAACAGTCTCAGTGTCCTACAACAAAGAACTACATAATTTTAGTGTCTTTTAGCCAAGACACGATTTTTGGATATCCAGCAGCTAATGATACAAAGTTGAGTGTCGTCTAGCCAATTTTACATTTTCTCGCGGCATCTTGCCTGCATATATACGGACTCGAGCAAGTGTAGAAAAATCTAAAACTGGTAATTACACTGTATTTTAGTATGGCATACAAATTATATGGTGATATACTCTAGATCGGAAGGCAGATACGTATACTATAAATTTAACCCCATGTTCCATGTCTGCTGTGCATGTGAGACGAGATGATTAGTAGTAGTCTACTAGATAACACAAGCTAGCATACTTTCTCTGATGCAGAATCCCACAACCATTTCCTTGGATGCTTACAAAACTTTGCATACATGCATCGAGGGCATCTGTTTAGTTCTAAGCTGTTGACTGAAAACATTGTTCCCTCTCATTGGTTTCTGATGCTAGAAGTATCATGGCCCTAGGTGAAAAGAAAAAGGAAGTACTCTATAATGTTGCGAGAGTTAGACATATTAACAATTTGAAGATCTTCGCTTTGTGATTAGGTCGTTAGCTTGCAACATATTCCGCTGTGTGTTTGATTGCTTGTGCATACATATACACTGATTGTGCACATCGCATCGTTACTGATGATACTCTGAAATATGATTCTTGCTCGATCGCTGCCAGAAGAAGCTCAGATAACCTCACATATACCGATCGACAGGATATAGTTATAACGGCACCCGGTAGTTTACGTTCTTGTTAATTATAGGGTTGTTGAGGCAGGAGAACACTTATTTTTAATCACAGCAAATGAAGTCCATGTATAATCTATGCATGCAGATTCGCACTTCACTCTTGATGGAGATATATTAATCAGCAACAGTATGCATGATCAAGATTTGTCTCCCGACAATATGATCGATCTAGACGGTGTGTCAAATCAAATGAGATCGAACTCGCCATTTTTAGATAAAATGGGAAGTACTACTCGCCTTGAGAGAACAGGAATTCGCATTTAAGAATTATGAGCGCGTAAAGGAGGATATCCATCCGTTTTATACAAGGATGAAATCAACGATAGCATCATAGGCAAGCTAGCAACGATTGCAAGTGCACCTAAGGGGAGTGAACCCAGTGTCTCGCCGAAACACGTGAGTAGTGTAGAACAGAAGAAACACATGCAAGTTGGACAAAACCAGTCGCTAGTGATGGAGCTAAGTGACCGCACATTAGAAGCAGAACGTCACAGTGGACGTCGTCGTGGTTTCACCCGACAAGCATATCGATAAGTATCTGCCTGATCTGCTAAAGTATCGCAAAATGGAGGGCAGGGGAACAGGGCCCTCCCCTCCAAACGATGCTTAGCTACGCTTTCGGCCAAAAACGCTGCGCTTTCGCTTAGTTTAGTGCCGGTCAAATCGTGCATGATCCCCTAAACCCCTCCCTCGATCTCCATCATCTCTCACATTGGTGTAGTTTATTAATTCCCTTGGCTTTTCTTAGGATTGCGAGCGAGTCATGCATGGAAGATAGAACATTTCCTCGTGCCCACTATCTAGGGTTTCCATTAGCACTAGCTAGCTAACTAGCCTTTACCGAAATGCCCTTAGTTGGATTGGAAACTTCAAAGTTGAAAAATGGTTGATTAGGCCTATGGACTACGAAACAGGGTTTTGATTTTCTGGGAAGATTCCAATAACACATGGGGTGAGATTGACATTATTTATTATACTTAGTAGTATAGTGCCATCAATAAAGTAATCAGTAGACCAATTTTCACTATTGAGAAACTCGGTGAAAATTTAAGTACATCTCCTGCGCAGCTGACAGCTACACGACTGAGTTTTAGAACACAAACAACAATACCAGTACACATCCTGTCCGAACTGTTAGTGTTGCATATACCTACGTTTCAGAATACAACCACTACTATAGTTGGTAAAGTTATAGGTTATACAACATTGTCTATCTGGTCAAAGTACAGGACGACGATCAATAATAATTTCGCCGCTCCAGGCCCGTCCGACGGTCAGAATTTTGGCTTCGCCATGCTCGGCCTTTGGCATCGACCTCATCGTCACTAGCATGACCATTCTCTTCTTCCTTTACCAATGCGGCTAGATCCGTTGGGTGCGCGTAATGGCAGCTGAGTCCAGCGACGAGGAGGCCGGGCGCCATCGAGGTAGCCGCAACAACGAGGAGGCCCGAGTGTTAGAATTGGGTCTACTGTGTAAAGACTCGTTCATTGTTTCTAATTCCAAAGTATAGCATAGTTTAGTACCACATTGTTTAGTCAAGTAGTAGGAAAGAAATATAAAATGCGGAGTCTTTGTTACCATTTAAAATATGTGACACATAGCATAAGGTGGCATGAGAAAAGCTATGGCTAAACACACGTGCGCAAGCATATTCACGAATCATGCAATTAACTCTCTTAATTCTATTTTAATAGGATTTCACGTGCCGGGAATAACTCAGTTTAATTTGTGTGAATAGCAACTTTTACTAAAGATTGCATGTCCTTAAAAGGACTCGAAGATGTCCAGGTTTTAGAACACATTGAATTCCTCCATTTCTCTGTACATCTTCTTTCTCTGGTTGGATTGTGCTGAGTGTTGAGCGGCCGAACCTTGCCGGCCTTTCTTCTCAGTGTGCACCGAGGAGGAGGGAGAGCGGCTATCTTCGAGTCGTTGCCTCTCTACATCATCTTCTGCCTCTGGTTGGATTTTACTGAGTGTTGAGCGGCTGAACCTTGTCGGCCTTTCTTCTCGACGTGCACTAGGGAGGAGGGAGAGCGGCTATCTTCGAGCCGTTGCCGCAAAGAGTACTTGCATGGGGTGGCAATGAGATTTCTGGGCAACGTATTTGCGCGACCGCTTGCTTCGCTGCTTCTGCACTACATCGAGCCTGTGCTTCTTCCTATTACTCATCAAGCTCGACTGTAAGTTGTTTGTGCGACCAATCGACTCTGTTATAATCCTATTTTTGTATATATTTTGAAGTATAAAGTGTTGACTACTGTTAGTATTGCTTTATGAATCACTAGTTATCTGTGATATTTGCCTCATAATAAAATCTGGAATTAAAATATTGCACATATTTCCAACACGATGTTCCACATGACGCCAACTACACTACTCCGTCGAGCCCGCCAATGCTCACAGCGCCCCTGGCGACCTTCCACATCGACTGCTCTGATGTTTCCTCAAGCGCTAGCGACTTCGACTACATTGCCGACGAGGATTAAAATCTCTCATTATTAGTTTTGCATTTAATTAAAGAACATATACCTTCTTGTGGTCGTAGCCCTTAGGAGTAACGACCCCTGTGGTCGTTACTATCCTAGAGGTTACTCTATGGGTACCTTGGTCAGAGAGGTTTTGCACCTACTACCCAACCAGATGACTGCTCATAGAAGCTTTGAACAGGTACTTGCACTACTACAAAAAGGCTAATATTGGACGCCTCATCACAGACGGTTGACCAAAACCGTATGTATTACATGCAATCATAGACGGTTTTGGTTTAGAGACCGTCTGTGTTACTGGCTGCGCTAAAAACCATCTGTGAAGAGGTAATATCACAGACGGTTCATAATGAAAACTGTCTGTGAAGTATCACAAACGGTTCTTAATAATAACCATCTGTGATAATTCTACATATCACAAACGGTTTTCAACAAACAACCGTTTGTGATACATCACAGATGGTTCTTAACAATAACTGTCTGTGATAATATCGCTACAGCTCCCTGTTGAAGCCCGATGAGTTTCTTCGTCACCGATACGTCTCTTCGTCACATTAATGCCGTTCGGCTCCCCGATGCGTCTCTTCGTCTCACGCTCTGAATTTGTTCCTTGTTTTATAAAAAGGATCATCCACCATCGAAGATGATCATCCCCACATATAACTCTACTACTTCAAAAAAAAGCAGAAATGAATGCCTCTTCTGCTTCCTTGTCACCGGCAATTAATGGCCTACCTAGCCGTACTGTACGAGCACCTCTCTGGCTGTACGTTGACGGATGCTGTGGAAGAATATTGTTTCAACAGTGTCTTCACTCCTCTGTCCGAGGATTTGCCAAAGTAGGTGACAGCCACCTTCCGCCATCTTGACATCCTCCTCCGTCGTGTCTTCCGGGTGATCTCCCACTTTCGGCGAGTTTACCGCATCATCGACGTGGTCCTCCACAACGATGTTGCACGTCTTCAGGAGGCTTGCCATCACTTGGACTACTTAATCGAGGCGGCGGGTGACCGAGTCGACCAGGCCGAGACCCCTTAAGCAAGGAAAGAGAGCTTATGGGCTCAATTCTTCTTGATTCAACAGTCTGAGGGTCTTCGGGAGACACTCAAACAAGCGCGTCAGCGGGTGGACGCATTTTAGGCTTCGTTCGATCATGAACCGTCCAATGCCGACACCGTCGTCTACGAAGTTTTCAAGACAAAGATAGCAGCCTACCTCCGCCGCTAGAAAAACCTTGTTTATTTATATGTTTCTACTTTTTTTTTTAATCTTTGTTAGAAGCGATTGGCCACGCTGTTTGGCCATATGAAAATTCCAAAATGAAAAAAAAATCTAGTTTGGAGGTGAAGTTACTATATTAATTATATGTTGAATTATTACTATATATATATATATATATATATATATATATATATATATATATATGTTTCATATATACTTAAAGCAAATTTTCATTAGTATTTAAATGACAAAATTGACATATAAACATGTAATTTCTTCATGTCATGTAAATGTATGTACATGATAATATGCTCAAAACATAGAACTTGAGAACACCATATCACAGACAGTTCCTTAATAGAACCATCCGTGATATGGGACATATCATGGACAGTTCTATTATGGAACCGTCTGTGATATGGGACATACCACGAACAGTTTTATTGTGGAACCATCTGTGATAACTATTACTGACAGTTCCATAATAGAACCGTATGTGATAAGTCTCTTTATTAGTAGGAGTCCGGCCGCTAGGGTTTGTACCCGCCCTAACTCGTCACTCCCCAGCGCACTTACTCTCGTCCATTCCCCTCCCCACCTCGATGCTGTCGCCGCCCTTCTTCCCGTCGCTGCTGTTTGTGACTCCACTCTGCACTGCACAAGACACTTGTATGATAGGAGTGTCTTGTGCAGTGTTAGGGTCGTACCATAACTATGGTGATGCTGCCACCCAAGCCACTAGGCTTGGCCCCGTGTGTCACTTGTGCCGCCACCTGCACCTACTGCCTGCCGGTGTCCATGGCTTGGTTCTCCAGTGCGGCCCGCGCCTGCTCAACCTCCTGCGCTCGGGCCCTGGCCCCCTGGCTTTGCTTCCCCATCCTCCCTCTATTCTCCTCTCTGTTAGCTTAATGTCTTTTGTTGAGTTTGATTTTTATGCTTGAGCCTTAAGTTTTGTCCTAATGTTTGTGTGATTTATGCAAGGTGAAGGAGATTGATGAGGGTTGTGCTGGTGGTGGGGTCGTCACCGTGGTTGCGCTGTACTGAGGTATCACTCTCCCTTACTCCCTCTCTGTCTCTACCCCCTTGTAACACCCCGAATATCAATTAAAAATAATAATATTCGGAAGAGGGAAACTTATTCAATTTCGAATGCATCCAAGTTTAGAGATGGAATTTGGTTCGAATTCTATTTTTTTCTTAGCACGTTTGGACCTTGGGCTCTTGGCCCTTTGTGAATAGCTTGTAGTGGGCCAGCCCAAGTGGGAAAATAAGAAGGGGAGGCACCCCTTAACCCTAGCTTGCTGAACTCCTGGCCGTCCTCCCCACCATTGGTCGCCGCCCCTCTTGGCTCCCCTCTTGTTTTGGCCGACGCCATCTCCTGCCCCCTCCCGCATAGCAGGCTCCCACCGGGTCTCTTCCTCTAAGGCGCCGCCTCCCCTAGCTAGCGCCTCTGGTCCAAGGTAGTCAGTCGAGATCCCGAGTGGGATCGATTGCCTCCCGGATCAGATCAGAGAATCGAATCGTGAATCGGCGATTCTACTGGTTTGTAAAAATACACATATTTAACATCTATACTATAAGTTTGTATGATTGTTATATGGTTTACCACTTGCATGTTCCTAAAAGTAGCTAGACATACTCGAGAATAAAAATAGCTTATCATTATCAAGCTCAAGATTGCTCATGCCATAATATAGATATTTGTACTAGCATTACCACCTTGATACAATATTTTGCATGCTCCTTGTTTATTTATAGTGTCATTATCGAAATTAATATCAACAAATTTTGCTCTAAAACAAAATATCGCCAAGCCCGCCCCTAAAAAATTGCCCTAAGTCTCTACGAGTAGGATCGACGGTGAGATTTGGATCGACAGTGTCGTGGGTTAAATGAAACGTAAGACTCTAAGAGTAGGATCGCGATCCTACCTACCTTGAGTAGGATTGGATCGGCATAAAGACTTGGATCGACAGTGTCGTGGGTTCAGAGAGTCGTAAGACTTTAAGACTTGGATCGCGATCCTAACTACCTCTCCCTCCTCCCCTCAAGACCGCCGATCGCCAGGCTTGCCCCTGCGCCCATGGTGGCTGCCCTTCTCGGCTCGCCGTGATGTCCGCCTCGAGGGCCTCCTGCCGGCCTCCTAGCTCGCTGCGGCCCCTCGCTCCCTCCCGGCCGCCCAACCTGGTTGCCACCGATCCGTCGCATAACTCCCAGCGTCGTGGCCCGCCATGCCGCCATCGCCTCTCGCTGCGCCTGCCTCGGACCCTACTACCCCAATCTCTGTCGATCCACGCCGCCGGGGATCGCCGCCCCACCGATGTCGTTCTCCTGCAATTAATCCACAAAGAAGAAAGATGAGATTGTTGAGGTCGCGGCTCTACGCGTCGGCACCCGCCCATCGTCGAGTCAAGGAGGGCGCCCTCAGCTCTGACGCCATCTTCCGCCAGAGCTACGCAGGTCTTCTGAATCTATGCATTGTTGTGCTGGTTGCAGTAAACAGTAGGCTCATTATCGAGAACTTAATGAAGTATGGCCTAGGAATAAGAGTTGGATTTTGGTTTAGTGCAAGATCACTAGGGGTTTGGCCACTCTTGATGTGCTGCCTCACTTTACCCATTTTTCCACTTGTTGCACTCATGGCTGAGAAGTTGGCTCATAGAAAGCTCATTAGTGTTCATGTGATTATTCTTCTCCATATCATTATTACAACACCTATCATTGTCTATCCAGTTGTTGTGAATTCATTTTGGGTAAGATTCACTTTTTCATAGTCGGATGGACATTTAAATGTGCCACTTTGGAAACTGTCTGTATTCATATCTAGCGTAGTTACGTACTAAGATTCTCCTGAAACCAAAATTTCAGGAGATTGCATCCAGCAATGTGTCTAGTAGCTTTGGCTTACAGATCATTAGGTCTTGAGGATGCTCGAGGGCGTAAATGGAGCATTTGGGACTTCTGGTTTACGAGATCAATTTGTTGTTCAAGAGCATCTAGCACTACATACAACTAAGGGCCCTAAATGTTACAACAATAGGGTTCATAGGTGAAAGAACTAAAGTATAAATTTATGGTAATTCCTCTGTGCGCCTTTTTCGTTAGGGCAAAGGAATAAGCGGCTTCAAGTACTAGGGAGAAGGGATGCTTCTCAGAACCTTGGCCTAAACTTTTGGCCATTTGCTCTTTATCTTAGTCTCCCCATTAGGAAAACTAATTATTTGTTCTTGCAAATGTTTGCATTTATTGATATGTTACCATAGAACATATAAGCTATTTGGGATGTTGGTATCGTGCATATTGTTGTATTGCTCACATGTACATTTATTTGCAAGAATGCTAATCCAAACTTACGTTGATTGTCCACCTATTGACGAAGAAATGGTGGGCTAGGTTAAAGACTTACAAATGAAATCTTCGTTATTTAGGTGGTGGTGAACTCCCGGGGCTAGAGCTTTCTAACGTTGCCTTCCGCCTCACGGTTGAGGCAAGTGCAAGTATTATTAATAAGTTGTTATATTACATACTTGATGAATGCATTAGCTGGTTGATGATGCTTACTGATTGGTAATGTTGATGAGTTTGAATGCCTTAGTTGATTGATGATGCTTACTGATTGGTAATATTGATGAGCATGAATGTTATAGTTTAATGATGATGCTTACTACTTGGAAAGGTTTACATGATGCTACATGCTAATGGTTACATGATGATGCGTACATGATAATGTTTACATATTGATGGCAATAATGATGGGACAAGGTGAGCAATGAGACTACCTTACTAATGATGAAAATGATGAATCATGATAATGACACTGGGCATGTGCATTCTGTATCATGGCATTGGATCCCTGTGCCTTGAGGGCACATGCCTTGATTATATATTGGATCCCCGTCATGCATTAGACGGGCTTTGGTCCCCACACTCGTGGAAAGTCATGTAACTAATCTGGTGAGGTCGGTGAGAAAGTTACATGACTTGGAGTGTGGGCTTTGGATCCCTGTGCCTAGAGGGCACAGGCTTAGAGTATGTATCGACGGATACACTACTCGGCATTACCGGTAATTGCAAAGATGTGAAGAATGTGCATTCATGACATGAGCATCGCATTTCTGCATAAGATGGATTTGTTTGATTAGCATTCAATCTTTGTGTTCATGATGGGTTTGTTTGTTATCTCGACTAATTATGATGCTATCATAAGAGATGGGTGCGTGGTATATAATGTTGTTATTCATGATGGAATTGCTTAATCCTTTGACTACTTATGATGCTATGTTTGTTTGCTATTGCACTTTCTTTGAGTCGTGGACTCACACTTGTCGTGTTGTGCTTGCTAGGTACCTCTCGGCGCGCGACATGCATGGGAAAGGGTAGACTTGGTGCACGTCACATAATCACTAATCACAACCGAGTCATTTAGCCACAATTCCTTTTCTTGATAATTGCTCTAGATTCAGATTATGACCATCCTTCGTGGTGGACGTTTTAATTGTGGTCATGGATGATCCATTTATGACTTTATTCCTTCGTTGATTGAATTCATTTAATTTTCGTTGATGGATTATAATGTTTGGTTGATGGTTTATTGAGTTGTTGAAATTAATTGGTTCAGTAAAGTCTCAATAATTTGTAACAGGGTTGATTAGAAGATTATGGATGCCCTTTTGATTATGCTATAGTTGTTTAGCTTATCCTAGATGTCCTTTGATGATTCGTTAAATTAGATGATTTGATTGTTGATTGTTGCTATAATAAAATGTTTGAACCTTTGGTATAGCCATCTATACAAAGGAGGTTCTGCCGGATTTTAGAGAAATGTCTTAGTTCTATTTGGTTTAAATATTATTGTTTGAAAAAAATGGTTGAAATTATTCCGTATTGCTGTTGTACCTTAGTCTTTTAGGTAGCATCTTGGCTTTCGCATAACCAGGGTGTTACACCCCTACTCTGTGATGAAAATGGCTAGTGCTTTACAATGGATGCTGAGGACTACTACTAGTGTGGTGGGTTTGGACACCCTTGGTATTGCTGTCTTGCTGTTGAACTGCTCAATGATGTTAATAGTCTTATGCTGAAATTAAATTGATAATTAGTTCATATTAATAGTCCCCTTGCTCTGTGATGTAATGATGTTAATAGTCTTATGCTGAAATTAAATTGATAATTAGTTCATAATTATAGTCCCCTTGCTTTGTGATGTAATGATGTTAATAGTCTTATGCTAAAATTAAATTGATAATTAGTTCATATTAATAGTCCCCTTGCTCTGTGATGTAAACTGAGGGCTATTGGTGTATGTGCATTCTGTGCATCTTGCTTAGTTCATGCTGTGGGTTTAGATTGACAAAAATGAATGGGGCAAAATGGTGGGTTTAGTTAATGCTCTCTGATAGATACTGAGGGTTATTGATGCCGGTTCTTTGTACTTGGTTGGCTTACATGGGATCGATGTGGTTTGAATGGGGCTTAGCTGCAATTAACTTTTCAGATTTGTAATGGTTAGGCTAATTTGTAACCGTGTTCATGCTGGTCAAGTTCTCCTCCCTTGCATTCTAGGTACGTATACGTCCTACCATTCTATTACCGATCTCTTCTCTATAAAGTCTCCAAGCAGTGACTGCTTGTACCTTTAAAACCAGCTTCTTATATATATATATATATATATATATATATTGTTTGTAGTCCCCAGCCACTTTTGGGTGGTCGTGAGGAGGATGAGACAGCAGCCACGGGCAACCTCATTGAGCACTGCAAGTTCAAGAAGCATGGTACTTCATGCTAGGAGGCGTGGACATAAAATTACTTGATGTCAAGTCGATAGGTAATTGGAGTTGACATCAAGGAATGGTTGGTTCACGCATACATGAAGCCACTTCTGGTTGGACTTGTGTACTCCATGAGTGGTTGCCCGTGGCAAATGCCTCATCCTCCTCACGACCTGTCGGACCCGGGAGTAACACCCCAAATCCTTTATGCATTTCTGAACTAGTCCCATGATCAGTAGCTAGTTCACACAGTAAACAGATATGATAACATTCATAAATCACACAACTTTATTAATAAATAACAACAGAGTTTATTATAAGAAAGGCTTACAAGCCAACAATAAACAAACACAGCGGAAGACGAAGAAGTAGTAGTGGAGTTCAGCTGATCTGCCATAGGAAATCAACTAGGGTAGCGGCCTAGTCATCAAGATCCACACCGGTAGCAAAGTCCTTTTCCTCTGAAATTTATTTGCATTAAGAAAGGATGAGCACAACTTCCGTGCTTGCAAGTTACACCCAATAACAGATTATAATGCATGCAAGGATATATCAAAGGAAGGCTTATTGGTTAAATTTGCATAAAGCAATATTTTCTCTAAATACTTGTACTAAGTTCCAAAGCGGTTATTCTATAACTAAAATTCATTTTATAAATTCTCAAGTTTTATAGTCAGATAGCATTCACACAAGAGTGGTGAAGGATACCCTCCTATCACATGGCTTCCTACCCAATTTCCCATTTAGACAAACCATTTGATAAAGTCTTTTGAAAACAAAATCAAAGTCTAACTTTGAGTGGCTTTGCCAAGCATGTCCATGACCGTGGACACAGCTATTCAAATAGTTCTTAACACTCTGCAGAGGTTATATAGCTTTACCCACATGACATGAATTCTCTAGTTTGTTTGGCATCCGTCGATACCGCCGCTCACTACCTTAGGTAAGCAGTCTAGAGCACGTGTCAAGGCCTTTATAAAGCTTCATCCCACCGTAGTCCCGCCTCGCTAAGGATTCACCCCCTTTGGATAGAAACCCACTGGGTTCAGGCCCTCTCTTGTGCCAGGTGGGAATACATAAAAAGTAGGTCATACAAGACACCCACGCAACTGAATGGCACGACCACGGTAAAATGTTGCAAATTAGTTAGCAAGGTCCCGCCCACTCAGGACATATGGTAGTACGATGTGGCTTGGCAAGATGCAGCTCGAAGATCGGTCCTTAATTGACTTGGGCAACTTTCCATAAAACCCATGGGCCTCGATCATAGAAATGACTCGATCCCGTGCATCAACATGCACCATTCAAACATCCATTTCGCCCAAGTCTAAATAATTTTTATTTTGTTAAACAAGTCAAATCATTTTAGAAATTTCTATGGTAAAGACAATACCATATAATCATCTTCAAATCGTAATTGAACTTTTGGCTAAACTTTCCCCAAATCAAGATTTTTGGTCTAAACTTTGACTAAGCATAATTTTCTCAAAATGATCCCAGTTCATACTATCGTATCAATTAGGTTTTATGTAGGGTGACAATATATTTGATTCAATATCAACATTGGCCTTACAAAGGATTTAGGCATAACTATAATTTAAAAGTAGGTATTTAAATTACATTGAATAGAAATACGCATACAATAATAATTTAAAATAGAATTTAAATAATTTAAAATAATAGGATCAAATATGATCAAAGGTATAACTTGCCTTGCTTGATTAATCGATTTTCTCAAACGGCGTTGAAATCTGGTTGTCCGAAGTAGTCGAAATCTATACGCGTAAACGATCCAAATTCAAATAACATTCAAATAAAATCCAAAAATTATAAAATAAATACTAAAATGAATATATCAACTTTATATGAATTTAGGAATTTGAAACAAAGGAATCAGAGTTTGTATGAGGGAGAACGAATTTCTAGAAGGTTGGAAATCACATGAAATAATAGAATTCCGAATTTGAACTATTCACTGGAAATCATTCATTCGGCTAGACTGACTTCAAATTTGAAGCAATGAATTGAGGGACTGACAATAATGGTCCACATGCTAGTGAGAGAATGATGTTTAGTTGGAATGGAAATACGAGTATGACACATGGGGCCTAGCTGTCATTTACTTTAGGGAGCAAATGGAGAACTAGAAAATCATGGGAACATTGGGATTTGAACTCAAGACCTTTGGTCTAGGGGAGGATTCACCTAACCAATTGACCAAAGTCTTCTTGTCGATCCAAAGTCGCGTCGGTAACACCACGCACGAATTGGACCAGATAAATAGCAAAAATTAAGAGAAATCTAAAAATTATGAAATAAATACTAGAAATTAGTGAATGAATTTAGATGAATTTAGGAGGAAGAAACAACAGATTTGGAGTTTACATGTGAGAGAACGATTTTCTGGAATGAATAAAATTTTCATGTACAAAGTAGGAAGCAAGACTAGATAAATTTTCACTGTTCATCTTCCTGGTTCAGTCGAATAGCAAGCATGCATCCATGGAGAAGGTGGTGGCATCGGTGAGAGAAAGGGAGGGGTGGCCATGAACGACAAAAATAGATTGCTTACCTTGAGACGAGGCCATAGGAGGTGGCGGCGCGGTTAGGGATGACCGGTGGTGGTGGCGGCGGGCGAGCAGTGCACCGATGGCAGTGCAAGGGGGCGGGCGGTGCTCGGTGATGAGGGAGGGTGCACCGCGTAGAGCACGACGTTGCGATGCCGGAGGAGTTGTCGAGGACGAAGGAGCTCCATTGACGAGGGCGCTAGAGGCGGTGGAACGGCATTCGGCTGGCGGTGGAAAAGCTTCAATTGTGGGGAGGAGAAAGGTTGGGAGGAGCTAAGATTTTGTGGGAGGGATGAGATGAGAGATGCGCACCCGGTGCTCCCTTATATATGGGTGGAGGTGGACCGTGGAGGGCGAACGGCGCGCGTAGGTCATGGCCGGACATGACGCGATTCCGTTGATTGGGTGCACTAATGAGGGGAGGAATGGCCGGGAATGGGGGAGGTGTGTGTAGGACCGGAAAGGCGACTAGAGGGGGGGTGAATAGACGCTTTCTCTATTTTTCACCTCGATCGAACTCAACACTACTTTCACTCCAATAGCTATAAAAGCTATGAAGATCGTATCTGACAGCGGATGACACATGTTGAATCGATCAAACCGAAGCAAAAAGCCTAAACAACTAAAAGCTGCATCAAGCACATCAACAAGTCAATGCCAAAAGCTTCTGCTACTAGCAATAAGCAAATCGCTACAACTCTTATCTACGGAACAGAGCATGAGCAGCAGCCGTCACAGATCGACCACAAGTGCAGAGTCGACAAGCAATTAAAATGGTCAAAGCAACATCAAAAGAAACTGCAGCCGATCAAGCACTTGAAAGCAATTAGTAAACAAAGATTCAGTCGGATTGATGAAGGAAACCAACATGCATCTATTTTAATCTCTCGGACAAGATCTGCAGCAAGCAATAAAAAATGAAACAGCAAACCGCATCAATCCATGAGGAGCAGAGCACGCCATCACACGCACATACATCGATCTCCTCATTCACAGGGAACCACACAAGTGTAGGACAAGATCTGCACAGAGCCTACCACACACATCGCACCATCAAGCAGCAAATCTCTACGCATAGAAAATGGCAGCCAAAAACAGATCTTGCAACAGCAAACAACAGGAGCATCTTTTCTTTTGTCTACCGAGACTACAGGCTACTGAAATCAAACTACACAAAGCAGAGACATAGCAGCCCAAGCAAATGGATATCAAACCAGTGCCTCATGCGAACCAATATTCGCACGGATCCAGCCGAGGGCATCAATGAAGGCAGCCGACCAAACAATAAAAGCTTAAGCAGTTTCGGTCACATCAAGATTGAGATGCATAGTAGAAAAAGCAGTCTACAAGCGACAAACCGATGGGCCGAGCATCAAAATAGCAAAGGTCGTCACAGGGCTCAAATTTTCTTGCAGAGGAACATCTGCCACGATTTCTTCGGCTTTTGCAGGAGCTACCAAATAGCCGCATAGGGCTCCTGTTTCCTACCAGGTGCCACGCGATTTTGCCAAGAAACAGGCCGGCACAGATTTTGCGGGCAAAGTTTGAAGGCAGTCAACTATTACAGATTCCAACATCAAATCAAAACAGACTTTGCTAGCACAAAGGTCATCAACCGATTCAACCACAGTGCTCGCCAATTCTGATCTTGGAGATGGCGTCACATGCACAGCAAAGCAATAAAAGCTCGTTGAACAGGCAAAAAAACAGCAAGTCGAATAAAATAATCCACTCAGTTTGATGTGAAGACACAGAAGCAGAGAATCGACAGAGAATAAGACTTGCGCACACACTGACTATCAGCAATAAATTCCTCACAAGGTTTCTCTGATATCTCACGCATGCAAGAAATGGCCGCCGCCACAGGAGACCAATTTTTCTTGGGGGGCGCCGCCACCCGTGTTTTTCCTTGGCCCTGAACCCTATTACCTCACAGCGCTGGCCGCTTGAGAGAATGATTGGAATACAGCGCCGCCATGCAGGAGAGCTCTTTTTCTAGGAACCCTAATGTCCCAACTCCCTCAACCACTAAAGCCTCTTTTGACCCTAGCAAACCCTAACTATCTCCCAAAGCCCACCAATACAAGCAGCCACTCACTCCTATTTAAAGCCCTTGGCTAATGGGTCTCCAACCCGTTCATGCTAAATCCAGGAGCGCTCCGCAATGCGCCTTGCGAAATTCCCGTTTAGCCCTTCTACCTTAAAAGAAGCTTAGCGCTCCTTGTCTCGCCGCGCCTCGCAACCACCTCGAGTCCACGTCGTCTTGACACATCTCGACCGTTCGACCTCGGCGCCACTGCACCTAGTCCGGTCCACGTGTCTCGCCACGACTCCACCCGATGTCCTGCAGTCCACACGGACAAGAAACACATCAAATAGCACCGCTTCGATACATGAAAGCGTAAATACCAACAACTTACCATGACAAAATCCAAACTTGTCGAAACAAAGAATATGCATCCTAATCCCAAACGACCAAGTTTGACCAAGCCGAGCGAGCTGTTGCACCACGCAACGACATGGTCCAAACCACCCAAACCAAACTCGACTTCCTAAACCTATGTCAATTACTCATCACACACACGGGACGACCTCCACATGGTCTCTCAATCTCCCCCTTGATGAGTATATTGACAAACTCCGAAAAAGCGCAAAGTTGAGTTTGAGTTTGAAGAATCCAACATGGTCCAAAGAAGAAGAGTGAAACTAATGACCATGTCGACAGAAGGAACACTAGAGCAACAACTAAAAGAGCAAATTGTTCTCCAAAGCTCTAAAATGATCCCAACTAGCTTTTTCTTCTCTATTCTCCCCCTTTTGGCAATAAACACATCAAGAATGCTCAAGAGAGAATATGACATGTCAATGGATGAAATGGCTGAAGTTTGATTATTCTTAGCAGTTAGAGCCATGAGAATTATCCAATATGACCATAATGTAATACACCAAGCCATAACTCAATAAAAAGGCTAGCTAGATCATGACAAGATATGTATAAGCTAGCTAGAACACATAGATGACAATCTGAAAATGAGGTACATTATGTGAGCAAGTCAAGTCATCAATGAGCAAAGTCTAGCTAGAGATATCCAAGGATGATCACAGCCATGTCAATAAGCTAAGCGTAGCTAAGAAGCTTAAATTGAGACCAAATAGAGTGCTATGCTCAAGATTGAAACATTGGTTAAAGTACATGATACTTTTTGTGGCGTTAAGCACATTGAACACATGAAACATATTTTCTTTTGAAATTCATGGTGGTTTCCAACCAGATTTTTGTTTTATCATGTGCTAGGTCTCAAGCCTTATCGACTACTCCAAGCGATAAGCTTAAGAAGATAGTCTAGGTCACCCAAAACTCCCCTAAGTTCATGCCAAGTGCAATGGCAAGCCGTCTCATAGGAGAGAATTGGTGAGATCAGTTTTTTACGCACAAAAGAGATCTTTTGCCTTTTAACAAGTTGTACTAACTCATGCATCATCAAGAGACTAAAAACGGCTCAATCTAAGGCTCAATATAGATTCATCACTCTACCCGACCTATTTGACATGGCATGAATCATAAAAGGATAGCTCAAGAAAGACTAATCTCGAGTGCTAACATGACAAGTTTTAGTTTAAGTTGAGCAATTTTAATTAACTTATCATGGCAAAAGCTAGGCTACACATATGAAGTCATGATAAATCTAGCAAATAAGCACAAGTCATGGCAAGGTGTAAAGCATTGTAAACATGTCATAGCAGGATAATAATCAAGGCTCAATGTAGTTATATTACAATGCGAGAATGCTAGAAATGCACGAAAGATCCGGCTCCCCTCAACAATAGATGCAACTTTTAGTTCAAGTTGAGTTAAGTCAATATTAAGCTCGAAGCTCCCAAATGAACTCCTTGAACCAAAACAATAAATCGAAAGTGGCAAAAAAACATAAAAGCAATGCAGTCCTTAAAGCATAGATAAGATATAGAGAATACTATGGCTCAAACTCTCATCTACCCCATATGACTCTAGGACTATCAAGCGCCCTTAACACACCTAGGAGCAAACCGTGCCTGTCTGCAGGGTGGCCCAACCCTCGCTAGAACCTACAAGAAGTGAGTGAGCTCAACCTAGTGAGATAAGTAACTAATAAGCAGAATCACAAGATAAGGCAAGAAATCTAAACAACTAGACAAAAGAAGCACTCTAATCTATGCTAGGAGGACTAATCCCAAATGCACCCAAAATGCAATGCAATAGTAAGGAGCTAGAGCATAAATAAGATAGTAAGCGATAAAACCCAAAGCTCCCCTCACTACAGGCCATAAGGACAAACCACCCCAAGCTCTCCCCATGGTGAAAACCTCGAACTATCAATGGCTTGGTGAAAATGTCGATAGGCTGGTGGTCACTCTCCTGGCTGAGCACTATATCGCCCTTCTCTACATGGTCTCTAAGGAAGTGGAAGCGGATATCGATGTGCTTGGTCGGGAATCTTTGCGGGTTCTTGGCAATGTTAATCATGAAGTGTTATCACAAAAGAGTGGAACAACATCGATAACTAACCCAAAGTCCTAGGAAGTCATCGAGACACTTGGCTCTGACAAGCCAGGCTGCGACAACGTGCTCGGCCTCTGCGGTGGGTGTGCAACGGTTGCTTCCTCGAAGACCGAAACAAGAGAAGTGCCAAGAAATTGGCGGTCTGCGGAAGTGCTCTTCCTATCTATCCTCTGACCGCGCATCAGAAGGCTCTCAAGGAAAGACGGGATGAGGAAGAGTACGAGATACCATAGTCAATGGTAGCTCGCGAACGCTTCACTTTGGCGGTGAAAACGCGAGGAGAAGCACAGCAGCGCACAAACACACGAAAAATGTATATGCGGTCTCGAGGCGTTGAGGTACAAGAGGAGCCAATCATCTTTGAAACTCCTTTTGATCAAGCGGCTCGCCATCCTCATCTGAAAGATAAATGTAGAAGCCATGGGAGTCGACAGGGCTTACCATCACTCATGTCGAAGCGTTTGGAGATCACGAGTGTACTTGCCTGATGAAGAAAAGTACCCTCGAACTATTTGGAAGCCAAGAAAGAATGTCAACTCACCCATCATGCTCATCTCAAACTCGGTGCTCATGACATCAAGAGGAAACGAGCATGAGAAGAGCGCCAAAGATGATGTCATCGACATAGATTTGAATGACGACACTACCAAGCCTACGGATAAACAAGGTCTTGTCAACTTTACCCATTTCAAACCCATGACTCAACAAGTAGGACTTAAGCCTCTCATACCAAGCTCTGGGGCACTGCTTAAGTCCATCTGCAAAGCTTGAAGACATGGTTAGGGTATTTGGGGTTCTCGAAACACGGAGGTACGTAGACTTCCTCCTCAATAAGGCCATTGAGAAGGCACTCTTCCGTCCATCTGGTAAAGCTTGAAACCCTTAGAAGCAAAGGCAAGCGAGTTCTAATGGCTTCAAGTCGAGCTCTGAGGGCAAGGTCTCCTCGAAGTCTAGACCCTCAACACAGGAAAACCCTGAGCTACCAATCTAGCCTTGTTTGGGATGATTACCCCATCCTCACTCTGCTTGTTCTTGAACACCCACTTGGTTCCAATGATATTGTGGCCTCGTGGGGGCTCAACAAGCGACAGAGACCTTGTTTCTCTCAAAGTTCTCTAATTCCTCATGCATGGCATTGACCCAAGACTCATCGAGAAAGGCGTGACAAACATCCTTGGGCTCAAGGAGGCAATGAAAGCAGAATGGAGATAGAAAGAGAAGTGCAGTTTTGGGCGTGTGACACGCTCAAAAGATCTCAATGATGCACTTTCTGAAGGATGCATTTTGGATATGTCGGGAGGTCTGGATGAGAAGAAGAAGTGGCCTCTACCTCGTGTGCAGGCGAGGCGGGGGCCAGAGCCACTAGCTCCGGAGAAGCGGAAGGCAAGGCGAGATCACCTTGAGGTGCCGTGGAAGAAGGCATCTCAAGGGAGGAAGAGGAGGCGAGGATCGGGTAAACAACCATCGTCTCCTCGTCCTCATCATCCACAAAGATGGTCTCGGACTGCTCTAAGGAACACGAGATATCTGGCCTAGTCCTCGGTGGCCTCGTCAAAAGATCACCTCGCGAGTTTCTACCATTTTGCTAGACTCGCGATTCCAGGACCCTATAAGCCCGAAGAAGTCGAGTAGCCTAGAAAGATACCGTCACAGAGCGTGACTCGAACTTATCTAGGTTCCCAGACTTCAAGATAAAGCACTTGCAACCAAACACACGAAAATGAGAGGACTGGGCTTTGCGTATCTCGACTCATAAGTCTTGCGTGTAGGAGTGCAGAAGAAAAACTCGATTGAAACATGGCCTTGATGCAATGGCCTCACCCAAAACTTCCTCGGTGTAGAGTACTCATCAAGCATCGTCCGGCCATCTCGACCAAGGTGCAGTTCTTCCTCTCCTAGCATACATTTCTTTGAGGGCGTATGGAGAAGAGAAGCGGTGCTCTACACTGTCTCACCGCAGAAACTCTCAAAGTAGGAATTCTTGAACTCCGTGCCATTGTCACTCTGGATCGCTCGTAAGGCACCGGGAGCTCAGCAGACATGACCTACTAAAAGACCTCGGAAATGTGTAAATGTCTCGTCCTTGAGGCTAAGAAAAACACCAAGAGTACCTCGAAGTCATCGACCACAACAAGAACATACCACTTCCCTCCTCTTG
This sequence comes from Phyllostachys edulis, assembly GCA_036346405.1. Classification (NCBI taxonomy): domain Eukaryota; kingdom Viridiplantae; phylum Streptophyta; class Magnoliopsida; order Poales; family Poaceae; genus Phyllostachys; species Phyllostachys edulis. Next base: position 36,382,090 of record CM070555.1, on the reverse strand, counting down.
TGGCACTCAGTGGTCCAAGCTGTGTCCATGTGGGCAGTTGTCCGGTCATCGGTCATAATGCTTGTGTGGGAGGATGAGAAGCGCAACCATCTTCTTAGTCTTGGGCATGGAGTGCAAACAAGATCTTTGACCATCTTGAGTTTGGCGGACCACGAATGAGATCATGGTACGCTAACTTTCGGGTCAAATGGTCAAATCAATATGACCAAGTCTCCTATGCGAGAAGAGATCGCGGGACTCGAAGCAACTAAACACACGAGAGGATGCGAGAAAACTTCGAGAGAACTCAGCACGAAAGATCCTCCCATAACGAGAAATCCATAAACCGGACTACTAGAAGAATCAAGAATTTTGCAATTGTTTTTCTTAAAGCTCACCTCGAAACCGTCATCGATGGAAACGAAAGCAAATTGTCTGCGACTTACTAACCAAGGCAACATCCTTAAGAATAAAAGAAGCATTATCGCATACAGTACCTTTGGCGATGGCGCCCGAAGACGAAGCGTCTCGAAGGTGATCGTCTCATCACACGGAAGCGCGGGCTAGGGAGAGAGAACCAGCAGGAGTCTCGGTCATATGGCGAGAACAACCGAGTCTACAAGCCAAACCTTCTCCTTCCCTACCGGCGAACTGAGTCAAGCAGTAAAGTCTCGATCTTGGGATAAATCAACAATGATTTTGGCACCCAATCTTGAGTAACACGTCGGCAGATGAAGTAGTCAAGCCCGTGACCTCTATCTACCCTCGCTCTCTGTCACTCACGGAGAAGGTCTAAAAGCGAACAGAAGCTGTTCTTTGAGTCGGCCGCTCTGAAGGAGGCGAGTCGAACACACCTGCAACATCTTGAACACGCTTGAGTAGCTATCTCGATGGGGAAAGCGAGATCTACCCTCGGGACGGTGGAAGTCTGTTGAAAGCGACATGAGGGCGAAAACCGAAAACTTCGGAAAAACCAAGTCCTCGATCTTTGCACAACCCATCGGAAGAAACAAGCCTAGACCTCGTGTTGGTCTTAGGTGCACTCAAGGTGCAGGGCCGACCACTGAATGCGCCTAAGAGACTCAACATGGTCTCTCTGTGATCTTGGCGCGCTGAAGCATCGATCATTGTGTGTCCATCCTTCGGCGAAGGTGCGGTGATACTTCACCTTACGAGAGGTAGAAGCGGCATGTGAAATTACCTTACTATCGAAAATCCACGGACATAGCCGCTGACTTGAAATGGACTTTCTCGGTCTGGGCTCGATCTCGATCACACACAGTGCTATGGAGTGCGAGCACGGCGGTGGATGCTTCCTCATGTCCTCAAAGAAGTCATATCCTAGACCACGATTAAATCTGCGCTTAGATTGGTCTAGAATAAGATTGAGCTTCTTCTTGCCTCCTAAAATCTCTCGAGAGTGTTCATTCTTGACACTCCGAAAGAGAGAGGTGCAAGAAGAGCGAGGGGAAGAAAGAGGCAGCAAAAGAAGAACCGGCTGAGAGGGAAGAATGGCGTGCACGCCTGCCCGACTACGAAGGGCAGTCCTACTACTAGCCGTTGGTTCACGTTGCTAAGCGTCTCATCCTTACCACAGGGCTTCTCCCTTCTCCACAATCATATTGCAAGCACAATGTGGCTTCTCTAGAAGATCCTTAGTTAGCTTCACATTTCTCATCCAAAGCAATCAAGTCGATTTTAGTTTGTTACACTTAATGCATGGTGAGCTAACGAGGGTCCTTAGAAACAAAGCGAGCAAACTTCCTTTCATGATCAATCATATCTTGAAGCTGTTTGAAACGACCTCAAGTTCATGATTAACTTAGGGCAGTTCAAGCATGAAACAATCGGCTCAAGTAAAGAAGCTTGTAGTTGACAATTTTATGATCTGCCCGTTTTAAGTTCATCTTCAAGTTATTGCAATTTTCACAAGACTCAGGCGGATCAAGGCATGGCATAAGATCCTCTAGACAATGTCCTTACCCTCACATGAGGTGGGAGAAGTAGTCTCATCGGTAATAAGTAGGAGTATGACCATCCTACTCAACTCTAACTTCGGAATAATCTCTAGTGACGGTCTATCTATTTCCTTCTCTAACTCGGCACACCTAGCCTTAGCTTTAGCATGAAAACCTCTAGCTTAAGAAAAGCATGATTGAGCTTTGTTAGTAGGTGGGATCTACCTCGTCAGAGTCGGAAGGACCATGAAGCACATGCAGAGAAGTCGTCGCCGCCATCCTTGGGCTCTTGGTCACCGTCCCGTCATCGTCGCTCCATCCCTCCACCTCGGCGAGGTCGAGGTCGTCGGCGGTGAGGGCCAGGTGGAAGACTTCTTAGCTTTGCAAAGTTGGAAGCAAATCACAGGTCCTCCCCTCTTCTGAGCTAGGAGGGCATTTGCTCATCCTCGAGATCATCGATTCGTCCGAGAGAAGCGACAAGGAGAAACCACACAACGAATCGACAAGAGACGAAGCGAGCTGGGATCGGTGACTAGAGCCATCGTGTGACCCGACTTTCGAGACAATGTCAATCTCGTGAGTCTTGAGGCAGCGAGTAACCCGGATATCGTGGCCGGACGACATGTGAGATATCGGATCAAACTCGCTCTGACTCAAACCACGGATGATGATGTTCCTTGCCTTTGCATTTGCCTCAACATCAGCCATGTTCCGACATTGATGTTCTCATCGGCGAGATTGACCTTCGCGGATGGCATACCCACAGGCACGGATGTATGTCTCCATTCGGCTCTTCGGAAGGGTGTCGATGCCATCAGCAGGCGACAATTGAGTACTTGTCCATCGCCACGGCTCTTGAGACCGGTTAAGATCTATTGAAAAGAGCTAACAAGCTCGATACCAATGTATAGAGGGGGTGAATAGGCGCTTTCTCTATTTTCACCTCGATAAAAGCTATGAAGATCATGTATCTGAGCCTGTGGATGACTGTGTTGAATCGATCAAACCCGAAACAAAAAGCCTAAACAACTAAAAGATCAAGCACATCAACAAGTCAATGCCAAAAGCTTACGCTACTAGCAATAAGCAAATCGCTACAACTCTTATCTCACGGAGCGAGCATGAAGCGGCTGAAAATCACAGATCGACCACAAGTGTCAAAAAAAGCTGCGGTAGATCAAGCACTTGAAAGCAATTAGTAAACAAAGATTGATCGGTTGATGAAGGAAACCAACATGCATCTATTTTAATCTCTCGGACAAGATCTGCTGAAAGCAATAAAAATGAAACGACAAACGCATCAATCCATGAGGAAGCGAGCCGCGCATCATCACGCACATACATCGATCTCCTCATTCACGAGGGAACCACACAAGTAGGACAAGATATACCACACACATCGCACCATCAAGCGGACAAATCTCTCGCATAGAAAATGGCGGCCAAAAGCAGATCTTGCAGCGACAAACAACAGGAGCATCTTTTCTTTTGTCTCTCGAGACTACAGGTCAAACTACACAAAGCGAGACATAGCGGCCCAAGCAAATGGATATCAAACCGATTGCCTCATGCGAACCAATATTATACGGATCGGTAGGGGCATCAATGAAAGCGTGAGCCAAACAATAAAAGCTTAGCGATTTGGTCACATCAAGATTGAGATGCATAGTAAAAATGATACAAGCAACAAACCGATGGGCCGGGCATCAAAATAGCAAAAGGTCGTCCGCAGGGCTCAAATTTTCTTGCTACGCCCACGATTTCTTCGGCTTTGCGAGAGCTACAAATAGCGCGCATAGGGCTCTGTTTCCTACCGGTGCCACGCGATTTTGCCAAGAAAGCAGTGAGCCAGATTTTGCGGGCAAAGTTTGAAGGCGATCAACTATTCTGATTCAACATCAAATCAAAGCAGACGCTAGCACAAAGGTCATCAGGATTCAACCACGATTAACTCGCCAATTACGATCTTGGAGATGGCGTCACATGCCGCGACAAAGCAATAAAAGCTCGTTGAGCCAAAAAACGTTCGAATAAAATAATCCACTTTCGGTTTGATGTGAAGACACGAAGCGGAGAATCGACAGAGAATAAGACTTGCGCTACTGCTTGACTATCGAGGGATATCTCACGCATGCAAAATGGCGCCGCGGGGAAATTTTTTCTTGGGGAGTGTTTTCCTTTACTTACTGAACCCTATTACCTCACAGCGCTGTGATGAGGAATACAACAGGAGAGCTTTTTTCTAGGAACCCTAATGTCCCAACTCCTCAACCACTAAAGCCTCTTTTGACCCTAGCAAACCCTAACTATCTCCCAAAGCCCACCAATACAAGCAGCCACTCACTCCTATTTAAAGCCCTTGGCTAATGGGTCTCCAACCCGTTCGCCCGCTAAATCAACGAACCTTGCGAAATTCCGTTTAGCCGCTACGCACCTTCCAGGATTGCGCTCTTGTCTCGCCGCCTCGCAACCACCTCGAGTCCACATCGTCTTGACACATCCAGGCCGTTCGACCTCGGCGCCACACACCTAGTCCGGTCCACCGTGTCTCGCCACGACTCCACCGATGTCCTGTTCAAATAGCACCGCTCGATACATGGCGTAAATACCAACAACTTACCATGACAAAATCCAAACTTGTCGAAACAAAGAATATGCATCCTAATCCCAAGCGACCAAGTTTGACCAAACCGGCCGAGAAAAGTTGCTGCATAGCGACATGGTCAAACCACCCAAACCAAACTCGACTTCCTAAACCTATGTCAATTACTCATCACACACGACATGGTCTCTCGGTGTGATGAAGGAGTTGAATGCCCTTGATTTCACGAAGAAAAGCGAAAGGGAAAGGCGGGGATTGAGGAGCTCATTTGGGGCGTTCATGGCGGTAGCTTACTAGACATGAAGCCACAGGAGAAAAACGGTTCAAGGAAGAAGAAAGGAGAAAGGAAGGGATAAAGAAATAAAGGAAATGATATTATTGATTGAAAGAGAAGAGGCAAGTTGGTAGCACATGTATTGGAAACGTGATGATGAGCATGCTTGGCTCCCAGCACGATTGGGATGGGTGACCAACGGGAAGTTTGATTTTTGATTTTTATTTTTTTAAAATTTTGAAATAAAGATTAAGCAATAATTCAAATAGATTTTTAGAACATAGCAAATAGAGTCCAAAAATTCTAGAAAAATTCACAAAAATTTCTAAAATTATTTTGAACTTAATAAAAATAATTCCAACTTATAATTGATAATAGTTTTTGCACATAATTTATTTTGGCTTTAAAATAGTTAGGGAAAAGCTTTTAAAATTCTAGAAATTAATTAAAATTTTATTTTATTACTTTAAATCAATAAAATACTAGAAAACTCAATAAATTTTCTTTTTGACTTTAAAACCAAGAAATTAAATAATTTTTTTAACAAAGAAAACTCTTTTTAAATTACAGAAAATCAAGAAAAAACTTTGACAGCCAGAACATCCAAAAAAATAATATCTTTATTTATTTTTATTTTGGTAAGAGAACTTTGGGATGTTACACGACCCCCAAAAGTGGCTAGGGACTATGAACAATATATATAATATATATATGAAGCCGGTTTTAAAGGCACAAGCAGCCACTGCTTGGAGGTTTTATAGAAAATATATATCACAGACGGTTCTAAACACGAACCGTCTGTGATAGTTAGTTATCACAGACGGTTCTAAATACGAATTGTTTGTAATAGCATGCATGACAGACGGTTCAAAAACCGTCTATGAGGACCTCATGTCATCACTAACCCATAAATTGAGGCAGCCTTTGAAGCAAATGCGTGATGGCGTTACGAACAAATGCTGCGAAGACCTTTTACATAGCGATGTTGGACCCAACTCCAAGTATATATCTCCCGTGTGAACAATGGGACATATGTCTTATCAGCCCCAAACCACACGACATTTATAGCCCTAGGCCACTGACAATAACTATATCACAATTATTTGATCATCTCCGGCCAACATCAACTGGCGATCGGTTGCTGTCTCATTGACTGTAACTGACTCTCCGACCAAACGCATCACTTCCAGGAGGTGTCTTCTACAGGAGTAACTGCCACCTCTTCGTTAGTTATTTAAAGGAAGATTAAGAGGAAATTAAGGGAGATCGAGGATCACAAGACCTAGTGATCTGAAGACAATTGAATAAGTAGCATAGCAAGCAACACTATCGTGTAATTAGGGCTAGTCTATCGCCTTACTTAAGGCACCCTTGTAATAGCCAGTTCATTGCAATAAAGAGCAAACCCATTCACCTCCAAGAACTCTTAGCCATTTTTCTCTTTTTATTTTTGTAAGATCGGCTACTTGATCGTCGACAGCTGGCGCCGTTCGTGGGGAAGAAGGTGTTGAGTTCCTAAAGATTTCTTCGCTTAGCAATCCTCATCCTCCATTCGTTCCATTGTCACTTATGCTATCATGGCGGGAATTTGGGATGAGAAGAATTGGTTCGACTTGGTAGACTACTGCAACCTCGATATGGACGCATGCATCCGCGCCATGGAACATGACGCAATGTTGTCATCATCCTCATCCGTCGCAGGCTCTCCACTCACTGAGACCAGCGAGATCGACCGGATGGAAGAGGATTCGTCATCACCATCAGTGGCACAACCGAGAGAATCCGTTGTCCCAACCAGTTCGGAACATCTGGACGGCTCTGCAAGCCCGGCTCTTCCGATCAGCAAAAATGGCGACAAAAGTCCAACGCTGCAATCAAAGGGTCAATGTACTCTCGATACAGTCATGGGCGACTAGTATTAGCCAATGGCTCCTACGTATTCCGGGTGCCAACCGACACTTGGTAATGGTGACAATGAAATTGCCGCTGGCCAAAAGCCAGGTAAAGATAATCCAACTCAGCTTGAGATCGGCAATTCACTGGATCAGGTTGAGTCCACCACAAAGCCCACTGGAGGTGGTAATCTTCGACCGCTCCCCATCGTGGATGCTCCTGGTCGAAGCACTGGAAGGCTCTCCCTTAGTTACAATGGGAGCTCGTCAGAGGACCGTTGTTGGAGGCATGAAGTCAATGCAATCAGTGATGTCAATCATGACACCGTGCACAATCCTCCATAGTGTGACCCGCCAGCACCCATTGATGGAAATGGCGCAGACACTCAAGTACTAACCCGAAATGTCGGAGTTACTGCAACTGGTGAACATCAATTAGTTAATTCGCCTATTTCTACCCCCATCACGCATAAGGTGTTGAACGGGGCAAGCTAGAAGGTCGGAAGGAAATTCGAGCCATCGAACACCTTCTGCTAGCGGGAATCCTCCAAGATCTTCGGTAACCATTCAAAACCTGCAATGAGTTCGTGATATTTTAAATAACCCAGATCCTGCTTTAGTAGAAACTCCGAGATATGTCCGACGTGCAGGACAGGTATCGGAGATCCTCCAACAAACCATGCAGCGTACAGAAACATACATGGAACAAAGGAACTCACTAAGTCATACTCTGACTTCGTCCTAGCGTTCCTCCCTTAGCAAGGGTCAGCCTGGTCAGACTAGAGAACGTTCGATACCAAGGCCTCCTCAAAGATTCTGATAAGGGAGTCAAGAGAGAAGACGGCTCTTCCACGAAGCCACTACTCCCCCTTGTCAAGAGGAGCCACTGCTTGGCTCGGGTGATCTTTGACATCACCTAAACCAGATGATTGGACGGAGGCATCATACCAACGTCCACGACCGGAATGGGACACCGGACAATCGGTTAGCCAATCTGAGGAATCGGTCCCCAACTGATTACAATCCGGCTCCTTTTCAAAGAAGGTGCCATGACTTCGATTCTGGTGTTGAGCATTCTCGTGAGCCTCCAAAATATATCTTTGGCGAGATAGGTTCCAACCAGCAAACATGGAAAAGTTCAATGGAACTCAAAACCCATTAGAATTTCTCCAGATCTATATCACCACCATCAAAAGCTTCTGGTGGTGACGACAATGTGATAGCCAAATACCTGCCCATGGTACTTGAAGGATCAGCCCGGCCTTGGTTGCTCAACCTACCGGTCTTGTCAATTTACACTTGGGAGCAACTTTGCGACCTCTTGATTGCAAATTTCCAGGGGACATATGATCGTCCTGGGAAGGAGGATGATCTTCATCGGATCCAGCAAGAACCAAATGAAACTCTTCGACAATACATTAAAAAGTTCAGCCATGTCCGTAACTCTCTACCCAAGGTCGCGGATTCCTCTGTTATTCAGGCTTTTAAAGCAGGACTGAGAAATCGACGGTTTACGAAGGACATTGCTATGAACCCTCCACAAACAACCGTCGAGCTTTTTGATATGGCCGATAGATATGCGGTCACCAGTGAGGTGGTCGAATGGAATAAGCCATAGATCGAAAAGAGAAGATTCTTCAACCCAGCATAGATAGACCGGAGAAGAAAAATAAAAAGGCTCTCAAGAGTAAGAAGAATTGCAAGCCTAACAACAAAGAAGTCCTTGCAATTCCATAAAAGTTTACCAAGGGCAAGAAAGATTATTCCGGTCGGAATAAAGCAAAAGCTCTGATCGACAAATACAAAAAGAATAAGAAATGGTGTGTACTTCATCAAGCGACAGGGAATGATTTGCACACCTGTCGATCCTGGCAGAAAAAGCCGGAGGGTTATTACTCAGATAAAGGTCCTTTCGCTTCCATACAAGAGCTCGGAGAACCTAGTTCTAAAAAGGAAAAAGATGGCGATGGAGAAATAGAATACCAGGAGCCACATCACATTGTTGATATGATCTTCGGTAGATCCTCCTCGTATGAATTAAGGCACCATCTAAAGGCCGTGGAGCGGGAAGTGAACCTCGCCGAGTCTTCGATCACCGTCAGGCCATCCAGGTGGTTGGAAACAGTTATCTCCTTCAGCAAAGAAGATTGTCCCATCCCTTCGACTCGATTTGGTAGGTTTCCTATCATTGTAGAACCTACTATTAACAATTGCAAAGTTAATCGAGTTTTGATAGATGGTGATTGTTCTTTAAATTTTTTTACGGGAGCATTAGAGGAAATACAAATTCCCAGGTCAAAAGTAAAGCCTGTGAAATATGCCTTCTATGGCATAGTTCCAGGGCCTACTGCAAAACCGATTGGGCAACTCTCCCTACCGGTAACATACATTCGGAAGACTAGATAACTTTCGAACAGAAAAGATTCCATTTGATGTAGTGGATTTCAAAACTGCATATAATGGAATCCTTGGTCTTCTGGCACTGGCAAAATTCCTAATAACTACGCATTACAAATATCAGAGTTTAAAGATGCAAGGACCAAACGGGATAGAAAGATGACATATGCATGCGATCGTAAATCCTTAAAACTGGTCGATGAACTTTCGACTAGGGACACTAATCCACCTTCTATGTAGGTCAAGCATTTGAGACCAAAGATGACCCCAAGACCTTTCGACCAGACCAAAGAGGTTCCACTTGATAGGGGCGCTTCTTTGGAAAGCGTCAAAACATCGTCTGGACTCGGAAGTGCGAATGCAAGCACCAGAAAGGTACTGGTTGGAGCTTGACTCGATCCTAAATATGAAGAGTCGCTCATCTCCTTCCTCCGAGACAATTTGGATGTATTCACCGGGTAGGCATCCGACATGCACGGAGTCCCCAGGGAGATGATTGAGCACAAGCTAGCAAAAGCTAAGGCACTTCGTACCAGATCGGAAGGAGGTTATCCAAACGGAGATTAACAAGCTTCTTAGTGTTGGATTTATTCGTGAAGTTGACCACCCAGAGTGGCTCGCAAATCCTGTAATGGTTAGAAAGAGTAATAGGAAATGACGAATGTGTATTGACTTCACAGATCTTAACAAAGCTTGCCTGAAGTATGATTTTCCCCTTCCCCACGTTGATCAACTTGTAGTCTCTACTTCCGGGTGTGAGTTGTTAAGTTTTTTAGATGCCACCAGATTAATATGAGTAAAGATGATGAAGAGAAAACTTCTTTTATTACACCATATGGCACTTACTGTTATGTAAAGATGTCATTCGGTCTCAAAAATGCTGATGCGACTTTTCAGAGTTTAATGCAAAAAACCTTTAGCCCTCAAATAAGTCAAAATTTGGAAGCCTACGTTGATGACTTGGTCGTTAACCAACCGTTCTGGTTAAGGCGAAGAGTAGGAAGGACAATATGATGTCCTCAAAACATATTAAAAGACGACTTAAGTCGGTAAGGCATGCTAGAGAGACAGGTGTTATTACTTTAGAATACATCCAATCTGAAAGGAACTTGGCAGATCCTTTCACCAAAGGATTGGCACAGAAGGCCATCTTTGCAACATCAAAGGAAATGGGGCTCATACCCATGTAAAAGCTCACATCGATGGTAACCTATCCTAGGAGACTGGAGATCCCATGAACTAGACTCTAGGACAACAAACTGTGTGGGATAATAGAGCACAACTAAAGGGTCCCATTAGCTGTAGTGCTCTAACTGTATGGGAGGTTGAACAATAGCTCTTAATGAATTCAAGACCTATATGGTATCGGGAATCGTCCTACAAGATTCCCTGAAGAATTCACCTAGTTGAGTATGATTGTGAGGTCGCGATCAAAGGAAGATAAGGGTATACTTTCTTAAAGTACACATGAGCTAGATATGAGGACATAACCGTAACGTCCCAACCCAAGAGGGAAAAGGGCAAGCCGCCCAGTACATGTTGTAACTTGGGCAAAAATTCTTACACCAAGGTATTGGATCAAGGCGTAGTCCTCCTTAGTCTGTGCAGAGTCGTAATCCTTGTTGCTGGGCTTTGGGTTCAAACCCGCAAGGTACCCATCGTCAAACAGCTATATATTAAATAAGATTTTGAGCATCATCTATCAAATTGGTAAATTGGTGGGGACTGCTGATATTTTAAGGGTCTTTTGGGAATTTCCCAATTTGAGAAAAAGAAAAGAAAAAAAAAAGGAAAGAAGGGCCCACCTGTCGGAATGGGAAAGGGTATGTTTGGCTTTGACTGCCTCATCCGATAGTTTTCGTTGGAGGGTCACTACTCTGAAAAAGGCTTTCACAGATGGTTCAACGTCATCACGAGCGGTTTCGTGAGCCGTCTGAGTTTATAGGTCGATGATGACATGAGGTCATCACGAGGCGGTTTGAGAACCGTCGTGATGTATACTTTCCTGAGCGGTTTGTGGTTCAAACAAATCTGCGATAACATATATCACGAGCGGTTTCATCCACAAACCGCGTGATAATCATATCCTGAGCGGTTTGAGCCACAAACCGTCTGCGATAATCACATATCCGCGAGCGGTTTTAGCCTGGCCGTGCATGATAATCACATATCACTGAGCGGTTTTAGCACAAACCGTGCGTGATATCATATCCTGAGCGGTTTGTGGCTAAAACCGTGCGTGATATGTGATTATCCTGACGATTTGTGGTAATTTCTCTGTGATGACTTTCTCTATAAAAGGCCCAGCGATGGTACTTGTACCATTAAATCGGCATCATATATATATTACATATATATTGTTACGTGATCTCTCGGCCACTTTGGGGGATCGTCCGCTTGACATGAGAAGGATGAGGCGGTAGCCACGGGCAACCTCATTGAGCCCATGCAAATATAAAAATATGGATGCAAAGAGGCGGTGGACATCCAATTACACAGATTGGGCGTCGCTATGTTGAAAAAATATCGTTGATCTTGTGAGTACTCCAAGCGGGAAGTGGCATCATATATTAGCAACTAACCATTCTTGAGCATGTAATCGTCTTTAAACCCAACAAGAACGCAAAGCAACCATTCTCATATTTCAAAAGAATTCTCAACTTGTTGCTTGGTGTTCTTGTTGACTTTAAATAATTACATCTCAGAATATATTGCTATATGATGCCGTTTTAATGGCACAAGTACAACATCGCTGGAGACTTTATAGAGAAGAGATTATGAATGGAATGGTAGGGCGTGCAGTGCAAGAGGTAGGAGAACTTGACCGCATGAACAAGGGGACTATTAATATGAACTAATTATCAATTCAATTTCAGCATAAGACTATTGACACCATTACATCACGAGCAAGGGACTATTAATATGAACTAATTATCAATTCAATTTCAGCATAAGACTATTGACATCATTACATCACACAGCAAGAGGACTATTAATATGAACTAATTATCAATTCAATTTCAGCATAGGACTATTTACATCATTACATCACAGAGCAAGGGGACTATTAATATGAACTAATTATCAATTCAATTTCAGCATAGGACTATTTACATCATTACATCACGAGCAAGGGACTATTAATATGAACTAATTATCAATTCAATTTCAGCATAAGACTATTAACATCATTGAGCAGTTCATCGACAAGAGAACAAGACCAAGGGTGTCCAAACCCACCACACGATAGTAGCCCTCGGCATCCATCATGAGCACTAGCTAGCCATTTTCATCACAGAGCAAGGAGGGTAGAGACAGAGAGGGACCTTAGTACAGCGCAACCACGGTGGCGACCCCACCACCAACACAACCCTCATCCATTTCCTTTACCTTGCATAAATCACACAAACATCAGGACACAACTTAAGGCTCATGCATAAAAATCAAACTCAACAAAAGACATTAAGCTAACAGATCTAGAGGAGAATAGAGGAGGATGGGAAAGCAAAGCTGGGCGGGGCCCTAGCGAGGCATAAGGGGTCGGGCGGCGGCAGCGAGGTCGGCGGCGTCGAGGTGGGGAGGGGAACGGAGTTAGGGCGGGCGCAAACCCTAGCGGCCGGAGCTGGGGAGTGACGAGAGTTTGGGCGTCACGTGGTTGTATTACTGTGATATGCTGCAAAAGACACTCTTATCGTCACGAGTGTCTTTTGCGGTGTCACCATGTCTCAACCGTCATGCAACAGGAAGAATAAGCGGCGTCGGCGGCGAGGAGAGAACGGACGAGAGTAAGGCGGCTGAGGAGTGGCGAGTTAGAGCGCAAACCCTAGCGGCAAGCTATGCTAGCTCCTACTTATAAAGACTTATCGAGAGCGGTTCTATTATGGAACCGTCGGTGATATCATCACGACACGGTTCCATAATGGAACCGTCCCGTGATATAGGACATATCACGAGCGGTTCCATTATGGAACCGTCAGCGTAAATATTTTTTTTCAAGTATATACACTTACATGACATGTGAAGAAATTACATGTTTATATTAAAAAGCGAAACCTATAATTAAACAAGGTTTTTCTAGTGGCGAAGGTAAGTTGCTATCTCCATCGCAATACTTCATAGGCGGTGTATCGGCATCGGACGGTTCTGATCGTGACGAAGCACGAAATCGTCCACCCGCCCGATTACGCGCTAGTTCGATATAATTAATATTAATTGTAACTTCACCTCCAAACTAGATTTTGTTTTTCCACAAAACCGTCTCGATATATATATATATAGAGAGAGAGAGAGAGCGCAATAATTCAACATATAATTAAATATAGTAACTTCACCTCCAAACTTTTTTTTTCATTTTGGAATTTTCATATATATGGCCAAACAAATGCGTGGCGTTAAACAAAAAGATTTAAAAAGTAAAACCTATAAATAAAACAAAGTTTTTCTAGTGGCGGAGGTAGGTCGCTATCTCCGTCTTCAATACTTCATAGGCGGGCGTCGGCATTGGGCGGTTCCTGATCATCGAATGAAGCTCGAAATCGTCCACTCACGACAGCGCTCGTTCAAGTGTCTCCAAGACCTCGGTTCGTTGAACCAAGAAGAATTGAGCCCATAGGCTCTCTTCCCTTGCTTGAGGGTATCGGCTTTGGTCGTATCGATGCTTTGCCGCCTCGATTTCCACAGTCCAAGTGGCGGCAAGCCTCCCGGAGGCGTGCAACGTCGTTTTGGAGGACTTCGTCGATGACGCCAGAATGCTAAGTGGGGAGATCACCGGAAGACACGGCGGAGGAGGATGTCAAGGCGGCGGAAGGTGGCCGTCACACCGCTCCGGCAAATTCTCCGCCGGCAGAGGAGTGAAGACACTGTTGATCAAGCAGTGTTCTTCCGCAGACAGTTCAACCTACACCGAGAGAGGTGCTCGTCTGAGGAGGCCAGAAGGCCATCGCTGCGGCGACGAGGAAGAGGCAGCCATTTCTGTTTTTAATTTTATAAGTATGTGGGGATGATCATCTTGGATGGCGGATGATCCTTTTATATCAAACAAGGAATAAATTCGAGCGTGAGGCGAAAGAGACGCATCGAGAGCCGGCGGATTGGCAACGAATGAGCGCGCATCGGCGATGAAGAGACGCATCGGGAGCCGGCGATGGCGGCGACCGTGGAGTCATGAGCGATATTATCACGACGGTTATTGTTAGAGAACCGCTCGTGATATAATTAATATCACGAGACGGTTCTTGTTGAACCGCTCGTGATACTCCATGACGGTTGTGTTTAAAAACCGCTCAGGATATCGATTAATATCACAGGCGGTTGCGTGTTGAACCGCTGCGTGATACTCCTGACGGTTTTGAAAATGAACCGTCTATGATATTGCCTTTCACGACGGTTTTTAGCGCGGCCCGATGCCTGAGCGGTCTCTAAACCAAAACCGTCTGTGATTGAATGTAATACCGACGGTTTTGGTCAACCGTCTGTGATGAGGCGTCCAGTATTAGCCTTTCTGTAGTAGTGGGTGTGACGCCCTTTGGTTTTTCGGTTTTGCTCTTGCAGGAAGGGAGGAGACCGGGGCGGCGGCACCATGGGTGGCACGAATGGCCCGTGCACTTTTTGCGGTGGCCGTTCGCTGCAGCCGGGTGGCCTCTGGGTCTTCCTCCTCTTCATAGGGAGCCCCTTGGTTTTCTAAAGGCACGGTGGAAAATCGGTGAGTATAAGGAAGAAGGCGATTTACTTCATTGATTAAAAAATCCTTTCATGTTGGTTTTTGGTTCATGAGAGCTTTGAGGCTAGTTTGCTTAAAATCAGTGGTGAGACTTAGACTTTGGGTGATTTTTGGCACTTTTCTGGTTCCTCTTGTGCCCTCTTCTTGGTTGGGCTCTGTGAGGTTTCCTGTAAGGTGCTTGGGCTGATTCTATTCCTAGGGAGCTCTTTGGATCTGAAATCCAGAGGAAGGAGGTCTTTTTCCTATGGTCAGTGGTGCTCTGTTTCTTGCTTCCAGCCAGAGCATAAATCTGGAGGTCTTGTGTGGCATCTTCCTGGTTCCTCGGCTTCGTATTTTCGGCGTGTCCCGAAGTGCGAAGGAAGACACTATATCTCCGACAACCACATCACATCACCACAGCACAGTGGGGCACTAGGTTTTCTGGGACAGTGCCATCTGGCGTGCCTTACCTAGATTGTTGGTGATATGCCCTAGAGGCAATCATGGAGATGATGATATCATGTCTATGTTTATGTGTTAATTGAGTAAGTGTTATTCTGCTCCTTGAATGAATCATCAATTATGAAGATTAACGAGTTTGTGACTTGTTGGTGAAGCTCTTTTAACTTATGATGATGTCGTTCTCAATGTATCCCTAGTCGAATGCCACTAGTCGGAACACTAGTGACTCTATGACCAACACATGTTTTGATTGATGACCATGTTTCACCGGTCATGGATATAGGGATATCGAATCAATAATGTGAACACATGTTGGAGAACATGGTGTTGGATTGACCCACCTTAATTAAGACACTATTGAGATTGTTATGATTTTATGTGTCGTCAGTTGGTCTCAAGCAATGATGATGTATGATCCTTAGACCTGAGATCAGCATGGTTCCATACATGTGTAATATCACTCTTAAGAGTTACCAAATGCTACTCCGTAACTGGGTAGTTATAAAGGTAGCTTTCGGGTATGCTATGAAACATACGGAGGGATGTGACTGGTCGGGTATGGGATTTGCCCCTCCTAACATAACAAGAGAGATATCTCTGGGCCCCTCGATGTGGTCGGATAAAGAAAGTGCATGACCATGCCACTAGTGGGAGAGATATCTCTGGGCCCCTCGATGTGGTTGGATAAAGAAAGTGCATGGCCATGCCACTAGTGGTCGAAGAGTTCGACCACATGATGTTATCCAACACTCGATCGAGAAAGTATTGAAAAGTCCATGGATGACACAAAATCTCACCTAGAGTTCAACCAGATATCGTGAGGCAAAGGGAGAATACATGAGCAAAGTCGTTCGATTCGATCGATCTGAAATTAAATGTAAATCGGTCGGCCGATCAATGGCGGTCGTATGGAGATACGAGCTGGTTGTAGATTGGTCGAAGCTGGTCATAGACTGGTCGAACATAATCACTAACTGGTCGTAAGGAGTTACAAACTAGTCATAATTAAGTACTAACTAGTCGTAAGGAGTTACGAACTGGTCGTAACTAATTATGGACTGGTCGTAACTAGATACGAGCTAGTCGTAAGTGATAAGGACCTAGTCATAGACCATATTGCATTAAGGTTCGTCCGATGTAATTTGTGTGTATTCGGGAATCGCTAAGTCCTGCTAGGAACCACTGACGACTCGTGATCGGAAAGGAGTTTTCAAGTCACAACCGAACTACGCATGAACCTACAGGGTCACATACTTAATGGGGTGGAACAAACCAATATGGATATGGTTCGTCAAACGTGTTTTGATAGGATCTGTCACGAGCATTATATAAGGAGATGCTTGAGGCTATTTGGGCGAGCAACAAGGCAGAGGAGATTAACGCAATAGACAAGACACACGAGAGTCGTGAGTTGAGTTGTTCCTCCAAAACCCTTTCCGCCATCTTCTTGAGAGAGCCTTCCCGTGCGACTTGGTGCTAGCACACCATCGTACGGCTTTCCTGCCCTGGACGTGTGGATACTGTAGAGACACAGCGCTACTATGGTTGTTGTTACGCTTAAGGACAGTCCACGACCTTGGCGAGGAACTTGATTGGTTGCTGGAGGAGTCAATCGACTACGCTGGACGATTGACTACGGTGGAAGATCGACTGCGACCACTACATCAACGCGCTCTTCGTTGGACCAGGCTGCTCCAATATTTCTTCTGCTGCACTGCGCGTTTGGTGGTAACGATCTATGATCTCTTTCTTACTTGGCATCCTAGTTTACGTGGTAGAATTTTTGAATTGTTAGCTAGCGTAGCCTACCCGTATCTCAACAGTAGTATCAGAGCCATCCTACATAGTTATTGATCTAGATCGGGCACAAATATTGGATATACGGCAGTAGTAGATTGGATATATTACTAGTTTGGTCTGATAACCTAGATCGGTTCATATGGATGGAACGATCTAGGCACTCGTCGATAAGATCAATCGGGTTTCGGCCGTAGTATATGGTTTTGAGAAGAGGTATAAGTTAAGAGGACCAGATGATTTACTCAATTTGTTTTCGACTGCCTTGCATAATACTCCTACCGGTCGGAATTCCGCCTTTGGAGTGTGCCATAGTGCGTGGTTGTATCAAGGCAGTGATCAGATTGGTTCAAATAGGGTTAATATGATTAATCCGATGATTTTCGAGGCTCGGTTACGTGAATAAGATTCATGTCTTGGGAAAATTTTTTGAGTGCGCTGCCCTCGACCAGCGAGGGGTGCTGCCCCTTCGAACCCCGCCCGCTAACCAACTAACGGGACCACCGTGGTGGTAGTCGCGTTATATGGTATTATGTGTTCATGTCACCCGATAGAATTGGATTATATGCATAACTCATTTTTGTAGGAATTGATGTGAATAGTTTGGCCCATTGTGCATGTGATGCATGTATGGATTTCTCATGGCCTGCGTGTCATGCTGTGAGATAGCCATCGAGCTACATGATGCTTGATATTATCGTCTGCAAATCATTACTAGCTTTTAGGAGTAATTGCTTAGTAGATGGTTGTGGTCGGAGATTTCAAGCATGATGGTCAAAGGATAGGAAGCATGGTGATGAAGATAGTCATGATAAGGGCCATACTATTTCACAGTTTAATTTGATTATCTGTGAATGTTTATTCCTGTCATGCTATTTGATCATGTTTTATCATTAGATGCTTTTAACATGGTAGAAATAAAATTCCCCCACATAATATTAAGCTAAATTGATGCCCTCCCAATTAGCTACACCATCCAAAATCATGTATTTTAATGGTAGGTCTTGCCAAAGTAGAGTGCCATTAACTTTTCTTAACTAGATGGGTTTGTGTCGGACACGTACACGTATAGCATTGGTTTAACTTGACAAGGTCATCATAACGGTTATGGACTCTGGCACATAGGGTTGGGTGCCGGAGCATAGAGATGCTGCCCAACAACAAGAGTCATATAGAGATATGATTAGCAAAGGGTTGCTTACCTAAAATCAATAAGTTTCTAGTAGTGATGCCAAAGCTCACTAGGACTTAATGATTTTTGGATCTTGAACTCACTATATGTTGTTTGAGGGAAACATGGTTTATAGTGGGAGTATCTTTTATTGACTGTTGATGATTAAGTTAGACCAGGAAAAGACTAGTCATATAAAGATACGAGCTGGTCGTAGACTGGTCAAACGTAACCACCAACATGAATGTCTAATAGAAGATCTTACATAAACATAGTGCTGAATCTTTGCATATATTTCTGTTATAGATCTTAGCACCTACTTTTTTTTTCTATACCTACCTTTAATTTGCGATCTGTTCTTGAGAAAGAAAAGCTGAATGGAACCAACTTTATTGACTCGTTTTGTATTTTGAGAATTGTTCTCAAACAAGAAAAGAAGGAATATGCTCTAGAGGGTCCCTATCCTAAGGAGCTGAATGTTGATGCTACTCGTACTAAAAGGAATGCCTATGAGAAGGATTACAATGACGTAGTCGATGTGCACTACCTAATGCTTGCGACCATGAACTCTGAGCTTCAGAAGCAATATGAGACTACAGACGCTTACAATATGATTGTAGGTCTGAAGGGTATGTTTCAAGTTCAAGCAAGGGCAGAGAGGTTTGATACCTCCAAGGCATTATTTGGGCATTGGAAGAGAAACTGCAAGAAGTACTTAGCAAAGATGGAAAAGAACAAGGGAAGTAATACTTCCAGTTCAGGTATAAATGTTATACAAATTGATCTCGCCACTTTTCCAACCAGTTCTTGGGTATTTGATACCAAATTGGTTGTTCATATTTGCAATTCGATGCAGGGACTGATAAGGAATAGAAGTTTGGCAAGAGGAGATGTTGATCTCCGTGTGGGCAATGGAGCAAGAGTAACTGCATTAGCTATTGGCACTTTACCATTATTTTTACTCCCAGGATTAGTTATGGAACTAAATAATTGTTATTATGTTCCAGCCTTAAGCAAAAACATTATTTCTGGTTCATGTTTAGGAGCGGAAGGTTATGAGTTCAAAATAAAGAACAATTGTTGTTCAATTTATTTTGAAGATATGCTTTATGGCCATGCTCCATTGGTGAATGGATTGTATGTTTTGAATCTGGAGGATATGCCTATTTGCTAAGAGACTTCGACCTAATGAATTGAATTCCACTTTTATTTGGCATTGTTGACTAGGTCATATAAATGAGAAGCACATGATGAAGCTCCATAAAGATGGTCTTCTAAACTCATTTGATTTTGAATCATTTGAAACATGTGAATCTTGTTTACTTGGCAAGATGACAGGAGCACCTTTCACGACTAGAGGTGAGAGGGCAAGTGACTTGCTGGCCCTCGTACATACGGATGTATGCATACCAATGAGCACTCCGACCAGAGGTGGTTTTCAATACTTCATAACATTTACTGATGATTTCAGTAGATATTACTATGTTCACTTGTTGAGACATAAGTCGGAATCCTTCGAAAAGTTCAAAGAATTTCAGTATGAAGTGCAGAATCAACTTGGCAAGACAATCGAATATCTACAATTTGATCGTGGAGGTGAATATTTGAGCCATGAGTTTAGTGATCATCTAAAGAAGTCTGGAATTGTTCCACAACTCACTCCGCCAGGAATGCCTCAATACTACCAGGTCCAAACTAGTCGTATGGTGATACGACCAGGTCCAGACTAGTCGTATGGTGTTGCGACTGGGTCCAAACTAGTCGTATGGTGATATGACCAGGTCCAGACTAGTTGTATGGTGTTACGACCGGATCCAAACTAGTCGTATGGAGATACGAGCTGGTCGTGGACGGGTCGCTTACTCGTGGGGACGCCTTAATGGAATGGGGTGTCTGAACGACGGAATCGAACATTATTAGACATGGTTCGATCAATGATGAGCCAATCTGATCTTCCATTGCAATTCTGGGGATACGCTCTAGAAACAGTTGTTTTCACTTTAAATAGGGTTCCATCAAAAACTGTAAAAAAGACACCATATGAGATATGGACCGGGAAGAGTCCTGGATTGTCTTTTCTCAAGGTATAGGGTTGTTAGGTATATGTCAAACGTTTGATGTCTGATAAACACACACACAAGTCGGATAAGTGTTTCTTTGTAGGGTATCCTAAGGAAACTAAAGGATATTATTTTTATAATCGGGTTAATAACAAAGTGTTTGTTGCTCGTAATGGTGTCTTCTTGGAGAAAGAGTTTCTTTCCAAAGGAGTCAGTGGGAGCAAGGTGCAACTCGAAGAAATTCGGGAACCATCTGAAAATGTTTCAACTCCTACTGAACCTCTACAGGATGAACAAAATGTTGTTGAACCTGTAGATGAGGCATTAGCCCCACGCAGATCAAAAGGCCACGTTTATTGCCTATAAGGTATGGGTATGATGTTTTATTATTGAATAATGATGAGCCTAAAACTTATGCGGAAGTGATGGTGGACCCAGACTCTGAGTCATGGCTTGAAGCCATGAGATCCAAGATAAAATCCATGTGTTCATGTCGTATGACTAGATCCAGACTAGTCGTATGGAGATACGAGCTAGTCGTAAACTGGTTGACAATCAAGTTTGGAACTTGGTTGATGCACCTGATGGTGTTACGACCATAGAGTGCAAATGGATTTTTAAGAGAAAGATAGACATGAATGGAAATGTTCACATTCATAAGGCACGACTGGTTGCGAAGGGTTTCAAACAAATTCAAGGAGTTGATTATGATGAAATTTTCTCGCCTATCATGATGGTTAAGTCTATTCGGATCATTCTAGCTATTGCTGCATATTTCGACTATGAGATATAGCAAATGCATGTCAAAACGGCTTTCCTAAATGGAAACCTAAGTGAGGATGTGTACATGACTTAGCTTGAGGGTTTTTTCAATCCAAAGGAAGCTAGAAAGGTATGCAAGCTTAAGAAATCCATCTATGGATTAAAGCAAGTATCTCGGAGTTGGAACATTCGTTTTGATAAAGTGGTCAAAGGGTTTGACTTCATCAAGAACGAAGAAGAACCTTGTGTTTACAAGAAGGTTAGTGGGAGTAAGCTTGTGTTTTTGATCTTGTATGTGGATGACATACTACTGGTCGGAAATGATATTCCAATGCTTGAATTTATTAAAATTTCATTTAGAAATAGTTTCTCAATGAAAGATTTAGGAGATGTAGCATATATTCTTGGTGCAAGGATCTAGAGAGATGGATCTAAAAGGCCAATTGGATTAAGCCAGGATATGTACATAGTCCTATAGTGATACGACCGGGTTCAGACTGGTCGTATGGAGATACGAGCTGGTCGGAGACTGGTGCTCATGGCGCATGACATTAATATTAGCAAGAGTTGGTGTCCTTCGACCACTGATGAGCGAGACAAAATGTCAGACCCGGGATTAACACTCCCAAATCCTCTGTGCATTTCTGAACTAGTCCCATGATCGTTAGCTAGTCCACACAAGAAACAAATATGGTAACAAAATCATATCACAACTTTATTAATAAATAACAACGAGTTGATTACAAAGGAGGCTTACAGCCAACAATAAAATAAACACAATGAAGACGAAGATCTGTGAGTCCAAATTGATTTGCCACGAGCAATCGACCGGGAAGCGGCCTAGTCGTCGAGATCCACGCCGATGGCGAAGTCCTTCTCCTCTGAAATTGTTTGCAATAAAGCAAGCTTGAGCACTACTACAGTACTACAAGTTACACCCGTCAAATAATGTAATGACATGCATACATGGATGTAACAAAGGATGGCTTAATATGGTTCTTTTTGCATAAAGCACATTTTCTTTGAATACTTGTACTAAGTTCCAGCGGTTAATCTTTAACTAAAATTTATTTCATAAATCAATTTTATAGTCGATAACATTCACACATGAATGGTGAAGGATACCCTCCTATCACAATGGCTAACCGCCCCAAATCCCAATAGGATAAACCATTTGACAAAGTCTTTTCAAATCAAAACCAAATTCTAACTTTGAGTGGCTTTTGCTAACATGTCCATGACCGTGGACACGGCTATTGAATAGTTTTACACTCTGCAGAGGTTGTACACTTTACCCACATGACATGATTTCTCTAGTTTGTTCGGCATCCGTCAATGCCACCTCTCACTGCCGAAGGTAAGAAGTCTAGAGTTCATGACAAGGCCTTTACAATGCGCCATCCCACCGCAGTCCACCCCGTTAAGGTTTAGCATCCTCCTTGGATAGAAATCCAGAGTTTGTAGGGCCCCTCTTACGCCAATGGGACTAACAAGGTCATAACACGACCACCATCCGAGATGGACCCACACAATCCATGGGATCGACCGCGATGGCACTTTGCAAATTAGTCACCAGTCCCTACCCATACTCGGGACATGTGGTTGCACGATATGGCATAGCCCATTATAGGCATAGCAAAAATACGCTCAGAGACCGGTCCTCAATCGACTTGGGCGACCTTCCAGAAACCCATGGGTCTCAACCCTAACCGAGATCGAGCCTGCATTGACATGCACCATCCGGACAACCATTTCGCCCAAGTACAAACCATCATTTTATTTTATTTTGTTTTCAAGATCATTTCCAAGAGTCCATGGTAAAACAATACCATAGCTTAATTTTAAACAAGATTTGAATCATTGGCTAAATTCCCCAAATGAAACATTTTGGTCTAAGCATGTCTTGGCATAACATTTTCAAATGATCCTAGTTCATACTAATGTATCAACCAGGTTTTGTCTATGGTGACAATGTATTTGATTCAATCATCAACTTTGGCCATACAAAGGAATTTAGGTGTATCTATGAATTTAAAACAGGAATTTAAATTATGAATATAAATAAGCATGCAATAATAATTTAAAACAGAATATAAATAATTTTAAATATTGGGTGTAATATGATCAAGAATGTAACTTGCCTTGCTTGGTGATGTTGTTTTCATAACAGTCACCTAGTACTCACAAACACTCTCTCCAAAGTTGCTTGTGTGTACAACCACAATGACCATACAGTCAAAATCAAACCTCTTATATGGTCTCCAACTATGTTGAAAACTGATTCTCAAGTCGTTAAATCTATCTGCAAAACGATCCAAATTCAAACGAAATTCAAATAACAAAACAAAAAGGCAATTCCAAATTAACTCCAAAACTAAATAATTCTATTTTATTTAGTTAGGTAATAGTTTTATAAAATTTTAGAAATTTGAAACACTCAAATTGGAGTTGGGATTTAAAAGATATGAATTTTACAAGTTTTAATCCTAAATATAAATTTTAAATGAATTTCTAAATACAAACAAGATTCAAATGAAGCACAATTTAAATAATTTTGGTTTAGTTAGCTAGATCTTCAATTTATATGAATTTAGAAATTTGGAACACTTAATTTGGAGTTAGGAATCAAAGGATATATATATTTTACAAGTTTAAATCTTAATTGAGCAATTTAAACTATTTTGATTTCAAAAAGACAATTTAAATTAACTCTAAACTAGTTATTTATATTTTCTTTAACTAAAACATAATTTTGTAAGATTTTATAAATTTGACTTATTAAAATTGGAGTTGAGATTCAAATGATATGGATTTTATTAATTTTAACCTAAATTTGAAATTTAAATGAATTCTAAATTCTAGAACAAAACTAAACTGAACTCCAAATGGAATAATTATATTTTATTTAGTTAGACAATAATTTTCTAAGATTTTAGTAATTTAAATCATCTAATTTGGAGCTAAGATGTAAAAGATATGAATTTACCAATTTACAACCTAAAATTATAGTTTAAATTATTTTGAAATTTAAATAGGCAATTTAAACTTACTCTAAAACATGTGTTTATATTTTATTTAGCTGAATCACAATTTTATAAGTTTTTAGAAATTTGATTCACTAAATTTGGAGTTATGAATCAAAAGATATGATTTTTACAAATTTTAATCCTAAATCTGTTATTTTAAACAAATTTCGAATTATTTTTCTAAAGAAAAACAATTATTGCGCAAGAAAGGAAGCGGGTCCCATCGTCATAGGCTAGGCTCACATGGACCCGGTCCATGGAGCACGCGCCATCGGCAGTCTTGATGGCGTCTGGGATTACGTGGCTTAGCCACGAAGCGTACCACGCTGTTCGAGGTTGAGTGGAGGTGAGGTGGCAGGTGTGGTGGCGCGGACGTGGGCGCCGGCGGGTGGTGGTGCTCGGTTCCCAATGGCTGCCGGCGACTAGAGGCACGGGGCGAGTCTGGTGGTACCATGCGAGGAGGAGGCGATGGGAGTCTAGTGCTCACCTCGGTGGGGCTATAACACGAAGGCTCGGCCGGCAAGGCGAAGGCGTGAGCGGTTGGCGATGTGGCGGCGCTGGCGTTCGGTGGAGCTCCGGCCGGGAGGATGCGCCGAGGATGGCGTCGTCGTGGCGATGAGGAGCGAGGGTTGGCGGCAGCGAGGCGGCTCGGACGGCACCGAATCGGGAAGAAAGCTCCCAAGGCGGTGCAAGAAATTTCAATTCTCGCCGATTGAGAGGGGAGAGGAGGTGTAGGTGAGGGGAAAGGACGAGTAGAACGAGGCGCACCTGCTACTCCATTTATAGGGGCGGAGGGGTCGGGCGAGGAGATCTTCTTGGCGTTAATGGCGGCGCGTTAAGAAATCCGGCGATCGTGGGTGTAAATGAGGAGGTAACTGGTGGAGATGAGGCGGCGATGTAAAGAGATGAATGCGATAAATGCGCATAAAGAGAGGAGGGAAATGCGGTGAGGGTGAGCTCCGTGAAACGGCCATGGCGGCGGGCTTGGCTTGGCTCATGAGGAAGAAAGGTGGGAGGAGAAGACAGACGGCGGGTCCACCGCTGCGAGAGCGAGGAGAAAGGAGGCGCTGGTGGTGATGGCTGTCGGATCCTCATCCGACGGTCATGAGTGGAGGAGGATCGGGCATGAGGGAGGCAGGAGATGGGCCTAGGGCAAAATCGCCCAAACACTATTCACGAATTTTCAATTGCTTTTTCTTTTAAAGTAATCCGATTAATTCATTTTGAATTTAGAAAATAGCAAAATAAGTCCAAAATTCTGTAAAAATTCACAAAATTGCCAAAGTTATTTTGGACTTGATAAAATTATTTCCAACTTAAAGTTGGCTTATAATTTGCAAATAAATTATTTTGGCTTTAAAATAATTAGGAAAGCTTTTAAAATTTCGTAACATTCTATAATTTAATTTAATTTTTATTTTTCAACTCAAACTCAAATAAAACTTCAAAAGCTTTAATAAATTTTATTTTTGACTTTTAAATCTTTAAAATTTTAAATAAAGCAAATAAACTCTTTCCAATTTGAGAAAATCCAATAAATTAATAACTTTATTTAATTTTATTTTGGTAATGTAACTTTGGTCATTACAAACTACCCCTTAAAAGGAATCTCGACCCGAGATTGGAGTAGCTAGAAAGAAAGCTAGGGATACAAGGTTTTCATGTGGAGTTGTCTTCGTCAAGATTCTCGCTCTTCATCGGACAAGGCTTGGCTGTGATGTTGTCTGAGCGTCCTTTTCGAAATTTTGCGACTTCCTATTTGTTTGCATAGTGTTGACTTTTGGTACTTTAGTGCTAATCGGATTTGTTACTCGTTGCTTCTTCTGACATTTATTAGCATAATGTCCTATCTCATGGCAGTGGAAACACGTGATGTCTGCAACGTAGGATGAATCCTTTGGTGGTTGGCTATCTTCAGATGTTTTGGAAGACTCCAAATTGTCCTAGTTGTTTATTGCAGGTGTCCCAGTTGAAGCTGACGGCTGGTTCATGGTGGTTTCCTGAGGCATTGGCAGGCCTAAACTTATGTATTTCTGCAACTGGGACATGTATCTTCTGATGTTTTCACCTCCTGCTTCTGGTGTTATTGTTGCGATTAGCGTAGCTTCTGGAATGCTGTCTGAGGTGAGTGCTAAACACCTTTTTGGGCATTGATTGGCATAATGTCCTATATCCTGACAAGCGAAGCATTGTATTCCTGCCCTTGATGTTTTGTTCTGCTGAAATTGGCCACCATTGATGTTGCGGAACGTCTGCATCGGTGGACGTGGTACTGATCCTGGAGTCTTAAGTGCGGTCGTCGTTGGTGCTTGGTTGAGTTGGGGTTGAATCACACGAGCCTTGGAGTTTCTTGCAACATTCTGCTCTTGATCTTCTAACTTCCTTTTGTGACGATTGTCCGTCTTGTGTTTGACTTGGCTGAAATTTTGTTTATCTAATACTTGAGCTTCTTCTGTACTAACTTGGTTCACCTGGCTTCTTATGCTGGGCTGAGATATCCTTGCTACTTGATGGGTCGTTTGAAATTCTTCTGATCCGTACTCCAGTGCTGAGGTTGCTTGTGGTGCCAAGAATGTTTGTAAGGGCATTGTTTGATAAAGTGTCCTTCTTTGCCACAGCAATAGCAAACTCGATGCTGGATTGCCCTTTTTCTGGGACACTTGCTGAAACGGTGTCCGATGAGACCGCAGTCAACACCAGTAATTTCTTGTTCCAGCTTTCCTTTCTGGGGACATGTGTATGCAATGTGTCCTTGCCCACCACAAATGAAACAGAAAATATACTTCCAGAGGTGGCATCTTCTGAGATGAGGTTGGCTTGCTCCTTCATGGCAAGAACCTTCCGTGACTTATCTTTGGATAACTCTCTACAGAGCTGCTCTTGAATTGCTGCAGCTGTAGTAGCTGAGGAGACATTGTTGACATCCATTCGCTGCATTATTTGCTGCATCAGCTGAGTCTGGGTAATGAGAAACTGGTTCAAATTCTGGAGGGTTTCTGCTGTCAGACTTTGGTTGGCTTCGTTATTGGCATTTCCAGGGACATTGTTGTTTTGGTTGGTTCCACTTCTGAGCGACGAGTGTTCACCATCCGAGGGTTATTCCAAAGATTTAGGAAAGGGACAAAGGATAGGAAGAGACAAATAAGAAGATCTAAGGATAGAGCGTAACAATACTCCAACGAAAGAACCAACTCAAAAGCTTCAAGAAAAACTTATTAGCTTTAAACAACGTTCTATCGATTGAAAATTGAAATCGGTGAAACAACTCAATACACGTAATGAGTCTTGGCAACCGAGACTATATGGTTTGGCTAACAAAACGATCTTCGATTCACGGTCTTCGATGATCCTTGATGACGATGCCCTCTTGAAAGCTTCGTGTCTTGCGAGATTCAACGTAAGGGTTAAGAACGCGTTGTCCAACTATATAAATTGATAAGGCAAGAGGATCCATTTAACATTTCAAAATGGTGAAGAGAAAATTAGGTAAGAAAGAAGATAGATGACCAAGATAAGGAGAGAATAATTTCTTTTTCTTGTTATATATAAAATAAGTTTTGAAGTGTTTCAACTAACGGTCATTCTAACTAGGTCACGACCTACAGTCGATATGGCTCTGATACCACTTTGTCAGACCCGGGATTAACACTCCCAAATCCTCTGTGCATTTCTGAACTAGTCCCATGATCAGTAGCTAGTCCACACAGTAAACAAATATGGTAACAAAATCATATCACAACTTTATTAATAAATAACAACAGAGTTGATTACAAAGGAGGCTTACAGCCAACAATAAAATAAACACAATGAAGACGAAGATCTAATGAGTCAGTGATTTACCACGAGCAATCGATTGAGAAAGCGGCCTAGTCGTCGAGATCCACGCCGATGGCGAAGTCCTTCTCCTCTGAAATTGTTTGCAATAAAGCAAGCTTGAGCACTACTACAGTACTCGCAAGTTACACCCGTCAAGTAATGTAATGACATGCATACATGGATGTAACAAAGGATGGCTTAATATGGTTCTTTTTGCATAAAGCAAAGATTTTCTTTGAATACTTGTACTAAGTTCCAAAGCAGTTAATCTTTAACTAAAATTTATTTCATAAATCAATTTTATAGTCGATAACATTCACACATGAATGGTGAAGGATACCTCCTATCACAATGGCTAACCGCCCCAAATCCCAATAGGATAAACCATTTGACAAAGTCTTTTCAAATCAAAACCAAATTCTAACTTTGAGTGGCTTTTGCTAACATGTCCATGACCGTGGACACGGCTATTCAATAGTTTTACACTCTGCAGAGGTTGTACACTTTACCCACATGACATGATTTCTCTAGTTTGTTCTGGCATCCGTCAATGCCACCTCTCACCGCCAAGGTAAGAAGTCTAGAGTTCATGACAAGGCCTTTACAATGCGCCATCCCACCGCAGTCCACCCCGTTAAGGTTTCAGATCCCTCCTGGATAGAAATCCGCGAGTTTGTAGGGCCCCTCTTACGCCGATGGGACTAACAAGGTCATAACACGACCACCATCCGAGATGGACCCACACAATCCATGGATCGACCGCGATGGCACTTTGCAAATTAGTCACCAGTCCCTACCCATACTCGGGACATGTGGTTGCACGATATGGCATAGCCCATTATAGGCATAGCAAAAATACGCCGAGACCGGTCCTCAATCGACTTGGGCGACCTTCCAGTAAACCCATGGGTCTCAACCCTAACCGAGATCGAGCCCGTGCATTGACATGCACCATCCGCACAACCATTTCGCCAAGTACAAACCATCATTTTATTTTATTTTGTTTTCAAGATCATTTCCAAGAGTCCATGGTAAAACAATACCATAGCTTAATTTTAAACAAGATTTGAATCATTGGCTAAATTCCCCAAATGAAACATTTTGGTCTAAGCATGTCTTGGCATAACATTTTCAAATGATCCTAGTTCATACTAATGTATCAACCAGGTTTTGTCTATGGTGACAATGTATTTGATTCAATCATCAACTTTGGCCATACAAAGGAATTTAGGTGTATCTATGAATTTAAAACAGGAATTTAAATTACTGAATATAAATAAGCATGCAATAATAATTTAAAACAGAATATAAATAATTTTAAATATTGGGTGTAATATGATCAAGAATGTAACTTGCCTTGCTTGGTGATGTTGTTTTCCTTAACAGGTCACCTAGTACTCACAAACACTCTCTCCAGGTTGCTTGTGTGTACAACCACAATGACCATACAGTCAAAATCAAACCTCTTATATGGTCTCCAACTATGTTGAAAACTGATTCTCCGAAGTCGTCGAAATCTATACTGTAAAAACGATCCAAATTCAAACGAAATTCAAATAACAAAACAAAAAGGCAATTCCAATTAACTCCAAAACTAAATAATTCTATTTTATTTAGTTAGGTAATAGTTTTATAAAATTTTAGTAATTTGAAACACTCAAATTGGAGTTGGGATTTAAAAGATATGAATTTTACAAGTTTTAATCCTAAATATAAATTTTAAATGAATTTCTAAATACAAACAAGATTCAAATGAAGCACAATTTAAATAATTTTGGTTTAGTTAGCTAGATCTTCAATTTATATGAATTTAGAAATTTGGAACACTTAATTTGGAGTTAGGAATCAAAGGATATATATATTTTACAAGTTTAAATCTTAATTGAGCAATTTAAACTATTTTGATTTCAAAAAGACAATTTAAATTAACTCTAAACTAGTTATTTATATTTTCTTTAACTAAAACATAATTTTGTAAGATTTTATAAATTTGACTTATTAAAATTGGAGTTGAGATTCAAATGATATGGATTTTATTAATTTTAACCTAAATTTGAAATTTAAATGAATTCTAAATTCTAGAACAAAACTAAACTGAACTCCAAATGGAATAATTATATTTTATTTAGTTAGACAATAATTTTCTAAGATTTTAGTAATTTAAATCATCTAATTTGGAGCTAAGATGTAAAAGATATGAATTTACCAATTTACAACCTAAAATTATAGTTTAAATTATTTTGAAATTTAAATAGGCAATTTAAACTTACTCTAAAACATGTGTTTATATTTTATTTAGCTGAATCACAATTTTATAAGTTTTTAGAAATTTGATTCACTAAATTTGGAGTTATGAATCAAAAGATATGATTTTTACAAATTTTAATCCTAAATCTGTTATTTTAAACAAATTTCGAATTATTTTTCTAAAGAAAACAATTATTGCGCAGTAAAGGAAGCGGTCCCATGCGTCATAGGCTAGGCTCACATGGACCCGGTCCATGGAGCACGCGAAGACAGGGGTCAGGCGGTGGCGTCTGGGTTACGTGGCTTAGCCACGTGGCGACCACGCTGTTCGGGGTTGAGGTGGAGGTGAGGTGGCAGTGTGGTGGCGCGGGCGTGGGCGCGGCGGGTGGTGGTGCTTTCGGTTCCCAATGGTCACCGGCGACTAGAGGCACGGGCGGCGAAAGCGGTGGTACCATGCGAGGGAGGAGGCGATGGGAGTCTAGTGCTCACCTCGGTGGGGCTATGGCACGAAGGGCTCACGGCAATGAGGCGAAGGCGGCGAGCGGTTCGGCGATGTGGCGGCGCTGGGCGTTCGGTGGAGCTCCGGGCGGGAGGATGCAAGACGAGGATGGCGTCGTCGTGGCGATCTGAGGGCGGGGTTGGCGGCAGACGAGACGGCTCGGGCGGCACCGAATCGGGAAGAAAGCTCCACAAGGCACAAGAAATTTCGATTCTCACCGATTGAGAGGGGGAGAGGAGGTG
Organism: Phyllostachys edulis; assembly: GCA_036346405.1. Lineage (NCBI taxonomy): Eukaryota > Viridiplantae > Streptophyta > Magnoliopsida > Poales > Poaceae > Phyllostachys > Phyllostachys edulis. The sequence continues at coordinate 36,351,208 of CM070555.1, read as the reverse complement.
TAGGTGAGGGGGAAAGGACGAGTAGAACGAGGCGCACCCGCTGCTCCATTTATAGGGGCCGGAGGGGGTCGGGGCGAGGAGATCTTGCGCGGCGTTAATGGCGGCCGCGTTAAGAAATCCGGCGATCGTGGGTGTAAATGAGGAGGTAACGGGTGGAGATGAGGCGGCGATGTAAAGAGAGATGAATGCGCATAAATGCGCATAAAGAGAGGGAGGGAAATGCGGTGAGGGTGAGCTCCCGTGAAACGGCCATGGCGGCGGGCTTGGCTTGGCTCCGCGAGGAAGAAAGGTGGGAGGGAGAAGACAGACGCGGCGGGTCCACCTGCAGCGAGAGCGAGGAGAAAGGGGAGGCGCCTGGCTGGTGATGGCCGTCGGATCCTCATCCGACGGTCGCGAGTGGAGGAGGATCGGGCGAGGGAGGCAGGAGATGGGCCTAGGGCAAAATCGCCCAAACACTATTCACGAATTTTCAATTGCTTTTTCTTTTAAAGTAATCCGATTAATTCATTTTGAATTTAGAAAATAGCAAAATAAGTCCAAAAATTCTGTAAAAATTCACAAAAATTGCCAAAGTTATTTTGGACTTGATAAAATTATTTCCAACTTAAAGTTGGCTTATAATTTTGCAAATAAATTATTTTGGCTTTAAAATAATTAGGAAAGCTTTTAAAATTTCGTAACATTCTATAATTTAATTTAATTTTTATTTTTCAACTCAAACTCAAATAAAACTTCAAAAGCTTTAATAAATTTTATTTTTGACTTTTAAATCTTTAAAATTTTAAATAAAGCAAATAAACTCTTTCCAATTTCGAAAATCCAATAAATTAATAACTTTATTTAATTTTATTTTGGTAATGTAACTTTGGGTGTTACACAAAATGAGTAGAATTCCATATGTTTCGGTTATTGGATCTATCATGTATGTCATGTTATGTACACGACCAGATATGTCGTTTGCTCTAAGTGTTACGAGCGGATATCAGTCGGATCCAGGTAAAGGTCATTGGATAGCAGTCAAGAATATTCCTTGTTTATGGTGGTGAGGAAGAGCTGGTAGTAAATAGTTACATTGATGAAAGCTTCCAAACCAACAAGGATGATTTCATATCGCAATCAGGATTTGTGTTTTATTTGAATGAAGAAGCAGGTATGGACTGGTCGTATAGTGATATGACCACATCCAGACTGGTCGTATAATGATACAACTAGATAAGCTGGAAGAGTTACAGATATGCAAAGTGCGCACGGATTTAAATTCAATCAGGTATGGACTGGTCGTATAGTGATGCGACTGGATCCAGACTAGTCGCATGGTGATACGACTGGGTCCAAACTAGTCGTATGGAGATACGAGCTAGTCGTAGACTAGTCGAACATGAATTTATCTGATCCGTTGACAAAGTCTCTTTCGCAACCTAAGTATAAGGTGCACACAAGAGCCATGGGTATTCAATACCTATATGAATGACTCTAGTGCAAGTGAGAGACTGTTGGTGATATGCCCTAGAGGCAATCATGGAGATGATGATATCACGTCTATGTTTATGTGCTACTTGAATAAGTGTTATTCTGTTCCTTGAATGAATCATCATGTATGAAGATTAACGAGTATGTGACTTGTTGGCGAAGCTCTTTTAACTTATGATGATGTCGTTCTAAATGTATCCCTGGTCGAATGTCACTGGTCGGAACACTAGTGACTCTATGACTAGCACATGTATTGATTGATGACCATGTTTCACCGGTAATAGATATATGGATATCGAATCAATAATATGAACACATTTTAGAGAACATGGTGTTGGATTGACCCACCTTGAGACACTGTTGAGATTGTTATAATTTTATGTGTCGTCAGTTGGTCTCAAGCAATGATGATGTATGATCCTTAGACCTGAGATCAGCATGGTTCCCTACATGTGTAATAGCATTCTTAGTGGTTGCCAAACGCTACTTAGTAACTGGGTAGTTATAAAGATAGCTTTCGGGTATGCTATGAAACATGCAGAGGGATGTGACTAGTCGGATATAGGATTTGTCCCTCCTAACATAATAGGAGAGATATCTCTGGGCCCCTCGATGTGGTCGGATAAAGAAAGTGCATGGCCATGCCACTAGTGGTCGAAGATTTCGACCACATGATGTTATCCGACACTCGATCGAGAAGGTATCGAACAGTCCATGGATGACACAACATCTCACCTGCCGTTCAACCAGATATCGTGAGGCAAAGGGAGAATACATGAGCAGGTCCTTCAGTTCGACCAGATACGAACTGGTCGTAGACTGGTCGAAGCTGGTCATATGAATATACGAGCTGGTCGTAGTCTGGTCGAGGCTAGTCGTAGACTGGTCGAAGCTGGTCGTAAACTGGTCGTATGGAGATATGAGCTGGTTGTAGACTGGTCGAAGCTGGTCGTAGACTGGTCGAACATAATCACCAACTGGTCGTAAGGAGTTACAAACTGGTCGCAATTAAGTACTAAATGGTCATAAGGAGTTATGAACTGGTCGTAACTAATTATGGACTGGTCGTAACTAGATATGAGCCTTCGAGAGTGGATGTCTCTCCATCTTGACACTTTTGATGGAGCAGGCACCCTGGTTCAGGCAGCTAATTGGTTTCGTTATATGTAAAGACAGTTTGGGGCATTGGAGATGACCTCGGCGCAGAAGGCGTGCTTCGTGGTCTTCCAACTAGAGGGCCAAGCAGACATTTGGTGGGAAGGGGTTCTATCAGCTAGGACCCCAATGTAGGGACCAGTCACCTGGGAGATTTTCTTGGAGCAATTCAGTGCTAATTTTTATCACGATTCCTTCCTCGAGAGGATGGAACATTCCTTGGTGATCTTTGTTCAGGGAAAACTATCTGTGGCGGATTATGAGGCAGGATTCAACAACTTGGTCCATTTTGTGCCAACTATGGTCAGTAATGACCGAGAAAAGGCAAAGAGGTTCCTAGGGGACTTAACCATGAGTATCGCCACGTCTTGGGGGCGACCAGTTTGCTTGACTTCAACTCTGTGGTCAATTAGGCCAAGGGTATGGAGTTGGAGAGAGAGCTCACTGCGGAGAGGCGGTCTTCTAGTGGCTTTACTCCTTAGGGTGGTTCTGGCAGTAGTCAGAAGAGGAGCTTCAATGGTGGGAGCGGGTCTTCTCAGCGACCTGCTTCCAAGAAGTTTCAGGGGGGCCATCGTCCTCAGTTGTCAATGCGATCTGGTCAGCAGAGGCAGACTGCTCCTTCAGCACCATACACTTCCTCGTCTTCACAGGTGTTGCGTCCTGTTCCAGGCCAGGGTATGATTTGTTTCAAGTGCCGTGATGGTCATCATGCTTCTGAGTGCTCTTTTACTGGAGTTTGTTGTCATTGTGGCCTTTCAGGCCATAAGATGTCAGTGTGTAAGCAGAATCCAACGAGTATCATCAAGTGGGAGTCAGCCCTTGCGGCATCTTCGTCCATTCCTCCACGAGGTTCAGTTCAGACTCTGGCAACTGCTCCCATGCCACAATATTCCTCAGGTTGGATCCCTCCTGTAGTGTTTCCTCCAGCCCCTCCTGTAGGGTTCTACTGGAACCCTGTATCATCTGCACCACCTTCGTTCACTTCTCCTATGGCAATCCCTGTTCTTCCTTCGCTGAGTGTCGGTGCCTCCTCTGCCCCGGCACCACCGGGAGTCTACGCCATGCCTACACCTGAGACTGTAGGCCGTCCTGACGTGGTGACAGGTACCTTACTAGTTGATTCCCACAATGCTTTTATTCTTTTTGATTCAGGGGCTACCTATTCATTTGTGTCACTTGAGTGTGCTAGGAGGGCGGGTTTGAGTTTGCATAATATTTCTCAATCTGTTGTAGTCAGTTCTCCAAGGGGTCTCATTTCTAGTTCTATAGTATGTCCGGGCTGTTCTATTACCATTGATGATGAGAATTTCACAGCTAATCTTATGGTGATTCAATTATCGCCTTTTGATGTTATCCTTGGTATGGACTGGTTATTCCGTTACCGTGCTAAGATTTGTTATTTCTGGAAGATTGTGACTTTGCAAGTCCCGTTCGGTGAAGAATTGGTTTTTTAGGGTAGAGCTCCGTCTGATTCCCTTTTTGTGTTGGCCAGCTTGTTTCCTAGCCGACGGGCATCAACAATTGGATTGCTTTGGTCTCTTAGCGTGAAGGCAGATTCTTCTCTGTGCATCGAGGAGATTCCTGTGGTGTGTGAATATCCTGATGTTTTCTCTACAGAGCTTCCTGGGATGCCTCCAGAACGGAATGTGGAATTCCAGATTGATCTAATTCCTGGTACTTAACATATTTCTATGTCTCCGTACCGTTTGGCTCGACCCTTTCAGGATGAGTTGAAAAAGCAGTTGGACGATCTGCTGTCCAAAGGCAAGATCCGGCGTAGTGTTTCGTCGTGGGGAGCGCCTGTTCTCTTTACAAAGAAGAAAGATAGTAGTTGGCGAATGTGCATGGATTATTGGGCTCTCAATCAAGTAATGATAAAGAATAAATACCTTTTGCCCCGTATTGAGGATCTTTTTGATCAACTGAAAGGAGCTAAAGTGTTCTCCAAAATTGACCTTCAATTAGGATACAATAAAATTCGAGATCGGGAACATGATATTGAAAAGACGTCTTTCTCCACAAGGTATGGACATTATGAATATAAGGTTATGTCTTTTGGACTAACAAATGCTCCTGCAGTTTTCATGGAAGCAATGAATAGTATGCTGCATCGGTATCTTGATGATTTCGTAGTGGTGTTCATTGACGATATCTTGATCTATTCCAAGTCAGAGGAGGATCATGAATGACATTTGAGGTTGATTCTTGAGACCTTGAGGGAAAATCAATTTTATGCCAAACTGAAGAAATGTGAGTTTTGGATTTCAGAAGTTGGGTTTCTGGGCCATGTGATTAATCAAGAAGGTATTTCAGTCGATCCTAGCAAGATCTCAACAGTAGTAGAATGGAAGAGACCATCAAACGTTAAGGAAGTGAGGAGTTTTCTGGGCTTAGCTGGTTATTACCGGTGTTTTGTGGAGGGCTTCTCTATCATCGCCAAACCAATGTCTCAGCTAACACAAAAAGGTGTCAAATTTCAGTGGTCAGATGAGTGTAAGTGCAGTTTTTGTACCTTGAAGGATAAGTTGGTGACTTCTCCTATTCTTATTCTTCCTGAACCTGGGAAGCATTTCACCATTTATTCAGATGCATCTCGAGTTGGGCTTGGATGTGAGCTCATGTAGGATGGCAAAGTGATTGCCTATGCTTCTAGGCAGTTGAAGAAGCATGACTAGAACTATCCTACTCACGATTTAGAGTTTCCTGCAGTGGTTCTTACTCTGAAGATTTGGCATCATTACCTATATGGTGAATCTTGTGATATATTCACTGATCACAAGAGCCTGAAATATATCTTTACCCAGAAAGATCTAAATATGAGACAAAGAAGGTGGTTGGAATTAATAAAAGATTATGACCTCACTATTTAGTATCACCCTGGCAAGGCAAATGTAGCGGCGGATGCTCTAAGTCGCAAGGCGATACCCTCTACTCTCAGTTGTCTTGTTGTTGATTTTGAGCGTATGGATATCTCTTTCTGCTTTGCGGGCACCGCCCAGACTGAGACTCGTTTGCTTCTTGAGTCAGCTATCCCAGATCGAGTGCGAGAAGCACAGCAGCATGATCAGTTGCTCCAGTAGGCAAGGAAGCATCTAGATGAGGGCAAGCAAGGTCATTTCAGCATAGATGAGTCTAGCATGTTGCGGTTTAAGGGCCACCTCTGTGTGCCACAGGAAGCTCAGATCAAGGATGAAATTCTAAGGGAAGCTCATCGTACTTTGTATACCGTACATCCTGGCGAGACCAAGATGTATAAGGATTTGAAGAAGAGTTTTTGGTGGAAAAGAATGAAGGCTGATATTGCTCAGTATGTGGCGTCTTGTGGTGTTTGTCAGCGGTTCAAGGCCGAGCATAAACGTTCAGCATGATTGTTGTAGCCTTTGGAGGTCCCAGTTTGGCCGTGGGATGATATCTCTATGGATTTTGTGGTTGGTTTACCTTGCACGCAGCGAGGGATGGATGCTATTTGGGTTGTAGTGGACCGGTTCAGCAAGTCTACGCATTTCATTCCCATCCGTACAACAAATTCAGCAAGCGATTTGGCTCCTCTCTATGTGCGAGAGATAGTGCGGTTGCACGGTGTTCCTAAGACTATTATTTCTGATCGTGATGCCAAGTTTTTCTCCAAGTTTTGGGAGAGTTTGTAGGGTGCCTTGGGCACACAGCTTTGTCTTAGCACCGCGTTCCACCCTCAAACAGATGGTCAGTCTGAGTGCACAATTCAGACACTTGAGGACATGCTCAGGTCTTGTGTTATGTCTTGGAAAGGAAGTTGGGAGGACCACCTGCACTAGCAGAGTTCGCCTATAATAACAGTTACGATGCTAGTATTCGAGCTGCACCATTTGATGTTCTTTATGGGCGAAGGTGTAGATCCCCGTTGTGCTGGGATGCTGTTGGAGAGCGGGCAGTTTTGGGTCTCGATTGGGTTCAACAGACTGTGGCCAGAGTATCAGAGATTAGGAAGAACTTGTTAGCTGCTCAGAGCCGACAAAAGAGTTATGCGGATGTGAGAAGGCGAGATTTGGAATTTGAAGTGGGGGACTAGGTACTTTTGAGAGTGTCTCCTACCAAAGGCATAGTGTGTTTTGGTACCAAAGGGAAGCTTAGCCCAAGGTATGTTGGACCATTTCCAATTGTGGCACGAATTGGGAAATTGGCATATCGTTTGGATCTTTCTGAGTCCATGCGCAACATGCATAATGTATTCCATGTATCAATGTTGAGGAAGTATTTGAGAGCTCCAGAACATGCGATTCCGTTAGAGCCGTTGAATATTGAGCAAGATCTTACTTTTGAATCCCGGCCAGTGCAAATTCTGGAAGAGTCACAACGAGTTCTGAGAAATAAAACGTTGAAGTATGTCAAGGTGCTTTGGTCTCATCAGTCCGAGAGAGAGGCCACTTGGGAACTAGAGTCTCGCATGCGCGAGCAGTATCCGAATCTGTTCACGACTGGTATGTGTTAATTGTTGTTTCATTTCAGTAGCAGTTGTTCTTTTGTTTAATTTGACGTTTAGAATTCGGGGTCAAATTCTGTTAAGGGGGGTAGAATGTAATATCCCGATTATTCATTAGTGAATGCACTAATGTTTAGAGGAGGAATTAAATTAAAATTTCAGAATTTTGTGGGGGATTGGACCTTGGGCTTTCAGCCTAAGGCAGCCTAGCCCAAGTGGGTTGGCCCTCTAGTGGGATCAAGAGGGGGGCGCCCCTTTTTCCCTAACCCTAGCCCCCCCTCAATCCCCATGGCCACCACCCTCCTCCCCTTTTCTCCCTTGCGCCACCACCCCCCTCTCCTAGAACCACACCCCCTTCTGCCTCACCTCCCCCATTGCTGTCTCCTAGAGTCGCCACGTTCCTGCTGTTGTGGCCGGCCATTGGGAAGAAGAAGGAGGGGAAGGAAGAGAGGAAGAGGAAGAGGTAGAAGAAGGGAAATCTTCACGGGAGCTTTAGCGAGGTCCAGCAGAGAATTCGTGGGTAAATTCATGTTCTTCATTAGATATTGTAAATCTTTCATATGCGATTTGTCACCGATAGTCAAATTAGTACCCTGTTGTTGTAGATTGGTATTTTTGTAGTTCTGTTAATTCGTAAGATTGTGTTAGTTCCAAGAGAATTCAGCGTTTAGGGTCTCCTAGAGTTATGTGGGTAATTGTGATGGCTTTCTGGAAAGTATTAATTCGTAATTGTTGCTTGGATAGTGATTTAGTTATGATTTTTGCAAGTCTGAGTGCCTGTTCAATCCCTCGATTCGGGCAGCGAGCATAGTTTTGTGAATTAGGGTCTGGATTTGGATGAATCTGGTCGATTGATCTATATAAATTATGTAGATAACTTTATGGTTATTCTAGAGAGTCCAAGTTCATATTTTTTGGACAATTAGAACGAAAGTTATGAAATTTTGAAGTTGTTGTTTTAGTTCTGTCCTTCTGTTGGGGACAGTAGTGAAATATTGCTCTATTAGCAACCTTTGTTGCACAATAGGAAAAATTATAATAAATTTATTGAGGAAGCTAGTTCTCGGTAGTTTCCAAAATGACTTAGATCAATGGGTTTGGTTGTACCAATTAAAAGATACGAAATTCCTAAGTCGATAGTACTGAAGATGACAAAACTGTCTTTGGAGATAAAAACAAAGGCTTAGATGAAATAATTTGAACTTTAGGTCACCTAATAAGTTGTAGGTATGCATGTGTAGGTTCCATATAACTTAGGTTCATGATTTTTGGAGCTTTGAATCAAAATTTATGGTTTTTCCTTTGGTGGCTGTCTGTTTTGGACAGACTGGGATCTGGGAATGTATCGGTAAAGTTTCGGGTTGCAAATAGGAGCGAATGATTTTATTTTGTTTTATTGCTATGCCGTGCGCATTTGAATGGTGTTCTTAGTATTCTTTACGAATGCCAGGTGGTGGTGAGAACTGGGGATAGAGTCCTCCTATCGTCGTCATCCGTCTTGCGGTTGAGGCAAGTGCAAGCAGTGTAGAATGAATTGTGATGCTATATTCTTGATAATTGCCATGGTTTACTTATGAAATTTTATCTATGATATTATCGCTGAATATTATTCTCTCATGTTGGATTGAGAATATGAAGTACATTTGCATCATAGCATTCATTCCTGAATCTTGGACTACGTGGTAGCCAAGAATTGTTTCTTTTGAGGTCCCCGTCATGCATTAGACAAGCATGAGATCCCCGTCATGTATTGGACGGGCATGGGTTCCCCACACTCGTGGAGTGTGGGCTTGAGGTCCCTGTGCCTGAGGGCACATGCTTGAGTATGCATCGACAGATGCACTACTCCGCATTACCGGTAATTGCAAAGAAGGAAGAAAGAGCATTCTTGACATATGAATTGCATGCAAGTATAAGAGTTTTATTTATGGCCTCCCTACTGATGTTCATATGAGGATTTGATATCTTCATTTGTTGATCGCAATGTTTTGTCTATTATCACTGTTGTACTTTGCTGAGTCGTGGACTCACGCTTATTGTTGATGTTCATTTTAGGTACCTCTCGAGGCAGCGACATGCATGGGAAGGGGTTGTTTTGATGCACTTCACATATGACCACCCATGGAAAATAAATTAGCTTATTTACCTAAAACCGCATGTTCTTGCTATTACCTTTATTTTCAGACTGTGTTCATCCACCGTGGTGGTTGATTTACTTGTAATCGTGGTGGACAAGTTTTATCGTGGATGTTTCAATTTATGCTTTTAAAGCTCAGATATTGATTTATTTAATTCTATTTGGTAGAATAAATTGAATGACTTGATTAGTCTTACACCCTCGTAATTCTGATGAATCTTGATGATTTAGATTTATTTGATAAAGAGCTACTCTTATTGTGTACCACTAATCGTTTGGTTCGGTTATTGGTTGAGAAAGAACAAGATCCATGCTAGGTTATTATTAAATGATTGGTGGTATTGTTTAACTTGCCTATTTGTAGCTTGTGCTAGTTCTTGTTGATTAGAACTAATTCATTCGTTGTCGTATGTCTTACTGAAATTGTGTTAGTAAGTTGAAGTAAAGTGGTTCGGTAAGGTTGTTTAGTAGCATCCTAGGCTATATGTTGGGTTGGAGTGTTATGTCGGACCCAGGAGTACCAGCCCCAAATCCTCTGTGTATTTCTGAACTAGTCCCATGATTAGTAGCTAGTTCACACAGTAAACAGATATGGTAACATCCATAAATCGCACAACTTTATTAATAATCAACAAAGTTTATTACAAGAAAGGCTTACAAGCCAACAATAAACAAACACAGCGGAAGACGAAGAAGTAGTGGAGTCCAAATTGATCTACCACAGTAATCGATCGTAGCGGCTCGCCGTCGAGATCCACACCGGTAGCGAAGTCCTTCTACTCTGAAATTTATTTGCATTAAGCAAGGATGAGCACAACTTCCGTGCTCGCAAGTTACACCCAATAACAGTTTATAATGCATGCAAGGATATATCAAAGTAAGGCTTATTGGTTAAATTTGCATAAAGCAATGTTTTCTTTAAATATTAGTACTAAGTTCTAAAGCGGTTCTTCTATAACTAAAATTCATTTTATAAATTCTCAAGTTTTATAGTCAGATAACATTCACACAAGAGTGGTGAAGGATACCCTCCTATCACAAGGCTACCCGCCCAATTTCTCGATTGGATAGAAATCCAAAACCATTTGTGTCAAATCATTTTGAAATCAAGACCAAAGTCTAACTTGGAGCAGCTTTGCTAGCATGTCCATGACCGTGGACACGGCTATTCGAATAGTTTTACACTCTGTAGAGGTTGTATAGCTTTACCCACATGACGCGATTTCTCTAGTTTGTTTGGCATCCGTCGATACCACCGCTCACTACCTTAGGTAAGCAGTCTAGAGCATGTGATAAGGCCTTTACATTTCTTCATCCCACCGTAGTCCCGCCTCGCTAAAGATTCACCCCCTTTGGATAGAAACCCACCGGGTTCAGGCCCCCTCTTGCGTCAGGTAGGAACACATAAAAGTAGGTCATACAAGATACCTACGCAACAGGATGGCACGACCACGGTGAAACATTACAAATTAGTTGGCCAGATCCTTCCCACTGGACATGTGGTAATACGGTATGGTTTTGCAAAATACACTTGAAGATCAGTCCTTAACTGACTTGGGCAACTTCCAAAAACCCTGGGTTTCAATCCATACCCGGATTTGAGCCCGTGCATAAACCTGCACCCACCAACCATCCATTCGCCCAAGTACAAACCAAATATTCCTTTTTTCAATTTTTCAAATCATTTACAAACTTCCATGACACACCAATGTCATGGATGTCATTTAAGCAACATTTGATTTTTGGCTGAAAATTTCCAAATTGAATAATTTTGGGTCTAAGCATCGCTAAGCATAATTTTTGCCAAAATGTTCTAGTTCATACTATTGCATAAACTATATTTTCATCTAAGGTGTCAAGGTAGGTTTATTTCAATGTTAAGATTGGCAGTACAAAGGAGTTAGGCATAACTATAATTTAAAAACAATATTTAAATTACATTGAATAGAAATACGCATGCAATAATAATTTAGAATAGAATTTAAATAATTTTAAATAATGGGATCAAATATGATCAAAGATGTAACTTGCCGCGCTTAATTAGTCGATGTTCTCAAACGGTGTCGAAATCCAGTTGTCCGAAGTCATCGAAATCTATACGCGTAAACGATCCAAATTCAAATAACATAATTCCAACTTAAAGTTGGCTTTTATTTTTGCACATAATTTATTTTTGATTTCTAGAAAATAGGAAAAACCTTTTTTTAAATCCAGAAAAGTCCATAAATTAATTAAAATTTTCCTTTTCACTTTAAATCCAATAAAATCCTAGAAAACTTAATAAATTTTTCTTTTTGATTTTAAAAGCCAAGAAATTAAATAATTGATTTTTATTTTAACAAAGAAAACTCTTTTTAAATTATAGAAAATCAAGAAAAATTCTTTGACAACCGTAAAATCCAATAAAATAATATCTTTATTTATTTTTATTTTGGTAACAGAACTTTGGGATGTTACATGTTACACCGACAGCCTAGAAGAAAACAATGCCTTCAATGTATTGAACCTCTCTGCCCTAGCTTGATCCTGAAACATACATTTCTGACCCACAATCATATTGTAAGCGTCTGTGGTCTCATATTGCTTCTGAAGCTCAGAGTTTATGGTTGCAAGCATAAGGTAGTGCACATCGACTACGTCATTGCAATGCTTCTCATAAGCATTCTTTTCAGTTCGAGTAGCATCAGTATTCGGTTTCTCAGGATAGGGACTCTCTAGAACATATTCTTTCTTTTCTTGTTTGAGAACAATTCTCAGATTACGAAACCAGTCAATGAAGTTGGTTCCATTCAGCTTTTCTTTCTCAAGAATAGATTGCATATGAAAGGTAGGTGCAGAAGAAGTAGTAGGTGCCATGATCTACAACAAAAAAAATACAAAAATTCAGCACAATGTTTATGAAAGATATTCTATTAGACACTCATGTCGATGGTTATGTTCGACCAGTCTATGACCAGCTTGTATCTCCATGCGACTAGTCCAAACCTGGTCATATCTTCATATGACTAGTCCATATCTAGTTGGACTTAATCAACAACAGTCAATAAAAGATACTCCCACTATATGTTCTAAACCATGTTTCCCTCTAACATCATATAGTGAGTTCAAGATCCAAAAATCATTAAGCCCTAGTGAGCTTTGGCATCACTACTAGAAACTTAGTGATTTTAGGTAGCAACCTTTTGACAATCATATCATATATGACTCTTGTTTGTTGGGTGATATTTTTATGCCCCGGCGACCAACATTATGCCCCAAGGTCCAAAACTGTTTTGATAGCCTCGTCAAGCTAAACAAACACTATGCATGTGGGTATCCGACACCCATCCTATCTTATTAAGATAGTCAAAATCATGACAGGCATAGCAATTAGAAAGGCATCAAATTAACTTATTTTTTTCTTGAGGAATACTATTCTACCATGTTAAAACATCCAATGATAAAACATGATTAATAGCATGACAGGAATAAATATTCACAGACAATCAAATTAAACTGTGAAATAGTATGGCCCTTAACATGATGATCTCCATCACCATGCTTCATGTCTTCTGACCATCATGCCTGATATCTCCGACCGCAATCATCTACCAAGCAATTATGCCTAAAAGCTAGTAATGAATTACATAGGATAATATCAAGCATCACATGTCGGTACGCAAACCATTATATAATAATATGTAGCTCGATGGCTATCTCACAGCATGACACTTAGGCCATGAAAATCCATTCATGCATCACATACACAATGGGTCATACTATTCACATCAATCCCTGCAAAAACGACTTATGCATAGAATCCAATTCTATCGGACGACATGAACACATCCTACTATATAACGCGGCTACGACCACAGCTGTCCCACTAACCGATTAGCGGCGGGGTTCGAAGGGGCAACACCCTTGGAAAATTTTCCCGAGACATGAATCTTATTCATGTAACCGAGCCTTAGAAATCATCGGATTAATCATATCAATCCTATTCCGAACCAATCTGATCACTGCCTTCATACAACCACACTGTGGCATACTCCGATGGTAGAATTCCGATCGATAGGAGTATCATGCAATGTGGTCGTAAACAAGCGCAATTAACCATATGGTCCTTTTAGCTCATACCTCCTCGTAACCCATCTACTACCGCCGAAAAACCCGATCGATCTTATCGACCAATGCCTAGACCGTTCCATCCATATGGAGCGATCTAGGTTACCAGACCAAACCAGTAATAGATCCAATCTACTACTGCCACATATCAAGTATATGCGATCGATCTAGATCAAAAACTATGCAAGACGACTCTGATACCACTAAAGGGATATGGGTAGGCTACGATATCTGACAATTCAAAAAATCTACCACGTAAACCAAGAAGCCAAGCAAGTAGATGATCACAGATCGTTACCTCTAGACGCACAGTGCAGCGGAAGAAGAGTTGGAGTAGCCCGATCCAACGTAGAGCGCGTCAATGTAGTTGTCGTAGTCGATCGTCCAACGTCGAGCACGTCGATGCAGTGGTCATAGTTGATCATCTAGCGTCCTCGCAAGTCGGTCATCTCCTCTAGTAGCCTCTGTAATTCCTTGTGAAAATCGCAGATTGTCCTGAAGCGCAACAACAACCGCAGTAGCGCCTCTACGGTATCAACACGTCCAAGGAAGGAACACCGTACGCCGGTATGCTAGCACCAACTCGCACAGCAGGGCTCTCTCAATAAAATGGTGGCTAGGGTTTTGGTGGATCAACTCACGTGTATCGCGTCGTCCATCTCACCCATAGCTTCAAGCATCTCCTTATATAGTGCCCATGACGGATCCTATCCGAACATGTTTGTTCCAACCCGTTAAGTGTGTGATCCGTTAGGTTCATGCATAATCAGTTGTGACTTGGAAATTCCTTTCTGATCATGAGTCATTAGCGGCTCCTAGCAGGACATAACGATTCCTGAATACACACGAATTATATCAGACGAACCTTAATACAATATGATCTACAACTTGGTCCTTCTCACTAACGACCAGCTCGTATCTCTATACGACCAGCTCAAATTTGGTCTCTACCAGTTCATAACTCCTTACGACAAGGTTTCGACCACTTAGTGATCATGTTTGACCAGCCTACGACTAGCTCGTATCTCCATACGACTAGTCCGTATGTGATCAAACTGAAATACCTACTCATGTATTCTCCCTTTGCCTCATGATATCTAGTTGAACTCCCGGTGAAATTTATGTCATCCATGGACTGTTCAATATTTTCTTGATCGAGTGTCGGATAACTTCACGTGGTCAAACACTTCGATCACTAATGGTATGCCATACACTTTCTTTATCCAACCACATCGAGGGGCCTAGAGATATCTCTCATGTTATGTTAGGAGGGGCAAATCCCATATCCAACCAGTCACATTCCTTCGCATGTTTCATAGCATACCCAAAAGCAACATTTATAACTACCCAGTTACGGAGTAGCATTTGGCAACCCCTAAGTGCACTATTACACATGTAGGAAACTATGCTGATCTTAGGTCTAAGGATTATATATCATCATTGCTTGAGACCAACTGACGACACATAAAATCACAACAATCTCAATATTGTCTCAAGGTGGGTCAATCCAACCCCATGTTCTCTAACATGTGTTCACATTATTGATTCGATATCTCTAATCCATGACTGGTGAAACATGGTCATCTATCAATACATGTGTTGGTCGATAAGTCACTAGTGTTCCGACCAGAGATACATTTAGAACGACTTCATATAAGTTAAAAGAATTTCACCAACAAGTCACATACTTGTTAATCTTCTAACCAATGATTCATCCAAGGAACAGAATAACATTTATTCAATAACTCATAAACATAGACGTGATAAAATCAGCTCTATGATTGCCTCTAGGGCATATCACCAACAAAAAATAACCCTACCCCTATGTTTGTTGTATTGGCTGTGTTTAGAACAAGGAGTTACTAAAGCTAGGGCTTAATCTTCTTGTCTCTCGCTTCTCGTCTGTCCCTCCAACTTTACTCCTTATATAGCACATGAAAGGATGGCAATTGTCTACATCAAGAGGCACCTTGTCGTTTGAAGCAATGTGCACGTTTAAGAGTAGTTATTGTTAGAGACCCCCCCCCCACACCGCTTTGCGGTTATGTCAGAGACAGAGGTTTAATACGTGCAGTTATCTCAGAAATAACGATACATATTAACTACTGCGTGTATTAAACACAGCGCACAAATATCCCTAGTCGATTGGGCCCGCATGTCTGTAGGCTTTATTGACCATAGGGTGGTCGTAAATGACCTGGTCGTGGTAAGACTTATGACAATGAGGTAATCATAGTAGGTCTTATGATTAATAGGTGGTCATAGAAGAACTTACGACCATATAGGGTGATTGTAGTAGGACTTACAATCAATATGTGGTTGTAGAAGAACTTAAGACCATATAGGATGGTCGTAAAATAGCTTACGACCAATCAGTGTATATGATCTCCCTCATTGTTAATATTGAGGGGGTACCTTTGAAGGTTATATAAAATACATTATTATCTATAAACGTTATAGATAAAAATTGCTTTCGACCACTATCCTACGACCTCTTTCCCAAGTAAGTTACTTTCACTTGAAGTTGGGGGGCTAGATGACGAGGATCTAATAATCCTCAATTGTAGTATGACTTACAATCAATAGGTGGTCGTAGAAGAACTTACGACTGTATATGGTGATTGTAGCAGGACATACAATTAATAGGTGGTCGTAGAAGAACTTACGACCATATAGGATGGTCATAAAATAGCTTACGACCACTAAGTGTGTATGATCTCCCTCATTGTTAATATTGAGGGGTAACTTTGAAGGTTAAATAAAATACATTATTACCTATAAACGTTATAGATAAATAACTTAATTAATTAAGGTTTATTAGATTCTCGTCATCTAGCCCCCAACTTCAAGTGAAAGTAATATCCCGTTCAGACAATAGGGAATTAAATGATTTAGAGACAAAATTAATAGAATTATTTAGTTGAATTCCAGAATTAAAGGGGGGAAAAAGAACTTGGGCCTTCGGTCCATGGCCCATGACCCTTGTGGGGTGCTGTCTGGCTTTAAAGAGGACCAAGTGGAGGGTTAACCCTAGCTGCCTTATGCACAACTGCCGCCATCTCATCTTTTGGCTGATGCTTGGAGCCGCTGCCGCCCTTACGGCCTCCTTTCTCTCGGCCGGTTCCCCCTGGCGCCACCGCTCCCTACGGCGCCTTCTCTCTCCCTCCCGTTCAGCTCCGCCTGGCACCACCGCCGGCGAGCGAGCCCGCTGCTGCCTCTTCTCGGCTCACCGTGAAGCCGCCCGAGGGCCTCCTTGCCGCCGGCCTCCTAGCTCCGTGCGTTCTCTCCCTGGCTCCCTATGGCTCATCGCAGGCTCCAGCCGCTGCTACGCCATCTCCAGTCGATCCAAGCTACCGACGGCCCCGACGGCTACGCCTCCGACGACCTCGTCCAGGGATCCTCCTCCACCAGCCGCGAGCGCAAGAAGGGTGAGCCTCCCGATCTCTTCTCCGCCGCCGCCGCCTCCCTCCGTAGCGTGGCCGCGGTAACACGCCTCCCCCAGGCCCAGCCGCGACTTGCTGTCACCGGCTCGCTCACGACCAGCACTTCTCTCTACTTGCTCCCGATGCGCCCACCGCTGGTCTCCCCGGCTTCCCCGGCCTCCACATGACCAGGCCACCAGCCGACGCCACGCCTGTTTCTCGCGTGCCTAGCCTGCCCGCCCGGCTCGACCACGCCGCCCCGACTACCAAGCTCAAGTCAGCAGTTCGAATGAGATGCAAAAACTAGTGGAAGAAAATGGGCCAAAGGAGTCATCTAAGAGTAAGAACACAAAGCATCATCCATTACTATTGCAGTTGATTGCTAGAGAGGCTAATTGTGAACCTGATGAGATATGTGACTTCGAGCTGCAATTGTGTGAAAACTCTGCAAGGTGATCATCATAGTGTATAAATAGAATGAAGTGTTTGGTCTGGGAGTTGATGCGATATGTTACCTAGGCCATGTAATCTATATTTTTGTACAAAGTTCATGCTTATTAGATAAGAGATTAAAATTGATCTTGTGATATTAGATTCTGTAGATCACTATCCACCTTCGTCAATGGGCAACATGATTAGTGTGCAAAAGAGTTTTGCGAGTTGAGCCAAAGCATCTGCTAGTGTGTTGGAGTTGCCTTTATTTTGGTACCATATGACTAGCCTAATTAGTTCTTTTAGTAAGCTTGCTTATGGGGCTTCTAACCTAGGAGCTCACTGCCCTACTTAGACACAACCCATGTAATGTGTTTGGGGGTTAAAAAACCATCCTGTAAGCTCTAGAAAGTAAAAATGCAGTATTATATGAGATTTTGGATTCTATGCTAGAAATTTGATTCAACATGGAAAATGATTGCGAGATTGATAATTCTTGCTTTACTTTGTTGTTTGGTGTGCCTGTGTCTGTGAAATAACTTCTTGTAGTAATGGTTCAAAAGCACATACCACTATACCTTGTAGGCATTCATGGTTTGCATTCTGGCTCCAGTTTTCTTTACTTAAAGATGAGGAGTTGATGCTACTTCTGGCATGTGGAAGACGTAACCAGTATGAGTTTGTTTGGATGTGGGGGATTTAATCCATCTGTTAGATGAAGTTCCGGACTTCTGGCATCCTTACTTCCTCTAGGTTTTATTTAGATTTTGAGGAATTTTAGGGAATGAATTGTTCTTGCTTTTGTTTAGTATGTTGTCTAGCTTGAGTAGATCGAGGGTTTAAGCATGGGTTATGGGAAATCGATGTAGAACGCAGCGATAAAAGTCTTGTTATGCATGGTTGATTGATGCCTAGTATCATTCTTGGTTACCAGGTGGTGGTGAACCCCGATGCTAGAGCATTCCACCTTTTGTCTTCTGTCTCACGGTTAAGGCAAGTGCAAGTAGTATTAATGAGTTTTTACATTTCATACTTGATGAATGCCATAGTTGATTGTTGATGATTGCTGCTTGGTAATGTTGATGAGCATGAATGCCATAGTTTAATGATGATGTTTTTACGATGATGCTTATGTGATGAAGCTTACATGGAAATGTTTACATGACGACGCATGCTAATGTTTATGTGATGACGCTTACATGGTGGTGTTTACATGAGGATGCCTACATGACAATGTTAAATGATGATATTTACATGGTAATGGTTTCATGAGTGATAGCAATAATGATGGGACAAGGTAAGTAATGAGACTACCTTGTTAATGATGACAATGATGAATCATGAAAATGACATTGGACATGTGCTTTTGCATCATGGCATGCATTTCTGTATCGGATCCCCATCCTGCATTGGACGGGCTTGGGTCCCCACACTCGTGGAGTGTGGGCATTGGATCCTTGTGCCTAGAGGGCACTGGCCTTGAGTATGTATTGGATCCCCGCCCTGCATTGGACGGGCTTGGGTCCCCACACTCGTGGAGTGTGGGCATTGGATCCCTGTGCCTAGAGGGCACAGGCCTTGAGTATGTATCGACGGATACATTACTCTGCATTACCGGTAATTGAAAAGAAGTTGAAGAAAGTGCATTTATGACATGTTCATTGCATTTCTGCATAAGAAATGGATTTGTGGTATATAATGTCGTAGTTCATGATGGGATTGTTTATTCCCTTTGACTACTTATGATGCTATCATAAGATATGGCTTTGTGGTATATAATGCTGTTGTTCATGATGGGATTGTTTATTCCCTTTGACTACTTATGATGCTATCATAAGAGATGGATTTGTAGTATATAATGCTGCTGTCCATGATAGGATTGTTTATTCCCTTTGGTTGATTATGATGCTATGTTATTTGTTGCTATTGCTCTTTGCTGAGTCGTAGACTCACTCTTACTGTGTTGTGCTTTCTAGGTACCCCTCGAGGCAGCGGCATGCATGGGAAGGGTTAGACATGGTGCACGACACATAAACACAAACCACAATGAATAAATTAGTCCAATTACCCACAATTCAATTTCTTGATAATTACCTTAGATTTAGTTTTGTGACCATCCTTTGTGGTGGATGTTTTGACTGTGATCATGGGTGATCTTTTTTTTTATTCTTATTCATTTGTTGTTTGAGTTCATTTAAATCTAGTTGATGGATTAGAATGGTTGTTTGGATTATTCTAACATCCTCGTAGATATGCTGATCATTGATGCTTTAGATGGATCTATTTGTTCGTTGGCCGCCTTAGGGTAGCAATATAGGTCTGTCTTAGATCAGTAAATGAAAGAGACTGCAACATGTTTGAATTATATTCAAGTGAGAGAGGATGTTCCTATAATTGAATATTTATAGATGGTGCTAGTTCTTGGATATCAGCATTATGTCATTCATGAATGAATGTTTGGATGATGGTTTATTAAGATGTTGAAATTAATTGGTTCAGTGGAGTAGTTGGTAGCATCTTGGGCTCAATGTTGGGCTGGGGTGTTACGCGTGGATCACTCTTTCACTTCACATTCCTCACTTTCAAATTAGAAGAACCTGTCATTACCTTTCATTTGTTAATTATTGGATGGTATTTAATAGATGTTGTTGGTTGATATTATCATTCTTCATGATATGGTTGAATTAGAAATGTCTTAATGATCTTCGTATAGACTCTTGATAGTGTTATCATGATTGATTCAATATGTTTGGATGATCGAGATTGATTTGTTGACGAATGCTGATACAATTCTTATATTCATTGTAGTAGATATTGATCTTTCTTTTATGTTGTTATTTGAAAGATGGTTGAAATTATTCCATATTGTTGTTGTGTGTTAGTCTTTTAGGTAATATCTTGGCTTCCACATAGCTAGGGTGTTACAATTGAGGGGTACCTTTGAAGGTTAAATAAAATACATTATTACCTATAAACGTTGTACATAAATAACTTAATTAATTAAGGTTTATTAGATTCTCGTCATCTAGCCCCCAACTTCAAGTGAAAGTAACTTACTTGGAAAAGAGGTCATAGGATAGTGGTCGAAAGCAATGTCTTTCCGATTGGTATTTTGTTTGATCAGAAATTGACTTAGTCAAGTAGGTAATTTTACAAGAGTAGTAAAAAAATAAAATTCATTTTCCTGAATAGACAGAAAAAGGAATGCCAACTGTCTAACATAATCTCATTATGGAGAACAGTTTCTGAAGAGATAGTGATGCTTTGACTTCCAACAATTTATTGGAAACAGTTTCTAATAGAATTTTAACCGTTGGACTTCCATTCTTATCCATTGAATTCTATCGCAAATTGATGGCTATAAATAACCATCAGAAGTTCAGAACTAAGAAAAACCCACTTGCAATCTTTGTATCTTTTTACTTCTGCTTCTTCCTAAAATTCTATCCCTAAACTCCTCAAGTCTGAATAGACTTCTTCAAAAGAAATAGTCGGACCTAAGCATGGTTATTAAGGCGGTAAGGCGAGGCGAGGCGGCTCACCCCCCCTCACACCTTTTAAGCGGTAAGGCGTAAGGCGAGGCGACGCCTTACCACATCCTAAGGCGAGGCCACGTAGGACTTGAAAATATAGGATTTGAGGAATCATCTAATATATATTAAGTAATAGTTGTTTTATTAAGTGATACATATTAAGAAATGCATATAAGAAATGCACAGGAGCTAGAACATTCCAACCAGAAGCTATAAGCAACCCAACTGCCCCGCCTGCCTGCCTGCCTCGCCTGCCCGCCATTGCCTGCCCACCACCGCCCGCCCGCCCCGCCTCTTATCCCACGCCGAGTCCCGACCGACAGGTGGTGAGAGGAAAGGCTTTTTCCCCTCCGCCTCATCGTCTTCTGATGGCAATGGCGGCGACGGCGGGAAAGAACGGCGAGCGGTGGCGGCCTCGCCCGCCGCCTCCTAGGTCCTCCTCCGCCGCCTCCTCGGTCCTCCCTCAGCCGGTCGGCCCGCCTCCCTCCTGGTCCTCCTCGGCGCTGCCCGCCTCCTCCGGTCCTCTCGGCGATGGCGCTGCCCGTGTGGCAGCCTCTCCTCCCCTCTTCCTCTCGGCCTTAGCGCCTTAGGCCTAAGGCGGAGGCGACGCCTTGCCTCTCGGCGGTGCCTTAGCGCTTAGGCGACGCCTAAGCGACGCCTTAATAAGCATGGACCTAAGTTTGAATGGGAAGAATAAAGGATGAAGAAGTCAACCATCTTTGATGTTGTTAGAAGAACTTCCTCAAAACTTTTGTTGAAGTGGAAAATGGTAGATGATGAGCTGTGGTCTTTAAAAGACAAAGGTGAGATTTCTACTTTCAAAGTTTTTTATGAGTGCAAACTCAGATCACCTTGGTTTTCTTCTACTATGAGTAAGATCGTGGAAAGAAAATTCATGGAACCTGACTTCATGGTGGTCGAAAAGTCAATTTGTTCCATGGGTTGGAAGCCTCAGGAATTTAGCAAAAAAGATCCCGATGACGATGGAGATCAACTTCGACCACTTTGAAGAAGAAATTCGAAGAACTGGTTGAAAAGACTAACCAACTAGAAGAAATGTAACTATGATTTTTTCAACTTTTGTAACATGTAATATGTATCCTTTGGACTTTATGAATTAATGCTCTGTTTCCTTAGTTTTGATCATATTTTTTAAAAATTAATTTCTTATCTTGGTAGTAAGAATAAGGGTCTAATCGATACTAGAAAATTCCTTCTAGTGGGGCAAAAGACCACGTGCAGATATGGGAGACTTCGACTAGGTGACATTCCTATTTTCTGATCAGTGTAAGGGAGATCAAAAGGTGTGAAAAGAAATATAAGGAAAAAGATAGCTTTCGAGTGCTTGTTTAGCACTTGTACCACTTTTTCCCTTGTTGGTTCGAAAGTGATAGAAAGATCATAACCGATTTACTCGACCATGGAAAGGTCATTTCTCAAAGGTTATTGATTGAAAAAGAAACATTAGAAAGATATCATTTCTCATGATCATGAGATCAAAAGGCTTGACTCTCACTTAGTAGGTAATAATTCTTTGCCTACGATCAGCTTTATTTACTGATCTTTGAGAAGTTTTTTTCTAACTGAACGTGCTCGATCTTCAGAGCAAGCAGTCAAAATAAAATGACTTCAAGAAGCTTCAACCCGTAGTTAGGAGGAAATGAAGGCTACGAAGATCAATCTTCAAGACAACATTTCTCTCCTAAACAATGTGCTCAGTGGACTAGGTGCTAAGAAGGTCACTCCTCTTGAAGACACCATGGTCAGTCATACGAGCACCATTGGACAACATGATGAGGCCCTAGGTGCATCTACTACAGTGGTCAACATCCCTAAATTGCAAGTGTGTGCTAAACCTCAAGTTGAGCCTATTATGCATCAATGGAGAAAGAAACAAGAACAAGGTTCGGCCAAGAACAAGGAGAGGGAGGTAGACCGAAGGGAAAGCTTGAGCGGACATGGGAAGACACAAGAACCAAGGACTTTGCATTTTGGAAAGTTTGCAAGGGAATCTTACCAAGAAAAGACAAAGAATCCTAAATGGATTTGGATTGGAGCAATTCCAATTCGGATCGATCTTTAAAAGAAGTTAATTTTGAAATTACTTGTAATAGGATAGTTTAATCTATTTTCAGCAATTAGAGTAGCTTAAACATCTATGTAAAGTAGGAGGGTTTTTTTGGTTCGGATACTGTTCACGTGAACAGTAACCGACTCAGATTACTGTTCACGTGAACAGTAATCGGACTAGGAGTACTGTAGCAATTTGGGTACTATTCATCCAAGTCTTGTGCTTGCGTGGGAGGCTATATAAACCCCCCCATGGCCGCACCATAGAGGTGGACAAGTCATAGTTGAAGAAAATACAGAAAAGTCACATGTTTGTGTGGCGCAAAATGAATACATGCGTTTCGGAAATTCCCATCTAGGGTTTTGTGATTGCGTGAATATTGGAGGGTGGCTTTCCTTCCAAGATCCGTGATTCCTTGTGGATCATCTCACCAATTCGTGGCATCCTCAATTGCTCACAGTTTGGTGTTGTTCTTCGGGTTTGATTTTGTTTCTCTCTTCGGATTGATTCAACATCAACCAAGTATTACTTGCTTTGGAGATATACTTGTTCTTCCTTTTTGCTGAACCAACGAGGAAAGCTAGGGTTTTGCTTCGATCAAGATTGCAATACAAGTACCGTGAAAGATTGGGCCACATTACGCATCAACTACACGTTGATCCGTATCACAACAGGCCGGGATGCTATAGGAGTTGATAACTACCTTGAAGACCAATCAAGACGATTCAATAAGACAAGCGGTCAAAGGCACAGTAAGTTATGCTCTTGCAAAACTTAAGGCTCATTACCGGAGTATTAACCTTCAACTAGTCGAAACTGACTTCAACTGCACTGAAACAAAGGCAGCACAACTGATCGAAGAAGTGCAGCCGGTCAGCAAGAAGGTCGCGGAGGAGATGCAAATCGGATCTCCTTCATCAGAGTAGTTTGTAATACGATTTCCCTTGTAAAAATAATTTCTTGTTTATGAAATAAAGCTCCATTTCCTGTAATTTGTCTTTTCAATTAGTTATTAACTCATAAGACAAAATAAAAATAAGAAGTAAAAATTTTAAGATTAAGAATTAAAGTCATAATTATAACTTTATCTTAGCCCTTGACTATTTTCTTAGTTTAATTATATAAACCAAGTAAATAGTGGAAAAAGAGATTGCATAAACAAGTCATTTGACCTTTGTTGTTGATCTCGATTTTCATGTACTGGTAGCAAGAGTTAGGAACAGATCGACGCTACGAAGTTCCTTCTAGTGGACAAGACCACATGCAGAAAGGAAAGACTTTGACTAGGTGATGTTACTTTCTCCAGCCAGGTTAATCGAATCGAGTGTATTAACAGTAGTCGAACAAAATATAAAAGCCCAACTCATTTAGAAATTTCCTAGTAAAATGAAGTAAAGAAACTAAGTAAATGGTAAAAAGAGCTTTCTCAAAATTATTTCCACCACATTTTGTTGAACTCATTTCCCTTGTATTGGTAGCTAAAGTTAGGAACAAATCGACGCTAGGAAGTTTCTTCTGATGAGACAATGGGTGTCCCGATCTTCCGATAGGATGATAACTTCGATTTGGAGGAGAGCGACTTTAACAACGTAGGCTTCTAACTAGTCACGACCAGAACACCAAGCAATCGCTAAACCAAACTCTGAGTCATTATCAACCGTGCCAAGAACGCAGTTGACCTGACCACGAAGGTCTATTCCAACATGCAATCGAAGAACACGCAAGAACAAGATAATAAGCAATATAAAATTGCAAATAGGATTGAAATATTTGATAAAGTTGGGATTCTATAGCGGTATTATGGTTGGTTTAATCGACACAAGCCAATACACGAAGTTGCAATGAAGCTAACTTTTAACTAAACAAAATCTAAGAAAACTAGAGGGGTGCGGCCTCCTTAAATAGGGGAGGGGGAGCCGCACAAAGCTAAGAAATAGGGGTTGGTACTATTCATGGCACTATTCACACATGAATAGTGTCTTGTGAACAGTATGGACTGCCTAGGATGGCGCCTTCCCTTGGGCCCAAGCATTACAAGGCCCAATTTGGCCCAAACAGGTGACACAACACCTTCTTTTCATGATTACGGTGCACAAAAAGGAATTTGGAGGTGAGACCGGGTCCATTGGAAAGAGGACAAGATAAGCTTTCCATCAAGTACTTGTGGACCTCAAACGGACTCCTATGTGAAAGGTTATGCATATTTGAAGTCGATGCTGTCTTTGGAGGCCAAATTGGATTCCAGAATGTGTCCAACTTGAACTCTTGTTTGGTACATGGAGTAGCGGTCGTATCCGAAAGGTTGATGTCCTCATCACCTTCTAGTGGGTAGGACCACGTGCAGAGAGGAAAGGTTTTGGCTAGGTGATGTTACCTTCCTTCGACCAGTGTAAGAAAAACCAAGTGTTGTAAAAAGGTGATAAGAAATTATCAAAGCGTTGCTTAATAGATATTTTAAGACAATAAAGATTGAAGAAAACATAAACTTTATTAAGAATATAGAGTGTTACATATAGAATTT
This sequence comes from Phyllostachys edulis, assembly GCA_036346405.1. NCBI lineage: Eukaryota > Viridiplantae > Streptophyta > Magnoliopsida > Poales > Poaceae > Phyllostachys > Phyllostachys edulis. The sequence continues at coordinate 36,325,901 of CM070555.1, read as the reverse complement.
CCGCAACTGGTCGATATTCCATGAATTAGAAAGAACTCTATCATCTTCCATTGCTAGTCATACCAAGCATGGTAGCGTCACTTCGACCACTGCGTAAGAACCTTCCCATTTAGGAGAAAGTTTGTTCTGATTAGACTGGAATTGAATCTTTTTCAATACCAAGTCACCTACAGTAAGGCTACGAGGTTGGACCTTATGATCGTAGTGTTTGCATATGGCTTTTTGGTAGACCGCCGAACGGATTAAGGCTTGGTTCCTCTTTTCTTCGAATAGATTGATGTCATCAGCTCGGAGTGGTTCTTGGCCAGAGTCGTTATAGGCTTCGAATCTTGTCGACCAAATTTTCAGTTCAGGTGACAGCATAGCTTCAACATCAAAACTAACAAAATTAGTGTTTTACCTATATACCAACTAGCGGTAGTGCGAATTTCCCAAAATACTGAGAGTAATTCTTTTACCCCAAGCCCCCGAGCGCTTTATAAGCTGGTCAAAAACTCGAGTTTTAATTCCCCACATGATTTGGCCATTTGCCCTTTCAACTACCCCCACTACTGCAGAAAATGTCATCATAGATGGTTCAAAAACATCATCACAGATGGTTTCGTGAGCCGTCTGAGTTTATGGGTCAGTAATAACATGAGGTCATCACAGACGGTTTTCAAACCGTTTGTGATGCAAGCTATCACAGATTGTTGTTAACTCAGATGCGTTTGTGATAGTAAACTATCACAGATGGTTTGTAGATGAAACCGTCTGTTATAGCTGATGTATCACAGACGGTTTGTCCTAAGAAACTATCTGTGATATATGAAGCCGGTTTTAAAGGCACAAGCAGCCATTGCTTGGAGATTTCATAGAGAAGAGATCAAGAATGGAATGGTAGGACCCTGGGATGCAAGGGAGTATGAACACAGTTACACAGACAAAGGTGAAATGAATGGCGAGAGGCAGGTGAAGAGGTGTTGTAGTAGTTTTTGACTAATTTGGTCCTGTTTTGGAATGGAATCGCAAACTTTGCCTTCTTGTGTCCAAAATTACAAGAATAACACTGCAGTAGACAAGTCAGGTGACACGTATCCCCTACCACGCTTCGGATGCACAGCAGCATCCTACCATTATCGTAAGTGTCCGTGATGGTAAATCGGCCCGCAGGCCTTTTCGATATTCCTCTTCTATCGTGCTTGGATTTTCCAGAGGATGGCGCATCAGACACATCCGGCGACGATGACGGAGAATGAGCGGACGACATCTTCACAAGAAATAGAAGTTCTGACACGCATGAACATATTATCATTCTCTATGTGTATGGGTATACACAACAATTAATAAAACATGTGTACTCTAAAAAAAACTAAAACATATACGATAAATCACCTTCTTGGCACGTACTACTTAATTCAACAAAAATTGTATTCTAGATGCATATATGATAAAATGGAATCATGGAGCCGCTCCAATTAACCCAACATGTATGATTATGAATTGAAAAGAGTGAAAAGTAGTTTGCACAGAGGATTCTATTCACTCTGCGATATCTGAAAAAGGCACCGGCCGGATGGCATATGTTCATTCTTTCGTTTTGTGTACCGGCCAGCCAAACGAGTCCATATTACACACTTCGAAGGTACCTTGTCGGAGGCGATGCGTGCTCAGGGGAGTGGAGGAGGTGGGCTCGGGGAGGAGAGGCGCCGGGTTAGGGGAGGCGGTGGCTCGTGCTCGGGGAGGAGGCACGCTGGGCTCAAGGGAGGAGGGGCACTGGGTTTGGGGAGGTGGCGACCCGTGCTCAGGGAGGAGGCGTGCCGGCTAGAGGAGGAGGCGACATTGAGGATGGCGGCGACAGGCTCGATGGAGGAAGGAGAGTTAGCGAAACTTAATCGTTTGAGTAGGGGGCGCGGCAAACCCTAGAGTTCGAATATAAATAGGGTTGGACATCACAGACGATTCTAAAGTAGAACAGTATGTGATAGTTGAATATCACAGATGGTTTGTAGATTAAACTATCTATGATAGCTGATGTGTCACAGACGGTTGGTAGATGAAACCATTTGTGATACCTTATGTATCTAAGCAATATGTTAATATCTGATCGTCTGGTATTCGTGGCACAGTGATCATGATCATTTTGTGAGTGAAATGAATTTCATCATTTTGTTTTGTGATCTTGTTGATCCTCTGTGATCTCTTTGCACTGTGATATCTTGTTTGCCGAAAGGCTTAAGTGCTATAATATGTGATCTCTTTGCACTGTGATATCCTATTTGCCAAAAGGCTAATGTGCTGAAATTATGATTCCTTTTACACTGTTAAAAAAATGATCCTCTGTTGGCTGAAATTATATCTAAATATTTGCTAAAACAGCTAATTTTACGACAAGTACTAGTTCAACACCTGTGCAAAGAACTTGGCGTACTCATGCCTAATCTACAGCCATCGCTGCGGAAGACGACGTAGTCGCCCCACCCTTCTGTCACGCTACAACTGGTGCTCATGCACTGATGGCCGTCCTCCGGTAGCACCAACACCTAGCCCTGCGGCCCGGCCATCTTCTTCCACATCGCCTCCCAAACCGCGTTCGCAGCGAGCCTCTAGAACCGCCTGCACTCGTTGTAGACCAGTCAGGTGACACGTATCCCCTACCATGCTTCGGATGCATAGCAGCATCCTACCATTATCATAAGTGTCCGTGATGGTAAATCAGCCCACGGGCCTTTTCGATATTCCTCTTCTATCGCGCTTGGATTTTCCAAAGGATGGCACATCAGACACATTCGGCGACGATGACGGAGAATGAGCGAACGACATCTTCACAAGAAATAGAAGTTCTGACACGCATGAACATATTATCATAAGATTCTCTATGTGTATGGGTATACACACCAATTAATAAAACAAGTGAACTCTAAAAAACTAAAACATATATGATAAATCACCTTCTTGGAATGTACTACTTACTTCAAGAAGAACTGTATTCTAGATGCATATATGATAAAATGGAATCATGGAGCCGCTCCAATTAACCCAACATGTATGATTATGAATTGAAAAGAGTGCAAAGTAGTTTGCACAGAAGATTCTATTCACTCTACGATATCTGAAAAAGGCACCGGCCAGATGGCATATGTTCATTCTTTCGTTTTGTGTACTGGCCAACCAAATGAGTCCATATTACACACTTCGAATGTACCTTGTCGGAGGCAACGCGTGCTCGGGGGAGTGGAGGAGGTGGGCTCAGGGGAGGAAAGGCACCTGGTTCAGGAAGGCGATGGCTTGTGCTCGGGGAGGAGGCGCGCTGGGCTCGGGGGAGAAAGGGCACCGTGTTTGGGGAGGTGGTGGCTCGTGCTCGGGGAGGAGACGGCGGGCTCGGGGGAGGAGGCACGCTGGCTAGAGGAGGAGGTGGCATTGAGGACAGCGGCGATGAGCTCGGTGGAGGAGGGAGAGTTAGAGAAACTTAATCGTTTGAGTAGGGGGCGTGGGCAAACCCTAGAGTCCGAATATAAATAGGGTTGGACATCACAGACGATTCTAAAGTAGAACCGTCTGTGATAGTTGACTATCACTGATGGTTTGTAGATTAAACTGTCTATGATTGCTGATGTGTCACAGACGGTTGCTAAAATAGCTAATTTTATGACAAGTACTAGTTCAACACCTGTGCAAAGAACTTGGCGTACTCATGGCTAAGAAGATGACGTAGTCGCCCCACCCTTCCACCACGCTGTAACCGGTGCTCATGAACCGGTGGCCGTCCTCCGGTAGCACCAACACCCAGCCCTGCAGCCCAGCCATCTTCTTCCACGTCGCCTCCCGGACCGCGTCCGCAGCAAGCCTCTGAAACCACCTGCACTCACAGTAGACTAGTCAGGTGACACGTATCCCCTACCATGCTTCGGCTGCGTAGTAGCATCCTACCATTACCATAAGTCTCTGTGATGGTAAATCGGCCCACGGGCCTTTTCGATATTCCTCTTCAATCGCGCTTGGATATTTGCAGAGGATGGCACATCAGACGCATCAGGCGACAATGACAGAGAATGAGCAGATGACATCTTCACAAGAAATAGAAGTTCTGACACGCATGAACATATTATCATAAGATTCTCTATGTGTATGGGCATACACACCAATTAATAAAACATGTGTACTCTAAAATACTAAAACATATATGATAAATCACGTTCTTGGCACGTACTACTTAATTCAACAAGAACTGTATTCTAGATGCATATATGATAAAATGGAATCATGGAGCCGCTCCAATTAACCCAACATGTATGATTATGAATTGAAAAGAGTGCAAAGTAGTTTGCACAGAGGATTCTATTCACTCTGCGATATCTAAAAAAGGCACCGGCTGGATGGCATATGTTCATTCTTTCGTTTTGTGTACCAGACAGCCAAATGAGTCCATATTACACACTTCGAAGGTACCTTGCCAGAGGCAACTCATGCTCAGGGGAAGGGAGGAGGTGCGCTGGGCTCGGGGAGGCGAGGCGTCGGGTTTAGGGAGGGGGTTGCTCGTGCTCGGGGAGGAGGTGACAGGCTCGGGGGAGGAGGCACGCTGGCTAGAGGAGGAGGCGACATTGAGGATGGTGGCGACGGGCTCAGTGGAGGAGGGAGAGTTCGAGAAACTTAATCATTTGAGTAGGGGGCACAGGCAAACCCTAGAGTCCAAACATAAATAGGGTTGGACATCACAGACGGTTCTAAAGTAGAACAGTCTGTGATAGTTGAATATCACAAATGGTTTGTAGATTAAACTGTCTATGATAGCTGATGTGTCACAGACGGTTGGTAGATGAAACCGTTTGTGATACCTTATGTATCTAAGCAATATGTTGATAGCTGATCGTCTGGTATTCGTGGCACAGTGATCTTGATCATTTTGTGAGTGAAATGAATTTCATCATTTTGTTTTGTGATCTTGTTGATCCTCTGTGATCTCTTTGCACTGTGATATTTTGTTTGTCGAAAGGCTTAAGTGCTAAAATATGTGATCTCTTTGCACTGTGATATCCTATTTGCCGAAAGGCTAATGTGCTGAAATTATGATTTCTTTTACACTGTTAAACAAATGATCCTCTATTGGCTGAAATTATATCTGAATATTTGCTAAAACAGCTAATTTTATGACAAGTACTAGTTCAACACATGTGCAAAGAACTTGGCGTACTCATGCCTAATCCTACAGCCGTCGCTGCGGAAGACGACGTAGTCGCCCCACCCTTCCATCATGCTGCAACCGGTGCTCATGCACCGGTGGCCATCCTCTGGTAGCACCAACACCTAGCCCTGCGGCCCGGCCATCTTCTTCCACGTCGCCTCCCGGACCACGTCCGTAGGGAGCCTCTAGCACCGCCTGCACTCGCAGTAGACTAGTTAGGTGACACGTATCCCCTACCATGCTTCTGATGCACAACAACATCCTACCATTATCATAAGTGTTCGTGTTGGTAAATCGCCCACGGGACTTTTCGATATTCCTCTTCTATCACGCTTGGATTTTTCCAGAGGATGGCGCATTAGACGCATCAGGCGACGATGACGGAGAATGAGTGGACGACAGCTTAACAAGAAATAGAAGTTCTAACACGCATGAACATATTATCATAAGACTCTCTATGTGTATGGGTACACACCAATTAATAAAACATGTGTACTCTAAAAAACTAAAACATATATGATAAATCACCTTCTTGGCACGTACTACTTAATTCAACAAGAACTTTATTCTAGATGCATATATGATAAAATGGAATCATGGAGCCGCTCCAATTAACTCAACATGTATGATTATGAATTGAAAAGAGTGCAAAGTAGTTTGCACAAAGGATTCTATTCACTCTACGATATCTGAAAAAGGCACCGGCCGGATGGCATATATTCATTCTTTTGTTTTGTGTACCGGCCAGCCAAATGAGTCCATATTACACACTTCGAAGGTACCTTGCCGGAGGTGACATGTTCTCAGGGGAGGGGAGGAGGTGCGCCGGGCTCGGGGGAGGAGAGGCGCCAGGTTCGGAAAGGCGATGGCTCGTGCTCGGGGAGGAGGCGCGCTGGGCTCGGGGGAGGAGGGGCGCCCGGTTTGGGAAGGTGGCGGCTCGTGCTCGGGGAAGAGCCGGCGGGCTTGGGGGAGGAGGTGCGGTGGCTAGAGGAGGAGGCGGCATTGAGGACGACGGCGACGGGCTCAGTGGAGGAGGGAGAGTTAGAGAAATTTAATCGTTTGAGTAGAGGGCGCGGGCAAACCCTAGAGTCTAAATATAAATAGGGTTGGACATCACAAACGGTTCTAAAGTAGAACCGTCTGTGATAGTTAACTATCACAGATGGTTTGTGGATTAAACTATCTGTGATAGCTAATGTGTCACAGACGGTTGGTAGATGAAATCGTCTGTGATAGCTTATGTATCTGAGCAATATGTTGATCGCTGATCGCCTGGTATTCGTGGCACAGTGATCTTGATCATTTTGTGAGTGAAATGAATTTGATCATTTTGTTTTGTGATCTTGTTGATCCTCTGTGATCTCTTTGCACTGTGATATCTTGTTTGTGTAAAGTCTTAAGTGCTAAAATATGTTATCTGTTTGCACTGTGATATCCTATTTGCCGAAAGGCTAATGTGCTGAAATTATGATTCCTTTTACACTGTTAAACAAATGATCCTCTGTTGGCTGAAATTATATCTGAATATTTGCTAAAATAGTTAATTTTACGACAAGTACTAGTTCAACACCTGTGCAAAGAACTTGGCATACTCATGCTTAATCCTACAGTCATCGCTGCGGAAGACGACGTAGTCGGCCCACCCTTCCGTCATGCTGCAGTTGATGCTCATGCACTAGTGGCTGTCCTCCGGTAGCACCAACACCTAGCCCTATGGCCTGGCCATCTTCTTCCACATCGCCTCCCGGACCGCATCCGCAGCGAGCCTCTGGCACCACCTGCACTCCCGGTTGGTCCTCTTGGCCGTCTCTCACCCGCCGCCGGCCGACTCGCCCTCGACATGGCTGATGTATTGCTTCCCAACGTCGCACACCTCACTGGCCGTGTAGAGGAGGAGGCCGAGCATGTAGGCCATGGCCTTATGGTTGGCGACGGCCGCCCGGTCGAGGCACACGAGGCCACACTGCGTGTCCTGGTGGAGCGTGAGGCCGATGATGAAGCAGGTCTCTGGGTTGCCAGCGTCGGCCAGGTGGTTGATGACGGTGAGATAGCGCTCGTTGTCTAGCCACTTCATCGCCTTCTCCCGCTCCAGCGCCATGCGCCTCCCCACGGCGTGCTCCTTGGACACCTTATACATGGCCTTGCAACTCCAATATACATACATAATTCAAGACGTCAGAATTACTCCATAAGAGAAAATTAAAAGGCCAAATTAAGAGCGTTGTTGCTAGTCAAATTAGTGACATATTTCTTTAAAAAATAATATAAAAAACAGTAACATGTATGCATGCATGGATTGGTTGCCATCACAAACAGTAGTACGTATTTTTGTAGGTATATAAATACATACATGGCTCATAGGCTGCAAAGGTCGGCCATAGGTTGAGGAGAGCTCGCAGCCACAAGGCTGACGATGTTGACGAAGACATCGTGAGGAAGAGCGACAGCGATCGCCGACCTCCTCGCCTTGGTCCTCGCCGTCATGCTCCGCGTGCTCACCATGGCGAGAGACAGTCTGTGAGTTTTTAATATTGTGAGTTTTTTTAGCTCTAATGGTTGTTGCTGGAGGGTGCAAAAGAGAGTAGAGCTATGTGGGGATTCATCTTCGGTGTGGATGATCATTATTTTAAAACGTATCACAAACTGAGACGAAGAGACGCATCGTAACGTCGACGCGTGAGACGAAGAGACGCATCGCGCCGAAGCTAAAACGGCTTGAACATATCACAAACATTTCCAACCACAAACCGTCTGTGATACAAAATTATCACAGACGGTTCTTGTTAAGAACCGTCTGTGAATTATCACAGACAGTTATATTTAAAAACCGTTTGTGAAGTCTGCAATAATCACAGACGATTCTTGTTAAGAACCGTCTGGGAATTATCACAGACAATCCTTATTAAAAACCGTCCGCGATAGCTGATGTATCATAGACAGTTCTACCCATCGCTAGTAACATAGACGGTCGCAATATTACAACACTGGCGGTTTCTGGGGAACCGTCTGTGATGAGGCGTTCAGTATTGCCTCTTTTGTAGTAGTACCCATTGCTTTGTGGATGGGTGATAGATGCATAACAAAGATTATTACCCAATTCTTCACAAAAATCTTACAATTTTACGCTCAAAAATTATGTACCATTATCTGTTATGATCCGACTTGGCACACAAAATCAAGTGGTCACATTTTTCATTATAAATTTCTTGGCTGCTTCTGTTGTTATCCCAGTCATAGGTTCGGCTTCAATCCATTTTGTGAACGTATCAATAGCCACAAACAGGAACTCGAAACCCCCTGGTGCTTTTGGGAACAGTCCTAGGTTATTGAGACCCCTAGTCGCAAAAGGCCAAGAAAGAGGTATGGTTTATAATGCTTAAGCCGGTTGGTGTATTTGCCTACTATAAAACTGGCATTGTACACACTTTTTAACAACCTCTTTAGCGTCATGGAGAGTTGTTGGCCAATAGAAACCTTGTTGAAAGGCTTTTTCAACTAGCGTTCTGTAGGAAGCATGGGTCCCACAAATGCCTTCGTGTATTTCTTTAAAATGATTTAATCGTTCTTTCTATGATATGCATCGCGCGAGAACCCCTTGAGTACCTTGTTTGTAGAGCGCTCATTCGATCAAAGTATACATTTGGGCCTTACGGGATAAACGATCAGCCTCAAGATCGTCGTTGGGTACAATACCCTTCTGAAGATACTCGTAGATGGGATTCATCCAAGTACCTCGTATTCTATGTAGGCTGTCTCAATAGGAGATGTCTCTGGTGTTTCCACTAGGGACGGCTTAGGTCTTTGTTCAAGCAGACCCTTGTGGTACTTGTGATCAGGAAGAAGCTATTCGAGCTAACTGGTCAGCGAGGAAATTATCCTTTCGGGGGATATATTGTACCTCAAAACTGAAGAAATGTTTTTCAAGCTTCTTGACTTCCGATAAGTACTGAGACATGGTCGGATTAGAGCGTTGTACTATTTTTCGACCTGCTTCACGACCAGTTGAGAGTCTCCTCTCACGAGTAGTCGTCGAATCTAGAGCGCTTTCACTGCTCGTATGCCAGCCAATAAACCTTCATATTCTGCAACATTGTTAGTTGCAGGAAAGTTTAATTAAATAGCATATTTTAAGGTTTCTCTTTTAGGAGATACCAAAAACACCCCAGTCCCTGAGCCACTTAGCGTAAGTGGCCCATCAAAGTACATTGTCCACTGGTCATGGGATTCGTACTGGGGTCCCTAAACAGGTTCAGGATTCATCCATTCGGCAACAAAGTCTGCCAAGATTTAGGATTTAATGGTCGTTTCGGATACAAAATGGAGGTCGAACTCCCCAAGTTCAACCGACCATTTTGCCATGTGCCCCCATTTCTTTCCTGTTCTAGAGGACCTCTTAGACGACACGATTAACTTGTGCGCCTGAAAATAATACCTTAGTTTCCTCGAAGACATGAAGAGGGCATATAGAAGTTTTTGGACTTGAGGGTAACACTCTTTAGGCCCATGTAAAACTTCACTAACATAGTAAACTGGTCATTGAACATTTTCACGTTCGGCGACCAGTACTGCACTAACTGCTTGTGGCATAGCAGCTAGATACATTAAGAGTGTTTCTTTTGGTTTAGGAGAAACCAGAACAGAGGCACTTGTAAGATAGCTCTTGTCAACCTCAAAGGTTTTGTTTGCCTCCTCCGACCATTCAAAACTCTTGTGTTTCCTCATAAATTTAAAGAAAGGAAGTCCTATTTGTCCCAATCATGCGTTGAAATGACATAAAGCCGCCATGCATCCTATGAGTTTCTGGACTTCTTTCTTTGTGGTCGAAGGGCGTATTTGTTCAATGGCCCTTATATTTTCAGGGTTTGTTTTGATTCCTCGTGTAGAGACAAGGAATTCAAGCAACTTTCCGAAGAGATACCGAACACACACTTCTCAGGATTGAGTCTCAACTGGTGTTTTCTGAGGTTGTCGAATGTTTCCTATATGTCAAAAATATTATTAAGAAGCTATATGCTTTTTACGACTAGATCATCAATATAGGCTTCTAAGTTTTGGCCAAGTTGAGGAAGGAAGGTATTTTGCATCAAGCATTGGAAGGAAGCACCAGCATTTTTTAAACCAAATGGCATTTGGACGTAGCAAAATACTTCAAATGGTGTAATAAATGCGGTTTTTTCTTCATCATCCAAACACATACTTATATGATGATAACCAGAGTATGCATCTAGGAAACTTAATATTTCACAACCAGTAGTGGAATCAACTAATTGATCGATACGAGGAAGTGGAAAATCATCCTTTGTACAAGCTTTATTTAGATCAGTAAAGTCCACACACATACACTATTTACTATTAGACTTTCTAACCATTGCAGGGTTAGCCAACCACTCTGGTGGTCGACCTCTTTTATGAAATCTGCCTTAAGTAGCTTGTCCAATTCTGATCTAATAGCATTTCGTCGATCAGGTGCAAATCTCTATAATTTTTTTATAGGCTTCTTGTGAGGCCGTAGAACTAGCCTGTGCTTGATCACCTCCTTGGGGACTCTGGTCATATCAGATGCTTGCCACGCGAAGACATCTTCATTTTCTTGGAGGAAGGTGACAATGGTGTCTTCCTATGCGGGTTCGAGAGCGACCCCGATGCGAACAGTCTATGAAGGCTCCTCTGTATTCAGTGGAACTTCTTTGATTTGGTTGTTCGGCTTTGGGGCAACTTTAGACTTTGACTACTTAGTTGAAGGTTGCACTTTGCTTGCTTCTCGAGATGGTATTTGGCCAACCATCTCGAGGGACTTGCGGTCGTATGTAAGCGCCATCTTGTGATTATTCCTTTGGGACCTGACATCTTAAGACACTGATAGCCATAATGAGCAGCCATTAGGAATCATGCCAGAGTTGGTCGACCAAGAATAGCATTATATGCCGTGTCAAAATCGGCCATATCAAAAGAGATTTTCTCCGTCCTGAAATTGTTTGGTGACCCAAACGTAGCAGGAAGGTAAACTTAAACAATAGGTTTGACTGAAGACCCTGGTATGATCCCATGAAATAAGTACTGTATAGGCTTGATGTTTGTCCTGGGAACTTGCATCTCGTCTAGGGCACTCGTAAAGGGTATGTTTAATGAACTTCCACCATCAACTAACACGTGATTGACCCGACAGTTGTTGATGGTAGGCTCAACCACGATCAAAAAATGATCAGGTCGAGTAGAAGGAATTGAACAGTCACCTTTCTCAAAAAAGATGATGATTTCTGACCACTTTGGTACTTTATTGACAAGATGAGGGACGATGGAATTTACCTCACATTCAATAGCCTCGAGCTGTCGTTTCAACTCATATGCTGAAGATACTCCATAGATGTGATTGCTAGTGTGTTCTGGAACTTAAAATGGCATCCCCTCATCGTCATTCGACTGTTTTTGACCACTCTTTTGCCCCACCTCTTCAAGTGTAGGAAGCGGTCCTTTGTCGGAGTAATAATCCTCAAGTTTCAGTTGAAAAACTCAGTAGTTGCGAAGGTTGTGTCCTTCTTTTGTGGAAAGGACACCACCTAGGCTTGTCGTTCTTCCATTCGGGACATTTACCTTTGCTCTGATCAAGGTATGGCTTGGAACTCCGAGGTTCCTTGTCGCTCATGGCTAAGCCCTCCTTATAGCTTTTGACTTGAGCCTTTTGGCCTTTAGTCTTGCTCTTGAATTTCCTAGCCTTTTTATCTTTCTTCTTGCTATGTTTGCTGACTTCTCGAGCGTCCTTATCGTCATGATCGATCGTGCGATTCCACTCGACCGCTTCTGCAACAGTTGCATAACGGTCGGCCATTTCAAAGAGCTCGATGACGGTAGCCGAAGGATTTAAAGCTATATCCTCTGTGATCTTTCAATTGTAGACTCCTTGCTTGAATGCTCTAATGACAGAAGAGTTAGAAACTTCAGGAATTGAATTACGAGCCTGACTGAAATACCTGATAAATTGATGCAAGGTCTCTTGAGAATCCTGTCACATTTTGTGCTGGTCGTCCTCCTTTCCTGGGCAGTTGTAAGTGCCTTGGAAGTTGGCTAGTAGTAGGTTGCAGAGGTGCTGCTATAAATAGATCGACTCTTGTGGCTGATTTAACAGTTATGACCGACCAGATCCTTTGAGCACAGTAGGAAGGTAATTGGCCATGACATGCTCTCCTTCTGCTGCTAATCGAACAATGGTGGTATAGATTTGAAGAAACTTGATGGGATATTGTGACCAGTCAAACTTCTTCATGTTCACTGGTCAGAACCGGGGTGGCCAGCAAACTGCTCGAAGGTCAGGCAAAAACGCCCGATATGCGGAAATAATATCATAACGCCTTCTTTGTGGGAAAGAAAGGTTGACATCACCAGACAATCATACTCGACAATACCCAGTGGTAAGTGGGCCTGATCTATCATAGATTTCAGACCTACGAGGGTAATACTCATCGTGCTCCATCTACTGGTGCATATTTCTTGGAATATGTGGTGAACAACCACCTCGTCTAGGAGTTTATTGATCACCAGTTGTTTGTGGGACTCTTCTCCAACTAGGGTCATGGTCGGGAGATCGACCAGATCTGTTGTCTTGTCGTTCTCCACAAGGAGAATCATCTGAGCGACTAGCGTTCAATGGAGTTGTTCTGGTACGACTACCAGGACAGTGTTGTCGAGTCCGCTAGAGCCTGACCATCATGTCCCGAAGTCTTCGTGTGATCTCTTGAGCAAAGAGATCATAGGCTGACGCTTGTCCAAGCTCTTGAGTTGGGTTTTCTATCAGGTCAGTGATTTGTTGAAGTTCTTGATCTTCCTCTAACTGGCATTGGATGTGCCCAGGTAAGGACCTCTGGGTAGCAATTCTTCTTCTCCGAATGATTTCAGGATCATCAATGACTGAGTCAGCCAGAGTGTGCCTCAGTGGAGAGCAATCATTTCTAGGATTTCGCCCACGCTCATGAATGTAGAGATCTTGGTCATCACAGGAGGTGTTCTCGCCATCACCACGAGATCCCAAAGTGAGTGTTCGATGGGAAGCAACCCCAGCCCTGCCTCCTGGAGAGAGATTAGGATCTGAGGGGAGGACAAAGACCTCTTGGTTGTTATTATTTCTACTTGCATCCGAGTCCTCCTGACTCGAGGAGTAGTTGAAAGAAAACACCTCACAACTTAGTGCAATCCCCTCAAGGAAGAGGAATTTTGGGTTATAACTGTTTTCGACTGAAGGTGAACCCTGTGGGGGGGTATGGTCAAATCTGCAGGTGACGCGGGCTCGACAATGCACCTCGTGAGGGTAATCGAAGGGTGATAGTTATCAGGTGCTGATTGAATCCCGGAATCATGGATTCCAGGACTTGTTGTGCTAGATCAAATGGCCTCAGAAGGGCTTGAACATTTGGAGGGGGAACCCTCGCTGTGCTCTGTAATCGCCGTGGCGTGATCCTAACCCTGGTCAAATGGACCCTTACCCTTTGAGGAGTCTGGTTCCTCATCTGGGTGTAATGTCATGTGGGGGAGAGAGCTCCCTCATCAACCTTGTTCGTGGCATGGTCTCCTGGGTTTGGTGAAAGATCTTGGGAAACGACGTTGCTATCGGATGAAGTGATGCTCTGCTCGTACTTGTAGCAGGCATCCATGTCAAGTTCTGCGTAGTCTGCCAAATCAAACCAATTCTCCTCATTCCACTCTGATGCCATGAAAGCATCAAAGTTGAAAAATGAAGACAATTTGTCGAATAGGAAAGGAGAAATTGGAAGTTCCCCACAGACAGCGCCAACTATCTATGGTTTAGTATTGATCTTATGAATGAATGTTGGGTACTCTCTTGGAGCGAGACCACACAGAAAAAGGACATGAGAATTTTATACATATTCAGGCCTTCTCTTGAGAGAATAATAACCCTACTCATGTGTTTGTTGTATTGATTGTGTTTACAACAAGAAGGAATCACTTCTCGTCTGTCCCTCCGACTTTACTTAATCTTCTTGTCTCTCGCTTCTCGTCTGTCCCACCGACTTTACTCCATATACAGCGCATGAAGGGGTGGCAATTGTCTACATCAAGAAACACCTTGTCGTTTGATTCAATGTGTGCATTTAAGGGTTGTTATTGTTAGAGACGCATCCCCCCATGTCGCGTTGCGGTTATGTCAGAGACAAAGGTTTAATACGTGCAGTTATCTTAGGAATAACGACACATATTAACTACTACGTGTATTAAACACAACACACAAACGTCCCTAGTCGATTAGGCCTGCATGTCTGTGGTGTTTATTGACCATAGGGTGGTTGTAGATGACTTAGTCGTAGTAAGACTTACGACCATAAGGTAATCATAGTAGGTCTTACGATTAATAGGTAGTCGTAGAAGAACTTACGGCCATATAGGGTGATTGTAGTAGGACTTACAAACAATAAGTGGTCGTAGAAGAACTTACGACCATATAGGGTGATTATAGTAGGACTTACAATCAATAAGTGGTCGTAGAAGAACTTACGACCATATAGGGTGATTGTAGTAGGATTACAATCAATAGGTAGTCGTATAAGAACTTACGACCACTAAGTGTGTATGATCTCCCTCATTGTTAATATTGAGGGGTACCTTTGAAGGTTAAATAAAATGCATTATTATCTATAAACATTGTCGATAAATAATTTAATTAATTAAGGATTATTAGATCCTCATTAGTAGTATAGTGAGAGAGAAGTGGATCTTTAGCTAATGCCAGTGCTAATTATACAGAAAACAAAGGCCATAGTGTGAAGTTAATAGGCCATGTTTGATGCCACATCATCCATCAATGTTGTTTGGAATCCAGATTAACACCCATAGGCCATATTGTTGTTGAACAGATGCATCATCCAAATAGTAATCCATTTCCTGCAATGCTATATCATATTCCTTCCTACGTCGTGCAACATTAGTAGATTACATAATACTTGGTGTGCCAGAAAAATAACTATTGTGCACTAGAAACTTATTGGAATTTTGAGTCTTCATATAGATATACCTATGAAATTGTGCTTTTGTTTTGTACTATACATCTATACTGTCTTCTCGATATGATGCTACATAGAATAGTCCCCTGATACATTATATTGGTGTTATTTAGACTAGATCCTCAGGATTGATGTTGTTTGCCATCTAGATTAACACCTATAGACCATAGTGTTGTCTGGAGATTTGCCCTCGGTGTCAATGAAGCTCCTCACCCAACACTGCACAACAACATTCACCCGGCTTCAGCACTAAGGCAACAGATGCATCACCCAAGACTACTGGGCGTGATCCGAGCCCATCTGCACTCTCCCATCTGTTGTAATCCATGCACTGCCACGCCCTACATGTTCTGTAATGTCTATTTATAGGCATCTGTACATTCAATACATAAGGTGTGTTGCCTAGTGCATGGTATCGAGCTCCAGACTCGATCTCTTTCCTCTCCTGCCTAACTTCCTCTCCTTGTAGCGCACTATGAGCGACACACACACACCGCCGTAGCATCGGCCACCATGGAGGCTTTGAGCCACACCACCTCTGGCTCGTCCTCCTCCTCTGTCAGCCCAGCAATTTCACCCTCCTCCTCCTCCTCCTCCCACCTCACTGCCCTACACGCCGCCAACATCAAGGTGCTTGTCTCGTACATCCTGGATGCTTAAGCACGCAACTAAACTAAGTGGCGCAATCTCATGATGATTGTCGTCGGCAAGTTCACCCTTGAACATCATGTCGAAGGTAGCGATCCTCTCCACCACGATCGCGATTGGATCAAGGAGGACCTGTGGGTTCTCGGATGGATTTATGCTACCATCTCCGAGGAACTCCTTGAAATGATCATGACACAGCATACGGCGCTTGGAGCAAGCTGGAGGCCATCTTCCGCGACAATAAGATGAGCCGAGCCGTCCATCTTGAGGTGGAGTTCCGGGTGTTCGCGTAAGGTGACCTCTCCGTCACCGCCTACTACCACAAGCTGAAGACTATGGCAGATGCCTTGGCTGATTGTGATCAGCCCCTCTCCGAGCAGGCTCTTGTCCTTCAACTCATCCGTGGGTTAAGTCTGAAGTTCGGCATGCTCCGGACCATCCTTCCTATGCAGAATCCCTTCCCTACCTTCATGCAAGCTCGCGGATACATGCTGCTCGAGGAACAGTCCCAAGAAGTCGTGGCCCGTGAGGCTGTGGCCGCTGCGCTTGTGGCTGTCGGTGTCCTTGTCAGGCAAGATCGCAACAGCGAGCGCACCAGCGAGCGCCCTAGTGAGCGCTCCAACAACACCAACAACAACGGATCCGGAGGATCCAGTGGCAATGGCAGCTCCTACAATAACACTGACCGTCGGAACAAAGGGGGGTGCGGCCGTGATCGCGGTGGTCATGGCGACGGTGACCGTAATGGTGGCCGCGACGAACCCGTGCAATGGGTTCCTATCTATGGTCACTAGCGCGTGCCGTGGATCGGTGCCACCGGGCCAGGCCTTCTCCGCCCTCGGCAAGCTAGTCAGGCAGGGCAGGCCTACCCCATGATGATGCCCGTGCCACCCATCACCGCCATGGCTTCGGTTCAATCACCCTCCTACGACACCTCCGGACTCGCCCACGCACTACAGGCTGTTTCCTTGCACCAACCTGGCAATGATTGGTTCCTTGACATTGGCACAACGTCGCACATGACAGGACAATCTGGTAACATCTCTCAGTACCGCTCTTTATCTCCGCAATATTCATCTCATGTCATTGTAGGCAATGGATCAACAACTCCCATCTCTGGCACTGGTTCTTCCAACTTACAAACATCTTCTTCTTCCTTTCTTCTCAAAAATATTCTCCACACCCCCAACTTAGTTAAGAATCTCATTTTTGTGCACAAATTCACTGCTGATAACTCATGTTCCATCGAATTTGATCCACTTGGTTTTTCATTGAAGGATCTTCAAACCAAGAAAGAAATCATGAGGTCGAATAGTTGCGGCGATCTATACCCATTCTTTGGTGGCAATACTCTCATCAGTTCGGCCTTTCTAGCTGCCACTTCAACTTCAGTCGACGTATGGCACCAACAGCTTGGGCACCCAGGGCGCCACACCATGTCCCATTTACTTTCTTCTCACAATTTTCCCTGTAATAAAACACCTCATGATTTCTCTACTTGTGAGGCATGTCAACTCGGCAAGCATGTCCGACTGCCTTTTGCTTCTTCTAGTTCTTTTACTTATTTTCCCTTTCAGCTCATCCACTGTGATTTGCGGACCTCCCCTGTCGTTAGTCCCTCCAGCTACAACTATTACCTGATAATAATTGATGATTTCTCCAATTACTTCTGGACCTTTCCTTTAAGGAAAAAAAATCTGAAACCTTCTCTATTCTGAAGAATTTTTACTACTTGATTCGTAACCAATTCCACACATCTATTCAATCCATTCAATGTGACAATGGCAAAGAATTTGACAACAACATCACTCGTCACTTTCTTTCTTCCAACGGCATCACCTTTCGTCTCTCTTGCCCTTATACCTCCTCCCAGAATGGCAAAGCCGAGCGAGGGATTCGATCCATCAACAATATCCTAAGAACTCTCTTATTTCACACTCACATGCCCTTCACCTATTGGGTCGAGGCTTTAACCACTGCCACCTATCTTCACAATCGGCGTCTGACCAAACCTCTCTAGTTTCTTACACCTTATGAGGCCCTCTATCGGCAACCCCCCCTCTACGATCATCTTTGGGTTTTTGGTTGTTTGTGTTTCCCAAACCTTGCGGCAACCATTCCCCACAAACTCACCCCTCGGTCCACTCCCTATGTTTTTCTAGGCTACCCGCAAGAACACAAGGGATACCGCTATTTTGATCTTCGCACACGCAAAATAATCATCTCTCGTCATGTGACGTTTGATGAGTCCATCTTCCCATTCTCCACATACAACCCACCATCTATTTCTCCCAGCTCCACAGATGCCACTGCACCTCCGGCTGATTCTACTATGGAGCTTGTCCCAGTTCTCTGTAGCTCGTCCGACAATTCCAGTGCCGATCCACTCCGCTCAGCATCCACCGACATGGTCCCAGTCTCGCCTCCTGCCATCCCGGTCCACGAGATGGCATCCGCTCCGGATGTCGCGTGCTCGCCCGCTGATACATCTTCCATCTCCCCACGATCGCTAGCTCCGTCTTCAGCATCTTCGATTCCCCTCTGCGCACCAACGCCATCTCTGACTCCAGTGCCTCACCCCGTGCACCCACCAACCAACCAACACCACATGCAGACTAGGGGAAAATCTGGTATTGTTGTGCCACGAAAAACATTCAATCTAGCTGTTTCAACTCCCATTTCCCCTATTCCATCATCTTACAAATCTGCTTTAAAGGATCCTAATTGGTACAATGCCATTTTAGATGAGTATCATGCTTTGATAACGAACAACACTTGGAGTCTTGTACCATGTCCTGCAGGTGTGAATGTTGTCACGGGGAAGTGGCTCTTTCGTCACAAATACAATCCGGATGGCACTCTGGCCTACTACAAAGCAAGGTGGGTGGTGCGCTGTTTCACCCAACAAGCCGCCGTGGATTATGATGAGACATTTAGCCCCGTGGTCAAGCCGGCCACAATCCACATGGTGTTAAGCATCGCGACCTCCAACTCTTGGCCCATTCACCAATTGGATGTCAAAAATGCGTTCCTACATGGTAATCTCTCCGAAACCGTCTACGTTCAACAACCCCTTGGTTTTGTTGATCATTTGCGGTCTTCCTTTGTTTGCCTTCTCAACAAATCTTTGTACGGTTTAAAACAAGCACCTCGCACTTGGTTTCTCCGTTTCACCAGCTTCTTCCATTCTCTTGGCTTTCTTGCCTCAAAATCTGATTCCTCTCTGTTTGTTTACCACAAGAGATCTTCCACAACCTACCTATTACTTTATGTCGATGACATAATCCTCACGGCAAACAACACACCACTTCTGTCCTCCATCATTTCCTCTCTTCGCCATGAATTTGCCATGACCGATCTCGGTCGTCTTCGCCATTTTCTTGGGATTCATGCACACCGCAACCAATCCGGTCTCTTCCTTTCACAGAAACAGTATGCTATTGATCTCCTCAAACGTGCCAACATGAGTGAATGCAACCCTTGCACTACTCCTGTAGACACCAAATCCAAGCTTTCAGCTTCCACTGGCCTACCTGTTTCTGACCCAACCTTCTACCGCAGCCTTGCAGGGGGGCTGCAATATCTCACACTCACGCGACCGGCACTACCAGAATCGTCTAATTTCCCGAGTGCTCACAAGTTTCCCGAGTGTTTTGAGTAATACACTCGGGAACTTCCCGAGTGCCTCATTAAACACTCGGGGATAGAATAAAACACTGGGGGAAATTTTGTCCAGGACACTCGGGAAATTTTGGCCAGCAACGGGAAAAATTAGTTCCCGAGTGTCGCTTCACTGAGCACACTTGGGAGCTAAAACACACAGGCCGCGCCATTTCCCGCACCTCCCGCAGCTTTCTAATCCTGTTCTCATCCCCAACCCCACCCCCCCGCCTTCCCTCTCCCAATCCCCGCCTGCCCCACGCCTCCCTCCCGTCTTCCGCCACCTCTGCCTCCTCCGCCTCTCCACCGCCTCCTCGACTCCGCCTCCCCGGCTCCGCCTCCTCCGGCTCCTCCTCTGTCGTCGGCTCCTCCGCCCGCCACACCCCTCGTCACTTGCAGACCACGCCGCCTCGACTCCCCTCCCTCCCTCCTCCTTGCCACGCCACCACCGACTCCGCCTCCCCCGGCTCCCTCCTCATTGGCGCCGCCCGACCCGCCTCCTCCTCCTTGGCTTCCACCAGCTCTGCCTCCCCGGCTCCCTCCTCATGGCTGCCGTCCCCGCTCCACCTCCCGGCTCCTCCTCCGATGGCGCCGCCCCTCGTGAGCATCCATTGTAGTTATTTTATTTGAGCTGATGAATATGCTTCTTACGCTCTAGCAACCTAAGTTAACTGCGGAAAATTTACTAATCACTATTAAGACAACCGAAGATTATTATTGCAAAAGAATAATATAGCTGGTAGTTATATATATTCCTTCTCTTAGCAAGCTTCAGGGGTGGATCTAGTATACTTCCATTGGGGTCATGTGACCCAATGCGACCCAATCCAACCCATATATCCTCTTTCTAATTACCCTTAATGACCCCAATGTACCATAGCCAAATTTGCATTTTCTCTAAGACAGGAGATAAGTTAGTTCATGGTGACCCCAATGGCTTTATTTCCTGGATCCACCCCTGGCGAGCTTCATACATCTATTGGCTCCATAAAGAGTAGTGTTATCATGTCTTTGATTGTGCCCGGAGAAGTGAACGCGTCATTATGCTTGTACATATTATCTACAGTCCTTGCAAAGTTAAGTACCGCTTAAGTGGCACCACCATTGGTTGTTCTATCGATGCAATGCTATGTTCTAACATATCCTTCCATGAATCTTCGATAAGTTCTTTTATCTTCTCGCACGCATCATGCATTGTCGCCTAGTGCTCCTTCATGTAACATTGACAAGAGAGACACTGTGGTCCCCTGTTTGCTCACGCCGCAAAATATGGTTGTAAGAAAATGTGAGGTGTGTTTAATACATAGCTAGTTAATTTATCCTTCTTAACTTTCTATTTCTGGATTAAAAGTGTTATACTTGGAGTTATATTAATCTAGCTTCACTACAAGTGTGATAGTGTTGATGAATCTACGAGTAGAATCCAATACGTACATGCATTCATTAGTTATAGAGGTTGAAATGGCTTCAAATTTATAGTTTTTGCATCAAATTAAAGTTATATCTTGAAGTTTACGTTGGCAAGCTATACAATAAAAAAGGTGGTTGTCATTGTCACAATAAACTCATACGAGAATAATATGATATGTGCCCAAATGAATATTACTTAGTGTAGTTGTCTTTGTCACTACTACAAAAAGGCTATCTTGACGCCTCATCACGCATTTGCTGAAAAACCGCTCAGATAATCTAATCACTGACGGTTTTGGTTTAATGACCGCTCGTATTGTTATCGTCGCGCTTAAAACCGCTCGTGAAGAAGTAATATCACAGACGGTTCGTGTTGAAAACCGTCAGGTATCACGAGCGGTTCAACAAGAACCGCTCAGGATACTAAAATCATGCAGCGGTTTGTTCGTAACTGTCAGGATACTTCACGCAGCGGTTTTCAACACGTAACCGCTCGTGAATTTCAGCTTTCATCACGCATTTGCGTGTTGAAACCGTCGTAAAGTATCCTGACGCGTTCGTATTAAAACCGCTCGCGATATATATCTTATCACGCATTCGCTTTGTATTAAAACCGCTCTGTGATATATATCTTATCACAGACGGTTTGTATTAAAAACCGTCTGTAACTTGGAATTTTCCTTACTTTCTGATTTTACCATGGCTTGAATTTTCCTTACTCTGCAATTTTACCATGGCTTAAAATCACTAACACTCGGATTTTACCATGGCTTGCGATCACTAACACTCCAATTTTACCATGGCTTCAAATCACTAAATTTTACCGTGGCTTGGAATCACTAACTCTCCGATTTTACCATGGCATGGAATCACTAACACTCTGATTGGAAGCCATGGTAAAATCGGAGAGTTAGTGATTCCAAGCCATGGTAAAATTTAGTGATTTGAAGCCATGGTAAAATTGGAGTGTTAGTGATCGCAAGCCATGGTAAAATCCGAGTGTTAGGCATTCCAAGCTATGGTAAAATCAGAGTGTTAGTGATTGGAAGCCATGGTAAAATCAGAGTTAGTTATTTCAAGCCATGGTAAAATCGGAGTGTTAGTGAAGCCATGGTAAAAAAGCTATGGTAAAATCGGAGTGTTAGTGATTCCATGCCATGGTAAAATCTTCAAGCCATGGTAAAATTAGAGTGTTAGTGATTTCAAGCCATGGTAAAATCAGAGTGTAAGGAAAATTCCAAGTCATAGACGGTTTTAATACAAACCGCTCGTGATAAGATATATATCATGCACGGTTTTTAATATAAACCGTCGTGATAATACTTATCACGAGGCGGTTCGTATAAAGAACCGTCAGTGATATGTCGTCACTGCACGGGTTTTCTATGAAACCGCTCGTGATTCGCAAATACGGAGTATGAAAAATTTTGAACGCTGCGGAGGCAAAATGTTTTGGCGCTCCCTTATATATTATAACCACCCCACTTTTGTTTTCCATTAGTTTCTCCTCTCCCCACACCGAAGCTCCCATGACCACCCTCGATTCCCTATCGCGGTTCAGTGAGGAGACACAGCCGACGACGACAATGAGGAGGGATGCGGTCATGCGGAGGAGCTCCTTGTCTGTTGCAGGAGGTAGACTGCCGGAAGGTACATGTACATCCCCATAACATACACAATTTGTTGGTTGTTTGTTGTAATGAAAATTATCTTAATTTTGTGTTATCTAAGGACGGAGCGCCGCTGGAGGTTTTCAGTCGTCTCTCCTTGCCGACGAGCTTAAGTCGAACTCGATGACATGCAAGAACATCTTGTGTATGCTGGTGAGGTATTGAGAGGATGAGTTCTTAATCCAAGAAGCTGATGAGTTCTTCAGGAGCTTGGAGGCATAGATGGTTTCTAGCTAGTTTAACTTTGTAACTTTTTTTTCCCATTCGGAGAGGACATTGTGAAACATTTTGGTTTCCCTTTCCTGTAATGTGTTTGCCATCATAATTTTAATTGGATTTTAGTTGTCTTGCTAGAGGTTGCATATGGAAACAACTCGCCTAACAATTGATTGGTTTGATTTTTTTTTAATAGAAAAATTATCACAGACGGCTCAATAAGAACCGCTCAGTGATAATTATCCTGAGCGCATTCTTGTTCGTAACTGCCTATAAATAGATTATCGCATGCAGGTTCTCAACAAGAACCGCATCAGGATAGTAATATCATGAGCATTTCTTGTTCGTAACTGTGCAGTGATAGTTTTTTCTGAGCAGTTGGCAAAACCGCCTGTGATGATCATATCATTATCGACCTATAAACTTCGGGCGGCTCACAAAACCGTCGTGATGATGTTTTTGAACCGTCTGTGAATGCCTTTTCTACGTAGTAGTGTGTGTTCTTTATAATTCTTTGTTTTGAAAATAGATATTTATAATTCTTTGTGTCCATTGCTTCATTGCTTTGCCAAGATGCAAAATATTGTACTGGAAAGTCATATATATCTACATGTGTGAGGATATAGAAATACCTTGGTTGATACAATATCATTGGAGAGCCTTACAAATATACCAAAAGACTTGAGAAGTTGGGGATAGCCCAAAACCCACTTGAAAGTCTCCACAGCTTTATGTCATCCATTCCAACAAATGACGACATGCTAGGAAGAAGGTCGCAACACTTCTCATTGAAACTTCGAGATGTTCGCTCATTGTTTTCGGCACATAATCTTCATCACGCCATTTTAGTTCTTTAATGTATGCCTGAACTAATTGCTTCCACTGCATTGAATATGAAAATCATTTAGCATGTTCATATAGTTGCTAAAAAAGTATCAATTGCATAGTAGAAACTAAGATCTTGAAGTTTATATGATATCTGTTGTGCTTGTACATGATTGTTAGATAAGTTCCATTGCTAAAAAAAAATCATTAATTATATTTATGCACGTCAGAAAGTTTTACTAGGAATATGGCCTTTCATGCAAAGATCAATTTCTACATGTATCGAGTGGAAAAGATCAAATAAAGTTGCGACCAATCAATATATGATTTATAAAGAACTGTAGATGCAAAGGATAAATCTTGATTATTGCTCCTCAAAAGTAACATAAAATTGAGTTTTCATATATTAAACCTTGAGAAACTTTAAAACATGTGGTTTTATACTTTGATACCCATCATATCTAGTTTAAATTTATTTCATGAACAAATTTACCTAATATGCAATTTTTTACTTGAAAATTGGTTCCCGTCTTCACTTTATGTCAGTAACACAATTGAATTCAAAAGAACATAACATTTCTACAGCTATATCATTGTGATTCTATCTTTGCAATGCCCAATCATAAGATACTCCCTCCATATTCGATTACTTGACGCCGTGATGAGTAAATAATAGTTGTCCAGTGACAACTATATAAAAACGGAGGTAGTATTTATTAGATGATACACATTATTGTTTTTAGAGCATCTATTTCGAAACAATCGACTAGTCTGGTACGATCAAATAGAATACTTGTCGCTTCTTTTAGATAAAACACACGATATCTCTCCTCTGGTCCTAACTGATCCTCAAAAGAATGAAATGTCTCCAATATATATAAATACAAATCCTTCATGTATTCTGGAAGCAGAGCTATTGCACTTTCATCCCACCTGCATTTTACTATGTTAGAACCTAATGCTTGTGGTAAAGAAATATTTAAGCTGTAATGAAAACTGTATCTAGAAACACGAGAAACAATTTTTTTTCCTTACAAAACAAGGATATTGTTGTCTTTCATGGCTTCATTTAATTTGGTTTCATACTTTGTGCACTTATCTCATTATTACTTTTCATACATATGACTGCATTCATTACATTAAATGAACTAGTCTTGCATGCTTCTCTGAGTTCCATGGATATATGTACCATTTGTTGGCATGTTGCCATGACATTTAAGTTGCTATCCTCTATGGATATTGTTGCTTACTTTGTTTTCAATACATGATCCTAGTCAAGACATACTACAGTTAAGCTTGATTGTTTTACGGTACTTGCCTCTGATCTTGCCGCCGCCTCCTCGGCCAGCCGTCACCAGTAGATCTCAATTCACTTGGCGCTTCCCTCACCGATTGCCTCGACCGACACACACACAGCAGACCATCTTCCCACCGTAGCTCCTCGGCTCCCTCGGCTCCAAGAAGTCTTTGTAAGGTAGTGGATAAGTGGATTGATATCTTTGTCATGTATATTGTCTTCATTTCATGTCAATCATTGTAGTGCACATATATAGGACATGCATCCTAGGGTAGCTTCTAGCTAGCTCTGTAGTTGTAATTTTTGTTTTGCATTATGTTTTGCATTAAAATATGTGTTATGTTTTGCACACTAGGATGGCTGAGGATCGTAGTTGGATGTACATTGGGCGTAGAGCGATGGGTGACTGTACCCAGAATGGATGGAAAAGTCGATGATTTTGTGGATCGAGCATTTGCTAGGAGTAATGGACGGGGTGTGTTGTGCCCTTGTTCTCGTTGTTCGAACACACGGCCACAAATGAGGGCTACAATGATCGCACACTGCAAGTACGGATTTAGGCGAGGCTATACCGTGTGGGTGTATCACTACGAGTCACAAGATAGCGGTCGGATGTGCTAAGGGAAGAAATGGACGATGGCGGCCACAATGAGAGCAGGATAGAAGACATGCTAGATGATGTGCGTCATGCATATGGGCCACTGGCGAGGAAGAACCGAGCTCGCAACAAGGGCTTTCTTTGATATGTTGTCCGCATAAGTCAACCACTTCATGGGCACACACAGTGTCCCAACTAGATGCCATCACACGACTACTTCTCATCAAGTCTCGGGCTCAAAGACAAGCATTGCTTGCTTTGATGCATTCTTAAGCGTGTTTAGCACCCTTCTCCCGATGGTCACAAACGCCCGCTAACTTGTATGAGGCCAAGAAATTGATAAGCGCACTAAATATGCCATATGAGAAGATAGATGTTTGTCCAAATCATTGCATGCTATTTAGGAATGAGAATGTGGACAAAGATCATCATGATAAGTGTGGTGAGTCTAGGTTTGTTGAGGTTGACTCGGTGATGGTCAAGAGGCGACTTCCTATTGGCGTAAAAATACCTCGCTATCTACCATTTGTGCCACTTAATCCAACGGTTATACATGTCCGAGGTTTCGCCAAACAAATGGTATGGCACAAGTATGGTCGTCTTGCACCATAATGACAAGATGGTCCACCCATCGATGGTGAAGCATGGAAGCAATTTGACCGAGACTATGTAGAGTTTGTCATGAGCCTCGTAACGTTTGAATTACAATTGCAATCGATGGGTTTAACCCATTTGGTATGGGGCTCGCCATACAAATTGTTAGCTTTGTGTTTGTCATTCCTCTTAACCTCCCACCGGCGTTTGCATGCGAAGCGATACATATTCCTTTCCTTGATAATCCACGGTCCCGAGTACCCAGGAAGAATATGAGTGTATTCATGGAGCGGTGGTGGATGAATTGTTACATGCTTGGGAACAAGGCATAGTGACATATGATCGGGCATTGAAACAGAACTTCACTATGCGGTCGCGTATCACACATCCATGCATGACTTCGGCGTCACGGATATTCTCGTGGGTGGTGCTGTACATGGGAAGATGCCATGCCCAATCTGTAGGGAGACGTTGCGTGGCTGTTGGCTAAATCATGGTCGCAAGCACTCTTTCTTCGATTGTCATCGTCAATTCCTTCCAATTGACCACGAATTCAGAAGTGACACAACTGGATTTAGGGCCAATATTGCTGTCCGTAGTGGACCACCACGTCGTCTGGCGGTGAGGAGGTTCAGTGCGGCTAGATGCTTTGAAGCCTCTTGATGATGGTGATGGGTTCGAGAAATATGGTGAGGAGCACAATTGGACTCACATTTCAAGTTTGTGGCGCCATACTTCCATAAGCTCATTCTTCCCATAACATAGATGTAATGCATAATAAGAAGAATGTTGCAGAGGCCATATTTAGCACATTCTTTGACATTCCGCACAAGACGAAGGACAATGTGAAGGCTCGCCTTGATCAGGAGGAGCTTTGCAACAGGCCCTCGCTGAATATGATCCATAAGCCAGCTACTGGCAAGTGGGAGAAGCCAAGAGCTAGTTATTGCCTAACTAGGGTTCAGAGGAAGGAGATTTTGGAATGGTTTCAGACCCTAAAGTTTCCTGATGGGTATGTAGAAAATCTAAGGAGAGGAGTGAATTTAGCTACCATGCGCATCAATGGCCTAAAGAGCCATGACTACCACATATTCATGGAACGCCTTTTGCCTGTGATGATCCGTGGCTACATCCCCGAGTGTGTTTGGCAAGTGATGGCGGAGTTGAGCTTCTTTTATCGACAGCTATGTGCAAAAGAGATAGATCCCATGGTAATGTCAACTATGGAGCGTGAAGTACCTGTGTTGCTTTGTAAGTTGGAAAAGATATTTCCACCGCTTCTTCAATCCAATGCAACATTTGATTCTCCATCTTCCCTATGAAGCTAGGATGGGGGACGATGCAAAACCGGTGGATGTATCCAATTGAGAGGAACAAAAGGAACTACGAGGCAAAGCAAAAAATCGATCGTGTGTTGAAGCATCCATAGCGAGGCGCATATAATTGAGGAAATTTCCCATTTCACATCAATATACTTTCTCGACAATGTTACGACGGTGCACAATCAAACCTCACGATACAATATTGGCATCCTCAAAATAATTGCCAACTTAGCCTCTTCACCTAAGAGGTGACACTTCAAGCGTGGTACTCCCAAAGTTTTATCGCGGGATGAGTGGTTGATCGTGATGTTGTATGTCTTTACCAACCTCTCCGAAGTGGATGATTACATTAGGTATGCAACAATTATTTTTCCCAATAATTGATGTATGAGTGTTTTAATCTACTTGTCTTGTTGCCTATAGGAATTTGTTAGGAGCGAGTGGAAGCAACGCCGAGACCCATCCGAAAAACAAGTTGCGACCCTTCTTAGGAAGGGTCTTTGGGAATTGTAAACCGAATTTCCGACTTGGTTCTATCGTAGTAACTTCTCTATTAGCTACTCCCCCTTGCACATAATATTTACTAAGTAAAGAGGAACTAATACATGAAACCCATTCTATTTATGCTGTAGAGTTTCAAGGACAAGTCTATGAGCAGCGAATTGAAGCAAGTTGCTCAAGGATGCCACACTCGGGTGCTGTCCTATAGTACCTACGATGTGAATGGGTACCGCTTCCGAACATCGTTACATGAGAGGGAACGGCCTAATGCAACAACAATTAACAGTGGATTGGTGACTATAGGACAAGATGAGAGCGATACACCTGTTGAATACTATGGAGTAATTGAAGAAATAATTGAACTATATTTCCATGGTAGCAAACCTCTCAAACTTATGTTATTCAAATGTCATTGGTTCCATCCGTTTAGGGAGTCGACAGATACATCACTTGGGTTTGGTTGAAGTTGCACATCAATCAATCCTACCAAGCAATGATCCATTTATTGTGGCTCAAAAAGCCACCCAAGTATACTACATCCGCACCCATGCAAAACTATGAGTAGTCTAGTGGATTGGTGGGTAGTACATAAGGTGCAACCATATGGTAAACTACCTACCCCTAGTGAGCGGGACTACAACATGGAGACCAACAATGGTGTTGACCTATTCTTTCAAGAAGATGGGCTACGTGGACTTTTGAAATAATAATTGGGGAAGAGGACGATCACATGGATGATATTCAAATCGATGCCGATGAGGTTGTAAACCAAGAGGACTTGGAACTACTTAATCGCTAGACATTGATGGCACCGCAGGATGAGGTTGAGTCAACACCTCATGATAGTGACGATGACTTTTGGAGGGCCCATCTGCGGAGGATCCCATTGTAGATGACTACTTGAGCATGATCTTGTATGTCTTCCATTTATTTGTCGCATGTTTTTAATTTTTGTATGAGCTTACTTGATTACGTTATATTACATTTTTCTATGAGCTTACTTGATTACGCTTATATTAATTGATTTATTTTATTTCATTTCATTTCAGACACCAAAATATGAGTGGCGAGGCAAGATACTCTAGTCGAGGCAGACGCTTGTTTTCCACTCGAGGAGGCAGAGGGCGCACCATGCCACTCGAGGAGGCGAGAGGGTAGCCACGGCCCCTCCAGAGGATCGAGGGCAGCCTGCCCTCCAGAGGATCAGGGCAACCTCGGCCCTCCAAGAGGCACAGGGCAACCGCGCCCCTCCAGAGGCACCCTCCAGCCTCGGCCCCTCCAGAGGCACAGGCAGCCGCGCCACTGACGAGGCAGAGGGCAGCCATGGCCCCTCGAGGAGGCAAAGGGCAGCCATGCCCCTCGAGGGCTAGCGGGGGTCTACCTCTAGTAGATCCGGCCTCAGACCTTGACCCTCGCGTCTTGATGATGTGGAGTATGAGCACCGTGAGGCGGAGGGTGAGGAGGAGGAGCACCCCGAGGCGGAGGTGAGGAGGATGAGCACCATGAGACACAAGAATTTTGGATGCGAGGACATGCGAACCTGCCACAACGACCAACCCGAGAGGAGGAGAAGACTGTCATCGTTCCTGTTGGCGACATGTAAGAAACTGTTTGCACTTTCACTAATTTAGCCCACTTAATTGCATACCTCAAAAAACTAATATGCGAGCAATGGCGAGAAGAAGGCGGGGGTGACAAATGTAGACTTCCGAATGGCATAATTGGCGTGTTGATTCGATGGCACTTCCCTAGGTTGGTCACCTACAGAGGAAGGCGGGAGCCTGCATGGACATGGTGCCACTACAAGGTCACTTGAAGATACCGCCCATTCTTGAAGGAGAGGTTCCATTTGACAATTGCTTGCGTGGGTGGAGGAAAGTTTTTGGGTAAGTGACTGAATATTCAAATCGCTTCTATGTGTTCCTATGCATGTTAGGTTGATTAGGTCACAACTCTCGAGTCGCAATGAGTTGTACCCTTTTGATTTAAAGAACCATTGTTTCTAATTTATTTAACTAGATGATGCATAACCATGAAAATGATGGTTTTGTAAAAATTCGGAAGCAATTAGCTTGGCTAATTTCTAGATAAATCTATCTTGTTGCTGGTCATTTTTTTCAATGATCCACAACAAATTTATACTAAAACTAGCTATATCCATGCCGGTTTCTATGGGTAACATCACCATTAGTATAAAGCAATAGTATATTGTTTTCTAGAGTCCCGACTCTAGATCTGTTCATGGGGTTAGGTAATCCCTTCTATCGACTTTTAAATTGATAACAAAGGACAAAAATATTCAAAATAAGAACTTAAGTTGCTGCTACTAGTGTCTGTTGAATGAATGGTTTTTTCTGTATAATATTTCGTCAGCCTTCAGTGAACATGTAGCCTCCAATCTCACCCATCTAATCTTTATTACAGTAGTAGGTTGATATGCAAAGCACAACACAGATATATTGGAAAGAAGCATAATTATAAATTTACCAAGTATTTTGCATTATCCTTTCTTAGGTGTGCTAGAATGTATGTGGTCCTTTTAACTTGATAATGCACCATGCCTATCACTGTAAGAAAAAATCGATAATTTCATAGAGTGCATATAAATCACAGAAAAAATGTTATCTGTCTTAAAAGTGAACATGTAAAGCAACAGATTGTCAAAGTAATATGTGAGTCTTTGCAATTGCTCTGGGACAAGCAAGCAAAACTGAGCTAAACTACTAGAAGGGTGGATACTTTTTGTGTGTGTGTGTGTGTTTCTTTTGGATGTTTAGTAGCCAAGTAATAAATGTCAACTAACTTAATCATCTTATTCTTTATCAATTCCTTTTGCTTTCATCAACTAACTTAATCATCTTATTCTTTATCAATTCTTTATTCTTGGATTGTAGTGGTGGTTTCGATGGGCCGAGGGACGAAGCTAATTCTAGGAGAGTCTTTGCGTAATTGTGTTAAGAAGTGATCCCACGATGTTTTACGGCACACATCCAAGCGGTGATCTGTTACCACACACAAGTCCTTGGACAGCAAATTCGTAGGGCCGACGCTTGCCAAACGAATATCACTTTGGACGAGTACATGCAGGTAACCAACTGAACAAACGATGTCCTTGATTACAATCAATTCTAGTTTATTCATATTTAACACTTGGTTAATTTAGGCAATACCTTGGTGGGCCCTTAAGTGTGAAAATGCATGGCGGCAGATTGTCCAAGACAGGTGGTGCAACGAACGATGGTTACAGAACTCTCGTGCTGCTAGGGAGCGGAGATTGTTGATGGACGGGACAGCACATCATCAAGGCAGCTCCTCCATGGCACGTTACAAGAAGAACCTAGTAGGTCAACATGTTCATATTGATTGTATGTTGTAGATACATATGTATTGACCGCCGTGGTTTTTTTGGGTGCAGGAAAAGAAGAAGCAGAGACCTGTCTCCGATATGGAGGCATATGTAGCAGCTAGGAGGGGTGATCAGGAGGGCACCTTGTGCAGCCAGCGCGTGACAGAGAACTTGGTACGATTTCTGATCATTTTGTCCCTGATGATTTTCGCTCCCTGATGATTTTGTCCAACAGTGCATATATCGATCTTTGCTAAGGAGATTCATGGCCGGACTACGACGCCATGAATTCACCACTAGACGCGAGTCTTGTGTACAAAATCGAAAGGGAAGAAACATGGTCGTTTCTTCATGGGTGCCGGGTACATTAGCACACCGACAACCCTCTCGGAGGTCCGATCCACGAGTGCTGCATCAACGGATGAAGTACACCTTCAAAGTCGACAGCAACCATCACATGTTTCCCGCCCTCGCTTTTACGAGCTTCAAAGCATTGCTGACAGAAATTGAGGCTAGGCAGCGGTTGGAGCAAATGCTCCTGCAGGTTAGTTGGAGCGTGGTAGTACAATAACAAAGTAATATGCAATATATATATATTCATACTTGGCTAATGTATGGCAATGTGCAAACAAATATGCAGGCACTCGGGACCGGGACTCAACTTAATGTCTCTCCGTCGGGGGAACCACTGCCTCACTTATCTGCTCCGGTTAGTAACTGCATACTGATTATTATATTGTTAGTCTCTTATGACTGCTTGATTCAGAAGACATTGCAATGACATGCAATGTAATTATTGGTCGCTACTGCAAATTTCTTATAATACGATTTCTTATGAAAATGTAGGGAATAGTGGGATCGCTTGCTTCTCTCGCTAATCTTTGAAGTCAAGATGTCGCCCTAATGTTCACACGACGTCCATCGCCGAGAGGCCACCACCAGTGTTTGCTATTTTCATGATATACTAAAAGGATACCAATATTAGAAAACATTCACAATCGGTGATTGCTAAAAATGGATAAAATGGCTACATATATAACTAATTCTCTATATCTATATCATAAATTCTTTTGAAATGTGTCAACATATAATAATTTGTATGTACACTCCTTTCTATGAATTTGATGATAAGTGCTTGAGACATAAATGTTGATCAGTAGTTCACAATGACAAAATATTGAGAGTTGGAGTTTAACATTTTAGCACCTGTGCTTTTCATGTTCTTAACTGATTTGCCATGTTATTAGGTTGTTCATCATGATTTAAAGGAATTTTTTTGCTTTGTCAATAGTTTGGTTAATTATCTTTTCATGTAATATCAATTCCTAACTTTTGTTGTAAGATGGCACTAATATTAAGTTTTGCTCTATCTGCGAGAACTCCCAAAATGATGCTTTTGTGCGAGTAAGATTGAAGCAGGAAATTCTGTGCATGCAAATGGTTGTACTGATACTTGCTTTTCTTTTATGTACATAAGAGTATGAAATTACTATTTAAATCATCATATGTATAATGCCTTATGCTTACATTTTCGAACTTGAACTTGAATGTTGTGAGCTTGGGAACTGTTATGATGTCTATACATACATATATACATACATATATTGTGGGATGGATGGATGGATGGATTATTTGATTGCTGTGGAATGGATGGATGGATGGATGGATGGATTATTTGATTGTGTGGAATGGATTTTAAATGAATTTGTGAAAAATTTGGTTCAAATTGCTTTTGTCGCTTCCGAGTGTTTTCTCAGATTTCGAAGTGTTTTCAGATTTCCGAGTGTTTTTGGCACTCGGGAAATTGACAAATATTTCCCGAGTGTCGACACTCGGGAAATAAACCAAATATTTCCCGAGTGTCGACACTTGGGAAAAGACACTCGGGCAGCCGACAAACTTTCCCGAGTGTCAACACTCGGGAAAACGTGACACGTGGCAATTCTAGCCGGATTCGTCGGAATATTTCCCGAGTGTCGTTTTCGCTATGCACTCGGGAAAATGGCCAGGTGTCAATTTTCGATGGTTTCGTCGGTCAAACGTTGACACATTCCCGAGTGTTTTTCAACGATTCGAAAGTGTCAACACTTGGTAAAGATTCCGTTCTGGTCGAAGCCGCTCACCGGATTTTTTCCCGAGTGTTAGAGTTTCCCGAGTGTAAACATAAGCACTCGGTAAAGTAATATTTCCCGAGTGTAACACTCGGGAAACTGTTATTGTCCCGACTAATCTATCCCGAGTGTATTTTTCCGAGTGTTTGGCTTCTTTTCCCGAGTGTTTTTGGCACTCGGGAAATATCCTGTTTCTGGTAGTGCGGACATTTCCTTTGTTGTGCAGCAAGCTTGCTTATTCATGCATGCTCCCAGAGAACCACACTTGCATCTTGTCAAACGCATATTGCGATACATCCATGATATGCTGGACTATGGCTTGCAGCTCTTCTGATCCAAGTCTTCCCATCTCGTTACCTATTCCGATGCGGATTGGGCTGGCTGTCCGGATACTCGAAAATCCACGTCGGGCTATTGTGTTTATCTTGGTGATAACCTTGTTGCTTGGTCCTCCAAACGTCAGGCAACTGTTTCAGAAACATCCTGGCTCCGCCAACTTCTTCTTGAGCTCGGTCAGCCACTAGAGAAATCCACAATCATCTATTGCGATAATGTCAGTGCCATGTACTTATCTTCCAATCCGGTGCAACATCAGCGCACCAAGCATGTGGAAATTGATCTTCATTTCGTCCGGGACAAGGTCTCACTCGGTGAGGTTAAAGTCCTGCATGTTCCATCCAATTCTCAATTTGCTGATGTGTTCACCAAAGGATTGCCGTTGTCCTCCTTCGTTGAGTTCAGGTCCAGTCTAAACATCTTACCAATGATAGTTCCGACTAAGGAGGGCTGTCAACAGAAGTTCCTCAGCCAACGGCCTGCACAACGGCATTCACCCGGGTCTTCAGGCACTTAGGCAGCGCATGCATCACCGGCACTACCGATGTGATCCGAGCCCATCGGGCACTCTCCCATCTATTGTAATCCATGCATGGCTACGCCCTGCATGTTCTGTAATGTCTGTTTATAGGCATCAGTACATTCAATACATAAGGTGTGTTGCCTAATTCGCACTCAGCATACATCTATTCAGGAAATGCTAGACTCTGAATACAGATGCAATACTAATTTATTGTTTCGATCTGCTCGTAGTCGCTGTCAGCAGACTACTAATGCAGTGATCTGTTGCACTCTATTTGAACCTGCTTATAGCCCCTTCTTACAAATGACTTTTTTTACAGCTCGTCCACTTCTGACCCTACAGAAAAGGTCTGCCTACATAAGAAAAGAAAGAACTAGCTAGATCTAGGTATACTATCTTTACTTACATGTTTAGTCATTCATACCTATTTCCTGTTCCATACAATTTACTTTGTCCCTTACATGTTTGTTCATCTAATTCGATAACTAATTTACTCTTATTTTGTTGTTCTTACAGCGAAGCCTACCCGCTTTAAAGTTGTAACACATCATCTATCTTGCTTCAGATCCCGCACGCCCTCCTTTTGCTACACACTGTCTGCTCTATAATATTATGTTTCATGTAATCTTGCCGGTGCTCCTGCTACGTAGGGCCTTTTGCCGGCAGTAAATAGGCCTATCTTAAGTCATCTAGACACCGGCCGTCGGTTTTACTTCCACATTTTTATGCCTCTGTTGCTGAGCCCTTGTGCTGTGTGTAAGTCAATACTCTTATTGTACGCCGAATAGTTGTGTCCTCTTTCCTACCCACTATGCGCTATAGCACACAGAATCACATCTCTGTGCAGACTTATTGCTTTCAAATCTGTTCGTGTATAGTTACGTAGACATTGTTCTCCTCATCGAATCTAGCCAAAACTACAACTTAGCCAAAACTACATATATATATATATATATATATATATATATATATATATATATATATATATATATATATATATATATATATATATATATATATATATATATATATATATATATATACATATATATATATATATATATATATATATATATATATACATATACGTATATATATATATATATATATATATATATACTATATATATATATATATATATATATATATATATATATATATATATATATATATATATATATATATATATATATATATATATATATATATATATATATATATATATATATATATATATATATATATATATATATATATATATATATATATATATATATATATGTATTTTGAGCTCCCAACTGATTCTATAACATAGTCTATTATTTATTTACAGAGTCATGGGCCCATGCTTGACATTCTTATATATTTCTTGCCTTCCATCGCTGCCTCTCAGGTTTGCCTCCACGCCACGCAAGCATTAGTAGACATAGCCCCAGACAGAACATGTGTGTGGGAAGGAAAATTTTTTTAAATAATATATTTTTAAAAAAAAATACAGAAATAAATAGTCGAAAAAGAAAATTACAAAACTAGATATTAGCGATATAGACTTCTCCGGTGGTATATACCACTTCTAGATAAGAGCAATTCAAGGATTTAGTCTCTCCCTGTTGCCAATTGAAATTGCGATCGCTCCTTGTCGTCAATTAAATTGGCGACAGAAGTTAGTTTTGTAAAAAAAATTCGACTATTTATTTCTGTAATTCTTTTTTTAAAATGTATTATTAAAAAAATTCGTGTGAGAAGCGTTCACTTCCCATCATACAGCAGTACCTACAATTTCAGTACTTGCAACACCCATCCGTGTAACTTAAGATTTTCTCTAAGGAAAGGAAAATGAAATATTGAACCAGACAGAACATGTGTGAGAGAAGCATTCACTTCCCATCATACAGCAGTAGCTACAATTTCAATACTTACAACACCCAACCGTGTAACCGAATATTTTCTCAAAGGAAGAAAAAGGGAAAGGAAAAATTGAAACAAAGCTTGCACAAGAGGCCTTCGTCGTCTTCTCCACTTCCGATCTCCATTCTTGTCCCCTTTTATATCCACCTTCACACACTTTCTATGTAAATAACTTAGGTCTCCCATTGTTATGGGCTTATGGGATTATAACATATCACCCATGTATGCCCTGTGTGCTTTCCTATAGAGAACACAAGTAGCTGTTCTCTTCTCACTTTACCAAATTTTTGCTGCCAAAAACCATAACATCTTATGCACTTTACAACGAACATGGAGCCATTATTTCTTGGGACTTGGTTCCCTTCGGCCTCCACATGGTCCGGGCCTTTACAATGGTAGGTCCTGATTCCAGGCTCAGCAAATGCTCACAGTGCAAAGTTGTTTGTCCGGACTCATTGGTGCAGTCAGTGTACACGGTAGTATGTGACTGCAGCACACTGTCTCGGCCACACTCCCTCTTGTAATCTAGGACCATGCTCGCCAGTTCATGATTCTCCAGAATGGAGATTGGTGCACTCTAAGGGGAAAAATTAAAGTACGGTTAAGCACATGTTGGTAAATAATTTTATATAATAGATACTGACTAAAATGTTAATTTTTCTCATTTTTTGGTTGTTTCAGGTGGTGTTGCAGGATACCTGAAGAAATAATTACTCTTTATTTCTGAATTTGCAGCACACCAATAAATGCATAAATGACTAGCCCGGAACGCATGGCACATGATCAGCCACGCAAACAACCATTTTTTTCATTAAAAAAATAAATGAATGACTCGTGGACAAGTTGCGTATAAGAATTCTAATCAAGCTATTGTGCGAAAGCAACACAAGTGAGCAACATGGTTAGGTACCTAGGTGACCAACCAAACATAGTTAAATCTATCAGGAAATACATTTCTTGTCCAATCTGTGCAACACGATTATCTCGTAAATAATATACTTTGAAAGACAACAGAGCTGACGAATAGTATTTGCTTATGTGAAGAGTAAGTAGGTGGACACCCTAGTAGTAATATAGGCACATTCATTTGGGATCTTGACCAGGTGTAATCTTATACTTTCCTACAGTAATGTCCAATCATAGTTAGACGGCATGATTTTGAGCCCCACTAGCACCTACAATTCCAGTGCACTTTAATTTCTGCGAACTGGCTCCCAATGTTCTACCGACCAATGTTCTGATTTTCGCTGAAAATCGGAAATTTCGGCCATACCGGGGGTGGCAGCGGCGGGAATCCAAACCGATTCCAAAAAATTCGGTTCGATGAATTTTGCCCCCAAAAACCGAATTTGCTCGAATTTGATCTTTTTGAATTTAAAATCCGAAATTTTCAGATTTTTGGCCATACCGGCCACCTCCGGTAAAAACGTCCGGTATTGAAAACCCTGCTACCAACAGAACACATCGGAAATACAATGTGACAAATGGATCTCTTTGAAGTGTACTGCACATCAACAGTACTCTATGTACATCCAAAGACCAAAAGGTGAGTATGGCCACACAAGAGTATGTTCTACCATGTGACAACTTAATTTTTTTAAAAAAAACAATACTATGTAGACAACAAGATGGGCAAAAGAATGCCTAACACGAACCATTAGGCAAACCTCCATGCAGTGTATACAAAGATATGAGAGTAGATCAACAAAGGTTGTGCTAAAAGTAACATACTCAACTAAAAAGCAAAAAAATAATGATAGATAACTATGAAGGAACCAAGACATCTATACAAGAGAGACAAATTTGTTTATTTCAACAATCTAGTCATCTAAGCAAGAAACCTTATTAAGCACAATAAAGATGCAAAGTGGGACAAAAATACCTCAAGAATCCACCCAATGTATTTAACATTATTGACATGCTGATTGATATCAAGGTCGGCCCACCGAGGCTGCATTATATATGACAGAAAGCAAAAGATGTAAAACATCAACTGAAGAACAACAATGTAGAATGGACTTATAATCTTTTATGCATGTGCAAAACTTACAGTCAGGCCTGTCCGGACATATTTGGCTGAAGTGGCACTTCCATGCTCTGGCAGTTTTGGAAGTTTTCGGTTGTCTTCATCTACAATAGCAGCATGCTCAAAGAAGTATGGCTCTATTTCAGTCCGCACTTCATCTGGAATTCTCGCAAGCTTTCTAGTAAGCTTGTGCATCATAACCCATTTACTGCACATTTAGCCGAAAATTAGAATACATAGCCTCGTCTACCTGGCCTACATAGGTGGTAACATGACAGGGGCGAGCAGTTAAATAGCAAATGTTAATAGGTTATGCGATTAGTGGTATGGTATCTATGAGTGAAGAAAATTTGAACCTTGTAGCCTTCAATACTGTATGGCCCGTCATAGAATCACGTATATGCCAATCTCGACGCATTCCATTTTTACCATGAGCACCTACCCATGTATCTACTTCAACAGTATCACCCCTGCAGAAGAATAAGAAACTAATTCAAAACACATAAAAGCATAACCCTTTGGCAACACACCACTTGCAGCTAACAAAAGTATACCTTTCTAACATCTGTAAGTAAATGTAACAGATGGATATTAAAGGATTCACAGAAGGCCTCTGCATCAATTAAAGAGTCTGCAACTATGCACAGTTACAAATCACAATTGCCCCTCCAATAAAAATTGACATAAATCAGACTACTATGGAGTATCTCTTTCACATTCATTGTCAAACAACCTGAAAACTCCATTTAACCAAACCTAATGAAAATTGGCATTATGTTATTATCCTATTATTACTGTAAACAATCATGCTCGTTACTGTAACTACAATAAAGTACTGCTACAGTAAACAACACAGAGGAAACATGTTGTAATTAACCATGCATCTGTACCTTCAAACTGCTAGCATGTGTCAAAGAATAATAACATAATGCCAAAAGCTACAACTTATTTCAAGCTCAAATTATATAAGAGAACAAAAAACAAAGAACATGCTAATCTGCGAATTATACCAGCATGGATAACGCTCGACGAAGACCTGCATTTGGCTGACAACCCAGAACAAGTTCCGTTTACTCATCTCTGGTGTTGAACCAAAACCATCTCCTAGCAGCCCGGCACTCTTGACATGATTAAGTGCAGTTTCCTGCATCAAAACCAAATTATTTCATTGTCCAACACCCAACCAGAACAATCTGATGCCTCAAAATCACCATATTTCACCTGCAAATGGTTCATGAGCGTCTCTATGGACGCCGTCCTGTCGGCCCCAATCTCATAGGACCTAATGGAGAAGTTATGCCTGAACATGAGCCCGTCATGTATGATCCTGCCGAAACCAAACGTGTCGGCGAGCATGTCGGGCCGCTTGGTCTTCCAGTCAAGCAGCGTCCACTGCTTCTCAGCGGCCAAGAAGATGGTCGTGATGGCCGCAAGGAGCATGCTCCAGTCGGGGAGCTGGTTGTAGAACGTCCTCGGCATCGCTGAGGGTACGGTCTCGTGCTCCCCATCCGCCAAAGCAGACTTGCCGCCGTTGACCTTGGGGACAGCGGCGTGGGTGCGTATCTTGCCGGCCCTCACAGCAGCCGACGAGGAAGTCGGCCTCGCGGCGATGCCGCGGACGTCCAGGCTGTCCGGGCGCTCGCCGAGGGCGTTCTTGGGCGCGGAAGACGCCGGCGCCGGCGACCCCAGGAAGAAGGCCGAGGCGGCGATGGAGGCGGCCATGGGAAGTACGGACTAAAATTTCCGCGCAAAATCAAATGGCGCGCGAATGTGGGATCCCAACCTGAATTTGCACAAGAACGACATTAGCATCAATAGAAACCACAAAAATTAAACGAAAAAAAGAAGAAGCATCTTTTATCCAAATCTAATCAACCAAACAAAGCAAGATTTGCTTCACAGTACAGAGACCCCATGGAAACAAACACCCGAAGCTTACGAAGAAGAAACGAGGAGAAACCGACGGTCAAAGGCTCAAAGCAAACCGCTCAAATACGGCAAACGGGAGAAAGAAACAAAAACCTACCAGGGCTACAGGAAAGAGAGGGAGGCCATTAAGCCAAGAAAAGAAAAGAAACGCTAGGAACCCAACTATCGCGGTGAAAAAAGGCGCGAGCTTTTCCTAAACTCGAGATCCAGCCAGGACAAAGATCCTAAATTCCCGCGATTCCCCAGCTGTCAAGGCCCGTCCTCTAGCCAGCCAAGCAGCGAAGCACCCAGAAATAGCATACCCGAACCGGCAGAGTCGCCACATGCTCCCGCTCCCCAACAATCCAACCAAGAAGCGACCCCCGAATAAACCCAGGAGAAACAGATGCATACGGAATGCGGCCGAAGCGGCCACCCAACCTTCCGGGGAGGCGACGGCGGGGGCGAGGGGTTCTTGCTCCTGCTGCTTCTCACGACGCGGCCATTGGCGTCGAGGTGGTAGAGAGAGAAGGGAGGAGAGAGGAGGCGCGGTGGGGGGTGGGGTGGTGCCTGGTCTGTGTTTTGGCGGCTTTGGTCGCGCTGGGTTTGGGGGCCAGGCCACACCTCTTTATCCGCTGGCACCGGGCGTTGGCCACCGCGATTTTTAAAACCAGGTTTGGGGGGTTGCCGCGCCAAACGACTGTTCTGCCCCTGCCTCCCTGGGAACGGATGGATGGGATGGAGGAGGGTAATATCGGAGATCTGAAAATAAATGGTGTGTGGGGCCCTGCTGTCCATCGGGCTGCCACACAAGGGTGGTGGGGGGATTGGACGGTGGAGAGGAAGGACTCTCGATGAGGTCTTTCTCTTATAGAATTTGCTTCCATACGATGGGATTGGTGATCCTAAATCCTGATGTAGTGCATGGCACAGAGGAGAAACGTGTGAAATATAACTGATGCATGTGTTGTAACTAGGCTAGAGCTAGCACGAAATGATCAGGGTTCAGCGTTTCTCTATATATATAAAACATATATAATTTTTAACAATATTATACTAAATATTAATATATGAGGTAAACATTGGCAAAATGCATCATCTAGCCTCAATATCCTATAAAAACAAAACAAAGCGACTTAAAATTGTGAAGTAAAAAAATAGTATAATGATAAAATAAAATAAGTACATTACCTTTTAGTACTTACGTTCTTTTAAGTTCATGCAGCGACGAATCACAACATTAGTAGCACTATCTGACACTTTTCTTTTCAGAAGTTTTTCCATAAATTTACCTGTCATTTGCCTATTATTGGAATCATGGAATATTCAACAGTTCAAGAACAATATATTAGAAACATACGTCTAGGACCAGGAGCATACTTGATATTCTAGTAAAAAATTCTAAGTAAAATCCAAAACATAGTCCAATACGAGCACATCGATGATAGATATCACTTGCAATTTTGCCTTCGATTTGCAACGAACTAGGTCGGTATTCCAAAAACCCAAATTAAAACCCTAAGTATTAACCCTACATTTCGACAAAAATCA
The DNA here is from genome assembly GCA_036346405.1 of Phyllostachys edulis. NCBI lineage: Eukaryota > Viridiplantae > Streptophyta > Magnoliopsida > Poales > Poaceae > Phyllostachys > Phyllostachys edulis. The sequence continues at coordinate 36,284,283 of CM070555.1, read as the reverse complement.
ACCAACAACCATCATATTGAAACCATAACTCACAAATTTAGTCTCTTTACTTGAAAGAAATCCGAAGAACTGAAGATGTGGGACATACCCCATGTTGATTCTGCAATTCATGACTTAGTCCTTCCGATGGGCGAGGAACATCATGACTGGTGTGGGCGGCGGCCAAGGCCTCCATCCGGGCTCCGCCACCGACGACTATGACCATAGTCCACCGACCAGGTGAGGCGAGGCAAATTGTGAGCCGCAGGAGCTGAGAGGGAGAAGAACAGATGTGAACTCCACGGCCACACGACGTAGCGCACTCATGCGAGACGAGGCTGGGAGCAACGTGTGCGGCTGCTAGTGTTGGGCTACTGCCTTTGATGCGTGCATGCATGTGTTTGCTATTGGCCGTGATGATTTGCTCGTGTCAATCGACGCTGCCATCGACGCTTATTTATCTGGCCCACCAAGCAACCAAAGGGAGCGAGCGGTGAGACTACAAGAGGCTGGAAGTTAGGCTGTATCGGGGTGCATAGCTTTTGGGCTAGAGGGTGCACGCATGGTATATATGGGCTAATCCCCACTAAATGTTTTTTTGAACCTGGTGTTCTATGACACCGGGTGGGCCTATTGAGCTCTGCCCCTAATTGTGATTAGGTTGTTAATGGGTTTGGTTGAAATGGACAAAGCGGGTTAGGTTTTAATTTGTGTTGGCATTGGGTGGGTGGGAATGTGTTGAGGCAGCTAACGGGTTGGTTTGGTTTATGTTTGCAGTGAAAACAGGCTGATTTGGATTGGTATGGGTTCTAAAATTTTGGGGTCATGTGGGTTGAACCCATGGATCATATGGGTGGGTTGGTATGGGTGATAGGTGGGAAAGGGGTCAAGGTGACGGGCGATCAACAGGTGGCCTGGGACGATGAGGAGGAGCACAGCGGCCACCAGGAGTGAGCACGGCAAGCAGTACCAGGTCAGGAGCACCTCCGAGGCGAAGCCGATGGCGACGCGACCGAGTTAGTTCTAGATGCTGATGAGGGACACGAAGGTGGTGATGCTGCATTGCGGGTACCCCTAGGGACTTGCCGATCTGAACCATGTTGTCGATCACCGTGAGGGTGCCACCTACGCCGAACACCGTCGTCGTGAACAGCAGCAGCATGTCCATGCTCGCCAGCACCTGAAGGATCGTGTAGTCCTCACCGCGCGGCGGCAGCCTCAGCGTGCGGAGCAATCTTGCACTTGCTATCTCTGGCTTCTCGGCTGCTGGTGGCGGCGTCAGATTCACGTTCATGGTCACCGCAGACAACGTCGGCCCGTCCCCTTCTGCTTCTGGGGTCCTCTTGCACAGGGCGACCTCCTTGCGCGGGATGATGGTGAAGAGGAATAGGAGCATCGTGAACACGACGGTGACACTGACGTCGTACTCAGCATGGGTGAACCGGAACCACTTCTCGAGGATGATGATGACCATGAGGTACGCGGCAAGTGCGAGCGACACATACAAGAAGCCGCAAAACATGTGGAACTCGTGGCACACCGCTGCTGGTGAGCGCGACGCGCATATGATGCAAATGGTCCCTGGGAAGGCCATGGAGATGGCGACTGGAAGCTAGCCGACTAGTACGATGAGCGGCCTGGTGTCGCCACTGCTGTCACCGTAGAAGGCGAGGTAGAGCTAGGTGAAGATGGTGCCGCTAAGGCCGATGAAGCCCTTGAGCAAGCTGAGCATGACGCCACAGCTCTCTGGGAAGTTCTTGATGCAGGTGATGAGCCTGCAAGTGTTGGCGAAGGCCTGAGAGTTGGCACCAACGACAATGTAGAGGCAGATGAGCCACAGGAGAAGCTTGCAGCAGCCACAGCCGGTGACGGAGGGGTAGACCATAAGGTATCCCCTAGGTTCATGGTGGCGTCGATGGCGAGGACGGGCTAGGGCGGTGTGATGCTGATGTTGGTGCTGATGTCCTTGAAGAAGCCGATGGTGTTGAGCTGCTCTTGCGTGTATCCCAGCATGGTCTTGATGTCCTTGGAGTAGATGGTGAAGATGTATGTCGCACTCACCGCCGACATGATGAGGAAGAACCCATACGCCATGAACCACCACCGGTGGGGGTGGGGAGGAATGGAGCTTTTGGGTTTGAATCGAAATGGATTTGCCTTTGGGGCTCCATGGACGCTGCCGCGGGGCGCCACCAATGTCGCCAAGCTCCATGGCCAAGAACAGAGAATAGGAATGACATGACCCTACTCTGCTCCAGTTCCGCGATGTCCGCGCTTGCCATGGTGCCACAATCATCACGTCCAGCCTCAGCCCCGATCCTCCGTCTCTTGCCCGAGGTGGAGGAACCATTGCCAGCCGCTGCCAGCTCCTCCTTCTTGGCAAGCATGATGCGCAGCACCACGCCCAGTTCGTCAGCAAGTTTGGCCAAGAACACCATCATCTAGCCCATCCAGTCCTCAGCTGCGCAAAGCCTGTAGTCCATGGCCTGCAGCTCCTGGTCCAGAGCTAGCTACTGGTCAAGTGGAGCTGCTTGGTGATACGGGGTGGTCCGATCTTCTCGAGTAGAACCGTGGATAAATAGTGCTTGATGACGAACAACACTCAGCTGTACACCACGCGCCAGTGCACGGACTTGCAGCTCTATGGATATTCGCCAACACACACCAGGATGATCGCCGCTAAACCACGAGCGGAGATCGCCAAGCCCTCAATTCCCAGCAGAAAAGCAAACTTGACCTTAATTGGCAGAACGAACAATGGATTGCTTAGTCCTCTCTCAAAGTCCTCGCATGAACTCTGGTTTCGAAAGAACAAGCAATAGCTATGTTTCAATTCTTATGCATAAACTGGTTTACCTTACAATAGGGGTCTACCCCTCAATATATAGTCTTGGCTTAAGAACTATTTGGTACTACTGTCAATGTGGGACTATTCATGCACTGTTACTGTTCACGTGTCATTACTGTTCACAACCTGATTACTATTCACGGGTACCGTTCATGGGACGATTGCTGTTCACGAATGCTATTCATGGCCCGATTACTATTCATGGTTATTGTTCACGCCGTGGAATTAGGCTTCCTTCCTAGTTCCTCCACATGGGCTTTGTGCTTGACTGCTTGGGCTGTGATCCCTCGCTTGTCCGCATGGACCTTGGCCCTCTCCTCCTTGGCCAAACGGGTCATAGGCCAGCGCCTTGACCTCCTCATTTGATGGCCTTCCTTGGATGACGGCCGCATGTCCTTGATCTCCGTCCATCACTGAATCTTCAAACCTGAACACAAGCAAAACACTGTTTTTAGGTGGTATAAAATTCTCGTTAAAATCAATGACATATTCATTAAGGAGCAAGTTCACCTGATCTTGTAGTTTTTCTTGGCACGTGCTCTTGTAAATGGTCCAGTCGACAGCTCGATATATATATCTTGAGCATTAGGTGGAGGAGAAGAAAGTATTGTAGGGATGCCCGCATCATCCTTCCCCTCTTGAAAAGGCGTCGTCCTCGACGCAATATTAAAAGCACGGAAGAACGGTGATAAAGTAGCAACGTTGCATGTCGAGCTCACGCCATAGTCATCTCCCAGAAGCTCGATTTTGTATGCATTATCGTTAATCTGCCCAAGCATTTTGAAAGGTCCATCTCCTTGTGGCAGCAATTTCAATTTGCCTTGATCCGGAAAGTGTGGTCGGGTTGGCAGCATCGCTCCCGGAATCAAATCAATATGATGCTTTATCCCGCGGATTGGTGGCAAACCAGCGGCCACTTTTTTCGGAAAGACATCGCAAATTTCCTGCAAAACATGAGAGACACAACTAGGAAGAGATGTCAAGTCGTCAGTCAAAAGCAATGCATCTTTGTACAAAAGTACAAAGTGCACCAAATTGGGATTCTCACAAAAAGCTCTTTTCTCTGATTTTGTGGCTAACATTACTAAACTTTTCTCTCCCTCACTTTTCTTTTTATCGCTCAATTTTGACTTGTGGCTCTCACCGAAGGTGGAATCACTTTGGTGTACTCTCAATTTTCACCTCAAATTTCTTCTTATCAGCATTAACTATCCCTGTCGGTGTAAGCGGATACAAAATCACATCTGTGCTGCTCCACTTAAACTTATAGCAGTTTATATGTCCATCATGATAAACATGGCGATCAAATTGCCATGGGCGCCCCAATAGCAAGTGACAAACTAACATGGGAACCACATCGCAAACAATGGTATCCTCATACTTGCCAATCTTAAAGTGCACCTTCACCATATGACTGACTTTCACCTCGTCCACATCGCTTAACCACTGCACATGATAAGGATGAGGATGCGGTAAGTATTTTAAGCCCAATTTTGTGCACATCTCCTTACTGGCCAGATTATGACAACTCCCTCCATCAATTATGACTTTGCATACTTTACCGCCAACTGTTGCTCATGACTAAAACAAATTACACCGTTGTATGGTAGACTGGCTTTGTGACACGCTAAGGACACGAGGCGTGCACACTAGCATATGCTCTCCATCTGGCGACCCCGGCCGACAATCCAATCTCTCCTCCTGTGTGGGATCCTCTGCAAAATCAGCAAACGGAGTAGTATCATCCTCATCACTAGCTAAAATATACCTATCATCAGTAAGTATCATAACTTTATTATTTGGGCAATCTTTTTGAAAATGACCAACTCCCTTGCACTTGTAACGTGTCACCTCACGTGGCCGGCCTGTAGCACCCATCGAGGATGCTGCTCTAGCAGCGGGCGCCGGTGGTCGGCGCGCTGGTGGCGGCGTACTATCTGTCTTCATCTGTGCTGAACTACGCGTCACTGAATTGCCCCTGGATGGAGCGGACTTGCCCGGCTGTCCCGTGTTGTATTGTGGTACCGTGCTCACTGAATAACGTTGCCGTGCAGCGCACTTAGCATCTTCAATTACCTGCTTCTCAGCCTCACGTGCCTAATGCATCAACTCAACCATGTTGTGGTATTGATGATGATTAACGATCCGCCGAATAGCATAATTCATCCTAGCAAGAAAGCGAGCCATCGCTTGTTCCTCATTCTCACGCACATCAGCATGTATGATAATCTGCTCCATCTCTTTATAATACTCATCAACTGATTTCAATCCCTGTCGCAACCCAATCAGCTTCTCATGCAGCGAGCACTTGTAATGTGTAAGTACAAAGCGTGCGCACATCTATCGCTTCATCTCGTCCCATGTAACAACACGTGGTTTGTGTCGCTCCATACGCTGTTGCACACAGCGCTCCCACTATGTAGCAGCATATCTGTCCAAAGCAGCAACAGCAAGATCCAACTTGCGCTGATCAGAATAGCGGTTCATGCGGAACAGCTTATCAACTTTCAGCTCCCATGCAAGATAAACCTCCACCTCTGTAGTACCTTCAAAGGACAGCATTATGAACTTGGGCTTTGCAACAAGATCATCAGCGTCCTCATCGCGCCGACGATTGCGGGCATACTGATTATGTTGACGGCGCGGTAAATAGTCGTCGAACATGGACTCATTGCCATCATCGTCATTGTGTTGGTTGCCACGACCTCCTTCATGGGCACCATAGTAGGCACCCCCAAAGGCGCCGTCATGCGCGCCTCCATAGGCACCATCGTGGACGCTATCGTTGGCGCCCAGGTGGGCACTATCTCCTCCTACGCCATTGGTACGGCCGCGCCCTTGTGCAAGGGGACGTGTCGTGACCTCAGCAACAACACGACGCTGTTGCGCCACCTCGCGTACATGCGCCTGTTTGTCAAATTGTCATTGGCGTGGTTCATCCTCGCGCTGCTATCTAGCAGCAGCCTCTGCATCCGTCTCGTTGCACAGCTCGTATGGGAGGTGTACACTCCCCGCATCGCCATGTGTACCCAGCTGCATTGAAGCGGTGAGCTTTGCAATAGCGTCGAGCAGTACCTTGTGGTTGTCGTCAACGGTCACGGACAGCTTCTGGAAATCTGTTGTCAGGCTGTCCAAGTTGTTTTGGACACGCCCAAGGTTGCCGCAAGACCAGTCGACCTCAGTCCGAAACTTGTCTCGGGCGTGGCACAAAGTGTATGGAAGGACATCTTGGTGACCGGATTAGTAAGATTGCCGTCCAGATCCTTGTCCTGCTCGCTTCCTAACATTGTTACAGTAGCAAAAATACCAAGTGACAATATATGTGGAAAATAAGTGGGAATATCTTAACTACTGTTCTGAAACAAAGCAAGTTGTACTGTTCCGAAGTAAATTAAGAGCAGCAAAAACTTACGCTCATAGCAACGAACGACCAACCAAGATTGTGCGAGCGAATATCAAGAACGACAGTCAATACGTGACACGGATATTTTTGGTGGAGCTAGGTGAGGAAAACAACCTAACAAATTCAGAATTTAAAGATTGTCGAGCTAGGTAGCAATCCAAACGAGACTCACAATGTCTAATTGCTGATCGATAAATATAAGTGAGGAATAAACAGCAACACACGCACAATGATAACGGGACTATAGCAATCAAAGAAAGGAGCGATACAAAGAACAATTTTGTATGGAGGCGAACGCTCGTATTGCAACAGTTCAAGGAGAGACGCTAGCTATGGTGCTTAAAAGTGGTATATGAGGGTACAAGATTGCTCAAAGTTATGGTACGCGAACAACAGCGGATACAAATATATTAAAACTCTAACTAGAGAATTTAACACTATGGCCGAAACTTGTGCCGTGGTTTCTCTCTCTCTCTCTCTCTCTCTCTTTCTTTCTCTTTTTTTTTACCTTTTTGTCCGCACTCTTTTTTTTCTTGGACGGCCGACTACAATTCACGGCCAGCAAGGCTGATTTTGCCTTTGTGCACGCACGGGCAAGCCGATGCAACTGAACGGCGTCAACAGTGATGAACGTGAACAGTGCTCGTATGTGAACAGTGCACACACAAAAAACTTGGCGTCCAAAAAAATTCCTAGGAGCGGTCCCTCGAGCACAACAACGAGCTAGTCTCAATAGGTACAAAAGGTTCACGAACAGATAGATGGGTTCATAAAGAAAAACAACGTGCAATCCACTAGATATTCGTGATGTGTAGTTGCACAAAAACAGGAATCAAGTACGTGCACAAAAATTTGTGGAAGGGGAAACAAAAAGAGACGCAAACGGAACATGACCAGCAACTAAACATGATGAACGAATGGATTAAGACCTAACAAAACGCACTAAAAATACTGATTTAAACTATAACAAAAGACGATATTTTTTTTGTGGCTTTTTCGGTGTATAGGACTGAAAAATAATCTACTAAATTATGGGTAAAAAAAGATTCTACCGAGTGGCCTAGAATCTGATACCACGATGATATGGGGTGGTCCAATCTTCTCGAGTAGAACCGTGGATAAATAGTGCTTGATGACGAACAACACTCAGCTGTACACCACGCGCCAGTGCACGGACTTACAACTCTATGGATATTCACCAACATGCACCGGGATGATCGCCGCTAGACCACGAGCGGAGATCTCTAGCAGAGATCGCCAAGCCCTCAATTCCTAGCGAAAAAGCAAACTTGACCTTAATTGGCAGAATGAACAATGGATCGCCTAGTCCTCTCTCAAAGTCCTCACATGAACTCTGGTTTCGAAAGAACAAGCAATAGCTATGTTTCAATTCTTATGCATAAACTGGTTTGCCTTACAATGGGGGGTCTACCCTTCAATATATAGTTTTGTCTTAAGAACTATTCGGCACTACTGTCAATGTGGGACTATCCATGCACTGTTACTGTCCACTCATCATTACTGTTCATGGCCTAATTACTGTACGTGATTACCGTTCATGGGACAATTACTATTCATGGATGCTATTCATGGACCAATTACTATTCACGGTTACTGTTCATAGACCGTTTACTGTTCACGCCATGGAATTAGGCTTCCTTCCTGGTTCCTCCACATAGGCTTTATGCTTGACTGCTTGGGCTATGATCTCTCACTTGTCTGCATGGACCTTGGCCCTCTCCTCCTTGGCAGAATGGGCCATAGGCCAGCGCCTTGACCTCCTCATTTGATGTCCTTCCTTGGATGACGACCGCATATCCTTGATCTTCGTCCATCGCTGAATCTTCAAATATGAACACAAGAAGAACACTGTTTTTAGGTAGTATAAAATTCTCATTAAAATCAATGACATGTTCATTAAGGAGCAAGTTCACTTGATCTTGTAGTTTCTTGGCACATGCTCTTGTAAATGGTCCAATCGATAGCTCGATATATATATCTTGAGCATTAGGTGGAGGAGAAGAAAGTATCGTAGGGATGCTTGCATCACTTGGTGTGGATTTGTACGTCGGTGGGGTGTGTGAGGCTGTTGAGTCCTACTACATGTACGTAGATATTTCTCAGCCATTACCAGTCCAGCGATGACCAAGGACAAGCTCGGGATGGGTTGAACTAGGTGGGTTGGAGATGGGTTTAAATGGGTTGAGAAAGTGGGTTGAACTCATATTATGAAAATTGTTTGGGTTGGTTTGGATTGAATTGTCATGTGGGTTGGTTTGGATTGGGCCCTACGAGATGCGAAGTGATCTGGGTTAGGAAAGTGGAGTTTGTTGTTGTGGGTTGGGTTGAAAATGAGTTGGTTTCTCATCCATTACCAGGCCTAGTTGTGACTAGAGCCATCAGATTAGATATTGTGTATATATTTTTAATACTGGGAACTTTTATTAGATTTTTCGAGAAAATTTCTATGTTTTCAAATGGGGCCGAAACTATTTAGTTGCTTCTTTAAGCTATAGAAGTGGACCGTTCGATCTCAAACTATGGAGTACGAATTCAGTTGAGGTTCCAAATGCCGGATTGCTTTCTTTCACCTAAACCTTTCACATTTTTCCTCACAAAAAAAATCTAGCATTCATTCTGAATTGAGTAGCCCACGATGTTATGCCATTTTACATGTGAAAGGCAAATGATACGAGTCCAAACTTGCTGAATGTTAGTTCTAAGATTCTCACTAAACTATTGGCTAATAGATTAGGGTTAATTGCTGATAAAATAATTAATGAGAGTCAATCTGCCTTCATTAAGGGAAGGAATATTTTGGACGGGGCGATGGCTTTACATGAGATTGTTCATGATTTTAGAGTTTCAAAAAGGAAAGGGGTTATTTTAAAAGCTTGATTTCGAGAAAGCGTATGATAAAATTCAATGGAGGTTTTTAGAGAAAGTGATGATGAAAATAGGGTTTTCAGATAAATGGATTAAGATTGTTATGAGTTCTGTCAAAGGGGGAAATGTTAGCATTAACATAAATGGAGAGAGGGGGCCTTACTTCAAAACTTTTAGAGGTCTAAGACAAGGAGACCCTTTATCTCCCCTTCTTTTCAACCTGATGGTTGATGCTTTAACAGAAATGATTCTAAAAGCTCAAGATTTAGGATTGGTTAAGGGTGTAATTTCTCATTTGGTTCTAGGAGGGGTGCCCATCCTTCAATATGCTGATGATACTCTGCTTATGATGGATTATGGGGTAGATTATTTTCTGAACTTGAAATTTTTACTTTATTGTTTTGAGTGGATGTTAGGTTTGAAAATAAATTACCACAAAAGCGAAGTTTTTGTGTTAGAGGTGGACAGTGAAGAGGCTAACAGAGTGGCAAACATTTTCAATTGCAAATTGGCTCATTTGCCCATGACTTATTTGGGGATTTTGATTGGAGACAGACATGTAGGGGTGAAAGCTGCAGAGACTGTGATTAACAAGTTGAGTAAGAGACTAGATAATTGGAGAAATAATTTCTTATCTTCTAGGGGAAGGTTGGTTTTGGTTAATAACAGTTTGAGTAGTCTTCCTATATACACAATGGGGTTCTATAGACTTAATGATGAAATTCAAAAAAAAATGGATTCTATTAGATCCAGGTTTTTTTTGGAGAGGTACTAGTGACAAGTTTAAGTATCATATGGTGAATTAGGGGGCTGTTTGTAGGCCTAAAGAGTTTGGTGGGTTGGGGATTATCAATACAAGAGTCATGAATGACTGTCTTATGGCTAAATGGATATGAAAAATTACCTTAGCGAACAATGAACTTTGTTTAAAATTTTGAAAGCTAAGTATTTTCCTATAGGGGTTTTCAAAGATTCTAATAATTTAAGAGGTTCTCAGTTTTGGAAGAATATTATGAAGGTCAAAAGTCTTTTCAATCAGGGTGTCAGGTATAAGGTGGGGAATGGCCTTAATATTTTATTTTGGGAGGATGTTTGGATCACAGATTGTCCTTTGAAGATCAAATATAACAGGCTATTCAGACTTTGTCAGTTTCCTACCATGAGTGTGGTGGATGCGGTGAGAGGAGAGAATTGGGACATTTCCTTCAGAAGAAGATTTGGGGGAGAAGAAATGCAGCAATGGGAGGATATTAAAAGGGATCTTGAGGAAGTTGAGTTGGATGACGACCATGACAAAGCAGTTTGGTGTTTCGAGAAATATGTGTGTTTTTCAGTGAAATCCTTGTATAAACAATTGCTATTTGGGGGTGTTAGTTGTCAGAAAATGCAAAAGCTTTAGAAAAACAAGTTTCCTCTTAAGGTTAAGATCTTTGTGTGGTTATGCTATAATAACAGAGTACAAACCTTGGATCAGCTTAAGAAGAGGGGTTGGAAAGGAAATACAAATTGTCTCCTGTGTGGTTCGGAGGAGAATATTGATCATATCTTGTTCTCCTACAGTCTACCGAAATTTTTCTGGATTTGCATGAAAGTGGTTCTTAGCTGGGAGTGCCATCCAACATCTTTAGCTGATTTCCAACTGAATTGGTTGGAAAAAAGGGGCTAATCTATACAATGTTGTTTTGTTTAGTTTTACAGCTACGGCATGGACTCTTTGGAGAATTAGAAACAAAATGGCGTTTGAAAGGATTTTTATTAAGCATCTAGTCGATGTGATCTTCAAATTTTTATCTTGTTTGCAGCAATGGCGAGTTCTATTAAAAAACGGATGATGGCGATAAGCCGGATCATGTCATGGCAATGGTTGAAGCCTGGGTTAAGAACTTTTATAAGATGAGTTGCATCTCATCGGTTGGTTTGTAGTCTGGAGTCATATCTTTTGTAAGATGAGTTTATCTCTTTGACTAGTTTGTAATAGACTAGTTGGTAGCTGTGCTGCTTCTTTCTGGTACTTGTATCGCAAACTAGCTTTCCCAGTTTTCTTAAGCTTCCTTACTTTTGTAAGAACTGGTATTTGCTTTCGATAAAAAGTAGAGTTTCTCCCTTTTCAAAAAAAAAAAAAGATACGACTCTAAACTTAAGAAATGTGAATTCTAGAATTAAAACTTCTGGCATACAAAACAAAGCAAAACCATGGATTCACCTCGCTCTCAGCTATACGTGTGCCGACGTGGTGGACGTTCGGAAGAACCCAGGCGGTCATTGACACAGACGACCACCGTGCGACGTGCACTCCGCGCTCTCGATCGTTCTAATGTGTTTATAGAAACTTGAAGGCTCGATGGTACTAGGAGGAGGAAGTGGTTATCCGGTAGTGAATGGAACGTTGAAGCAGAAAGCCTGGAAAGTGCTAATGGTGATTAGATGATAATTAAAGTGATCTGGTTGCGCATCTCTTTCTTTCCTGGTGCACTCACCTGTTGCAGTGAACTAAGCTCTGAACAAGTTTGCTGTGTAGTTCTGAACTTGTTCCGCACTGAGAAAGCTCCCATCGGATTTTAGTTGGTTTTGGAGGAGTTTTTGGGCTAATATAGCATGTTGACACGCTCCATAGCAAATTTAGCCCTCTCTTCAAATCAAAACAAAAAATGACACCATGAAGCAGTTGGCGGACGATACGTCGCCTAGTCTGTGCGCCCTTGGCCCGGACTCCTCGTGTCCGTGCGCCAAAGGCACGGACTCGTCGTGTCTATGCACCCGGGGCTTGTCATTTCATGTGAAATTTAATTTTTTTTAATAAAATTCTGTGGGCACAGACACTCCTCGGATTCCCTCTGCGCCGCGCGCCCGTGGGAGGGAATCGATTCCCTCCCATCCTGTCACCGGTCAAATCGGCCTCACTCAATTCTCGTTGTCCCCTACATGCGCAAAACCCGACACGTCGTCTGCGGGAGGGAATCCAATTCCCTCCGTCGATTCGCGGTCGGCCAAACTTGTTCATTCGCGCTGCTATAAAACCCGGTGCGTCGCTCTCATTCTCCATTGCCGATTAGTCCGTGCCCCTGGCGCATGGACGAGGCGAGTCCATGCCCCTGGCGCACGAACATGACGAGTCCGGGCCAAGGGTGTACGAACGAGGGGCTCCGGGCACCCGATGCATGGATGAGGTGACTTGTCGCTCGCCGGCAGCTCCTTGGTGCTATTTTTGTATTTGATTTGGAGAGAGAGCTAAATTTGCTATTGAGCTTATCAACTGTGCCATATTAGAAAGAAAAAAACTCGGCTTTAGAGATACACAGTTCGGTCTGTACCAGATTCAAGATGGGTTGTAGACAAATTCTTGCAATTCTGAATCAATTCTGCTCATCCTATAGTTCATCTTCAGACTTCAGGTTTTGCTTACTGATATTTGCAGCTAACATTGTCAATCATTTCAGATTTCAATCCACTATATTTCCAGGCCTGCCTAAAGGTTGAAGGGATGTACTTCCATGCCTATCTGTAGGCCTCTAAAATCAGCAAAAGAGATCATAAGGAACCTCACGAATTTTTGGCATGGGTAGCCCTGCTCCTCTTTTTTTTTTCTCTGCTGCAAAACTAGCCCCTTTCGTCATAATTTACAGATTTGGCCCTCATACAGTGCACCTCCCCCTGATCCTAGGCGCTGCAGAGACTTGCCCCTAGCCCCGAAAGGCCAAGAGCCACTTGCCCTTATGCCGAGAAGGGCAGCCACCGTCCCATATAGGGGCGCAGAAGAAGAGAAGAGAGGAAATAGGAGAGAGGAAAGAAAAGAAAAAAAGAATAGGAAAAAAATCCGAAAAAAATTTAAAAAAATCCGAAATTTTAAGGAAATTACGTAAAAATCCTTGGAACATGAATAGATTTAATAAAATATTTTTGAATTTAATTGAAGTTTACTTTATTCATTTAAAATGTTTTTATTTTCTAGAATTTTGCAATTAATCTTTAATTAATCTCATAAGCATGCATGTCATTTCTGAAACATTTGCACAAAATATTGTATTTGAAAATTTTGAATTTTTTGACCTACAACTCAAATTGAAGATTCAACATAAAACAGAAACAAAAACTTGTGATCATCCTTGTGAAATAATTTATTTAAACCTTATATTATTTATCATGAATAAACATTTTTCCCAAATTTTTGGAACCTAATTCAACCATGTAAAAATTCAAACCAAGTTCTAAAAGCCCTTGTTGTTAATGAATTAAAATAAGAATAATAAATCTTGAACAGTAAGGTTATAAATTTTATTTGGGTACTAAATCATCCCAGAAATGCCTCTGAATTTTTTTAGGGTTTTAGGAATTTATTTGCCATTTTTTTAGCTCTATTAAACTTAAGGGGTTTGAAGTTAAAACAATAACTGGTCGGGTTGACTTGGGCCGATCGGATCGTTCGAACAGACCCGGCTCCGATTAGACCATACAAACATTAACTATGGCCCCACCTACCAGAACGCTCCGATCAGGCTGCCGAGCATTAACAACGGCCCCACCTATCAGAATGCTTAAATTTGGGAAATAAAAGAAAAAGAAATGAAAATTGCACAGGTCCCGCTATCAGCATCTGAGACTAGCGTAGCGCTCGGTATAAAAAGTATTAATTACTTTAGGAACTCCCGAAATGAATTATTTGTTCCACTGAAAAATACAATTAACTTCAAAAATGCATAACTAATTCATCTCAACTCAAAATCTTGTGAAACCAATTTTGATAATTTTCATTTTAAGTGAATTTTATTTTGAAATAGGTTTCAAATATTTCATTGTCCCAGAAAATATATTTTTTGGAAATTGATCCATAACCAAATTATTTTTACACCGGAAAATGCTTTTAACTTTGAAAATTCTTAACTAATTCATATAAACTCCAAATGAGTTCAACCAAGTTATTTTAGTCTTATCATTTTATTCTCTATTTAGCTATGTAATCCTTTTCTCCACCTCTGTCCTGCAAAATTTGACTAAATAATTAAATCCGGATGAATAGTAACCGAAGCATTTTTTTAGCATTTTCCAGAAATCTAATTTTCAAACTACTATAAATTTCACATACTAGCTCCAAATGGAATAATTCTTTTACCTAAATTCATATAAAATCATCATCTAGATACTGTAGAAAATTCATGCATTTTTTAGCACTTCAAATTTTTAGGTTTTTCTCGGTGTTGATTCGATGTTGTTTTTGTATAGAATCCAAAGTGATCGACGTAAACAACTTTCGCCAAAGACGTTTGGGCACCGCAAAGACCGTGGACCCAAGGTGGATTAATTAAAGCTGAATTACAAATCCCATAAAATGAAAAATATTTTAAATGAATAAAATAAATTTCAATTAAATTCAAATTATTTTATTAAATCTATTCATGTTTCAAGGATTTTTACGTAATTTTTTTGAAATTTTGGAAATTTTTTTGATTTTTTTTTTTGGATTTTCCCCTCTTTTTTTCTTTCCTCTCTCTTCTTCTTGCAGCGTCCCCCCATATGGGGAGGGTGTCCCGCCGCGTCCGGAGCCGAGGGTAGGTGCACTGTAGGAGGGCTAGATCTACATATTATAGCGGAATGGTGCTAGTTTTGAGTAAAAGAAAAAAAAGATGAACAGAGAGCTAGAAATGCCAAAATTTTGAACCTCACGAGTACTAGTGCAGATATGCACTGTAGCTATACTAATATGAATTTGTTGCTACACCACACTGCAGCCACATGATGTTAAATCAATATAGCTTTTACTCTACGTAGAAAATACTATAGCAATTTTACTAGTATACTATTGATCTAAGCAATTCGCCACCGATTGGACGAATGCATCTTTATTATGCTTTTTGCTGTAGCTAGTTGCTAGTGGGTACGGTCGAGGATCCGCATCCACCAATAACGAGCAGTAATATCAGCAGTACCGTCAATCTTCTCTTCCCTCCAGCGACCTGAATACTGTGATAGACACGGCTGCTTCAGGGGGGCAATTACGCTGAAAAGTACCTGTACCGGTGCCCAAACCGCCCAATTATGACGCGATTTCTTCAACAGTTCACCTACCCGTTTTAAATTTGCCGGCTCAACTACAACTCCCTGGTCTCTAGGCCTCACAAATGATCTTGCTGCTTCCGTTTCGCTGGCCTGTTCGTGACGACACGTCGACTCGTCGACCTGTGGACCTCCTTGACCATTCGAGCACTTCTACTTCTTCACATTCCTCTCGCTCAAACCTGGAGAATCAATCGCCGGTCGGTCAACAATAGAGATGGAAGAAATGTGTACGTTGTTGTATAATCGAGCTTGTGTTACCTACAAACGAAGCTCTTAACTTATAAATAATAAATAATATACAAGAACATATATATAGAGTCCCAATATTATCTTTTTAGTGATCTTTTTGCTCGTAGTTTTGTGTAAACAATGAGAGTCTCCTGCCCTATTTTTATAGGAGGGGTATGTCTCTCTTTATACATGAATAAGCAATATGAGACTAAACTAACTAATAAGCTTTGTAGGCTGATAGCCCTCTAATAGCTATTTGTTTAGGTAAAGTATCCACACATAATCGGACTTCTGAAACAGGCCGATATACACCGCCCCCCTTGGACATTTTGCTAGTGTCATACTCATGTCTCATTAAAAACTTCTTCCGAAAACTCAATAGGAAAAGAAAAGTAAGAAAAAGACTACACAGCTCGCGTTCTTGCCATTGCACATGCTGCATCATTAAAAACCTTCAAATAAGAAAACACATTGGGACAAAACTCAAACAAGGGTAAAGAGTACAAAATCTATTTATCCAATATTGAACATATATAAAGATCATATATCTCCCCTGAAGGCAATAACTCTCTGTGTCTTCTCATATCAATACTACTGACAAGTTTCCCAAAATTTGGTTCTGGCAAGGCCTTAGTAAACAAATCCGAAAGATTCTCACTTGATTGGATTTTATGTATTTCTATATTCCCATTTTTCTGCTGCTCATATGGGTAGAAATGTTTATGGAGTATATGTTTTGTCATATGTGTCTTGACATAGCTATTCTTTATTTGTGCAATACAAGCTACATTATCCTTATAGAGTATTGTATGAGTTTTATCCACCTCTACTGTCGGGACCCGTATTTACACATCTGAAATCCTCTATGTATTATGAAATAGTCCTAGATCAGTAGCTAGTTCACACAGCGAAACATCGATGAAATACCATCCATTCAACGATTTAATTAAAAGATAGCAAAAAATCAAATAGTAATAATAGCTGGACCTTATGGTCAACGTTTACTTAACTTGCCACGCAGGACTTAAGACACAAATAAAACTCTTGCAGCGGAATGGAAACTTGGAAATGTCAATCAAAATGTCCACAACCAATCGAGTAGAGAACACATCCTAATTCGCAAAACCTTCAAAGAACTCATCTTCGTAGAACTCTTGAGCAACTTGACCTTCTTCAACTAAGTAGTAAAGTTTTAAAGCCGTGAGTACATAAAGTACTCAGCAAGTCGTAGGGAACAATATGCAATTAATATTCATGCAAGGCTTGATCAAAGGAATAGCTGTATAGTTCCTTTGCAAAAAATAGATATTGACAGTAAATACAATAAGTAGATTGTAAAGCGTAATTTAAAAGACTATAAATAAATAAGTAATCAATTTCTTTGAAACAACCATTGAACTTCTCATTCACTTCTCAACCAAACCACCAAGTGAATAACCCATCCACCAAGTGAACATCATATTCACCGAATGAACTTCCCATTCACCTTCCGACCAAATTTTTATAAAAACTCTACCTCTCGTGTGAAATCTTCAAGCCTTGTCCATAACCAGGGACACGTCTGTTTTAATATTTTTAACTCTGCAGAGGTTGTACAACTTTACTTACAAGAGATAAATCAACTTATCATAAGACCTTTAAAAAGCTCCTTCTTAACCTAGTTCTGTTCGCTAAGGTTTCAACACTGAATGTCTTTTTGACTAGACAGGGACCCCCTCTTGCACCATTGTGAGCATATGTCCATCCTGTAACTCACGCTTCCAAGACATAACCGAAATTGAGACGTTGCTAATTAGTTAGCTAGGTCCATCCCATACTGAACCTGTGGTTGTATGATATAGCCTAGTTCAATGGGGCACAAGATTAAGTCCATGACAATTACTCAGGTGAGTCTACCTCTCATCCCAATAATGTGCTACCCGCACCCCCTTTACTACACATTCACTCACCTGAGCAGAAATTATTTTGTTCAACCAAGACCAATGATATACCCTATCAAGTCACAACAAATTTTAACAATAGTGGCTACTCGCCATAATTCCATATCTCATTAAGTCAAATTAAAAATATTGAACTTGTGACATGAGCCCATCGTACAACTAAGCATGACTAAGCATCTCTACGATATCCATGTTGGTGTTACAAATATGTCCAACTAATAATGACCATCCTATGGTGACAAATGATTCATGGTTTTCAAATAATCAATGGAGGCATAATGACAAATAGGTGATTAACTATTCTCAAAAGTAGTTGATATAAAGATAGCATGCAATTTAATAAAAAACAAGATACTTTTAAAAACATAGGTTCAATATGATCAATGTATTATGACTTGCCTTGGCTTTACTCGGTTACCACACTTTGATCTTCAAAACTTGCTCCTGCTCCTTGAAACAGATCGTCTAAATGAGAAACAAAACAACAGACGAAACACATATAAATCCAAAAGAAAAAAAAATTCGAAACAACCAAACCAACTCGAAAAGAAAGAGCTTGATTTTAGACAAATTTAGGAACTTGAACGGTCTGAATCGGAGTTCGAACGAAGAAGAACAGACTCTCAGAAGATTTAAGTCTAAGAAAAAGAGAAAGAAAATACTATTTTGGATTTTAGAATTTTCTTTCAGAAGAAAATTCCAAATTACTGCGTCAGCAAAGAAAAAGGAATTTCGGCCGGAATTAAATTTCTAAAGATTTTTTTAATACACTAACAGGTGGGCCCATGGTCTATAGACTAGGTCCACGGAGAGGAGGTCTATGGTGCACTGTGCACCAGGCTCAGGGAGCAGGGACTGACACTAGGGTCCACACAGTAGTGACTTGGTTCATGGTGAACAAAGTTCATGTGCTAGGGCTTGGGACGGTGCCACGTCATTGATGACGCACGGTGACACGCGGGCGGCTAGGGCTTCGCTAGCGCTGAGGTGGCAACACACGGCAAGGCACGCAAGCGTAGGTGCTGAGGTGGCTATTGACGAGGACAACACACGCCGGTGACAGTCCACAGTGACCAAAGGTCGATAGCGAGCGGTGGCACAACTCCAGCGATGGCAGATCTAGTGAATGGCGGCGACTCAGGGGCACGGAGGGTGCAACCAAGAGAGGAGGTGACGGCGGACTCACTGGAACCTACGCTGGGATGAAGGGATGAGGGAGGCGACCAATGGCGAGATTTAAGTGGCGACAACGCACGGTCTTCAACAAAGTTGGGGTTCTGGCGATGCTCTGGCGAAATGAAGGGGAGGACGGTGGGACAGATCTGGACGGTGCAAACCCAAAGGTGGCGACGGTGGAACTCGGAGCTCACCAGTGGCGGAGAAAAGCGGCGATGGAGATCACAACGTATTCGAGCTTCTCCTTGCGATTTCAGCGAAAAGGGCGCTCGGCTCGAGGGGCGGCTAGGATTTACGGAGGCGGAGTGGTACTAAGCACCAAAGCCAAGGGTCAGTGCAATGCAAGAATGCCAAAACCATGGGGCAACATGCCATTTGAAGGCGGCGACGAGGTGTTCGGGACGGACACGACGGTAGAGTCGTATCGGAGACAGAGACAATGCCGACGCAGGCACGGATGCTACTGATAGGTGGGTCCCACACGACAATGGCAGTGGACGCCGGCGAAGGCAAGCACGATGTGGCTAGGCTGGCGCACTGGACTGGGCTAAGGCGGAGCGAGCGGCGGAAAGGAAAATGGGCCAGGGCGCAAAGGAAATCGGCCGAAGCAAAATGGGTCAGGAAGAATGGATTGGGCTAGTTAGCAAAAGAATTGGCCCAAAGGAAAAATCTGAAAAAGAAAAGATTTTCTAATTTTAGAAAAAAGGATTAAATAAAACCATGATCAATGAAATAGCAAATAAACTCCAAAAATTTGTAAAAATCCAAAAAATAATATGGAACTCAAGGAACCCTAATAAAATTGTGTTGAATTTTATTGAATTTTAGATTATTCACATTAAATTATTTTTATTTCGAAAAATCAATTTAAGCTTTAACTATATTAAGAAAATTCAAATGGTTATTTTTAAAAAAGCTTCAAAAAGACTCCAAATTTTGGGATGTTACATCTACACCATAAGACTCTTTAATATGGTGAATTATTTTTCTAAACCATATGCACTCTCGAGTTGTCTCATATAGTGTAATGATCTCAGCATGATTAGTTGATGTGGCAACAATCAATTATTTTACAGATTTCCAACAGATAGTTGTATAACCACTTCTAAAGACGTATCCAGTCTATGACTTGTCATTATGGGGATCAGAAAGGTAGCCAACATCTAAGTAACCCTTCAACAATATATCTTGACCCTTGCGATAAAAGAGTCCAAGATTAGTTGTACCCGTAAGGTACCTGAGGATTCCCTTTATTCCATTCCAATGCCTCTTCGTAGGCTCGGAACTATATCTCGCTCAACAATTTACCGCAAAGGCCATATTAGGCCTAATATAATTGACAATGTATAACAATGGTCCAATAGCACTTAAATAAGGGGTTTCGGGCCCTAATGTATCATCATTCTCTCGTCTTGGTCCATATGGATCTTTCTCCACTTCCAGTGACCTAACGATTATGGGTATATCTAGTGGATGGCATTTATCAAGATAAAATCTCTCCAACACTTTGTTTCTGTAGGTGGTTTGATGCAAAAATATGCCTCCATGCAAAATTTCAATTTGCAGCCCGAGATAGTATTTTGTTTCACCGAAATCATTCATCTCAAATGCCTTCTTTATGTTTAAGCTAGCTTCGAGAATGTCTTCCGTGTTTCCGATTATGTTCAAGCCATCAACGTACACAAAGATGATGCAAAGTCCATTATTGGATTTCCTTATGAACATGCACTGACATACTTCATTGTTTATGTACCCCTTTTGTAAAAGAAGTTTACTCAGTCGGTTGTACCACATACAACTTGATTGTTTCAACCTGTGTAGTGACTTTTGCAACTTAACACTATACATGATGTGATGTTCAGTCTCGATCATACATGGGACTTTTAGAATCTAATGACCCATATAAATATGCAGTTATGATATCAATAAGTTTCATTTTTAAATTCATTCCTACTGCTATAGCTATAAAGTATCGGAACGTTGTGCCATCCATTATAGGAGAGTAAGTTTCATCGAAATCAATGCTGGGTCTTTGCGTGAACCCTTGTGCTACTAACCTCAATTTGTATTTCACCACTTCATTATGTTCATTCCTCTTTCTTATGAACACCAACTTGTGTCCAACAAGAATAACATCATGATGTGTATTGACCACAGGTCTGAAGACTTCCATCTTATTAAGCGAGTTTAGTTCATTCTCGATTGCTTCCTTCCATTTATCCCAATCTTAATGATTCTTGCACTGCAATTGTCTTTGGTTCCAGATTCGATTCAATATGGAAGACAATCTTTGAGATGAAGCAGTTGCTATTAGCACTCATTTGTCTATAAAAGACTTCTCCTGTTTCCAAATACTTTGTGGAAAACTCTTTGTCCCATTCAATTGGAACTTTATTTAAATCTAACAGCTCTCCACTATTTTCCAAAATGGTAGAGTCTAACTATTCCGTTGCCCTAGTATCGGCGGGTGCACTTCCCCCTTCACTAGTCACCTATCCTTGTACTCCAACATGGGGCACCTCCCCCTCTACTCCTGTACGGTGAACCACTTGCAGTGTTTTCACTCGGGGTGTAATGCACGTCGGATGTTTCTCATTCATGTTTGGTTTTTGGAGTTTATCCCCATGTTCAATACATCTCTTTTGCGGACTTCTCTGTTGTTTGAGATATTTTGACCCTGGAGGTCTCCCCCTCTTCTTACTAAGAGTGGTGGAGTCAGATGCAGAACCCAAAACCCGGGATGGTTCTACTTTTTCAGGTGCATTTACCACTAATATATGTGACTTTGTAACTCCTTTATGATCAGTGAATGGATCCAGCAGCTGATTTGCAAGATTTTGCAAATCTATTATCCTCTGAACCTCTTGTTTAGAGTCCTTGGTGCGTGGATCATTATTACGAAGACTACTATCATTCCATGATAGTTCTCGACATTCCAACTTGGGGTCCCCCCCCCCTAATATAGTGTCAGCATATCTTGTTTTTAGCAAATCCCCTATCATGGGTTTTTAATAATTTATTATAGATGGAGATTCAAATACCACGTAAATTCTTAATTTATGATGGGGTCTCATTGACGTACACATAGGTGGTGAGATAGGTATGTAAACGACACAGCCGAATTTATGAAGATGGGAAATACTTGGCTCTTTCCCACATACTAGTTGGAAAAGTGACAACTTATGGTATGCAGATGGTCGAAGTCGTATTAATGCTGATGCATGTAATATGACATGTCCCCAACACACATATGGTCTCATGATACTCTTGATCCTCTTGATTAATGATTCAGGAAGTCCATTCTGAGTATGAACATTCAGGACTGAATGTTCCATTGTTATACCTAAGGTCATGCAATAGTCATTAAATGCTTTTGAAGTAAACTCTCTAGAATTATCCATTCTTATGGATCAGATCCTATGATTCGAAAACTTTACTCTTAGTGTAATAATTTGTGAAATCAGTTTGGCGAAGGCATGATTCCTAGTAGATAATAGACATGTATGTGTCCACTGAGTGGATGCGTCTATTAGTATCATAAATTACTTGGATGGCACAAACATATGTTCTATAGGTCTGCATATATCCCATGAATCCTCTGAATGAAATTAGGCAATTCATCTTTAATCTTATGATACGAGGGTCTCGTAATCTACTTGTCTTTCGCACAGGCTTCATACACGAATTAGTGTGATAGATCAGGGATGTCTTTGGACTTCAAGTTGCGGCCAACATAATGTTGTAGTATCTGGTGCATCATATTATCTCCAGGATGACCTAGATATTCATTCCACATTTTAAATAGTTTGGGGTCTTTAACCTAGACACTCATCGCAACATATTCTTCATAACGTTTAATAAACATGTTGTGCAATCCGGATGAAAACGTAGGGAGTTTCTCTACCACTTCTTTTCGGTATCCATCTTTCTTAGTGATGAGAATATACTCAGATCAGAACCATTCCCTTCCTATGTTTCCACATGGAAACTGTAACATCCCAATTTTTAGAGCTTTAAAAATCATTTAAATAGTTGGTAGAGAGAAAATTCACCATTTGGATTTATTTGAATTTAGTTCAAAAGCTTTAACTTGGACTTTAGTAACAAAACAATTTAATATGAATAATTCCAACATGAACAATAGTCAAAACTATTTTATTTGGATTCTATGAGCTTGGATATATTTTCTGGAATTTTCTGGAATTTTTCCAAGTTCATTTGCTATTTTCCATTGCTTATTTGAATTTCTGCTATTTTCTAAAAAGGAAAAACCTATTTTAAATCTCCAAACAGTCGTTGGGCTAAATCTCTCCAAATTTCAACCTTTGTTCATCTCTACCAATCATTCGTGAGTCGTCCGATCGAGTTGGACGGCGATCTCCATGCAGCCGCCTCACCTCTCGCCCTCTGCCCGGTGGGCGCCTCCCGTCTCGCCGCTAAGCGGCTCTTCACATGGTCGTCGCCGCTCTCTCCAGCGTTGTCGCGAGCAACCGCCATGAGCGGTCAACGCCGAGCTTCACAATGACGCCTCAACCGCCTCGCGTCCTCCTCGACGTCGCCACGACACCCACGACCACCCCGCCACACCCCACGACCCGTCGTCCACGGCGATTCCCACGGCCGCAACCGCCGCCACGACCTCCACGCCGCCACGCCGCCTTGCCTCCCGCCTCTATAAAAGCCACCCCGAGGATCGCCGCAGCCCCTTTCCTTAATCCTCGCTCAATTCCACCCGAGAACCTCCGCGACGCCGCCAATTCGAGCTCTAGGGCTTTCGCCGCGGTGGGATTTCTTCGATTAGACCGCCGTCGCCGCCGCTGCTGCCGTGGAGCACCCGCCGTGTTCGCTGTCACTGCACCTACCTCCGGAGCCACCCATTTCGTTAGAGCCTCACCGAGCGCCGCCGACAAAACCCGAGCCGCCGCCGCTCGACCTCGCCGCCGCCACCACCGCCCACCTCAACCACCAAGGTACCTCATCGTGTTCGCAATAGCGCCACTACACACCGCACCACCCACCTCGCCGGCGAAAGCATCAGAGCGCCGGTGACCATCGGGTCCAATCTTGCCGCCGTCGTTGTCGTCCTCGCCGACGTGGGCGCCACGCCACTTGCCACCTCACCTCCGTGCGCGCGTGTCGTCACCCGTGTAGGCGCGTCCATCGCTGCAGCAGCAAAAGCGCCACGCCAAAGACTGCTTAAATTCCGAGGGCTCGGTGGACTTGGTCCATCGTGAGCGTCACCGACATGTGGGTCCCACGTGTCGCTTAATTCTTTAATTCATTTATTTTCCGAAAATCCTTCGCTGACGTCACCTTGCGCAATAATTAGAATTTCCTTTAGAAAATAATTCAGAAATTGTTAAATAACAGATTTAGGTTTAAATTTGTAAAATTCATAACTTTTGCATCCAAACTCCAAATTGGGTGTTTCAAATTTCTAAATTCATATAGAATTAAGATCTAGCTAATCAAATCAAAAAATTTAAATTTGACTTTTGTTTAAATTTAGAAATTCATTTAAAATTCAAGAGATAGGTTAAAACTTGTAAAATTCATACCTTTTGAATCCCAAATCCAAATTGGATGATTTAAATTGCTAAAATCTTAGAAAATTATTGTCTAATTAAATAACATATAATTATGTAATTTGGAGTTCAGTTTAGTTTTAGAATTTAGAATTTATTTAATTTCCAAATTTAGGTTAAAATTTGTAAAATTCATAATAATTGAATCCTAACTCCAAATCCATCCATTCAAATTTCTAAATTCGTCTAAAATCCAGATCTATCTATTGGAGATTTTAATTATTTTATTGGAGTTATTTGCTTCTGGTTTTTATTTAGTTTTGTTTGTTTGTGTCGTTTAAGAGTAGACTTCGACGCCGAAGAGTTGAAGAAGAAGGACTTTTCCAAGACCAAGATCAATTCCTAGATCCTTTTCAAGGCAAGCTATGCCCTTGACCATTTTGCTTTCTAGTTTTATAAAAGTATTTTAATTCAAATTACTGCATCTTAATTCAAGTATTTATTTAAAAGCTTTTGGGTGCGATGAGTTAATTCCAAATTGATATGCCTCCCTTGTGTAATTGTTAAGCCTTGATTCCTTGTCACCCTAGTTGATAATTAGTTGGTAAATATTGTAGCACCAACGTGGGTTGGTTAGTTGCGTATTAGATTGCTTAGCCATGCCACGACTCACTTGTCATGTATACTGCTGTTATAAATTGACTAAGTGAATATGAAACTGTGTGAACAAACTGTGTGTACTATGTGTCTTTGTGGCATATGTTGCACTTAAATCAACCGGGGTGGTAAAAGATTTTGGACTGAGGCAAGGGGTGGATACTGTGTGAAAGGGGTGGACTGTGTGAATATTAAAAATCTGTGTGTCTATGTGGTTTAGTTAGCTGGAAGTCTTGCCTTGGTCAATTAAGGACCTCACCATGTGCTCTATTGAACTGAGCTTCCTGTACGACCACATGCCTGTTTTGAGACGGGCCTAGCATAGTAGGATAAGGTATCTGAAATGCTTTGTTATGATTAGTGTTAGCTACACTAATTGTATCTTGTGGGTAAAGTGTACAAACTCGCAGAGTGTAACTTAATCTATTGAATAAGCAGCGTCATGATCATGGACAATGCTCGGGATTTGACACTAGGGTAGATTTTCATAAAATTGTGTGGGAAGGGAGCTATGTGATTAAATCATCTAGCTATGTGAATAACCTGTTAGGCTGTGTGTGTGTCTTTGTGAAATAACTTGTTAAAATTATTATTGTCTATTTGTTTTACCTGACTTTAATCTATTAATTGTATTCAATTGCAAAAGTGGCATTTATGCAAAAGAGCCACAGAATGCCTTCCTTTGTAAAAAGCCAGCATATTTATATTTTGCATCTCTGTGGTGTGGCTTGCGAGTACGGTGTGTACTCACGCTTGTTTTGACGAATCAAGTAGAGGAGGAGTCTTCACCAGCATTCGAGGACGAGTACATCGAAGGTGCCTGATCGTGAGGTCTTGATCCCAGTCGGTTGCCTGTGGCGAACCGATGGGGTGCCACTACCGTTTATGTTTCCGCTGCCGTTTATTTCCTATGTTAGCCCTGCGTGGCTCAATAGTTGTAAACTCGACCTTAAGGTCAAAACCATTATTTGTTAATCAAAGTTAATCGTTTATGTTATTATTCGCTTGTATGGATCGATTGCCATCTTTGTTGACACTGTGTGCACTAGCATGATCCTGGGCTAGTGCATTAAACACAGAGGGTCCCGAACCGTAATTTTGGGTCCCGACAGAAACTATTATTTTAGATATCTTTGAAACTTAGTAGAGTTCTAGTTCAGTCGAGGAACACTATTGCATTCTTAATGATTATTTTTATTCCCATCGATTAGACTATCATGGCTCTTCTAGTACCCACAATATTACCACCGTTTCCAGCGATGGTCATAATATTGTCAGTCTTAGAACTGAAGGTTTGGAAATAGTTCATATCCCCTAGGATAGAATTTGTGATACAACTGTCCACAAGACAAAGTTCATATTCTCCCTCCATTGTACGTCAACTATAAGTATAAGATAAATAATTTGCATGAACTAAAAACATTGCATACGCATAAATGCAAACATAAGACATGCAAATGGACTAGAAATACTTTATTTCTTTCATGATCTAAAGATTACAAGAAGTAATTTTAATTCCTAATAGTAATATGGGGCTTTGAGGATTTACAATTATGAAATAGATGCATTTGAGGATTTACCCATCGATGTCTCACTGACATGTGGCCCCAGAACCCACATGTTAGTGAGACATCGAGGGGTAAATCATCAAATGCACCTATTCATAGTGGTAAATCCTCGATAATTCCATAGTTATATTGCTGGCTAATTTAGGATTGACAAATTTTGATGTTCAATTTAGTAACACCATCCTAAACACACTACCAATTGACTTCTAAATTTAAGAAGATAATGGAGATTTAGGATTCTCCTGCTCCTTCTGTAGGAATGGCTCATTTGCCTTAGCTCCCAGCTTAAGTAGCCTTCTGACAGCTCTCTCTCTCTTATTCCTGCTATCGTTTGCTTCACTTGCTAGAGTGTAATATTGAGAACGTCTAACGATCCTCCTACTATCCCAACTATTACCTCTTCTTCCTCTCCTCTTGAACTTCTACCTGTTGGTCCAACCAAATCCCCTAGAACTAGAATCAGATTTGGAGGGTGTCCTAAGAAGTAGCGTACCAAAGCGCACTATCTCCTATAGAGCATTGATCAGTTGATAATGATATCTGAAGTTCATTTCTCTTTGAAACATTCTGAGGGAAACATTCTCCGATGGAGATTTAGGAGAGTGTGTTCAATCAGGTCATCCTTAGTCATGTTGCTCCCTAATAGTCTTAGGGTTCTCACAACATGAGTGAGGTCCGCATTGTATGCGGTCACGGATTCATAATCTCAATTCTCATAGCTATCCACTTGTTATAGTTCTCCTAGGTGAGAGACGCCCTTTGAGTAATGTCAAACCACTGAGTTAGGTGATCCTAGAGTTCACTGGGGTTTTGGATAGCAACAAGCTCTTGGTTGAGGTTCGTACACAAGTGGTTCTCGCGGTATACAAAAGCTCATGCCTTGGCTAAAATGGTAGCGTGCCCATTTGGCACAAGTGGATGATGGACGTCACGTGCAATGAGATGCATCCTTGCCTCAACTACCCACACTGGGTGGTTACTGCAGTCACACTTCAACTCAGGAAATTCCCCTCTAGGCACGATCATGGACATACCGTCCATGTCACCTACCGCACTATATAGCAACATATATAATTACCACAAGGTAATGAATAGGTACATCATGTACCGCATGAGTCAAAATGTGTGTTATAACAATAAAACGACTTGTACAAGTAGTAAATATCAAATTTACAGATTTTCAGTTGTTTTCTATCAATTTTCTACTAATTTTCTAGGCATAGAACAATTACTATACCAACAAATTAATATAAAAGCAATTTCTGGTATTCAAATAGATCATAAGACACTTAAATAAAAGAACCAGAAAACTTCTGAGGTTTAATTTGCAAAATTCCACCAAGTGGAAGCCCTCATACTTTATTCCAAAAGTTCCACAATCCTTTTTGCAAAATTTCAGCACATAAGGACTTAATTTTAATAAACCAAGGAATTGTATGCTTAATTCCGAAAAAAGGCGAAGGAGTTTTCTGCAAAAACACTAAGGCCGATCAGATCCCATGCCTACCAGACCTTATGGGCCAGAACCAACAATAGAATAAAAATCAATCTACTAAAAGAATATTACCGCTAGGATTGAAAAACTTAGACCAAAGCAACGTACCAGGAAGCCTTAGATTAGAGTGTTACCGTGCTGATAATGTGTGGTATAATTATTGATAACATGTTGTATAATTGTTGGACCAAAATAGCGACTAGAGGGGGGGTGAATAGAAGCCCACTCGTTTTCTCAATGGTATTCAACTTTTTGTTCACTCCAATAGCTATGTAAAGCTATGAAGATCAATGTCTCATGGTCACATCGGAAGACTTGAGGTGAAATCGAGAAAATCAGACTTCATTGCCCTCAGTCGAGCTGACAGCCAAGGCACGACCAGTCGGACTATTGACCGGTTTGACCAGTCTGGAGGCCGGTTTGACTACTCCCCTATGCTAACTGAAAAACAACACAACGAATGATACACAAAACAACCTAGCTTTTGACCTAGAGATCCAAATCAATTGAGATTTCAGACATAGCTCAACAAGAATGTCAAGAACCTATTTCAATTGAAGATTGAGACAATCGTAGCCATGTTTCTATGAATTTCTTGATTGAGGGCAAGATGGCATAAAACCGGGCACAATTTCTTCGCAACTTGACCCACGTTAACTAAAACATGTATCATGCAACACATAGGCACTGAAACCCTTGACTTTGGCCTTATTTACAAAACTCACCACCTTTCCAGCGCATGAATTGAGCCTGGCTAGTCAGACCGCCGCCCATGGCTGGTATGACCGCTGGCTAGCCGATCTGACTACCCCCTTGGCCGATCAGATTGGACACTGGTCTGACTGTCAACCAATGATCGGTTAGACCGCCTGGGACTTAGGGAAAATCCTAGGTCCCAGACTTACACCCTCTCTAGAATTTTCAAACTCTTTTTAGTTTCTACTTGAAACTTCGATGCACATGAGACCAAGTGCAAATGCATCCTCTCACCTACCTCCACACGTGATTTTTGGCCGATTTCCAAAATTCACAAGTTGACTTTTTGGCCGGTCTAACCACCGCATGTGGTCGATCTGACCACCGTGCCCCCGGCTGGTCTGATCCGCTCAGACCGCCGGTGTAATATCTCGTTTAAACATAAAACAAATTAGTGATTAGTACTAAAATTAAATAGAATTAGAAAGAAAATTTTCAAAATTTGGGAGGAGTATTAGAACTCGGGCTTTCGGCCCATAGCTCCTTGGCCCAAGTGGGGAATCGGCTTAAGAGGGTGGGGGAAGACAAACCCTAGCCCCGCTCTCCCCCCTTTCCAGCAGCCACCCCCTTCATCTCCACCCCCTGCCTTGCGCCTCCTCTGCCCAACCTTGCGCCACCCCCTGCAGCGCTGCCACCCTTGCATCCATGCCTTGCTGCATCGCCACGCCACCCAGTAGTGCCACTGCCCCCTTACCTCACCGGCTGCCCTATGCTCCTGCCATTGGCTGCTGCTGCCAACGGAGAAAGACGGCAAGAAGAGGAGAGGAGAGGAAGAAAGAGAGGGTAACCTCGCCAGAGAAATCGGTGATCCTCATCGCGTTCTCTAAGGGTGATGATTGAGATTTCTCCTTTGTTTTGTTTAGCAATTTCTGGTTAGGGGAAATCGATTAGTAGATCGGTTTAGTCTGATGTTTTCTTGTACTGTAGATTCGGATACCAATTGTGCATAATTTGGGAATTTCATCTACTAGAAAGTTGTAGAGGATCTCGATAGCTTTTTGTAGAATGTTTATTCATGTCGATCAGATGAGTAGATGTTGAGTTATGAATTTTTCAAGCTTGCTGTCTAGTAGGTTTGTTGTGTTCTGGCAGCACGTATTAATCTGAAGATTAAAAATAGAAAATAGAATAATTTGGGGTTTTGATCTACATGAAAAGGGTAGATGATTTCTTAAGGTTTCCAAAGAGTCCAAGAACATGATTTTTTGATGGGTAGAACAAAAGTTATGATTTTAGGAAGACTGCAGTCTAGAACTGGGATTGTTGTTTGTTGTAGTCATGGGAAAACATTAATTTGACCGAGTTAATGGCAGAATATAATTTTTGGCATAACTGGGTTGTGGTAGATAATCTCTTGTAGTTTCTAAAAAAGTCATAGATCATTATATTTGCATGTGTGGATTAAAAGATTTGAAATTATGGCATGAGTGAACACCGACGGGTGTTGTACTCCGCTATACCGGTATAAGCAGAAGTGAAGTTGTGACATGAGCATGAGTTTGCATTGCATTCATGAAAGATGAAAATGTGATCTAAGATAATGAGAATGAATTGTCATTGAAGTGATGCCTATTCGATGTTTTACTTTGTACTTGCTGAGTCGTGGACTCATTCTTGCTTATTTGTTGTTTTAGGTGAACGTTGATGACGACATGCTTCGGAGTGGAAGTAGAATATGGAACAATTGTATTTTTATAGAACTTCACACCACTTAATAATTCATTCCTTTTGGTCTTAAGCACTTTAGCAATTTCCATGGTAATAATCGGACAACTTGTGGTTTCTCTTAGTTCCTTATGGTTCGTAATATTATTAGTTATTGCGTCCCCTAATTGAAACTTATTTATGATGCCTTTGTTAAGTATTTAGTTCATATTACATTCGATTTATGGACTATTATGTTGCTGAAATTATGATTGTCATATTGTGGAATGTTTATTCTTGAAATCTAGATGTTAGTAATACTTGTTTAATGGATAAAATTGGTAGCGATAGTAATTGTAGGTGGCATCTTTGGCTTTTGTTAAGCCAGTGTGTTACAGTTGGTATTAGAGCGGACTTTAGGTCCGTGGTGAATAGATTACAACTTAATAAAAACAATTAATTTACTAAAATTTGCTTTAGTACTATAAACAACTAAAATTTTCTAATGGTTTATTAATTTAAAAATTTGACATACTAGTGCACAGTAGGATGAGGATGGGTCAAGCATTGCATTTACGTTTCCGTTATGTCATATTGATGATCTGTGCTTTTATTGTGGTTCCTTGATTTGATTATATGATTGTTATGTGTATTGATAGTCGATGTTGAGAGGTAGAGATCATGGTTGTGGCCATGGGCATGGCCAGGTTGTGCCACCATTCGTGGTTTAGGAATAGTGAAGTATTTACCTCGGGTAACTTAGTTACAGGTGTTGAGTATGGGTTTCTTTAAAAAGTTGTTGTTTTCCTTGAGTTTGTATTTGATTATTATGATTACAGCCGCTTGCGGTTGATGAACTTTCTTTGGGTAGTGGTTACAAGGAAGTTTATGGGTTTCAATTGGTCTCTATTTGTTTTATAGAGCAATTATTGTCTTTTCCACTTGTTGAGCTATTTTTGCTATTTCTAAACGTTGTTATTGGCAATATTGTTCTTTTTCATGGTGGTTCTACCTTTCTTGTTGGTAAATATGACCCGATTATTCGTTTGGTATTTTAGATAATGAAAATTATCTCTTACAAACTTTATTGGTTTTGACTCTACGCATTTCTTTTGGAATAGTTGGAATATTGAAGTTTAGTACATCTTCTTTAATAAAGAAAGAGTCACAACTCTTTTCAAATGTTTTGTTGCGTTAAGTGAGAAGTTGTAAGCATAGAAGATAATTGATAATGTATACGATGTCAAGTTGGGTCAGCAGCGTGATGCATAATTAATCTTAACTGATGTCCTTGGTAGCGTAGTTGGTTAATTTAGTGCTGCCTTGTAATGATTGCATGATGA
This sequence comes from Phyllostachys edulis, assembly GCA_036346405.1. Lineage (NCBI taxonomy): Eukaryota > Viridiplantae > Streptophyta > Magnoliopsida > Poales > Poaceae > Phyllostachys > Phyllostachys edulis. The sequence goes on along the minus strand of CM070555.1, from coordinate 36,252,781 downwards.
ATTGTGATTAAGAGTATATCTATTCCTAATTGGAATCAATAGGGTTACTGAGAAGTGTGGATCTTGGATGAACTAGTTTAATCATTTAAATTGTTTAGTTTGTTAAACTTGTGAGATAAAATTTATTAACTGGTCTCTCTAGTTTAATCTCACCATTCGAGATGGTTAAGTTAAAGAGGTGTTAGGTTATGGACTTAGTGGATATTGATATGAAATTATCTTTTAATTGTCTACTTGATGATTCTACATAAATGCTAGATTTACCTAATTCTTGACATGCTAAAATTGTTGAAATGTGTTGTAACAGCCCAAAAATCCATAAATGCAAAAATATGGGATTTTTAAAAACTTTTTATGTGATAGCTAGTATTTTTCTTCTCGATCGCATTTTTGGAGAGTTGTTTGATTGAATTTTCTCTTTTGCTAGCACAAGTAAAATTAGAATTATCTAACAAATGTCAGATTCTTATTTGTCATCATGTGAGAATCCCTTCAAGCAAAGCTCAGAATTTTAGCAAGTATAAAATTATGTCCATCGGCCATTAATAGCCGTCGCTCAAACCATCACTTTCACCAAGACTATGTCTTTGCTAACAAAGACCAACCACTCCTCCTTGTCGGGCTGTGCCAAAGTGCCTATACATAGTTGCTCCAAACCCCTGTTGCCTTTCTTCACCATTCTAGTGCTAGCCTCACTTTCTTCCTCCCTCAAGTGAACTCAAGCTCCAGTCAGGCTCAAGCGCTCGCTTTGGCCAAGCGCCGTCACATCACCACCTTCGCTGTCGACGCCCATCGGAGTCGCCTTTGGCCTCCTACTTCCTCCCCTCCGACCAGAATACTTCAAGACATCTCTTAAGAACCATCTACCTACTTCCATAGAGCCACCTTGAAGATTGAAGACTACTCTCCTTCCTCAAGCCACTACTGTAGCGCGGAGTTCCTCTCGATGTCGTGGTCCACCGTCGCCGACCCCTCACTGCTAGCTCGCTTCCCCACCAAGATCTTGACGTTCCTAGTGGCTCAGATGCTCCTCCTTGTTTGAGCTATCCTGTTCTTTCTCTAATGTTTCTCTGGTTCTTTCACTGGCTCGTTCGATCGCGTTAAAGCAGTTGAACCTTTGCTTCTTTTTACTACTATTGTGTAGTCGAAGACTTCTCTCATTCGACTACGCATGGTTAAAGCCTTCTACGACCACGTAGTCGAAACTCCTTCGACTACGCATGGCCGAAACCTCCTCCGACCACATCTAGTCGTATCTCCTTTTTGTAGAAAGTTACCAGAGGATCTAGTCCCAAGTATTAGACAGAAGAACTCTGGAGGTCAAAGATTCCTTCGGCCAGTACTTCCACGACCTCCCCCAGGTCGTAACACCTCCACGACATCCCCAGGTCGTAACATGTCCTCGACCTCCCCCTGGCCGTAAGACCTCCACGACCACCCCAGGTCGTAGCACTTCTACGACCTCCTCTGGTCATAGCACTTCCACGACCACACAGTTCGACCACTGTGGTTCGACCACTGTGTTTCGACCACTCAGTTCAACCATTGAATTTCGATCACTCATTCGAACACTGTGGTTCGACCACACAGTTCGACCACGGTGCTTTGAGCACACAGCTCAACCACTATGTTCTGACCATACTCGTCTATACCTTCGGCCAACCTAGTCTAAGACCCTTGGTCTGAGACTCTCCAAATTGTTGTCAAATATGAGTGTGTCATTTCAAAGTGTTCCCTTTCATTGAATGTATTTGGATTTATTTGAGTTCATTTGATTGTTGATTTCAAATTGAGTTTCTCGTGGTTTATTTGACTTCTGGTTATTCTTGTGTATATAGAAGACGAAGCGACAAAAGATCCTCTGGTTGATCCAAGACAAGATCAGCAAAATCCTGACCAATGCGAGTCAACACTTTGATCATATTGCATCTACCTTTTGCAAATTATGTTGCTTTAAATTATGAAATTGCATTGCTATGTTTTATCCAACTATATTGGTCTAGCTCATAGTTAATGCCTTAACAATAGTTGTGTATAAACTTCCCATCCTTGAACTTGGACATTATCCTTTGTCACCTTAGATTTAATGGTTAACTTACTAGTTAATAAGTCTGTATCTAAGTGTCATGCTTAGCCTTGCTTAGATACATTGTCATGCGGGCACTAAACTGCTCGACCACAATCATTAAAAACTCTTTGAAAGTGATTTGGGGCAGTCGAGGCTGGGAGCCTGGCTAGTATGTTGGGCTAAAGAATATTTTCAAAACAAAGGAAAAACCTAAAAAACAATTTTCGACTTGGGTGGCTGGAAAGAATGGCTAGTGCTGGGGGCACGAGAGAATGTTGGTATGTGGACATACCACTCGAGTCAATTAAGGACCGAATCTTGGAATGACCTCTCATGCAAAAATAGTGCAACCACAAGTCTATAATGGGTACGACCTGGCCAACTAATTTGCTCGCCTCGGCGTGGTTCCGCCGTTGGGTTGAATGCGGGTGGATAGTTGGGGGAGAACGAAGCCATGGAAACCGCATGGCACAAGAGGGGGCCTCCTGGGAGCATGGCTCTGGGCGGTGGAAACCATAGTGTAGCAGATGGAGTGCATCGAGGTTGAGTATTGTAAAGGCCTTGTGGTAATCTCCCCTTGATTCACATGTCTAAGGAAACATGTGTATATATCAAGACGATTATCTCTTGTGGGTAAAGTGTGCGAACTCTGCAGAGTAAGAAAACTATCTAGATAGCCATGCTCAAGGTCGAGCAGTGCTGAGAACTTGCTCGATATAGCTTTCATTTTTACAAAACCATTTGTGATGAAAAGGAAGGATGGGGTGGGACCCTAGGGATTTGAGAAAGCCTGGTCGGGGACCAGTGGTAAATACAGGATAGCTCGAGTATTGGGTGGATGGAGCCACTCAATGGTATAGGAGGTGGGACCTCCACTAGTACTTTACAAATGAAAATTCATTTATGAAAACAGATTGTTAAAAATGCTAAGTCTCAGGATTTTCTACTACTTATCTAGTTCAAACTTGGCTTTGTGCAAATAAAAGAACTCTAAAACTTCCCTTGACTAGCCCTACGTCTATACGACTGCATTGTTTGTTGGCTCACGAGTACGGTTGTGTACTCAGGCTCGTTTAATATAATCTTTCAGACCCACACGATCAAGACCCCTACTACTACCTCTACCACTTGGAGGCTGAACCAGAAGGCGGTGAAGATGATGAAACTTAGGTCGAGACCCCCAGTCGCTTGCCTGTGGGCAGAGTGAATGGATCCACTACGACTTGTTTTGCTTCCACACTTATTTTTGTTTCTGCACTCAGACTTTTGTAAGATTTTTGTTTCATGGCTCTTTTGTAAAACAATTGGCCGTATGGCCTAACATGTATAAATATATATGTTATGTTGTAGGCTTGTATTGCTCAATTGTTCATACGAGCACTGTCCCTATGAGCACTATTCACCCCGAACACGGTCTACACTGAGTGTAGTCATACCACCTACGACCGGGTGTGATCTCCAGGACCTCCTCGGAATCTCTCCAGGACCAGTCCTCAGGACCAGTCCTCAGGACCTCCTAGGAACTTCTCTAGGACCACTCCTTAGGACCTCTTCGGAACCTCTCTAGGACCTCCTTAGGATCTCCTCGGAATCTCTCCAGGACCACTCCCTAGGACCTCCTCGAACCTCTCTAGGACCACTCCCTAGGACCTCCTCGAAACCTCTCAGGGACCACTCCTTAGGACCTCCTCAGAACCTCTCCAAGACCACTACTCAGGACCTCCTCGGAACCTCTCAGGACCATTTCTCAGGACCTTCTTGAAACCTCTCTAGGACCTTCCCAAAACCTCATCGGAATCTCTCTAGGACCACTCCTTAGGACTTCCCTCTAGGACCTCCCTCCAGGACCACCTCAGGATCTCCTTCCCGGACCTCCTTGGGACCTCCCTTCAGGACCTCCCTCGACCTCTTCAGGACTACTCCAAGATCTCCATGAGACCACTACATGACCTCCTCAGGACCTCCCTCCAGGACCTCCTTGGGACCTCTCTTTAGGGCCTCCTCAGGACCTCCCTCCAGGACCTCCTCAGAATCTCCTCCTCAGGATCTCCTCGGGACAACTCCAGGACCTCTTCAGGACCTCTCTAGGACCTTCAGGACCTCTTCAAGACCTCCCCAGATTTCTTTTTTTGACCAAGTATGGTCATAACTATGGACCTGACCGTAGGTCTACTTTGAGCTTACATGGTTATGGGAATTGTCCAAGAATGTATCTGTGTGTGCTATCTACTGATCCAGTGAATAGCACAGTTTGACACAGTGGATTCTAAATTCCAAATTTGGGGTCCGACAGACTTGGTATCAGAGCCCACGACTGTAGGGTAAAGGCCTTAGCTAGCTGGTCGATAGAAACCTAGGACTACGCACTAGAGAATAGTTTAGCAGCCCTTCAAAGTATATATATGTATTTTATTCTGGCTTTTTCTAGCTACTCTTTTCTCTCGGTGTTGCTGGATTCGTCTTTGGTCTAAAGGCATCTCTATGATTTTTACCAATTGGCTTTGAACATGCTGTTTTGTGTCATGAGTATTGGGTAGACTTTTAATGGCTTCTTTTCTATTATCACCTTGTGTTGCCACGTACTGCTATCTAAAGAGTTCTCGCTAACAGATGCCTCCAAGGAAAGCAGTCGCGGGTCGTGGTCGTGGTCGTGGCCCAACACCAGCACCAACACCATCACCACCACCTGAGAATCCCACGCTGGCCCAAGTAATGGCTCAACAAACCTAGTCATATAAGTAATAGCCGCCGTCAACTAGTTGAGTCGCCACCATGGGTCCCGGCTTGGGGAATTTATGCGTACCAAACCTCCTGTCTTCTCTAGTTCAAGTGAGCCACTGGAAGCTGAAGATTGGCTTTGCATGATGGAGAAGAAGCTGACTCTGGCTCGATGTCAAGAGGAAGACAAGGTAGTGTATGCAACACACCAACTCACGGGACCAGCCACCGACTGGTGGGATAACTACCTAGCGGCTAGGGTGGTTGAAGAACCCGAAGCATTAGCTGCCGAAGAAGGAGCACAGGTTGTAGCAGAAGTAGCGGCGCCCGAAGTAGGATGGGCCGAGTTCTAGGAAGCCTTCAGAAGCAACTTCATTCCCGCAAGTGTTATGCGCATGAAGAGGAATGAATTCAGGACCTTGAAGCAAGGCAACTCCTCAGTCACTGAGTACCTCACTCGGTTCAATTAGCTGGCTCGCTATGCACAGAATGACATAGCAGATGAGGAAGAGAAGATCGACCGCTTCATGGAGGGGCTGCGTGATGGACTATGAGTACAGTTGATCGTTCATAACTTCCAAGATTTCCAACATCTGATCAACAAAGCCTTGCTCCTCAAGAGCGAACACAAGGCCTTTGAGACCAGCCGCAAGAGGAAGATGGGAACCTCCAGTGGTCCAACCGCTAGCCATCGAACCTTTTAGACTGGCTCTTCGAGCAGGGGCGGCATGTCAGTCGCTTCTTCCCGAGCTCCCTCCCCAATAAGCCGACCTAGTGGTGCCTCATACACTACTCCCTGCTCGCCAAGTCACCAAAGAGGCGACATCAAGACCGCCCACTTGGCATGTTTTAGATGTGGTGGGCTCAGGCACTTCGCCCGAGACTGCCAACAGCAATCTACCCCTCCTGCCAAGGTTAATATTGGGGGTACACCAGCATGGGTACTATTCACACCCAACACAGCAGCAAGAGGAAGGCCACCGACTTCATCAGCACCTGGATCAGCACCAACCCAGGGGCAAGGTCGGGTGAATCACATCACGGCTGAGGAAGCACATGAGGCACTAGAAGTGCAGATGGGTACGTTTTCAGTTAATTTCTCGCTAGCATGTGTTCTTTTCGATTCTGGAGCATCGCATTCCTTCATCTCAAGCAAATTTGTGGATCGTTGGCAAGTGCCAACCTTTGTTCTCAATAAACCTCTAGAGCTTAGCTCACCTGGGGAACTATTATGGGCCAGATTAGTAAGCCCTAGGGTGGAAATTTGGTTCGAGGGAATAGTGTTTCCAGCGGACTTGATGGTGTTAGAGGCCTAGACCCTGGACGTCATCCTAGGGATAGATTGGCTGGCCAGGTATCAAGGGGTAATAGACAGCACCAATAGGACAGTAAGTCTTACCAAAGGGCTCGGCATGGTTGTCGTAGTCAAGATGGACAGCCCCTTCTGATGGAAAAGGGCAGTCTGCTATGCCATAGGCGTTCCTCTGGAAGGAATGCCAGTAGTGCAAGAATACCCCGACGTCTTCCCAGAAGAATTGCTAGGGGGACCACCAGATCGCGATATAGAGTTCATTATAGAGCTGATGCCTGGGACGACACCCATGTCCAAGAGACCCTACAAGATGCTGGTGAATGAACTCGAGGAGCTGAAAAAGAAAATTCAAGAGTTACAGGAAAAAGGGTTTGTTAGACCGAGCTCTTCTCCATGGGGATCTCCGGTACTATTCGTGAAGAAGAAGGATGGTAGTATGCGATGTGTGTAGACTATTAGTTCCTGAATGAATTTACTATAAAAAATAAGTACCCATTGCCTGGGATTGATGACCTGTTCGATCAGCTCAAGGGGGCAATGAAGTTTTCCAAGATAGATCTGCGTTCAGGGTATCACCAGTTGAAGATCAGATCTGAAGACATCCCCAAGACAGCCTTCTCTACCCGATACGGCCTCTATGAGTTCACCGTTATGCCATTTGGACTAACCAATGCCTTGGCCTATTTCATGAATCTGATGAACAAGGTGTTCATGGAGTACCTAGACCGATTCTTGTTGGTATTCATTGATGATATTCTGGTCTACTCCAAGGATGCCGAAGAGCACGCACAACACCTGAGATTGGTGCTAGAAACACTCAGGGAGCATCAGCTGTATGCCAAGTACAGTAAGTGCGAATTCTAGTTGTCCGATGTTAGCTTTCTGGGTCATGTGATATCTGCAAATGGAGTAGCCATGGATCTGGCCAAGGTGGAAGCCATCCTTGAGTGGCAACCACCTACCTCGGTGACCGAAGTCAAGATCTCAACCTAAGGCAACGAAGATGGCTGGAACTCATCAAGGGCTATGATTTGGACCTTCACTATCACCCGGGCAAGGCCAATGTGGTGGGCGATGCCTTGGCGGGAGAAGTCTTCTCAGAACCACATTGTGACTCATGAACGACAACCTTCTCCCTTTGAAGAACTTGAGAAGCTCAACCTAGAAATAGTGCCACAAGGGAGCCTCTCCGCCTTGGAGGTCCACCCAACCTTGGAAGAAAGGGTCAAAGCCGCGCAAGCGGGAAACACCAACACGAAAAGGCTCCAACAGCTCATGGAGTGAGGGAAGGCCTCCAAAATGATGAAGGATGATTAGGGCATCCTACGATATGAAAAGCGCATTTTTGTGCCCCATCATCAGGGTCTGAAAGAGCTAATCCTCAAGGAGGCCCACGAATTAGCATACTCAATTCATCCAGGTGGCACCAAAATGTACCAAGATCTGAAGCAACGCTACTGGTGGCCACGAATGAAGAGGGACATTGCAGTGTACGTAGCACGCTGCGATGTGTGCCAATGGATCAAAGCTGAAAACCAGAAGCCTGTCGGTCTGTTGCAGCCCCTACGAGTACCTGAATGGAAATGGGAAGAAATCAGCATGGACTTTATTACTAGTCTGCCAAAGACCAGGTTGGGGTATGATTCGATCTGGGTCATCGTTGATAGATTGACCAAGACTGCCCATTTCATTCCAGTTAAGACCACCTACAAAGGTGACAAGCTAGCAGAGCTATACATGTCTCGGATAGTCAGTTTGCATGGGGTGCCCAAGTGAATCATCTTAGATAGGGGTTCACAGTTCACCTCCCATTTCTAGGACAGCCTTCATGGCACTTACCTGGCCTTCAGCATGGCATACCACCCTCAGACCGATGGTCAGACTGAAAGAGTGAACCAAGCCCTAGAGGACATGCTTCAAGTTTGTGCTATAGAGTTCGCTGCTGATTGGGAGAAGTGTCTGCCATATGCCGAGTTTGCATACAATAATAGTTATCAGTCTAGTCTGAAGATGTCCCCCTTTGAAGCCCTTTATGGAAGACAATGCCGAACGCCTCTGTTGTGGTCGAAAGCCGAGGAAGGGTACCTTTTCAGACCAGACTGCTTAAAAGAAGCCGAAGACATGGTACGTCTCATTCGAGACCGACTACTGGCAGCACAATCAAGACAGAAGAGCTACGCCGACTGTCATCACAGAGAGTTGAAGTTCAACATAGGAGACTTTGTCTACCTAGAGGTTTCTCCTCTCAGAGGAACCAGAAGATACAAGGTCAAAGGAAAGTTGGCACCGAGGAATATAGGGCCATACCAGATCATCACCAAGAAGGGAAAAGTATCTTATCAGCTGGAGCTACCCGAGCAGTTGTCCGACATACACAACGTGTTTCACGTATCACAGCTCAAGAAATGCCTCCGTGTGCCTGAAGAGCAAAATCGATTGGAAGACATTGAACTTGGCAAGGATTTGGCGTATGCTGAACACCCAGTTGAAATCTTAGAGGTAGTAGAAAAGCAGACAAGGAACCGGGTATACCGCTTGTGTAAGGTCAGATGGAGCAATCACACAGAAGGCGAAGCTACGTGGGAGTGTGAAGACTTGTTGAAAACCGAATACCCCTAGTTGTTTTGTAACTGACAAGGATCTGATAGACCTCGTCTTCTTCGGCTATCTGCAACTCGTGTTGGAGGCAGGAGAATCTTTGAACTTCTTGAAAGTCTTTTTTGCAACCACCACTACCTGGTCGTAAGTCCCTCCACGACCAGTTCATGGTCGTAAGCTTTCCTATGACCAGTCTCTGGTGTCTATAGATATGTAGGCCTGGCTGATTAGGAGGTCTTCGAACTCTGAATCTCGGGGTCGAGATTCTTCTTAAGGGGGGTAGGGTTTGTAACAGCCCAAAAATCCATAAATGCAAAAATATGGGATTTTAGAAAACTTTTATGTGATAGCTAGTATTGTTCTTCTTGATCACATTTTTGGAGAGTTGTTTGATTGAATTTTCTCTTTTACTAGCACAAGTCCAATTAGAATTATCTAACAGATGTCAGATTCTTATCTGTCATCGTGTGAGAATCCCTTCAAGCAAAGATCAGAATTTTAGCAAGTATAAAATCCTGTCCATCGGCCATTAATAGCTGTCGCTCAAACCGTCACTCAGCTGCACTATGCTACCCACTCTGTCAATAGTACCAACCACTCCAACGACTTCTCCTTGTTGGGCTGTGCCAAAGTGCATATACATAGTTGCTCCAAGCCCTTGGTGCCTTTCTTCACCATTCTAGTGCTAGCCTCACTTTCTTCCTCCCTCAAGTGAACTCGAGCTCCAGTCAGGCTCAAGTGCTCGCTTTGGCCAAGCGCCGTCACATCACCACCTTCACCGTCGATGCCCATCGGGGTCGCCTTTGGCCTCGTACTTCCTCCCCTCTGACCAGAATACTTCAAGACATCTCTTAAGGACCATCTACCTACTTCCATGGAGCCACCTTGAAGATTGAAGACTACTCTCCTTCCTCAAGCCACTCATCAGAAGCTTGATTTCCTCTCATTGTCATGTCCACTGTCGTCGGCCAGCTCAACTAGCTCGTTTCCCCCAAGACTCGATGCAGACGTTCCTAGTGGCTCAGATGCTCCTCCTTGTTCGAAATACCCTGTTCTTTCTCTAATGTTTCTCTGGTTCTTTCTCTGGCTCTTTCACTGGCTCGTTTGATCGCGTTAAAGTAGTCGAACCTTTGCTTCTTTTGACTACTATTGTGTAATTGAAGACTTCTCTCATTTGACTACGCACGGTTAAAGCCTTCTACGACCACGTAGTCGAAACTCCTTCGACTACGCACGGCCAAAACATCCTCCGACCACATCTAGTCGTATCTCCTTTCTATAGAAAGTTATCAGAGGATCTACTCCCAAGTATTAGACAGAAGAAATCTGGAGGTCAAAGATTCCTTCGACCAGTACTCCCGTGACCTCCCCCAGGTCGTAACACCTCCACGACCTCCCAAGGTCGTAACACATCCACGACCTCCCAGGTCGCAACACCTCCACGACCTCCACGACCTCACCTGGTCATAGCACTTCCACGACCACACAGTTTGACCACTGTGGTTCGACCACTCAGTTCAACCACTGAGTTTCGATCACTCATTCGACCACTGTGGTTCGACCACTATGTTTCGACCACACCGTTCAACCACGTTGCTTTGAGCACACAGCTCAACCACTGTGTTCTGACCATACTCGTCTATACCTTCGGCCAACCTAGCCTAAGACCCTTGGTCTGAGACTCTCCAAATTGTCATCAGATAAGAGTGTTTCCTTTCAAAGTGTTCCCTTTCATTGAATGTATTTGGATTTATTTGAGTTCATTTGATTGTTGATTTCAAATTGAGTTTCTTGGGGTTTATTTGACTTCTGGTTATTCTTGCGTACATAGAAGCCAAAGTGACCGAAGATCCTCCAGTTGATCCAGGACAAGATCAGCAAAACCCCAACCAAGGCGAGTCAACACTTTGATCATATTGCACCTAGCTTTTGTAAATTATGTTGCTTTAAATTATGAAATTGCATTGCTATGTTTTATCCAACTATATTGGTCTAGCTCATAGTTAATGCCTTAACAATAATTATGTATAAACTTCCCATCCTTGAACTTGGACATTATCCTTTGTCACCCTAGATTTAATGGTTAACTTACTAGTTAATAAGTCTGTATCTAAGTATCATGCTTAGCCTTGCTTAGATACAATGTCATGCGGGCATTAAACTACCTGACCACAATCATTAAAAACTCTTTGAAAGTGATTTGGGGTAGTTGAGGCTAGGAGCCTGGCTGGTATGTTGGACTAAAGAATATTTTCAAAACAAAGGAAAAAACCTGAAAAACCATTTTCGACTCGGGTGGTTTGAAAGAATGGCTAGTGCCGGGGGCATGAGGGAATGTTGGTATGTGGATGTACGATGTGAGTCAATTAAGTTCCGAATCTTGGAATGACCTCTTATGCAAAAACAGTGCAACTACAAGTCTATAATGGGTACGACCTGGCCAACTAATTTACTCGCCTCAACGTGGCTCCGCCGTTGGGTTGAATGTGGGTGGATAGTCGGGGGAGAACGAAGCCACGGGAACCGCACGACACAAGAGGGGGCCTCCTGGGAGCGTGGCTCCGGGTGGTGGAAACACTAGTGTAGCGGATGGAGTGCGTCGAGGTTGAGCATTGTAAAGGCCTTGTGGTAATCTCCCCTTGATTCACATGTCTAAGGAAACGTGTGTATATATCAAGACTATTACCTCTTGTGGGTAAAGTGTGTGAACTTTGTAGAGTAAGAAAGCTATCTAGATAGTCGTGCTCACGGTCAAGTACGGTGCTGAGAACTTACTCGATATAGCTTTCATTTTTGCAAAACCATTTGTGATGAATAGGAAGGATGGGGTGGGACCCTAGTGATTTGAGAAAGCGTGGTCGGGGACCAGTGGTAAATACGGGATAGCCCGAGTATTGGGTGGATGGAACAACCAGTATTGGGTGGATGGAAACACTCAATGGTATAGGAGGTGGGACCTCTACTAGTACTTTACAAATGAAAATTCATTTATGAAAATAGATTGTTAAAAATGCTAAGTCTCCGGATTTTCTACTACTTATCTAGTTCAAACTTGGCTTTGTGCAAATAAAAGAACTATAAAACTTCCCTTGACTAGCCCTGCATCTATACAACTACATTGTGTGTTGGCTCGCGAGTACGGTTGTGTACTCAGGCTCGTCCAATATAATCTTTCAGACCCATGCGATCAAGACCTCTACTACTACCACTACCACTTGGAGGCTGAACCAGAAGGTGGTGAAGATGATGAAGCTTAGGCCGGGACCCCCAGTCGCTTGCCTGTGGGCAGAGTGAATGGATCCACTATGACTTGTTTTGCTTCCGCACTTATCTTTGTTTTTGTACTCTGACTTTTGTAAGATTTCTGTTTCGTGGCTCTTTTGTAAAACAATTGGCCGTACGGCCTGACATGTATAAATATATATGTTATGTTGAGGGCTTGTATTGCTTAATTGTTCATATGAGCACTGTCCCTATAAGCACTATTCACCCCGAACACTGTCTACACTGAGTATAGTCATACCACCTACGACCGGGTGTGATCTCCAGGACCTCCTCGGAATCTCTCCAGGACCACTCCTCAGGACCTCCTAGGAACCTCTCTAGAACCACTCCCAGGACCTCCTCAGAACTTCTCTCAGGACCTCCTCAGGACCTCCTCGGAATCTCTCTAGGACCACTCCCCAAGACCTCCTTGATCCTCTCTAGGACCACTCCCAGGACCTCCTTAGAACCTCTCCAGGACCACTCCTCAGGACCTCCTCAGAACCTCTCCAGGACCTCCTCGGGACCTCCCTGGAACCTCTCCAGGACCACTCCTCGGGACCTCTCCAGGACCACTCCTCAGGATCTCCTCGGAACCTCTCTAGGACCACTCCTCAGGACCTCCTCAGAATCTCTCCAGGACCACTCCTCAGGACCTCCCTCTAGGACCGTCTCAGGACCTCCCTCTAGGACCTCCTCGGGACCTCCCTTCAGACCTCCCTCGACCTTTTCAGGACCACTCCAAGATCTCCATGAGACCACTACAGGATCTCCTCAGGACCTCCCTCTAGGACCTCCTTGGGACCTCCCTTCAGGGCCTCCTCAGGGCCTCCATTCAGGACCTCCTCAGAATCTCCTCCCCAGGATCTCCACGGGACAACTCTAGGACCTCCTCAGGACTTCTTTAGGACCTCTCTAGGACCTTTAGGACCTCTTCAAGACGTCCCCAGATTTCCTTTTTTGACCAAGTTTGGTTGTAACTATGGTCCTGACCGTAGGTTTGCTTTGAGCTTACATGGTTATGGGAATGATCGAAGAATGTATCTGTGTGTGCTATCTACTGATCCAAGGAATAGCACAGTTTGAAACAGTGGATTCCAAATTCCAAATTCCAAATTTGGGGTCCGACACGTGTATAAAGAACTAGATGAATATTGACGTAGTGCTTTGTGAAACCTTGTTTTACAGGATATTATGTTATTAAACCATTAACTATATTTTTCCCTAAATTCTAAACAAAAGGTGGCATATTGAATCTGCGTTTATCATCGTCTATGCGATTGCAAATAGAAGTAGGGCCATAATTGCATACATGATTAATACAATCGTCAATTGTTAATGAGAGCTAAAATTTGGTGTTAAGCAGTACTAATAGTTGAATGGATGAGTTTAATAAGTGATCTTTAATAGCGTGTTTTGGGAAATTGTTATATGATATTATGACCTTGTTAGAAGAGTTTTGTTTCAACATTGTGACCTATGCACTAGGTTTCCCCTAGATTAAGTAGTTGTAGTCTTATTGAGATAATAGAAAAATTATAAAGTAACAAATTGTGTTTCTTTTGGAAAGTTTTAGGATGAGGTAATAAGTAATTTAATTGTCTTTCATGATAATGCTTAAGTGAAAATATTTCAAGTCTTGCATTCGTGATCTTTTGGAGTTCATGATTTATGCGGTAGCTGAAATTAGTTTAAACAAAGTGGTGTATTGGAAGGTTCTATTGGTTCTTAAGATATTTATATGATCTGATCTTAAAGACTCTTTTGTTTGAGTTGGCAAAGTGAGGTTGTAATCAAAGAAATATTTTTTTGTTAAATGAAAGAGTGTAGTAAAAGTATTTGAGGTTGGAGTCAAGTTTTGTAACTTGTAGCTTATTTGAACTGTGCTTAACATTTCTAGTTGCCGCATAAGAGTTTCTCCAGTTTCAAAAGCAATGCTTTGATCTTATTGGTTAAGGTTTGATATTCTCTTCTTGTGGGACTTGTGCCCCTCAACTGTGATCTTATCTTTTGCTTTTTCAAGATCATTGCTATTTGACTATTTTTCTTGGTCTTGTGTCTGCTACGAGTGGTAAACGTTTTTCTATGTGCTGAAAATTGTTTCCATTTACCTCTTCTTTTGAGAAAGAATTAACCAGTTTATTTCATAAGGGTCTTTTAAAGTGTATATTAAAGGATTTTGTGAGACTGTGGGTGCCAATTTATTGAAGGTGCACTAGAAGATGAATTGATTTCATGCTATCATTATTGGAGAGAATTTGATTTAAAAAAGATTATCTTTGGACCTAAACTAATTACGTTATTGCAATTAGCATAATCTATAATGAATTGTGATCCAATATCTTTTTATTCATGTTGGTGGATTATTGGAAATATCAAAAGTTGGGGATCTTGATCGATCATTTAGAGTATTGTGATTGTGTAAATTATAAGGTTGGGTAGGTGAAATTGAATGGTGTGGTTTAGTGAAGGTCCAAGATTGGTGAAGTAATTTAAATCAATTTGGGCAGCTGATTGATTAGCGAGGATTGTTGATATTAATGATTAAGTATAATGTTTGGATTGTAGGAATTTTAGACATTGAATCTGAGGATTCCATATCATTTATACCAAAAGTTCGTTGTAGGAGTCTTGGAGGTTGAAATTGAGCTTGTGTTTTATGCTAGAACCTTGGTTGCTCAAAGATTATGTGTAGAAGTAGTAGAATAAAAGTGGATTCTGAATAGTGTGTTTGACGAGGATCTAATAATCCTCATTTTATTATTTATCTGTAATTCATATTATGAACAATAATGACGTCATATAGTTATTGAGTATACCCCTTAATATTCATAAGAGAGAAGCTAGAGGTCGTAAGTTCTTCTACGACCACCCCATAGTCGTAAGTCCTCCTATGACTACCCTATAGTCATAATTCCTTCTACGACTATAATGTGATCGTAAGTTCTACTATGATCAGTCTGTGATCGTAAGCTCTTCTACGACCACCACCTGGTTGTAAGTTCTTCTACGACCAGTCCCTAGTCGATAGGGCTCACAGACATATGGGCCTAATCGATCAGGTAATCTTCTGTACCGTATCCAAGGATATGAGCAATCAATTACGCTGCTATTCTCTGGAATAATGGCACGATTTAACTCCTTTGTTATGGTGATAACTGTCTAGCAACGTGGGAACATTACTACTCCCACAATAACCTCCAGTAACGGCTCCACGGTCTGGAACATTTAGGCGGTCTTTAGACCGGAATCTGTTGACACATTTGAAGATCGCATAAAAGCGTAATCATCGAGGACAATGAGGGGATTTCAGAGGCAATCAGGAGCACAAGACACTATACTCTAGTCTTTCTCTTGATCTTGTAATCCAGCATACTCAATATATACACACATGAGTAGGGTTGTTATTCTCCCAGGAGAAGGCCCAAACCTGTATAAAAATCCCCGTGTCTCCCTCTCTATGTGATTTTGAGCCCAGGGGAACCCCCGAATCAAACAATCTTCCCGCCGAAGATATCGCACAAAGGTTACGAAGCATGATGAGCAAGCTCGAATGTCCCCACCGCCATCATTTTGGAAGTCGTAACAGTACAACTCCATCAGCTTCCAGTCGTTCGAATAACTCACTGCATGGAGATCAATGCAAGTTGCATCGTTCCCCAAACTGGAAAAGGGTTCCTCGAACACCTGATGACCAAAAAGCTCCCAGGAGAGGTGATCATTCACCACCCCGACCCAGAGGTCCGTAACAGCAGGCAAAATACAAGGAGTATTACCCTCGTAGGATCGAGACTTATCATAAGTCAAATTCACCCACTGCCGAGTATCGTCAAGTACGATCGCCTGGTGATGTCAACCATTCTTTCTTGCAAAGAAGGCATTACGATGTGATTACCGGATGTCGAGCATTCTTGCCTGACCTCCGAGCAGTTCACTGGCCGCCACGGTTTCGACCAGGGAACATGGAGAAATTTGATGGGTCTCAAAATCCTATCGAGTTTCTTCAAATCTACGGCCATCACGTCCGTCGGCGGAGGAGGAGCGCTTCATGGCGAATTACCTTCCGACTGTGCTCGAAGGGTCCGCTCGATCGTGGTTGTTAAACCAACCACTCGAGTCGATCTACTCATGGCAACACCTTTGCGACCTTCTACTAGCCAATTTCCAGGGCACCTACCATCGCCCCGGGAAGCAGGACGACTTGCACAGGATAAGACAGAACAACTACGAGACATTACGCCAATTCATCAGGTGTTTTAGTTAGGTTCGCAATTCAATTCCTGAGGTTTCTAACTCATCTGTTATCAGAGCCTTCAAGCAGGGAGTCAGCAGCAGAAAGAATCACAGAGGACATCGCTTTGAATGCTCGACTCCATCGTCATTGAACTCTTGAGATGGTCGATTGGTGCGCCGATCGCTGACGGCGGTCGAGTGGACCAAAATCATCGATCGAGATGACAAGCATCTTCAAGAGGCTGGCAAAGGTAGCAAGAAGAAGGATAAAAAGGCCAAGAAATCCAAGAACAAGGCAAATGGCCAAAAGCTTCAAGCCAATGGTTCTAAGGAGGTCCTGGCCGTAAGCGATAAGGAGCCACGAAGTTCTAAGCAATACTTCAATCGAGACAAAGGTAAGCGCCCCGAACGGAAGAACGATAAGCCTAGGTGGTGCCCTTTCCATAAAAAGGAAGGACATGACCTTCGCAACTGCTGAGTTTTCTAACGAAAACTCGAGGACTACTACAACAACAAAGGGCCACTTCCTACCCTCAAAGAGGTAGGGCAAGCTAGCGGTCGTACACAGTCGGACGTCAACGAGGAGATGCCATTTCAAGACCCTGAGCACACCATCGAGCACATCTTTGGGGGATCATCGACATACGAGTCAAAGCGACAGCTTAAGGCAGTCGAATGTGACGTAAACTCAATTGACCCTCCTATTGTCAATAAATTGTCGAAGTGGTCAGAAGTCACCATCTCTTTCGAGAAGGTTGACTTCCCGATCCCTTCGACTCGACCAGGTCGCTTTCCGATCGTGGCTGAACCCACCATCAACAATTGTCGAGTAAATCGAGTGTTGATTGATGGTGGTAGCTCGTCCGAAAGCGCCATCAATATCGACAGTTGATCTTTGATCCAATGGCCGAAATCGGTTGGAGTGTGAGCGCGCGGAGGATTGGGCTGAGCGGGCCGCGCGCGTGCGGGAAAAGGAATGTACCAAATTTAGAATTCGGTCCAAAAACTGTTGACCGAATTTCAATTGTTTTTTATTTAAAATAAAACTGATAAATCAAAAAGGCTTTAGAAAATAGAAAATAAAATCCAAAATTCTAGAAAAATTCACAGAAATTCCTAGAGTTATTTTGGACTTAAATAAAATACTTCCAACTTAAAACTGGTAATAGTTTTTGCACATAATTTATTTTGGCTTTAAAATAATTAGGAAAAGCTTTTAAAATTCCAAAAATTAATTAAATTTTTATTTTTCACTTTAAATCAAGTAAAACTTCAAAAGCTTCAATAAATTTTTATTTTTGACTTTTAAAACTTTCGAAATTCAAGAAAAGCAATAAAACTCTTTCAAATTTCAGAAAATCCAATAAAATAATAACTTTGTTTATTTTTATTTTGGTAATAGAACTTTGGGATGTTAGAAACTACCCCCCTTATAAGGAATCTCGTCCCCGAGATTTAGAGAGGCTAGAAAGAACGCTGGGAATACAAGGTCTTCAACTAAAACTGTCGTCAACGGTTGGATTTGTTATCTGTTACTTCTTTGGACATTTATTGGAATAATGTCCTATCTCTCAGCATTTGAAGCACGTGATGCTTGTAACATGAGATGAGTTTTTCTATGACTGGCCTCCAACAAAGGTGTTGGGGAGCATCAAGCTGGCCGACTGGTTCATGGTTGTTTCTTGAGGCATTGGCAAGCCTAAACTTCTGTATTTTTGTAACCGTGACATGTATCTTCTGTTATTTTTACCACCTGAATACTGTCTGAGGTGAGTGCTAAGCGCCTTTTTGGGCATCGATTGGCATAATGCCCCATATCCCGACAATTGTGGCATTGTATTCCTGCCCTTGATGTTTTGTTCTGCTGAGATTGGCCACCATTGTTGTCGAGGGATATCTGCGTCGGTGGAAGTGGTGTTGTTCCTGGAGTCATGAGTGTTGTCGTCGTTGGTGCTTGGTTGGGTTGAGATTGAATCACCCAAGCCTTGAAGTTTCTTGCAACATTCTGCTCTTGATCTACCATCTTCCTTTTGCGAAGATTGTCCATCTTGTGTTTGACTTGGCTGGGATTCTGTTTATCTGATTCTTGAGCTTCTTCTGTACAGTGGCTTCTTATGATAGGCTGAGACATCCTTGCTGCTTGATGTGTGGTTTGGGATTCTTCTGTTCCGTCCTCCGGTGCTGAGGTTGCTTGTGCCAAGAATGCTTGCTAGGGGCATTGTTTGACAAAGTGTCCTTTCTTGCCACAACAGTTGCAGACTTGATACTAGATCACCTTCTTTTTGGAACACCTGGTGAAATAGTATCCAGTGCAATTGCAATTAACACAATGAATATCTTGTTTTGGCTTTCCCTTCTAAGGGCATCCGTAAGCGATGTGTCCTTGTCCGCCACATGTGTAACAAATAATGTACTCCCGTGGGTGGCGACCTTCAGGAAGAAAGTAGCTCATGACATCATTATGAGATACCTCTGATGGCTTGTTGTTGTTCATCGGTTGCCATTTTGATTCATTGGTTGCTGGTGGTGGTGGAATTGGGGCACTTCCATCATTATTGGCACTAGTTCCACTTCCAGAGTGATGAGTGTTCCCTATATGTCGTTTATTCCAGAGGTTTAGGGAAGGAGACAAAAGATAGGGAAGAGACAAAAAAGAACTGAGGGGATAGAGCGAAACAACACTTCAAATGAAAGAACCAACTCAAAAGCTTTCCAGAAAAACTTTAATAGTTTTATACGACGTTCTATCGATTGATACTCTTAAGCTGGTGAAACGACTCAATACACAGAATGAGTCTTGGCAGACTTAAATTATATGGCTTGGCTGACAAAACGATCTGCGGTATATCTTGTCTGTCGTCCTTGGATGGTGGAGATGATGATACCTTCTTGATGGCTCCATGTCTTGTAGTCTTGAACGTAAGGGTTAAGAACGTGCTGACCATCTATATAAAATTTTCAAGGGGAAGAGGATCCATTTAACATTATAAAATGGTGAAGGGGGAATTTAGGTAAGAAATAATTGCTATGAAGAAGCTAAGGATAGATAGATGACCAAGATGAAGAGAGAACAAATTATTTTTCTTATTATGTATAAAATAAGTTTTGAAGTTTTCAGCTAACGGCCATTCTAACTAGGTCACGACCTACGATCGATATGGCTCGATACTACTACATGATCTTGGAGTAACACCCCAAATCCTCTGTGCATTTCTAAACTAGTCCCATGATCAGTAGCTAGTTTACACAATAAACAGATGTGGTAACAACCATAATAGCAAAATTTTATAAATAATCAACAGAGTTTATTACAAAAGAGGCTTACAAGCCAACAATAAAGAACGTAGCAGAAGACGAAGAAGTAGTGGAGTATAGCTGATCTGCCACAAGCAATTGACTGGGGTAGCGGCCTAGTCGTCGAGATCCACACCGGTAATAAAGTCCTTCTCTGAAATTTATTTGCAATAAGCAAGGATGAGCATAACTTCTGTGCTCGCAAGTAACACCCAATAACAGAGTTAATGCATGCATGGATATAACAAAGGAAGGCTTATTGGTTGAATTTGTATAAAGCAGTATTTTTTTTAAATACTTGTACTAAGTTCCAAAGTAGTTATTCTATAACTAAAATTCATTTTATAAATTCTCAGTTTTATAGTGAGATAATATTCACACATGAATGGTGAAGGATACCCTCCTATCACATGGCTTCCTGCCCAATTTCCCATTTGGATAGAAATCCAAATTCATCATTTGTGTCAAATCATTTGAAATCAAAACCAAAGATCTAACTTGCAGCAGGTTTGCTAGGCATGTCCATGACCGCGTACATAGTTATTCGAATAGTTTTACACTCTGCAGAGGTTGTACAGTTTTACCCACAAGACACGACTTCTCTAGTTTGTTTGGCATCCGTCGATACCATCGCTCACTACCTTAGGTAAGCGGTCTAGAGCATGTGACAAGGCCTTTACAATGCTCTATCCCATCGTAGTCTCGCCTCGCTAAGGTTTCGCCCCCTGCAGATAGAAACCCGCAGATTTCCTAGCCCCCTCTTGCGCTAGGTGGGAATGAATAAAAGTAGGTCATCAAGACACCCACACCACCGGATGGCACAACCACAGCGAAACGTTGCAAATTAGTTAGCCAGATCCTACCCACTTCAGACTTATGGTAGTACGGTATGGCTTAGAAGAATACAGTCGAAGGCCGGTCTTTAACTGACTTGGGCAACTTTCCATAAAACCCATGGGCATCGGTCATAGAAATGACTCGATCCCGTGCATCAACATGCACCATCCAAACAACCATTTCACCCAAGTACAAAGAATCATTTTATTTTATTTTATTTTTCAAAGTCATTTATAAACTTCTATAACACACCAATGCCATGGATACAATTTAAACAACATTTGATTTTTGGTTGAAATTCCCCGAATCAAACATTTTTGGTTTAGTAGGTCTTTGCATAATATTTTCAAATGGTCCTAGTTCATACTATCATATCAACTAGGTTTTATCTAGGGTGATAATATATTTGATTCAAATATCAACATTGGCCATACAAAGGAATTAGGCATATCTATAAATTTAAAACAGGAATTTAAATTACTAAATATAAATAAGCATGCGGTAATAAATTAAATAATTTAAAATAATGGGTTCAAATATGATCAAAGATGTAACCTGCCTTGCTTGCTTAGTTGCTCTCAAACAGTGTCGAAATCTGACTCTCCGAAGTCGTTGTCGAAATCTATACGCAAATATAAGCCAAATTCAAATAAAATTCAAAATAGAATTCAAATGAACTCCAAATTAAATAATTTTGGTTTAATTAGCTATATATTGAATTTTTATGAATTTAGAAATTTGAATCGACAAAATCGGAGTTCGTGTGAAGGAGAATGAACCTCGGGAAGTTTCAAAATTACATGAAATGATGAATAAATGGATTTTCCTAAATTTCAGAATTATCTTTAATTTGGGAAAAAGGGGTGGAGCCGCTGACGCATGGGGCCCGCGGCACAGTGGCAGGGCCACGTGGCTGCGACACGCGCGCGAGCCACGTCAGCGAAGATGGTGAGGTGGTGCCTGCGTGGCCGTGACGTGGAGGTGCCACGTCGGCGAGGGCGGCACTGGCGTCGGGACCAATGGTCGCCGGCGATGCGCGGCACGGTGGCAACCGACGAGGACACGAGTAGAGAGAGGAGGATGCGGGGAGTATGATGCGCTCACCCTGGTAGCCGGAGGAGGACAGAGGCGGTCGGCGGCGACGAGAAAGCGGTGGCGATGCTCGGTCTCTGGTGGAGGTGGCGTTCTGGTGGCTCTTGGGGCAAACGGTTGAGCGCACGGGGTAGCCCTAGGGATGGAAATGCCGACGGTGGAAGCGGCAAGGTTGAGGCGTAGACGGTGGCGGTGCTAGAGGCGACGGGGCGCTTGCGGCCAGCGGCGAGTAAAACTCGAAATCCGGCGAGACGAATGCGAAGGTGGAGGAATGAGTGAGGTGGAGAGGACGAGTGTTGAATTGCGCACCCAGTGCTCCTTTTATAGGGGCCGAGGGGCACCAGGGTGGCGAGGGGACATGGGCGATCGTGGTGGTGGCGGTGGCGGTGGCGGATTCGGGTGGACCGACGCGGAGAAGGGGGAAATAAGGTGGGGATAAGCGGTAGGTAGGTCATGGTCATGCGCCTTAGTATTATGAGCTTCGATCGCAAAATGGTTGGAGTTGAGGCGGCCGTTTGCGGAGCTTCGATGCGCAACAATGGCGGTGGTGCCGAGTTGACCAGCCACAGAGGAAGAAGGTGAGGAGAAGGATCGCGGTCCAAGTCTTAAAGCTTACGTCGGTGAAAGCAAAGAAAGGAAAGGGAACGGGCGAAACGGTGGCCGTTTGATTTAAATTGAGCAGTCCTAGCGGTGACGTTCGGACCGCTCCGAACGGGTAACATGATCAGGCCGTCCATTTTAGATTAGACGGTCCACATCGTTGGGCATGTTAGTACAAATATCTATATTATGGCGGAAGCGCCATCAATATGTCTACTACTTTTAAGTAACATGCAAGTGGTAAACCATTGATCTTTGTTCCCGTAGAATCGCCGATTCTCACGATTCCAAAATCGGTTGGAGTCTCGACTCGACTACCTTGGTTCGACCACTCGAATCTGTAACATGAGGATTTTTAGATTAGACGGTCCACATCGTTGGCGTCGGACCGAAAGCGCCATCAATGTGTCTTTGTTCCACGGAAAAGGAACATGCCAAATTTAGAATTCAGGAACATGCCAAAAAGAATTCAAAGAAAAACAAGGACCGAATTTCAATTGTTTTTCTATTTAAAATAATACTAAGAAATAAAAAAGTCTTTAAAAAATAGCAAATAAAATCCAAAAATTCTAGAAAAATTCACAAAAATTCCTAAAGTTATTTTGGACTTAAATAAAATACTTTCAGCTTAAAATTGGTAATAGTTTTTGCACATAATTTATTTTGGCTTTAAAATAATTAGGGAAAAGCTTTTAAAATTCCAGAAAATTCCGTAAATTAATTAAATTTTTATTTTTCACTTTAAATCAAATAAAACTTCAAAAGCTTCAATAAATTTTTATTTTTGACTTTTAAAACTTCAGAAATTCAAGAAAAGCAATAAAACTCTTTCAAATTTCAAAAAATCCAATAAAATAATTACTTTATTTATTTTTATTTTGGTAACAGAACTTTAGGATGTTACAAAGGAGTCCTCTACAAACGAGATAAGGACTAATCCTCCTACACGACATACATGGGGGCATTTGTGGACCTCATGCTTCCTATGAAACGCTGGTCGGAAAAGCCTTTCGACAAGGATTTTACTGGTCAACAGCTCTCTAAGATGCCAAAGAACTGGTTAAGAAATGTGTACAATGCTAGTTTCATAGCAGGCAAATACACCAACCAGCTCAGGCATTGCAAACAATTCCTCTATCTTGGCCTTTTGTGACCTAGGGTCTCGATATCGTAGGACCGTTCCCAAAGGCTCCAAGAGGCTTCGAGTTCCTTTTTGTGGCTATTGATACATTCACAAAATGGATCGAAGCCGATCCTGTGACTGGGATAACAACGGAAGCTGCAAAACGGTTCATGATGAGAAGCGTGATTACTCGGTTTGGAGTCCCTAGTCGAATAATCAAAGATAATGGTAAACCATTTTCGAGCGCAAAATTTCAGGAATTTTGCGACAAGTTGGGTACCAAGCTGTGTTACGTTTCCGTTGCCCATCCCTAAAGAAATGGGGCAGTTGAACGAGAGAATGACCAAATAATGCAGGGAATTAAAACTCGAGTCTTCGAACAGCTTGTTAAGTGCTCGGGGGCTCGGGTACAAGAATTACCCTCAGTGTTATGGGCAGTTCGCATGACTACTAGTCGGGCAACAGGCGAAACACCCTTTTTGCTAGTTTTCGATGCTGAAGCCATATTTCCACTAGAACTAAAGATCAGGTCTACAAGGGTCGAGAGTTTCAATGACTCAGCCCAAGAACAACTTCGAACGGATGACATTAACCTGCTCGAAGAGCAAAGAAATCAAGCCTTAATGCTTGAGAGGTCTACCAAAGAAGCCTGCGCAAATACTATGATCGTAAGATCCAACCTCGCAGCCTTGCTGTAGGTGACTTGGTATTGAGGAAAATTCAATCCTAGTCTAATTGGAACAAACTTTTCCCCAAGTGGGAAGGTCCTTACGATGGTCGAAGTTATCGACCAGTTCTGATCTGACCGGCAATGGAAGATGGCCAGATTCTCTCTAATTCTTGGAATATCGACCAGTTACGTAAATTTTATGTATAATCGACCAACATTGCAATAAAGCATTAGGTTCTTTCTATCTTTATTGTTGTACTTTGAGTAGAGCTTTGACAATTTTTTCGACCATACCCTGGTCGAAGGTCTGCCTACGACCAGTTCCTAGCGTAAGCTTTTCTACGATATTACACTGGTCGTAAGACATTCTACGACCCATACCCAGTTCATCTTTACACTGATCGAAAGGATGGTAACATCACCTAGTCGAAGCCTTTCCTCTCTGCACATGGTCCCGCCCACTAGAAGGAATTTCCTAGTGTCGACTCGTTCCTCCCTTTTTGCTGCCAAGACAAAGAGCTTGGTTTTAAAACATGGTCGAAATAATGTCAACCCAACTCTTAGTATCTTAGTTTATTTCTTCATTCATTTTTTGAAAAATAAATTAAGCCGAGTACACTTTTCAAATTTGCTCGACTACTTTTGGTAAACTCACTTTGTTTTAACTGGTCGAAGAAAGTTGCAACACCTAGTCGAAGACTTTCCTCTCTGCACGTGGTCTTGCCCACTAGAAGGAACTTCCTAGCATCGTTCTGTTTCTAACTCTTGCTACCAGAGCGAACCTACTGAGTGCACTTGAATAAGTTGAATGAATTTTTAAGGAACTCCAGATGTTTATCTAACTCAAGTTGACCGTTCTTGATTTGATTAATCTGGTCGAAGATGGTAACATCACCTAGATGAAGCCTTTCCTTTCTGCACGTGGTCCTGTCCACTAGAAGGAAATTCCTAGTGTCGACTCGTTCCTACTCTATCGACCAGTGCATGATAATCGTGATCGAAAAACTACAAGTTAGCTAAACCTCTCTTTTCAAGAAACCCATTTCACACTATTTACTCAGTTTATCTAAATAAACTAAGCAAATAGTCAGGGGCTAGGATAAAGTTATTAACTTGACTTCTATTCTTAGTCTTGCTCTTTTTTCCATTCATTATCTTATGAGTTACTAATTACTCGACAAGATGATTTTCAGGAAGAAGGAAGGATTATTTATCAACATCAACAAAAACTTGTCTTTACAGGACTCAGGACTCTGGTACAGACTACTCTGACGAAGGAGATCTTATTTGCATATCCTCTGTGACTACATCGGCGATCAACTGCATTTCTATCATTAACTGCTGCGCTTCTGCTTTAGGCCAGGCGAAGTCGTCTATAACGGGCTACAGATTAAGACTGGGGTCATGAGCTTTAAGTTTTGCTAAAACAAACCTTATTCCCTCTTTGACCGCCTCCTTTATCGAATCGAATTGGTTAGTCTTCAGAGTAGTCACCAACTCTTGCAAAGTTCCGACTTGATCGCCAATGGCACTCGAGTGAGCAGATATCGTGTCTTCACGAGGAGTAATCCCCTTAGCATGAAGCCCACCGAGTACATTTTTCAGAAGTGAAACATTGTCTTGAAGATTGATCTTCAAAGCCTTCACTTCCTTCTGATTGCGAGTCAAAGCCTCACGGAGTCGTTTTATTTCTACTGCTTGTTCTGAAAAGAATAAGATCAGTCAGATAAAATGACCTCGAGAGGAAAACACAACCAATCATAGGTAAAGATTTGCTTACCAACTAGTCGAGAATCTAACTTCTTGACTTCTTCAGCGTGAGAAGCAGCGTCCTTTATGTAGCGTTGTTCCCACGTTTGGACCTCTTGGTCTTTTTCTGAAAAGAAATGAGAGTTAGAAAAAGAAAAGAAGGTCGTAAACAGTCTTAAGTTCAGCACTTACCGTTCAATCGGCCCTGCAACCTTTGGATTGCAAAGTTTGCCTCCTGAAGCTTATTCAGGAGGTTTTCATTCTTATCACTTAGCTTTTTTGTCTCGGCTTTCTCATAGTCGAGAGAATCAGCTAAGGTCTTCTCGTCGCTCTTGAACCTACAAAGGGAAAAAGTTGATGTCAGCATAAAACAAGCGGTCGTAAGTTCTTCTACGACCAAGATCTAGTCATAAGTCTTTCTACGACAATACCCTGGTCATAGGTTCTCCTACAATCAATACCTAGTCGTAAGATCTCCTACGACAATCCCCGCAAGTATTGTGTAAGTGGTCGAAGCACAAAAGACTACGAAAAGCAGTTACTTACTACCTCTCTGCCTGCTCGCAGAGTTCTGCTTTTTCTTGTCGCAGTTGAACAAGTTGCCTGTTGTATTCAACAACAGTAACAATTTGCTCCAACGCTTTCTGCATAAACAAAAGTAGTGAGAAGCAATAAAAGGCATGTATGTAAATACCGAACTTCGGGTACTTACATTCATTGTTATTCATGCAAACGAAGACACTACCCTTGTGGGGTTCTTCAGTTCATCAATCTCTCAGGCTCGATCCCACCACACCTCATCGAGACACGCGTCATTGAAAACATCCCCTCTATCGGGAATATTTTTAGGGTGAGGGACACGAGCACGAGGTCTAAGAGCAGAAGATCCCACAACGGAAGACGGGCCAAGGAACTCAGAGACGAAGTTGGCATACTCTTCGTCCTCTGATTCGGTAACGCCAGTTCCTCCTTGAGGACCAGGAGGAACGTCTGCGACGACTTCTTTCCCGGCGTGATGGCCTGACAATCCATCGCCCTGGCTTGATGCCTCCGCAGCACTAGATGCCGTCTTCACTTCAGCCTCTACGACCATTTCCATGGTCGTAGCTAACGGCGCCTTCCACCACTCGGACGATGGACGACCCTTCGACCACCGCCACTTTCATTCCTCCATCTGTCGGAGAGATAGCAGTGGGTTCCTTGACAAGAATGTCCTTGATGGTGAGAGGAGCTGGGCTAAGATCGTAAAAAGGAAAACACGATGAGGTGGTAAAAAGCAAAATGTAAATGTCATTCTTACACTTTTTTTGTTTTTACAGACCTTCGAATGCCGAACTTGATCTTGAATTTAGAATAAGCCTTCCCTAAGGAAGATTTCTTTGACTTCTTCTCAACCACGTTTGGTCGAGACTCGAGTTGAGGAACGGCCACGACCACATCTGGTCGTGGGTCTTGAACGAGCGCCATCGCTCCTTGAGCCTCTTGGCTCTCTGGTTGGTCGAGACCAGTCTCAACCACTTCAAGGGCAGCACTGCCCTCGACCACGGGCACTGTTGGTGTAGCAGTTCCTTCACAAAAGACATGAAACTCTTCCAGTTCTCCTTTTCTAGTCGCTTGATAAAGCCACGGGAAGCAGAAACTTCAAAAGTTGTATTGTCGTAGTAGAAGGGTACCTTGGTCTTGGGGGCTTTATGTTTGAATACTTTAGCTACTCCTGCCGCCATTGCTTCCTCTGTAGCAGCAGGTTCGCAGCAAATTTCGCAAAGGGCGTAGACGAAACAATATAGCTCGAGCTTGCTCCTCCCTTGTCGCCGACTTGCGTGAGTCGACGCTTCTTGGTTGGGGGAGAATCAAACTGCTCTACCGTCGCACCAATGACCACCAGTTCAACTTCTTCGTCGTCCTGACGGTCCTCCATGCCTACCTTCTGCAGAAATCAGAGAGAGATATTATAAAGCGGTCATAAGTTTTTCTACGACCATCACTATGTCGTAAGCTTTTCTATGACAACCCTCTGGTCGTAAGCTTTTCTACGACCAGAACCTGGTCGTAAGTCTTTCTATGACCAATACCTAGTTGTAAGTTCTTCTACGACTACAAAGTCCTAAAGATGAAATCAGTTCTTGATTACCTTTAGGCATTCCACTCTGTCCTCTAGGGACAGGACCACCAGGATTTCAGGAACCTCGACGTTCGATGGCTGGGGCTTCTCACAGATAAGCTTGACCCGAGCGTCAATCTCCTTTTGTGAGAGGTCTGCAGGGATAAGAAAACTTTTAATAAGCCAATCTCAAAATCAACAGAAAGAAGGCTAAGCTTGAAGTTTACTTACCCTCCTCGTAGTCCCTGGTCAGGTCTCTCAGCCCAGAGTACCTCCATATCGGATGAGCCCTCTTTTTCAGAGGACTGATACGACGCGTGATGAAATCCTTCACCACGTGCCATCCGGTAAGTCCCTCTTCCTTCAAGTCTGCAATGGCTTGAATAAAGGGGGCAATCTGACCGAGATCCTTGGGATTCGAATCTCAGGAAGAAATCTTCTCGGCCGGCTTCCCAGCGAAGGAGAGGCTATCCTCATTGGTTATCTCCTAATAGAACCACCTCTTCTTCCACCTCAGCCACGACGACCGGGTAAACATCTGAATGTACTCCTTCGACTTCCCATCGTGGAGCTTCAGACTACAACTACCGGCAACTCCAGCCAGCCTGGTCATTCCGTGGAAGTAATGGAACAACTCCAGATCGGCCGGAATCCCTAGGTAGGCCTTGCACAAGTACACGAACACTCCCAACATCGTAATGGAGTTGGAAACAAGGTTCACCAACTCCACACCAAAGTGTTCGAGTACGAGCGTGAGGAAAGGGTGAGCAGACAATCAAAGGCCACACTCACAGAACGCTTGGAAGATAGGGATTTGCCCAATCTCACCTGACGGCCAATGCTGCCCAGTAGCCTCGATCCACTTCACGAACTCCTTCTTTGGGATCTTCTCGGAGTCGACCAAAGCTCCGATCTTGGTCACGTCCATCTCAGATTCGGCCCACTGGGAAGCGGCTTGCCATCACTATCAAGAATCAAAGATTTGGATTTGAAAAGATTTCGGGAGGAACTTCAATTTGGTGGGCGGTGAAGAACTCGAACGATTGAACAGTGGGGACGATTTGGGGGAAATGTAAAAGACCTAAGTCTCACCCACAGTGAATATTTATAACCGCACACCTGAGTTAAAGACGTGACGACCTAACGGTAGCCACCGCTTTGGGAATTGCTCCAACAGACAGGTTTGTGAGAGTCAATTCAGATTCTTAGATTTATCTGCTCCAGAAAACCGAGCTTGTCTTCACACCTCAAGCGAAATTACCTTCTTGACCAAGTCTACTTCTGATCAAAAGTAACAACAATCAGAAAGAATTTACTTCCGACTACTATACTGCGACTACTATGTGATCGTAAGATCTTCTATGACCACCTTGTATGTCGTAGGTCCCTCCACAACCTTCTTGACCAAGTTAATTTCTAGTTAAATGAAACTCCAATCGAAGATTTTTTCCTTTGACCACTATTCTATGACCACCTACTGGTCGTAAGATCATTTCAACTCCTTTTCCAAGTAAGTTATTTTCATTTGAAGTCAGGGGCTAGATGGCGAGGATCTAATAATCCTCATTTAATTATCTATCGTAAATTCATATTATGGATAATAATGACATCATATAGTTCTTGAGTATACCCCTTAATATTTATAAGGAGAAGCTAGATGTCATAAGTTCTTCTACGACCACCCCATAGTCATAAGTCCTCCTATGACTACCCCATATTCGTAAGTCCTTCTACGACTATAATGTGATCGTAAGTTCTACTATGATCAGTCTATGGTCTTAAGCTCTTCTACGACCACCACCTGGTCGTAAGTTCTTCTACGACCAGTCCCTAGTCGATAGGGATCACAGACATATGGGAATAATCGATCAGGTAATCATATGGGAATAATCGATCAGGTAATCTTCTGTACCGTATCCAAGGATATGAGCAATCAATTACGCTGTTATTCTCTAGAATAATGGCACGATTTAACTCCTTTGTTATGGTGATAACTGCCTAGCAACGTGGGAACGTTACTACTCCCACAATAACCTCCAGTAACGGCTCCACAATCTAGAACATTAAGGCGGTCTTTAGACTGGAGATACAACGGCACATTTCGAAGACTGTATAAAAGGCAGAATCATTAGGACAATCAGGATGGGATTTTAGAGGCAATCAGGAGCACAAGACACTATACTCTAGTCTTTCTCTTGATCTTGTAATCCAGCATACTCAATACATACACACAGGAGTAGGGTTGTTATTCTCCCAAGAGAAGGCCCGAACCTGTATAAAAATCCCCGTCTCCCTCTCTGCGTGATTTTGAGCCTTTGGGAACCCCCGAATCAAACAATCTTTATTTAAGTTCGGTTCTAAAACACCGACAGTGTTGATCAGTGAAAGAATCCTTTAGATGTAGTAAATCAGTGTGTGTGTTGAGAATTTCAAGTTGATTATCCTTAAAAGTTTCAGGTGATGTAATTGTGAGTAATGATTTCTATTGAGGTGATGTGAATTATTTGTCAAAATAACTCCTTTGGTAGAGGAGTGGACTAGAGTATCTTTACGTGGATTAGTAGAGTCCTCTAGATGAGTGTGGTTGTTGCTTTCGGGTTGAGCGTCGCTTTGAGTTTGCCGATTAAGATGAAGAGGTTAGTGCAATGATTTGGAATCCCATGATTTGAAAGAAAGTTTATTCCTAAAAGAAAATTGAGAAAAGAACGTTTTTTCGTGTAGTGAAATGATCTCTTGATTCTTGTTTGAGCTGTGTGTTTATGATCCGAGAGGGAAGCGACTTGGGAGCTGGAATCTTGCATGCGTGAGTAGAATCCAGAGTTGTTCACGTCCGGTGCATGTTAATTATGATTAATTTTAGTTGTGGTGTTCTTGTGAATAGAACGACAAGTAGAATTCAGGATTGAATTCTGTTTAAGGGGGTAGAATGTAATATCTTGTTTAAACATAAAACAAATAAGTGATTAGTGCTGAAATTAAATAGAATTAGAAAGGAAAAATTCAGAATTTGGGAGGAATATTAGAACTCGAGCCTTCGGCCCATAGCTCCTTGGCCCAAGTGGGGAACCGGCTTAAGAGGGTGGGACATCCAAACCCTAGCCCCACTCTCCCCCTTGCACCTCCACCTGTCCCCCTTTCCAGCCGCCACCCCCTTCGGCTTCTCCCTTGCCTTGCGCCTCCTCTGCCCAACCTTATGCCACCTCAGAGTCTTGCCGCCCTTGCAACAGTGCCGCCCTTTCTGTTGTCGCGCCCAAAGACCTTGTTGGCTACCCTATGCTGCTGCCTTTGGCTACTGTTGCCAAGGGAGAAGGACGACAAGAAGAGGAGAGGAGAGGAAGAAAGAGACAGGAACCGCGTGGGAGAAATCGGTGATCCTTGTTGCGGTCTCCAAGGGTGATGATCGAGATTTCTCCTTTGTTTTGTTTAGCAATTCCTGGTCGGGGGAAATCGATTAGTAGATTGGTTTAGCCTATTGTTTTCTTGTACTATAGATTCAGGTACCGATTGTGCATAATTTCAGAGTTTCATCTTCTAGAAAGTTGTAGAGGATCTCGATATATTTCTGTAGAATGTTTATTCACATCGATTGGGTGAGTAGATATTGAGTTATGAATTTTGCAATCTTACTATCCAGTAGGTTTGTTGTGTTCTGACTACACGTATTAATCTGAAGATTAAAAATATAAGATGGAATAATGTGAGGTTTTGATCTACATGAAAATGGTAGGTGATTTCTTAATGTGATCTAGAGAGTCTAAGAACATGATTTTTGGACGGGTAGAACATAAGTTATGATTTTTGGAAGATTGCAGTCCAGAACCGGGATTGCTGCTGGCTGCAGTCGTGGGAAAACATTAATTTGATTGATTTAATGAAAGAATAGAATTTTTGGCATAACTTGGTTATGGTAGATAATTCCTTGTAGTTTCTGAAAAATTCATAGATCGTTATATTTTTATGTGTGGATTAAAAGATATAAAATTATTAAGTCTGCTGTCTAGAAGATAAAAGATCTGTCTATCTTCTGGGTTATAAACGGGGGTCTAGATAATTTGATCTGAACTTTTAATCACCTAAGAAGTTGTAGGAAATTTTGTATAGATCCCGAAATGGTATGGTTTACCATTTTACGATGTGGGAGTTGAAAATATGGGCAATGAGATCCCGTATGAAAGGGGATTGGCAATTGGTCCCCGTTTTGAGAATACGGGCATGAGTGAACATCGACGGGTGTTACACTCCGCTATATTGGTATAAACAAAAGTGAAGTTGTGGCATGAGCATGAGTTTGCATTTCATTCATGGAAGATGAAAATGTGATCTAAGATAATGAGAATGAATTGTCGTTAAGGTGATGCCTCTTTGATGTTTTACTTTGTAGTTGCTAAGTTGTGGACTCACTCTTTGTTATTTGTTGTTTTAGGTGAACGTTGATGACGACATACTTCGGGGTTGAAGTAGAGCATGGAACAATTGTATTTTTGTAGCACTTCACACTACTTAATAATTCATTCCTTTTGGTCTTAAGCACTTTAGCAATTTCCATGGTAATAATTGGACAACTTGTAGTTTCTCTTAGTTCCCTATGGTTCGTAATATTGTTAATTGTTATGTTTCCTAATTGAAACTTATTTATGATGCCTTTGGTAAGTCTTTAGTTCATATTACATTAGATTTATGGACTATTATGTTGCTAAAATTATGATTGTCATATCATGGAATGTTTATTCTTGAAATCTAGATGTTAGTAATACTTGTTTAATTGTTAAAATTGGTAGCGATTGTAGTTGTGGGTGGCATCTTTGGCTTTTGTTAAGCAGGAATTATTCTTCTTAGTAGCCGCGGTCGACCTCCTCGACTTGACAATAATTTGAAACTTTCCAAAAGAGTGTTTCTCCAAACGTGTCGACGCTATTGACAAATGTTCAGTATACTAAGATTAGGATCATATTCTTATGATCTCCACCTAAATTATAAATAATAGACAAAACACAAGGATGTAGTCGCATTCTTATATCTTTATTGATCTCTTTGCTCATACGCTTGTGAGTACAATGAGTACCCATGCCCTCTTTATAGGGGAGGATAATGTTTCCCTTCATACATGAATAAATAATATAGGACTAAACTAACTAATTATCGTTGTGGGCCAACAATTCTCTAATAGATCTTTATTTAGATAAAGTGTCCACGTATAATCGGATCTGAGAAATGCGCGATATACAACACCCGTGATATTCTCCGTACGTTGCCCGTATAGCCACTTTAGAAATAGTACTCTTGGTAGTTTCATCATCGTGTCGTGCGTTGCCGGTACAAACGGCCATGCCATTAGACACCTGTGATTTGTGGACCGTTCGATCGAAAATCAAATGGTCCTGATTTCAAAGTACAAGAAAATTCTCACAAGATGTTTGGGACTAGTTACTCCTATACCATCGCGTCCCGGCCACTGACCAATAATTGGACAGTTTATGGATCAGTATCAGCGTGCTGTTTCATTTCGCTGTTTGTGGTGAACGAAGATATATAACACAAATCGTTTCGGATATATATATGGAAACGTTACGGTACGTGTGTCCGTTCCAACGGACGCTACATCACTCTCTGTAGCTCTATTACCCCCACGGAGCGCTCACAGCCACACACATTCATCCTCAGTCCTCACACGCCGCCCCGTCCCATTCTTATCCCCTTTCTCCCCACGCTTGCCCTCACACGCCGCCCCTCCAGCCCGGTCGCCCCTGGTCCGGTTGCTACCGCCTCCCAAGCGGCTCTGGCGAGGCCGCCTCCTCCGGCTTTCCCTTGGCCTCTTGGCCCGGCCCCTCCCTGCCCGCTACTTTGCCGCCGCCTCTCCTCCCGCCTCGGCCGGTGTTGCGCCGCCATGCGCCGCCACGCCTCCGTTACCCCCCGCCACTCGGCTCTTCCTCTCTGGCCTCCGGTTCCCCTCACCCCTGGCCTGGTTGTTGCCGCTGCCCTGACGGCTTTCCCCTGGCCTCCCCGACCCGGCCCGGCCCTCCTCTGCGCCGCCCCGACAGCTCCTGGCACCACCGCCTCCTCCGGC
Organism: Phyllostachys edulis; assembly: GCA_036346405.1. Taxonomy (NCBI): domain Eukaryota; kingdom Viridiplantae; phylum Streptophyta; class Magnoliopsida; order Poales; family Poaceae; genus Phyllostachys; species Phyllostachys edulis. Next base: position 36,219,058 of record CM070555.1, on the reverse strand, counting down.
TTTCCCCTAGCCTCCTCGGCCCGCCCTGGCCCTCCCTGTGCCGACCCTCACGTGCGCCGGTCGCTCGCCTGGCTCGCTCGGTCTACACACCAGGGCTTGGCCCTATCGTGGTGCCGGCGAGCCCCTCGAGCGCCTCCCGTAGTGTTGCAACCATGAAAAAAACTTGTTGCATACGAGGGGAAAATTTGTTGCATACAATGGAAAAAATGTTGCATACAAATTTTCAAGATGTTAAATTTTTTTTATATGTTTGATGTCTCTAGATGGTGTTTGTGTGTTTGATTATGAGAATAGGTGTGTTGTTTTGATTCTGAAAATGTTTTGTTTGCTTAATTATGAGATTTTGAGGTAATGTTGCATATCAGTGTTTAATATGTTGCATACAATGGAAGAAAATGTTGCGTTTGGTTGCTCGCCCTGTGGGCTGATGTCACCATGCATATCGAACAGTTGAGATCGACTGACTCCACGATTGGTGCGATCCTCCCGGCGTTTTAAGCCACCGGTGCACGTCGTTCTCGCGGAATAAAGCTCGGGCATCTCGTCGTCTCCGTGCGCGGCGCCAACAAACCACCGCACAAATCAGGCTAAGATGATACTAGTAATATGTGGACGTAATAAAGGTGAAGAGGCGTGAGGCACCGAGCCAATACGATCGACGCGTTGCTTTGATTCGGCAGCGGAGTGGAGACGCACGCTTGCTATATATGGGAGTGGTTGCAACCGTATTGATCCAAACAAGACGACCCGGTTGGAAAGGAAGAGGCGCCGGGCATGCAGAGCGTGATCAATCAGAAAAGGCAGCCGTGCAACTCACCTAGAAAAGCTAGTTTTAGTTTTGTGAAACAGTTGATCGTCCAATAGTGTACGAAAGGCCCTTGAACACGGAGTCTCGTCTTGGTCAACAGCGGAGCTAGAAATTCGTGACAATGTAAATGTACCGGCTATTCTCGTCATACAGCGGATCAATTCTCTACGTTTCATCTCCATCTTGGAGTGGTCGCAGCAAGCTACAAAGAACAAAGAAGGGACTTCAGTGGCCTTGCTGTTTACTTCATATGGAATATCTGGAAGGAACGGAACGGAAGGATCTTCCAGAACCGATCATCCACTGGACAAACAGATGGACGACAGAGCTACAGAGGATGTGCAACGAAGGAAAAAGGCCTTCCACGACTCATTCCCTTGAATGTAGAGCTCCTTTTGAGTGTGATTTTGACTTGTCCGGGCCGGCCTGACATGTATTCCACAACTCTTTCCCTTTCTTAATTCATTGACAGAGCTCCTGTCTCCTTTTAAAATAAGAAAGTCTTTCTCATGACCAGGCAATCATCACTATTCTTGGGTGTAAAGTTATTTGTACCGTATTAACTTAAAAAATCTCCGTAACATATTATGTATAGGTTTAGTCCAAGAGATGGTTGTAGTGGCATGACTTGAATGGTAATTCCACGTTCTGGGAAACTAGGCAATATTTCGAGCTGCACATTGTGAATTTTGATTGATCCCATCGTACGCGTGAAGAGGGTGGTGTCCAGATTCCAAACGTCATCGTCCAAGCGATTAGTTAGGCGATCACTTAGCTTGGTCAATATGTACCGGTACTTGTTCATCCATGTACGTAAAATCCAGCCAGTCTTCTAGATTGCCCACGGACATAACTGCATCCCGGCTTACCGCAGACCGGAGTGTAGCGAGGCACTCATGCACGGCTACACATGCGGAGTGGAGACGGGCACGCGCGGCTACCAACCAACCTTTCGCCTAAGCTCTGCCGACCGCACAGCCAGGCGCCGATCCGTGCCGCGCGCGGCAACGTGCGGCGAGTTCGCACCACGCCCAAGCAAGTTGCCACCTCGCGGCCTGATCTGCCGCATTAAACGGCGTTTTTATGCAGCTGGGCTGACGATTCGCAGCGCGATCCGACGGGCAACGGCCACCTGACTAATTACTACCTGAGGGTGACTGGTGTCAATCACGCGCGAAGCCTGTAACAGTCCAAAATTTGGTCTAATTTAAAAATTGCATGAAATTCAAAAACTTTAGTTGCATTTCAAAATTCCAAAAGCCTTGCCTTACAATTTAAAATTTTAAAACAATTTTCCTTGTGTCAAGAATTCGGGATTTGCAAAAACAAAAGTTTAATTGTGTGCAAAACCATCTTAGCATTTAAATTCAATTCAAATCAATTTCAGAAATTTCAAAATAAAAATTCAAACCCTTTTGTTTTCCCTCTTCCCCCTGTGGCCTCCACGTCCGCAGACCCAGCTCCTCTCTCTCTCTCTCTCTCTCTCTCGAGTGCACGTGCACACGCCGATGAGTGGGCCCTGGCCCCACCTGTCAAGTCGAACAGACGGAGAAGCACTATGCTTCTTCCACCTCACGCGTGTCATGCCCCTCTCCCTCTCTCGACCATTGCAGTTGTATGCACGTATGCCGAGCGAGCCAGACGTCGTCTGACCCTGCACCTCGAGCCTCTTCCCCTCTCACACTCCGCCACGACCTTGTGACCTCATGAGCGCGACCAACTCACTTACACGCCGCTCACGAGATCTCGTGCTCACCTCCCCTCTTCTCCTCGTTGTATGCTACGATCGAGTGCGTCATCTTGCTCGCCCGCTCCTCCTCTACCTTTTACCTGCTTTGCCCTCTTCTCTACCCTGGGTGGAGAAGGATTTCTCTGCGCGAGATATCTTCCCCAACTCCAGCCACCAGCGTTCGTTGTTCGCCCACTGATTTCCACCATTGAGGTGAGTTTCCACCTTCATTGTCTTGCGCATCGTGGCCGCCTCGATCTCCTTTCTCTAATGTGTATCTTCTTCTTCCTTACCATGCACTAGAGCTGTCGAAACGTCTTCGTCACCGTCGATGGCCTAGAACACGCGCGGACCTTGCCGCTATAGTTGATCTCCTTTCTCACCAGGTTTCAGGTGAGCTTATTCGCTCCCTTACATTCCAGTATGTTGCAAACTTGGTAAGATAGACAATTCCACGTCTAGTTGAACGTAGCACTGTAGCACCCCACACCACTACAGTCACCGTGGAGAGCTCGGTGCACCGCTTCTTCTTGAGCACCGAGATCACCCTAGTGTCGTGGTAGCCCGTAGTAAGTGAATCAACCATCGGTTTGTAGTTTCTAGCTTCGCTCGGTAGTTGCCCAGGTGCACAGTGTCACCGCCACCATCCTTGTCATATTGCCACCGTCTCAGGCCATCTCTCGCCACACTATTGCCGCCTACATGGTTGTCTTGGACCCTGCAACCCATTTTGGGGGTCTCGGGTGATCGCCGGAGTCGTCTCCGCTGGCACCGAGCTCATCCTGATCTACCCATGGTTGCTCTCCACAGTTCCTCTATTTTGAGAGGAAGAAAACGACCATAGAGATGTTGACGTGTGGACCCCACTCAGATTAGATTAAGTTAACTGATAATTAGTTCGGGTTAGTAGTTAATGTCTATATGACATGTGGGCCCGAGGTAATTAGAAAATCTAATTAAGTCGGAGTTTAGTGTATGTGTGTAGACCTAGTCTGTAGACCAAAGCCACAGACGTGTGGGCCCTATGTCCCTGTGAAACATCGAGTGGACCAAGTCCATGTGGACCGCAGTCCCACATGTTAGTCTATCGAGTTTTTTTGAGTAAAAATAATTAAAAAAGATATTAAAAACCTGGTTGGACCCACCTATAAGCCACAGATGCTTTTCCTTAAGAAAAATAATTAGTAAAGAAAATAAAAACCCAATTCGACCCCACCTATCAGCCATAGAGGATTTTCTTAGGAAAAATAAAATGAAAATCCGATCGGACCCACCTATGAGGGATTTCAGATTTTCTGGAATTTCCTTTGGGGTGAAACTTTGGATAGCCCGTTGTCCTTTATTTTAAATCCAAATGACTTGATTTTTGTTTCAAAATTCATATAAATTCAAAATCTTTCTGACTGTACCAAAATCATAATTTTATTGTTTATTTGAATTTTATTTGAGTGCATGTGTATTTATTTGAAGTTGCCATTTTATGCTTAATAGATTCCAACGTCGCCGAAGACTTCACCACTGCTTCTGGACAAGATCAAGACCAAGTGATATCCACTATTGAGCAAGACAAGTCCTTACAATTGATCATGTCGAACCTACTTTACAAATACAAATTACTTTTTTTAAAAGTATTACTTGCATGCTTATTATTATTATTATTTATGAAATGCTATGTTAAGTGTTGATACCTAGCTATGACATATGTTGTTATTTACTATTTTCCTCCTTGATTGTTGATATTGCGACTAACTTGTCACCCTAAGCTAACTATCATAATAAACTTGTCCTTGGTTAATTAAAAATGGATAAGAGTCATACCTAGAGATGCTTAGTGGTTTGATTGGATATGACACAAATATTGTCCTTACAAAGCTTGGGATATAATATGATTCGTAGAGTGGTAACGTGGGTTACCATTGGAAACATGAAAATGTTTTACAAAATGGTGGAGACTTGAACGAGTGGATGGTATGAGACCGGTGCAGGGATTACACTAGGGTCGGGTTTGTGAAGTGTCTCGTCTAAGTCGATTAAGGACCGAATCATATGTCGCATTTTCTGAACTAATAATCGTGCAACCAGAAGTCTAGTATGGGATAGACTTGGTTGAATAATTTACTGAGTCGTGGTGCTATCGCCATATTGTGGGCAGTTTCAGTCGGGTTGTTGGACCTGGGCTGTAGGAAGGTGTATCTACGTGTATGCACCCATTGATGGTTATGGTGAGTCATGGTGCTATTGCCATATTGTGGGCAGTTTCATTCAGGTTGTTGGACCTGGGCTGTAGGAGGGTGTATCTACGTGTATGCACCCATTGATGGTTATGGTGGTACCAAGTCGGGATACGTCTACTCCCAACGGCGATATTCCTCGAAGTTAATGTGGTCAAACATCCAAGGATCGAATGCATTGGATGGTGTAATATTATGGCAAGTTATTGTAAATACCTTGTCATGATCTTCTTAGTAGCACACATACGAAAGTGTGTGACTGGACATCAAAAGTTGGTCACATCTTATGGGTAAAGCTATATAACCTCTGCAAAAGGTATATATAATCATTCGAATAGCCGTGCCCTAGTCATGGGTGTGGTCCAGAAGGCCACATTAGTTAGTTTTGATAAATTTGAGATGGGAACATGTTAACTTAAAAATAGTTGTAGCAACGAGATAATTGTAGGTGGATGAAACATCGATATCTAGAGTCAGGTGGGTGGAATCCGACGTCTAGAGTCACGTGGATGGAAAACTTATGATCTAGAGTCAGGTGTATGGAACCTGATGTCTAGAGTTAGGTGGATGAAACTTGATATTAGAGATAGATTAATAGAACATCATAAGTAGTAATAGGTGGATGAAACATTATTACATAATAAAACTTGCTTATACAAATAACACTTTAGTTTTAAGTTAAAAGGGCAAGGTCATAGAGAATATATATATATATATATATATATATATATATATATATATATATATATATATATATATATATATATATATATATATATATGCATTTAGTGTGAGGGCTTGGTGAGTATCTTTGTACTCATTGTTTTTGAAAATATGTGGATTTGGATTGTGCGACTGAAGATCCGGTGTATGCATACTTCTATGCGTCCGACTTTAAAAATGAAGATTGTGATGATAATTAGGTCGTAGCTCCAATCGATTACCTGTAGCAAATCATGGAGACACTTCTGGTTTATTTATTTTCCGATGTTGTTTACTCTTTGAACTCGACGGCTTATTGACATGTTATGTAATAACTTTGCCTTAAGTCTTATTTCCGACTGATTATGTAATATCAAATACTCTTTTACTTAAGTGTATTTTTTTTGAAAAGGGAAAAAACCTAGCTTTTAAAAAGCATATAACAGTTCATACAAAAGTTGGACTGGGATAGCCAGTTTTCGAAACAAGCACAAACAAAGCAAGGACAACCAAACAGAAAAATTACAAGTTTTCACCACTAGGCTTGATCAAACTACAAAAGCACTTGGACCAGTCTTCGACAGCCTTCATGAAGTCATCCAACTTACTACGATCAGCCCTGTTGATGAGAGCTCGCTAATACTGCAAACAAGATAGAAATTTGAATATCACATCCATAGGTTGTCGAGGAAAAATCCCCTCAAACACCATTTTGTTTCTAACTTTCCAAAGAATCCAAGCTGAAGCTGCCAAACTAAACAAAATGATATTGTAATCAGTAGCCCCCCTCCTATCTAACCAATTCAATTGGAAATCATCAACAGAAACTGGTGTACGTTCCCAGTTAAGAGTCTCTTTGACACAAAGCCAAAGAATCTAGCCAAAATACTGCTGAACAAAATATGATCAATGTTCTCTATGCCACCACAAAGAATGCAATTCATCCCCCCTTTCCACCCCCTTTTGCTAAGTTGTTCCAAAGTCTGAACTTTGTTGCGGTAACATTGCCACACAAAAATTTTAACTTTTAAAGGAATTTTGCACTTCCATAACTTTTGCAATTTCCTACAAACAACACCCCCAAAGAGAAGCTATCTATATAAGGATTTTACTAAGAACATCCCAGATTTTTCGAAACACCAAACAGCCCTGTCAGAGTTGTTGTTAAGTCCCACTTCTGCTAACATTCTTTTCAAGCTCTCCCACTGATTAGCTTCCTTATTCCCAAGACATCTCTTAAAAGAAATATTCCAATTATCATTAACCAAACCTTCTGCCACTCTCATTTCAGGGTAATGGCAGATATTATAAAGACTCCTATACTTGATCTTAAAAGGACAATCACCGGTCCAGACATCACCCCAAAAAGAAACATTATGCCCACTCCCAAGCTTATATTTAGCACCCTAGTTAAAAAAGGACTTAGCTTTAATCAACTGTTTCCAGAACTGAGAGCCTCTATGAGAGTTGACATCCCTGAAAGCACCTTTGGGGAAATATTTTGCTTTAAGAATTCTAAACCAAAGTTCATTATCTGAAGAATTAATTTGCCAAATTCACTTAGCTATAAGACAGTCATTCATAACCCTTGTGTTAATCACCCCTAACCCCCCAAAGTCTTCAGGTCTGCACACAGCATCCCATTTCATCATATGATTCTTAAAATTATTATTTGCCCCCCTCCAAAAGAATTTAGATATGATGGTATCCATTTGTTTGTGAACCTCCTCATTTAATCTGTAAAAGCTCATGGTATAAGTAGTAAGACTACTCAAACTACTATTAACCAAAATTAATCTGCCCCCAGAAGATAAGAAATTGTTTTTCCAGTTATCAAGCTTTTTAGTCAACTTATTGATCACATTATCTGCTGCTTTCACCCCAATAGGCCTATCTCCAATTAAAATCCCTAGATAAGCCATAGACAAAGAAGCCAATTTGCAATCAAAGATGTTTGCTACTCTAACAGAATCCTCTTTAGACACCCTAAGCACAAAAACTTCACTTTTGTGATAGTTTATTTTTAAACCAGACATCCATTCAAAACAATAAAGGAGAAATTTTAAATTTAGAAAGTAAGTCTCATCATATTCCAACATGAGTACAGTATCACCAGCATACTGTAGAATAAGAACCATTAACCAAATGAGACTAATTTATTATATACAGAGGATCTGAGTACAATTCTGAGTCTGACAAAGTCGAACCATGGAGGCGGCTTTCCTTCGCAACGTGTCTTGCTGGGCGGCGGGACGACGCCAAGCTAGGCTCGTAGCGGGGATGGGTTGACCACGCAGGTACGGTTGATGGTTAAAAATAGTCAAAACGCCCGAAAAACAACACGTGCAGTGTGTACGCCAGTGAGAACAACATGACTCATGAGTAGCAATCACCTCGCAGCCGGTGACGTTCTTGTTTTTGTCTGGGTGGAGGATGGGGGCATTTGTTTGATTTGAAGCCAACGAGTGCTAATTTATGGTTCGTTGTTGGTCGTTGCTAGAGCTTAGGTAAGATAGTATTTATGGTGCGTGGTACTGTCTCAGTCTCAGTCTCAGTCTTATGATTCCTGTCCAAATCCACGATGGCCAATTGCTTTCGCAGATCCGACCCTGGTCATCATAAACCTTACCAAGCATTGGTGGCGCGGCTCGGACACACCAAAAGAGCATGCAACAGAGAAATCTCAGCAGTTCGCTGGATACTACGAATTATGTCTCGGTAGTGGTATTGTTTATTAGAATAAAATTAGAGGAAATAAAACTCGTCCTATTAATGTTGATCTCCGTCATAAACACGTAAGCGTCGCTATCATCGCCGAGATGAAATGGTTCGACAAAACCCATCACAGGTAAAGGAAATCGGACAAAGGACTCGCGGAGAAGAACAAGTACTAGAACAACTTTAACACTAGAACAACTTGATATAAGAAAAATCACAAAAGAAACTAAACAAATCTAAAATTAATTATGGAAATCAATGGATTCCTCACCCAGTTAACATCCACGAGAACGCGGAGAACAGGGAGAAGAGCCACAACTGACTGACCGGAGTTGCAGCTAGCGGCTCTCGCGGCTAGGGTTCCTCGACCTGAGCAAGATAATCTGGGCATTTTTACACTTTGGAGGAATCTAGCTGAAGGCAGGAACTATCCTTGATAACTAGTAAGCTGATTCGCGTATTTGCGCAGCTAGATTTATTATTATTTTTATCAAAAATACAACTAATGTAATTAACAATATCTTTAATTAATGTAATATTTAAGGAAATATAGGCCTTTTATAAACGTTTGAAATGATAACAAAAATTGAAAGTTAAAACACATCTTGAGAAAACAAAATTGAATGATAATATTTGACTAAAAATCCATTTGAGTCCGATACACTATATGGGCCTTGGAAGCATAATATTCAACTACACCTTCATAGAAAATTAACCCGACTTGCACCCTGTAAGCTCGACACCGATCCCGACCAGTCTATTCAGTATCTCCTACTTAGGATTTGATTGTCGTTGGTCCTTTTTTTAACTAATAATCTCACCATAGAGACTATCGTTTCTATCGCAACGGATCTAGCTTTGCTTTGAAATAGAGAAAATTTCCTGCATACCACTGAGAGTTATTCCGATTTAGGATTTGTCACTAGAAAAATACTCTCCTCTATGTGCGTGCCACCGAGAGTCTATTTTGACCACCTTCATACTATTTATGTCACCTTTATTAGTTGCAGTCTCCATTAAACCCCAAAAATCTCCATCTTACCCCCATCTTCTTCCTTCACTCTCCTCAACTCCCTCTCCCTCTCTTTCCTGCCCCCACTGGCCACCACCACCTCCCCCCTCTCTCCCCGTTCTCGGCCGCCCGCAACGAGCCCGAGCCGTTGGATCCGCTGTACTTGAGCCCGCTGTCGCCGCCGAATCTACCTTCCTCAAGCCCTACAGCGGCAGATCCTCCTTCCCAGAGGCAGTCGAGGGCGCCGCCGAACTTTGAGCTGTACGACAGCTCGAGCTACCCGACGAAGACGTGGGAGTTGCTCGGCCGCTTCACTGCCGAGAACACCAAGCACATGCAGCGCTTCGTGCTACCAGAGCCCAAGTAGATGCGGTACCTCAGCCTGCACCTCGTCAGCCACTACGGCTCCGGGTTCTACTACATCCTCAGTTGCCTCGAGATGTACAACGTCGACACTGTGGAGTGGATGCTGTAGGACTTCATCGCCGGCGTCGGCCTCGACACCACCGTCAGCACCAATAAGGACGATGGCCGCAACGACACTGACGCCCAGGTACTACACACGAAGAGGAGGGGGAGGTGACGATTGCATCGGGTGGGAGGAGGTGAGGAGTGGAGTGGAGGAGGGGTGCAGGAGGGGAGGGAGAAGGTGGTAAGGACATCACGAGGACCATGCTAACATCACCGAGGACAGTGCCTGTGGAAGGACCAATAACACGAGCATGTCATTTGGGACAACAAGTGAACTCGTTCATCGTGCAAATTAACTATTTATTACAAAACAAATGATATTGCCTAATCATAGTCGTTTGCTTGTTTCTACTTGCGAGAGCATCTTTGGAGAAGTCCCTGATAAAGTACGACCAGGTCCCTAGTGCACCCGACCAGCTACATACCATATACGACCAGATATAAAGTGCCCCCGACCAGTTGCAGACCATATATGACCAGATCTAAAGTCCATCTGACCAGGGCTTGAGACGACCAGTTCCTTCGACCAGCCTATGTCGACTATGTCGATCGGGTCCTCCGACCACTGGCCAGATCTTCATTCTAACAAGGACACAACAAGACTACTTATGGGAGTCCTACTCCAACCCGACTAAAGATACTATACAAGAAGTCCTGCTTTGACATGCTGGGAGAGTTCTTGTCAATTTTGACTGTGGGGTCTACTTCAAACCTAACTCAAATATTCTAGTTGGTAGTTCTCCATACGGAAAGATAGTTTTAGTTAGTTATGATTTCGGTTATTAGCACTGACCTAAGCCACTATAAATATTTAGGTGTTGCACCATCGAGATATTACACTTTGATTATTGATTTAGCTATTGCTATTGTAAGGCCTCTCGCCGTAATTGAAGTCTTAACTCAATTATTCAGTTTTGAGTGATTCATCTTCTGCTGTTGCTCTTGTGTTTCTTTGGATTCGCTCAGGCGGTTCTTCATGAATAGGCCAATTGTGTTTGACACGGTTGGTAACCAATCGAGGAGCGGTGTAGCGATTGCGAGATTTGCTAGTCTTAATTGCATCTTTGTTAGCCATCCCTTCGTCAACGTCACAACTCAAGTTATCGGGTTTTTCCTACGACGGAAGATAGTGACAAGCTTGCATGCACGCATCTTAAGTCGAGGTGTGTGCACATCAGAAGGGGACGGTGGCGTTGGGTGGGTGGAAGCTGGACACTGCGAGGAGAAGGAGAGGGCGGTGCGTAGTGGTCGAAGGGCGTGGGGCGACAGGGAGTGAGGTGGGTGACGGCTGAAGGGATACGGGTATGCTACACTAGCTGGCAATTCAAAAATTCTATCACATAAACCAGGAAGCCATGCAAAGTAAGAGATCATACATCGTTACCACTAGACACGCAATGAAGTGGAAAAAGAGTTGGAGTAGCGTAATTCAACATCGAGTGCGTCAATCTAGTGGTTGTAGTTGATCGTCCAACGTCCTCGACACTGATCATCTCCTCCAGCAACATATCGTGTTCCTTGCGTAAGTCGTGGATTGTCCTCGATCAGCGCAGCAACAACCGCAGCATTGCCTTTATGGTATCCACACGTCCAGGGGTGGAATGTCGTACACCGATATGGTAGCATCAACGCGCACAGCAGGGCCTTCGAGAAGATGATGGCTAGGGTTTCATTGGAGCAACTCTCTTACATACCAACAGCCCCATGCATCCCCTTATAAAGATCCCATAACGGATCCTATATGAACTCATTTGTTCCAACCCGTTAAGTGTGTAACCCTGTAGGTTCATGCGTATTCGATTGTGACTCAGAAACTCCTTTCCGACCATGAGTCGTTATTGTTCCTAGCAGAACATAACGTTTCCCAAACATACATAAATATGATATCAAACAAACCGTATGCAATATGATATGCGACCAGGTCCTTATCACTTATGATCAGCTTGTATCTCCATACGACCAATTCATATTTAGTTATGACCAGTTCGTAACTCCTTACGACTAGCTAGCTAGTGATCATGTCCCACTGGCCATTTACCAACAAGATTCCATACGACTAGTTTATATCCGTCGATCAATGACTTTATATGTATTCTCCATTTGCCTCACAATATCTAGTTGAACTCCAGGTGAGATATTTTGTCATCCATAGACTATTCGATACTTTTTCGTTCAAGTGATGGATAACTTTATGTGGTCGACTCTTCGATCACTAGCGGCACAGCATGCACTTTCTTTATTCGACCACATCGAGGGGATTAGAGATATCTCTCCTTGTCGTAGTAAAAAGACCAGACAGTGAATAAAGGGGGACCCTAGGCTTCGGAATGAAGGGCCGAAGGGTCCCGAGGAAGGGGTTCTGACCAGGAATGTGTTTGTATTGATTGTCGGAATTTTTGTTACATATCTCTCCCTACATGATGGGGGAAGAAGACTATTTATAGTCCATCCAACCAGGTACATGAAATTACGCACACACCCCTACAAAGGTACAACTATCATAGGGGTAGAAGGGGTTTCTTCAACCCTAGGTGTAGCCCTTGGCGCATGGTGGACTCTTCTAGACCCGGTCCACCCGGGCGGTGAGCCTGGTCCACCTTTATCGTGCCCTCACTGATGGTTACGAGGCCCCTCCGGGGGCCCTCCTCTGGGGGGCCTTCAGGGCCCCCTCGGAGGGTACCTTCAGTCCTGCCTTCTGGGCCCTCGAGGGCCCCTCCGGAGGCTTCGGGGACCCCCTCGAAACCTCTGGGGCCCCTCCGCAGGTCATTCTTCGGGTTCGCCTCTGAAGCCTCCAGAAGCATCTCCAGGGACCTCGGGGCCCTCCAGGGGTCTTCCTTTGGGGTCACCTGCGGGGCGCCCCTGAAGCACCATTGTGTCCTCTGGGAACCCCCTGGTGCGCTGCATGTGTCGTGGGGCTGGTGGGCCGCCCCTACGACACTCATATTATGTTAGGAGGGGCAAATCCCATATCTGACCATTCACATCACTACTACAAAACAGGCTATAGTAGACGCCCTATCACAGACGGTTCCTTTGGAACCGCTGCAGGTTGGTATGTCCGGACCAATGGGTGGCGGGAAGCCTATCACGAGCGGTATTTTTAGAACCGCTCAGGATAGTCATATATCACAGACGGTTTGTAAATAGAACCGCTCAGAATTATCACGAGCGGTTCTATTCACAAACCGCTTGTGATAATCCCTCAATCACTGAGCGGTTCTAGTAGAGAACCGCTGCGTAATATCACGAGCGGTTCTTAATGATATCCCTTCGCCGACCGCCATCGCCACTCATCGCCGACCGCCATCGCCAAGAATTATCATAGACGGTTTGTAATTAGAACTGCTCATGAATGATCACGAGCGGTTCTATTAAAAACCGTCAGTGATAGGGCGTATCACGAGCATTTCTTAACAAGAACCGTCTCGATTGTTAGGCGGAAACGAAATTTGAACATAATGGGCGGGCATGCAAACTCGCTTATATAACCTCCATCTCCTCCTCTGCGGTCTCTCCTCCTCACAGCTCATACCTCCATCTCCTCCTCGCCATTTCTCCTCCTCACACCTTGCGCCCGGCCTCCTTGAGCTTGTCGTCGGCGGCCTCCTCCAACTTCGCCACGACCTCGTAAATCACTGGCCTCCCACGACCTCGTCGCCTTGCCTCCTCCACTTGTCGCCTGGCCTCCCACGACCTCACTCTCTCTCCCCCTTTGCTTTGTGATGTGGATTACCGAGTTGATGCTACTTGTGATGTGGGTGATGCTACTGTGATGTGTGTAGTTCATGTTGAGTTATTTGGTTTGGGCAAAAATATAGATGGTAGATCGCGCACTGTTCGGTAAAATCATCATAACTTTTGTATACGAACTCCGATTGCGGCGTTCTTTGGCTCGTTGGAAAGCTAACGAAAAGCTCAATCCGAAAATCCATAAGTCAAGGTCAGATTCTCTTCTTGAGGTCTCGAAAAAGTGAAAACCCCAAAAAGGTCCTTTAGGGCCTCTAAACGCCTCCAAAGTTTTAGCAAATTTTCGGTTTTTTGCCCGCAAAAGGCTATCACAGCATAGCTCTAAACAAGAACCGTCAGTGAAAACTCATCACGATTTGCTCAACAAGAACCGTCAGGAAAATAGCCTTCACAGACGGTTTTGATGAAAACCGTCAGGATAATAGCCTTCATGCGGCTTTCAACAAAAACCGCTCGTGATAGTGCGTATCACGACGGTTTGAACCGTCTGTGATAACTACCTGCTATCACGCAGACAACAAATATAGACGGTTGGAATCATGCGTGATGACGGTTCAACCGTCGCGTGATGAGGCTTCCAGTAGTAGTGCATCCATCCGCATGTTTCATAGCATACCCAAAAACTACATTTTTAACTATCTAGTTATGGAGTAGCGTTTGACAACCCCTAAGTGTACTATTACACATCTAGGAAATAATACTGATATTAGGTCTTAAGGATTATACATCATCATTGCTTGAGACCAATTGATGACGCATAAAATCATAACAATCTCAATAGTATCTCAAGACGGGTCAATTCAATACCATGTTCTCTAACATTTGTTCACATTATTGATTCGATATCCCCATATCTATGACCGTGAAACACGTTCATCAATCAATACATGTGTTGGTCGATAAGTCACCGGTGTTATGACCAAGGGCATCCCACTAGGGATACATTTAGAATGACATCATATAAGTTAAAGAGCTTCACCAACAAGTCACATACTTGTTAATCTTTATAAACGATAATTCATCCAAGGAACATAATAACATTTATTTTATAACTCATCAACATAGACATAATACAATCATCTCTATGATTACCTCTAGGGCATATCACCAACAGTCTCCCACTTGCACTAGAGTCAAACATACACGTATCTAATACCCATAGCTTTTGTGTGCACCTCATGCTTACGTTATGGGAGAGACTTTGTCAATGGATCAATAATATTCAAATATGTGTGCACTTTGCATATCTTCACATCACCTCTTTCAACAATCTCACGAATAATATGATATCGTCGAAGTATATGTGTTTGTATTTTTGATGCGATCTAGGCTCCTTAGCGTGTGCAATAGCTCCACTATTATCACAATACAGATCTATTGGATTTGGAAGCACTAGAAGCCACACCCGTTCATTAATGAACTTCCTAATCCACAAAGCCTCTTTTGCGACTTGAAGCATAATGTACCCACCTCTGTTGTAGAATTAGCAAATGTTCCTTACTTGGAACTTTTTCAACTCACTACTCCTCCATTAAGACAAAACACAAACCCAGACTGCGATTTGAAATCATCTTTATCGGTTTGGAAGCGAGCATCAGTGTAACCATTTACAACCAGCTCTTCCTCACTGCCATAAACAAGGAATACATCCTTATTCCTTCTTAAGTACTTTAGAATATTCTTGATCGCTATCCAAAGAACCTTCACCGGATCATCGCTATCTCGCTTTCGTAACACTTAGAGTATACGCCACATCTGGTCGTATACAAAGCATGGAATACATGATAGATCCAATAGCCAAAGCGTATGGAATTCTACTCATTTTGTCTCACTCATTAGGGGTCGAAGGACACTGACTCTTGCTAATACTATTTCCGTGTGACATGGGCAACAGACCCCTTTTGGAATCTTGCATATTGAACCGCTTCAACACCTTATTAATGTACATATCTTGGCTTAATCCAATTAGACTTTTAGATTTATCCCTATAGATCCTTATTCCCAAAAATATGTTGCATCTCCTAAATCTTTCATAGAGAAACTATTTCTTAATGAAGTTTTAATGATTCAAGCATAGGAATATCATTTTCGACCCGAGAATATGTCATCCACATATAAGATCGAAAAAACAAGTTTGCTCCCACCAACCTTCTTGTAAAAACAAGGTTCTTTTTCAATTTTGATGAAGTCAAACCCTTTGACCACTTCATCAAAACGAATATTTCAACTCCGAAATGCTTGCTTTAATCCATAGATGGATTTCTGAAGCCCGCATATCTTTCTAGCTTCTTGTGGATCGACAAAATCATTAGGTTGTATCATTTACACATCCTCACTTAGGTTTCCATTTAGAAAAGCCATTTTGACATCAAATTTCCATATATCATGATCGAAATATGGAGCGATAGCTAGAACGATCCGGATAGACTTGAGCATAGCAACAGGTTAGAAGGTCTCATCACAATCAACACCTTGAATTTGTTTGAAACCCTTTGCCACCAGTCGTGTCTTATGAATGTAAATATTTAGAATGACATCATATAAGTTAAAGAGCTTCACCGATAAGTCACATACTTGTTAATCTTTATGAATGATAATTCATCTAAGGAACATAATAACATTTATTTTATAACTTATAAACAAAGACGTGATACAATCATCTCTATGATTGCCTCTAGGGAATATTACCAACAACGGCGTGGGGGAGGCACCGTGTTGTGGCAAGCGAGGGCGCGGCGGTGGCATGGGGGAGGAGGAGGAAGTGGCGATGGAGCAGCGATGTCATGGGGGAGAGGAGTCGACAGGGAGGGATGGTGCAGGGGAGGCACAGGGGCAGCGCAGGGGAGAAGAAGGCAATGGTACGGGGGGAGGCAGGGGAGAAGGCGGTGATAAGGAGAGATAAAGGAATAAGAGGAAGAGGGATTAGGATGAAGAGGGGGAAGAGAGGAAGAAGAAGGGCAAATGAGTCTTTTTCAAGGTCGGTTGACGTAAAGAAAAATAATGTAAATGGCACGAGGGATCAAAATAGACTCTTAGTGGCACTTAGGGAGGACACTTTTCTAGTGGTAAATTCAGATCAAGACAACTCTCGAGGCATATAGGAATTTTCCTTTGAAATATAGCCAACATGTTTCTCTACAACTTCAAGCATGTTTATTCAAATTTCTAACTCTTATGTGCGTGCACAAGAAACATTGTGGTAGCTTTGGACTCGTGCTATGTTTAAAATTGTGGTACTTCATCGATTCGTGTGTATTGTTTAATACAAAATTCCTATGAAATTCTCGTGTTTTAAATATACCCTCAAAGGCTCAAACTTTGCATGAAGTCACTTCAGATGTGTGAAATTCACTGGAATATCGTAGGAAATAGTTCAATTCCCATAGGATTATGAGAAAATTACTATGTTCAAACAGGGCCTCATTATGTTGTTTTTCCGTCTTATAGCCATTGCTCTACTTTGGTAGTCAACATGTTTGCTTCTTGTACCTTGATGTCTACAACTTCAAGCACGTCTGTTCCAATCTCTTAACTCTTTCGTGGGTGGATGGAAAACGTTGTGATAGCTTTGGACTTAGGCATTTAAAATGGTAGTATTTGGTATGATTCGTGAAACGACCACATTTTTCAAACATGGTATACCTGGTTTGCACAATTGCCTAGGATTTTGATTGCAGACCGGAATGGCACCAAACTTGCCTACGACCTTTTAAAAGTATTAATTTGATTGAATTATGGCCTAATGGCTATTTTGCAACAATAAAATGGGCATTTTAAGCCCAAGGCTTTAACTTACATTCAGAAGAACCAAATAGCCTCCACAGCAAATCTTGAGTGCGGTTGCAACTCTAATACGATCTCCAAAATGTCCTTCAATCCTCTAATACACCTTCTGATGAAAATTAAGTAAGATTGAGTACACAACGTACTCAGCAAGTCACGTGGGAAAGCTATTTAACTACATGCCAGGAGTTCAATTGATTATTGAGCGCTTACCACATTAGGTATATGTGGATGCAACTTTGAGTTAAAGTAGTTTATCTCTAAAATAGTAAAATCATACTAATATATCATCAGGGGTTTACTCAACAATTGTATTTACCGTCTTAACATCTCAAAATCTCTACTTATGCCTCATATATTAGAATCACCCATGAACACAACTTCATTAAATCAGAAGCACGACGTATTCGAATACCATTGATTACACTCTGCAAAGTTGCCCAACTTTACCCACAAGATACCTCAAATTCATACTATCATGCAATATACACGCAACTTAATAGCATGCGACTGAGTTGAGATAACAATGCATTCCCACTCCTGAACCTTTCTAGCCTCTACCTAGTAGGTTCTTGGACAATACAACTATCGGGAAACCACCGGCCAATAGTGAAATGTGCGGTCCGATGCTGACTGTACCTACCGTTGTGTAGACCAGCGAGTGTCCCTCTAGGTCCATTCCTGTCCCATCCCCAATCCACGGCTGCTTTTTACAACAAGAGCACGTGATATCCTGTAGATATTCAATCGGAAAAGCAGTGTATTAAACCAAGTTGGATATACCAAACCCGTCGTTGAGTGATTTCTGTGTCTATTACTTGGCACAAGGTTCTAGTCCTTACTTGTTTCCAGTGGGGAGGTGGACTAATAACCAACTCGTGGCTACCCACCTTCTTGGCCCCACCTTCGACTCATTTTTTATCGAGTCTATTGGGTTGTCCAACTTCCTGGTTTCAACCATCAACTCTCCACCAAACTATTGGCGGCTAGCCAATACTCTTTTTCAGTATTTATAAACACATTGTGTGACAATGCCGAACATTAGTTATCATTTTATGTAACTTAAACTTGTCAAGGTGAATGTGGTCTACAAAGAATAGGCGGGCTTGTATATGGGGTGATAGGATATAACTAATTATCATAACATTCCAAAGTATTATTTTAATAAAGAAGTAATTGGCATAAATATGATAAAGAAAGTAATAATATAAATACATGAAATATAGTCGAAAATGATCAAAGAATGAAACTTGCCTCCACATCTGCGGGTCCTTGACCAGATTACCTCTCTGTCTTGATTGACACCTTCGTAGCTTGATCAACAAATTTGGGTTCTATCGTGGAAGATATCCATTAAATAAATTCGGGTTCAACAAGAGGCGAAATGGGAACAAAATGAATAAAATAAATTCGGAAAGAATTGAAAATAAAGGTGGTGGGGTGGTTGGGATTTATTTGGTGCTTGATTTGGCTAAACAGAGGAGAAAATGGGATTCACGAGTTCAAAGCGGTCAAAATGGATATATATATATATATATATATATATATATATATATATATATGTCTAATGGGTTTGAGTGAAACGAGATTGGGTTCAGGAGAATTGTGACGGGTCTAGTACTATTCACTAAGGGGTTCGGGTATGAATATTAATGGTTTTGGGCTGAAATAGTAATGGTTGAATAGTACCATGCCTTAATAAATAGTGTTGGGTTGAAAGTGAATAATGGTAGGATGCATAGTACTGTATAGTATCGGCAGCTGAGCTTACTTGACAGCCCACATGGGCATTCAGCCCATTTTGGCTTTTCAGTCGAAGGGAGCCTAGCTCCCGTTTCTTTCTCTCGCTAGCCCCCTCTCTGTTTCTCCCCCTTCTCTCTGGTCGACGGCGGCGATGGTGATTTTGCCGGCAGTGGTGGTCGGCGGCGGCGAAGGAAGGTAAGGGGAGCACCTACAAGGCACGTGGTTCCATTTTTGAGCTCGATTATGGCTAGAGGTGGTTCGGTGGGGGCTCATGGTAGTGGTAGCGAACAGTTGAAGCAAGGGAGTGGCGTGGCGACGCTCC
Source organism: Phyllostachys edulis (assembly GCA_036346405.1). NCBI lineage: Eukaryota > Viridiplantae > Streptophyta > Magnoliopsida > Poales > Poaceae > Phyllostachys > Phyllostachys edulis. Next base: position 36,199,792 of record CM070555.1, on the reverse strand, counting down.
GGCCAAGGCTGTGGGTGCTAGAGCACTAGTGAGTCAAGGGGGTCACGATGGTGGTGGCGACGGGGCTAGGAAAGCTTTGTGGTGGCATGGCGGTGTGAGTGGTGGCTGTTGTTGTGTGCACAGCATGCAAGGTGAGCTAGGTAGCGAGGTTGTTCTCGGAGTTCGAGGACGAGTTCATGGTAGTGAGGGTGCTAGGGGGCTCAATTGAGAAGAAGAAGGAGGTGGGGAATTGGGTAGTGGCTCATCGGAAGGAAAGAAAAGGCGGTGGCAATTAGGGTGATGCGGGGAGTTGGACAAGAAAGGGTGCCGAGAGGTTCTGGGAGGTTGGGGAATGAAGATGGTGTGGTGGTGGTAGGCTTTTGTAGCCGCAATGGTGGTGGTGTAGTGTTCGAGCGAGTCGTGTGTGTGGCGGCGTGGACGGTGCGTCAAGGCACCAGCGTCGGGGAAGGGCGGTGGCGGGGGTAGAGTTATGAGTGAGGTGGAGCCCACCATCAACAAGCTGTTGAGTAAATCGAGTGTTGGCTGATGGTGGTAGCTCGTTAAACATTCTGTTTACGAGTACCACGGACGATTTGCAAGTACCAGGACCAAGGTAAGACCAGTATAATACTCTTTTCATGGTATTGCACTGTGTCTTGACCAAACCTATTGGCCAAGTTTCTCTTCCTTTAACATTTGGTTCTCCAAGTAATTTCGTGACGAGAAGATCTCCTTTGATGTGGTCGATTTCGACATCGGATATAATGCCATACTCGGGCGACCAACTTTGGTAAAATTCTTAATCGCTACTCATTATGGGTATTAATGTCTTAAGATGTCAGGTCCCAAAGGAGTGATCACAATTCGTTGTGATAAAAAGATGGCACACACGTGTAACCGTCGGTCCCTTGAGATGGTTGGCCAGATACCAGCTCGAGAAGAAAACAAAGGGCAACCTTCGACCAAGCAGTCGCAGTCTAAAGCTGCACCTAAGCCGAACGACCAGGTCAAGTAAGTTCCTTTGGATCCAGAGGAGCCATCGAAGGCTATTCGCATCTTTTCTGTTCAGAAGTTATCTGGCATTCCGAACGTAACCGGTAGGGAAAGTTGCCCTGTCGGTTTAGTAGCAGATCCTAGAACTATGCCATGGAAGGCATATTTCACAGGCTTTACTTTCGATCTGGCAATTTGCATTTCTTCCAATGCTCCGTAAACAAGATATTTAAAGAACTACCACTATCTATCGAACTCGACTATCTTTCCAATTATTAATAGTAGGTTCTACAACAATAGGGAACCAACTTTGGTCGAGTTGAAGGATGGGGCGATCTTCTTTCTTTGAAGGAGATAAGCTGTCTCCGACCACCGGATGGTTTGACGGTGATCGGAGATTGGCGAGGTTGACTTCCGCTCCACGCCTTCAGATGACACCTTGATTAAATGCGAGGAGGATCCGCTAAAGATCATATAAACGGTGTGTTGTGGTTCCCGGTACTCCATTTCTTCTTCGCCATCCTTGTCCTTCTTGGAGCTTGGCTCTCCAAACTCTTGTATGGAAGGAAGGACCTTTATCTGAATAATAATCCTCTAGCTTCTTTTGCCAGGCTCAGCAAGTGCGTAGATCATGCCTTGCCTCCTAGTGAAGTGGACACTACTTATTGTTTTTTTGTATTCGTCGGTCAGGGCTTTTGCCTTCACTGAAATAATCTTTCTTGCCCTTGGTAAACGTTTTAGGAATTGCAAGGATCTCATTATTATTGGGCTTGTGATTCTTCTTACCCTTGAGAGCTTTTTTGTGTTTCTTCATTGGTTTTTCCAAGCCAAGTTGAGGGATTTTCTCTTTTTGATCTATGGCTTTATTCCATTTGACCGCTTCACTAGAGGCTACAAACCTATCAGCCATGTCGAAAAGTCCGACGGTCGTTCGTGAAGGAATCATTGTGATGTCCTCTGTAAACCTTCGATTTCTTAAACCTGCTTTAAAAGCTTAAATAACAGATGAGTCTGCGACCTCAGGAATAGAATTGCAGACCTGGCTGAACCTCGTAATGTATTATCGAAGGGTATCATTAGGTTCTTTCCGAATATAATGAAGATCATTCTCTTTTCCAGAGCGGTCGTACTTAAGAAGGTTGTAGAGTTGCTCCCAAGTGTAATTGACCCGACCGGTAGATTGAGGAACCAAGACCGAGCAAATCCTTCATGGACCATGGGCAAGTAGTTTGCCATCACGTTATCGTCGCCACCAGCAGCTCTGATGGCGGTAGTATAGATCTAGAGAAACTCTAATGGGTTTTGAGTCCCATTGAACTTCTCCATGTTTGCTGGTCGGAACTTGTCTAGTCGATTACCTTCGCTTGGAGTCTGCTGAGAATGCTCGACGGCAAGATAATCGAGTTATGGCGCCATCTTTGAAAAGGAGCCAGATTGTAATCAGTTGGGGACCGATTCCTAAGGTTGATATACTGAGTTTCTAGTGTCCCAATCCGGTCGTGGACGTTGGTATAACGCCTTCGACCACCGTTGGTTTAGATGATGTCGAAGATCGTCCGAGCCAAGCGATCACACCTCTTGACGAGGGGGAGCAGTGGCTGCTTGGAAGAACCGTCTTCCCTCGTGACTCCCTAGTTGGAATCTTTGAGGGGGTCTAGGTATCGATCGGTCCATAGTTCGACCATGTTGACCTAATCCTAAGGGAGGAGCATGGATTCAACTTGTAAATCACTCCAATAGCTATGAGAGCTATGAAGATCAAAGATTAAGCACAGAGGAAGTCTTATGTTGAATCCACTCTCACCCCCACATTTCGAAGAAACAAAAGCAGAAGTTACGAACAAATCAGACAATCGGTACAACCATGAGTAAGCGGTAGGTTGTCTGCAGTAGCCCCAAGACAACCGCGAGCAAGCGGCGGTTGTACATGATCCCAGACAACCGCGATGTTAAGCCTTGTTCATCCGATTGTCTGGAACAGTGCAAAAATCCGCCGGGTTTCAAAACGAAAATCAACGAACTTTTGATCTACGCGCCAAACTTGACCAAAATTGAACCACACCTTCCTCAAGATATTAGGAACCTATTTCAAGCAACGATTTCAGAGATCCATGCCAAGGTTCCTATCCTTTTGTATTTGAACGAAGGTGGGTTCAAAACCGCAAAAACAAAACTTGATCTAACGACTTGCTCGTGGGTGGATGATGATCTAGATGACCTTAGATAGGTTCTCACATGTCCCAGCAAGCAAGATCAAGAGGAAGAACCAAGCAAAAACTCCCGAATTGACGAAAGCCCCAAAAAAAATCACAAAAGGAAGAACGAAGAACGAGAGAGCACGAATAGAAGAAAACTTGATTTCCATTCATTGAATCAAGAGCGAAATACAAAGAGATACATCCCCATACGCATGGACATTAAAACAAGAGGAATGATTACAAGTTCATCAATCCATCCTCTCCCTCTCCCTAAGCCAAGAACTCACATGGGAGAGCTACAAAGGAACAAGCAGGAGCACCCACCGCCTCCACCAACACTCTCAACCACTAAAGCCTAAAGCAAAAACGTACCACTAAAGACTCTTTTGACTCTAGCAAAACCCTAATTCCTTTTCAAGTGCTCAAGAGGGCATGCAGCCCTCCAATCCTTTATATAGCCTTGGCTAACGGGTCTCCTCCCGTTCGCCCGCTAAGTCCAACGGAGCGCTTGCTTCGCCAGTGCAATTTGCGACTTCCGATTCGCCTTCTTCAGACCTTCCGAAGCTTCAAGCTCCTTGTCTCGCAGCGCCGCAACCACCTCGAGTCCACGCTGCCTTCGACACATCCCGACCGTTCGACCTCGGCGCCACTGCGCTTAGTCCGATCCAAATCGTGTCTCGCCACGACTCGCTCAACGTCCTGCAGCCACACGAGACATAAGAAACACGAAACCGGAACAAGTTCTTCACAACTTGACCTAACGTTAGCTCAAACATGCAATATGCAACACATATGCATGAACACACTGGATATGACCTATCCAAAACTCAAAACACCAAAATGGCCGAACCTCACAATACAATCGGTACAACCGCCATGTTACCGGCGGATCAACGCGACTCGGCCGTCATCGCCTAATACTGCGGTCGTTCGATTTCCAATGAAGACCAGAACACGAGAAACTTCTCTGAATTCTTCAACCGCCATTTACCAATCGGTACAACCGCCATGGTCGCGTCGCCCATAACACGCCGGTCGTTCGATTATCCCGACAATACGATTGACTTCACGCAAACGCTGCGAACGCATAGCGACAAAGTCCGACCACACAAACCAAACTCGACTGACCTAAAACCTTTGTCAATTACTCATCACTCACACGGGACGACCTCCACATGGTCTCTCAATCTCCCCCTTGATGAGTATATTGACAAACTCCGAAAAAGAGCAAAGTTGAGTTTGAGTTTGAAGAATCCAACATGGTCCAAAGAAGAAGAGTGAAACAATTGACCATGTCGACAGAAGGAACACTAGAGCAACAACTAAAAGAGCAAATTGTTCTCCAAAGCTCTAAAATGATCCCAACTTGCTTTTCTTCTCTATTCTCCCCTTTGGCAATAAACACATCAAGAATGCTCAAGAGAGAATATGACATGTTAAAGGATGAAAATGGCTGAAGTTTGTTTATTTAAGCATTTTGAGCCATGAGAATTATCCATAATGACCAACATGTAATACACCAAGCCATAACTTAATAAAAAGGCTATCTAGATCATGACAAGATATGTATAAGCTAGCTAGAACACATAGATGACAATCTGAAAATGAGGTACATTATGTGAGCAAGTCAAGTCATCAATGAGCAAAGTCTCGCTAGAGATATCCAAGGATGATGCAGGCCATGTCAATAAGCTAAGCGGAACTAAGAAGCTTAAATTGAGACCAAAAAGAGTGCTATAAGCTCAAGATTGAAACATTGGTTAAGTACTTGATTCTTTTGATAGCTTTAAGCAAATTTGAGCACAAATGATATATGATCTTTGAAATTCAAGGTTGTTGACAACCAGATTTTTGTTTTATCATGTGCTAGACCTCAAGCCTTATGCGACTACTTCAAGCGAGAAGCTTAAGAAGGTAGTCTAGGTCATCCAAAACTCCCCCTAAGTTCATGTCAAGTGCAATGACAAGCGTCTCATAGGAAGAATTGGTGAAGTCGGTTTTTCGCACAAAAGAGATCTTTTTGCCTTTTAACAAGTTGTACTAACTCATGTATCATCAAGAGACTAAAACAATTCAATCTAAGGCTCAATATAGATTCATCACTCTACCCAAATTTATTTGACATGGCATGAATCATAAAAGGATAGCTCAAGAAAGACTAATCTCGAGTGCTAACATGACAAGTTTTAGTTTAAGTTGAGCAATTTTAATTATCTTATCATGGCAAAAGCTAGGCTACACATATGAAGTCATGATAAATCTAGCAAATAAGCACAAGTCATGGCAAGGTGTAAAGCATTGTAAACATGTCATAGCAGGATAATAATCAAGGCTCAATGTAGTTATATTACAATGCGAGAATGCTAGAAATGCGTAAGATCCAGCCTCAACAATAGATGCAACTTTTAGTTCAAGTTGAGTTAAGTCAAAATTAAGCTCGAAGCTCCCAAAAGAACTCCCTTGAACCAAAACAATAAATCGAGAAGTCGGCAAAGAAAACATAAAACAGATCCTTAAAGCATAGATAAGATATAGAGAATACTATGGCTCGGATCGACTCTCATCTACCCCATATGACTCTAGGACTATCAAGCGCCTTGCTAACACACTAAGGAGCAAACACGTTCCTGTCTACCCAAGGGTGGCCCAACCCTTGCTAGAACCTATAAGAAGTGAGTAAGCTCAACCTAGTGAGAAGAGACAACTAATAAGCAACATCCTAGAATCACAAGATAAGAGCAAAATCTAAACAACTAGACAAAAGAAGCACTCTAATCTATGCTAGGAGGACTAATCCCAAATGCACCCAAAATGCAATGCAACAAGAAGGAGCAAGAGCATAAATAATATAGTAAAGCAAGAAACCCAAAGCTCCCTCACTACAGTCCATAAGGACAAACCACCCCAAGCTCTCCTCAGAGTGAAAACCTCGAACTATCCAATGGCTTGGTGAAAATGTCACCAACCGGTGGTCACTCTCCACAAACCGAGCACTATATCGCCTTCTCTACATGGTCTCTAAGGAAGTGGAAGCGAATATCGATGTGCTTGGTCCGAATGTTTGCCGGGTTCTGGCAATGTTAATCGCAAAGTGTTATCACAAAAAGTGGAACACCGCCGATAACTAACCCAAAGTCCCGCAGGTCGGCCATCCAGAGCACTTGACTACAAAGAATCGGCCGCAAAGAACATACTCGGCCTCTGCGATGGATCAGGTAACACAGCATCGCTTCCTTGAAGACCAGAAACAAGAGAAGTGCCAAGAAATTGGCAAAAGCGAAGTGCTCTTCCTATCTATCCTACAACAAATAAGTCGCATCCGAAAAAGCTCTCAAGGAAAGACAGATGAGGAAGAGTACCAGATACCATAGTCAATGGTAGCTCGCAGTACCGAAGATGCGCTTCACCAAGCGGTGAGAAACGCGAGGAGAAGCTCGAAACGAGCGCACAAACACACGTAAAAATGTATGTCCGGTCTCGAGGCGTTGAGGTACAAGAGGAACCAATCATGCCGCGAAACTCCTTTTGATCAATGGCTCGCCATCCTCATCTCGGGTCAAGATAGGTCAGAGAAGCCATGGAGTCGACACAGCTTCCCATCACTCATGTCGAGCGCTTGAGAGGTCACGAGTGTACTTTCCTTGATGAAGAAATGTACCTCCCGAGTCCGCTTGATTTGGAAACCAAGGAAGAAGGTCAACTCACCCATCATACTCATCTCAAACTCGGTGCTCATGACATCCGAGAACCGGGAAACCAGTAGTATGGGAAGAGCCGCCAAAGATAATGTCATCGACATAGATCTGGACGAGCAGAAGGTCAGTGCCATGCCGGTGGATGAACAAGGTCTTGTCAACTTTACCCATCTCAAAACCATGACTTATCAAGTAGGACTTAAGCCTCTCATACCAAGCTCTGGGAGCCTTAGAATCCATACAACTTGGAAAGCTTGAAAACATGGTTAGGGTATTTGGGGTTCTCGAAACTCGGAGGTCAGTTTGACGTAGACTTCCTCCTCAATAAGGCCATTGAGGAAGGCACTCTTCACGCCCATCTGGTAAAGCTTGAAACCCTTAGAAGTCGCAAAGGCAAGCGATTCTAATGGCTTCAAGTCGAGCTACAGGGCAAAGGTCTCTCAAAGTCTAGACCTCAACCTCGGAAAACCCCGAGCTACCAATCTCGCCTTGTTTGGGATGATTACCCCATCCTCACTCTGCTTGTTCTTGAACACCCACTTGGTTCCAATGATATTGTAGCCTCGTGGGGCTCAACAAGTGACAGACCTTGTTCCTCTCGAAATTTTCTAGCTCCTCATGCATGGCATTGACCCAAGACTCATCGGATAAAGCATGAGAAACATCTTTGGGCTCAAAAAAGGCAATGAAGGCGAATGGAGACAGAATTGAGATAAGCGATTTTGAGCGGGTAACACGCTCGAAAAGATCTCCAATGATCTCGCTCTGAAGGATGAACTCTCTGGATGTGTCTAGGAGGTCCCGGAGAGATGAAGAAGTGGCCTCTACCTCATGAGCCGACGAGGTAGGAACAGAGCCACTAGCTCCAGAGGAAGCGAAGGCAAGTCGATCACCTCGAGGTGCGGTGGAAGACGGCACCTCAAGGAGTGGATGAGGGATGGATCGTAGACAACCGTCATCTCCATCGCCCTCATCATCCACAAAGATGGTCTCGATCGCTCTAAAGAACTCGAGATATCTGGCCTAGTCCCCTGACCGCCTCGTCAAAATCACCTCGCAGTCTCTACCATTTTGCTAGCCTCAGCCTGCACCTATAAGCCCGCCAAGAAGTCGAGTAGCCTAGAAAGATACCGCCACAGAACGTGACTCGAACTTATCTAGGTTCCCGGACTTCAAAATAAAGCACTTGCAACCAAACACACGAAAATGAGAGACGCTGGGCTTTAGCAGTATCTCGACTCATAAGAAGTGGTGTAGGAGTGCAGAAGAAAAACTCGATTCAAACATGGCACGCGGTTGCAATGGCTTCACCCAAAACTTCCTCGGTGTAGAGTACTCATCAAGCATCGCCCCGCCATCTCGACCAAGGTACGGTTCTTCCTCTCCACAACGCCATTTCTTTGAGGGACGTATGGAGAAGAGAACCGGTGCTCTACACTGCCTCACCGAGAAACTCTCAAAGTAGGAATTCTTGAACTCCGTGCCATTGTCATCATGGATCGCTCAGAAGGCACCCGGAGCTCAACTGAAAGCCTACTAAAAAGACCTCGAAATGTGAGAATGTCTCATCCTTCGAGGCTAAGAAAACACCCAAGAATACCTCGAGAAGTCATCGACCACAACAAGAACATACCACTTCCCTCCTGCCGATTGACTCGAGCCGTCCAACTGTCCATGTGGAGCAATTGTTTTGCATCGGTCATAATAACTCGGACCGAGGATGAGAAGCGGCAACCATCTTGCCGTCTTAGGCATGGAGTGCAAACAAGATCTTTGACCATCTTGAGTTTGGCGGACCACTTAATGAGATCATGGTCGCTAACTTTCGGGTCAAATGGTCAAATCCAATATGACCAAGTCTCCTATGCCGAAAGAGAGATCGCGGGACTCGAAGCAACCAAACACCTGAGAGGATCACCAAGAATCGAAAAATCAGCACGAAAGATCCTCCCATAACGAGAAATCCATAAACCGGACTACCAAGAGTCAAGAATTTTGCAATTGTTTTCTTAAAGCTCACCTCGAAGCCATCATCGGTCGAGAAACGAAAGCAAATTGTACTGCAGCTTACTAACCAAGGCAACATCCTTAAGAATAAAAGAAGCATTAATACGACAAGACCTTTTGGCGATGACGCCCAGACGAAGCGTCTCCGAAGGTGATCGCCTCATCACCGGAGCGCGGGCTAGGAGGAGAACCAACGGAGTCTCCTATCATATGACGAGAACAACCGAGTCTACAAGCCAAACCTTCTCCTTCCCTACCGGCGAACTGAGTCAAACAGAGTAAAGTCTCAAGATCGATAAATCAACAATGATTTCGCACCTAATCTTGAATAACACGCCGAAAGCGATAAAGTAGTCAAGCACGATCGACCTCTATCTACCCTCGCTCTCAGAACTCAAAGCGTAGGTCTAAGAGTAGACCCGGTTTGCATTCTTTGGGTCCGATCGCTCTGAAGGAGCGAGTCGAGCACTCGCAACATCTTGAACACGCCATGGTAGCTATCTCGATGGGGAAAACGAGATCTACCCTCGGGGCGGCGGAAGTCACGATCGAAAGCAAAGATGAGGACGAAAACCGAAAACTTCGAAAACCAAGTCCTCGATCTTTGCACAAACCCATCGAAGAACCAAGCCTAGACCTCGTGTTGGTCTTAGGTGCACTCAAGGTCCGGGGCCGACCACAATGCGCCTAAGAGACTCAACATGGTCTCTACGCTACGATCTTAGCGCGCTGAAGCATCGACGATCAGGTGTCCATCCTTCGACGAGAAGGTGCGGTGATACTTCACCTTCGAGAGGTAGAAGCAACATGTGAAATCACCTTCTTGTCGAATCCCGACATAGCCCGCCGACTTGAAATGGACTTTCTCGGTCCTGGGCTCGATCTCGATCACACACAGTGCTATGGGTCCGAGCACGGCGGTGGATGCTTCCTCATGTCCTCAAAGAAGTCATATCCTAGACCACGATTAAATCTGCAGATCTTAGATTGGTCTAGAATAAGATTGAGCTTCTTCTTGCCTCCTACAAATCTCTCGAGAGTGTTCATAAGGTACCGACACTCCGAAAGAGAGAGGTGCAAGAAGAGCAGGGGAAGAAGAGATGAAGAAGGTAAGGAGCAAAGAAGAACCAAGAAGAGAGGGAAGAATGGCTTGTGCAAGCACAGCCGACTCTGAAGGGACAGTCCTACTGCTAGCCAGTTGGTTCACGTTGCTAAGCGTCTCATCCTTACCCTGGGGCTTCTCCCCCTTCTCCACAATCATATTGCAAGCACAATGTGACTTCTCTAGAAGGTCCTTAGTTAGCTTCACACATTTCTCATCCAAAGCAATCAAGTCAGATTTTAGTTTGTTACACTTAATGCATGGTGAGCTAACAGGTCCTTAGAAGCAAACCGAGCCAACTTCCTTTCATGATCAATCATATCTTGAAATCTTTGGAGACGACCTCAAGTTCAGAGCTAACTTAGGGCAGTTCAAGCATGAAACAATCGGCTCAAGTAAAGAAGCTTGTAGTTCAAGAATTTTATGATCTCGCCTGCTTTAAGTTCATCTTCAAGTTATTGCAATTTTCACAAGACTCGAGGCGGATCAAGAAGCATGGCATAAGATCCTCTAGCAAAGAATGTCCTTACCCTCACATGAGGTGGGAGAAGTAGTCTCATCAAGAATAAGTAGGGTAACAACCATCCTACTCAACTCTAACTCAAAGAAGTAGACTAACATTCTCCACCTTAACACTATCAAGTTTGGAGGACACACTATCATGTGAGGTCCTTAACTTCTCCATATCAACCAAAGAAAGCGAGCATGTATCACAATCATCACTAGAAGGAGCGGATGTAAGAGCAATAATCTCTAGTGACACTATCTATTTCCTTCTCTAACTCAAAGACACCTAGCCTTAGCTTTAGCATGAAAACCTCCTAGCTTAAGAAAAGCATGATTGAGCTGCTCAGAGGTGGGATCTACCTCGTCCGAGTCGAGTACGTACCATTGTCACGAAGTTCGCCCTCGAGGGCCATGAAGCACATGTTGAGAAGTCGTCGCCGCCATCCTTGGGCTCTTGATCACCCGTCCAGTCATCGTCGCTTCCATCCCTCCACCTCGCCGAGGTCGAGGTCGTCGGGCGGTGAGGACGCTGGAAGAGCTTCTTAGCTTCTTAGAAGTTGCGAACTTCTTCTTGTCTTTGGCGTCCGAGCTGGAGGCTTCTTGTTGCGATACTTGTCGGTGTAGTCGTTTTGCTCGAACCGGCCGAGTCGTTCTTGCCCTTCTCGGCTTAGGGCGGTTGTCAATGTGGTTGGGGCCACCACACTCGAAGCAAATCACGGGTCCTCCTCTCTTTCGCCCCTCCTCCCTTTGTAAGCGTGGGAGAATCTCACGAGCAAGGAGGGCAAGTCGCTCATCCGAAGTCGCTCTAATCGATCATCGCTTATGTCACGAGAGCAAGAAGGAGAAATTGCAAGAGGACTCGGAAGTTTAATCGATCGGTGACCAAGGCCATCGATCAGACTTCGACCTACGAGACAACGCTAATCTCGTGAGTCTTGAGGCGTGAGTACGGCGCATCAAGAGTCAAGGTCGAGAGGTCTCGTGTCTTTGATGGTGGTCACTTTCATCTCCCAAACACGCAGACGAGTGCCGTGAGCATCCGACGAGCATTGTCCGAGCTCGGGTATGTGAGACCGACCGCTCGGAGGTTGCTCAAGATCTTGTGAAAACGTCGGCACTCATCTAGGGACTCACCAAAAGCATCTCAAATTTGTTGTATTCTCGTTTGAATCGGGTCCTGCCGAACCGTCTTGATCCGGTGGTGCCCTCATGGTATGCGCCGAGGGTCACCCGGATATCGTAGGCGGACGACAGTGAGATATCTTGGTCAAACTCACTACGACTCAAACCCCGGATGATGATGTTCCTTGCCTTTGCATTCGCCTCAACATCAACCATGTTCCGGCATTGATGTTCTCATCGGCAGAACAAATAATCGAACCTTGACCTTTCGCCAGATGGCATACCGGCCCGATGTATGTCTCCATTCGGCTCTTCCGAAGGGTGTCGATGCCATCAAAACAGTGCTTGGTCGAGTACTTGTCCATCGCCACGGCTCTTGAGACCGTTAAGATCTATTGAAAAGAGCTAACCGCTCGATACCAATTGAAGGACCGGAAGGCGACTAGAGGGGGTGAATAGGAGCACCTAATCTTTTTCGCAAAGAATGGATTCAACTTGTAAATCACTCCAATAGCTATGAGAGCTATGAAGATCAAAGATTAAGCACAGAGGAAGTCTTATGTTGAATCCACTCACCCCCACATTTCGACAAACAAAAACAGAAGTTCGAACAAATCAGACAATCGGTACAACCCAGCAGAACAAGCGGCGGTTGTCGCATGATCCAAGACAACCGTTGAGTAAGCGGCGGGTTGTACCGCAGTCCGGTCTAAACCGCAGTGTTAAGTCTTCATCCGATTGTCCCGAGCAGTAAAATCCGCCGGGTTTCAAAACGAAAATCAACGTAACTTTTGATCTCTGGCGCGCCAAACTTGACCAAAATTGAACCACACCTTCCTGAAGATATTAGGAACCTATTTCAAGCAACGATTTCAGAGATCCATGCCAAGGTTCCTATCCTTTTGTATTTGAACGAAGGTGGGTTCAAAAGCGCAAAAACAAAACTTGATCTAACGACTTGCTCGTGGGTGGATGATGATCTAGATGACCTTAGATAGGTTCTCACATGTCCCACAGAAGCAAGATCAAGAGGAAGAACCAAGCAAAACTCCCGAATTGACGAAAGCCCCAAAAAATCACAAAAAGGAGAACGAAGAACAGAGAGCACGAATAGAAGAAAACTTCAGATTTCCATTCATTGAATCAAGAGCAAAATACAAAGAGATACATCCCCATACGCATGGACATTAAAACAAGAGGAATGATTACAAGTTCATCAATCCATCCTCTCCTC